>CM077081.1:60332342-62732342 GCA_039513925.1 Platanthera zijinensis | reverse complement strand
GGTTCCCAAAATAGGTTCCGTCAAATAAAATTGACGCGACCTCGACTGGCTAGCCGACAAAGTTCCAACGGGCCAAGTCTCGCGTGATTCCGAGTCTGTTTGGTCTTACAAACGGACATTAAGATGCTCGTACGCGCATATACGCTAACATCACCACTCATCTTGGGGTGCAAATAGTCAAATTTCTTATCATTTGGTGCAAATAATAAAATTCTCTATTATGCGAAGCAAATAATAAAATCCTCCAACATAGGAGTGCAAATAGTAAAATTCTCTATCATAAGGTGCAAATCATAAAATCCTCCAACATGGGAGTGCAAATTGTTAAATTCTCTATCATGAGGTGCAAATAGTAAAATTCTCCATCATGAGATACAAATAATAAAATCCTCCAAAATGAGAGTGCATATAGTAAAATTCCTCATAATGGCTTTCAGCTTGGAAGTAAAGCTCCTCGTGATTAAAGGTTCAAATCCACTGACAAAGATCATTTGATTTGTGATTACTGTGAGAAATCACGTCATACCCGGGACACCTATTTTTCATCATGAGATACAAATAGTAAAATCCTTCAACTTGAGAATGCAAATATAGTTGTCTTCAAAAAGCACGACCGGGCTGGGCTGGGACCGGGCTAGTCGAGCTCGAGCGTCTTGCCAATTGGGCTCGGGTCAGGGCCAGCTTAAGGCTGGCTCGGCTCGGGCCCTGCTAAAGCTGGGCTCGGGTTGGGCTCGGGCCCCGTTTTAAAGATGGGGCCTGGACCGCCTGGTAAGGCCTTAAAGGTCGGTCCGGGCTGGGCTCGGGCCCTGCATAGGCGAGATTAAAAATAGGCGAGATTTTAATCCTAAATAGCGGGATTAAAAATCCCGCCTATTTAATGGAAAATACCATCGACCTGGGTGACAGGCCCAAGCTAGGCCCGACGACCGGGTTTTTCTTGGCCTGACCCGGCCCGAGCTACCTGCTAATATAAGGGCCCCAAGCCCGACCTAGGCCCGGGCCGGGCTAAGGTGGGCTTTTTCCAGGCCGAGCCCGGGCGGGCTTACGGGCCCGATCTTTTTGAACATGACTATGCAAATAGTAAAATTCGAAATCATGGGATGCAAATACAAAATCCTTAAACATGAGGGTGCAAATAGTAAAATACTTCGACATGGGAGTGCAAAAAGTAAAATTCCACATCATAAGGTGCAAATTGTAAAATCCTCCAACATGGGGGTGCAAATTGTATAATTTCCTATCATTGAGTGCGAATAGTAAAATCCTCCATCATGAGGTACGGATAGTAAAATTCACCCATTATGGAGGTGCACATAGCTGAATCTCATGATGGTGTGCGCATAATAAATTTCCTAAATATACACATCCTAAAATATTAGAAATCAGCCTCTAATGGTCTATGTATAACAAGTAATACGGTAATGGTGTGCACATAGCCATATTCAAAGTCGGTGTGAGTATAACACATAAGTTAGTTTTGGTCTATGAATTACTGTAAAAACCACCTTAATATGTGCATCAATTGGTTACGGTGTGCGGATAACTGTCAGGCTACGTAACCACCACTTATTTACGGAAATGTCACCCTCAAAACTTATAAATAGGATCTCAGGGCCCGTCTTTCATTCCATCTTGTCCTCCTCCTGCTTCTCCTATGCACGTGAGAGCTTCATTGAAGGTCTCCTTGCATCTTCAAAAGAATCCTTTGAAGATCTTCAAAGATCCCACAAAGATTTTTGATCTCCTTTGAACGCCCCTACGCGTGTTCCTTCTTGTATGTATTCCTCCTTGTGCACGTTCTATCGTGCGCACATTCTGCCCCTCACGTGCGCTTCAGCCCCCTCCCCCTAGCACGTCACTCCAAGCGCACCCCGCAGGCAGCTCTAAACGCCAGACGCACGCCGCTCCAGCGTCAGACTCAGGTCGCTCCAAACGCCAGACAAGCGGCACTCAAGACGCCAGACGTGAGTCGCTCCAGATGCCAGACGCATGCCACTCCAAACTCCAGGTGCACACTGCTCCAGACGCCAGACGTGCGCCACTCAAGATTCTAGATGCGCCCCCTGGACATCGTGCCTCCACTCCAGATGCGCCCCCACGCGCTCCACTCCAGGCGCACCCCGCGCGCGCGCCGCTCCAAGCGTGCCCCCGAGCGCGATGCTCCAGGCAGGCCCTCGCGCGCGCCGCTCCCCAGCATGCAGATGCACGCTCTGCTCCCAACTGCTCGTTTGCGCACCCTGCTCTCAAGACGCACGCTCCGCTCCCAAGTGCGCTTCTGAGCACCCTACTCTCAAGACGGCTTCCGAGAACGCGCTTTGCTCCAAAACTAAGCCAGCAGTCCACAAGAATACTTCAGAGCACATTAAGTACCTCTCAAGCTTACTCAAGCACGCTCCCCGCATTGCATCCTCCAGTCATCAGCAAGCACTCTACTCCATATTCCTTTATGCACAACAGGAGATAAGCAGTAGAGACATAAGCGTGCAGAACACGTAGTGCAAGCCTCCAAGCAGCAATCATAGACTTTAGAGCGCTCAAAGCCCACCACTCCCCACTATAACAAGAGCTCCGTAAGCGGTGGCTTGTCACCCACCGAGCCCAACTCTCTCTCACTCACTCTCTCTCTCTCTCAACAATTATAACTAGGAGCGTATTGTCGTACTCGATTTCTCTGCAAAACATTGTACAACACAAAAAGATTGTAGAAGTTTGGTCGGCACCGATCCGGTCACGTGATTTTCGCCCCTTTTCGGGATTTTCCAGGTTAATTTTTTTTGCCAACCGTCTGCTTTACATTGACTGTTTGTGCGCTCGACCGCACTCGGTATAGGACAGTGCAATTTTGACTTGTCTGCAAGAGCCTCGAGTGAGCTGCAACAAGTATATATGGATTACTATATTTAATTAATTTATGTATTTGTTGGTTCTTGGTTTCAATCGTGTATTGATGGGGTCTCTCCAAATTTATAGGAATTTAGGGCTGTAAATAGCCAGAATTCCCTTGATCCCCACTAAGTTAGTGGGGAATTATGGAGAAAACTTCCTAAACAATCCCGCCTGTGATTTGCACGCTCGATCCACTGCACCAACCGCCATCGTAACACATGACCAGCCTCCCACTGGCTGCGGCCGCCCGCACCCAAACTCGAGGCATGCGACCAGCCTCCCGCCGACTGCTGTCGCGCTGTACGGCCGCTTGCACACGACCGCACGGCCCACGACCGACCTCCCGTTATCGGCCTCCATGTTGTGCGAGTGCTCATACATGACCGCACGGCCCCCGACCAGCCTCCTGATAGTCATTGTTGCGCCGTGCGGGCGCTCGCGCGTGGCTGCACAACCCGCAGCTAGTCTCCTGTTGGCCACCGCCGTGTCGTGCGACCCCTCGCACGCGGCCACACGACCAATGGCCAGCCTCCCACTACTGTCGTCGCGCTATGCCTCCTCTCGCACGCAGCCCCACGACCAGTAACCAGTATCCCACAGACCGTTATTGCCATCATCCCGCTGGCCACCTCTGTCATCATCCCACTGACCACATCAGTATCCACGAACATCTGATCCCCATCACATAATTTCTGTCGTACGATAGCCGCATAACCACATGTCATGGGGTAGTGTGCAAAGCCAAAAATAATGGTCAGTGTGCGCATAGTACTTCTTCTAAAATATGTGCATGTTAAATTATTAAGTTTAGGCCTACAAATAGAAAATAAGGTGGTAATGTTATACGGATAACCACATAATCACCCTAACCAACCCGAGGCCTATAAATAGGACCCCATGATCTCCTTCATTTCCATTATGTTCTCCGACTTCATCTCCTATGCATGTGATAGCTCCACCTGGAATCTCCTTTGCACTTTGAAGTCTCCTTCGAAGACCTTCAAGTGCCTTGAAGATCCTTTGATGATCTCCATCCTCCTTCAATCACTCCTCCGTGAGCATTCCACAACAAGCATTCTGCACGCATCGCGCAAAACCTTAACAGGGCCCTCAACTCAGTAGCAAGCTTTCCAAAGGACAACAAATCAACCACTCCAAACTCCACTGAGGACAGCAGAAGACAAGCCATCTTTACTAAGGCACACAGAACGTGTCGCGCAATCCCGCAAGTAGCTGTCAAAGTCTCTAGTGCGCTCAAAGCACAGTACTCCCTGTTGCAACAAGAAAAGACTTAGCTTCATGAGGGGTGGCAAGTGACCCTCTGAGCGCATCTCCCTCACCCCTATTAAATTATAACGAGGAGCAGCCTGTCGCTTTCGCTTCCTCTCAAAGCTTTGTACAACAAGAACAAATAGTGAAGTTTGGTCGGCATAGGCCCGATCACGTGCTTTCTTACCTCTTAATGTGGTTTTTTACTTTTAAAAAAACCACTTGTCAGTCGTCACCTTTTCTTTGAATTTTTGCCCGCTCGACCACTCACTATAAGAAAACTTGTCTTTAGTGACAAAATATAATTAGTCAGAAAAAACATATTTATAGTCACAAATTAAAAAGTTAGTCACAAAAAAGATATTTTTAGTGAAAAAATAAATGTTTAGTCACTAAATACACATCTTTAGTGACTAAAGAAAACTTTGGTCACTAAAGACACAATATTACTGACAAAAATTTAGTGATAAAATATATTTTGTCATTAGAGACATATCTATAGTGACGAATGAAATGTCTAGTCACAAAAAAATATATTTTTTGTGACAAAGTCAAAGTTTAGTCACTAAAGACACATCTTTAGTGACCAAAGAAAACTTTGGTCACTAAATATACTTTTAGCGATAAAAATTTAGGATCACAATATATTTTATCACTAAAGACACAACTTTAGTGACGAAGAAAAATTTAGTCACTAAACACACATCTTTAGTGACAAAATGAAACTTTAGTCACTGAAAACAGAACTGTAAAGACAAAAAATTTGTGACAAAATATATTTCATCACTGAAGAGACATCTTCAGTGTCGAAGTAAATGTTTAGCCACTAAAAATACATCTTTAGTGATGAATCAACAATTTAGTCATTAAAGAAGTTGAAATCGGAATTCGGCTTCTTGTGGAGACCGGACCCTTGGAAAAGGGGTGATCGCACACTTACTTCTCCCTAGCAAGTTTGAACGACTAGAGACTTAGAACCTGAAACTGACCCAAGGCTCCATCATGCAAGTCTCACCACACACCTGGAAGATCTTAGAGCGCTTCCCTTCCTTAGTCAAGTGCTAAGCTAAGAATACCCCAGAAAGCGCTAGAAGACCAGATAACAAGTAAGCATGCCTTCTAAGGTACCCTCTTGGGTCTATTTATAGTTTTCTGAAACCTAGCCTGCAAATAGCGTAACTTCACTATTCTGAATTGTTATGTGTAACAGAAGTGGTCTGTCCACAGCCAAATTCCGCTGTTCTAAAAGACTATTCACAACCCTGCAAGGATATCCAGGTAATTTTACCTTTGGACCCCACTGGGCGAGTGGTCCATGAGGGCACCACTCGCCCAAAGGGGCGAGTGCTGGGGAAGCCAGACACTCGCCTCCGCTACACTTTACTTTGGATGGTTCTGGAAGGGTCTCGCATTACTCAATGCCAAGGAACAGAAGGCGCTGAAAGGCTAGGCTCCACTCAACGCTAAGGAGCTTAAGGCGCTGAGTGCACTCGCCTCACTCAACGTCAAGGAGCTGAAGGCACTGAGAGGCTAGGCTCCACTCGATGCCAAGGAGCTAAAGGCGTTGAGTGCACTTTTCTCACTCAACGCCAAAGAACTGAAGGCGCTGAGAGACTAGGATCCACTCGATGCCAAGGAGCTGAAGGCGCTGAGTGCAGTCGTCTCACTCAATGCCAAGGAACTAAAGGCGCTGAGTGCACTCGCCTCACTCAATGCCAAGAAACTGAAGACGTTGAGTGCACTCACCTCACTCAACGCCAAGGAGTTGAAGGTACTGAGAGAATAGGCTCCACTCGATGCCAAGGAGCTGGCTCGCGCGGCTTGCTTGGCAAACTTCGGAAGGGTCTCGCTCCTAGAGATCCCTCAAAGCAATGGTCCTGGGGGGGACCCACTCATCAAATATAGGATTGTACAAAATCCCTGCTCTTTGCGAGCTTTCATAATGGTCGGAAAGAATCGTCCAACCCCAGGTATTTGATGAGTGCTTGCTGACCTAGAAGGGAATCTTTTGTGGGCCCCGTCATGGCTCTATAAATATCCAACCGCGGGCAAACGGACCCTGCCCTACCTCTTTTTATAGTGATCTCGCCTCTAACCCGATGTCACTTTCAAAGGAAGCCTAAGATCTCCTCAATGCTGCTCGTGCCGAGATCAAGACTCTGATGGGCTCATTCGCCCCTTGGCTTTCCCGAAAAGCTCTGGCTCCTTCCCCAAAAATGAATAAGGCCAAAATGGTTAGGCATGACTTGATCGGGGATGAGTCCATCTCGCGGACTCCATCCTACTCTAGGATCCCTCAGGTATCTTCACTCACTTTATATTATTTATCAGGGTAAAAACATAACACGCTCGCCCGCAGGTCCCGATAAAGGGGAAGGAGGTTGGGGAGGCGAGTGCTGCTTCGCACTCGCTTGAGGCTGGCAATGATAAAGTGGCCCCCGAGACCACCTCTCCTCACAAATCGAAAGACATCTCGTGGGCTAATGGTAATTCCCTTTTTGTATCCATTCGCTCTTTGTCAGCTTGCTTATTCCTATTTTTGCAGCTCCTACCTTCTGGATCACGGGACTGGGTGTTACAATGCCCAAAGCCCCTACTTGCCTGATGCCCCTATAGCCTGCCTCAGGCCAACTTCCTCCGGCGAATGGTGCGCCCAACCTCGCCACTCAAGGTGACGCTCCCATCGCCAAGATGACAACCCTTCGCCCTGGGCTCGGGAAGGCGCACATCACATTTGACACTCCTTTCGAGGGGTGGCCCAAAACTTCTTGTCGGCATTCGGGCAAGGAGGCGGACTCTGGTCCAGGTAACCGATTGCACTCTCCCTCTAAAATGGATGAAGATTATGCACATCTAATATCATCTACTGCAAGTTACCGCGAGATTTTTTCAACCGATGTCGACATTGACGCGGAGGAGTTCTCGCCCCCCCCCCCTTACCTAATTCATTCGCCGCCTTTCTAGGCGATCCAAAAGATGTCGAGGCGTTAAAAAAGCCAATGACAGAGATTCTGTGAAAGCACGCCCTGATGCTGTGCGAGCTCTATAGCCAAGTTCGCGAGAACCATAAGTCCATCGAGGATCGGATGCTCTGCCTAGAAAACATTTACGCGCAACTAATTATCGAGCTGGGGGGAGATGCTGGTAGCAGGAGGGACTTTCCGGGATCCATGTCGCGCGAGCGGAAGATCAGCTGTGCCTTGCCCAGCAGGAGCTGCTGACCATCCGCGCGTTGCAGTATTCGCGCATGATCCCCAGGCGGGCCTACCGGCTCTTGCCTTTCCGCCCTCCTTTTTATTCTTTTTTCTTTTCTTTGTAATAATCTGAATCCGTGTCGAATGCTGATGGGCGAATGATTGTATTATTATTATTCTTTTTCCCTCGTTTGATCATTCTCGCTATTTATTATTTGTGTTCTCACGAGTTTTGCTTCTGAACCTAAGGCCTCAGTGGTATGCCACTGTCTCAGAGGCGAGTGAGGGAATGCGAGAGCTCTACGGGGTTCGGGGCGGGATTTGGAGAATTGGCTATCCGCACTTTCCTTAGTTCGGATCCTTCCCCGCCCAAAATATTTTATAAATAGACCCCTCACCTATCGCATTAACCACTGTTTTTAAGAATTTCCAGCACTCTTGCTTCAATTTCCTTTACACTCGCTCTTCCATGCTTTCCTAGTTCACGCGAGATGGCAGGGATCGTCGATGGTAGGACTAAGTGTGCCGCCGCATTCGCTGACTACCCCTTCATGAACTACAACTTGTCTAAAGAGGAATATCATTCGCTCACCAACATTTACATTCTGTCGGGTTTCACCGCGCGACACCCAGAGAAGGATGATTCTATCAACCACCTCTCGTTGTACGAACTAGTCATCCCTGTCGAATACTTTGAGGTGGGATTGTGCCTACCTATCTGGTCAGAAGTCTGCCAGGCCCTGCGCTACTTCAGCGTAGTTCCCGCGCAGCTCAACCCCAACTCCATTTCCTTGCTAGTAGCATTTGCTTGCTACTTGTGGGAGGAGTGGATGGAGTTCAGTCTCCCTATCTTCCGCAAGCTCTTCAACTTCCGCGCCAAGAGGGACGGGATCGCGTTCTTCTCCGACAATAATCTTAAGGCCAAGGGTCTCGCCAACAAGAACCATCACTGGATTCGAAAGTTCATATTCATTTCCTGTGATTTCGGCAACCTCTCCCTTTAGCCGATGCAGGAGGAGGAATCAACCTACCGCCATCCATCTCTCGGCGGCCATGAGTCAAAGCTTCACAAGTACCTCTTTGAAAAAGATTTGGACATTCCCTACCTGAGGAGAAATGTCGACTCGCTCCTTCCTGTACTCGTCTGGGAAGGTAGTTCTCACCACCTGGTACTTTTTAAGAATATCGTAATTTTGCGAACTTATGTCGCATGTGCAGGGGTATAAGATCTTCTCCTCAACCAATCCTTTGCAAGCAGCACAACATTCGCTGCCTAGAAGGCACACGCATAGGCAGCCTCTGCAGTATGTCAAAGCGAGCCGAAGTCACTGTCGAAGTCAGGTAGCCTAAAGCGGAAGCCCGAGACAATTCCTCCACCTCCCAAGAAACAAAGCACCAAGGATCTCTCCAAGGGCAAGGAGGTCATCCTTGAACCTCCCGCGAGTGCGCCAGGCCTGGGTGAGACTTCCAGGAAGAAGACTGGAGAGATCGGCGGGATCTTAGCGGCGACAGAGAAACCGGAGCCCAGAGGCCACCGAAACTTTAGCCTGGGCGAGAAGCTGCTGGATGACGCTGGCTAGCCCCTGTTGATTTTGGACCAGGAGGTCAACAGGACTCATGTCTCCACCGTCCTCCCCTCCTGGCAGGAGGGCGAAACTGTCTTCGGCTAGGCCTACACATTGGCCTTTGGGCTATATGGGCAGGACAGCTCTGCCTACTACGACGACGCCCTTATGCAATCTCTCGCCTATGAGAGTTCACGGGCTCAACTTCGCGTCGTCGAGCTCGCTCATATGTCGGCTCACCGCGACATCCTCCTGTAACGACAGGTGGCAGATGTTAGTGCCGCGCAATCTGCTCTATCTAAGGAAGTGTCAAATCTGAAGGGGAAGCTCACCGTTGCCGAGAACAATCTCACACTACGAGTGGGCGGAGTGGTAAGCTGTCTCGCACTTTCCTTTCATTTACCGAACATCTTTATCGTTCTAACATTGATTGTTTTGCAGGATGTCGCGACTGTTATCGTAAAGGACACGCGCATAGCCGAGCTTGAGGTGGAGAACTAGAGGCTGAAGGCCCCGAACCAATAGTGGATCGGCTCTCTAATTCCCCCTCCTCCATCCGATAAGAAAGCTCTCATGTATATGCAGCGCGAGCTGGAGCTGATGATGCAGGAAAATTCCATCGCGACGACAAGGAACTCGCTCCAGGAGATGAAGAGAGTTGGATTCCTGAATGGCGAGGGGGAGAAGGTAACTGCTGAGATCCTTGTCTCAGAGCTCTTCCTTCCTATCCCTGAGTCTGAAGACAGTGACGCATGCTCCGGCGAGAGCGAGCGATCGGCATCATCGTCTTAGGGTTTTCTCTTTGCAATTTTTGTACTTTCCTTTTCTTTGGGCCTTGCCCTTTTTTGGCGAAATGTAACCATCAAACTATAAATGAAATGTGATTTTTGCTGTGAAATTTTCTATCTTCTTTCTGTGTTTGATTTGTCTCTGAATGATATCGTGCAAAAACATACCCCACTCGCGCTTCGGCTTAGGAAACCCATGGTCGAGACATCTCGCGAAACCATAGATCACCCTTTCGTCGTGCCGACCTGCGGTCTTTGCTAACTCAATATATAGAATTAGGTCTCGCGTTGCTCCTACATAAGTGACTCTCGCTCTCTTAGGATGTTTGGCTTTTCGAACTCATTGCTTAGGATAGGGTCTTGCGCCGTTCTCGCCATATCGAATCACGCACACTGAGTTGCATAATTTGTGAGACCCAACCCCAAGCACTCACACTTGCTTGCCTCATGTTTTCTTGGCGAGATCCCTGTTCGGCGAGATCTCTTTGAAGCCTTGTATTCCCCCCATTCCCTAAACTCAAGCCTCATTGACTGGTAAGAGCAGTTTGGGACTTGGTTCCCGAGCATCAATGACATCCACCGAGGACACCTGCTCTGTCAGCTAGATGAGGTCCTAACAGTGGGAGGAGTTCGAGACTTAGGCAGACTCTCTCGAGAGACATCCAAACCTGCCAGCTAGTGGGAGCCTGACAGCGGGATCTTCTCGGGGTCTGGGTAGACTCTCTCGAGTGACATCCAGCATTGCCAGCTAGATGAGAGCATGGAATCGGGATCTGATCGGGGTTTGGGTAGACTCTCTCGAGTAGAATCCAGCCCTGCCAGATAGATGTGAGCCTGGCGGCGGGATTTGCTCGGGGTCTGGGTATACTATCTCGAGTGACATCCAGCCCTGCTAGGTAGTGGGAGCCTGACAGCGGTATCTGCTCGGGGTCTGGGAAGACTTTATTGAGTTGCATCCAGCCCTGGAAGCTAGTGAGAGCCTAGCAATGGGATCTGCTTGGGGTCTAGATAGAGTCTCTCGAGTGACATCCAGCCTTGCTAACTAGATGAGAGCCTGGCAGCGGGATCTGCTCGGGGTCTGGGTAGACTCTCTCGAGTGATGTCCAGCCCTGCCAGCTAGATGAGAGCCTGACAACGAGATCTGCTCGGGGTTTGGGTAGAGTCTCTATCACAACCCGCATTTTCTCCGAATTTAGGAATTATCAGAGTATGAGAAAACACGCATCATGATGCCACGTCAAGCAGGGGATAACTGCTGACGCTCAGGAAAAACCATCTACTTTACTTTATGAAAAAAATTCATGAGTTTAATGATTAGAAAATCAGTTATATTTTAGAGTCCGTATCCCTCGGCTCGGTGGATCACCTAGTCCACAGTTTAAAACTATACTTATGCGTTGCGGAAAAATACTTTATTCAGGTTTGACATCCTAAGGAGTGCATAAGAGCCCCATGAGGACCACTTATGCTATGCAAGACTCTACATTTAATTTATGCTATATATAAGAAAACGATCTGTATACGTTGTTTGGAAAATAGTGATTTAGTTTTATAAAACATGTTGATCATGAGCTATACTTATATTAATAATTGTAGTTTTAAAAATAACTAGCAACCTAGCATAAATCCTCCTCAGAGCAAGTAGACTATCTCCAGAAAATGGTAGTAGCAAAAGTAATATATCTAGTATAAAGGTAAAAACTATCAGTGGGCGCCAACAACCTGACACGAACCCACTGGCAAATATGTATGTCTGTAAGAAAGTGCAGAAGAAAACTACCTCACTAAACAAATCCAAAAGGATCTCCAGTCCAAGAGACCACCAACAACACCACCGCAACCTAGCCACCAAACTGGCTACTGCTCAGAACCTGAGACATTCAAAAAAAGAAAGAATACCTCAGCAAGCAAAACAAGGAAAAACTGCATGAAAGTGTCAACCAGAGGATAAATGAAAGAGGAAAACACACCGTAGTAAAAGTCACAACTGCCAAAGCAAGACAAAAAGAAATGCACTACGTGCGAGGAAACAGCATCAACCCTGCCCAGAAACTACATCCTGCAGAGTCTACTAAGCTACCAAGAGCCCAAAGTGCTGCAATCTACCAAGGAAGAAACATCGAACACCCTAAGCTGTGGGAGATGGTAGTAGCAAAAACAAACAATATGGATCCGGGTTGGAGGCAAACTCAGTCCCCCAACCACCATTTCCAAGCCAACAAGCTCAAGGGTCTACATGTGAAAGCACTAGGGACCTTCCACCCCCTTGCCTAGCCCGTACCTGGTGCAAGATAGAAAAAAAGGGTGGCCACGGCTAAATTACACAACACCTCCCCCATGAAGAGCTTCAAACCACCACCACTAACAACGACCCACGATTCGGCCCTTAGGAATGTAAAATATGGCCGACAAGGAACCTCAAAGAAAATCAAGGAATTCACTCGCGAAAGAAAATCGAGGTAGGGAAAAAAAGTGTCTAAAAGACTCAACACGGCTTGGCATTGAGTGGGACCCACTCAACGCCAAACCAGACCTTGGCGTTTAGTGAGTCAGCCTCACTCAGTGCCAGAATAGCCATGGCGTTGAGTGAGGTTTACTCATTCAATGCCCCCCAGAAGAACTACTCTGGCATTGAGTTAGCTAGCCTCACTCAATGCCACAACAGGCATGGCATTGAGTGAGGTTCACTCACTCAACGCCTCCCGCAAGAATTCTCTGGCATTGAGTGAGCTAACCTCACTCAACGCCGAAACAGCGATGGCGTTAAGTGAGGTACACTCACTCAACGCCCTAGTACTTAACCACAATCAGAGAAAGTGGCGTTGTGTGAGCTGGCCTCACTCAACGCCAAAACAGCAATGGCGTTGAGTGAGGCTCACTCACTCAACGCCCTTACACTCAGCCGCAAAATAAGACTGCGGCGTTGAGTGAGTACACCTCACTCAACGCCAGAATAGTAATGGCGTTGAGTGAGGTTCACTCCCTCAACGCCCTGGCACTTAACCGACACAAGGCAAATCTACGGCGTTGAGTGAGCTGACCTCACTCAACGCCAAAACAGCAATGGCGTTGAGTGAGGTCATCTCACTCAATGCCAGAAGTCCTGGCCACAACGAAGGGCTGTAGCGCTGAGTGAGTATACCTCACTCAACGCCAAAGCAGAAATGGCGTTGAGTGAGGTTCACTCACTCAACACCACGGGACTTGGCCGCAAACTTGCCTATGACGTTGAGTGAGGTCACCTCACTCAACGCCAAAGCCGAAATGGCGTTGAGTGAGGTCGACTCACTCAACGCCAAAGTACTTAGCCTCAAAAAAGGCTGTGATATTTAGTGAGCACACCTCACTAAACGCCAAAGTACTTGACTGCACAGAAAGCTACGACGTTGAGTTAGTCCACCTCACTCAACGCCAAAACCGAAATGGCGTTGAGTGAGGTCGACTCACTCAACGCCAAAGTACTTAGCCTCAGAAAAGGCTGTGGCATTGAGTGAGCACACCTCACTAAACGCCAAAGTACTTAACTTCTCGGAAAAACCGCGGCGTTGAGTGAGCTTGCCTCACTCAACGCCAAAACGGAAATGGCGTTGAGTGAGGTCGACTCACTCAACGCCAAAGTACTTAGCCGCTAGCAGGGGCTGCGGCGTTGAGTGAGTCCACCTCACTCAACGCCCTAGTACTTAGCAAAATTCTGACTGGCTACAGCTGCGGCGTTGAGTGTATGCACCACACTCAACACCAAACCCGCAAAGGCTTTGAGTGTGTGCACCACACTCAACGCCGGCCAGACAGAATCCAAAAAAATAGGCTCTTTCCAACAAACATAGCAGGCACCCCCTCCTCTCTCACTCTCTCGGCTTCACCCGCAAGCCACCAACCAGACAGCAATCTGGAGTTTAAGTGATGGCATTACGCCGGCGGGTTGAGCACCAACAGCACCAAGAAGGGGGGCTCATAGGAGAATCTAAGCCCTAAATTCAGCAAGATAAAAGAGAACATGCTTGGCTTCTACCTTAGGGCTAACCGGGAATTTTCAGAATTTCAAGAGAACAACAATGGAAAGGGAGTGAATACCACTTGCCTCGATTTCCGGCAAAGCTTGGACGGCTTTCCCTCCTCTTTACTTGGCACTAGCAGCAGCAGCACCTAAAAGCACACTCCCGTACTTTAATGGCGGAAAACCACAAGACTGAAATCCCAAATCTCCTAAAACTCCACGAAAATCAAATTTCTTACCGTTGAAACGTATATCTGAGCGAGAGCAAGACAACGCCGCTTTCGAAATCGGAATCCGTCCACGAACACTCCCAGAATCACCGTTTGAAAGCTAGGGCTAACCGTCGTTCCGCCTCTGTTTTCCGTGAACAGGAGCAGACAGTTTTCTGTCTTGGGAAGAAGGAGGAGAGTGGCCCGCCAACTTCTAATTATGGCTTTAAATAAGTCTTAACACACCTAATCAGCCTAACCGCTGCCTGAAAATGCCGATTCACTCAGCTAAAATCAAATTTCTAATTTGATTTTACTAATAACACACCCAAAACGACGCGAAAATCGAACTATCTCGGAATTCGATGAAATTCGCACTGTAGCTAAACACCCACGCTACGAACACAACGGCGAAGTCGAAATTAACTTTCGACGAACAGAACTCGAGTTATACCCGCCTAAAGCAAAAACACAAGCATCCCCCAAGAGGCCACACCGGGTCACCCAAAACGACTCGGCTTGCTAGGGAGACCTTGCCCATAGGCTACAAAATAGGCCACTCAGTTCTAAGGAGCTAAACCATACTCCACAAATGGCACAAGCCACGAAAACGCGTCACCGTAATGCCAAACGAGAAAAAAAAATAGTCGCAGAAAAATCGGGGGCGTTACAGTCACTCCCCCTAAAAGAAAGTTTCGTCCCAAAACTTTACGCACAACACTTCTACTATAGAAGGAAAAAGTAACAAACAGGAGTTACAAGAAGGGAAACATACCGATCAAATCAGGGAAACATGTGAGGGTAATCCTTCCTCATGGCCGACTCTAGCTCCCAAGTCGCGCTCTCCAAATCCTGATTCCTCCAAAGAACTTTCACCATCGGAATGGACTTCTTTCGCAGCACCCGTTCCTGAGTATCTAAAATACGGACCAGCACTTCAACAAAAGAGAGGTTGGGCTCCAACTGGAGCACAACCTCCAATACTTGCCCACTGCTGTGCACACACTTCCGCAATTGGCTTACATGGAAAACATTATGAACACCTGGGAAGTTTGCTGGCAAATCCAATCTATAAGATGACACGCCAATCCGCTCCAAAATCTTAAACGGGCCCACATACCTCGGGTCCAATTTCTGATTCTTACCAAACCTCTTTACGCCCACCATCGGGGAAACCTTAAGAAATACAAGGTCCCCTACAAAAAAACTCTAAGGCAGACCTACGCCGATTGGAGTTCTTCTCGTATCTCTCCTGAGCTATACGAAGCTTCTCACGAATAAGCTTCACTACGACTTTCATCTCCTCAAGAGCATCTGGACCCAACAAAGGCCTCTCACCAGCCTAAGCCCAAAACAACGGATTTCTGCAGCGCCTCCCATACAAGGCTTCGAACGGAGCCATCTACAAGCTTTCCTGATAACTATTATTGTATGCAAATTCCATAAGTCACAGCCGCTCATCCCACGCTCCACCGTGGTCTAAAATGTAGCATCGGATCATATCCTCAACTATCTGGTTCACCCGCTCCGTCTGCCCATTGGTCTGCGGGTGGTAAGCAGTAGAATACCTCAGATCCGTACCCAAACCCTCCTACAGACTCTGCCAAAAACGAGAAGTAAACCGGGAGTCTCGATCAGAAATGATACTCACAGGCACACCATGTAACATCCCATTTCCAACTAGACCCCTAAGAGTGGTTTTGTCATGACAAAACCCTAGGAAGCCCAAGAAAGAGTCAAGTGGACCTGGTGGTGTGGATAGGGGTACTATGGTCTACAAATAGTAAATTCCAAAACCTTGGTTTAAGGTGATCATGGGGCTTCACCAAGACTCCAAGACCTCACCCATACCTTTATAACCCTAGTGAGGGGTCAATGGGTCACTAAGGACCCATGGGAGGCAGTCAAAGGGGCTGAGTTGACCAAAGTCAACTATAACCCTAATTAGGTCAAACTGGCCTACACAAGGGTCAATTGCAGTCCCTTAGCCAAGTGGACCCCACACATACCCTCATAACCCTAGTGAGAGGTCAAAGGGTCACCAAGGACCTATTAGGACCAATCAAAAGGCTAGGTTGACCAAAGTCAACTCTTGACCTATAATGGTCAAAGTGCCCTAGTTAAGGGTCAAGTGACCTTCAAGGTCCAATCCAACCCCACCTAGGCCTTAGGGGAGGCCAATGGGTCACTAAGAACCTATTGATGTTGACACAAAAGGTCAAAAAGGTCAAGTCAACCCGAAGCCCACTTGGAGTCAAACCTAGCCAAATGGGCTAACTTGTGCTCAAGCCCATTTGCAATTGGGCTAACCTTGTTCTAATGAAGGAAATAGATTTGTGGGCTGCCATGGGATAGGAAGGAGACAAATTTCAGGCTTGGTGACTAGGAGAGAGAAAGCCACCCATGGAGGAGAGAGAAAGAGAAGGAAGAAGAAGGAAGGAAGACTTTGTGCTCATCCTCCCCCTCCCCAACCTCCTCCATTCATTGCATTAGAACCAGGAAGGCAGCCCCAATCCAACCAGCCAATCCTTGACTGGTTGGAGCCATGCCTTCTCCCCTACCAACCATGGCCGCCAACTTTGACCTTGCCCCAAAAAAAATGGCAATGCATCCAAAGCCACCTAACACCCCAACTGACCTTATAAACTCCTTCAGTAGGAGGAGGAGATCATTTTCGAATTGCTAACTGGAAGGAAGAAGGCTGCCCACCGTGAAGTTTCAGAAATCCGACCACCACCGCCGCCATGGTTTCCCGCCGCTCCACCCGCATCCAAGCTCGTGTGCAGGTCCTCCCCTACTTCTTCTTTCATGTATAGTTCATAGCAATCGTTTAGGGGAGATATCGAACTCAAAGGAGTGAGATCGGGTGAGAGTTTTCAAATTTTTCCAAAAAATCATGGTGGCGGGTTCGCCGGAAAACACCACCTCCGGCGGCCAAACCACCGTCGGGCGTTAGCCACCATCTCGACGGAGGTGGTGGTGGCGGTGGTTGGCCGGGGAAGTGGGAGGAGGGCCGGCGGTGGCTCATGCAAAAGCTACAGGAAATGGCATTTTTTTAAGGGTGCTGGTTCGTTTTTTTTAGGAAGATGAACAGTACATATATTAATTAATTATTATATTTATATATATAATATAGTTATTTATTAAACCCTTTAACCGGCATATTTTGATAACGTTAAACGAGGCACTTAGAGGTTAGATCAGGAAAAACTGTTAACATGAAAATTGTAGATCTATGAGTCTACTTTATTTTAAAATTGATTTGAGTCAATTTGGAGTCCTGGTTAGATCACAACACTCATTTTGGCGAGATCTATACATAGGGCTGACCAGAGAATGAATTGGACGCCCACTCCAAATCAGACCTCCAAATGACTTGAAATTTGGGGTATGGGCTATTCTTATCTATAACTAGGGCATATCCAAAAATTAAAATTTTTGGAGAACATTTTTCTATAGTTTTTAGAAAAATTTAATAATCCATGAATAAATTATTTAGGTATCCCAAACATCTCAAAACTCCCCCAAATTTTGGTGGGTGGTCTTATAGGGCATGTTATGGCTCTGGTAATAATTTCACCTCATTTGAAGGTGTTTTGGTTAGGGAATTATCTATCCCTAGTTCTACCTTAAATAAGGATTTTTAAGTAAAAGTGTACTTGAGGTTTTGAGTGGTCAACTCACCTCGACAGAAGCTGATATTTTGACCACTGACTTGGTATGATCATTATCACCCCCTTAGGGAAAATGAGATGTTTTAGGGTTGATTTTACTCTAGAATACAAACTCAAACCCTAAGGAAGTGCTTTTGAGGGTTGTGAAGGACATAGGGGCAAATGCCCTTGTATGACCTGGAAACTCAGTAGAGTTGATGTTAGCATAACTTAAGTCCTCTGGAAGGAGTCTTAAAGGATTTGGAGGCAGGTAGACACCTCAAAACCCTAACCCTAAATTTAGTGTAGAAGCTCAACTTTGAAAGAACAGTCACTAAACCCTATTTAAAGGTTGTGAAACTTGGGTGGGGTAAGTTTTAGACTAGGATTCACCCTTAGTAATTTATTTAGGATTTTATGGATTATATTTCAAGTACATCATGTGTTAAGTAACAATTTGCTCAAACAGGTGCTAGAATTATTTTGATTACTCTGTTCATTTGAATCTGATGAAACTTTTTTCAGAAGATGCTTTATGTCAATATTAATATCCCTGAATTTTATTACAAATTTTAGTTGATAATATCTAGCACTTCCTTCACAAGTTTTTAAAAGGGAAATTATGGCCAATAAATCATTTAGAGCAAATTACTTACTGGAAAATTATGAAACCTGGCCAATAATGTTTTCAGATTAATATCTATATGTATAATTTTACTCATGATTTTTAGGAGAATATTTACAATACTTCATTCACAAATATAGCTCTTTGAGATTTTAGTAAATATTCATTCCAGGGCTCAATACCCATTGAATTATTATGAAATTTGGCCAATAATGTTTTTAGGACAGTATCTGCTTTAGAAGATTATTTAATAATTTTTGGATGAATATTTACTGCACTTACTTCATTAATAAAAGGAAAAAGGATTTATTCTCAAAATTAAATTAGAGTCATTAGAATACTTGAAAAATTGTTATATCTTGGATTTACTGTTAAATGGTTGTTTAGAATTTATCATGAATTTATGAAGCTTTATACATCTCTGAAAAGTGCACTTCATGCTCAATGGGTAGCCCTTAGAAGCTTTACAGAAAATTAATTAAATATCAGAATAATTAGGAAAATTATAATCTTCTGGATTTAGTCCATTTGTGTCATGATAAGTCTCCAGAAAATAATTCAGGGCATTCGGATGATTATTTAGAATATCTCCTATCCGGTTCAACGTATCGTCTAGGTTGGTCTGCATATAGCAAAATTGCTAAATTGCAATAAGACATGATCTGGGATAATTATTGGAGTTAGCCATTTTGATTGGGTGGTTAGATGTGGATGATTTCACAATAAAAAGATAGGAAGAGTAGTGAGAGTTGGATTGGCTAGTGTTAGGTGGTGCTCGTGATCGACGAAAAATCGTCTTTCTCGTAGTAAGGAAGAGTCAAAATTTCATTAGGTTGGGTGGTGCTGTTGATTGTGACGGACGGGTTAGTCCGGCGAGCTTTGGCTCGATTGTGGATTATGACGGACGGGATGGTCCGGGGGAGCTTTGGCTCGGTTGTTGACTATGACGGACATGATAGTCCGAGGAGCTTTGGCTCGGTTGTTGACGGACGGGATAGTCCGGGGAGTTTTAGCTCGGTTGTTGGTTGGACTCATAACTATTGCATGTGCATAAAAGGTATAAGGTGGTGGGTCTTCGGTATTGGAGGGTCGATGCACCGACGCCAATACGCTGACTCGGCAAGTGTGGTTAGCACTTCGCCAAAAGAAGTCCGGTGCGCCAGCCCGCAAGAGTACGCAGGAGTCCGCTTTGTGCACCAAGTGTTGAGGCGTACGATAGGTCTGATCGGTAGTGCTTTAGTGGTTTAGAGGTGGGCGAGGCCCAACCCACCGCTTCCGTCTGCCACTACGGAGGTATCTTGGGAGGTAACGGCTCCGAAAGGGGGAACTAAAGGTCTGTGTACATAGAGTCGAGTGGGTGAGTTGCACTTGCATGTTCACATCATAGCATAATTGTATTTCATAGCATAACCATTGCATATAACCTGACACCTAATGTATAAGCGGTATGGGACGCTCTATACATTAGGCCTTGCAAAACGACCCCTTGGCCTATAAGTTCGTGTGAGCGTGCTTATAAGTCAAGGTTCTCTTTCAGTATTATTTATATGTTATGCCTGCTAGTAAAACCGACACCCTATCGTATAAATCGGTATGGGAGTTTTTATACGATAGGAGACCTGCAAGAGATCCCTTAGCTTATGTGTTTTCACATAAGTTAAGGTTACTTATTTAGATATTGTATAATTATTAACACGCTTAACACTATTAGTTTAGTTCCGCTGCCATCTGCAATTTGACATTCTCCACCTTCATGTCCTTTCCATTCCTTCTCCCCGCTCGGTGCTTAGGAGCCATGGGGGAAGGGGTTGGGGATGATAGGACTTAGTCTTTTAGACTAACGGTTTTCGAACCACATCATTTAGGGTACCACAGAGCCCAGCATGGAGGAGCAGCCCCGGAGGTCGGCACGCTTGGAGATCGGACAGTCTAGCACTGGAGTCCAGGCAGCAGGGACTGTGAGTCCCGAACACCAGTAGTTATATTAGTTTGCTTCCGCGATGAGTGATTTGTAGTGAGGACTTGATGTACCGGGCATAAGCCCGAGATTTTCATTATATGTACTATCTGTGGACACTCCCTTCGTGGAGTTTTATTTTTCTATATATGTGATTTCTGTGGACTTGCTTTTATACTTAAGCTACAGTAGAGATCGATTTGGCCGGCAGAATCAGCGTCTTGTAGTGACGACCTTCCTGGGTGAGAAGGTATCACCGCAAGGCGGCGGTTCTGGGCCTAAGACCCCGGTGTCGAAAATAAAAAAAATGGGGGTCTTATAAGTGGTTTCAGAGGGAACATATCGATCAAAAGGTAGCAGTTCTGTAACACCCCTATCCGTCACATGGCATATAGCAGTAGGTCCGGCCGGGGCCCGACGCCATATACCGCAGACAGACCGTGGAGTTACGCATCGCATTATCATACTCACAATTTGAAAGACAACGTCCTACGCAACACCTAGCGGAAGCATTTTAGGTTATTAAAAAGAACCCAACAATAAGCATGAATGTCCACTAAAGATAAAACCCATAGGAATGAAACGACTAAAAATACACAAAACAGTCCTCGGCCTTAAGGCCTTACAAACATTGTTCTCTTAACCAAATAGTGTCTTTCATACATCGGCGCGCAGGCCGGCCAAACATGAATATGAAAAACAAAACTAAATCTTCAGCCTTCATGGGCTAGCGCTGCAACTTGGGCATTAGCCTGCTATTTGCCGCTCGGCTCCGCAGCAGCACCTGTAAAAAGCAATCCACCGAAGAGGTGGCAATTTACACGAGTAACCGGTCAGCAATGCTGACCAAATTATAACGACCCCGCCCCGCAATTGCGGGACGGCGGTGCTCCTTCCCTGCATAACAACTAACATAGCAATATATAAATCTATATAACTATTCGCCACAAGTGTCGGCACGCACGGCCGTACACCCCGTGCTCTCAGGGCACTAATTGGTGAATCCGGTCCGGACCCGGTCCGTTCCCGCGATTCCACCGTCGTCTCGTGGACGACAATTCTCGTGAGCAAATAGCCCTTTCAGCCGAAGCCTAGGCCCGTTTCCAGCCCCCCGGGAAGTCCCATGTACTTTAGGTCGCTTCTACCGAGACCACTTGGAATGGGTAGAGTTCCACCCGCCCGTTGCTCACTTCACCACGGCCATTTAGCCATCGGTGCGGGCCAAGTTTCTCCTCATTCCCACAATCGATCAAAACACGCACATAACCCCGTTATGTACCGATTTGCCCTCCAAGGCAACATCGTGGCGGCAATGCGATTCCGCCCAAGCTTTCCGGGTGCGCCTCGAGGTTAATCCCCAAGGATCCCTGTATGCAATCTACCGCATAGAAATTTCGGAAAACTGAAATCATCGGTGCAGAGTCTTCTCCGACCATGCAATGCAACATCACCGATTCGGGCTAAACCCGAATGGGCTTCACACACAATGCCTACGCCCGTACTTCGATTCCGGGCTCTAACAATGGGGACTTTACATATCTACCCGAAGGGATTCCGCTCCTCAACGCTTACTCGCGAGAGGGGGATTTCCCCATGCAAAGGAAGAAGGGCGACTACACATGCCCTATGAAGAGGATCGTTACCCTCGTAGATTTTCGCGCGCCCGTCATGAAGAAGTAGACGGTTGAAAAGCTTCGCCTCGCTCTTGCCGTCGAGGATCCGGTCTCGGATCGAGATTCGGTGCTCCGGTGCTCCGCCGGCGGCCGGATCTCCTCTTCTCCTTCCTTGCTCTCCCTTCTCTCTAAACTTTTAGAAAGAGAGTCTAGGGTTTGAAATGAGGGTTTAGAACCCTTCAACCCTAAATTAAATGTTTGGGCGGACCATCCTAGGCCGTTAGATGAGATTTGATGGAAAATCGGACGGCCACGGAGTCATTTTACGGATTCAGCACCCGTCCGCACGACCAGTGGCGCACGGTCAGTGGTCGTGCGCCCTATGTCAGTGATCGTGCGTTTTCGTTAAACAGGGATTTGGCATTATATTTTCTTTATGCACGACCAGTGGCGCACGGTC
The DNA here is from genome assembly GCA_039513925.1 of Platanthera zijinensis. Classification (NCBI taxonomy): domain Eukaryota; kingdom Viridiplantae; phylum Streptophyta; class Magnoliopsida; order Asparagales; family Orchidaceae; genus Platanthera; species Platanthera zijinensis. Next base: position 62,710,126 of record CM077081.1, on the reverse strand, counting down.
AGTGGTCGTGCGCCCTGTGGTCAGTGATCGTGCGCTAAGGAAAAACTGCACAGTTCTACGCCCTTCCGCCGACGGTTACTCTACCGCGAGGCGTTAACTCCCACCGACTCCAGGACTGAACATGGGGTGTTACAACTCTCCCCCCCTTAAAAGAATTTCGTCCCGAAATTACGAATAGCAAGTAAACAACTTAAACTTAAACGGTACCTGAGTTGAAGAGTTCGGGGTACTCCTCGAGCATGGTTTGCTCTCGTTCCCACGATAGCTCCTCACGACCGCAATTGTCCCAACGGACTTTCACCATCCTGATTTCTTTGCTCCGAAGCCGCTTGACCTCGAAATCTTCGATAGAAATGGGTTTGACCTTGGTCGTCAACCCTTCCTCAACCGGTACTTGATCAACCGCTAACACTTGCGACGGCTCTTGCACCGCCTTCCGCAATACTGAGATGTGGAATACGTCATGCAAACAACTCAGTTCCACAGATAATCTCAACCGGTAGGCCGCTTCTCCGATCCGTTCTAGAATCTCGAATGGCCCAAGGTATCTCGGACTCAACTTTTTCAACCGTCGAACCCGTGACACCCCCTTGAACGGTTTGATCTTCAGGTATACCCATTCGCCAACATTGAACTCCACGTTCCTATGTTTGGCATTAAAATACTTAGCCTGCCTGTCCTGAGCTATAAGCAAGCGCTCTCGTATCGTTCGCACCAAAGAAGTCGCATCTTCGATCTCCTGACGATTGTAAAGTTTCGACTCACCCGTCTCCAACCATGACAACGGCGTGCGACACTTTCTCCCATAAAGAGCTTCGAACGGTGCCATCTGGATACTTGCTTGGTAACTGTTATTGTACGCAAACTCGACCAAGTATAAGTGATCCTCCCACCGTTTTCCGAAGTCCAACGCACACATGCGAAGCATGTCTTCCAATGTCCTGTTGACTCGCTCGGTCTGGCCATCCGTCTGCGGATGAAACGCCGTGCTGAACTTCAGTTTCGAGCCCAACATCTGATGTACTAGCCTCCAGTCATTGGACGTGAAGCGTCCATCGCGATCACTCACAATGCTGCGGGGCACTCCGTGCATTCGCACAATATTATCCACGTAGAGTTTTGCTAGCTTCTCCACCGGATCATCCTTCCTCATCGGGATGAAATGCGACACTTTTGTCAATCTGTCCACGATCACCCAGATGGCGTCGTTTCCCTTCTGCGATTTTGGCAATCCATGCACAAAATCCATAGATATGTCGTCGAATTTCCACTCCGGAATGGGTAAGGACTTCAAGAAACCTCCCGGCTTTTGACATTCCGCCTTCACTAGGGCGCAGGTTTGACACCTCGCCACATAAAGCGCTACATCTTTCTTCAGTCCTGGCCACCAGAATAGTTTCTTCACGTCTTTGTACATTTTTGTACTCCCCGGGTGGATTGAGTACTTGGTATGGTGAGCCTCGTACAACAATTCCTCCCGTAGATTACCTACGTTGGGGACGCACAAACGATCGTCCTTTCTGAGCAATCCGTCCTCCAACATAAATTGGGAATTTGACCCATCCAAAACACCATCCATGAGTTGCTTCATAACATCATCCACAGCTAAAGCCTGCCGAATCCTATCAGCCAGGTCATACTGCACCTCTGTCCAACTCAAACGCGCTTCGGCGCCCGTTTGTCTATCTACACAGAAGATCTCCAAATCCTCTAACTCTTGAATCAATCGTGCACCATGCACCAACAGCCAACTAGCACGTGCGGGAGTTCTGCGACTCAACGCATCTGCCACCGCATTGCCCTTCCCCGGCACATAATGAATTTTGAAGGTGTAGTCCCCCAGGAACTCCATCCACCTCCTTTGCCGCATATTCAAGTCCTTCTGATCCAGCAAGTACTTCAAGCTCTTGTGGTCGGTGTAGATATCAACTTTCACACCGTAAAGGTAGTGTCTCCACAGCTTCAGTGCATGTATCACGGCCGCTAACTCCAAGTCATGGACCGGATAATTCCTCTCGTGTACCTTCAGCTGCCGCGAGCCGTAGGCAATCACACTCCCACGCTGTAGTAGTACACATCCCAAGCCACTCCCCGAAGCATCACTGTAGATTTCGAATCCCTCGGTCCCACTCGGCGAACATAAGATTGGCGCCGTGGTCAACCGACCCTTTAACTCCTCAAAAGCTTGTGCGCACTCCGGCGACCACACAAACCTTTGATCCTTTCTTGTCAACGATGTGAGAGGTAACGCTATCCGCGAGAAGTTCTCTACGAAGCGCCTGTAGTAGCCGGCAAGTCCTAGGAAACTTCGGACTTCCGCTACCGAGGAAAGAACAGGCCACTCCCGTATCGCCACTATCTTCGCCGGATCTACCGCAATCCCTGCTCCACTAATGATGTGGCCAAGGAAAGCCACCGAGGATAACCAGAACTCGCATTTGGAGAACTTAGCATAGAGCTGGTTCCTCCTCAGTGTCTCCAACACCATGCGCAGATGCTTGTAGTGATCATCTACGCTCTGAGAGTATACCAGGATGTCGTCGATAAACACGATCACAAACTGATCCAAGTACTCTCTGAATGTTCTGTTCATCAGATCCATAAATACGGACGGCGCATTCGTCAGTCCAAACGGCATAACCGTGAACTCGTAATGCCCATAACGCGTGCTGAACGCCGTTTTAGGGATATCACTCTCCTTGATCTTCAACTGGTAGTACCCAGACTTCAGATCCAACTTCGAATAAACTGTAGACCCCACTAGCTGGTCAAACAGATCGTCGATCCTCGGAATCGGGTATTTGTTCTTCTCGGTGAGCTTGTTCAACTCTCGGTAGTCGATACACAGCCTCAGACTTCCATCCTTCTTCTTGACGAAGAGGACCGGTGCACTCCAAGGTGACGAGCTTGGACGCACGTACCCCTGATCCAACAGTTCTTGCAATTGGACCTTCAGCTCTGCCATCTCCTTCGGCGCTAGCCGATAAGGTGAGCGGGACACAGGTTTGGCACCTGGCACCAGCTCTATTGTGAAATCAATCTCTCTTTGGGGTGGAGCCCCAGGGAGATCATCGGGAAACACGTCAGGATACTCCGAAACCACTGGGATACTATACAGACTCGTCTTAGGCTTTGCGGCCTCCACTAACGCGAAAAACAGCTCTGCTCCAGCACGAACCGCCTTGACCACCTGAAGAGCAGACATCAGTGTCTTGCTCGCCCCTTTAATGCCCTCGAACGTAGTCTCGCGACTAGTATTTGCCCCCAGTTTAACTTCCTTCCGACTGCAGTCAATATAGGCTCGCTGCTCCGAGAGCCAATCCATCCCAAGGATCACGTCAAACTCCACTAGCGGAAGTAACGACGCCTGCAGATCGAATTCCTGATCCCCAATCTGAATCTTCACGAGGCATACTCTATCTACGCGCATAGAGCATCCATTGGGGAGTAGCACATCCAGTTTGTCCTTAGCCATCGAAGAAGGGACTCCGATGCGCGATACGAATTCTTCGGACATAAAGGAGTGCGACGCTCCCGTATCAAATAATGCCCTTGTTAGGCTATCGGATACCAAAACGAAGCCTAGCATAGGAAATATAAGCTAACATGCAAACAGGTAATTATTCAAATAAGGTTAAACTGCAATAATTTAACTCATACCTGTCACCACGTCAGCCTGTTTGATGGCTTCTTGAAGGCCAAGGTTGTACACCCTGGGCTGAGCTGGAGTATGGTGAGATGCGGATGACTCCGCCATCTTCCCTTTCTCCTCATAAGTTGCTCCTGGCTTTCTCTCGGACTTTGGACGTCCGCTCCAACAATCACGGGCAAAGTGCCCTGGCCTCCCACAGTTATAACAAGCACCTGGGGTGCGCGCTGTCGTTGCTCCCGAGGCACCAGAAGAGGGGGCTTGACTTGACGTCTTGGCCCTCTTATTCCACCTCTGAAACTTTGACTTCGTAGCGTTCGGCACCTTGAACTCGGGCTTCTGCACACCCAGCTCTTTCTTTCCAGAGATTCTTGCCAACTCTCGCTCCAACGATCGAGCCGAGCCGACCAAGGTTAGAAATCCTTGCGTCAACGGCCCTGATAGAAGTACCTTGAGATCATCTCGCAGTCCTTCATAGAAACGGTTCGTCTTCCGTTCCTCATCGCCAAAAGTAGGAGCTGCATAACGACCCAGCCTTGTGAACTCATGCAGATAATCATCCACATTTTGACTCCCTTGTTGCAGTCTGAGGAATTGATTTTCCAGTTCTATCTTCTCGGTCGACGGTAGGTACCGCGCCATGAACATTCTCGAGAATTCTTCAATAGAAACCTCTTCCAACTGTCTTTCGACTAGATGGTGTTGCTCCACACCGTCCCACCACAGCCTTGCCTCGCCATCCAATAAGAAAGTGGCTATGGCGGTTTTCTGATCCGCTTCGGTTCTGGTTGTCGAAAGGATCCGCTTAACGCGTGATAGCCAATCCTCCGCTTGCGATGGGGTTCCACCCCCCGAGAATATTGGCGGATTGAAGCTCATCACGTGCTTCAGCTGACAATCCGTCGTACGCCTTGGTGGTCTAGGCTCCTCAGCCACCACAGGCACTGTCGCTCTCGCAGGTTCTTGCTCAATCTCCGGTGCTGGACGTTGTACCTGCCCTGCAGGTTGGGCATTTAGTGCGGCAAGCACCGCCTCGGTAACCAGCCGAATAGTTTCAGCAGATGGAGGTGTTGCAGGCGCCTCGCTTGGTGCCCTACTCTCCGCTGAACGTGTACGGGCTGACTGCCCTGCCCCACTCCTAGTCACCTAGATAAACAAAACCGACAAATAAGCGACAAGCACATTGCTAAAAAGCAATCGTTTGAACATTTAACTTGTTCAAAACTGTGTATTTTCATTCCTAAGTGGACATTCATGGGTTCTTTTTCATGTTATAACGATGACGCACGTGATAGTGCTCACCACCCCTTAAAAGAATTCGTCCGCGAATTCTAATAAGCAAGACCGAAACCGTTAGTCTGATACCAATTTGTAACACCCCTATCCGTCACATGGCATATAGCAGTAGGTCCGGCCGGGGCCCGACGCCATATACCGCAGACAGACCGTGGAGTTACGCATCGCATTATCATACTCACAATTTGAAAGACAACGTCCTACGCAACACCTAGCGGAAGCATTTTAGGTTATTAAAAAGAACCCAACAATAAGCATGAATGTCCACTAAAGATAAAACCCATAGGAATGAAACGACTAAAAATACACAAAACAGTCCTCGGCCTTAAGGCCTTACAAACATTGTTCTCTTAACCAAATAGTGTCTTTCATACATCGGCGCGCAGGCCGGCCAAACATGAATATGAAAAACAAAACTAAATCTTCAGCCTTCATGGGCTAGCGCTGCAACTTGGGCATTAGCCTGCTATTTGCCGCTCGGCTCCGCAGCAGCACCTGTAAAAAGCAATCCACCGAAGAGGTGGCAATTTACACGAGTAACCGGTCAGCAATGCTGACCAAATTATAACGACCCCGCCCCGCAATTGCGGGACGGCGGTGCTCCTTCCCTGCATAACAACTAACATAGCAATATATAAATCTATATAACTATTCGCCACAAGTGTCGGCACGCACGGCCGTACACCCCGTGCTCTCAGGGCACTAATTGGTGAATCCGGTCCGGACCCGGTCCGTTCCCGCGATTCCACCGTCGTCTCGTGGACGACAATTCTCGTGAGCAAATAGCCCTTTCAGCCGAAGCCTAGGCCCGTTTCCAGCCCCCCGGGAAGTCCCATGTACTTTAGGTCGCTTCTACCGAGACCACTTGGAATGGGTAGAGTTCCACCCGCCCGTTGCTCACTTCACCACGGCCATTTAGCCATCGGTGCGGGCCAAGTTTCTCCTCATTCCCACAATCGATCAAAACACGCACATAACCCCGTTATGTACCGATTTGCCCTCCAAGGCAACATCGTGGCGGCAATGCGATTCCGCCCAAGCTTTCCGGGTGCGCCTCGAGGTTAATCCCCAAGGATCCCTGTATGCAATCTACCGCGTAGAAATTTCGGAAAACTGAAATCATCGGTGCGGAGTCTTCTCCGACCATGCAATGCAACATCACCGATTCGGGCTAAACCCGAATGGGCTTCACACACAATGCCTACGCCCGTACTTCGATTCCGGGCTCTAACAATGGGGACTTTACATATCTACCCGAAGGGATTCCGCTCCTCAACGCTTACTCGCGAGAGGGGGATTTCCCCATGCAAAGGAAGAAGGGCGACTACACATGCCCTATGAAGAGGATCGTTACCCTCGTAGATTTTCGCGCGCCCGTCATGAAGAAGTAGACGGTTGAAAAGCTTCGCCTCGCTCTTGCCGTCGAGGATCCGGTCTCGGATCGAGATTCGGTGCTCCGGTGCTCCGCCGGCGGCCGGATCTCCTCTTCTCCTTCCTTGCTCTCCCTTCTCTCTAAACTTTTAGAAAGAGAGTCTAGGGTTTGAAATGAGGGTTTAGAACCCTTCAACCCTAAATTAAATGTTTGGGCGGACCATCCTAGGCCGTTAGATGAGATTTGATGGAAAATCGGACGGCCACGGAGTCATTTTACGGATTCAGCACCCGTCCGCACGACCAGTGGCGCACGGTCAGTGGTCGTGCGCCCTATGTCAGTGATCGTGCGTTTTCGTTAAACAGGGATTTGGCATTATATTTTCTTTATGCACGACCAGTGGCGCACGGTCAGTGGTCGTGCGCCCTGTGGTCAGTGATCGTGCGCTAAGGAAAAACTGCACAGTTCTACGCCCTTCCGCCGACGGTTACTCTACCGCGAGGCGTTAACTCCCACCGACTCCAGGACTGAACATGGGGTGTTACAAGTTCACTAACCCTGGGACACCCCCGCTCGAGTTTAGTTTGGGGACAAACTAAGCAGCGGAAGCAGTGGTGGGCCCATATGGGAAATCACATGAAAATTGTCCACTTTTAGTTAAATCGGTGAGACTTCTTATATTTGACTTCTATTACGCAGCCCCCAGCGCAGCCAACACCACAAGGCGGAGTTCAGCAGACTCCTACTATTGCACCACCTTCCCCGGTCCCCACTCCATTCCTACACTCGGAGATGGGTCAAACGTTGACGGCCATTCTAGATGCTTTCAGGGCTCAGCAGGTTTCGGCTCCGCAGCCAAACTCGGGGGCCAATTGGCTGAGCATCTTTCGAGGACTCTCTCCTCCATCCTACTTGGGGACAGAATCCGCCGTACGGACAGAAGAATGGCTAGATATTATGTACGAAATGCTGACTGGGATACGGTGTCCCTGGGAGGAGAGGGTGGCCTTGGTTGTCTCCTGCATGGAGTCCCATGCCAAGAGGTGGTGGAAGACGCTGCTAGACACAAGGTTTGCTGATAGGGAGGTTGCGGAAGTTACCTGGGAAGAGTTCAGGACCGCGCTGCTGGAGCATTTTATTCCGCAGTCGGCCAGGGATGAGTTAGAGGAGCGGTTCTTACAGTTGAAGCAGGGCACCCGGACAGTGGTGGAGTACCATCGGGAGTTCGACCATTTGGCTCGATATGCAGATTCTTACCAGCTGGACGAAGCGGGATACATCAAGAGATTCTATAAGGTCCTACGGGAGGACTTGAGGGAGGCCTTGTTGTTTGTATCTGACGGGCCTATCTCCCGGATTTTGGAGATGGCAAAGATGATTGAGGCCGATTGGCACACCACTCGGGGCTGGAAGCGGCAAGCGGAGGATCAGGGCCGGAGAGCCCAAAATGATCAGCGGCAAGGTGCTATACCAGGTGGAAGAAGGACAGAGGACCAGCCTCGTCAGGAAGTGAGGCAGGAGCCGAGGGAGCCGGTGGTAATGGCTCCTCAACCTCTTCAGATGAGGGAGGCACCAAGACCCGGGGGCATGGCAATTTCCCCACCAGAGTGCTACAACTGCCATCAGATAGGGCATATTCGGAGAAACTGCCCCATGAGGGAAGCACCTCTACCAGCACCACAGGCTGCCCCGCATGCCCAGCAGTTTGGAGGACGAGGACGTGGTCGGGGACGTGGTTTCCTGGGTGCAGATCGCAGGCAACAGAGGGAGCAAATTTATGCACTGGATCTGGCTCAGCCCCGAAACCCGGAACAAGTAATCACTGGTACGTCTGAATTTTTTTTTTAAAAAAGTTATTTCCTCATGAAGTTAAATTTTATATAGATGTGACAATCTAGGAAAGAAAACCATAGCTAGATTCTAAGACATTTAATTTTTCCCAAAACCCCAGGAATAGTTTTCATCAGCGGCAAACCCGCTTATACGCTATTTGATACGGGTGCTTCACACTCATTTGTATCGGAGGCCTTCATAGAAGGGTTGGAAGGCGTGGAACGATTCACGGGTCTGGTGATGAGGATACGATTACCCGACGGATCAGAGTTGTTCACCTCTGACCACTACAATATGGAGGCGGAGATCGGCGGGAGGATATTTGAAGCTCCAGCGACGATCATAAAGATGCCAATCTTTGATTTGATCCTAGGAATGACATGGTTGAACTGGAATCATGCTCAAATTGACTGCACGTCCAAGAGAGTTACCGTGAGACATGGAGATTCCTACCTCGTCAATAAGGTACTAGATCTATTCCCCCTCTCATGTTGTCATCTGTACAGGCCGTCAAGGCTCACTTACAGGAGGAAGAAGTGTATGAGGTAATATTTGAAATGACTGAGGCCAAGGTCTCCACCTCGAATATTCCGGTGGTGCGGGATTTTGCCGACGTATTTCCAGAGAAACTGCCTGGGCTACCCCCGCACCGGGAGCAAGATTTCCAGATATAGCTGGTGCCGGGGGCTAAGCCGGCAGCTAGAGCCCCTTACCGGATGGCCCCGAAAGAGTTGACAGAGTTTCGAAGCCAACTCCAGGAACTGGTGGAGGCTGGATTTGTCCGACCGAGCTCTTCGCCTTGGGGAGCCCCGGTCTTGTTCGTTAAAAAGAAAGACGGAACTCTGAGACTGTGCATCGACTACCGAGCACTAAACCGATTGACAGTCCGAAATACATATCCACTGCCAAGGATAGATGAGCTGTTTGACTAGCTAGAAGGTGCACATTTCTTTTCTAAATTGGATCTAAGGTCGGGCTACTACCAGTTACGAATCCAGGAGGAGGACATTCCAAAGACTGCTTTTAGTAGCAGATATGGGCTATATGAGTTTACAGTGATGCCCTTCGGGCTCACAAATGCTCCGTCGGCATTCATGAGCCTCATGAACCGGGTTTTTGAGGCCTATTTGGATGTGTTCGTCATAGTATTCATAGACAACATCCTGATCTACTCTAGGACGGAAGAGGAGCACACTCGGCATCTGACGCTGACTCTGGAGAGACTACGGGAGCACAAGCTCTATGCGAAGGTCAGTAAATGCCAGTTTTGGTTGAAGGAGGTGGCCTTCCTAGGCCATATCATTAGTGGTGCTGGGTTGGCAGTGGACCCGGTTAAGATCCAAGCAGTCCGGGACTGGCCACAGTTGAAGACGGCCACAGATGTACGAAGTTTCCTAGGACTCGCCGGTTACTACCGGAAGTTTGTAGAGGGGTTCTCTCGTATCGCCCTTCCACTCACATCTCTGATAAGGAAGGAGGTGCCCTTTATCTGGACCCCACAGTGTGAGGCGGCCTTTCAAGAGCTAAAGGGGCGACTCACTTCGGCTCCTATACTTGCCCTCCCTTCAGGGAAAGAAGGATTCCAGGTCTACACCGATGCCTCCTACCAGGGCATGGGTGCAGTACTTATGCAGAATGGCCATGTGATAGCTTACGCTTCTCGGCAGCTGAAGAAGCACGAGCAAAACTACCCAGTCCATGACTTAGAGATGGGAGCTGTCATCTTTGCACTAAAAGTCTGGCGTCACTATCTGTACGGTGTCCACTGCGACATATACTCCGACCATAAAAAATTGAGGTATGTGGACACGCATAAGGAGCTAAATATCAGACAGAGACGATGGGTGGAATTTTTGGCAGACTACCAGTACGAGATGCACTACCACCCGGGAAAGGCGAATGTGGTAGCAGATGCATTGAGCCGAAAGACCGCAAACGCTGGAGTAGGAACACTATTGATGGTCTTGGAGTTAATACAGATTTTTGATAAGATGCAAGTATCCCTGGTATCTGAGGATAACCCTGCGTTATACCGAGAATATCTGTCGTCATTAATCGCCACAGATGACATACGAGAACGGGTCAAGGATGGACAGAGGCAGGATACCCAGCTAGAGCCAATATTCCGGGCCTTAGAAGCAGACACTGCGCGAGATTACACACTGAGGGATGATTTAGTGTGCTTTAGAGGACGGGTCTACATACTAGAGGGAGGCCAGATCCGGGAGGACATCATGATGGAGGCTCATTGCAGTCGATATTCGGTACACCTGAGAATTACAAAGATGACTGCAGATCTGAAGAAGACTATGTTCTGGCCTGGCATGAAGAAGGATATCACCTACTTAGTGACCCATTGCAAGGCTTGTCAGTTAGTGAAAGCAGAGTGCAGAAATCCCGCAGGACTATTACAGCCACTCCCGGTACCAGAGTGGAAGTTCGATGATATCTCCATGGACTTCATACATGGACTTCCTCGATCTAGGACAGGGAACGATTCGATATGGGTGATCATCGACCGACTGACAAAGGTGGCAAGGTTTATTCCAATCAGGAAGGATGACTCGGTGGGTGTGTTAGTACGGAAATTTGTGGAGCAGTTCGTCCGTTATCATGGCGTCCCCAAGACGATTGTGTCGGACCGGGATGGACGATTTACGTCCAGGGAGTGGAGGTCAGTGCAGACTTACTTGGGCACTCGACTAACCTTCAGTACGGCTTTTCATCCCCAGACGGATGGACAGACAGAACGGACCAACCGGACTCTGGAGGACTTACTACGACTCTGCATATTAGATCGCGGTGAACCATGGGAGAAGTTATTACCACTGATCGAGTTCTCGTATAATAACAGCTACCAGTCCAGTATAAAAATGGCTCCTTATGAGGCGTTGTATGGACGAAAGTGCAGGACTGCTCTGTCATGGATACAGGACGAGGATTCTAAGGCGTTGGATTCGAAGTTCGTCGAGGACACCGAGGCTCAGTTAAGATTGATACGAGACAAGATGGTGGAAGCACAGAGCCGGCAGGCTAAGTATTATGATGCTCGGCACCGTCAGGTGGAATTCCAGGTAGGAGATCAGGTGTTCTTGAAGATCCGACCTATTGGAACACCCTATTACTAATTTGGGTAAGGATCACTATGGTTGTCTTAGGAAACAAGGTTGACCTAGTTGTATAGTTGTGAAGGTCAACACTAGAGTGAGTCTAGGGCTTAGAACTTAGGTTTGAAGCTGCCCCCAGGACCATTCCAAGATCAAGGTTGAAGAGCTAAGTCTAAGGCAATTTTCGTCGAGCTCAGGTCGACGAATCGTCGAACTCCATTCGAAGCTCTCTGAGCTCGACTTCGATAAATCGTCGAACTCAGGTCGATGATCTTCGAGCTCAGATCGACTATTTGCCTTCAGCTCGTTCTGCTTAATCGTCGAACTCCTTTCGACGATCTTTGAGCTCAGATCGACGATCTCTCTTCAGTTATTCTTCAGGTCGCTGAGCTCGGTTCGACGATCTTCGAGCTCAGTTCGACGTTTTCTGTCTGCTTGATCTCATTCTATCTCTGAGCTCAGTTCGACGATCGTAGAGCTCAGATTGACGATTCTTTTGAGAGATCGACGCTTTTAAGGATTCAAATACTGTTATTCTTTGGAATGTTTTTGAATGCTATCAGCATTTATGACAAGAAGATCTGCCAGCCGTTTGTCTTTATTCTGGAGCAAGTTTCAAGGAAATGTTCAGGAAATATTTTATTGGACCTTCCTCTAAAAGACAAGACACTTTATGGAAGACATTTATGACTGCCAACGGCTATCCTTGACAAGAATTCTTTTCAGAGAATAAGATCCTTCTTCTTGTCTTCAGAAAAACATAGAGAGAATATACAATACTCAGAGAACAATAAGAAAAAGTGGTGACAGATAACAAGTGATTAAGAATTAGAAGAACAATCTTCTTGCTTACTAACAAGTGTTCACAACTTCATCTCAAGAACTTCAGACACCTCATCTCTCAGTCTTCTTGCTGAAACAATCTTTTGCTGGAGATCAAAGTTCTGAAGACCTATCACCCTAGATCTCAGGGGGAGCTTTGACAAAAGATCCACTAAGTCTTCTCTCATTTGATTTGAGAACAGAGAAGACAACTTCATTTCCTTTTCCTTTTTATTTTCCTGCTGTAAAAGGGTTCTTGAACTCCCTTCAAAAGTTCTGTCTGGTTCTGAGAACCTTGTCAAAACTCAGTGGTGGCAAGACACCTTATCAAAAAAAATCCAGTTTTGGTTTTTGAGCACCTTAACAAAAGCTCATTGGTGTGAGGACACCTGATCAACTCATCCTGAGTGGATTCCTACCAAGGGTGGTAGAAGAGTGGATGTACCCAGGTTTTTGGGGAACCACTATATTTCCTTGTGTCTACTGGATTGTTTGTGTGATTATTGTTGTGTTCTGTGTTCTTAATTTCTTGCTTCTTAAATTTCTTTCTAGCACTCTACACTATAGTGTAAAATAAAATTTATATGTGTTGATATTTTCAAAACTGTGAAACTTATTTGAATAAACTCTATTCACCCCCCCTCTAGAGTTGAGATAGATCTTACCCTCACTTTCAATTGGTATCAGAGGCAGGTTGGTTGCTCATACAGGCTAACACCTGAACCAAAAGATCCTTGATAAGATCAATCTCTTAAGAGGGTTATTTTCTTTATATCTTATATTACTCTAAGACATGGCACATAACAAGGATTATGCAAGCACCAGACCTCCAGTGTGCAATCTATCTAAGTTTGCACTTTGGAAGGCAAGGATTAAATTATACATGAACTCTATTGATGAAGATATTTTCAATTATGTCTTGACAGTTTGTCCAAGTCCACCAGCAAGCTCAAGCACAAATGCTGTTCCACCTCCCTCAGGAACAGATGCAGACATAAAGAAATGGAAAACTGCAGATGCAAAGGCCATGAACATCTTAGCTCAGACAATGTCTGATGAGATATTTCAGAAAGTAGCTGACTGCAACTCAGCCAAAGGAATTTGGGACAAGCTCTCTGAAATTGTCTCAGGGTCTGCTGATAAAAGGAAAGACAGGAGATCTCACCTCATAACCCAATATGAGAATTTCAAGAAAGGAGAGACTGAGTCAGTAGCAGATATGTACAACAGATTGAGTCTGATTGTCAATGAGCTAAGGACCTTGGATAAAGAAATCTCATTGACTGAGCTTAATGACAAGATCCTAATGTGCTTCCCCAGTACTTGGGATTCAAGAATCTGGCCAATCAAAGATGCCAGAAGTCTAAATGAAATCACTACTGAAACTCTCCTAGGCAAGCTCAAATCTTATGAGCTGCTTATCAAGAACAGAGAGGAAGAACAGAAGGCTGCTTCACCAGCCTCAAGGAAAGAGAAGTCAATAGCTTTCAAAGCTATTGAAGATCAGCCTGAAGAAAAACTCACAGGCAATGAGGAATTGGTCAGCCTACTGGCCAAAAGATTTTACAAGCTAGCCAGAAAGGACTTCAGAAAAAGGCCATACAAAGGACATGACAAACCAAGGTATGATAAGTCAAAAAATAATAACAAAGAAATCATATGCTTTGGTTGCAGGAAACCAGGCCACATTGTGCCTGACTGTCCAGAGAACAAGAACAAGGACAGAAAGGATAGAAGAGAAAGAAGAAAAGAAAAAGATTTCAAAAAAGAACAGCTCAGACAAAGCCTCCTCTAGCAGGAACAAAAATACAAGGAAGGGTTTTATTGCTGAGACATGGAGTGAGACAAAAGAAGATTCTGAAACTTCATCTAGCTCCAGTGATGATGAAGATGATGCTGATGAGAAAGAATTCTGCATGATGACTATCAATGCCTCACAACAAAACTCTGATGAAGAATCAGATTCAGATTCATAAAATCAACCAGAGGAAGATCAGGTAATTAGCTCTTTTGATTTTAATTCTGAGGACTTCAAAAATGAATTTAAGACATTGTGCTTGGATTTACTAAAATCTGAGAAAGAGATAATCTCTCTCAGAAACAAATTATCTGAATACAGTGTCCTAAACTCAAATAACCTCAAACTCTCTAAGGAGTTAGAATGCTGTAGGGAGGAGATAGCTTCACTGAAAAGTGAACTGTCAAGAGCTAAAAAGTTTGAAGAATCCCTGAATGGGAGAAGTATCAGACTGATGGACATTACAAGCACAGTGAACTCTAGATTCAACAGTACACTGGGCTTGGGTGCCTCATCCAGCCAACCTATAATATTAACAACTCCAATCAAATTTGTCTCTGACAAAGGAAAGGGAGTAATAGAGGTAGCTAGGAAGAATGCAGATCTGTCAGAGAAAAATTCAGTTCAACAGATTGCGTCGATCAGAGCTCGACGATCGTCGAACAGAGCTCGACGATCTAACCACAGATCGTCGACCTCAGCTCGACGATATCCAAACTATGAACTTTAGTATAATCGATCTTCGAACAGAGATCGACGATCTGACCCAAGATCGTCGACCTCAGCTCGACGATCGTCGAACAGAGATCAGGTCTGTGAACATTCCTTCAATGACACATCTAGATTCAATACTAGAGGTCCCACATCCCAAGGCTTTAACCCCTATACTGAATGGATAGTACCTCCTAGGAGATACCATCTTGAAGGCTATAAGAGTCAACCTGGGATGTCTTTTATTTCTGAATTCAAAGGATATCATCCTAGGCCCAAGGTTAACTGGGTCAAAAACAAATAAGCTGCTCATGTGCAGGTGAAGACCTATCCAGTATCTAACCAACAATGGTATCTGGATAGTGGGTGCTCAAAGCACATGACAGGGAATAGGGAGAACCTATCATCCTTCATAACCAAACTTGGACCCAAGGTGATTTTTGGTGATTCAAATTTTGGTCAAACCAAAGGATATGGTGCTACTCAGATAGGCTCAGTCACTTTTAAGAAGGTGGCATATGTAGAAGGACTGAAGCACAATCTGATAAGTATCAATCAACTATGTGATGAAGGATACAAGGTGACTTTCAACAAATCCCTGTGCAAGATCAAGTCAGAGAATAACACAACTGTGTTAACAGGTAAAAGGACAGGTAACATTTACTTAGTAGACTTTCTTTCATCTAAAGTAGATATCTGTTTATTCAATTCCATATCTAAGCCTAATATTTTGTGGCATAAGAGACTAGGACATCTAAACCTTAGAACCATTGCTAGGCTCTCCAAGGACAACCTTGTTAGAGGACTACCTTCTGGCTTCTACAAGAAGGAAGGACTCTGCAAGGCTTGTTAATTAGGCAAGCAAACTAAAAATAGCTTTAAGTCACTTAATAAGAGTGATTCACCTAGGATTTTGTATTTGTTGCACATGGATCTTTTTGGACCCATATCAGTACAAAGCCTAGGAGGGAAGTTCTATACTTTAGTAGTTGTAGATGACTTCTCAAGATTCACATGGGTATTCTTTTTGAGGAAGAAGTCTGATAACTTCAAGTGTTTGACAGATTTTCTCAAATGCATTCAGATTGAGTTCAACACTCACATTGCCCTGATCAGAAGTGATCATGGGACAGAGTTTGATTCTCTTCTCATGCAAGAGTTCTGTCAAAGTGAAGAGATCAGGCATACTTTCTCAGCTCCTAGAACTCCTCAACAAAATGGGGTAGCTGAAAGGAAAAATAGAACCCTAATTGAATCTGCTACTACATTATTGACAGATGCACACCTACCTCTATCCTTTTGGGCTGAGGCAGTGAACACCTCCAACTATGTATTAAATAGAAGCCTGATACATAAACTAAAGGGCAAGACTCCCTATGAATTGCTCAAAGGGAAGAAACCTAAGGTAAATTATTTTAAAATTTTTGGCTGTATTTGTTATATTCATAATAATGACAAGAAACATCTAGCAAAATTTCAAGCTAAAGCTGATGAAGGAGTATTTCTGGGATACTCCATGATCAGCAAGGCCTATAGGGTATATAACAAATCATCTTGTAAAATTGAAGAGTCTGTTCATATTACTTTTGATGAAACTAACATGTGTTATAAGGAGAAGTCTACATCTACCAAAGAACCTTTGTAGGTACAATCTATATCAGAAAGCATGAACAGATTACAGGTTAAAGAAGAGGACACAACCTCTCAACCTATTCAGCAAAAGAATGAAAGCAGTGATGATGAAGAAGTGCAACATCTTGAAGAAAATCATCCTGAAGAGCCAGTTGTTGTTCCACTAGAGGAGACAACAACACGGGCTGGTGAACAATCAACACCCCCTGTTGATTTAGTAACAACAAGAGATCATCCAATCACCCAAGTAATTGGAGAGATCTCAGCTGGTGTGCAAACCAGAAATCAGGTCAACCAGAACCTGATGCACACTTGCTTCCTATCTCAAGTTGAGCCTCAATCCATTCAAGATGCAGAGCAAGATCCACACTGGATCATTGCAATGCAAGAGGAGTTGCATCAATTTGAAAGGAATAAGGTTTGGGAACTAGTGCCTAAGCCAAAGGATCATTCCATTGTTGGAACAAAGTGGGTTTTCAGAAACAAGCTGGATGACCAAGGAATTATTGTCAGAAACAAGGCAAGGCTAGTTGCTCAAGGCTACTCTCAATAAGAAGGAATAGACTATGACCAGACCTTTGCACCAGTTGCAAGGTTAGAGGTCATCAGAATATTTCTAGCTTATGCTGCTCACAAAGGCTTCAAGGTCTATCAGATGGATGTGAAGAGTGCATTTCTCAATGGGGACATAAAAGAGGAAGTCTATGTTAGACAACCTCCAGGTTTTATCTCTCTAACTCACCCTGATTATGTTTTCAAATTGCATAAAGCATTATATGGTCTCAAGCAAGCTCCTAGAGCATGGTATGAGACCCTAGCATGCTTTCTTCTGGAAAATGATTTTGTTTGGGGGAGAGTAGACCAAACTCTTTTTATTAGAACCCATAAGTCCCATACCCTACTAGTACAAATTTATGTAGATGATATCATATTTGGATCTACTGATTCAAACTTGTGCAGAGAGTTTTCCAACCTAATGCATTCCAAATTTGAAATGAGTAGCATGGGAGAGCTCTCCTTCTTCATAGGATTGCAAGTAAAACAACATGCTGAGGGCATATTTATTTCCCAAACCAAGTATGCTAAAGAATTGGTTAAGAGATTTGGTATGTCTGAGGCATCTTGTATGAAAACACTCATGCCTATCAATGTTGTATTGGATGCTGATGAACATGGGAAACCAGTTGATCAGACAACATATAGAGCAATGATTGGCTCTCTATTATACCTTACAGCCAGTAGACCAGATATAATGTTTGCTACATGCATATGTGCTAGATTCCAATTTAGCCCTAGAGAGTCACACCTAACTCTAGTTAAAAGGATTCTTAGGTATGTAAAAAGTTGTCCAAATCTAGGACTCTGGTATCCAAAAGACTCAGGATTTGAATTAACTGGATTCTCAGATGCTGATTATGCTGGATGCAGAATAGACAGGAAAAGCACCAGTGGAACATGTCAGTTCCTTGGTGACAGACTTGTCTCCTGGTTTTGTAAGAAGCAAACATCTGTGTCAACCTCAACTGCTGAAGCTGAGTATATGGCTGCAGGCAGCTGCTGTTCACAAATATTGTGGATACAAAATCAGCTCTTAGACTATGGCTACAACTTAGAGAAGTCTAAAATTTTTTGTGATAATACTAGCGCTATCTCTATAGCACAAAATTCAGTCCTCCATAGTAGGACAAAACATATAGAGATTAGGCATCACTTTCTAAGGGATAATGTAGAGAAAAACAAAATAAAACTTCAATATATACCTACTGATTTGCAAAGGGGAGATATTTTCACCAAGCCCTTGGATGAAAAGAAACACAGTTTCTTCCTAAATCAGTTAGGCATGTTAGATGGAGGAAGCCTAAATTAAATTACAAGATTTTGAAAAGCTAAAATAGACCAAGACTAGGCTAAAAAATCAGTTCCTTTTGTGTCTGTAGAATAGGTTTTGTCTCTGAACTGTGCTCGACGTTTTCCCAGAAATCGTCGAATGAAGATCGACGATTTTCCAAAAATCATCGACCAGAGATCGACGCTTCCGAAGTCGTCGATCTGAGTTCAAAGCCCTCGCTAGCTCAAGGCCTTTTCTCTTTCTGCTCAGAGGCCGTCGAGCGGAGCTCGACGCTTTTCAACATTGTCGAACGGAGATCGACGATATTGACGTCTCTTCAGATTCCCTCTGTAGCCCAAATCGTCGAGCTGAGTTCGACGCTTCGTCGAACTGAGCTCAACGATTTTCCGTTTCGCCGTCGAATCCTAATATAAAATCATTCCTTCAGCCGTCGTTCTCCTTTTTGCGCTTTCATACTCTGCAACTTTCTTCGTTTTCCCTCCAAATGCTCTACACTTGGTCGCGTTTGGTTTTTTGTTGCAGGTGCAAATGGCTGATTCCAGTGCTGCAATCTCTAAGATGAAATTTGACACAGGATTTGACATTGATATAAACTCATTTGATGGAAGCGATCAGCGCTTCAAGGATATTCTCAATCTATTCAGAGAACAACAGCTGATCCAAATAATGACTACCCGGATGAAGATTGCTTCAAAAGAGATAAAAGAGTGGTGTTATACAGCGACAGACGAGACTGAGAACTCTGTCATCGACATCATTAAAGGGACTCAGGTACATCTATCACCAGCTCTCTTAACAGATGTCTTTCAACTTAGTACTGGAGAAGATTCTATTGAATTATCTGGAGAAGATTATGATTCAATGCTTAATTGAATGGGTCACAATGCTGTCAACCCTAACAAACTTTTAAAGAAAAATCTGTCTCTAGAATATCAATTCCTGGCTGATGTAGTTGGGAAAGTGCTGTTGGCCAAGCACTCAGCTCATGACACCATCTCTAGATATCAACTTTGCTTGATGGGAGCTTTAGTCGATAAGAAACACCTTGATTGGGGATCCATCTTCTTCAACTTAATTAAGAAGAAGATCAATAAGACTGCTGTGAGTTTTGGGAGAATTTTAGGGGTCTATCTACACTACAGATGCCCTGAACTGTTAACCTGCTCTGGGATGTTCATCAATGCATCCAAGAGGCTCTCCTGTGCCCTATTCAGCAAATGGGACAGGCAAATCATCAACCCTACAAGAGCTACTGCACCACTTCCTTCAGGCACAAGGACTGCTTCAGTCACTCCACCAGCAGAAGTGTTGCCTGCCTCTCTTCCTCCTCCAGCTGTATCTACCCCAGCCATTTCCTCCTCACCACCAGTCACAACCATAACCATATCATCCCCAATTACCATTTCCTCGCCAGTTTCATCCCCTCCAGTATCCACCTCAGAGGAATTCCATCCTCTCTTCTCTTATTCAACCTTCACCCTACCATCCTTTTCCCTTGTAGATGATTCCTTCATGGATGATTCTCCCTCCACTCCTCCTGAGCCACCCTCTACCTCCTCTTTTCAACAAATGCTTAATGACATTCTTTCCCAACCATCCTTCACCCCCTCTCTTGCTTCACCTATCTCCACCTCCACCTTCTCTATCTCCACAATTCCATCCTCAGAGCCATCCATTCCTACTCCACCTACCTCCACACCTTCAGCTCCAGCCAACATCCCTCCATCTACCTTTATTCCTACCTCTGCTCAAGCCCCACTTGAGCATGTAGATCTTCCAAGGTTGGCAGACAGACTTTATGAGTTGCTAGCTCCCAGGCTGACATCTTTGTTGGAGACTTCCCTGGCTCCACTCCTGAAACAAGTTCAGGAGCTGTCTACCAAGCTTTCCTCCTTTTCCTCCTCCCAGGCAATCCCTTCTATTGGGTGCCTTGATTCAGCTCTCCTTGAACCAAGGCAGGGGGGATGCTTTATGAAGAAGTGGATGTGCCAGTGGATGCTCCTGTTTTTGCTCCAGCTCCAGCTCCTGCTCACTCAGAAAGCAGTGGATGTGCTTTTGCACTAAATCTTCAGAGCCTGCTATCTCAATTTGATACAGTTCATTTCAGCTTTCTGCCAGTACCTCTCACTGAAGATCTGTCTAAGGCCATTGTGCCTGTATCTGTTTGTGATCCCAGCCACATTGAATCCTATATCAATTCCTGGAAGGCTGTGGATATTCCTGATGCTGCTACTAAGGCCATTGTGCCTCCTGTTGTTGAAACTACTGCTGCTGCTGCTGAAGATATAGAGATGATTCCAGTAATTGTTGCTGATGAAACTGCTGATGAAGAACTTGCTTCCTACCTAGAAGATCCCACATCTGCTGTTATGCCTGCTCCTGCTCAAGTGTCTGCTACTGCTGTTGCTCCTGCTCTGACTTCTAATCAGTTAAAGCTACAAGAAAAGTACTTGAAAAGCATTGATGATCTGTATGACAGATCACAAAGCTCAGATAGTGACCAATTCCAGACTGAATCAGATGACTCTGCCAATACCATTGCCAAGAAGAGGAAAGCTAGAAGCAAAGCCATGATATCAGTTCCTCCAGCTAAAGCAAAAGACTCCAATGATATTCCCTACTACATTCTGCATGATTGCCCCATTTCTGAGCCATGGATGCAATACTCCAAGAATCAACTGAAAGCTATGAAGAAGAGAAGGAAGCTTGATAAATATGAAAAAGGATCTTCACAATATCAGCCTCCTCCTCCTCCTCCTCCAGATTCTGGATCAGGCTCAGCCCCTCAAGCTCCAGCTTCAAGGCAAAGCTCCTCCCAATCTTATCCAAGATACTATCAAAGGGGACAACATCAAAGAGGATATCAATCCAGAAGGGGTCATTACAGAGGAAATCAGAGAGGACAAAGATCTTATCAAAGAGAAGGACAAGGCTACACTGACTCCTCTTCAGTCCTTTCCCTTACAGGCTGAAAGACACAGTTGTTTCCAGGACTCCTCCTGCTTCTGAATCTCTCAACAGGTATGAACCTCCTGTTCCTTTTGAGGATCCTGAGAACAATCCTCTATCCTGGACAGCAAGAATGAAAGAGCTAGCTGCTCTTGATCAACTAAAGAAATCCAGAGAGCAAGGCATGGACATCTCCAATATAACAACTTTATCAGATCAAAGGAAGAAAGAATTGGAAAGATATGCTTCAAGAAAGTTTTTCAACCCAGAAGACTACATGAAGCTGCACCCAGAGGCTGTAGTTCCAAGGCCAAGATCTCAAACTTCTCTAGGTGCAGAGGATGATAGAAGATCAAAGAAAGAAACCCTGAATCCTAACAGAGAAATTTTGTTTAAAAAGGGAACTGAGAAGAAGTAAATTGTGTAAGCTGAACTTTCATCCTCATATGGATAATTGCTGCTATTTTATCTATGATCTTCTTGCTGCTATATCTTTGCTTGGTTAGCTCTTGTTTTGAATGTATGCTTATTCTTTTCCTGATTTTGTTTGTAAATAGTAATCCTAACCCAAATAGGGGGAGATTGTTGGAACACCCTATTACTAATTTGGGTAAGGATCACTATGGTTGTCTTAGGAAACCAGGTTGACCTAGTTGTATAGTTGTGAAGGTCAACACTAGAGTGAGTCTAGGGCTTAGAACTTAGGTTTGAAGCTGCCCCCAGGACCATTCCAAGATCAAGGTTGAAGAGCTAAGTCTAAGGCAATTTTCGTCGAGCTCAGGTCGACGAATCGTCAAACTCCATTCGACGCTCTCTGAGCTCAACTTCGATAAATCGTCGAACTCAGGTCGATGATCTTCGAGCTCAGATCGACTATTTGCCTTCAGCCCGTTCTACTTAATCGTCGAACTCCTTTCGACGATCTTCGAGTTCAGATCGACGATCTCTCTTCAGTTATTCTTCAGGTCGCTGAGCTCGGTTTGACGATCTTCGAGCTCAGTTCGACGTTTTCTGTCTGCTTGATCTCATTCTATCTCTGAGCTCAGTTCGACGATCGTAGAGCTCAGATCGACGATTCTTTTGAGAGATCGACGCTTTTAAGGATTCAAATGTTGTTATTCTTTAGAATGTTTTTGAATGCTATCAGCATTTATGACAAGAAGATCTGTCAGCCGTTTGTCTTTATTCTGGAGCAAGTTTCAAGGAATTGTTCAGGAAATATTTTATTGGACCTTCCTCTAAAAGACAAGACACTTTATGGAAGACATTTATGACTGCCAACGGCTATCCTTGACAAGAATTCTTTTCAGAGAATAAGATCCTTCTTCTTGTCTTCAGAAAAACATAGAGAGAATATACAATACTCAGAGAACAATAAGAAAAAGTGGTGACAGATAACAAGTGATCAAGAATTAGAAGAACAATCTTCTTGCTTACTAACAAGTGTTCACAACTTCATCTCAAGAACTTCAGACACCTCATCTCTCAGTCTTCTTACTGAAACAATCTTTTGCTGGAGATCAAAGTTCTGAAGACCTATCACCCTAGATCAAAGCTTCCTTTCCTGAACCAGTTTACATCTCAGGGGGAGCTTTGACAAAAGATCCACTAAGTCTTCTCTCATTTGATTTGAGAACAGAGAAGACAACTTCATTTCCTTTTCCTTTTTATTTTCCTGCTGTAAAAGGGTTCTTGAACTCCCTTCAAAAGTTCTGTCTGGTTTTGAGAACCTTGTCAAAACTCAGTGGTGGCAAGACACCTTATCAAAAAAAATCCAGTTTTGGTTTTTGAGCACCTTAACAAAAGCTCATTGGTGTCAGGACACCTGATCAACTCATCCTGAGTGGATTCCTACCAAGGGTGGTAGAAAAGTGGATGTACCCAGGTTTTTGGGGAACCACTATATTTCCTTATGTCTGCTGGATTGTTTGTGTGATTATTGCTGTGTGCTGTGTTCTTAATTTCTTGCTTCTTAAATTTCTTTCTAGCACTCTACACTATAGTGTAATTTAAATTTTATATGTGTTGATATTTTCAAAACTGTGAAACTTATTTGAATAAACTCTATTCACCCCCCCTCTAGAGTTGAGATAGATCTTACCCTCACTTTCACGACCCATGCATGGAGCTACTCTGGTACGCGGACAGAGGAAGAAGCTCAGCCCTAGATACATGGGGCCTTATAGGATCCAGGAGCGGATCGGTCCCTTGGCATACAGGCTGGAACTGCCACCGGAGCTAGCGAGTCTGCACGACGTATTCCATATATCCTCTCTTAGGAGAGCTCTACTACGTCCAGAGCAGCAAGTTACAACCACAGATGGACCGATAGCATCTGATCGGTCAGTTCACCTAGAACCGGTCTGGATTGACGACAAGGGGGTACGAGTTTTACGCTACAAGAAGGTTCCGTTAGTCAAGGTCCTGTGGAGAAATCACGGAAGAGAGGAGCACACATGGGAGCACCAGGACTTGATGCGACAAAGATACCCGGAACTCTTCAGTCAGGTATTCCTCACAACCACTCAAGATGTTCAATTTACCTTCATATTTTAAACTAGTAGAACTGAAATTTCAAGGATATGGGCTAAACTTTTGTTTATTGGGGTCTAGACTTTGCCAATTGGGCAAATTGGTCTTAAAATTGACAAACACCTTTGAACCTCACATAATAAACATGGTGTCGTGACGTAAAACTTTTAACTCTCATGGGATGTTACAAGTTTCTCGCTCCCTGACAGGAGTCCCCGTAGGCTTAACCTTGATTTCGGGGACGAAATCTTTGTTTTGTTTATTGGGATTTGTAACATCCCATTTCCAACTAGACCCCTAAGAGTGGTTTTGTCATGACAAAATCCTAGGAAACCCAAGAAAGAGTCAAGTGGACCTGGTGGTGTGGATAGGGGTACTATGGTCTGCAAATAGTAAATTCCAAAACCTTGGTTTAAGGTAATCATGGGGCTTCACCAAGACTCCAAGACCCCACCTATACCTTTATAACCCTAGTGAGGGGTCAATGGGTCACTAAGGACCCATGGGAGGCAGTCAAAGGGGCTGAGTTGACCAAAGTCAACTATAACCCTAATTAGGTCAAACTGGCCTACACAAGGGTCAATTGCAGTCCCTTAGCCAAGTGGACCCCACACATACCCTCATAACCCTAGTGAGAGGTCAAAGGGTCACCAAGGACCTATTAGGACCAATCAAAAAGGCTAGGTTGACCAAAGTCAACTCTTGACCTAAAATGGTCAAAGTTCCCTAGTTAAGGGTCAAGTGACCTTCAAGGTCCAATCCAACCCCACCTAGGCCTTAGGGGAGGCCAATGGGTCACTAAGAACCTATTGATGTTGACCCAAAAGGTCAAAAAGGTCAAGTCAACCCGAAGCCCACTTGGAGTCAAACCTAGCCAAATGGGCTAACTTGTGCTCAAGCCCATTTGCAATTGGGCTAACCTTGTTCTAATGAAGGAAATAGATTTGTGGGCTGCCATGGGATAGGAAGGAGACAAATTTCAGGCTTGGTGACTAGGAGAGAGAAAGCCACCCATGGAGGAGAGAGAAAGAGAAGGAAGAAGAAGGAAGGAAGACTTTGTGCTCATCCTCCCCCTCCCCAACCTCCTCCATTCATTGCATTAGGACCAGGAAGGCAGCCCCAATCCAACCAGCCAATCCTTGACTGGTTGGAGCCATGCCTTCTCCCCTACCAACCATGGCCGCCAACTTTGACCTTGCCCAAAAAAAAATGGCAATGCATCCAAAGCCACCTAACACCCCAACTGACCTTATAAACTCCTTCAGTAGGAGGAGGAGATCATTTTCGAATTGCTAACTGGAAGGAAGAAGGCTGCCCACCGTGAAGTTTCAGAAATCCGACCACCACCACCGCCATGGTTTCCCGCCGCTCCACCCGCATCCAAGCTCGTGTGCAGGTCCTCCCCTACTTCTTCTTTCATGTATAGTTCATAGCAATCGTTTAGGGGAGATATCGAACTCAAAGGAGTGAGATCGGGTGAGAGTTTTCATATTTTTCCAAAAAATCATGGTGGCGGGTTCGCCGGAAAACACCACCTCCGGCGGCCAAACCATCGCCGGGCGTTAGCCACCACCTCGATGGAGGTGGTGGTGGCGGTGGCTGGCCGAGGAAGTGGCCGGAGGGCCGGCGGTGGCTCATGCAAAATCTACAGGAAATGGCGTTTTTTTAAGGGTGCTGGTTCGTTTTTTTTAGGAAGATGAACAGTACATATATTAATTAATTATTATATTTATATATATAATATAGTTATTTATTAAACTCTTTAATCAACATATTTTGATAACGTTAAACGAGGCACTTAGATGTTAGATTAGGAAAAACTGTTAACATGAAAATTGTAGATCTATGAGTCTACTTTATTTTAAAATTGATTTGAGTCAATTTGGAGTCCTGGTTAGATCATAGCACTCATTTTGGCGAGATCTATACATAGGGCTGACCAGAGAATGAATTGGACGCCCACTCCAAATCAGACCCCCAAATGACTTGAAATTTGGGGTATGGGCTTTTCTTATCTATATTTAGGGCATATCCAAAAATTAAAATTTTTGGAGAACATTTTTCTATAGTTTTTAGAAAAATTTAATAATCCATGAATAAATTATTTAGGTGTCCCAAACAACTCAAAACTCTCCCAAATTTTGGTGGGTGGTCTTATAGGGCATGTTATGGCTCTGGTAATAATTTCACCTCATTTGAAGGTGTTTTGGTTAGGGAATTATCTATCCCTAGTTCTACCTTAAATAAGGATTTTTAAGTAAAAGTGTACTTGAGGTTTTGAGTGGTCAACTCACCTCGACAGAAGCTGATATTTTGACCACTGACTTGGTATGATCATTATCACCCCCTTAGGGAAAATGCGATGTTTTAGGGTTGATTTTACTCTAGAATACAAACTCAAACCCTAAGGAAGGGCTTTTGAGGGTTGTGAAGGACATAGGGGCAAATGCCCTTGTATGACCTGGAAACTCAGTAGAGTTGATGTTAGCATAACTTAAGTCCTCTGCAAGGAGTCTTAAAGGATTTGGAGGCAGGTAGACACCTCAAAACCCTAACCCTAAATTTATTGTAGAAGCTCAACTTTGAAAGAACAGTCACTAAACCTTATTTAAAGGTTGTGAAACTTGGGTGGGGTAAGTTTTAGACTAGGAATCACCCTTAGTAATTTATTTAGGATTTTATAGATTATATTTCAAGTACATCATGTGTTAAGTAACAATTTGCTCAAACGGGTGCTAGAATTATTTTGATTACTCTGTTCATTTGAATCTGATGAAACTTGGTCAGAAGATGCTTTATACCAATATTAATATCCCTGAATTTTATTACAAATTTTAGTTGACTATATCTAGCACTTCCTTCACAAGTTTTTAAAAGGGAAATTATGGCCAATAAATCATTTAGAGCAAATTACTTACTGGAAAATTATGAAACCTGGCCAATGATGTTTTCAGATTAATATCTAGATGTTTAATTTTACTCATGATTTTTAGGAGAATATTTACAATACTTCATTCACAAATATAGCTCTTTGAGATTTTAGTAAATATTCATTCTGGGGCTCAATACCCATTGAATAATTATGAAATTAGGCCAATAATGTTTTTAGGACACTATCTGCTTTAGAAGATTAATTAAGAATTTTTGGATGAATATTTACTGCACTTACTTCATTAATAAAAGGAAAAAGGATTTATTCTCAAAATTAAATTAGAGTCATTAGAATACTTGAAAAATTGTTATATCTTGGATTTACTGTTAAATGGTTGTTTAGAATTTATCATAAATTTATGAAGCTTTATACATCTCTGAAAAGTGCACTTCATGCTCAATGGGTAGCCCTTAGAAGCTTTACGGAAAATTAATTAAATATCAGAATAATTAGGAAAATTATAATCTTCTGGATTTAGTCCATTTGTGTCATTATAAGTCTCCAGAAAATAATTCAGGGCATTCGAATGATTATTTAGAATATCTCCTATCCGGTTCAACGTATCGTCTAGGTTGGTCCGCATATAGCAAAATTGCTAAATTGCAATAAGACATGATCTGGGATAATTATTGGAGTTAGCCATTTTGATTGGGTGGTTAGATGTGGATGATTTCACAATAAAAAGATAGGAAGAGTAGTGAGAGTTGGATTGGCTAGTGTTAGGTGGTGCTCGTGATCGACGAAAAATCGTCTTTCTCGTAGTAAGGAAGAGTCAAAATTTCATTAGGTTGGGTGGTGCTGTTGATTGTGACGGACGGGTTAGTCCGACGAGCTTTGGCTCGATTGCGGATTATGACGGACGGGATGGTCCGGGGGAGCTTTGGCTCGGTTGTTGACTATGACGGACATAATAGTCCGGGGAGCTTTGGCTCGGTTGTTGACGGACGGGATAGTTCGGGGAGCTTTAGCTCGGTTGTTGGTTGGACTCATAACTATTGCATGTGCATAAAAGGTATAAGGTGGTGGGTCTTCGGTATTGGAGGGTCGATGCACCGACGCCAATATGCTGACTCGGCAAGTGTGGTTAGCACTTTGCCAAAAGAAGTCCGGTGCGCCAGCCGGCAAGAGTATGCAGGAGTCCGCTTTGTGCACCAAGTGTTGAGGCGTACGATTGGTCTGATCGGTAGTGCTTTACTGGTTTAGAGGTGGGCGAGGCCCAACCCACCGCTTCCGTCTGCCACTACGGAGGTATCCTGGGAGGTAACGGCTCCGAAAGGGGGAACTAAAGGTCTGTGTACACAGAGTCGAGTGGGTGAGTTGCACTTGCATGTTCACATCATAGCATAATTGTATTTCATAGCATAACCATTGCATATAACCTGACACCTAATGTATAAGCGGTATGGGACACTCTATACATTAGGCCTTGCAAAACGACCCGTTGGCCTATAAGTTCGTGTGAGTGTGCTTATAAGTCATGGTTCTCTTTCAGTATTATTTATATGTTATGCCTGCTAGTAAAACCGACACCCTGTCGTATAAATCGGTATGGGACTTTTTATACGATAGGAGCCCTGCAAGAGATCCCTTAGCTTATGTGTTTTCACATAAGTTATGGTTACTTATTTAGATATTGTATAATTATTAACACGCTTAACACTGTTAGTTTAGTTCCGCTGCCATCTGCAATTTGACATTCTCCACCTTCATGTCCTTTCCATTCCTTCTCCCCGCTCTTTGCTTAGGAGTCATGGGGGAAGGGGTGGGGGATGATAGGACTTAGTCTTTTAGACTAACGGTTTTCGAACCACATCATTTAGGGGACCACGGAGCCCAGCATGGAGGAGCAGCCCCGGAGGTCAGCACGCTTGGAGATCGGACAGTCTAGCACTGGAGTCCAGGCAGCAGGGACTGTGAGTCCCGAACACCAGTAGTTATATTAGTTTGCTTCCGCGATGAGTGATTTGTAGTGAGGACTTGATGTACCGGGCATAAGCCCGAGATTTTCATTATATGTACTATCTGTGGACACTCCCTTCGTGGAGTTTTATTTTTCTATATATGTGATTTCTGTGGACTTGCTTTTATACTTATGCTACAGTAGAGATCGATTTGGCCGGCAGAATCGGCGTCTTGTAGTGACGACCTTCCCGGGTGAGAAGGTATCACCGCAAGGCGGCGGTTCTGGTCCTAAGACCCCGGTGTCGAAAAAGAAAAAAAATGGGGGTCTTACACACCATGCAGTCGGATGACTTCATTCAAGTACAACTCCGCTATCTTCTTCATCGGGTAATCAATCTTATATGGCACGAAGTGAGCACACTTCGTCAGTCTATCCACTATAACCCAAACAGAATCAAATCCCCTCGGGGATTTCGGTAAGCCCGTGATGAAATCCATAGATATACTTTCCCACTTCCAAGTCGGGATCTCTAGCGAAGTCAACTTGCCACCAGGCCTTCCATGATAGGCCTTCACACGCTTGCAAGTGTGGCACTCCGCAACAAATCGGGCTATATTGCCTTTCATGCCATACCACCAGGCAATTTGCTTTAAGTCACGATACATCTTCGTCGATCCTGGATGGTAGGCAATGCTGGATCCATAAGCCTCTCTGCAAATCATACCTCTAATGTCCCCAACAGCGGGGATGCAAAATATGCCGCGGTACTTCAAAGTACCAGCATCATCGATAGCAAAGTCTTGTAACTCCCCCTTCTCGGTCCTGGATAACAAGTGTACAAGATCCGGATCGTCCTTCTGGTGTAGTCTGGTCAAAGAAATCCAGGACGGCTATGCCACTTATAAACTACTCTGCAAACCACAACATCCCACTGATATATCCATAAGAAGGAACTCCTCCACTAAACGATCGGTGGTGAGATTAAAGATCTTTCCCGTCTTTCGGCTCAAGGCGTCGGCCACCACATTGGCCTTGCCTGGATGATACTGGATCTCTACGTCATAATCGGCCACATACTCTAGCCACCGCCGCTGGCGCAGATTCAACTCCTTCTACGTGAACACGTACTTCAGGCTCTTATGGTCGGTGAAGATCTTGCACTGAGCCCAAAAAAGTAGATGTCTCCACAGCTTCAACGCATAAATAACCGCTGCGAACTCGAGGTCATGTGTAGGATAATTCTTCTCATGAGTCTTCAGTTGCCTTGACCCATAGGCAATCACTTTTCCAACCCGCATTAACACACAACCTAGACCTACATGCGAATCATCCACGTAAACATCATAATCCACCCCTTCAGTAGGCAGGGTCAGAACGGGAGCAGTTCACAATCTCCTCTTTAACTCCAGGAAGGCTTCTTCGCACTTCTCGCTCCAAACAAAAGCCACGTTCTTCTGAGTCAGCTTGGTCAAAGGTGCAGCTAGGGAAGAGAAACCCTCCACGAACCTCCTGTAGTAGCCATCCAACCCTAGGAAACTCCTGATCTCCTTAGGCGTATTCGGCCTACTCCAATCCATCACTGCTGCGACCTTTTCTGGGTCGATCGAGATCCCATCCTTGTTCACCACGTGGCCTAGAAATGAAACCTGAGGCAACCAAAATTCGCACTTGCTCATCTTGGTGAATAACTTGTGGTTCCTCAACTCCGATAGAACCAAGCGCAGATGCTGCTCATGCTCCTCAGCACTGCGAGAATAAACCAACATATCATCAATGAAGACCACCACGAACTTGTCTAAGAAATCCTTGAACACCCGGTTAATCATATCCATGAAGGCTGATGGTGCGTTGGTCAAACCAAACGACATCACCAAGAACTCAAAGTGTCCATGCCTCGATCTAAACACAGTCCGTGGAATATCTGCCTCACGGATCCTGAGCTTCTGATAGCCTGAACGAAGATCGATCTTGGAGAATATCGTGCTACCGCGCAACTGGTCAAATAAGTCATTGATCCTCGGCAGAGGGTACCTATTCTTAATTGTGACTTTGTTCAACTCCCTATAGTCGATGCAAAGCCGCATCGACCCATCTTTCTTCTTCACAAATAGCACAGGAGCACCCCAAGGCGACGAACTCTGCCTGATAAATCCCTTTGCCAACAGCTCATCCAACTGAACTCACAACTCCTCTAACTCATGAGGGGCCATCTGGTACGGCGCCTTAGCAATAGGATGCGTACCCGGCTCCAGATCGATCACAAACTCAACATCCCGCTCGGGAGGAAGGCCAGGAAGATCATCAGAAAAAACATTGGCGAAACCACGAACAACTGGAATCTCCTCCAAGCGCGGTACACTAACAGCAGTCCCAACCACCGAGACCAAACAAGCAAAACAATCCGAAAGAAACAGCTTCTGAGCACATACCGCAGAGATAACAGGAGAATCCTGGCATAGATCAGCATACACGCTTCCGGGCTGACCATCATCCCTGATGAAGTCCAAGCGCTTCCCTTTGCACTGAATGACTGCATCATACCTAGACAGCCAGTCCATGCCCAAAATAACATCGAATTCCTCCAGATCAATCATCTTTAGGTCTGCCTTCGCAAGGAAGTCCCCCAACAAAACAGGGCAATCTAACATGCCCAAATCTTACAACACAGATTCACCAGAGGGGAACTTGACACGGAAGGTATCCCGAACTCTATCTAAAGTCAACCGATGTCGCTCCACAAAGGCTCTAGCCACGAACGAGTGGGTAGCGCCAGAGTCAAATAGAACACACGCCCAGCGGTTCTTCACCTTAAATTTCCCTATAAGAGCATATAAAACTAAGGAACTACCACAACAATACTGCAAACATTCTAGTAAAATAAGAACAAAACCTTCAGGCTGGAAAGACAACTAACCTGAGATCACCTGAGTCGAAGCTTGAGCCTCCTCGGAAGAGATCACGTTCAGCTTTCCCTTTCCCTTGTCCACACGCTGAGGTGGAGGTAATGCCTGTAGTGGAACTACATGAAGAACAGGTTGGACCTGAGGACACCTAGACTTGATGTGTCCCTTCTGCCCACACTGAAAGCAGACTTTATCCTTGGACCAGCACTGGGCAACATCATGCCCGGGTCGCTTACAAACAGAACAGGAGACATCTCTCCTAGGAGCACCCTGAATCGCATGAACCTGCTCCTTCCTCTAAGCTACTGCCTTCTTGAAACATCTCTCGACAGGGTGGCCTAACCGGCCACAGAAGCTGCACACCACTTTGCTCTTCTTTCCCGGAGCCGCACCGGGTACCTGGGGTTTCTTCTCCTCCACAGACTTCCTCTTGTCCTTCCTCATTTGCTGGCCTCTGCTCTTTGCAGTCTCAATAGCCTCAACCTTCATAGCAGCCTCCATTACTCCTGCATAAGTCTCTGACCCATAAGCATTGGTCAACTGCTGCACCTCGCTCCTCGAGCCACCGAGAAATCGCTTAACTCGATCAGCCTCAATGCTGACCAATCCAGGGGCAAAACGGCTCAACTTGCTGAACTCTATCTCATACTCACCCATCGTGAGTTGCCTTTGCTTCAGATGGAGGAAGTCGTTCATGAGGCAGTCACGCTCGACCGAGGGTAAGAACTTCCTCAACAACATCTCCTTGAACACTTCCCAAGAGCATCCAGCTACCAAGCTCTCCTTTTCTCTCAGCCACCAACTCTTAGCCAAACCTTTAAGCTGATAGGCGGCTATCATCACCCTCTGGTCATCTGCAATCCCGGAGTACGAGAACATCTCCTCCATGGAGATCAGCCAATCGTCTATGACCATAAAGTCTGCCTTCCCATCATAAGTGGGAGGGCTCATCCTCTGAAACTGCGAGATGAAGGCCATCTCTGCTGGCACCACAACTGGAGGTCTTAAGGGTGCAGGAGGAGGAGGGACAGCTAACCCCCTTGCAGGACCTTGCACTCCTTGAGTCTGACCATCCACAACCGCCACCAGGGAATGAATCTGGGCCTGCATCTCTACCATCTGCCTGCTCATGGCATCGCTACTCTGCCGCAGACTCTCGATCACCGCGTCATTCTGAGCTCCAGATGACTCACCCTCAGATAGGGGAGTCGATCGAGTCGCAGGATGCCTCGCCATCCTAAAATCATAACAACTCTTGTTAGATCCTAATACAATGGCTAGAACCAACTATAAGTACAGACAATACATATATAGATATAAACTTAAAGCTGCTAAACTTGCTCTGGGAGTTTATCTTTTTACAAAAATTGATGTTATGACCTAACCTAGGATGGTTAACCACGACCATACTAATTCATGTGCCTAGATCGGGAATGCATGACTTTATATTACTTTTGACTTGAAAGCTTATGTGTGTACATATGTCATCCTGCCAGTCTTTAGCTTGGCACGTTGTGCTTATGCAATGTTATGCTATGCATGTTTGTGCTATGCATTCTAAAAAAAAGGCCCTAATGCATGTTATGAGCGGCGTACACATGAAAATGTTATGCATCCCATACTACATAACATTCTCATGCAACGAAAAAGAAAACGAGCTAGTCGCAGCCCTATGGTGAGGTTATGCATCCCATACTACATAACCCTCACATGTTGCCCCTATGGTGGATCCATATACGAACACATATTATGCACCCCATACTACATAATATGCCCCGTATACTTCATGTTATGCTATGAGTGTAGTGTTCGTGCTTTTGCCAAGACGTGCTGATGACATATCAGTGTGTGAATGACATGATGCTGAACTACTAAAGCAATCAAAGAAAGGTTGCCCGACTAACTTGTCAAGCAACCTCCCTCTGATACCAACTATCACAACCCGCATTTTCTCCGAATTTAGGAATTATCAGAGTATGAGAAAACATGCGTCATGATGCCACGTTAAGCAGGGGATAACTGCTGACGCTAAGGCAAAACCATCTACTTTACTTTATGAAAGAAATTCATGAGTTTAATGATTAGAAAATCAGTTATATTTTAGAGTCCATATCCCTCGGCTCGGTGGATAACCTAGTCCACAGTTTAAAACTATACTTATGTGCTGCGGAAAAATACTTTATTCAGGTTTGACATCCTAAGGAGTGCATAAGAGCCCCATGAGGACCACTTATGCTATGCAAGACTTTACATTTAATTTATGTTATATATAAGAAAACGATCTTAATTTATACGTTGTTTGGAAAATAGTGATTTAGTTTTATAAAACATGCTGATCATGAGCTATACTTATATTAATAATTGTAGTTTTAAAAATAACTAGCAACCTAGCATAAATCCTCCTCAGAGCAAGTAGACTATCTCCAGAAAATGATAGCAACAAAAGTAATATATCTATTACAAAGGTAAAAACTACCAGTGGGCGCCAACAACCTGACACGAACCCATTGGCAAATATGTATGTCTGTAAGAAGTGCAGAAGAAAACTACCTCAGTAAACAAATCCAGAATGATCTCCAAAGTCCAAGAGACACTACTAGAAAAATGACTTTTAGCCACGGTTTCTTTTGCCACGGGGAAAAATCGTGGCTAATAGTGAGTATTAGCCATGGTTATTCCGTGGCTAATACTGGACTTTTAGCCACGGTTTGCCTGAACCGTGGCTAAAAGTCTACTATTAGCCACGGTTTGCCTAAACCGTGACAAAAGGTCGTGGCATCGTTTAGTCCCACATCGGCAAAAAAAAATGAGATTTTTGGGTTTATAAGGAATTTATTTCAATTAGCCTTTGAAATAAATATGGCGGCGGCGGCGGCCGGGCGGCGGCGGCGGCCGGGCGGCGGCGGCGGCCGGGCGGCGGCGGCGGGGGGGGGCGGCGGCGGCGGCCGGCCGGCCTGAATTTTTTATGTTATGAGTGGCCTTTTAACCACGACGATTAATCCGTGGCTAAAAGTCCACTATTAGCCACGGCAATGAACCGTGGCTAAAAGTCCAGTATTAGCCACGGTTTTGGACTTTTAGCCACGGTTTGGACTTTTAGCCACGCTCGTATTGCCCACGCCCATTTTCCGTGGGCAGACCATGGCTAAAAGTCTTTAGCCACGGTTTTGGACTTTTAGCCACGGCAATCTGCCGTGGCTAAAAGTCAGTTTTCTAGTAGTGAGACCACCAGCAATACAACCGCAACCTAGCCACCAAACTGGCTACTGCTCAGAACCTGAGGCATTCAAAAGAAGAAAGAATACCTCAGCAAGCAAAACAAGGAAAAACTGCATGAAAGTGTCAACCAGAGGATAAATGAAAGAGGAAAACACACCGCAGTAAAAGTCACAACTGTCAAAGCAAGACAAAAAGAAATGCACTACGTGCGAGGAAACAGCATCAACCCTGCCCAAAAACTACATCCTGCAGAGTCTACTAATCTACCAAGAGCCCAAAGTGCTGCAATCAACCAAGGAAGAAACATATAACACCCTAAGATGTTGGAGATGGTAGTAGCAAAAACAAACAACATGGATCCGGGTTGGAGGCAAACTCAGTCCCCCAACAACCATTTCCAAGCCAACAAGCTCAAGGGTCTACATGTGAAAGCACCAGGGACATTCCACCCCCTTGCCCAGCCTGTACCTGGTGTAAGATAGAAAAAAAGGTGGCCACAACTAAATTACACAACACCTCCCCCATGAAGAGCTTCAAACCACCACTACTAACCACGACCCATGATTCGGCCCTTAGGAAAGTAAAACATGGCCGACAAGGAACCTCAAAGAAAATCAAGGAATTCACTCGGGAACGAAAATCGAGATAGGGAAAAAAGTGTTGAAAAGACTCAACACAGCTTGGCGTTGAGTGGGACCCACTCAACGCCTAACCAGACCTTAGCGTTGAGTGAGTCAGCCTTACTCAGTGCCAGAACAGCCATGGCGTTGAGTGAGATCACTCACTCAACGCCCCCTAGAAGAATTACTCTGGCGTTGAGTGAGCTAGCCTCACTCAACGCCACAACAGGCATGGCGTTGAGTGAGGTTCACTCACTCAACGCCTCTCGTAAGAATTCTCTGGCGTTGAGTGAGCAAACCTCACTCAACGCCAAAACAACGATGGCGTTGAGTGAGGTACACTCACTCAACGCCCTGGTACTTAATCACAATCAGAGAAAGTGGCGTTGAGTGAGCTAGCCTCACTCAACGCCAAAACAGCATTGGTGTTGAGTGAGGCTCATTCACTCAACGCCCTTACACTCAGCCACAAAAGAAGACTGCGGTGTTGAGTGAGTACACCTCACTCAACGCCAAAATAGCAATGGCGTTGAGTGAGGTTCACTCCCTCAACGCCCTGGCACTTAACCGCAACAAGGCAAATCTGTGGCGTTGAGTGAGCTGACCTCACTCAACGCCAAAACAACAATGGCGTTGAGTGGGGTCGTCTCACTCAATGCCAGAAGTTCTGGCCACAACGAAGGGCTGTGGCGTTGAGTGACTCTACCTCACTCAGCGCTAAGGCAGAAATGGCGTTGAGTGAGGTTCACTCAATCAACGCCACGGGACTTGGCCGCAAACTTGCCTACGACGTTGAGTGAGGTCACCTCACTCAACGCCAAAGCCGAAATGGCGTTGAGTGAGGTCGACTCACTAAACGCCAAAGTACTTAGCCTCAAAAAAGGCTGTGGCGTTGCGTGAGCACACCTCACTCAACGCCAAAGTACTTGGCTGCACAGAAAGCTACGGCATTGAGTGAGTCCACCTCACTCAACGCCAAAACCGAAATGGCGTTGAGTGAGGTCGACTCACTCAATGCCAAAGTACTTAGCCTCAG
Source organism: Platanthera zijinensis (assembly GCA_039513925.1). Taxonomy (NCBI): domain Eukaryota; kingdom Viridiplantae; phylum Streptophyta; class Magnoliopsida; order Asparagales; family Orchidaceae; genus Platanthera; species Platanthera zijinensis. The sequence goes on along the minus strand of CM077081.1, from coordinate 62,673,963 downwards.
AAAAGGCTGTGGGGTTGAGGTAGCACACCTCACTCAACGCTAAAGTACTTAGCTTCTCGGAAAAACCGCGGCGTTGAGTGAGCTTGCCTCACTCAACGCCAAAACGGAAATGGCATTGAGTGAGGTCGACTCACTCAACACCAAAGTACTTAGCCGATAGCAGGGGCTGCGACGTTGAGTTAGTCCACCTCACTCAACGCCCTAGTACTTAGCAAAATTCTGACTGGCTACAGCTGCGGCGTTGAGTGTATGCACCACACTCAATTCCAAACCCGCAAAGGCTTTGAGTGTGTGCACCACACTAAACGCCGGCAAGACAGAATCCAAAAAATAGGCTCTTTCCAACAAACCCATCACCCACCCCCTCCTCTCTCACTCTCTCGGCTTCACCCACAAGCCACCAACCAGACAGCAATCTGGAGTTTAACTGATGGCATTATGCCGATGGGTTGAGCACCAACAACACAAAGAAGGGGGGCTCATAGGAGAATCTAAGCCCTAAATTCAGCAAGATAAAAGAGAACATGCTTGGCTTCTACCCTAGGGCTAATCGGGATTTTTTAGAATTTCAAGAGAATAACAATGGCAAGGGCAAGAATACCACTTGCCTCGATTTCAGGCGAAGCTTGGACGTCCTTCCCTCCTCTTTACTTGGCACTAGCAGCAGCAGCACCTAAAATCACACTCCCGTACTTTAATGGCGGAAAACCACAAGACCGAAATCCCAAATCTCCTAAAACTCCACGAAAATCAAATTTCTTACCGTCGAAACGTAGATCTGAGCGAGAGCAAGACAACGCCACTTTCGGAATCGAAATCCGTCAACGAACAATCCCGGAATCACCGTCCGAAAGCTAGGGCTAACCGTCGTTCCGCCTCTGTTTTCCGCGAACAGGAGCAGACGGTTTTCTGTCTTGGGAAGAAGGAGGAGAGTTGCCCGCCAACTTCTAATTAAGGCTTTAAATAAGTCTTAACATGCCTAATTAGCCTAAACGCTGCCTGAAAATGCCGATTCACTCAGCTAAAATCAAATTTCTAATTTGATTTTACTAATAGCACACCCAAAATGACACGAAAACCAAACTACCTCGGAATTCAACGAAATTCGCACCGTAGCTAAATACCCACGCTACGAACACAACAGCGAAGTTGAAATTAACTTTCGACCAACAGAACTTGAGTTATACCCACCTAAAGACAAAACACAAGCATCCCCCAAGAGGCCACACCGGGTAACCCAAAACGAATCGACTTGCTAGGGAGACCTTGCCCATAGGCTACAAAATAGGCCACTCAGTTCTAAGGAGCTAAACCACACTCCACAAATGGCACAAGCCACGAAAACGCGTCACTGTAACGCCAAACGAGAAAAAAATAGTCGCAGAAAAATCGGCGACGTTACAGTCTCTCAAGTGACATCCAGCCCTGTCAGCTAGATGAGAGCCTGGCAACAAGATCTGCTTGGGGTCTGGGTAGACTCTCTCGAGTGATATCAAGCCCTGCCAGCTAGTGGGAGCCTGACAGCGGGATTTTCTCGGGGTCTGGATAGACTCTCTTGAGTGATATCCAACCCTACAAGCTAGTGGGAGCCTGGTAGCGGGATCTGCTCGAGGTCTAGGTAGACTCTCTCAAGTGACATCAAGCCCTGCCAGCTAGATGAGAGCCTGACAACGGGATATGATCGGGTTCTGGGTAGACTCTCTCAAGTGACATCCAGACCTACCAGCTAGATGTGCGCCTAGCAGAGGGATCTGCTCGAGGTATGAGTAGAATCCCTGAGTTACATCCAACCCTGACAGCTAGATGAGAGCCTGACAGCGGGGTTTGCTCGGGGTCCTGGTAGAATCTCTCAAGTGATATCCAGCCCTGCTAGCTAGTAGTAGCCTGGCGGCGGGATCTGCTCAGGGTCTGGGTAAACTCTCTCGAGTGAAATCCAGCCCTGCCAGCTAGTGGGAGCCTGACAGCGCGATTTTCTTGGGGTCTAATTTATGAATATTGCTTGTCATTAATTCTATTACAAAAAGAGTTGAAAGATCAAGAAATTACATATTTACAAAAGGGATGTACATACATGATTCATGGGTAGAAACGCTTCAAGTCATCACCGCTCCAGGTGTGACTTAGGGTCTTGCTCTCCACATTCCGGAGGCGATACCCTCCTGACCTCAACGCTTCTTTTATAATGTATGGACCCTCCTGGTTGGGGTTGAGCTTTCCTACAGTAGCTGATCTTCTTGTTGCGTCCACCTTTTTTAGGACCAGATCCCCTTCTGCGAATTGTCTGATCAAGACGTGCTTGTCAAAGTACTTAGCCATCCTCCGTTTGACCTCTTCCTGTCGGATGGCAGATAGATCACGCAACTCCTCAACCATATGTAGGGAGAACCGCAACTCTTCCTCGTTCTCGGCCCGCCACTATTCTCTGCCTTATTCTGCCTCAACTATCGGAGGTGTCTAGACCTCAAACTCTATAGGGAGCACTACTTTGCAACCATGGGAGAGCTTGAAGGGGGTCTCCCCCATGGCTATGTTGGGGGTGGTCCTTAGGGCCCACAGGATCGAAGGGAGCTGTTCCACCAAGCTCCCCTTCAAGCTATCCACCTTCTTCTTTAAGAGGTTCACGATGATTTTGTTTGCTGCCTCCACCTGCCCGTTGCTCCTGGGATGATGGACCGACGCGAACCTGAGATCAATCCCAAGTTGGCCACAGAAATAGATAAACTCGTTGCTGGTAAACTACGGTCCATTTTTCGTGACAATGGTCTGAGGCAATCCATGCCAGCAGATGATCCCCCCATACAAAATTTCTGATTATCTGGGAGGTCACCTTGGCCAGCACCTTTACCTCCAACCACTTAAAAAATAGTCAATCATGGCTAGCAAAAATCTCCTATGTCCACTGGACTGAGGGAAGGGTCCTACCAGATCCATTCCAAAGATGGCAAAGGGCCAGGGTATCGTGATGCTTTTGAGCCGTTGAGCTGACAATAGTTAGAGAGGGGCGAACAATTGGCACTTGTGGAATTTCTTCGTGAACTCAGCGGCATCCTAGCCTAGGGTCGGCCAGAAGTACCCTTGCCTGACTATCCTCCCCTCCAATGTCCTACTTCTTGAGCGGCTCCTGCACTCTCCGGAATGGACTTCTTCCAAAATCCTTTGAACTTCTCCCTCCGCTACGCAGTGTGCCAGCAACCCTGAGAGGGTCTTTCTATAAGACTGCCCATCATGTATGAGGTAGTATGCCGACTTGTGCTTGAAATCGCTTTTTATCCATACCCTCCGGGAATTCCCTTGTGGATAGGAAGGTTGCGAAAGGATCCATCCACGAGGGGCATTTATCCACCTCCATCAGCTCTCCCTCTTCGATGGGCTGGCGAAACAAGTCAGTGATGGTACCCCCCACCCGAGGTCCGAACATGTCCAGCTTGTCCACCTGCTCATTCTCTTCCTGTGGCACATGTCAGATGGAGAATGTTTGAAACATGTTGATGATCCCCTTCACTTTTGCTAAGTTCAACTGGAGAGTAGGTTCTCCTGCCTCAAACTCCCCATTGACCTTGGAGGCCACCACCATGGAATCCGTGAGAACTTCCACATCATGTACCCCCAACTCCCTGGCCAGTCGCAACCCTGCTATCACTGCTTTGTACTTGGCCTGGTTGTTGGTAATGGGGAAGTGGACGACCACCGTCTGCTCGATCTTTGTTCCCTAGAGGATCTCCAAGTTAACTCCTACCCCAAGGAATGTCTGCCAGAGGCGCCATCTACCATCACCTTCTAAGGAATTGGGTGAGTGAGCTCCGCCTCCGCCACCTCGATCATATAGTCAGCTAGGAAGTCAAACATCTCTTAAGCCTTGATCGAGTGGCGGGGAACAAAAGATATATCAAATTCACTCACCTCCACCGACCACTTTGCCAACCTTCTTGAATGTTCCACCACCTCAAAGATGTTGCGGAGGAGGTGGTCAGTCACCACTCAGATGGAGTGTTCCTGGAAGTAGGGTTTGATCCACCGGGCTGAGATGACCAATGCAAAGGCCAACTTATCCAAAATCAGGTACCGGAGCCCTGCCTTCCTCAAGACCTAGCTCATGTAATAGATGGGTAGTTGCTTCTTTCCCTCTTCTCTAACCAGAATGGAGCTCAAGGCCTCGGCCTTATTCCCAAGGTATAGGGATAGATCTTCCCCTTCCTTTGGTCCCTAGAGCAGCGGGGCCTGGGTCAACTGCCTCTTCAAGGCCTGGAATGCTTCGTCGCATTCTTCCGACCATTCGAACTTCTGGTTTCCCGTTAGCGCTCTGAATAAGGGGGAGCACTTCTCTCTTGCTTGAGAGAGGAACCTGCTCAACCCGACCAACTTCCTAGTCAGTCGCTGGACCTCTTTGGAATTCTGGTGTGACCATAACTCCATGATCTCCCTTACCTTGTCAGGATTGGGGTCTACACCTGCGGGAGTAAGGATATGGACCGGGAACTTACCCCTACTTGCCTCGAAGACACACTTCAAGGGGTCAACCTCATTTTGTACTTCCACAGGGTACTGAAGGTCTCCTCCAGGTCTCGAAGGTGAGAGTTCACATTCCAACTCTTGATCATGAGATCATCCACGTACACCTCTAGGTTCCTCCTCTTCTGCTCTTGGAAGAACCGATCCATTATCCTTTGATATGTTGCCCCTACATTTTTTAGCCCAAAAGTCATTATCTTGTAGCAGTAGCACCCGTCCCTAGTAATGAAGGAGACATCTTTTATATCGGGCAGGTACATCCTGATCTGATGATAACCTGAAAAAGCATCTAGAAAACTCGTTATAGAAAAACAAACGGCTGAGTCAACAAGCCTATTGATCCGAGGCAAGGGGTAATAATCTTTAGGACATGATTTACTAAGAAGAGAAAAATCTACACATATCCTCCAACGGCTGTCTTCTTTTATTACCATTACAACAATGGAGACCCAACTGGAGTACTAGATCTCGGACATGAATTTGGTCTTGAGGAGCTTACCTATCTCCTCCCAGATATGCTCGACCAGCTTGTCCGTGGTAGACCTCTTCTTCTATCGGATGGGGCGAGCTTTGGGATCCAGGTTTAGGCGGTTGTAGGAGACATCCGCATCGATCCCCGGCATGTCTGCCTCACTCCATGCAAAGATGTCGATGTTCTTCTAGATGCACTCCAACATCCTCCCCTTGTACTCTGGACTCAGCCCCCCGCTGACTCACACCTTCTCTACCCTGCCTTCTCGGGTGAGAACCTCCATCTCCACCACCTCCTCCGCGGACTCCAGCTGGGACTGGTCTCCCCACTCGGTCATGACCCCCTCGCTTGGGGACATATACTCTTCCTCAGCTTCCTCCATGGCTATCACCTTGGCCTGCTCCTTCAACACTTCCTCCTCCACCTCCACACGGGTCTGGACCTCTTTCTCCTCTACCTCCTCTACTTCTATCTCCTTTATTAACCCTCCAGCCTCCTGCCTGGACACTTCCTCTATCCTCCTCTTCATCGCCTCTGCTCCCTCCAGCTAGGAGATGGTGTTTACCACCATGACATAGCACTCCCTTGCTACCTTGGGGTCTCCCCGGATCCGGACCTAGATTCCATTGGCATTGAACTTCAGGCACTGATGGAAGGAAGAGGGTGTTGGAACACCCTATTACTATTTGGATCAGGATGACTATATTTCTATAGGGATTTTGTGTTGTGACCTCCTTGTTGTTATAAAGGTCACATAGGCTAGTTAGAGTAATCTTCAGCTCGACGCATAGTCGACTTCAGCTCGACGTAGAGTCGACCTCTGCTCGACGCAGAGTCGATCTCAGCTCGACGCAGAGTCGATCTCAGCTCGACGCAGAGTCGACCTCAGCTCGACGTGGAGTCGACCTCAGCTCGACGTGGAGTCGACCTCAGCTCGACGTGGAGTCGACCTCAGCTCGACGTTCCGTCGAACCCAGTTCTGCTTACAGAAAACACTCTCTGGCCGATGTGTGTCGTGCTCAGATCGACGTTTTACTGTGAGCTCGACGTTTTCCAGACTTCCGTCGATTTTGAATAGGAATTCAAATTCCTTCTGTCAGACAATTAATGCTGAAGATTTATTGGCCGTTACAGCATATCTGGTGCATGGCTCAAGGAATTTTCTAAGGAATGTCTGCCTGTCATTTCCTTTGAGGCATGGACATTTAAGGAAAGCATTTAATGCTGACTTCCAACGGCTATCAAAGAAAAGGAAGAAGAAGACTCAGTTATATTATTCATTCTTTCAGTTTTCAGATATACAGAGAATATACAGAATACAGAGAAGAACATATACAGGACTTCAGCTGCTCTCTCTCTCTGTGATATTGTTTTGAAAGCTCACTCACAGGAATTCTGATTGCTTCAGACACAACCATCCAACATTCTTGGATCATCTCTTGCTGGAGCAAATCAGATCTTTGAAGACCTGTCACCCTTGTGCAGAGCTCTCCTTCCTGAACTTCTTCTTGATCTCAGGGGGAGCTTTGACAACAACTACAGATCCACTTTTGCTTCTCTCTACTTGTTGATAGAGAAGACATCATCACCTCCTTTTCTTTTTCTTTCTGTACAGGGTTTTAACTCCCTTCAAAAGTTACCTTTGGTTTTGCTGAAACCTGGTCAAAATCAGCTCCTTTGGTTTGTGAGAACCTGATCAAAAACTCTCTGGTGATCAAGACACCTGATCAACTCATCTTGAAGTGGATTCCTATCAAGGGTGATAGAAGAGTGGATGTACCCAGATTTGGGGAACCACTATAGCTCCTTGTGTCGTCTGGATTGCTTGTTTCTTTGTGTTTTGCTTTGTGCTGTGAATTTCTTTTTACTCTGATTATTTGCTATAGCACCTTACACTAAGTAAAGTCAAACTTTCTCTGCACACAAGTTTTTATTTGCAAAATTATTTTAAATAACTCTATTCACCCCCCTCTAGAGTTAGGATTGATCTTATCCTGCACTTTCAATTTGGAATGTCTGAAGCATCCTCTATGAAAACACCTATGCCTACAAATGCTGTTTTAGATGCTGATGAATCTGGAAAACCAGTTGATCAGACAAGCTATAGAGCAATCATTGGCTCATTACTTTATCTAACAGCTACTAGACCAGATATAATGTTTGCTACATGCATTTGTGCTAGATTCCAAGTAAGCCCTAGAGAGTCCCACCTCACATTAGTTAAGAGGATTCTTAGGTATGTAAACGGTTGTCCTAATCTAGGTCTCTGGTATCCACATGACTCAGGATTTGATCTAACTGGATTTTCAGATTCTGATTATGCTGGATGTAGAGTAGACAGGAAAAGCACCAGTGGAACTTGTCAATTCCTTGGTGATAGACTTGTCTCCTGGTTTTGTAAGAAACAAACCTCTGTGTCCACATCAACTGCTGAAGCTGAATACATGGCTGCAGGCAGTTGTTGCTCACAGATTTTGTGGATTCAAAACCAGCTCCTAGACTATGGCTACAACTTAGAGATGTCTAAAATCTTTTGTGATAATACCAGTGCAATATCAATTGCTCAAAATCTAGTTCTCCATAGTAGGACCAAGCACATAGAGATCAGACATCACTTCTTAAGGGATAATATAGAAAAGAAGAAAATTGCACTAGAATACATTTCCACTGAACTACAGAGAGGAGATATTTTCACCAAGCCCTTGGATGAAAAGAAGCACTTCTTTTTCCTCAATCAGTTGGGAATGCTAGATGGAGACAGCATAAAATAAAACTCCAAGATTTTGAAACCCATAATTAACAGGAATAGGAAAAATTTCATTTTAAAATTTCCCTGTCTGAGTGGTTTTTCTGAGCTCTGAACTAAGCTCGACGCTGCGTCGAACGGAGATCGACGGTCCGTCGCCCTCAAAAGCGTCGAACGTCGAACTCAGCTTCTAGCGTCGAACTAAGTTCACAGCTCCCTGGCTTCTTGAGTTTCTCTCTCCCCGGTCGACGTCTTCGTTAAACGTCGACCTAAGCTCGACGTATAGCTTCAGCCAAAGCGTCGAACGTCGACCTAAGCTGGACGCTATTGAGTCGTTTCAGTTCTCCTAGAGCCTTAGAGCGTCGAACTGAGCTTGACGTTCTTTCCTTTTCTGCGTCGAACCCTAAGTATAAAATCATTTTTTCATCGTCGTTCGCAGTTGCGCTTTCATATCTTTCTGCTCAAGCTTTCTCCCTCCAAATACCTTACTCTTGAACTTGGAAGGTATTCTTTTTGCAAGAAAATAGCAATCATAGCAAGAGCTCTGGCGGCCATGAAGTTCGATTCTGGATTCGATATCGACTTCGACTCTTTTGATGAATCTCCACAGTACTTTCTGGATATACTGGACCTCTTCAAGGAGCAGCAACTGGTTAACTTTATGTCAACCAGGATCCCTCTCCCAGAGTCAGAAATCAAAGAGTGGAGTCTTACAGCAGTTATCTCAGATAACAATACATTGACTGGGAAAGTTTCAGGAAATGAGGTAGCCATCTCACCTCAAATCATTTCAGAAGTTTTCAACTTTGCTGCTGGAGATGATGGCATAGAACTATCTGTGGAAGAGTATGCCTTGATGCTGGACAGGATGGGGCATGCTGCTGGTAACCCCTCTAAACTCCTCAAAGTTAACCTAGCTATTGAATATAGGTTATTAGCAGACATTACAGGCAAAGTGATCTGTGCAAAGAGGACTGCACATGATGCAATTACTAGGCATCAGTTTTGCCTTATGGCTGCACTTATGGATAAGAAACATCCTAACTGGGGATTGATTGTGTTTGAAATGATTAAGAAAAAATTGGATAAAAACTCTGTCCACTTTGGAAGAGTTCTTGGGTTGATTCTCAACCATTGCTGCCCCCAACTGCTTGTGTCCTCCAAGAAGCACATCAATGCTTCCAAGAGGCTCACATGTGCCCTAATTGGCAAGTGGGACAGAAGAATTGTGAATCCCAGGGCAGCAGTAGCAATGAAGTCTTCTGCAGACACCAGGACTGTAGAGGTCACTCTCCCTCAGTCCACTGGTCCAGAAGTAGGGAATTTGCCATCTCCCTCCCTCACCCTCCCATCCACTTTCATCCCCTCAACCACAGTCATTCCATCCACTCAACCTCTACCTTCCTCCATCTCTACCATTGCCTCCTCCCTTCCACCTCACACTACTTTCCTTCCCATAAGCTTGGATTCCTCATCTCATGAGGACCTCTTCTCGTTTGACATTCATGAAGACTCCTTCATGGATGCCTCTACCTCCTCTCCACATGAATTCCCCCATTCATCAACTTTTTCAAAACTGCTCTTTTCCTCCATCCATGAACCAGTTACACCTCCCTTGTCTGCACCACCCTCAACATCTTCCCCATTTACATTTTCTGCTACTCCCTCTACCTCTACTCAAGTCCCACTTGAGCAAGTAGCTCTCCTGCCCCTGGCCAATCAGATTTTTGACCTTCTGTCCCCTAGGCTCTCCTCCCTCTTGGATGCCAAGCTGGCTCCTCTCCTCCTTTCCCTGAGAACTCTCTCTGCCTCTGTCTCCTCCCTCTCCTCTCATCTGGCATGCCCTTCTTCTGGGGGCCTAGAGTCAGCTGCCACTGATTCTAGGCAGGGGGAGATGTCTGCAGAAGAAGAGCTGCATCCTTCATCAGTTCATCCTTCATCAGTTCAGTTTGTTCAGACATGTTCAGAGACAGTATCAGTTGCAGGAGTTCAGATAGTATCTAAGGCTCCTCCTCCAGCTTCAATTCAGCTCATCAGCAGTGCCTTAGACCTTCAGTGTTTGGCAGCTTCTGTCCAGAGCTTCTCCCCTCCAGCTCAGATTCAAGAAGACCTTTCCATGGCACCTGTGGCTCCTCCTCCTAATTCAGAACTGCTTCAAGAAGATCTGTCTAGGGCTATTGTCCCTTTTCAGAAGATCCCTGATGTAGCAGTGGTAGCAGTGGCTCCTGCTAATGATGAAGTTGAAATAATAGTAGCTGCTGAAACTTCAGGTGAAGTAATTGAGACACCTGATGCAGTTGAGACCCATGTCTCCCAAGCCCTTCAGGAACCAGCCTCTTTAGTCTCTATGGCTCCTGAGGCTGTGCCCTCTCCTGCAGTGGTAGACTCCTCCTCCCCACTGACAGCAGATCTTCCTTCAGTTTCCTCCTCAGCAGCTCCAGACTCCATCAGTTTTCCTATCTCTAAAAGGAAGTACATAGATCCCTATGATGACTCTCAGAGTTCAGAAGATGAGTTTGCTACTGATTCTGATGACTCCTCTACAACCATTGCAAGGAAGAGGAAAGCAAGATCAAAAGCTTTGAAAAGAGTTCCAATGGCTAGAGCTACAGACCATGACATTCCCTACTATATCAAATACAATTGTGAAATCACAGAGCCATGGATGCAGTATTCCCAAAATCAGAGAAAAGCAATGAAACAGAAAAGAAAATTCAATGAAGGACCAACCAAACCTGTCCATCAGCCTCCACCTCCACCTCCTCCAGACGCAGGTGCAGGTGCTAGTCTATCTTCCAATCCAGCCCCTTCAGCTCTACATGGAAAAACATATCAAGCAAGAAGATATCAAGGAGACAGTCAGCAAAGGGGAGGTCAGCAAAGAGGAAACTATAGAGGCAGGCAGTCCAGAGGAAGATCAGGTTCTCAACCTTATCAAAGGGGAAGAGCCATTGATCCAACCTCTGGTCCCTATCCTTATAGACCTAGAGCTGACCTCACCCCAACTACCTCTCAAGAACTCTCCTCTAACAGATTTGAACCAGCAGTACCTTTTGAAGATCCCACCAAAACTCCTGCCTACTGGAAAGCTAGAATGACAGAAATGGCTGCTTTAAATGAGATTAATAAAGCTAGAGAAAAAGGTCTGGACACCTCTCATATCAGTACAATGTCAGACCAAAGAAAAGAGGAATTGGAGAAATATAATTCTAAGAAATTCTTTGATTCAGACAGATATATGCAACTCCATCCTGCAGCTGTACCACCCAGTGCAAGAGATCAAAAGTCTTTAGGTGCAGCTGATGATTACAGATCTAAGAAGGAAGCTTCAAATCCAAACGGAGAAATCATCTTCAAGAAGAGTGATCAAGACAAAGCCCCAAAGGGAAAGTAAAGTAAGATGCTTTAATTCTTTCTATATGCTGGACTCAGGACATTTGAACATTTGTGATGCTATATAATGTTATATATGCTGCTTTTTATTCTGACATGTCTGGTTGTATTGTATTGTATTGTATTTTTGCTTTACTTCTCTTTGAATCCCTAAATTCATGTAAATAGTAATCCTAATCCAAATAGGGGGAGATTGTTGGAACACCCTATTACTATTTGGATCAGGATGACTATATTTCTATAGGGATTTTGTGTTGTGACCTCCTTGTTGTTATAAAGGTCACATAGGCTAGTTAGAGTAATCTTCAGCTCGACGCATAGTCGACTTCAGCTCGACGTAGAGTCGACCTCTGCTCGACGCAGAGTCGATCTCAGCTCGACGCAGAGTCGATCTCAGCTCGACGCAGAGTCGACCTCAGCTCGACGTGGAGTCGACCTCAGCTCGACGTGGAGTCGACCTCAGCTCGACGTGGAGTCGACCTCAGCTCGACGTTCCGTCGAACCCAGTTCTGCTTACAGAAAACACTCTCTGGCCGATGTATGTCGTGCTCAGATCGACGTTTTACTGTGAGCTCGACGTTTTCCAGACTTCCGTCGATTTTGAATAGGAATTCAAATTCCTTCTGTCAGACAATTAATGCTGAAGATTTATTGGCCGTTACAGCATATCTGGTGCATGGCTCAAGGAATTTTCTAAGGAATGTCTGCCTGTCATTTCCTTTGAGGCATGGACATTTAAGGAAAGCATTTAATGCTGACTTCCAACGGCTATCAAAGAAAAGGAAGAAGAAGACTCAGTTATATTATTCATTCTTTCATTTTTCAGATATACAGAGAATATACAGAATACAGAGAAGAACATATACAGGACTTCAGCTGCTCTCTCTCTCTGTGATATTGTTTTGAAAGCTCACTCACAGGAATTCTGATTGCTTCAGACACAACCATCCAACATTCTTGGATCATCTCTTGCTGGAGCAAATCAGATCTTTGAAGACCTGTCACCCTTGTGCAGAGCTCTCCTTCCTGAACTTCTTCTTGATCTCAGGGGGAGCTTTGACAACAACTACAGATCCACTTTTGCTTCTCTCTACTTGTTGATAGAGAAGACATCATCACCTCCTTTTCTTTTTCTTTCTGTATAGGGTTTTAACTCCCTTCAAAAGTTACCTTTGGTTTTGCTGAAACCTGGTCAAAATCAGCTCCTTTAGTTTGTGAGAACCTAATCAAAAACTCTCTGGTGATCAAGACACCTGATCAACTCATCTTGAAGTGGATTCCTATCAAGGGTGATAGAAGAGTGGATGTACCCAGATTTGGGGAACCACTATAGCTCCTTGTGTCGTCTGGATTGCTTGTTTCTTTGTGTTTTGCTTTGTGCTGTGAATTTCTTTTTACTCTGATTATTTGCTATAGCACCTTACACTAAGTAAAGTCAAACTTTCTCTGCACACAAGTTTTTATTTGCAAAATTATTTTAAATAACTCTATTCACCCCCCTCTAGAGTTAGGATTGATCTTATCCTGCACTTTCAGAGGGTATGCAGTGGAAGGAGCTTATGAGAGGCCGTCTGAAGATCACATTATAACTGCTAGGGGAGTCCACAACGACGAACCTGTAATTTCTGGACTGCCTCCCTAGAGTAACATGGAGTCCCACTCCTCCTTCCACCTCCTTCCTTTCCCTAGATAATTTGAAGAGAGGACCATCTAAGGCCAACACCCTCCTGTCCTCCATCTTCATCGCATCGAATGCCTTCTTGAAGATGACATTGACCGAGCTTCCGTTGTTAATGAGGATCCAAGAGACGGTAAAATTTTCAACTGTGGCCTGGATCACCAGCGCATTGCAAAATGGATCCTCATGATCCGACATATCCTTCCTTGAGAAGGTAATCTTCTCCTCTAGGGGTGGAGTTAGAGACATCGAAGCAACGCTCCAGAGGTACATGGTATGGAGGCTTTCCTTGCGAGCAGCCTCAACTCCCCCAGTGGATCACCCAAATCCCTCCGCGACCTCCAACATCAGCCTGATCCTCACACCTATCCTCCTCTCCCCCGGGCAGGACTTCCTCAATCCGCACTTCCTGGCGGGGTTGCTGTTGTTTCTCCCAGTTCCCCTCATCTCAAGGAACTCCGGGCACGAGGCCGTTGCGTGGCCCTCCTCTTGATGGAAGGCGCAATATGGCAGCTCCGCCCTTCCTCCTTGCCTTATCCACTACTGGGCTCTCCTCCTCCTCCCTAGGGATATTGCCATAGCCTGATGTTGATTGGGGAGGGGGATCTCTGGCTCTGTCTCTAACCTAAAGGGTTGAACTGACCCTGGCCCCCCTGGCGGTTGTCTCCTCCATGGAAACCTCTCTACTGGCCCTAGTCCTACCACTCCTGCTGCCTCCAACCGAGCCAATTGTTTGGCTCATGGAGCCACCACCTCGGCTACTGCTGTTGCTGCTCCCTCTTCTTGGGCTCGGGCCTCCATACCTCCTAGCCCTTGCTACCTCTCGACTCCTCCTATATGGCCCACCTGGCCAACTTTCTCGTGAACTCGGGGTTTGATGCCTCCCCGTCTACTTTCCTTGCTGCCCTCTCTATCAGCTCCTCAAAGGAGAGAGGCGGCACCCTCTTCACCTCCATCCTAAAGAATCCCTACTACAGCCCCAGGGTGAAGGACATCATCAACGTATGCCCTTACATCTCCTGGACCTGGAGGAACACCTCTTGGAACCGGTCCATGTATCTCCCAAGGGTCTCGTTCACCGCTTGCTTAATGTGGAATAGAGACTCGAAATCTTTCTTCTTCTTCTTGGAAGTGTTGAACCTCAGCATGAACCCCCGACATAGGTCCTCGAAACAGTAGATGGAGATAGCTGGCAGGTTGTGGAAGCAATCTCTTGCCCTCTCCTTGAGGGTGATGGCAAAGAGCCTGCACTTGAACAAATCCGACATTTGTCGGATCGAGACCACATCCTCAAACCACTGGATGTGTTGAACCGGATTGTACTTCCCGGTGTAGTAGGGCATCTCTAGCTCACAAAACCCCTCTAAAATTGGGGCGGATGAAACCAACTCACTGAAGGGACTGCCCCCCTGCCGGACGGGTCGGGCAATCTCGCACGTCGATCTCGCCAACCCTACCCGCACTCGAAGAGCTGAGGAAGAGAACTCACCCTAGGATATCTCGCTCGCTCCTCTCTTTTGCAGCTTCCTTCTCGGGTCGCCTAACCGGGGCTTTCTCTCCCAAGGCTGCGGAGATAGGGGCAGCTTTCATCGATCACTCGGCACGAGTGTCCAGTGAGAACATGATGAGGTTCTACATCTCTTGCTGGAAATCCTCGAACATTTTGAGGGTGGTGAGAGTGGAAGGGGGTGGCGAGTCGGCCCTGTCAGATCCCTGTCCTTCACCTCCAGTCATCGAGCTCACAAAGGATTTTCGGTGTTGATCACTCTCCACGCTCACCGCACCAAAATGTTGAAATCGAAATTCGGCTTCTTGTGGACTATGAACCCTTAGTGAAGGAGTGATTGCACACTTACTTCTCCCTAGCAAGCTTGAACGACTAGAGACTTAGAACCATAAACTGACCCGAGGCTCTAGCACGGAGGTCCCACCACACACACAGAAGATTTTTGAGCGCTTCCCCTCCATAACCAAGTGTTTAGCCAAGGATACCTCAGAAAGCGCTAGAAGACTAGAAAATAAGTAAGCATGCCTTCTGAGATATCTTCTTGAGTCTATTTATAGTTTTATGAAACCTGGCCTGCAAATAGCATAACTCCGCTATTCTGAATGGTTATGTGCAGCCAAAAGTGGCATGCCAACAACCAAACTCCGCTGTTCTTAATGGCTATTCACAGCCCTGCAAGGGTATCCAAGTAATTTTACCTTTGGACCCTACTGGTCTAGTGGTCCATGAGGGAACCACTCGCCCAAATGGGCGAGTGTTGGGGAAGCCAGGCATTCGCCTCCTCGGCACTCCACTTTGGATGGTTTCAGAAGGGTCTCGCATTACTCAATGCCAAGGAACAGATGACACTGAGAGGCTAGGCTCCACTCAAAGCCAAGGAGCTGAAGGCACTGAGTTCACTCACCTCATCAACGCCAAGGAGCTGAAGTAGCTGAGAGGCTAGGCTCCACTCGATGCAAAGGAGCTGAAGGCACTGAGTGCACTCGCCTCACTCAACGCTAAGGAACGAAGGTGCTGAGAGACTAGGCTCCACTCGATGCCAAGTTGCTGAAGGCGCTGAGTGCACTCGCCTTACTCAACGCCAAGGAACTGAAGGCATTGAGTGCACTCGCAGTAGCTCTGTCAGATCTTAAAAATTCAACCCTTCTTCTTCCTTGAATTTTAAAGCTCTGTCAGAAATAATTGAAGAAGAAGACTCGGCTAGATCTCGGATATGAAATTTATGGACTCGGCAAGATCAAGTAGAGAATCTATCGATTGTAGAAGATATTGATCTATGAATCACTTGCTCTGAATCGATCTGGATCGAAAGCACTTTTGTCGATGAAGGAGAAGAGCGGTGGCTTTCGATTTTGGAAAGAGAAATTAGGGATTTAGAAACTTAGAATTTCTTCTTACGACTGCCTAGGGTTGGTCAGAAATGACAAGACCTTTTATAGTACATGACTAACGGTCATAATCATAATTAATGATAGCCAGATGGACCAATCACGTGCTAATGACATTTGAAATTTCGTCTGTCTGGACTTGAGAAATTTTCAGAAAAAGTTCAGCATTTCTCGAGAAGAATGATTATACTCAAGAGAAGGAAGTTTTGTTCTCGAGAACAAAGATGGAGAACACGAAAAAAAACTTGGTAAGAATGTGGAGGTGGAAATCAACAGTCTTGAGAAAGAAGGGAAAGTACTAGAGAAAGATAAATTATTATTCTCGAGAAAAAACACTTTGGTACTCGAGAACAAAGAACTATCTCGAGAAGTACTCAAGAACTAGACTACTTCTACTTGAGTACAACAAACCTCACTAGAGAACTAGACTTAGATTCTCAACGCTTTCAATGCCTAAAAACTGGCTTCTCGAGAATTAAACATAGCCATCTCGAGAACTAAACAAGGTCTTCTCGAGAAAAAGACTTAGAGAAATTCTGTCTGGAAAGGAAGTAACTCGAGAAGAAGTGTCATGAAGCACTCGAGTACATAAGCCCTTCTCGAGAACAACAACAAGCTTTCTCGAGAACTACTTCTGCTACTCGAATTCATGACAAGTCTAACTCGAGAACTAACTTTAGTCCTTCTCGAGTACAAATCATAGTACTCGAGAAAAATACTTAGAGGATATCTCTGAAAGTCTGAAAACTTAATTTCTTCAAAAATAATCAGCATCCAACTTTCCTCTCATGCCCTTAGTGCTTGAAAAGGAAGTGTATCCCAATAGAGAGGCTATACATGAGTCAACACCATGGATCACACAATGAGGGATTACATTGTATGGTCCTGTTTTTGGAGATTCATTGTAGACTGACATTAGTCTACACTATGCAATTAAGTCATGCAAACTCTCAACTAAAAAGTGCATCAAATACAAACTTAATTCATCTTAGTTCAAGGGTGACTTCATAAAAATCTAGGCTATTGTGGATGCAATATCCAACAATCTCCTCCTATTTGTAGAAGTCAGAACCCTCTACACTAAGGTGAATTACATCAAGAGAAAAACAAATAAAGAAACTAATAGCCATGATAAGTAGAATAAAAGCTATTATGGAGAAAAATCAGATCAACAAAATTAAAAGTTCATATAAATAGAAATTTCTCCAAGAGAAAATTTAATTCCACAATTTCAAAAATGAACTTTCAAAACATCTTCAACTTCTACTGATCCTGTTGTTGTTGCTGTCTTTCAAGTTTTTTTTGTTGTCTCTTCTAGTAGCTGAATGGTTTAGGGAAGTACTTGGGAGCTCTGGGAGGAGCCATGGGATTATTCTTTCCATATACTCTGTCATATATCCTTCTTTTTGTAAGAGATTTTTCATATAATCCCCATTCATCAGAGCTGTAATGAAGGCTTGTGGCCGGATTCATTGAAATCAAGAACTAGCTTGAGAGTTTCAAGTATAAGAGATTTGGAGGTTGGACTCCACACTTAAGTAAACTCTTGAGTTCTTTTCCTTTCAGCATCGGGATGGAGGGTTGATCTACTGGTTTAGGCTCCATCCCCATATTTCCTTCTTTTAGCTTTCTGAACTTCTGGAGGATGAGGAGGCATACCTGTTTGATCTGATTCCCAAACCTATTCATATACATCAGGATGCGGTCCTTCAAAGTAATCTGGAGGTGGTCCTTCAAAATATGCTGGAGGTGGTCCTTCAAAATATTCTGGAGAAGGTGAAAAGGTTGGTTTATTTACATCCAAGTGTGCAGGAGGGGGTGCAGTAGGGTCCATTTCCAGTTCAAGAAACAGTTGATTGTGCATCTAAATGGTTGTATCATATGTATATCGCTTTGTACTTTTGACTTCCTTCAGAACAGATGTCTGTATATCTTTCAATTTATCTTCCCACTGATTTTTTATAGACTGAGCTTGTTTTTCCAGTTGTTCTTTCACCTTATCCTCCCCCTTTCTAACTTCTAGAGTTAGGGTGTTGATTACATCTTCTTTAAATGTTCCAACTTCTTCACAAGTTTTGAAGTTCCTTTCTTGGGCTTTCTTCTCAAGTTGAGTCTGATTATTAGCAAGGGTAACTGATTGTTCCATAACATTACCAATGCTTGTGATTATATGATCTATGACTTTTCCTCCAATTTGCAAGGGCCTTTTAAATCCATCTGTGTTATGCTGGATTTTAGCAAATCCACAGCTCATTTCTTTTTCCAAAGCAGTCACTTTTTTAGTTACAAGTTTAAGAGAGGAATCAAAATATTGTCTCTGGGCAGCAAGCATAGCTTCAATTTTGCTTAAAACATTATCTTCAAGAAGTGTTGTAGGCTGAGTAGATGGTGGAGGCAGAGCAGGGGTTGTCCATGGAGGAATCTCTTCAATAATAACTGTGGAAGAAGAGGGAAGTTTTCTGTTTACAGTGTTGTCTTCATCTTCAGCATCAATGGGCAGCAAGGAGGGAATATTGAAGTGAAGACTTTGAAGTCTTGGTTCAGCGGCTTCTTTAGGAATGTCATCTTATGAATCATGAATTGAAATAATTTCATCATCATGTAAATTTTCAGGAGATTTCTCTAGTTCATTTACAGGAGACTTTTCTGCTTGAGGAGAAGGAGACTTTGTTGGTTGCTCAGGAGACTTTGGAGATATTGCTGGATAAGAGGGATGATCTTCAGGAACAGAGAAGAGAGGCTATTTAGAGGACAATTCCTCTATCGTCCTGGTGATGTTATCATCAGTATCTAGAAGCTATTCCTGAAACTGAGTATCTGTCAGGTTTTCTGAGCCTGGTATGTCTTCAGTAGTAAGAGAATCTGTACCTTTTCTATGCATTAGAGAGGAAGAGGCAGCGACAGGTGTAGATGGAATGTTTTCTTGGACTGGATGACTAGCAACAAATGGAGATACTTGAGGAGGAATGGTTGTAGCAGCTGGAGTAGTGACTGGTGCTTGAATTTGAGGTTGTTGAGCTAGGACAGATGGGGCAGGTTCCCCCTCAATAACTTAGTCAGTTATCTGATGTGAAGGAGGAGATGGGGTCCTATCCACATCTTCAATTTCCATAGCAGATTTGTCAGTTTTCTGCAGTTTAACTTCCCATCTCTGGATGGAGGTAATAGAAACTTTCTTCATATGGTGGAGGGCTATGCCCTTTTTCATGGGAAATATTTCTTGATTCATCTGATTGAGATATAGAGAAAGAATCGTGCCATAGTTTGGGCTCTTAATACATGCCTTAATTTTATCAAAGAGCATCATGCCCCACTGGAATTTTTTTTACAAATTACTGTATTCATTAGGTCAAAGAACTCAGGAGTAATATAACTGATGGAGCTTGTCTTACAGAGAAGAACTTTGCCAAAAATATCTGCTAGCAGTTTGCTTTCTGCATTCATGAATTGTCTTCTGATTGTGTGAGATGATTGAGGAATCCCACAGAAACTATATGCTCTCTCATAATCAGTACTGATGAGGTCATCTTCCATGTTTATAATAGGAAGTCGCAGAAACTGAGAAATTGTGAGGGCAGACATTTTTACCTTAATATCTTGAAGCTTTGACTTGAGCACCTTTCCATTTCGTTTAACTTTGGCATGTTGGAAACATTCTTCGACATCAGAAGTTAAAATACGGCAAGGATGTTCCAGAACAAAAGACAAACCAACGGTATTGAGCAAAAGGAGAACATTTCTGAAGTCATCTGAAATCTCGGCAATCCCTGTAGAAATTAGTTCACTGCCGATTCCAAGCTTAGAAGACGATGCCATTGATGTGGAGAAATTGGTGTTGGTTGACCGGTGGATGGAGAAACTTTCTTACGGCAGATGGCGGAGATGGGGAAGACGAAATGGCTTTTGTTGAGAGGAAGGGTTTTGAAATCGAGAATAAAATTTCTTGGATCTAAGTCTATTTATATTTAACTTTAATTTTTAGGAAAAATGATATAAATAACATTGAAAATACCTGGAATGAGGCGGCTAAGTTGCTGGGTGCCGATATGAAAAATTTGAACTTGAGGACCAGTTGGACCCCAGATTTCTCGAGAGAACAGTTTGTGCTCGAGAAGAAGATTATCAGCACTCGAGTAGAATCTGCCTTGGTCTCGAGTAGAATTATTATTCTTGTGAAGTAATTTCTTATTCTCGAGAAGTTATTGCTGGTCTCGATAAGTAAGTCTGTTGTTCTCGAGTACAAGTGTTGTACTCGAGAAATGAAGCCCATCCTTTGAAATTTTCTGATTTTTGAAGTAAAACCTGAACTTGAACTTGTTGTCACCTTTTTCTTCATTCTCCTTCATCCTTGTTATACCAAGTTCTATTTTAAAGAATGAAAACTTGGCCTCGTCCAACGGATTTGTGAATATGTCTGCAATTTTCCTGTCAGTTGGGACATATTGTAGATTTATGTCCCCATACTCCACATGCTCCCAGATGAAATGGTATCACAGCTCTATGTGCTTTGTCCGGCTGTGAGAGACTGGATTGTTGGCTATTGCAATCGCACTGGAGGAGTCACAAAACAAGGGAATGTCTTTCACTTTCACATTGTAATTTTCCAGTTGGTTCTTTATCCATAGCAATTGTGCACAACAACTTCCGGCAGAAATGTATTCTGACTCGGCCGTTGAAATTGCGACACAATTCTGCTTTTTGCTGCTCCAAGAAATGAGCCTCCTTCCAAGAAATTAGCAAGTCCCGGAAGTGCTCTTTCTATTATCTTTACTTCCTGCAAAATCTGCATCTGAGAAACCAATTAGTTTGTTGTCATTACTTTTTGGGTACCATAAGCCAAGATTTTGTGTACCCTTAAGGTATCTCAAAATCTGTTTTGCAACAACGTAGTGAGATTCCTTAGAGTTCACTTGAAATCTAGCACATACACATATTAAAAACATTATGTCCGGTCTACTAGCAGTAAGATAGAGCAAGGATCCAATTATGCTTCTGTACTTGGTTTCATCAAAAGGTTTCCCTTTCTCATCCTTGTCCAGAGACATAGCTGAACCAATTGGAGTCCTCATAGAGGTTGTGTTCTCCATTCCGAATTTCTTATTCAACTCGTTGGTGAACTTTGTCTGAGAGATGAAAATTCCATCTTCAGATTGTTTCACCTGAAGTCCTAAGAAATACTACAGCTCTCCCATGCTGCTCATTTCGAACATCCCTTGCATAAGTTTAGAAAACTTTTTATAGAGGTTGTCGTCAGTGGAGCCAAAAATGATGTCATCGACATAGATTTTCACTAGCAAAATCTTGCCTTTTATTTCCCAAAGAAGTAATGTCTTGTCTATCTTTCCTCTTGTGAACTTGTTCTCAAGAAGAAAATTAGACAGCGTCTCGTACAAAGCTCGAGGAGCTTGTTTCAAAGCATATAATTCTTTAAATAAAAGATAGACATGTTCAGGAAAGTTAGAATTAATGAAACCTGGAGGTTGTTCCACATACACCTCTTTCTTCATGTCACCATTAAGGAAGACAGACTTCACGTCCATCTGATAGATAGTGAAGCCCTTAAGTGCAGCATAAGCTAGGAACAACCTGATTGCCTCTAGTCTTGCCACTGGAGCATATGTTTGGTCGAAGTCGATTCCTTCTTCTTGTCGGTATCCTTTGGCGACGAGTCTAGCTTTGTTCTTTATGATTGTTCCTTCCCCGTCCATCTTGTTCCTGTAGACCCACTTAGTTCTGATGATGTTCTTACCTTTGGGTCTTGGAACAAGCTTCCATACTTGGAAATGCTTGAATTTGTTCAATTCTTCTTCCATTGCCATTATCCATGATACGTCAGAGTTTGCTTCCTCAATCTTCTTCGGTTCAACCTGTGAGAGAAAACTCAAATATAAATTCTTATTAGATGTACCTCTACGAGTTCTGACACAATCCCGAGGATCTCCTATGATTTGGTACATTAGGTGACCCTTCAGATGTTTGAGCTCTAGAGTCCTTGCATCTGGAGTTTTTTCAACTACAAGAGTGACTTCATCAACTTGGATGATTTCTTCATCTTGATCATCAACCTCTCCAATCGGGGTTGGAGTGATGATCTTGATGAACTTTTCATCTTTTTCTTCAGTCGGCTCACCCAAGTTTAATTCTTTTATCTTTAAACCTTCATCTTCAATAAACACACTAGAAGAGCTGCCTTGCAGCAAGCTCGTCTCATCAAATACAACATGAATAAATTCTTCTACAACCAGAGTTTTCTTATTAAAAATCTTATATGCATTATTATGGCTACTATAACCTGCGAAAATACCTTCAAAGCTCTTTTCGCTAAATTTAGTAGTGTGATACTTGTCCTTGTTAAGGACGAAGCACTTACAACCAAAGATTCTAAAATATGAAATAGTCGGCTTTCTGCCCTTTATTAGTTCATAAGGTGTCTTATTATGGTTCTTGTTTTTGAGTGCTTGATTTTGCACGTGGTATGCAGTGTTGACGGCTTCAGCCCAGAAATATTCTGATAGTGAGACATCACTCAACATGGTCCTGCAGGCCTCTAAGAGTGTTCTATTCCCTCTTTCAGCTACTCTATTTTGCTGAGGAGTATGAGGAGAGGAAAACTCAAGAAAGATACCTAGGATTTCAAAAAATTCTATGATGGCCCCAGACTTAAACTCAGTTCCATTATCACTTCTGATTTTGACTACAGAACAATTATATTCATTTTGGATCTGCCTGACAAAATTTGTAAAGATGTCAAAAGTATCTGACTTGTGTTTTAGAAAGAAAACCTATGCAAAGCGCGAGTAGTCATCAATAATAATCAATGTATAATCCTTATCTCCCAAACTTCTAACTTGCAGTGGACCGAAAAGGTCCATATGAAGTAGGTGTAAACACCAATTAGAGTCTTTGCCAATAATGCTTTTAAAGGTAGCCCTTGTTTGCTTGCCTTTTACACATGCGTGACAAGGACTATCTTTAGCGCACTTGACATTTGGGGCATCATGTACTAAATTATGAGAAAATAATTTATTAATAGTTTTGAAATTAATATGTGCTAGCCTCTTGTGCCATTGGTCACCAAGAGACGCGATATCTTTAGCCAAAAAGCACACTGGCGTAGAAGTGTCTATACAAATAAAATTAAAACAAAATATATTTTTACTACGAGTGCCTGATAAAATTGTTTCCATATTATCTACCGATTTTATCAAGCACTTGTCTGCATGAAATTTTACTATGTATCCTTTATCGCAGAGATGGCTTAAGCTTATGAGATTGTGTTCCAATCCTTCAACATAAGCCATATCTGAGAAGGATACACTACCATTCGTAATCATACTGTAGCCTTTAGTAATTCCTCTATCAGAACCTCCAAATATGACTTTTGGCCCGTTCATGACTGGAAAATAATTCTGGAGAAGGCTTCTTGTCCCGGTCATATGCTGAGAGCATCCACTGTCCAAATATCAGATAAGAGTTTTGGTGGTCTTTGGACATACCTGCAATCACAAATCTGTTTGCCTTAGGAACCCAAATTCATTTGGGTCCTTAGTCTCTAGTTAGCATACTCCCCCTACGTGTATTAACATTATGAGTGGTCTTTCTCACATTGTTAATCTGAGGAGTTACATAATTTCTAGAGTTAAACCAGCAATCAATGACAAAGTGACCAATTTTTCCACAACACCAACAGTCAAACCGGTGTATCTTTGCCTAAAATTCACCTGCTTGATCTTTTGAGAGTGTGGTCTAGCAGGGGCAGCATTCTTGGAGGTAGAAGCTTCATGGTGATGGCATTCATAGGGCTTCTTCTCCTTAGGAGGCTTTTCCACAATGGGCTTCACTTTTGGTGCCTTCTTGATGTTATGACAATAATTATAAGGGTCATAGCTCTGAAGAGTGATCTCCTCATAAGGTGCCTTGGAGACACTCTCACCAAAGTCCCGAAGACAGGTCCATCCTTGGTAACAAGACTTGGGATCTACATAAGTAGGCCTAGCAAAGTGACCATAGGATGAATCAAGATCAAACTCGTTGGTTGGAAAGATAACCTTTTTGAATGACGTTTGATCTTGAGGAGCTTTCCCCTTTTCCTTGGCTAGAGCCTTCTTGGCTGCCTTATTCTTTCTTCGAGCCTTATTTCTCCTAGAGGATTTACAAGGAGCATCAACATGGCCTAAGCCAGCACCTTTGGCCTGAGTTGAGAATTCAGCAACAAAAGGAAGGACAGTCTTGGGCTTGGAGAAACTTTCAACAAGTTTCTTTTCTGCTGCAAGTTGTTCTTCCAATTCTTTGATGATCTTCTCCTTCAGATCTAGGTGCTCGAGAGCCTTATTATACTCTTCAATAGCAGCATTTAAATTTTCTCTGAGTGAGTCCATCTTGACAACTTCCTCTCTCAGAGTGCTCTCTTCAGCCTTGAGAGATTTAATCTCGTTGGTCTGAGTTTTCATGACTTTTTGACATTTATGGTAAGCCTTTATTAACTCTTTATATTGAGACATGAGTTTAGACTCATCGTCAGAAGAGCAGTCCTCATGAACATGATCAGAAGCATCTGATTTAGAAAGAGGAGTATGAGAATTTACCTTCCCAGTGAACTGGGGTGCTTCTTCTTCATCAGTTCGTGTCATTAGCCCAAAGTAGGCTTCCTCTTCTTCACTTGACTCAGATGAGTCTGAGTCGTTTAGAGTCTTGCCCTTTTTGGCTACTAGGCTTCTTTCAGTTCTCTTCTTATTGTATGAAGATTTCTTCTCCTCTCTTTTTCCACCCTCCTTCTTCTTGTGAGGGCAATCAGCAATAACGTGACCTAGCTTATTGCAACAATAGCAAACGATGTCAGAAGAAATATGTTTGTTCTGTTTAGTATGATACCTATCTTGGCTACTTGAGCCTTTCTTGTGTCGATCACCATCATGACATGATCTTCTGTGTGAGGCATCTTTGTCTCTCGACTATTTCTTCGTGTTCAAGAATTTCTTGAACTGCCCTGAAAGAAGAGAAAACTCTCCTTCAGATAAATCTGAGCCTGAGATACTTGACTCTGAAGTTTCTTCTTCACTATCTTCCTGTGTAGGAGTAGGTGATGTAGCTTTGGCTTTCATTGAGCTGTCTGCCTTCAGTGCGACAAACTTCTACTTGGATGAGATCCGGTTCTTCTCTTCTTCAGCTTTTCTTGAATTAATTTTCAACTCATATGACATTAGCTTTCCGAAGAGATTCTGAGGGTCAGTCTCTGCCAGCTTGCAAAACTCCCGGATAGCACGGACTTTGTTGTCCCACTCCTTAGTTAGGGACCTTAGAAATTTATCATTCAGCTCTCCATTAGTGAAGACCCGGTCATATACTCTTTGGTCGTTAACAATCTTGAGGAAACCATCAAAGGTATCTGCAATTGAATCCTTGGGTCCTTGTCGGAATGCTTCATATTTCTTATTTAGAAGGGATCTTTTGTCATCCCTAACCTCTTTAGTGCCTTCCATCAAGATGATAAGAGACTGCCACATTTCCTTTGCGGATTGGCAGTGAATCAGGTTTTGTAGCATAGAATCATCGACTGCACTTGCGATGATATTTTTAGCTTTCTTGTCTAAAGAGACAAGTGCAATCTCATCCTTATCAAGATCCATTAACTTCTTAGGAACTTTCTTGGTAGGATTAATAGTGGAGACAGTCATGGGAACATGAGGACCTTCTTCAACAATCATGAAGATCCTTGGATCCACAGCTTCCATGAAAAATTTAATCCTTTCTTTCCACTTGGGGATGTTGGTCTTTATGCACAAAGGAAGCTTAGCAAAATCCTTGGCTTTGTCCATGCTTGTATAACTCAATAGACAACTTGGGCCAGATCTGTTCAAGGTGTTAACCTTTTAATGAACAACCTCCCTCTGATACCAAATGAAAATGTTTAAGTTACCTACCTAAATCACCTAGAGGGGGTGAATAGGTGAGTTGTGCGTCTTTTTGCGGAATAAAAATAAAGCGATCTATGAACAGAAAATTAATCAAGCAATCATAGACGACTCCAAGAGTTATAGTGGTTCCCCAACCTTGGGTACATCCAATTTCCACTCACCGATCTAGCAATGCAATAGACTCCGCTACTCCACTAATCTCGGATTGGAAACAATCCTACTACTCAGAATAATGTTCCTACAACTCGATCCAAAAACAGGATCTATACTCGGAAGAGAAAAACTTCCTACAACAATTCGGAGAGCAAAGCTCCTGCACTCGGAGAAGATTCTCCAACAAGAATAAATTGAAATATAAAAGAAATGCAAACAATATTTTCTCTCAGATCTGAAAACTTCAACCCTTCTTCTTCCTTGAATTTTAAAGCTCTGTCAGAAATAATTGAAGAAGACTCGGCTAGATCTTGGATCTGAAATTTCTGGACTCGGCAAGATCAAGTAGAGAATTTGTCGATTGTAGAAGATCTTGATCTGTGAATCACTTGCTCTGAATCAATCTGGATCGAAAGCACTTTTGTCGATGAAGGAGATGAGCGGCGGCTTCCAATTTTTGAAAGAGAAATTAGGGAGTCAGAAACTTAGAATTTCTTCTTATGGCTGCTTAGGGTTGGTCGGAAATGACAAGACCTTTTATAGGATATGTCTAATGGTCATAATAATAATTAATGATAGCCACGTGGACCAATCACATGCTAATGACATTTGAAATTTCGTCTGTCTGGACTTGAGAAATTTTCAGAAAAAGTTCAGCATTTCTCGAGAAGAATGATTATACTTGAGAGAAGGAAGTTTTGTTCTCGAGAACAAAGATGGAGAACTCGAGAAAAAAAACTTGGTAAGAATGTGGATGTAGAAATAAGCAGTCTCGAGAAGGAAGGGAAAGTACTCGAGAAAGATAAATTATTGTTCTCGAGAAAAAACACTTTGGTACTCGAGAACAAAGAACTATCACGAGAAGTACTCGAGAACTAGAATACTTCTACTCGAGTACAACAAACCTTACTAGAGAACTAGACTTAGCTTCTCAACGCTTTCAATGCCTAAAGACTGGCTTCTCGAGAATTAAACATAGCCATCTCAAGAACTAAACAAGGTCTTCTCAAGAAAAAAGACTTAGAGAAATTATGTCTGGAAAGGAAGTAACTCAAGAAGAAGTGTCATGAAGCACTCAAGTACATAAGCCCTTCTCGAGAACAGCAACAAGCTTTCTCGAGAACTACTTCTGTCACACGAATTCATGATAAGTGTAACTCGAGAACTAACTTTAGTCCTTCTCGAGTACTGTTGGGTACATTGGAAAATGTGTACCTAATTTGGAGAAGCCTCACTTAGCTCAATGATATACATCAAGGTGTATTTGATGTTATTTTGAGTTTATATGTGCAGGTTAAGTATTGCCTAATATGCAGAAAAAAGTTTCTAAGTCCATGTGTCGACACTTAAGAAAGCCTGTGTCGACACTTGGGGAAGCAGTGTCGACACTAGAAGAAACTGTGTCGACACACAGAAGATTATAGTCGACATCAAATGTGTCGACACTGGGAGGTTTTTTCGACACACAAAAGCAGAGTCGACATCAACTGTGTCGACACCTGAAGGCAGTGTAAACACACAGAATTCTTAGTCTACATCAATTGTGTCGACACATAGGACTTGATTCGACACTCAGCAGAGTTTCAACAATGTCAAGTGTTGTTTAGTAAAGAAGTGATTGTGTCGACACAAATAATCAGTGTCGACACATTCTTAAGTTGCAGTGTCAAGGAGCTGTGTCAACATCAAAGCAGCTATGTCGACAACACCAAAGTCTGTGTCTACACTTCAGTCACTTGTGTCGACACATTTTGACAGATTGTCTCGACACTTTATGACAGTCTATCTCGATGCTTTGCTGACAGAGACAAAGGCTCAACAACTATTTGAAGACTTGACAGCTGTGAGTTACCACAGGTTTCCTGAAGCTGTCAGACTTGTCAGAAGTTAGTTAGAAACTGGATCAGCTGGTTACCATGGATGAAATCTATATATAGATGGATTCAGAAGAAGAAGATGATGAATTGACACACAACTAACACAACTATTGTGAGATTGATCTCTGATTAAGAAAGTACAAGTCACAAAGAAGAAGATCTTCATGAGAAGATCTAAGAAGACGTTCTGAAGTAGTTATCTATTCAGATTTTGTCTAAGTTGAATTCAATCAAGAATTCAGAAGTATCTTCAAGAGGTTTGGAGAGAGAGAGAGAGATCCAGCTATTTGAAGTCAAGAAGGAGACAATCACAGGTCTCTCAAGAAGCGGATACTGAACTAATCTATCAAGAAGATTCAGATCTATTTCTGGAATCTAAGGAGGAAGCTACCAGTCAGTTATATTCAAAGGAAATCAACCCAACTAAGTTAAGATTCAAGAAGCTTTGAAGAAAGCTATGATCAAGTTGATTTCAGCCATCAGCCTCTTCAAGAAGCTGATCAAGAAAGTTCTTATCCCTTCTCTCCCAACAGGGGTAAGAGATTATAAAATTCCTTATGAAATTCTGTAGGATCTATTCATAGATCTGAGTTGTAAGCCTGTTTTATAAAGGCTGAGTGTAGGAGATTTGTTCTCTGAGTGGTAGGGCTGTTTGTGCCTGAGTTGTAGGAGAAGGTATTCTCTGAGTTGTAGGCCTTGTGGCAAGGCTGAGGTAGGGCTTGTTAGCCTGAGTTATAGGAATGTGGAAACATTCTGAGTTGTAGGAATCCTTCTGGATTCTGAGCTGTAGGATCTGAGATAATGGAAGAAGTTAGGCCGAATCTAGCATACTGCTGGATAGGTGAAGGGGGAAAGTAGATGTACCCAGACCTTGGGGAACCACTATAAATACTGTGTGCAATATGTGAATTGTGTAGCTGTAGAATCTGTGATTGTGTGTGTTGAGTTTGCTGCAGAATTTTCTGTTTTATTTTACAGCATTGGAGTGATATTCTATCTTAATTTTAAAACAAGAATTAGAACCTATTCACCCTCCCCCCTCTAGGTGTTTAGGTAGTCTTGAAAATAAAACTATCAAGTGGTATCAGAGGGAGGTCGCTCAAAGAAGGACTTAACAGCCTTAGTTAGATCCCTAAGACAGAATCAAGAATCAAGAAAATGGGTTCTTGAGAGAATCACATGGAACTAGGGTCAATGAAATTACCCATCTGCAGGAAAGAGATTTTTGGAATCTGGAAAGAAAGGGTTAGGTTGTTTATGGAGGCCTCTGACCCAAGGATTATATCACAGTAAAAGAAGGTCCATATATCCCAATGAATGTGTCTGTTCTAGATGCAAATCAAAGAACTCCTAAAGATTTTTCTGAAATGACTAAGGATGAAATTATACTGGCAACTATGGATAAAAGAGCTCAGAATATCATAGTGAGTGTCATAGATGATTCTACTTTCCAAAATTTGATTCACTGCAAAACCTCCAAGGAAATGTGAGACACTTTGATTGTCTACATGGAGGGTTCTGAAGAAGTTAGACAAGAAAAAAGTCTATGCTCAATCAAGAATATTAGAGTTTTAGACAAGGGAAGTCTGATAGCATATCTGAATGCTACAAGAAATTCTACAGGATAGTGAATGAACTTATGTCCTATGGAAGAGTCTTCAGTACATATGAGCTGAATGACAAATTCCTAAGATCCTTGACAAAGGATTGGGATACCAAGATTTGTGCCATTAGAGAAGTGGCAAAACTAGCAGACATTTCTCCTCCAACCTTATTTGGAAAGTTGCTATCATATGAAATGCAACTAATGGCTAGGAAGGAGGAAGAAAGAAATACAAAAGGAGAGCATAGAGAAAGGCATGTGGCCTTCAAGGTTAAAGCCACTAGAAAGAATAGAAGGATATCTCCATCACCTCCTAAGGAAGTTGCTGAAGTTATCTCAGAGAATTCAGACAATCAGAACTCAGATAGCACTGATTCAGATGTAGATTTTGCTGCCTTTACAAGGCAGTTTCAGAGGTTCTTGAAGAAGAAGCAGTGGAAGTCAAAGGCCCTCCATATCACAGCCAGTTGATGACTACTATCAAAAGAGAAAATCATCAAGAAAGGAAAGGAGCAGGTCTAAGCCCAGCAAAGCTATAAAATCAAAAATTGTTTGCTATTACTGCAATAGGCCTGTACATGTGGTGGCTGAGTGTCCAGAAAAGAGGAAGGAGTCAGCAGACAGAAAGAAGACTCAACAAAAGGGAAAGAAGGAGAAATCCTTTGTTGCTAAGAAGGAGAAGAGTCTTACAGATCAATCCTCCTTAGAGTCAGAATCTGAAGCTGAAGCATACATTGGACTGTATGCAGCTAGTGAAGAAGATGAGTTTATGCAATTGCTGAACTCCATCTATGAACAAGAAGACCATCAGTGCATGGGACTGATGGCTGAATCAGATGACAACAAGTGCCTGGATCAGCCTGGTCCCAGTAAGGTACAAAGTAATTCTAGAATTTTTTATTACAGTACTGGTTCAGAGTCAGATTTATCTGCATCAAGTGATGAGGATGGATCTGAATCTGAAGGAGATATTCATCAGTTGATAGATGAATATGGGGACTTATTGTAGGCACTTAAGAAAAGCAAAAACCTGGCCAAAACTCAGGCTAAGGAAATTGCAGATCTTAAGATGACTGCATCTGGTTTAGAGAAAGAATTGGATCAAAAAATGAATGTGGTTGCAAAGCTGAAAACTATAACTATTATTCAGATGGGTACAATCACATATAAAAATGATCTAATTAAAAGTCTGGAAGTCAGACTTCAAAAGGAGAAAGATCTAGTGGCTAGTTACTCTAAGCCAAAATCAGTCTTACCCTTAATAGATGAGTTTGTTGCTCAAATGGGTAAGGTAGGATTAGGCTTTAAAGGTAACACCAGGGCTGTCAGATTCAAGAGAAAAGGCAAAGCACCAGTCCAGCAAGTAAATTTTAAAGTTCCTGTAATGTTTAGAAAGGTACAAGTGCCTTCTAACAAATATGATCTTGAAAACATTCATGTTCATAATAAGACTGATGTTCTGAATAACAAGGGTGTTAATGCCAATAAGTCAGCCCATGTCAATAAACCTCATGTTCTAAGGAAAATAGTGGGTGTAGCTGTAGCAGCACCAGCACAGAACAGAAATTTTTCTGCCAAAAATGTATCTAGACCTAGATACAACAAGTATGAATGCTGGTACTGTGACAAGACAGGCCATTTTTCCTTAGACTGCTAGCATAACATAAGTGTCAGGAAAAACAACAGTCTACCAGTTAGAAGAGCTGCTGGTAGATTTGATATGAATGGTGCTAACTTGAACCAAGGACCCAAGACTTTCTTGGGCTCTAAGGTTAGGTAATTCTGAATTGCAAGAAAGTCCAAGTTGGCATGCCCCTATATGGTACTTGGACAGTGGATGTTCCAGGCACATGACTGGAACAAAGGGGCTACATAAGGAGTACTCACCTATCAAGGATGGGCCTAAAGTAATCTTTGGTGGATATTAAAGAGGAATCATCAAAGGATTTGGTAACATTTCTTCAAACCAAATTACCATCACTCAAGTGACTTATATAAAAGGTTTGAAACACATCCTGATAAGCATAAGTCAGCTGAGTGATCTAGGATATGACATTTCATTTGTTAAGAATGGATGGCATATCAAAAGGTCAAGTGATCAAAAGTTCATATTGACTGGGTGTAGAAAAAGAAATGTTTATTGTCTTGACTTTATTTGTGAGAACAAGGTTTCTCCTATTTGTCTTGTAGCTGATGAGAGAGCATCTCATTGTGTCAAATGGCACAAGAGGCTGGCTCATCTTAACTACAAAACAATTGGCCAATTCTTTAGCAAAAAGTTAGTGAGGAATGATCCTCAGGTTAAGTGTATAAAGGAAGGGATATGTTCAGCTTGTCAAAAGGGCAAGAAGACAAAATCCTCCTTTCATAGCCTTGAAAACAAGGATTCAGTGAGGTGTTTATACCTCTTGTATATGGATCTTTTTGGTCCTATGCCAGTTCATAGTCTAGGTAGGAAAGTCTACACTTTTGTGGTAGTAGATGACTATTCTAGATATTCCTGGGTGTTCTTTCTGAGACATAAATCAGAAACCCCAAGTGTTTTACATAGTTTTGTCAAACAAATTCAGAATGAACTGGACAGTACAGTGGTCAAAATCAGAAGTGACCATGACACTGAATTTCAATCTGAAAGTATGACAAGATTGTGTGAAGAGTTTGGGATTTTTCAAGAACTCTCCTCACCTAGAACACCACAGCAAAATGGTATTGCTGAAAGGAAGAATAGAACATTGATTGAGGTTGGTAGAACTCTATTGAGTGACACTTCTCTCCCAGAATATTTCTGGGCTGAGGCAGTAAATACTGCATGTTATATGATCAATAGGGCTTCTATCACCAAGTGCCACAAAAAGACTCCCTATGAGATTATGAAAGGTAGAAAATCAAATTTATCCTATTTTAGGGTTTTTGGTTGCAAGTGTTATATCCTTAACAATGGCAAGTCTTATTTAACTAAGTTTGCTGCCAAATCCCAAGATGGTATATTTGTTGGGTACAACATCAATAGTAAGGCTTATAGGGTCTATAACTTGATTACACAGGTTGTAGAAGAATCTGTACATGTTGTATTTGATGAAACTAGATTGATCAATAGTGAGTTGCCTTGTAGTTCATTCAGTCCAACAGGTATAAGCAATAGAATAGACAAGCTTTCCATTGCAGAAGGCTCAACTGCAGATGAAGAATTGGAAAATGATGGCTACTGTCCAGGCGAAGTACAAGACTCTCTTGAAGCCGATGACAACCAAGAGGTGCAGCACAATGAAGAAACTGGAGGTGTTCAGCCAGAAGGAAGTCTACCTCCAACTGTAAGACATCTAAAGGATCATCCAACAAATCAGATAATTGGTGATCCAAGTCATGGAGTGCAAACCAGAAGCAAAAATCTGAATACAGTCCTACACTCAAGTTTTCTATCTCAACTGGAGCCAAAGAAATTTGAAGAAGCTATCCAAGACAACCACTGGATTAATGCTATGCAAGAGGAGCTTAATCAGTTTAGAAGATGCAAGGTCTGGGAGTTAGTTCCTAAACCAAAAGACCACAACATCATTGGTACAAAGTAGATTTTTAGGAACAAGTTTGATGAGAGTGGAGTTATTGTGAAGAACAAAGCAAGATTGGTTGCAAAAGGATACATGCAGGAAGAGTGAATAGACTTTGATCAAATATTTGCCCCAATAGCAAGATTGAAAGCAATCAGGATGTTCCTTGCCTATGCAGCATATCAAGGCTTCAAGGTATACCAAATGGATGTGAAATCAACATTCTTGAATGGTGATCTAAAAGAAGAAGTCTATGTAGAGCAGCTATCAGGTTTTGTAGATTCTCTTAAACCTGGTTATGTCTATAGACTTAGGAAAGCATTGTATGGGTTAAAGAAAGCCCCAAGGGCTTGGTATGAAACCCTGTCTACTTTCCTTATTGAGAACAAATTCTCAAGAGGTAAAATAGACAAAACTATATTCCTAAGGGAATCTAAAGGTAAGATAATCTTAGTTCAGATCTATGTAGATGACATAATTTTTGGGTCTATAAAGAACAACCTTTGCAAGAAGTTTGTCAAACTTATGCAAGGGAAGTTTGAAATGAGCAGTATGGGAGGACTTAAGTTCTTCTTGGGACTTCAAGTAAGACAAACTTAAGATGGCTTGTCCATATCCCAGTCTAAGTTCACCAAAGAGTTAATTAAGAAGTATGGTATGGAATCATCCTCCACCATGAGAACTCCTATGGGAACAAGTATGCTTATATACAAAGATGATGCAGGTAATCCTGTAGATGAGTCTTTGTATAGAGGAATAATTGGCTCTCTATTATATCTCACTGCTAGTAGACCAGACATTATGTATGCTACATGTGTCTGTGCTAGGTACCAAGCATGCCCTAAAGAATCACATTATACTGCAGCCAAGAGGATTTTGAGATATCTAAAGGACACACCTAATCTAGGCCTTTGGTACCCTAGGAATGGAGATTTTCTACTGATAGGTTATTCAGATGCAGATTTTGCAGGCTGTAGAGAAGATAGAAAAAGTACCACAGGTACATGCCAATTCTTGGGAGGAAGGTTGATATCCTGGAGCAGTAAGAAGCAGACTAGTGTTGCAATATCCACAGCTGAGTCTGAATATGTGGCAGCAGGAAGTTGTTGTGCACAGCTGTTGTGGATTCAGCATCAGCTAAGGGACTTTGGTATTCAAGTAAGTAGAACACCTTTATTGTGTGATTCTAAAAGTGTCATTTCTATTGCAAACAATCCTGTTTCATATAGTAGGACTAAGCATATAGAGATAAGATACCATTTTCTTAGAGAACATGTAGAAAAAGAAGACATCTCATTAGAATTTGTTAAAACTGATTATCAAATTGCAGATGTATTTACTAAGCCTCTAGATGAAACTAAATTGAATAGATTTAAAATTGAATTAGGAATGCTGACCATAGGTTAGTTTACCAAAAATTTGCTAAGTAAAATGGTGTCGACACATTCAGTAATAAAGTGTCGACACAGAGAAGTTATGTCGACAATTCAGGGAAATTGTGTCGACACAGAGTAAAAGTGTCGACACCTAAGGGACTATATGTCGACACATCCAGACAAGCAGTGTCGACACATCCAGAAGAGCTGTGTCGACACATCCAGAGAAGTGGTGTCCTCACATTCAGACTTTGTGTCGACACTTCGAATAAGTGTCGACATAGAATTTCTATTCCTCGTCTTTGTAAGTCAAGTGTCGACACATCATCAATTTGTGTCGACACATAGAGGTCAACTTTGTTGTCAAGACATTAGGAGTTTGTGTCGACACATTCCAACTGTGTCGACACATTTAGACTGTTTTTGCCCGCCTTTTGACCTTCTTTAATTAGAAGGGTATAAATAGGTCAAGAACATATTTTGTCGACATGCTCACCAGGGTGTCGAGACAAAAAACCTTGTGTCGACAAACTCTCTTCTCTCAAACCAAGCTTTCTCTTCATTCCAATGGCGCCCAAGGTTGAAGACAACATCAATGAAGGGTATGAGTTGGTTAGGCATGCATTCGACGATGCCGCAACGGAGATCAAACAGGTCATTTCTCTTCTTGCAGACAACGGATTAGAATATCTTGTCTCTGAACCTACAAAGATTTGGAAGAAAGAAGTATTCGAGTTCTATACTGCTGCATCAATGGACTCAACAGGATTGAAGATCAAATCCACTGTATATGGAGAAAAAGTCAAGCTGTCTCAGAAGAGGTTGAGCAAGATTCTCCATCTTCCTAGAATACATATTGAGGAAGAGGTCCCAGCCTCAAGGACCAGGGAGGCGCTTCAATGGTGTGGATTGGATCCAAACTTAAAGATAGGAGCAGCTATCAACAGAAAAGGCATGAATCATCAAGGGAAATTCCTGTCTGAAATAGTAGGAAAAGTGATCTTATGTAAACCAGGTGGCCATAATAGGATATTAGCCTATATGTTCAGCCTGCTGACAAGGATAATCTTTAAGATTCACACTAATTGGTCTGCAGTACTGTTTGATAAGATAAAAGAAGGAATCAAGAAGCCAAACTTGGCTAGGATAATGAGTCTGTACCTGACTGGAATAATTCTAGAGGTGATGCAACATATTCCTGGATCAAAGATAAATCACATGAGGAGAATGGACATAAGGTTATTCTCAAGATGGGATAGAGTTCTTTCAAAGGAGATGCCTGATGTGGACAGGCAAGAGCTAATGGCAAAAACACCAGCACATGACCTTTCTGAGCATGGTCAAGAAGATGCACAAGAACAGGAAGCACAAGTTAGAGAACAAGTTCAGGATCAGACTTAGACTACCCAAGTCCAGGAAGAGACTATATCTACACAGGTGCAGGGGGATCCAATTACTGCACAGTTGCAGAGGGAGCCACATTCTGAACAAGTGCAGGAGGAAGAAAGAATCAATTTATCAGAAGACATAGTTTCTCAAACTGGTCTTGATATTTTTGGAGTTGCTGCTACTGCTGAGAAAGTACTATCTCCTGCTCACACTCAACAAGAATTCACTCTTGAAGAGTTGTTTCCTGATCTTGAAGGAGCAATAGAAAAAATGGAGACCCTAAGATTTGAGGGGGAGCAAGTAAGGATTGAGGGGGAGCAGGTTAATATTGAGGAAGAGCTGTTGGGTTTCTCTATGGGGATGGCACAACGCTTGTGCACGCAGCGGAAGTAATAAAAATCAAGAAAAACCCAAAGAGATTGGGATCGGGCCATGAATGTTGAATCAAGAAGTTAACAAACAACTAGGTAAAAGTTACCTTTCCGGTGTTGAGTCAAAACTCAAAAGAGATGCTCCAAGCTTTGAGTCCTTGTCGGTGGCGAGTTCTACGTAGAATAACGTCTACGTCTCTGCAGAAATCCACACGAGCAGGAGAACACCGAGCTTCGTCGTACGAAGGGTCGGGAAGGAGATCAACCGCACCTTGAACTTCTACGGACTGCTAGGTCCGCTCTAGGAATAGCAACACCAGCGACTATCGTCGGAGAGAAGGTGATCGGCAGAGCAAACGAGGCGGCTGAAGCGGAACTCTTCCGTCGGCGGGGTTCGGGAATCGGCAGAGCAAGCGGCATAACGCTTCCATCGGGTTCGATCCAGCTACACGAGAAAAAGCCCGATCTTATTCTTCCCAAAACCCTAAGTCTCAATTTATACCAAAGGCATAAACAGTCCTAAGAGTATCGCTATCCGCAGACCACCCAAAATAGAGTTTCAGAATCAATCGCCGAGAATCAGCACAGGTTCGGCAAGAATCAGTCGGCGGGATCAAGAATACAGATTCGGCGAGAATCAACAGACAGATTCGGCGAGAATCAGCAGCCAGATTCGGCGAGAATCAGCAGACAGTCTCGATGACCCTGTCCTCGATTCTCTACGAATCAGCAGATTGATTCTCGACGACTTTGCCTTAGTCGGTGAGACATATTCGACGACTCCCGTCGACTCTCGATGACTTTGCCTTAGTCTGCGAGTCATACTCGACGACTCCCGTCGACTCTCGACGAAATTCCTTTGGAAACGTTTGCCCTACCCCATTCTGTGTGGTGATTGGTAACCCTTACCAACACAGTCAATCTTCCAACTTCTCCACATGCTCTTATGTGCGACCATGCAGGCTCATATCGCGTTGGTAGTGAGATTACATGTTTGACCACTTCTAGATCACCATGGTAACTCCAACAGTCTCCCACTTGATATTGAAAGTATCAAACCAAAAACCTCACAAACAATGAGCGACATCTAGCAATGCATCATTGCTCCCCAAGCAATAAGAGTTCATAACTCATAAGCCTTTATGAATAATGTCCCAGCGTTGTCTTTGTCCCTTTGTCCCTTACATCCGAAAAGAACTAGAGGCATGGACTGTATCACCCTTATAATAGCTCAATCCAAGTTTCTTGATCTAGAACGGACTTCCAGAGAATGGTGAGTCCAATATCACATATTGACTCAACCAAGCATGGTCATGCATTTCTAAGTCCAGTTCCATCAAGGGGCCCATGGATGCAACTCATGTCATATAGGAGGACAAATCCCATATCTGCTCACACACAAACACCCAAATGATTTGTAACGTGCCTGTTAAACAACCCTCATCAT
Source organism: Platanthera zijinensis (assembly GCA_039513925.1). Lineage (NCBI taxonomy): Eukaryota > Viridiplantae > Streptophyta > Magnoliopsida > Asparagales > Orchidaceae > Platanthera > Platanthera zijinensis. The sequence continues at coordinate 62,636,592 of CM077081.1, read as the reverse complement.
CAACCTTTCTCAAGGAAGACTTTAGATGGCATCAAAGCACGCTCTTCCTCACTTGATGAATGTTGTGACTTCAGGTCAAAGGACCACAACACCTTTGTCAATTGAGACCTACTCGTGACACGTTAAGATAACAATCCACAGAGTAGTCTCAGGTTGGGCCTGTCCAGTACAACTTGTTCATTAACAAGTACCCACGTGATGACTTGATATCACAATATCATGACCTATGAGAACTGATCATCAGTCAACACACGTGCTAGTCTTAATGTATCATCATCACCCTTAGTTTCTATGATGATACAACGATCTGGGACCTTTTAAGAATGAAGATTCAAATAAATCATAGGCTCTCACATTCAAGTCACGTACTTGATGTCCTATGGAAGCAAACATTCTAAGGGTATTTATTATGTTAACATTTAACTATCGCATAGAGAAACCATAATAAAAGAACATGCCATTAATTTTTAAAAGAAAAATCTAGGTACATGATTCATCATATGAATAAACAATAAACAGCCAACAGAATATATGTTTACATGCAACCCACAAAACTCTCACTAGAGTTGATCATTTAGGTATCATATACCCATTGATCTAGTATGACCATCTTGCTTTCTCTGTGCGAGAGGCTTTGTCAGTGGATCCGCAATATTCTCCTCAGTCGGCACTCTACAAATGTTCACATCTCCTCGTTCGACAATCTCACGAATAAGATGGAACCGCCGAAGTATGTGCTTGGAGCTCTGATGAGATCTAGGTTCCTTAGATTGTGCAATTGCACCATTGTTATCACAGTAGAGAACTACGGGACCAACAATTCTATGAACTACATCAAGCTCGCCGATGAATTTCCTAATCCATACGGCCTCCTTCGCTACGTTAGCTGCAGCGATATACTCGGCCTCTGTTGTAGAATCAGCAACTGTCTCTTTCTTGGAACTCTTCCAGCTCATAGCTCCTCCATTAAGGCAAAACACAAACCCTGACTGAGACTTTGAATCGTCCCTATCAGTTTGGAAGCTAGCATCCGTGTAACCATTTACAACGAGCTCTTCCTCTCCACCATACACCAAGAACACATCCTTTGTCCTTCTCAAGTACTTCAGGATATTCTTGACTGCAATCCAGTGACACTCACCGGGGTCTGACTGATACCTGCTAGTCATGCTCAAAGCAAAGGAGACATCGGGTCGAGTACATAACATTGCATACATGATTGATCCAATTGCCGAAGCATATGGAATCAACTTCATGCGGTCCTTATCTTCACAAGATTTTTGATACTGGTCCTTAGAGAGATTCACACCATGAGACATGGGTAAAAATCCTTTCTTAGACTCAAGCATGTTGAACCGCTTAACCACCTTCTCGATGTATGTACTCTGGGTCAAACCCAGCAACTTCTTCGATCTATCTCTATAGATCTTAATACCAAGTATATAAGTCGCTTCACCCAAGTCCTTCATAGAAAAGCAGTTCCCTAGGTTGTTCTTAACAACTTTCAGGGCAGGAATGTCATTCCCAATCAACAGTATGTCATCTACATACAATATCAGGAAGACAACAACGCTCCCACTGATTCGCTTGTAAACACAAGGCTCATCTTCATTCTTGATGAAACCAAACTCTTTGATTTTCTCATCAACACGAAGATTCCAACTTCGAGAGGTCTGCTTCAGTCCATAAATGGACCTATTCAGCTTGCATACTTTAGTGGCTTCATTTGGGGATATAAAACCCTCGGGTTGTGTCATATACACTTCCTAAAGGAGGTTTCCATTAAGGAAAACCATTTTGACATCCATCTGCCAGATCTCATAGTCATAATATGCAGCAAGAGCAAGCAATATCCTTATGGACTTTACCTGGCAACAGGGGAAAAGGTCTCATCATAGTCAATACTATGAATTTGCTTGAAACCCTTAGCCACCAGTCTCCCTTTGAATGTCTGTACATTCCCATCCATGTCGGTCTTCTTCTTGAAGACCCATTTACACCCTATGGGTCGTACCCCTTCAGGTGGTTCAGCAGAGTTCCAAACTTGGTTTGCATACATGGAGTCCATTTCAGATTTCATAGCCTCAAGCCATTTGTCGGAGCCCGGTCCATTCATAGCCTCTTGGTAGGTTGCTGGTTCATCATCATGATCCATAAGCAACACATTACCTATTTGAGACAGGATAAATCCATATCTCTCAGGCTCAAATCTCGGTCTACCAGATCTACGTAGGACTTGTGTTTCTTGAGCAGGTTCTCTAGCTACAACATCTTATAGTCCAGTCTCAGAATCCAATTCCGGTTCATTCACTACCTATGGTTCTTGAACTTCTTCAAGTTCTACCTTTTCAGTCTTTCTTGATAAGAATTCTCTTTCCAAGAAGACGTCAGTTCTTACGACAAACACTTTGCCCTCGGACGGTAGGTAAAAGTAATACCCTTTCGTTTCCTTAGGATATCCAACCAGATAACATTTATCCGATTTGGGTTCCAGCTTGTCAGGCATTCGACGCCGCACGTATGCCTCACAACCCCAAATTTTAATGAACGACATACTAGGACGCTTCCCAGTCCATATCTCATATGGTGTCTTTAGAACCGTTTTCGTTGGAGCGTGATTCAGTGTCATAGCAGTAGTCTCTAAAACAAAACCCTAAAAAGAAACAGGCAAGTCTGCATGACTCATCATCGAACGTACCATGTCTAACAGAGTATGATTTCTCCTCTCAGACACACTATTATGTTGTGGTGTTCTAGGTGGAGTGAGCTGTGATACAATACCACACTCTTTCAGATGATCACGGAACTCATGACTCAGGTATTCGCCACCTCGATCAGATCGGTGTGCTTTAACCCTTTTACCAAACTGTTTTTCTACTTCATTCTTGAACTCTTTGAACTTTTCAAAGGTCTCACATTTGCACTTCATAAGATACACATATCCGTATCTACTGAAATCATCAATAAATGTAACGAAGTAGAAATACCCACCTCTAGCCATGGAGCTCATGGGTCCGCATACATCACTATGTACAACACCCAAGAGATCCTCAGCCCTCTCAGTAAAACCAGTGAAAGGGGCTTTAGTCATCTTGCCTAACAAACAAGATTCGCATCGCTCAAATGATTCATAATCAAATGAGTCCAAAAGTCAATCTTTATGGAGCTTGGATATGCGCTTCTCGTTTATATGGCCCAAACGACAGTGCCATAGATATGTAGGGTTTGAGTCATTTGTTCTTAATCTTTTATTATTTTCTACATTATAGATCAGATGGTCCAGGTTCAAAACATAAAGACCATTAAACAATTGGGCTACGACATAACAAACATCATTCTTAAATATAGAACAACAGTTGTTCTTAATTATAAAAGAAAATCCAATAATGTCCAAGCATGAAATGGATATAATGTTTCTAGTTATGGCCGGAACAAAATAACAATTATCTAGTTCTATTACAAGCCCACTGGGCAAAGAAAGACGGTAAACCCTTACGGCTACAGCAACAACTCTTGCTCCATTGCCGACGCGCAGGTCCACCTCCCCTTTAATCAGCAATCTTCTCCTTTCCAGTTCCTGCACATTTGTACAAATGTGTGAACCACATCTGGTATCCAATACCCAAGATGAAGGAGCAGAGAGGTTTATTTCTATAATATAAATATTTGAAGCGGAAGTCATACCTCCCTTCATTTTCGGCAGACCCTCAATGTAAGAAGGACAGTTCTTCCTCCAATGACCAGCCTTGCCATAGTGGTGGCATTTCCCTTCCTTCACCGTGCTCTTCTTTTTCTTCAGTGCAGAAGACTTGGGCTCAAGATGTGACTTAGGTCCCACCTTTGTCTTCATAGAGCCCTTGGCCTTTCCCTTGCCCTTATGCACCATCAGTATGGGGCTGGCAGGCTTGGCCTTCTTCTTGTTGATCTCAGCAGTTATTAACATGCCTAGGAGCTCGGGCAGTGTCTTGTCTATTTCATTCATGTTGTAGTTCAAGACAAAATACTCATAACTATCCGGCAACGATTGCAGGATCAGATCTATGGCCAACTCTTGACCCAGAGGAAAACCCAACCTTTCAAGGTTCTCTATATACCCAATTATATTGAGTACGTGAGTCCCTGCTGAGTCTCGAACTCCCATCTTGCACTGAAACAACGCTTTTGTGACGTCAAACCTCTCTTGACGAGCTTGCCCTTGAAACATTTTCTTGAGATGCTCGTCAATCTCCTTGCACCCCATGTTCTCATGTTGCCTCTGAAGCTCAGAGTTCATGGTGGCAAGCATAAGGCATTCGATGTCTAAGGCGTCATCAGTATACTTCTTATATGTATCCTTATCAGCACGGGAAGAATTCCCGGTCGGCACCTCGGGGGCTTCTTCTTCCAAGACATAGAGCTTTCGCTCTTGCCTAAGAACAATTCTCAGGTTCCTGTACCAATCCATGTAGTTAGTCCCATTGAGCTTATCCTTCTTAAGGATGGCTCTCAGAGACAGAGTGGAGTTTGAACCACTTGCCATGGAATTCTACAAGAATTCATGCAGAATAATATCAGTACCAAAATTTCAAAATACAATTTATTTTAACTTGGACTTCAATTAAAACTCCCACTATTTTATTCGAAATGATGGCCCTCGCTATTAATTCGGAGAGTTCATGCGAGCTACTCTCTTAGTGGACAAGTTCTGTATTTCACCAACACAATGAGTCAGCTTTGGCTTTTCTCTCACGATATTGTTATTTAGGTAGGCAACGCTTGCCAATTGCATCCTCATGCAATTCTTGTATGGTTGGTGAATAACTCCTTATTCGCATCCATCATATGGTGCATGCCAACCCTATGCCTCTAGGCACTCAACCTTTGAGGTCACCTAGTTAAGTTAGACCCGATGTCGACAGTGGGATATCACAATTATCCGCCCGCACCCTTGCCAAGATAGATTAATGTATCTTGCTTTGGCAAGCCCACACTTCATCGATCGAGGCAGGAAGAGTGTCATCCATCGGAAGGCATCCGAACACTTAATATTAGAGGAAGGGATTTTTGATTATTGGTTAACAATTAACCATGATCAACATTTGATCAATGTGCACATCCACAGAAAAATAATCTATAAAAACAACATGCATCCCTTATGTGCACAACATGGTACTATCAACATTTGATAGAAGAAAGGGCTAAGTCTGAACATCCGGACTCTTCCAAATCTTCAGATTTACATGCATTGGACAAAGACAAAGGCAACTCAACTTAAAGAAGTAGACAAGCTTGTCTCTCATTATTGGATTCAAAATCCAAAACAATGCACTGGTTCATTAACCACTCGAGGGACGGTTACTGCTAAGGAGACAACAATTTCTAACAATTAGAAATTACCACGAAATCCCAGACGTTCCTGGCCGGGTTCCAAGGGGCAGAGCCCCTAACCTGTGGGTTATGGGCCCACCGATTTCCCTTGGAAAAACCATCAATAATTGATCTTCCAGGATTAAATATAGACATTTAGAACGCTTCTAAATCCCTAGGTTTACACGTACTGGAATAACCTAACTTCCAAAACAACAATCTGGCCGCAACCTGGCTCTGATACCACTGTTGGGTTTCTCTATGAGGATGGCACAATGCTTGTGCACGCAGCGGAAGTAATAAAAATCAAGAACAACCCCAAGAGATTAGGATCGGGCCATGAATGTTAAATCAAGAAGTTAACAAACAACTAGGTAAAAGTTACATTTCCGGTGTTAAGTCAAAACTCAACAGAGATGCTCCAAGCTTTGAGTCCTTGTCGGTGGCGAGTTCTACGTAGAATAACGTCTACATCTCTGCAGAAATCCACACGAGCAGGAGAACACCGAGCTTCGTCACACGAAAGGTCGGGAAGGAGATCAACCGCACCTTTCACTTCCACGGACTGCTAGGTCCGCGCCAGGAATAGCAACACCGGCGACTGTCGTAGGAGAGAAGGTGATCAGCGGAGCGAATGAGGTGGCGGAAGTGGAACTCTTCCGTCGGCGGGGTTCGGGAATCAGCGGAGCGAGCGGCGGAACGCTTCCGTCGGGTTCGATCCAGCCACACGAGAAAAAGCCCGATCTTATTCTTCCCAAAACCCTAAGTCTCAATTTATACCAAAGGCATAAACAGACCTAAGAGTATCGCTATCTGCAGACCACCCAAAATAGGGTTTCAGAATCATTCGCCGAGAATCAACACAGGTTCGGCGAGAATCAGTCGGCGGGATCCAGAAGACAGATTCGACGAGAATCAACAGACAGATTCGGTGAGAATCAGCAGCCAGATTCGGCGAGAATCAGCAGACAGTCTCGACGACCCTGTCCTCGATTCTCGACGAATTAGCATATTGATTATCGACGACTTTGCCTTAGTCGGCGAGACATACTCGATGAATCCCGTCGACTCTCGACGACTTTGCCTTAGTCGGCGAGTCATACTCGATGACTCCCGTCGACTCTCGACGAAATTCCTTTGGCAACGTTTGCCCTACCCCATTCTGTATGGTGATTGGTAACCCTTACCAACACAGTCAATCTTCCAACTTCTCCACATGCTCTTATGTGCGACCCTGCAGGCTCATATCGCGTTGGCAGTGAGATTACATGTTTGACCACTTCTAGATAACCATGGTAACTCCAACAGGAGCAACATGGAGCTGAGAAAGAAATTTCTTCCACTCCTCAAGAGAGAGTTAATATTGACAGTTCTTCAGAGTCTTAGCATGAAGAAGTCAGGGAGTCCATGAAAAGAGAACTAATGGTCTTTAAGAGAAGAAGTCAAAGCTATAAGAAGGCTCTCCAAACAACTACTTCACAATCTACTTCTGATTTTGATTATAGCAAGCTTATGGTGAATTTACAAATGAAGCTGGATGAGCAAAGACTTGCCTTGGAAAAATATGTAGATGAAAGTCATAAGACACTCAAGTTTGATCTGGCACAAGACATAAAATCTATCAAATTTGAGGTCAACCAGAATAAGAAAGAGATGACAGATTGCTTCCACAAGGGGGCAATGCTGTGGTATTTCTTGCAAAGCAACAAGCAGAAATAAAGAAGCAGGTGGATGAGATTGCTGTTAAACAAGGCTATGTCCTTGAAAATCAAATAAGAATGAATGACAATCTGACTGAATCTCACAATGAGATAGTTACTGAGTTCAAAATATTGTTACTGGAATGACTGCTGCAAGGGCTAAAGAAATGGAAGACTATGATAAGAAGCTACAGGCTGCCCTAGATTCAGTTAAAACTGTCATCACTTCATCTGAGAAGTTAATCCATGACAAGCTTCAAAAGTTAAAGCCTTTCTTTAAAGATGGTGTCAATTACTTGGATGGGCAAATCAGATTTCAAAAAGAGGATTTGAGAGATCATATGACCAGAAAAGTCATAAAGGGGGAGAGGGTGTTAGTATATGCTGGCTCTGATCATGCAAAATGGGTAACCAACAGCATTAGAGCCACTTTGGGATATCCACACTTATGTGATGATGATAATGTGGCTGAGTCAGGTGTGCAACCAGCTCAACTTGAAGGTGATCAACCTGAGGTTGCCCAAGTTATTTACCCCCTGCAGATATTGAAATGATACATCAACAAGTTAAGTCCATGTATAGCCCTCCACTACCAGTTACTAATGTTATTATTGAAAAGATAGATATGCCAAAAGCTGGTCTGAAAGCTCAGCAAGATGCTCAATTATCAAAGAAAAGATTTAGAGAGCGGGCAGAGTTAAAACCTGACTTTGAGTAATGGATCCCCACTTCTAGAAATATCATATTAACTGCTTGGAAAGCTGTCAAAGACCAAGTTCATGAAAGGGGTAAATGGTATAATGAGCAGGAGTGGCAGAAGTATGAGGCTAGGCAAGAGTCCATAGTTCAGTACAGAAGGAAGGCCAAGATTGGGAAGCTACCTCTTGATGCACAGGAGCCTAGCAAGTATTTCCCTAAGCCTTTTCATTACTTTGAAAGGCAATGTATTAAGGCTAAAGCTCAAAAGAAGGCTGATTTGAAAGGCAAGAAGCTCATTGAAAATACAGAACCTTCTTTGCAGGCTCAGATTAAACCAGGGAAAGGAATAGTCATAAAGGAGCCTGCCCAGCCTTAGTCTAAGTTTTACTAGTTTTTGTCCAAGAACTATGTAATTGTTAGTTTGCTAAAAAAATCAATGTAAACAACTTGTAACAAACATTTTTGAGTTAATATACAAAACATTGTTCTGTGATTATTTTCTTTTACATCTTTATTCTGTGATGTAACTATGATATGTGTTTTGTTTATAAAGTACCCAGTAATATAATGCTTATGTACATCATCATGTTTATTTTCAAAGTGGTGTATATCATTGGCTAAAGGGTTATGCCTTCTCTAAATAGAGGGAGATTGTTGGGTATATTGGAAAATGTATACCTGATTTGGAGAAGCCTCACTTAGCTCAATGATATACATCAAGGTGTATTTGATGTTATTTTGAGTTTATATGTGCAGGTTAAGTATTGGCTAATATGCAGAGAAAAGTTTCTAAGTCCATGTGTCGACACTTAAGAAAGCCTGTGTCGACACTTGGGGAAGCAGTGTCGACACCAGAAGAAACTGTGTCGACACAGAGAAGATTATAGTCGACATCAAATGTGTCGACACTGGGAGGCTATGTCGACACACAGAAGCAGAGTCGACATCAACTGTGTCGACACCTGAAGGCAGTGTTGACACACAGAATTCTTAGTCTGCATCAACTGTGTCGACACACAGGACTTGTGTCGACACTCAGCAGAGTTTCAACAATGTCAAGTGCTGTGTAGTGAAGAAGTGATTGTGTCAACACAAATAATCAGTGTCGACACATTCTTAAGATGCAGTGTCAAGAAGCTTTGTCGACATAAAAGCAGCTATGTCGACAACACCAAAGTCTGTGTCGACACTTCAGTCACTTGTGTCGACACATTTTGACAGATTGTCTCGACACTTTATGACAATCTATCTTGACGCTTTGCTGACAGAGACAAAGGCTCAACAACTATTTGAAGACTTAACAGCTGTGAGTTACAACAGGTTTACTAAAGCTGTCAGACTTGTCAGAAGTTAGTTAGAAACTGGATCAGCCAGTTACCATGGATGAAGTCTATATATAGATGGATTCAGAAGAATAAGATGATGAATTGACACACAACTAACACAATTATTGTGAGATTGATCTCTAATCAAGAAATTACAAGTCACAAAGAAGAAGATCTTCGTGAGAAGATCTAAGAAGACGTTCTGAAGTAGTTATCTATTCAGATTCTGTCTAAGTTGAATTCAATCAAAAATTCAGAAGTATCTTCAAGAGGTTTGGAGAGAGAGAGATCCAGCTATTTGAAGTCAAGAAGGAGACAATCACAGGTCTCTCAAGAAGCAGATACTGAACTAATCTGTCAAGAAGATTCAGACCTATTTCTGGAATCTAAGGAGGAAGCTGTCAGTCAGTTATATTCAAAGGAAATCAACCCAACTAAGTTCAGATTCAAGAAGCTTTGAAGAAAGCTAAGATCAAGTTGATTTCATCCATCAGCCTCTTCAAGAAGCTGATCAAGAAAGTTCTTATCCCTTCTCTCTCAATAGGGGTAAGAGATTATAAAATTCCTTATCAAATTCTGTAGGATCTATTCATAGATCTGAGTTGTAAGCCTATTTTATAAAGGCTGAGTGTAGGAGATTTGTTCTCTGAGTGGTAGGGTTGTTTGTGCCTGAGTTGTAGGAGAAGGTATTCTCTGAGTTGTAGGCCTTGTGGCAAGGCTGAGGTAGGGCTTGTTAGCCTGAGTTGTAGGAATGTGGAAACATTCTGAGTTGTTGGAATCCTTCTGGATTCTGAGCTGTAGGATCTGAGGATCTGAGATAAAGGAAGAAGTTAGGCCGAATCTAGCATACTGCTGGATAGGTGAAGGGTGAAAGTGGATGTACCCAGACCTTGGGGAACCACTATAAATACTGTGTGCAATCTGTGAATTGTGTAGCTGTAGAATCTGTGATTGTGTGTGCTGAGTTTGCTGCAGAATTTTCTGTTTTATATTACAGCATTAGAGTGATATTCTGTCTTAATTTTAAAACAAGAATTAGAACCTATTCACCCCCCCCCCCCTCTAGGTGTTTAGGTATTCTTGAAAGTAAAACTATCAAGTACAAAGCATAGTACTCGAGAAAAATACTAAGAGGATTTTTCTGAAAGTCTGAAAACTTAATTTCTTCAAAAATAATCAGCATCCAACTTTCCTCTCATGCACTTAGTGCTTGAAAAGGAAGTGTATCACAATAGAGAGGCTACACATGAGTCAATACCATGGATCACACAATAAGGGATTACATTGTATGGTCCTGTGTTTGGAGACTCGTTATAGAATGACATTGGTCTACACTAGGCAATTAAGTCTTGCAAACACTTAACTAAAAAGTGCATCAAATACAAACTTAATTCAGCTTAGTTCAAGGGTGACTTCATACAAATCTGGGCTATTGTGGAAGCAATACCCAACAATAACACAACATGCATGACATAACATTGCATTAGCACACGTGCCAAGCTAAAGATTTACATGATGACATATGTACAAACATGGTTTTAAGTCAAAATGGAATAAGAATTAATGCATTCATGGTTTAGGAACATGAGTCAGTAGGATGATGGTATATCATCCTAAGTTTAGGCATGACATCATTAATGAAATTCCCAGAGCAAGTTAGCTGCTTAAGCAAGTATTTGTACATGTATGGTCTGTTGGGTCCATTGATCCCAATTGCCCTGATTTGATAATGTCAAACAGGTCAATGAGATACACACAATTTGATGTGTGTGTAAGTTCATGTGTGCAGGATATTCTTTATGATAAAGATTAGGTTGGTGGACTCAAAGAAGTGGCTGGAAGGGCAGAATATTTTCCTAAGTCCACAGGCGTTGAGTGAAGTCTATTCACTCAACGCCAGGTAAGCAAAATCGTTGAGTATAGTCAGCCAAACAATTGATAAGACAGAAATGTAGTTAAGTACACAGGCGTTGAGTGAAGTCCACTCACTCAATGCCATAACATAAAAATCGTTGAGTACTTCCCAGTCAGTCAAAGCCACAGAAATTCAGTATAGAATTTTGATAAAGTCCACAAGTATTGAGTGTAGCTCACTCACTCAATGCCATGAGACAGAAAATCTATCTAAGTTATTAGGCATTGAGTGTAGCTTATTCACTCAACGCCATGAGACAAAAAATATGTCTAAGTGATTAGGCGTCGAGTGTAGCTCACTCACTCAACGCCATGAGACGGAAAATCTATCTAAGTGATTATGCGTTGAGTGTAGCTCACTCACTCAATGCTATAAGATAGAAAATCTATCTAAGTGATTAGGTGTTGAGTGTAGCTCACTCACTCAACGCCATGAGATAGAAAATCTGTCTAAGTAATTAGGCGTTGAGTGTAACTTACTAACTCAATGTCGTGGGACAAAATCTGTCTAATTAGTTAGGCGTTGAGTGATGCTTACTCACTCAATGCCATGGGGCTATAACGTTGACTGAATCCTAGTCAGTCAGAGCCACTGTGTTTTCAGACACAAAAAATTTGCTAAGTCCAAATGCATTGATTGCTTTTACTTTCGTCGAGCTGAGATCTGAGTTCGTCGAACTAAGCTCTGAGTTCGTCGAACTGAGCTTTCACCTTTCGTCGACTTGAGCTATGAGTTCGTCGAATTGAGCTCTGAGTTCATCGAACTGAGCTTTAACTTTTCGTCGAGCTGAGCTCTGAGTTCATCGAACTGAGTTCTGAGTTTGTCAAACTAAGGATTTCTGTAATACACCTTCTGAAAGTAAATATGACCCTAGTCTCATTCCAAAGTGGCATGTTCACTTAACGCCTTCGCTACTGATGCTTGATTTTGTCTAAGGCTAGAGAGATGGTGACGTCAGCTAAGTCAACAAAGTCAAAGCAGGTTCAAATATTACGGGAATGCTGCTAGAGGTGTTGGGGGCCAACTGTCATGATTTTTTGCACTAGGAAAGAGATTTCTCGTTGTGGCCCACACAAAGCAAAGAACCGTTGAATCAGCCATCAATGGAAAGAAGGTAGCTGGATGGAAAAAATCACAGCCACCATTTCTGGTGGGGCCCACTGCTCTGTGAGACATTGATCGGCAGACGATAAAAGGAGCAGGATCAGATCGAAAAAAAAGAATCAACACCAAGAAGAGAAGCAATTAGGGTTTTCTGTATTCGCAATCTTGCGGCTGGATGACGTATTATTCCTCGCTTTCTTATCGAGCAAGAAGAACAAGTTCAGATCAGTGAACCTGAACGCTAAAAGAGTTAGCTGCTACAATATTCATCTATGACAGCAAGATCGGGATTGACTCCTGAAAAAGAAAAGGCAGAGTTTTTTGTAAGTTGCTTCCCAAACAAGTCGTGCTTCAATTGAAGATTTATTTCTCAACTTGTTGCTGTAAAGAAGCAGATTGGGCTGATATCTGCATAGTTGTAACACCCCTATCCATCACATAGCATATAGCTGTAGGTCCGGCCGGGGCCCGACGCTAAATACTACGGACATATCGGTTGGTTACTGATTGGGACCGATCAACCAATCACAACGTCCCACACAGAGCACCTAGCGGAAGCAAATTATTAAGTTGCAAGATAAAAGAACCCAGCTAAAGCATGAATGTCCACTACAAAAGACCCATAGGAATGTATAATACAACAATTAATGGCCTTATGGCCTTACAAGAGTTTGCTTAATAAAAGTGTCTTCCAAATCTCGACACGCAGGCCGGTCATACATGAGTACAAAAGAAAAACACTCAAAACTTGGCCTTTGAGGGCCGGCACAGCAACTTGGGCTTTAGCCCTCTATTTGCCACTCAGCTCCGCAGCACCTGCAAGCAACAATCCACCGCATGGTGGTAAACAAAAGTAACGGTCAGCTATGCTGACCAAATTATAACGACCCCGCCCCCAACTTGGGGCGACGATGCTCTTCCCTGCATTTTGTTAGCATAAATAAGCGGTATAGTGTAAACACACACTACAACACAGGTGCAGGCACGTACGGCCACACACCTCATGCACTCAGGGCACATTCACGGCGAACCGGCCAACGTCACGTCAATTAAAGCCATAGATGTTCCCGTCTCACCACCGTCCCTTGGACGGCCAACCATATGAGCATTTTGTCTCCCTGGCATTGGTCACGTCAATTTAAGCCATAGACTGCCGAAAACCCTCATCTATGCCAACGGTTCCGCCGAATGAAATATATCGGGTACGGTTCCGCCTGACCCGTGCTCATACCGCAACAAAAATTTAAGCCATATGCGCAGGTCAAGACTCCCCGAGTCATGTTTCCATCACACAATACACATAACCCGGTTATGTTCAAGTTGGCTCCCCGGCCACCATATTGGCTCGCATTTGCCCAGTTTTCCGGGTGCACCTTGGAGTTAGTCCCCAAGGATCCCTGTTGCAATCTACCTCGTAGAAAACCTGAAAAATAAACATTCACCCGAAGTTTTCTCCGATTATTATGCAATGCAACATCAACGATCCAGACCAACATGTCCGGATAGGCTTCACACAACATGCCTATGTCCGTTTTCGCATACGAACTCTACACAAAGGGGACTTTACATATCTACCCCAAGGAACGCCTCAACTCATCGCACTCTCGCGTGAGAGGGCTTCCTATGCAAAAGAAAAGTGGACTTCACATGTCCTAGGATGAGAATCGTTAACCTAGCGTTCTTCCTTGGCGCCATGGAAATCTATGCGGATGGAAAGCACCGCGACCTCCTTTCCTCCGCGGATCTGAAGTTGGCTCACGATTTAGAGCTATGAAGCTCCGCCGGTGACCGGATCTAGCCCTTCTTCCTCCACCTTGCTCTCCCTTCTCTCTAGCTTTTAGAGAGAGATAACCCAAATGAAAATGAGGGTTTTCAAACCCTATTTCTGGTTGAAACTCAGCAGGAATAGCCCCCAACCATTGGATCGCAAATTAAGGAAACGGACGGCTACGATTTGCCCTCAAAATAGAAATCTTGGGTCGAACATGGGTTGCAACACGGCCGTGTTCAGGGTCGTGTCACCCATTTGCCGTTGAAATCGACGCGTCTCGAAAAGAACACGAGCACCCAACATGCCCGTATCAGGCCTGACACGCCCGTGTCAGCCAGTACACGCCCGTGTCGCCAGGCGTGTTCCCCAAACGACACAGGTCCAAAACAACCCGAGCACCACACGGCCATGTGACACGCCCGTGTCATATGTCGTGTGCTAGACACGCCCGTATCCCAGGCTGTGTAACTGCCTTAGCACAAAATGCCGCACGACCCGAGGAGGACACGGGCATTCGACACGCCCGTGTCGAATTGCACATGCCCGTGTCAGACCCAAACACGCCTGGGCTCAGGTCGTGCGCCCCTCACTCAACGATCGTTGAGTGTAAGGATCTGAGTGAATGACACGCCCTGGGACAATCCCGTGTCCTAGGTCGTGTTCACCCCCCCCCCCCCCACGATCGTTGACTCCAAAATCGTCGACCACGCGACCAACACCGACCCGAGCACGACACGCCCGTGTCTCAGGCCGTGTCACCTCTAGCAAAACCCAGATTTGGCTAAAAACGTCACTTGTCCCTCGTATGAGTTTCAGGGAGTTACAACTCTCTCCCTCTTAAAAGAATTTCGTCCACGAAATTACCAAAGGAAAGATAACGGAAAACTTTATGCGCTACCTGAGCGGAATAACTCCGGGTACTCCTCCAGCATGGTTTGCTCCCGTTCCCAAGAGAGATCCTCCCAATCGTAATTGTCCCACCGGACCTTGACCATCCGGATATCCTTGTTAACGAACGGGCTTGACCTTAGTCTTCAACCCTTCGTCCACCGACACTTGATCCATTGCGAAGACTCTTGCACCGCCTTCCGCAAAACAAAAATGTGAAATACATCGTGTAGTCCACTCAACTCCACCGATAGCTTCAAACGATAAGCCGCTTCGCCGATCCGCTCCAGAATCTCCAAGGGTCCAAGGTATCTTGGGCTCAGCTTCTTCAAGCATCTCACCCGCGAAACACCCTTGAACGGCTTTATCTTCAAGTACACCCAATCACCGACCGCGAACTCCACGTTCCGGTGCTTGGCATTGTAGTACTTAGCTTGTCTGTCCTGAGCGATCAGCAAACGCTCTCGAATGATCCGCACTAAAGATATAGCATTCTCCACCTCCTACTTCTTGTACAACCTTGCCTCACCCGTTTCTAGCTACAATAACGGCGTGCGACACTTCCTACCATATAGGGCCTCGAAGGGCGTCATTTGAATACTCGTCTGGTATCTGTTGTTATACGCAAACTCCACCAAATATAGGTGGTCTTCCCAATGCTTCCCGAAGTTTAGAACACACATGCGGAGCATGTCTTCCATAGTTTTGTTGACCCTCTCGGTCTGCCCATCTGTCTGCGGATGGAAGGCTGTGCTGAACTTCAATTTAGTTCCCACCATCTGTTGCACCAACCTCCAATCATTGGACGTAAAATGCCCATCGCGATCACTCACGATGTTGTGAGGCACACCGTGCAATATGACTATATTATCCACATATAGTTTCATCAGTCTAACCATTGAATCATCCTTCCTATGCAGAAAAAAGTGTGATACCTTTGTTAACCGGTCTACGATCACCCAGATGGAGTCGTTCCCATTCTGCGACCTTGGCAAGCCATGCACAAAGTCCATCGATATGTCGTCGAACTTCCATTCCGGAATAGGCAAGGATTTCAAGAATCCTCCAGACTTTTAGCACTCCGCCTTTACTAAGGCGGAGGTTTGACACTTAGCCACAAACAGTGCCACATCCTTCTTGAGCCCTGGCCACCAAAACAGCTTCTTTATGTCCCGATAAATCTTCGTGCTCCCTGGGTGGATTGAGTACTTGGTATTATGAGCCTCGTACATTAACTATGCCCGAAGATTTCCCCCGCTTGGGATGCACAAACGATGGTCCTTCCTTAACATCCCATCCTCGACTGAAAACTTGGAATTTGACCCATCCAACGCTGCATCCATAAGCTCCTTCATGCTACCATCCAACTCCAATGCCTGCCGAACACGATCAGCCAGGTCATACTGAACTTCCGTCCAGTTCAACAATGCTTTAGCGCTAGACTGCTTATCCACGCAACAGATCTCCAAAGCCTCCAACTCCCGAATTAGCCTCTCATCGTGCACCGACAACCAGTTGTCTTGGGCAGGAGCCCTGCGACTCAACGCATCCGCAACTGCATTGCCCTTGTTGGGTACATAATAAATCTTGAACGTATAGTCCCCCAGGAACTCCATCCATCTCCGCTGTCTCATGTTCAGATCCTTCTGATCCAACAGGTACTTCAGGCTCTTATGGTCGGTATAAATATCGACCTTAACGCCGTACAAGTAGTGTCTCCACAGCTTAAGCGCAAATATCACGGCCGCCAACTCTAAGTCGTGGACCGGATAATTCTTTTCGTACACTTTTAGCTGACGCGATCCATACGCTATAACATTACCATGCTGCAGCAACACACAGCCCAAACCACTACCTGAGGTATCACTATAAATCTCGAAGCCCTCAGTCCCACTCAGCGAACTTAGCACTGGCGCCGTGGTCAACCGTCTCTTCAGCTCCTCAAACGCTTGCACGCACTCCTGCGTCCACAAGAATTTTTGATCCTTCCTTGTCAACTTTGTGAGAGGTAACGCTATCCGCGAGAAGTTCTCTACGAAGAGCCTGTAATAGCCGGTAAGCCCAAGAAAACTACGGACTTTCGCTACCGAAGACAACGCAGGCCACTCTCGTATCTCAACAATCTTCACCGGATCCACCGCTATACCTTCCCCACTGACAATATGACAAGGAATGCTACTGAGGGTAGCCAGAACTCGCATTTAGAGAATTTTGCATAGATTTCATTCTTTCTCAGCGTCTCTAAGACTAGATGCAGATGCTTGGTGATCTTCTTCGCACTGCGAGTACACCAATATGTCATCAATGAAGACGATCACAAAATGATCTAGGTACTCTCGGAACGTCCTGTTCATCAAATCCATAAACACCGATGGCACATTCATTAGTCCAAACGGCATGACCGTGAACTCGAAGTGCCCATACCTTATGCTGAATGCCATCTTCGGGATATCACACTCCCTTATCCTCAGCTTATAATACCCAGACTTCAGATCCAACTTGGAATATACCGACGATCCGACTAACTGATCGAAGAGATCATCAATCCTTGGGATCGGGTATTTATTCTTCTCCGTTAGCTTGTTCAACTCCCTATAGTCGATACATAGCCGCAAACTCTCGTCCTTCTTCTTAACGAAGAGGGCCGGTGCGCTCCAAGGCGACGAGCTCGGAGGCACATACCCTTGCTCCATCAACTCCTCTAGTTGAACCTTCAATTCCGCCATCTCCTTAGGCGCCAATATATAAGGAGAACGAGATATAGGTTTGGCACCTGGCACTAGCTCGATAGTGAAATAAATTTCTCGCTGCGGTGGGGCTCCAGGAAGATCGCCCGAGAACACGTCGGGGTACTCGCATACCACTGGGATACTATCCAAAGTTGCCTTAGGCTTTACAGCCTCCACTAACGTGAAGAACAGCTCTGCTCCAGCACGAACCGCTTTCACCACCTGAAGAGCAAACATCAGCGTCTTGCTCAACCCCTTCAGTCCCGCAAACGTAGTTTCCTACCAAACACCCATCTTGACCTCCTTACGGTTGTAATCGATACAAGACTTCTGCTCCGAAATCCAATCCATACCAAAGATGATGTCAAACTCTGCTAGCGGCAGCAACGACGCTAGCAAGTCGAACTCTTGGCTTCAAATAAGAACCTTTATGACGCATACTCTATCCACACGCATCGAACACCCATTCGGTAGTAACACATCCAATTTGTTCTTCGCCATCGAAGAAGGGACTCTGATGCGCATTACGAAACTTTCGGACAAAAAGGAGTGTGAAGCTCCCGTATCGAAAAGTGCTCGTGTCGGACTACCGCCAATCAGAACAAAGCTTATACAACAGTATTAAGCTAACAAGCACTGGGTAACAGTATTTAAAGCTAACTTGCTATAAATTAAACTGTACTTGTCACCACGTCGGCCTGTTTGATGGCCTCCTGCTGGCCCAAGTTATAGACTCTCGGTTGAGTCGGTGCATAGTGGGACGCGGTTGACTCCACCACCTTGCCCTTCTCTTCATAAGTGGCTCCTTGATTTCTCTCAGACTTCGGACGTCCGCTCCAACAATCGCGGGCAAAATGCCCCGTCTTTCCACAAGTATAACAAGCGCCCGGGGTTCAGTTGGTAGATGCCCCCGAGGCACCTGAAGAAGGGGCTGGACCCGACGTCTTAGCCTTCTTGTAGAACCTACGATATCTAGACTTCGAAGTAGTCGGCACTTTAAACTCCGATTACTTGCCACCGGATTCCTTCTTCGCTTGAACATTCTTCATGTCCTTTTCCAAGGACCGGGCCGAGTTGACCAAGGTCATGAAACCCTGCGCCATAGGCCCTGAAAGTAACAATCTCAGATCATCTCTTAACCCTTCATAGAAACGATTCGTCTTGTGCTCCTCATCAGCAAAGGTAGCGCTTGCGTATCATCCCAAACGAGTGAACTCGTGGAGATACTCGTCCACGGTGCTATCTCCTTGCACCAACTTTTAAAACTCGTTTTCCAACGCGATCCTCAGCGCTGAGAGGAGGTATCGAGCCATAAACAACCTCGAAAATTCCTCCATAGAGACATCAGCCAACTTCCTTCCCCTCAGGTGGTGTAGCTCCAGCCCTTCCCACCATAACCTCGCATCCCCGTCCAACAAGAACGTCGCAATCGTGGTCTTCTGCCACTCTTCAATTTTCATTGCTATCAGCACTCTCTTGACTCTCGATAGCCAATCCTCAACCTGAGTTGGGGTTCCCGTTCCCGAGAACACTGGCGGATGGAAACCCATTACATGCTTAAGTTGTTTCTCAGTTTCTCTCCGAGGCAACTCCGGTTCCACCATCACCTGTTCCACCCTCCTAGGCTCTGCCGCTTAGAGCAGTACTTGCTTCATAGCAGGAGCAGGCTGCTGCACCTGCCTCGCAGGCTGCACATTTATCATCGTAAGTACAGCTTCCGCCACCAATCTAATGGTCTCGGCTGAAGGAGGTGTTGTAGGCGCATCATTTGGTGCGCTGCTTGCCTCAGAACCTGGCTGTTCCGATGGTCCAGCACCACTTCTGGTCACCTATAATCGTGCAAAACACCGATAAGCGACCAAACAATATTACGAACAGCAATTATAGGAACATGCAGATTCCTCAAACATGTGTATTTTCATTCCTAAGTGGATATTCATGGGTTCTTTTCATGTTATAACGATGACACACACATATGTGTTCACCACCCCTTAAAGTAAATTCGCCCACGAATTCATTTAAGCTAGACCGAAACCGGTAGTCTGATACCAAATTGTAACACCCATATCTGTCACATAGCATATAGCAGTAGGTCCGGTCGGGGCCCGACGCCATATACTACGGACAGACCAGTTGGTTACTTATTGAGACCGATCAACCAATCACAACGTCCTACACAAAGCACCTAGCAGAAGCAAATTATTAAGTTGCAAGATAAAAGAACCCAGCCAAAGCATGAATTTCGACTACAAAAGACCCATAGGAATGTATAATACAACAATTAATGGCCTTACAAAAGTTTGCTTAATAAAAGTGTGTTCCAAACCTCGGCACGCAGGCCGGTCATACATGAGTACAAAAGAAAAACACTCAAAACTTGGCCTTCGAGGGCCGGCACAGCAACTTGGGCTTTAGCCCGCTATTTCCCACTCGGCTCTGCAGCACCTACAAGACACAATCCACCATACGGTGGTAAACAAAAGTAACGGTCAGCTATGCTGACCAAATTATAATGACCCCGCCCCCAACTCGGGCGGCGATGCTCTTCCCTGCATTTTGTAAGCATAAACAAGCGGTATAGTATAAACACACACTACAACACAAGTGCAGGCACGCACGACCATACACTCATGCAGTCAGGGCACATTCACGGAAAACCGGCCAATGTCATGTCAATTTAAGCCATAGACGTTCCCGTCTCACCATCGTCCCTTGGACGGCCAACCATATGAACATTTTGTATCCCTGGCATTGGTCACGTCAATTTAAGAAATAGACTGTCGATGTCCCTCATCAATGCCAACGGTTCCTCCGAATGACATAGATCGGGTACGGTTTCACCTGACTCGTGCTCATATCGCAATGACAATTTAAGCCATATGCGCAGGTCAAGACTCCCCGAGTCCCATTTCCATCACACAATACACATAACCCGGTTATGTTCAAGTTGTCTCCCTGGCCACCATGTTGGAAACATCCCGCATTTTTCCAGTTTTCCGGGTGCACTTTGGAGTTAGTCCTCAAGGCTCCCTGTTGCAATCTACCTCGTAGAAAACCCGAAAAACAAACATTCACCCGCAGTCTTCTCCGGTTATTATGCAATGCAACATCACCGATCTAGACCAACATGTCCGGATAGGCTTCACACAACATGCCTATGTCCGTTTTTGTATATGGACTCTACATAAGGGGGACTTTACATATCTACCCCAAGGAACGCCTCAACTCATCGCACACTCGCGTGAGAGGGCTTCCTATGCAAAAGAAAAGAGGACTTTACATGTCTTAGGATGAGAATCGTTACCCTAGCATTTTTCCTTGGGGGCATGGAAATCTATTCAGATGGAAAGCACCGCAATCTCCTTGCCTTCGCGGATCCGAAGTCGGCTCGCAATTTGGAGCTCCGAAGCTCCGCTAGTGACCGGATCTAGCCCTTCTTCCTCCTCCTTGCTCTCCCTTCTCTCTAGCTTTTAGAGAGAGATAACCCAAATGAAAATGAGGGTTTTCAAACCCTATTTCCGGTTTAAACTCGGCAGGAATAGCCCCCAGCCATTGGATCTTAAATCAAGGAAACGGACGGCTACGATTTTCCCTCAAAATAGAAATCCTGGGCCAAACACGGGTTGCAACACGGTCGTGTTCAGGGCCGTGTCACTCATTCGCCGTCGAAATCGACGCGTCTCGAAAAGAACACGGGCACCCAACACACCCGTGTCAGGCCTGACATGCCTGTGTCAGCCAGTACACGCCCGTTTCGCCGGGCGTGTTCCCCTAACGATATAGGTCCAAAACAACCCGAGCACCACACGGCCATGTGACACGCCCGTGTCACATGTCATGTGCTAGACACGCCCTTGGAAACGCCCGTGTGTCAGGTCGTATAACTGCCTTAGTACAAAATGTCGCACGACCCGAGGAGGACACGGGCATTCGACACGCCCGTGTCGAATTGCACACGCTCGTGTCGGACCTGAACATGCCTGGGCTCAGGCCGTGTGCCCTTCACTCAATGATCATTGAGTGTAAGGCTCTGAGTGAATGACACGCCCTGGGACATGCCCGTGTCCCAGGCCGTGTTCACCCCCCCCCCCCGACGATCGTTGACTCCAAAATCGTCGACCATGCGACCAACACCGACCCAAGCACGACACGCCCGTGTCCCAGGCCGTGTCATCTCTAGCAAAACCCAGATTTGGCAAAAAACATCACTTGTTCCTCTTTTGAGTTTCGGGGTATTACATCAGTCCCGGAAGACAGACATAGAGAACTTTCTTTGGTGTCTGAGTGTTTCAACTCTGTACATTTCTCTGTAAGATCCATTCTTGGATCTGAGTGTAGGATTCTTTAGGGAATCTGAGTGTAGGCATATGCTATAAAGGCCGAGGCAAGATCTGTTGTAGATCTGAGAGTAAGATTCTTATTAGAATCTGAGTGGTAAGGCTTAGTGCCTGAGTGTAGACATGTGTTATAAAGGCCAAGGTAGGATCCAGTTGGGAACTGAGTGATAGGCTTAGTGCCCGAGTTGTAGGTCTTGGATAAGACTGAGTGGTCCTACTAGATCGTGTTGTAAGCTCTTAAGGAGCCGAGGATTTGGTGAAGTGCCTTGTCAAACACACTGTTAGAAAGGCGGAGAGGGACAGTGGATGTACCCAAGATTGGGGAAGCACTATAAAAATATCTGAGTCATCTGTGATTGTTCTTGAAAGCACAAATCAATTAATCACTAAGCACAGGAAATCAGATATAGGTCAGGGTATTAAAAAAGTAGGCCTAAAACCTATTCACCCCCCCCCCCCTCTAGGTATTTAGTTGACCTTGAAAACAAGACTTTCAAGTGGTATCAGAGGGAGGTTACTCGTTAAAGACTCAATAGTCTGAGAAGATCTCCAAGGTCATCACGGAAATACAGTCCTTATGGGTTCAGGAGTGAACTATAAGGATCTAGCAGCCATAAAGCTTCCAATCTGTAGGAAGGAATGGTTTGGCATATAGAAGGAGAGGGTTAGGTTGTTTATGGAGGCAGCTGACCCTAGAATTTTTATTACTGTCAAGGAGGGGCCATTCATCCCTAGGGAGGTCTCAGCTCTGTATGCTAATGTCTAGACACCAAATACATACTCTGAAATGACTAAGGATGAAGTCATCCTTACCTCAATGGACAAGAGGGCACAAAATATAATAGTTAGTGTCATTGATGACTCCACCTTCCAAAACCTAGTTCACTCTAAGACATCTAAGGAGAAGTGGGACACACTAGTTGTCTATATGGAGGGGACAGAAGAAGTAAGGGTTGACAGGAAGTCCATGCTCAATCAAGAGTATGAGAGCTTCAGGCAGAGCAAGACAGATAGCATAGTTGAGTGTTATGAAAGGTTTTTTAGGATTGTAAATGAGCTGAGGACATATGGCAGAGTCTTCAGCACATATGAATTAAATGACAAGTTTCTCAGGTCTCTAACTAAAAACATTGACACAAAAATTTGTGCCATCAGAGAAGTGGTAAGACTTGCAGACACACCACAATCAACTCTATTTGGAAAGCTGATGTCCTATGAAATTCAACTGACAGCCAGAAAGGAGGAGGAGAAAATCAGTAAGTCTGCGGTCAAGGACAAGTCAGTGGCCTTCAAAGCTGAAGCCATAAGGAGGAGCAGGAGAAAGACACCTTCTCCACCAAGGAGGGATGCTTAATCTGATTCAGAAAGTTCAGAAACCAGCACATCAGACTGTCATATGTCTGATGAAAACTTTGTTGCCTTCTCCAGGCAATTCCAGAAATTCATAAAGAAGAAGCATTGGAGAAGCAGGCTCTCCTCCTCTTTTTATCCCAAAGAAGACTACTACAAGGGCAGGAAGAAAACCTCTAAAGAGGATAGATATGGCTCTAAACCAAATAAACATGTTTCTTCTAAAATGGTCTCTTATTATTGCAGCAAGCCAGAGCATGTTATAGCTGACTGCCCTGTCAAAAGGAAGGGTGTTGGTGAAAAGAAGGAACAATAGCAAAAGGGCAAGAAGGATAAATCCTTCATTGTTAAGAAGCAAAAGAGCTGGACTGACTCCTCATCATCAGAATCAGAAGAGGAAGAGGAAGCCTATATTACGTTATTCACTACTGAAGAAGAAACTGTAGAGGAATATTTCTTAGAGATGCTGGCTGTTATTGCTGGAGAAGCTGATGTTGCTACCAGGAATGAAAAAGGAGAAGAAGACAGCCATTGCCTTGGGCTGATGGCTTTGACTGATGAAGAACCCAGCCAGGAGTAGCCTGGTCCAAGCAAAGTACATTCTCTATCCTCTGTGTCAGATTATAAGATAGGTCCAGAGTCAGAGACATCTTCATCAAGTGATGAAGATGGCTTTGAATCTAAAGGAGACATCAATCAATTGATTGATGACTATGGTGAACTCCTGCAGACACTAAAGAGAAGCAGGCTCCTAGCCAGAAAGCAGGCTTAGGAGATTGCCTCTCTGCATCTTGGTGCTTTAAAGTCAACAAACTTGTTGGACCTGAAGCTGAAAGAAATCAGCAAGCTGAAAAACATCATTGTTATTCAGATGGAACAATAGCCTTCAATAATGACCACATCAGGAATCTTGCAGGTAAACACAGAAAGGAGAAGGAGCTAGTGGCTAAGTTTTCAAAGTCATGTTCTATGTTGCCTTTGATAGATTCCTTCTCCTCCCAAAAGTATAAGAAGGGGTTAGGATTCAAAGGGAACACTAGAGCTGCCCATTCTAAAAGGAAGGGCAAAGCTCCAAGGCATCCACTAGCCTCCAAGCCTCCTATTCCTTTCAGGAGAGTGCTGCTACCATCTAACAGGTATGACCAAGAGAGCATTTATGGTCACTGCGAGAATGGTGGATCCACCAATGGGAACAAAGCTGTTCACCACTATGGTGGTAGGAATGGCAAGGGTGCTAGTGCCTACAAGGCAGCCCATGAGGAGATCCAAATGTCTCATCCTAGACCATTTGTGTTTGGTGTACATGCCCCAACACTCAAGAATAAGGCTGCAGCCCCTTCTCAAAATCTGTCAGTCCATAATCAAACAAAAGGAAAGTCTGTTAGCAAACCATACTTGGGCATATCTGAAGCCATTAGGAGCATACTCTCTGAAAAGAAGGCAGCTGCTAGTAGGGTTCAAGATACCCCAAGTACCTCTGCTGCCAGACATATCCTAACTTAGGCTGTGGCTGGAAGACATAAGAAAAAGGCTATTGATATACTTGCTGGACTGAGAGCTACTGACAGCACTGTTGTAAAGCCAACCCTTAAAAGAAAGTACAACATCTATGAGTGCTGGTGCTGTGGAAAAGTGGGCCACTATGCCATTGATTGCTGGCACAATAATAGTGTCCAGAGAGCTAATGTCGGCTTACCTGTCAGAAGAGATGCAGGCAAGCATATTCATTTTCAGCCTAACATGGATCTAGGACCCAATAAGAATTGGGGTCCTAAGGTTAAATGATTTATTTCTTGCAGAAGAGTCCAAGTAGCCATACCCCTATATGGTACTTAGACAGTGGTTATTCCAGGCACATGAATGGAACAAGGAGCATGCTGAAGAAGTACACTCCAGTAGAGAATGTACCCAAAGTCATCTTTGGTGGTTCAGAAAAGAGAGTAACCAAAGGGTATGGTAAGATATCAAATGTCATAATCACTATCACAAAAGTAGCTTATGTGAAAGGTTTGTAACACAACCTGATAAGCATAAGCCAACTATGTGATCTTGGCTATGATATTTCTTTCCTCAAGGATGAGTGCCAAATTAGGAGGTCAAGTGATCAACGGGTCATCTTGATAGGCACTAGGAGAAGAAATTTCTATTGTCTAAATTTTGTTTGTGAGAGTAAGGACTATCACATATGCCTAGTTGTAGATTAGAAAGCCTCACATTGTGCCCAATGGCACGAGAGGCTAGCTCACCTGAATTACAAGACCATAGGCAAACTCTTTATTGAAGAGTTAGTAAGAAATGGACCTAAGGTAAAGTGCACCAAGGAGGGTATCTTCTCTGCATGCCAAAAGGGCAAGCAGACCAAGACCTTATTCAAGAGCCTTGGTACCAAAGACTCAGTGAGGTGTTTATACCTCCTACATATGGATCTATTTGGTCTTATATCAGTTCATAGTATAAGTAGGAAATTCTACACCTTTGTGGTTGTTGATGACTTTTCCAGATTTTCCTAGGTGTTCTTCCTAAGGAAGAAATCTGAAACCCTTGATTTCTTCCAGACTTTTGTTAAGCAAATTCAGAATAAATTTAACAGCACTGTGGTAAAAATCAGAAGTGACCATGGGACTGAGTTTCATTCTGAGGGCATGACAAGGTTCTGTGAAGAGTATGGGATTCATCAAGAGTTCTCCTCTCCTAGAACACCCCAGCAAAATGGAATTGCTAAAAGAAAAAACAGATCCCTCATAGAGGCTGGTAGGACTGCATATCATGTGAAAATATTTCTGGGTTGAGGCAGTAAGCACTGTATATCATGTACTCAACAGAGCTTCCATCACCAAAAGCCACAAGAAGACTTCCTATGAGATTCTGAAAGGCAGAAAACCAAACTTATCCTACTTCAAGATTTTTGGTAGCAAGTGTTATGTACTGAACAATGGTAAGTCCTATGTGACTAAGTTTGCTGCCAAGTCCCAAGAAGGGATATTTGTTGGGTACAATAAGAATAGCAGGGCATATAGGATCTACAACTTGACTAGACAAGTTGTAAAAGAATCAGTCCATGTTGTCTTTGATGTATCAAACTTGATTAACTATGAGCTTCCTAGCTCCTCTTTTAGTTCTACAGGTTTAGAGGAGATGATGGACAAGCTTACCATCAGGGAAGGTGATCCAGCAGTACAAGATAAGAAATAAGATGGTATTGTCCAGGGGGAGCTCAAGACTCACAAGGTAAGGATGAAGAACAACCAGCTGAAGACAATGAAGAACAGCTAGCTGAGGACAATGAAGAACAGCAAGCTGAAACAAGATTGCCTCCAGTTGGGAGACATCTGAGGGACCATCCAGCCCACCAAATCATTGGTGATACAATACATGGAGTCCATATAAGAAGCAAGAGCAGTAACACAGCTCTTTGTTCAAGCTTCCAATCTCAAGAAGAGACCAAGAAGCTTGAAGAGGCTATCAAAGACCCATTCTGGATTGGAGCAATGCAGGAAGAGCTGAACCAGTTAAAGAGGTATAGTGTTTGGAAGCTGGTTCCTAGACCTAAGGGACATAATGTTATAGGAACTAAGTGGATCTACAGGAACAAGTTAAATGATAATGGCATTGTTATCAAGAACAATGCTAGATTGGTGGCAAAAGGATACATGCAAGAAGAAGGAATAGACTTTGACCAGACGTTTGCCCCAGTATCCAGGCTGGAAGCAATAAGGCTATTCCTTGCATTTGCTGCCTATCAAGGATTCAAAGTCTACCAGATGAATGTGAAGTCAGCATTCCTGAATGGGGACTTAAAAGAGGAACTATATGTGGATCAGCCACCAGGTTTTGTGGACCATCACCTTCCTTATTTTATTTATAGGCTTAGGAAAGCTCTATATGGGTTGAAATAAGCCCCTAGAATATGGTATGAAACATTGTCTAGCTTCCACATTGAGAACAAATTCTCAAGAGTGAAAATAGACAAGACCCTATTCCTTAGGGAATCTAAGGGCAAGATCATCCTAGTCCAGATATATGTCGATGACATTATCTTTGGATCTACTGAGGATATCCTTTGCAGGAAGTTTGTTAAACTTATGTAAGAGAAGTTTGAGATGAGCAGCATGGGTGAGCTCAAGTTCTTCTTGGGACTACAAGTAAGACAGACTGATAATGGCTTGTCCATATCCCAGTCAAAGTTCACCAGAGAGTTGATTAAGAAATATGGTATGGAGAATGCCTCCATCATGAGAACTCCCATGGGGTCAAGTATGGCTATAGGCAAAGATGAGGCAGGGAAACCTATTGATGAGTTTTTGTATAGAGGGATAATTAGCTCCCTTCTATACTTGACTGCTAGTAGGCCTGACATCATGTATGATACATGTGTCTGTGCTAGGTATCAGGCCTGCCCTAAAGAATATCATTATTCTGCTGCAAAAAGAATTTTAAGGTATCTTAAGGGCACACCAGACCTTGGCCTTAGTACCCTAGGAATAGAGATTTTTATCTAATATGATTTTCATATGTAGATTTTGCAGGCTGCAAGGAAGACATGAAAAGTACTACTAGTACATGTCAATTCCTAAGTAGAAGACTGGTGTCATGGAGCAGCAAGAAGCAAACTAGTGTGGTTATCTCAACTACAGAGTCAGAGTATACTTCAGCAGGCAGCTGCTATGCTTAATTAATATGGATTCAGCATCAGCTTGAAGATTATAACCTTAAGATAAGTAGAACTCCTCTTTATTATGAATCTACAAGTGTCATTTCTATTACTAGGACTCCAGTCTCACACAGCAGGACTAAGCACATAGAAATTAAGTATCATTTTATTAGGGAGCATGTGGAGGAAGAAGACATTATACTATAGTTTGTCTCCACTAACAAGCAAGTGGCTAATATCTTCACTAAGCCACTAGATGAAGCCAAGTTCAACAACTTCAAGATTAAATTGGGTATGTTGAACTTAGAATAGCTTCAGATACTCCATAAGGTATTTTTTGGTACAGGATTATTCTTCTTGTAGATGATGAAGACCTAGTCGAATTCAAGAATAGGATGAGAGCAGATGCTTCTATTGAGGGGGAGTAAGTCCAGCAGCTGCAGGACTAAAGTCAACCCTGTATAAGGAGCAAGCTAGAAGTTGCACTACTTTACTCATCTATATCAGGTAGGGGGAGAACACAAGGGGAGAAAATGAACTGGTGCACCTTCCTAACTATCTGAAGAAGTCAAAAGGGGGGAGAGAAGAGATTGATCAAGTTCAAGTAGTATCCAAGGGGGAGAGACAAGCTCAAGAAAGGATCAAGCCCCAACATGGCAGAAAGACATGGGGAGAAAGTCATAGGGAGTTAATCAAGAAAGTATTAAGCTGAGAGGTAAACCTCTATGTCAACACACACCCTATAGCAATCCAGGGGAAGTAAGTAAACCATCATCTCATTAAATTTAATAAATTTTTACTGCTCATGTGAATGTGTATTTCATTGACTAAAGAAACTGATCAATGGTTTTGACATCTTAAAATAGGTGGAGATTATTGGGTCCATTGATCTCAATGGCCCTGATTTGATGATGTCAAACAGGTCAATGAGATACACATAGCTGTATTTGATGTGTGTGTAAGTTCATGTGTGCAGGAAAGTCCTTATGATAAAGATTAGGCTGGTGGACTCAAAGAAGTAGCTGGAAGGGCAGAAGATTTGCCTAAGTCCATAGCATTGAGTGAAGTCTATTCACTCAACGGCAAGTAAGTAAAATCGTTTAGTATAGTCAGCCAAACAATTGATAAGGATGAAATGTGGCTAAGTCCATAGGCATTGAGTGAAGTCCACTCACTCAACGCCATAACAGCAAAATTGTTGAGTGCTGCCCAGTCAGTCAAAGCCACAGAAATTATGTGTAGAATTTTGACTAAGTCCACAGGCGTTGAGTGTAGCTCACTCACTCAACTCTATGAGACAGAAAATTTGTCTAAGTGATTAGACGTTGAGTGTAGCTCACTCACTCAATGCCATGAGACAAAAAATCTGTCTAAGAGATTAGGCGTTGAGTGTAACTCACTCACTCAACACCATGAGACAGAGAATCTGTCTAAGTGATTAGGCATTGAGTGTAGCTCACTCACTCAATGCCATGAGACAGAAAATCTGTCTATGTGATTAGGCGTTAAGTGTAACTCACTCACTCAACACTATGAGATAGAAAATCTGTCAAAGTAATTAGGCGTTGAGTGTAGCTTACTCACTCAATGTCATGGGAAAAAATTTGTCCAAGTAGTTAGGCGTTGAGTTATGCTTACTCACTCAATGCCATTGGGCTATAGCGTTGACTGAATCCTAGTCAGTCAGAGCCACTATGTTTTCAGAAACAGAAAATTGGCTAAGTCCAAATGAGTTGATTGCTTTTACTTTTGTCAATCTGAGCTCTGAGTTCGTCGAACTGAGCTCTGAGTTCATCGAACTTAGCTTTCACCTTTAGTAGAGCTCTGAGTTTGTCGAACTGAGCTCTGAGTTTGTCGAACTGAGCTTTCCCGTTTTGTCGAGCTGAGCTCTGAGTTCGTCAAACTGAGTTCTCAGTTCGTCAAACTAAAGATTTCTCGAATACACCTTCTAAAAGTAAAATATGACCCTAGTCTCATTCCTAAGTGCCATGCTCACTCAATGCCTTCGCTACTTATGCTTGATTTTGTCTAAGGCCAGAGAGATGGTGACGTCAGCAAAGTCAACAAAGTCAAAGCAGGTTCAAATATTGCTGGAATGCTGCTAGAGGCGCTGGGGGGCAGTTGTCATGATTTTCTGCACTAGGAAAAAGATTTCTCACTGGGGCCCACACAAAGTAAAGAGCCGTTAAATCAACCGTCAATGGAAAGAAGGTGGCTAAATGGAAAAATCACAGCCACCATTCTTGTTGGGGCCCACTGCTCTATGAGACGTTGATCGAAAGACGATAAAAGGAGCTGGATCAGATCGAAAAAAAAAAGAATCAACACCAAGAAGAGGAGAAATTAGGGTTTTCTGTATTCGCAATCTTGCGGCTGGACGACGTCTTCTTCCTCACTTTCTTACCGAGCTAGAAGAACAAGTTCAGATCAGTGAACCTGAATGCTAAAAGAGTTAGCCGCTGAAATATTCATCTGCGACAGTAAGATCGGGATTGACTCCTGAAAAAGAAGAAGCAAAGTTTTCTGCAAGTTGCTTCTAGAACAAGTCGTGCTTCAATTGAAGATTTCTTTCTCAACTTGTTATTGTAAAGAAGCAGATAGGGCTGATATCTGCTCAGTCCCGAAAGACAGACACAAAGAACTTTCTCTGGTGTCTGAGTGTTTCAACTCTTTATATTTCTTTGTAAGATCCATTCTTGGATCTAAGTGTAGGATTCTTTAGGGAATCTGAATGTAGGCCTGTGTTATAGAGGCCGAGGCAGGATATGTTGTAGATCTGAGAGTAGGATTCTTGTTAGAATATGAGTGGTAAGGCTTAGTACTTTAGTGTAGGCCTGTGTTATAAAGGCCGAGGTAGGATCCAGTTGGAAACTGAGTGGTATGTCTTAGTGCCCGAGTTGTAGGTCTTGGATAATACTTAGTGCTCCTGCTGGATCGTGTTGTAAGCTCTTAAGGAGCCGAGGAATTGGTGAAGTTCCTTATCTAACACATTGTTAGAAAGGCGAAGAGGCACAGTGGACGTACCCAAGAAGTGGGAACCACTATAAAAATATTTGAGTCGTCTGTGATTATTCTTGAAAGCACAAATCAATTAATCACTAAGCACGGGAAATCCGATATAGGTCAGAGTATTTAAAAAGTAGGCCTAAAACCTATTCACCCCCCCCCCCTCTAAGTATTTAGTTGACCTTGAAAATAAGACTTTCATGGTCTGAACTAAGTTGTGTAGTTCTAGAGGTAATCTAGGTTTTGATTAGTTGTTAATGATGTTATATGAATGTCGAGACATCCAGCGATGAGGTCGACTCCCCAATCTGAGGGCGAGTCATTTGGAGCTTAGAATGAGTCCGTGATAGAAGGACTATGACGGAGTAATGAGGCTTTATCTTGGAAAATGTTGGAGATGCAGTCGCAGATCAAGGCCTTGTTGTCTGTTGTTTCCGGGCAACCGATTAGAGTGCAAGAGCCTTATGTGGGTCAAGCTATTCTTATTCCCCCTACTCCTCTAGTTCCCCTAGCTGTGTTACCACCAGAGATGAACTTCATATCGCATTTCCAGCGATTAGGACCTCCTACCTACGATTGTAGGGCATACTTCATGGCTTTGGATGACTGGATTATAGTTATCGAAGAGATGTTCTCTTACTCAAGGGTTTCTGTCGATCAAAGAGTGATGGTCGCTGCCTTCCAGCTAAAGGGTCTAGCTAAGAGCTGGTGGCTGAGAGAAAAGGAGAACTTGAAGGACGGATGTTCATGGGAAGCCTTCAAGGAACTATTGCTGAGAAAGTTTCTTCCGTCGGTCGAGTAGGACCACTTGATGAACAATTTTCTACACATGAAGCAGAGGCATCTCACGGTAAGTGAGTATGAGGTGGAATTTAGTAAGCTGAGCCGGTTCACCCCTGACCTTGTATCCTCTGAAGCTAATAGAGTTAAGCTCTTCCTGGGTGGTCTTAGGAATGACATCCAGCAGCTGGCCAGTGCTTATGGGTCTGAAAGTTATGCTACTACAGTAGAAGCCGCCCTAAAGGTCGAAGAAATAGACAATGCTAAGAATCGAGGCCAGCAGATGAGGAAGGATAAGAGGAAGTTCGAAGGAGGTAAGGGATCTAAATAATCTGGTCCTGCTTCAAGGAAGAGAAGAAAGGAGGTGTACAGTTTCTATGGCCGATCGGGCCACCCGTTTGTGAAATGTTTCAAGAGAATAGGAGCTTAGAAGAAGGAGCAAGTGCATGCTATTCAGGGCGCTCCCAAAGGAGATCTGGTATGTGCTCTATTCAAGGTGAAGGGGCACGATGATGCCCATTGTTGGTTTAAAGATAAGGTCTACTTTCAGTGCAGACAGAATGAACATCTCAAGTCCAAGGGCCCGCAGACTCAGCCCACGCTGCAGCCAGTTCCACTTCAGGCTTTACCGCCACCACAGCAATATGACAAAGGGAAGGGCAAGCAGAACGTGGTGTCCCTGGAGGAAGCGCAGACGTCTACCCAAGTGATTTAGGTTAGATTCTAACCTAGTTTTGGTTTTTTCCTTTTTAGCTTGTAGTTGTAGTCTTGATGTTGTTCAGCTAGTTACGTATGTGATTTTAAAGGAAGGTTTAAGGTAAACAACCATTGGGCACGCGTTCTCTTTGATTCTGGTACTACCCACTCATTTGTGTCTAGGGCCTTTGTTGAGCGTCATCGTTTCCTCAATCGCGTTGGTGATGCATTTCATGTCAAGTTTCCCTCTGGTGATTCTGTAGTGTCAGACCAAGGTATTCAGAGTTGTCTGATTCTATTAGGCGATTTTCTAGCTGTTGCTGATTTGAAGGTGATAGACCTGAAAGATTTCGATGTGATCTTGGGCATGGACTGGTTGTCCAGATATGATGCGATTATCCAGTGCAAGGTATAATGTTTGGACTTTAAGATGGACAATGGTCACCCTATGAGTGTTTATAGTTATCCGCGCCAGGATTCACTGATTGTTTCAGCAGTATGTGCTCGGAAGCTTTTAGATTCCGACTATTTTGCTTACTTGGTTTCTATTTTGGAAACCGTTAATAGATTGTCGTGTGTCGAGGATGTTTTAGTGGTGCATGAGTTTTCTGATGTTTTCCCAGATAATCTTCCTGGTCTTCCACCTTAGAGAGATGTGGAGTTTATTATAGATTTGGAGCCGAGTACTCGTCTTATTACTAAGGCACTGTACCGTATGGCCCCTCGAGTGCTGGAAGAGTTGTGTACCTAGCTGGATGAGTTATTGTAGTATAGTTTTATTAGGCTGAGTTATTCGTCGTGGGGTGCTCCCGTATTGTTTGTAAAGAAGAAGGATGAATCAATGAGGCTGTGCATTGACTATAGGGAACTGAATAAGGTGACTATCAAGAATATGTATCCCTTACCATGAATAGATGATTTATTTGATCAGTTGCGTCGTTGTACTGTTTTTTCGAATATTGACCTTCATTCTGACTACCATTAGTTGAGGATTTGTGAGACGGATATTCTACGGATTGCTTTCTATTCTCGGCATGGACATTTTTAGTTCTTAGTGATGTATTTTGGTTTGACTAATGCACCCTCTTCCTTCATTGACATGATGAACAGAGTGTTTAAGGATTTTTTGGACTGTTTTGTGGTCGTGTTTATAGACGAAGTTCTAGTTTATTCCGGCAGTGTTGAGGAGCATGCCCATCACTTGCATTTGGTTCTGTCTGACTTAAGGGAGCATAAGTTGTTTGACAAGTTGAGTAAGTGTGAGTTTTAGCTTCCTCAGGTTTCCTTTCTGGGTCATGTGGTTAATAAGGATGGAATTTTTGTTGACCTATAGAAGATTTTTGTTGTAATGGATTGGAATAGACCTACCACACCCAAGGAGATAAGAAGTTTCCTGGGGTTGGCAAGGGTATTATAGGAGGTTTGTGGAAGGTTTCTCTTTGTTGTCTGCGCTGTTGACTAAGCTTACTCAGAAGAACGTGACGTTCATTTGGAGCGATAAGTGTGAAGAAGCTTTTCAAGAATT
Source organism: Platanthera zijinensis (assembly GCA_039513925.1). Classification (NCBI taxonomy): domain Eukaryota; kingdom Viridiplantae; phylum Streptophyta; class Magnoliopsida; order Asparagales; family Orchidaceae; genus Platanthera; species Platanthera zijinensis. The sequence continues at coordinate 62,602,770 of CM077081.1, read as the reverse complement.
GAAGAGGAGATTGTGCACTACTTCGGTGTTGACCTTTCCTACCGAAGGGATAGAATATGATGTGTATGTAGATGCATCGCACGTTGGAATTGGTTGCGTTTTGATGCAAGAAGGCAAAGTGATTGTGTATGGGTCGAGGCAGTTAAAGACTCATGAAAAAAATTACCCTACATATGATTTAGATTTTGTCATTGTGATTTATGCTTTGAAGCTGTGGAGGCATCTATTGTATGGAGCCTTGCGTAAGATCTATACAGACCATAAGAGTTTGAAGTACGTCTTCACTCAAAAAGAGTTGAATTTGCGCCAGCAAAGATGGTTAGATTATGTTGTGGATTATGATGTTGAGATCCAATACCATCCGGGCAAAGCTAATGTGGTAGTCGACGCCCTGAGTAGGAAGACCGCTCAACTCTTTGGACTTTCAGTGGAATCCTTGGTAGAAGTGTTTCTGTTAATAGGTATCTCGGTTAGGAGTAGCGACTCGTCAAGCATTTTGGAGGTGGAAGAGCCTTCATGGATTACGCTTACAAGGCTACATCAAAAGGATGATCCTGATCTGCTGCACCTCTACTATAGAACTGAGAAAGGGGAGTTACCATAATTTTACATTGATGACGTGGGTACCTTGAAATACTGCGGTAGATATTGTATCCCCGCTGTTGAGGATATTTGAGTTAAGCTGTGCAGTGAGGCGCATGGATCCAGTGCTGCCTACTACCCTAGTTCTACAAAGATGTATAGAGATCTGAAGCAGATCATTTGGTGGTACGGAGAAGGATATAGCCAAGTTTGTGTCTGAGTGTTTCACTTGTAAGTGAGTTAAGGCTGATCATGGAAGGATTGGTGGCAAGTTGACGCCATTAGAGATTCCAAGTTGGAAATGGGAGAGTATTTCCATAGATTTTATTACTGGTTTGCCGATATCTCCCCGAGGGCATGATTCTGTTTGGGTTATAGTGGATAGACTGACGAAGTGTGCTCACTTCGTGTCGTTCAAGATAGATTACTCCATGAAGAAAATAATAGAGTTATACTTGGATAAGGTTATCAGGTTGCATGGAGTACCTGTTAGTATTGTGTCGGATCAAAACTCCAGGTTCATGTCTTGCTTTTGGAAAAGTTTACAAGAAGGGTTGGGTAGAGATCTGAGGTATTCTACCGCTTATCATCCGCAGACCAATGGTCAGATAGAGAGAGTAAACTAGATTTTTGAGGATATGATTAGATGTTATATTTTGGACCACGGAGGAGCGTGGGATGAGCGACTGAGATTGATGGAGTTTGCTTATAATAACAGCTTTCAATAAAGCTTGCAGATGGCCCCGTTTGAGGCCTTGTATGGGAGAAGTTGCACAACTCCCTTATTTTGGGCTGAGGTTGGCGAAAGGCCATTGTTGGGTCTAAAAGCCTTAGAAGAAATGGATATTTCCATAAAGCATATTCGAGAAAAGCTGCGTATAGATCAGGAGCATTATGAAAAGAACGTTAATCGTCGAATGACTGATTTGGAATTTGTTGTTGGAGACTTAGTGTTTCTCAAGGTTTCCCCGATGTCTGGTGTAAAGATATTTAGAAAGAATCATAAGTTGTATCCTAGGTATATGGGACCTTTTAAGGTTGTTGAGCGTGTTGGAATGGAAGATTATAGGCTGGATTTGCCCGCAAGTTTTCCTGGTGTGCACGATGTGTTTCACTTAAGCCAGTTGCGGAAATGTGTACTTAGCAATCGACAGACTCTTGATTCTGTGCCCCAGTTGTAGCCTAAACTTTCCTATGTTGAGATACATGTTCGTATTTTGGATACTCAAGATCGAGTGTTGCAAAGGAAGTCCATACCAATGGTTAAAGTTTTGTGGCAGAACCAAGACGTGGAAAGCGCGACTTGGGAGTTGGAGTCAGCGATGAGGGAGGCTCATCCTCATATGTTCTCCTAGTTTCTTTAGGTATGTATTTCCATTTTATAATATTTGATTATTTTCCTTCCGTAGTAAAATCTCTTGATGCGTAAAGTTTCAAAACAAAACTTTCTTTTAGGGGGAGAGGTTATAATGCCTCTAATTTTCCAAGGTATTTAAATTCCTTTTGTGACATATTTTGACATCAGGGCGTTACTTTGACGCTTGTTTAACGGGTGCCATTGTTGGAGCGTGGCTTTTTGCTCATTGGTACCCGGGGTTTTGACTTAGAATATTAGCAGGCTAATTTCTTGTGTGTTTTGATGTTCCCTTGCAAGTCGGGGTTCATTTTGGAATACGGCGGAGCCTTTTGGGAATGGTGGTGTTTTCACTTCGGGATATTTTTACCCGAGTTTGGTTTGTCGGATATTAGTTCGGACTTCGTCGTTGGATTCGTAACGTCGATATTTAGCTACGGTGCGATTTTCGTAGAAATCCGAGTTAGTGTGAGTTTTGGTCATTTGGACGTTTTAATTATTATAATAATAATAATAATATATTATTATATTATATTATATTATATTATCTATTCCATATAAATAGCCTCTGATTAGACGTAAACCCTATTCATCATCTTCTTCCTGAAACTGCCGACTGTTTTGCGAAAGAGAGAAAGAGGCGGTCTTTGGAGAGCCTTTGGCCGTTGATTTTAGGAGCTCTGGTGCAAGAAATCATTGTTGGAGGGTAGATTCGGATTACTCTCACCGTGATCTACATTTCTACGGTGAGTTTTTCCCATTTATTGGACTTTTAGAGATTGAGGTATGCATTTTTGACCTCCTCTCATCTCGAAAAGTTTCAGGTTTTGTTGCTTAGGCGTTCTTGCGGCCAAACCCATGAGAAGGAGCGTTGTGTGGTAAGTTTTCAGCCGGATCGAGGCAAGTGGTGGCTTATTCCCCTTGCCAAGTTTCTTTCTTCCCTTGTATGATTCAGTACCTTTATTTTCTCCCTGGATATTGGAGTAGGGTAACGTCAGGTTTGGCCTTTGCCGATCTGCTAGACCATATAATTTTTCCGGCCAGGACCTGCCTTGTCGATCTTGTGGTGGAGTCAGGTAAAACTTGATGATTAAAGTATTAATTTCAGTAGGTTATACGTCGGGTTTTTGAAAGTGAGGGATAGATAGACTTTACTCTAGGGGGGTGAATAGAGTATAAAAATTTGTTTAGTTTTATTGCGGAATTAAATTAATGATACTTATATAATAGAGGGAAAGATAGATAAACTATCACAGCACAGCTCAGCACAAAAAGAAAACACAAAACATCCAGACGACACAAGAAATTTTATAGTGGTTCCCCAAATCTGGGTACATCTACTCTTCTATCACCCAGGTAGGAATCCACTATAGGTTTTTGTTCAGGTGCCCTGTCACCATAAGATCTCTTTCAGGTAGATCTAGAGACCCTTTGAGCTTTTGATCAGGAGCCCAAAATCCAATAGCTTTTTGTTTAGGTGCCATATCACCAAGAGTTCACTTTTGAAGGGAGAGATAACCCTGTACAGATGGAGGTAAAAGGAAAATTTAAAAGAAATCTTCTCTTTCTCAATCAAGTAAGAAGACTATGTGGATTTAAGAGAATTTCCAAGCTCCCCCTGAGATGTATAATGATTCAGGAAGAGGAAACTTGGCCCTGGGTGTAGGTCTTCAAAAATTGTAGTAGAGCTCTCTTAGATCTGAAGACTGGAAAAGATTTAAGCTCTTTTTAAATCCTTGAAGCCTGAGGAATGAAGAAGACTCAAGAGAAATTTTTGAAAAAGTTCTCCTTCCTTATTACAGCTGAGCAACAATCCTTGAGAGTAAGAGTAATAATAATAATGATCTTGCTAAAGAAAAGTTTTTGTATATATATATATCCTTTGACTGTCTATCTGATTGTTCTCTTGCATATCCTTATTATATTCTGAATTATAAATTCAGTCAGAATAAAAAAAACGGCAAGAATTTGAATTCCCTCGACAGTGCATAATATTCTGCATTACTTTAGGAGCCCAAATGGCTAGAAATGTTGGCAACATAAATGCACTTCCATATCTGCCTTCATAAAATATGCTAAAGAAATATTCTATGAATACCATAATTAATGCTTCAAGAAATACGGTTATCAGCCTTGGGAATAACAGCATTAATTATCAGAATATATTTGCCCTTTAAAAATTGATCATAACCAAAAATAAATACTTCTAACCGATCTGAAAAACTCATAACTGAAAGCAGCATAAAATTATAGAGTCCAGTTCAGAGATCGTAGAGCTGAGTTAAGAGATCGTCGACCTGAGAATTGCTATCGTAGAATAGAGATTACTGCTTGAGAAACAAAATCGTCGACCTGAGCTCGTAGATCGTCGAGCTCAGTTCAGAGTACAAGACTCTGAGATCGTCGATGGGAGATCAACGATCGTCGAGCGGAGTTCGACTATAGGCGAACTTATATAGAAAATCCACATAAACTTTCTGAGTCTAAGTCCGAGTCCACTACAATGCTGGTCTGCACAAACCTGACCTAAAAGGACCTAACTTAGACTAGACCAAGACCCTGGCTATACATGGGGGTCAAGACATCCTAAGAGTGAACCTAGCACAAATCCAAACAAGAGTTCCAACAGTTTTGCTGTTAGACAAGAATAATTGGTCGAGTTTAGAACAGTAGACTTAAGCCAATTTTTTTCATTGTATAATAATTATTTTAAGTATAAATTCGTTGTATATGAGTAGATAGAATTCATTAGATGTAAGTTGAGAATTGTCCAAGTAAATTTTGGCGAGTATCAGTATGATCATAGTCAAATTTATTGAGTATCCGTTGAAATTTTGGCGGGTAATGCTTGTCATTGAGTGTTGTTGAATTCGTCGAGTATCAGGCGTTGAGTTTGTCGGGTATGATACTTGGCGTTGAGTGTTGCTGCATTCATCGAGTAATAAACCCTGGCATTGAGTGATATTTTAGACTAAGTCCAATTCGTCGAGTATTAGGCGTTGAGTTGACGAATATCAGCTTGGCATTGATTGATGTAATAGAATAAGTTAAAATCGTCGAGTAATAGGCGTTGAGTTTATCGAGTATGAGGCTTGGCATTGAGTGGATTACGGATAACGCTGAGAGCGTTGAGTGATCCTTGAGCCTACGTCAAATTCGTCGAGTAAACTCGATGAATTCGTCGTGTAATGCTAGTTGGCTTTGAGTACATCGAGTGATGTTTGGCGTTAAGTCAAAAGCATTAAGTGCGATGAATGCACTCAATGCGGCATTGAGTGAGAATCCGTTGAGTGTAACCTTGGCATTCAGTAGCTTTTGAGCTAAATCAAAAGCATTGAGTGGACTCAACACGGCATTGAGTGGACTCAACACGGCATTGAGTGAAGGTGTATTTGTTGAGTTATCTGGCTTGGCGTTGAGTGCGTTGAATGCACTCAACGCGACATCGAGTGTACTCGACGCTTTTTTCCCTAAACTTAGTATTTTAGGCCGATTCGTCGTGTATTTATTGTAATCGTCGAGTGTACTCGACGAATCAGCTTGGACTTATAAATTTCACGTTGAATTAAGTGGAATTCGTCCGGTATGGCTTTTACTTGGGAACTTTCTTCCTTTATGTCAAACGAGAGTTCTTATGGCTTAGTTGAGGTTATAGGTGTTTATGGATGATAAGTGTAGCCTTTTGTTGATAGTGGATACAGGACCCCCAACCTAGTGGCAAATTGTGAATCATTACATTGCTGGAGATACTTTTGGACTGTGGGGTTAAGTTGGACAAAGTGGTCATCACCACAGTACCTTGTTAATATGTTTGGATTGATGGGTCGAGTTGGATATTGAGGCCACCACCCTAGTATCCTATTGAGACAATTGGACTATCTGGTTGTGTTGGACAATATTGCCACCACCATAGTACCTTCTTGAAATATTTTGGGTCTGTAAGTTTGGGTTGGACTGTTGGAGTAATTTGTCAGCAGTACACGTGTGTGTGGGACCAACCCCGTGGCTTTCCCCATCGCGTTCCTGGTCTGGGTGTTGACCCTGGTGGGCCCCTTATGGCGGAATATCCCCGCGGTCCTGTGGTTGGGATTAGTCCCACATCGCTCGCAGCGCTCGCTCCTCCGTATTTATGTACCCCGCCACCCTTCATCTCAACACCTGGGTTTTGAGATGCGATATGGGTGGGCGGGTTCTCACATAGTATCAGAGGATGGTTGTCCTGTTGCGGGATGTGTTGGAGTAATTTGTCAGCAGGACACATGTGTGTGGGACCGACCTCGTGGCTTTCCCCATCGCATTCCTGGTCTGGGTGTTGACCCCGGTGGGCCCCCTGTGGCGGAATATCCCCGCGGTCCTGTGGTTGGGATTAGTCCCACATCACTCGCAACGCTCGCTCCTCCGTGTTTATGTACCCCGCCACCCTTCATCTCAACACCTTGGTTTTGAGATGTGATATGGGCAGGCGGGTTCTCACATGGTATCAGAGGATGGTTATCCTGCTGCGGGGGTGTGTTGGAGTAATTTGTCAGCAGGACACGTGTGTGTGGTACCGACCCCGTGGCTTTCCCCATCGCGTTTCTGGTCTGGGTGTTTACCCCGGTGGGCCCCCTGTGGCGGAATATCCTCGCGGTCTTATGGTTGGGATTAGTCCCACATCGCTCGCAGCGCTCGCTCCTCCGTGTTAATGTACTCCGCCACCCTTCATCTCAACACCTGGGTTTTTAGATGCGATATGGGTGGGCGGGTTCTCACATGGTATCAGAGGATGGTTGTCCTGCTGCGGGGGTGTGTTGGAGTAATTTGTCAGCAGGACACATGTGTGTGGGACCGACCCCATGGCTTTCCCCATCGCATTCCTGGTCTGGGTGTTGACCCCGGTGGGCCCCCTGTGGCGGAATATCCCCGCAGTCCTATGGTTGGGATTAGTCCCACATCGCTCGCAGCGCTCGCTCCTCCGTGTTTATGTACCCCGCCACCCTTCATCTCAACACTTGGGTTTTGAGATGTGATATGGGCGGGCGGGTTCTCACATGGTATCAGAGGATGGTTGTCCAACATGGACAATGTGGCCACCGACTCAGGACCATTTTCTTCCAGTATTAATGATTCATATGAGTAGAATTGTTAAGTCTTTTTTCCTCATATTATATAGATATATGTTGCTCTACTTACTCTGGCAGGTATTCCTGAAGCATGACTTTATTTCGCACTTGGTGCAATTTTCTTACTCTTGGACTTTATAAGTTAAATCTTTTATCACTGACTATAGCTATTTTGCTGTGTTATGACAGCTTCCTTATATTTGTGTTGGTAACCCTTATTCATGTTTGGTTTATTGCAAACCTTTTGATCTTTGATCACCACTTATATAATCTTGCTGAGGTATTATTTTCTTGTGAGTGCCTCAAGTTTGGAGCAGTAGCCAGTTGAGTGGCTAAGAGTTTTGGTTTTTGGCTATGAGCAGCTATCTTTTCCTCACCAGTTGTGAGGTAGTTGTTGTTTGTTTTTCCTTTAGTTCAGACATACATTATTTTGGTGGGTTCGTGTCAGGATGTTGACGCCCACATGATTTTGTTAAATGTTAAGTACTTACTAGACGCTAAGTCATTTTTATATGATTCGTTGGTTTTTACTTACTCTTTAGAAAAGTTTTATGTTAGGTTGCATGTTAGATATAATTATAAAAGTATTACTTCTATCTCATGCATATCATTTTTTAAAAGCTAAGGTCACTATATCTTTTTGAACGTACAAACTAATTTCTATACTTATAATAAATCTAGAGTCTTGCATACCCTGAGTTGTCCTATATGAATGTTTTTGCTCATGTAGGATGTCAAATAATATAAACAAACTATTTCTATAGCGTACAACTATAATTTCACTTATGACCTAGTTGATCCACAGAGCCGAGGGATACGACCATCCAAAACATAACTTAAAACATTATTTTCTCACATCATAACTTAATATTTTCATAAACTATGTTGGTATTAGTGTTTGTCTGAACGTCTGCAGTTATCCCCTACACAGCGTGACATCACGACACGTGTTTTATCTTACTCTGATATACATTTAAATTCAGAGAAAATGCGAGTTGTGACAATGCATGCCAACAATACATCCATGGTGACTTGGCCCCCACGACCCTACCAGGAGTACACACCTCTCAACAACTCCCATACAAATTTACTCTACGCGATCCTGGACAATCCAGTACTGCAAAGGCAACAAGAGCTCCTACAAAACAAGGGAGATCGATCTAAGTACTACGAGCTCCATAGATGAATGGGGCACACCACTAAGGAATGCGTAAAGCTCTAGGATGGGATCGAATTCCTAATCAAACAAGGCATCCTCGGAGGTACTTGCAATATTAGACTCGAGACCAGCAAACATATGCAAGAAAAGAGCAACCATTTGCGCACCAGGACGTGCAGGAGGGGCGGGCAAGTAGCATGGATAATGGATACCATCACTGACTCCCCCTTCACCACCATTAAATCTATCGCTAAACAAACAGGGCAGCTAGAGAGTCAAAATGTGCGGCCCATAAGGATGATTAGCTTTGGGGACGAAGATCTGAATGGACTGCTCATACCATACTAGGACCTGCTGGTCATCAGCGCGGAGATCGATAACCCCAACTTCTATATTAATCGGATACTAGTGGATAATGGAAGCTCAGTCAACGTCGTGTTCACGCCCATTCTTCACGTCATGCATATCCCGAAGGAAAAAACTTCAGCTGGCCTCCGAACTAGTCTATAGCTTCAATGGAAGACCTATCCCAGTTGAAGGAACAATCACTCTCTTAATAATCGTGGGGGAGTTCCTGAAGCAGGCTACTCACAACGTACAGTTCATGGAAGTCAAATTAGAATCACCTTACATTGTGATCTTTGTCGGTCAGCTTCAAGAATCTTTCAGGGCTATCTCTTCCATTACATACTTTACAATGAAGTTTGTCACTCCAACTGGGGTCTGAGTTGTCTGGGGGAACCAGGAAGTAGCACACACGTGCTATCTATAGTAGATGAATCTCGGACAAGGAGCAGCCTCGTACATCGGTGCAACCAAAACCAAGGATATCATCGGAACGCAACAAACAAGCGGATCAAGTGGATCCTAAAAGATGCACCTCAAAGAAACATTAGTAATCGGGCAGGAGAGACCTACTATATTTTGACTTTGTTTACTTTACATATGTTTTCTATTTATACTTATAAATAATTGCTAACTTTAAATTTGCAAGTCTGCAACTATGTACATACTGCTACCTATTTCAATCAAATATTCTGCATCTTCTCCTAACTCTGTCATCGCAGGAACACTTTAAGGCCAGTCCCCCTGATCACGCACAACCCACAACACAGTGGTCTTGACCAAACTACCTCAAATCAAAGTGTCTATCCTTCTCCCCTGTAGTAGGTTACAACATTGTTAGGGTCCATTTCTAGTGACCTCCCACTACCATGGTTCCAACGTCCACCCTTCACCACCATAGTAGGTCATGGAGTCACTAGGGCCTGCTCCCTTAGCGCTCGCCAGTGGTTCGAAGCACCCACCCTTCACTATCTCTTCGAGGACATGCCCTAGTGACCCTCTACTATCACAACTCAAAGGTCAACCCTTCACCCCCGTTGTAAGTCACGATATAGTCAAGGCCTACCCCCTCATGGTCACTTAGGTTCGAAGGTACGCCCTTCACCGCCACAGCCAAGGACAACCTGCGACATGGTGACCTTGACCTCTCACTACCCCATCTTGCCTTAACCCCCGTAGTAGGTCCCGCTACAGCCAAAAACAACCCACATCACGGTGGCCTTGACCTCTCAATACCCTAGCTTGAAGCATCCGCCCTTCGCCCGTGTAGTATGTTATGGCATCGTCAGGGTCTTGTCCTCACTATTGTGGCTTGAAGGTCCACCCTTCACCTTCGTATTAGGTCCCACCATAGCCAACGACAACCCACAACACAGTGGTCTTGACCTCTCACTACCCCTGCTCAAAGCATCCGCCCTTTTCCTGTACAATAAGTTACGACATCGTCAGAGTCTCATTACCACGCTACTGGCATCCAAAAAAACAAAAAATATAAAACAAAGTCGCACATAAAATAATAATGTTGACACCACAAGAGCTGAATCACTGCGCAAGCAATGCTCTAAGCTAGAGTGATCCATGGACAAAAAAACGTGTACAAAAAGCGCCCAAAGTGCTACAGCAACATATATTACAACTACAAAGTACAAGTGTACGAAGATACAATAGGATAGAGCTACTCCTCACCCTCGATATCAACATCAGAGTCTACGCTCTCATATTCGGAGAGGTCTCCAAAATTGAGCCCGAATATGTGCATCAACGCTTCCTCACTATCATTCAGAGGGTCTTCCGCATCCCCTTCTTAAGGTCCATCTCCCACTCATACTCCATCTGAGGCTCCACCTCCTTTCTCCATACCTCCTCGCAGATCTACTCTGAGATTAGGCAACGGTCCTGCATTTAGTTAATGGAGTCCTTGTACTTGGCGACTCTAGTGGCCTTCATCTCAGTAGTCTGCTCTTGCAAAGAAAGATGCTCCACCTTGATCTTCAAGGACCCCAACTTGGTCTCCTGGGGAACCATATCCCCATGCAGGCTCTCTAGTAGCTGCACCGTCTTCTCTACAAGAGCTTTCTTTGTTTGAATCTCTGCCCGCGACAGCTCCGGCTCTGCTCGCAGCTCGGTCTCGATTTGCCGAAAACAAAATGAGTCACAATCCCATCTTCCCCTCGAGTCAAAAAGGGAGCTCTTCACTCCCTGAATCTTCTCTTGGAGTGCAAGTTACTCATCCTTTAAGCTCATGCAGTGATTGTTCTACGTAAGGGCAATGCTGGCATGAACTCCGATCTACAAAAAGAAAGAAGTCAAATTCCTTGCAAATTAATAAGCAAACAAGAGCAAGATTATATACTCGCTACATTATTTATCACCTCCATAGAAAAGGATACACGCTTTACCTTAGGCACTAAAGGCATATGATTCCCATCGGGAGGTACTTGAGGGGTAGAGGAGCCCAGAACCTCAAGATTGGGATCAACACACCCAGAGTCAACTCTAGAACTGCTAAGATACACCTCATCAGAATGCTCTTTCGGCCAAGAAGAAGGTCGAGACCCAAATTCCAAAATGCCACACTTGAACATCATCTTTCTCTTCCTCTCATGATCCAGTGGCACCGCAGCATAGCAGTCAAAATCAGTGGAAACCTAATATATCTATACAAGGTGTTCACATCCCGACAATCCACCCGATCCTCAAACTTGAGCCAACACTTATTGTTGTGCACCTCGATATGGCTGCCTCCATCAGTGCACACCTAGTACTAGTCTTTAAAGAGATCTAAGGAGAATCCTGAGTCTTGATCCCGGAAGAAAGCGCTCAAGACAATGATGTGCATCATCCCCACAGGGTATACTGAAACTCTGAAACGCCGCAATGCCTGAAAATTTCAATCACCACCTCGCACGGTGGAAGGCGGAACTCATACCTCAGAGCTGACTCACACAGTGTCATCCAGCCTGTCAGAGGATTTTGTACTCGCTCCTCGATGTGCAGAATCTTTACCTCCAATCTTGCAGGTATCTCATACTGCTTTCTACATAAATCAACTTGCTCAACAATAACTAAAGAATGCAGCCACATCGGCCTACCATGCGAGCAACGCTATGGCACTTGAAAGACAAAAATACGCATAAGTATTTGTAAAACCAAAATAATAATCACATTGCCATGCACAAGTATGCATGTAAGAATATGCACACGCAAGATGCATAGGAACTTTCTTACGCTCAAAGCATGAAGTCGCACCCTGCGCATGACAGGCAAGGTGCATGGGTGCACACCCCCATGTGTGCCTCATACATGCAAGGCATGCAAGAAAGCATCCTGCGCATGTACATCACTTGAGTGCGACCCGTGCGCACGACCTGAACGCGGGTCCGGCCCGCGCGTGCACCATTCATGTGGGTTCGCCACGAATGCATGCTGCGCGGGGGTGCGCCCCTCACGCTCTTCTTGCACGCGTGTGCCCCCCGCTAACATGCCCTTCGCGCAAGTGCGCCCCCCATGCGTGCCCTGCCTGCGGGTGCACCCCGTACGCTCCCTATGCGCTGGTGCATATCCTGCGCACTTTGTGCGTGGGTGTGCCTCGCTTGCGCAGCGTGCAGGTGCATCTTGCTCGCACCCAATGCAGGTTCACACTACTCTTTCGCCGTTGGCGCTTTCACTCACCTCCTTCCACACCCCTTCTCTTGCCTCTGTCATGGTTACCACGATCCAATCATGCACAAAAGTCCTTGTTCTCCTCTCGCTCCGGCTTCAGGCTTCGGGGACTTTGGGGGAAAATGATGGGGTTTCTCCAAATTTATAAGATTTCTGGCCTACAAATAGCTGGAATTTTCTTGATCTCCTCTATGTTAGTGAGGATCGGAGTTATGGAAAAAGCCACCCAAACTACCTCGTGTGCGATTTACACTCCACACCAATCGTCTTCGAACCTCGGGGTCGGCCTCCCGTCGGTCACCGATGCGCCATGCGGGCGTCCTCCCGCCAGCAGTCGCCACATTGTGCAGCCACTTGCACGCGGTCGACCTTCCGTCGGCCGCCTCCGCGCCCTGCGGCCGCTCGCAAGCACTCGGCCTTCCTCTGGCTGCCTCCGCATTGTGTGGCCACTCGCTTGCGGCCACACATCCCGTGCCCGACCGTCTCCAAGCCCGCTTGCACACGGGCTAATGGCCCCTGACTGGCCTCCCTCCTGCCGTTGTCGGCCACTCACACGCGTCTGCACGGCCTACGGCTGACATCTCGCTAGCAGTCGTCGCCAAGTCTTGCCGTTGATCGGCCCCCTCGTCGGTCGAACCTCCGCCATCCATTCTCCACCACATGATCTCCGTCGTCCAATCATTGCGTATCCACTCATCATGAGGGGTGTGCATAGCCAAAAAATTATGGTCGGTGTGCACGTAGTAATTCTTCTAAAATATGCGCGTATTAAATTATAATGTTTCGATCTGCAAGTAGTAAATAAGGTGATTTTGGTCTGCGGATAACCGCATGACCACAATAACCATCTCGGAGGCCTATAAATAGGACCTCAAGTTCTCTTTTATTTCTATTTTGTTCTCCTCGAGCTTCATCTCCAACGCGCGTGAGAGCTCCACCGAGAATCTCCTTCTCCCTTTGAAGACTTCTTCGAAGACATTCAAGTGCCTTGAAAATCCTTTGAAGATCTTCATCCTCCTTTGAGCACTCCTCTGCGAGCATTCTGCAGCAAGCATTACGCACGCAGTGCACTCAACGTTCATAGAGCCCTCAACTTAGCAATGAGTCTTCCAAAGGATAACAAGTCAACCGCTCTAGACTCCACTGAGTACAGCATGAGATAAGCCACAGATACTAAGGCGAGCAGAACATGCCTCTGGAGCCCGCAAACAGCAGTCAAAGTCTCCAGTGTGCTCAAAGCGCAACACTCCCCACTGTAGTAAGAAAAGACAGCTCTATGAGTAGCGGTCTCCCACCCTCCGAGCGTCTCTCTCTCTCTCTCTCTCTCTCTCTCACACACACACACACACACACACACCCAGCAAATTGTAATGAGGAGTGGTCTATCACCCTCGCTTTCTCTTAAAGCTCTATACAACAATAACAAATAGTGAAGTTTGGTCGGCATAGGCCGGACAACATGATTTTTTACCTCTTTCCGAGGTTTTTAACGTAAAACAAATCTTCTTGTCAGCCGTCTTCTTTTCTCTGACTGTTTGCTTGTTCGACTGCTCTCAGGATAAGACAGTACAATTTAGACGGGTCTGCAGTAGTCTCGAGTTGGCCGCGACATTCATTATGTTATAATCACTAGCGGATCCAAAAAAAATATTGTGAGCAAAATTCCAATATATTCAAAAACATTAATCGTCAAATGTGATATGGGCTGTTTTTAGATTAACTTCATATGGGATGCTTTGGTGTACTAGATATAATATTCAACTTAATTTCAGATCTGTTTGGAACAACAACTGCAGTAGGAAAAACACCGGGAGAGTGTAGAGTTGTTAAAAAATAGTGGTAGACAAAACAACAATATGAGAACGAAGATGTAGATCAATGGAAGAGAAATATGAATACTGTTTTTAGATTTTCAGAAAGTGGGAGATCTCATAATTTTCAACAACTGTTGGACGGTCCATCATGAATAAAAAAAATGTCAGGATTAGTCCCCCACTGCATATTCAGCCGGTTCACTCGTGTTTATAATAGGCATCATCACTCCTATCTTTAGCTCGAGTTTTGGAATGAAAAATGAGTGTGGTGATTAATTTAACATGATATCAGAGCTAGGTTCACGTTGAGGAGCGTATTGGACAGTCCAACATGAATCAAAAGGGGCATGCCAAGATGAGCTGTTGAAATTTTTGAAGTGAAAATGGCAGCCTGTCCCCGCGGACTGTGCGGACAGAGGTGTCTGTTAGTCAGGTCGGCAAGAGTGTTGCAGCCACTTTGTTCCCTGGAGGTAGCCGGACGGATATTATGGTTATCTGCACAGTTCGTCGGTTTGTGAGGACTGGTTCTGGAATCTGCCGGTTTTGTGTGGATTGGTCTGTGTATCCATTGGTGCTATGTTCGCACCAGGGATGGTTGGTGGTGTGGACATGCTCTGGTTCTGTATCAAGTCCAGGTGTGCTCAGTCCGGGAGATCGCGCTGTTAGCGCGGACTGCTTTCTTTGTCCACCAAGCTCTGCAGCTGTCAGCCTTGTGCTTTGGTTGCGGGATCGGAGTGTGCGGACTGGAGTAGTGTCCGCAGGTGCGTGCGGACTTGAGCGGTGTTCGCTAGTTTGCGGACCGGTGGTGTGTCTGCAGGGTCTGCTGGTATGGTGGTTAAGTCCTGGCTTGGATTTATGGCGACAAGGCGGATAGGATTTTTATCCAGCCTTGGGGGTGCGATCTTGGCGGACTGGCTGTCTAGCTAGTCGCGGCGACAAGACGAACTAGCTTTGTTTCCGCGGTTTGGTGGATACTCTCAGTACTCGACGCGAGATAGGGTGGTGATCCTATCGGCTAGGGCGATGATCACACTCCTCTCCGCGCTTATAAATAGGACTCCCTATCACATCAACATCACATCTGAATGAACAGTAAGTGAGCTCGGGTGGTTTTTGTAGACAGGTTTTTTTGTGTTCGCGCGGTTTGAAGGAGTTGACCGGTGTTTGCTGTGCAGGTTATGCGGACAGCGCTGAGAAGCCGGGGACTTGGTTCTGACTTCAGTCAGGGATCAGTGCGGACTCTGCGGTTAGCAATTGGCGCAGGTCGCGACTTGCGGCCTTCTTTCTTCGACAACCTTTTTTCCAGTTCAATAAGTTGTCCGCTTCTGGCGGCTTATTCAGTTCGGCAGCAACTGTTTGGCGATCTGGCGGCTAGGTGACCTAGCTCGCGGTTAGGCGGTTTGCAGATCAACGGACAGAGTTCTCAGCATTGGAATAACGGGTTGTCTGCGCGGCTAAGTTGCAGTCTGGCGACTTGGCGGATTCTGCGGACTCCGCAGGCAGCTTGGCAGAGTCGTCGGCTTCTCATTGAGACCGCGTGGCTAGTTTTGTATTTCTTGTTTTTGCTTCCATCAGATACATTGGCGAATTATGTCTCGCCATGTATACCTCGTCTTGTAAAGATTGTTGATAGTACAAGGTTTCTTGCTCTTCTAGTGCATCTGGTTTATTTGGCTTCGGATTGATTGAGTGTTCCTACGCCTGATTTCCCAATTTCCGCGATTTATAAATTTTTACATTAGCCTCACGCCGCATTCCTAGGAGGTTCACTTGTGTTTATATGGGTTTCACCTCTCTTATCTTTGACCCGAATTTTGAAATGAAAAATGAGTGCGGTAATTAATTTAAAAAAAGACCTCAAAATATATTCCTGACACAAGTACTTTCTCTATCACGTGATACCAAGCATATTTGAAACAACAGTGACATTGGGAATAGAACTTTTCTCACCATCACTGAAGTCCCAAACAAAAACTTTGTTTGTTGGGTCTACCAACTTACCCACCTTTTTGAGTTTTCCCTTCACTATGAGTTTCAAGCCATAACCGAGTTGTTTTATTGAGATGGTTGGTTTTATGACAAACTTACCAAGTTTCTGGTCATTATCAAGACCATGGCGTCCCTTGCCCTCACTCGGTGCACTTTGTCAGTTTGTCTAAGGGTTCCTTTGACACGGTGATAGCAGTCATAAATTCAGTGGTTAAGAACTGTTTTTCATAAACGTGATCTCATCTCAGAAACATCTTTCATTTATGTAATGAATTTAACAGATTTCACATGGAAATAATTACCCAAACCTCCCCTGTAAACTAGCATAATTAGTGAGAGCATCCCTCTTATTTTCGAAATTATAAAAAACTTTCCTTAAGTTTTCATTTCATTACCAAAACCTCCCCTGGTCATTTCATTTCATTGCATCCATGAAGAAAAATACCCCCCTGGACACTGTTCACCGAGGAGGGTGTTTTTAAGCATGAATGTTATGAAATTAAAATTTCAGGGGAGGTTTTTGTAATGAAATGAAAATTTTAGGGGAAATTTTTGTAATTTCGAAAATAAGAGGAGTGCTGTCAGTAATTTAGCAAAGTTAGAGGGGAGATCCCGGTAAATGGCCCTTTAAATATGTCAATTTTTCTAATACATATAGCACATATTATACATAATTTGTATTACAAATGGTACTAAATTTTTTAAAAAAAATTGAACATTTTGTACAATTGTTCTTAGGGTCTCTACAGTTACTGTGATAATTATGGATCTGTGGTTCATCGCTTTAAATGTTTATTATAAATAGTTCCAGTGGTATCAAGAATGTGGAGCCAATGCTCTGATTGTCGCCTGGAACTTATTTTGGCGTCTTGTTAGGATCTGCAGTGTATTCTATGAAGTCATATTTGAGACATGTACATGTGCATAGTACAAATGAGTCAAGCTTGACAAAATTCACCAGCTCGAGCTAATTATTTCGAGCTCAATGAGCTCATTTTGAATGACTTGAGCTCAAGCTCAAGACCAACATATTGAGGATTGAGCTCGAGCTTGGGAGCTTGGCTGCTCACGAGCTTTTCTTCTCAGGAGTTATTTTTTTTCTTTAGTTTTATAAATATTTTAAAAAAATATTCATTCGAGGAAAAGGCTTTCGATCTCATGAACAAGAGCATATGAGCTCAAGTAGAATTTTTTTTTGAATTTGCACAACTCAACTAGCACCCCTAATTAAGCGCGTGCCTACTCTCCAAAAATGTAGAAGCAATGTTGTCGCGCTCATAAACCATCTCCAAACTTTGCATTTGCAAAGGTTTAATGCATTCGACAGATCTCAATGTTCATTCATGTTTATGATCACATAAATATGAACGTAAATGCGATCGTCGGCTCATTCAGTTTTCAAAATTCCTGCTTGATTTTTAAAGCATTGGGCATAATATTAGAAAAGTTCTGGAGAGTTCAATCCACTGTCATAAATCTATCATAGCAATCATCAAAAGAAACCAGGAGTCTTTTGGACTTTGACTTCGTTGATCGGGTCAACAAGTTTTAGGATTTATTTGAGTTATTATTATGAGTTGTTTTGTATTTAATGCCAGGTAGATGATAGTTTAAAAATGGCATTTAATATAGAGCTACGTGTCGCTTTCATGTTGGTTGTTCTAGCATATAAATAGGCATGTATGTATTATTTGTTTTTGTTGCTAAATAGTGAGAAACTTTCCCAATTCTGTTTCTTGTGTTTAAGGAGCGCTGCAGTGCCGAGTTTTTCTGAGGAGAGGGAGCGAGCAGCCGGCCTTAGTCCTAGTCGTGCGAGAAGTAGGCCTCCCGTGAGTTTAACTTTGCTGTGCGAGTAGGTACTTTGTCGAGCGGGTAGAAGGGGACTAGCCGGGTGTTTAGTTCATCTCGCCGCCGTGCGAGAGAGAGGAGCTGACGCCGTGCGGGTTGGAGTTTGAGATCTCGCCGGGTTTGCTAACCGAGCGGCTTGAAGCTCTCGCCTAGTTGCTCTCGTCGGTTGTGCTCGCCGGTTGAGGTGGTGGAGCTCGTCGGGCGTGGTCGAGCGAGATAGGGATCTAGCCTAGGTCCTGCGGGTAGTCGGTCTCGCCGGCCGGGTTGTTCTCGCCCGGGTAATGGCTACTCGCCGCATTGGTCTCGCCGGTCAGTTCCGTGGTGCCGAGTGAAGAGGTGGAATTTGAGTTGTGTCGCGAGAGCGAAGGCAAATACGCGTTTCCAACAAGTGGTATCAGAGGGAGGTTGGACCCCCTGGACGTTGCTCAGGAAGTTTAGTGACAAGTTGAGATGGAGATGGGAAGCGTCATGCCGGGGCAAGTCCCCAAGTTGACAAAGATAAATTACGGGAACTGGAGTATTCAGATGCGAGTGCTACTCGCCTCAAAGGAGTTGTGGGAGATAGTAGAAGAAGGCGTTGAGGTGCTTACTGCTGAAGCGGAGGCGGCATTGACTAACGCACAGAGGACGGCGTTGAGGGAGTCAAAGAAAAGAGATAAGAAGGCGTTGTTCCTACTATACCAATGTGTAGACGAAGCGACGTTTGAGAAGATCTCAGATGCTGGAACCTCGAAGGAAGCATGAGAGATATTACAACGCTCTATACAAGGAGTTGATAAGGCTAAAAAGGTGAAGCTGCAATCCCTTCGAGCCCAGTATGAAGTGACAAAGATGCAGAGCTCAGGGAAGGTTGGCGACTACGTGACCCTTCTGCGGACGCTCACAAATGAAATGAAGAGGAATGGAGAGACGACAGATGACGTAAGCTTCATGGAGAAGCACTTGCGGTCTATGTCAAAGAAGTTAAGGTATGCGGTGGTGGCGATTGAGGAGTCAAAAGATCTCACCCTAATGACCGTGGATGAACTTGTTGGCTTGCTACAAGCTCACGAGTACCGCATGTTGCAAGACGATGAAGAGTCGGTGGCTTGGGTAAAGCACTCCAGACTCAATTAAATTTTGGAGAGAGCTCAGGAAGAGGAGGAGGCCAGCGTGGTCGTTGCTACCAAGGAAGAGGTAGAGAAAGAAGAGGAGGAAGAGATCAAGGGAGTAATCAAAACCACCAAAGAGAGGCGGAGCAACCTCAAGGTTGGAGGCAATATGTAGGAGGAAGAGGAAGAGGCCAAGGTAGAGGCCAAGGTAGAGGTCAAGGAAGAGGCAGAGGAGATATGTCCCAAATACAGTGTTACAACTGTAACAAGTTTGGGCATATGAGCTATGATTGTTGGGCTCCAAGGAAGGGAGGGGAAGCCAACCATTACGCAGAAGCAAGCAACACCGGTAGCAAATCTGATGATGTTCCTAACCTACAGAGGAGCTGAAGGTGGAAGGAACAAAGTATGATATTTGTATACCGGAGCTAGCAATCACATGTATGGGGAGAAGGAACTGTTCACAAGCCTCGAACCAAATGGTGGTGAGGTCAGTTTTGGAGATGCCTCGAAGATATCAGTGGAAGGAAGAGGAGTGATAGCGGCCACCTTGAATGGGAAGGAGGTGCACCTAAATGATGTGTTCTATGTGTCAGTCTTGAAGAGTAACATCTTAAGCCTTGGGCAGCTGGTGGAGAAAGGGTATTGCGTGCAGTTGAAGGATGGGTCCATGGTCATGAAGGACCATCAAAGAAGAGAGGTAGTGAAGGTGAAGATAACGATGAATCGTCTCTTCATGCTGAGGATGGATATCATGGAGACGGTGTGTCTCGTGAGGACTAAAGAAGAAGAGGAAGCATGGTTGTGGCACCACAGGATGGGCCATCTGGGGTTCACTAGGTTGAAGCTCCTATCTCACTCCAAGATGGTGGAAGGATTGCCTATGATATCGCCTCCACAGAAGGTCTGTGAGGCATGTACTAGGGGGAAGCTGAAAAGGAAAACGTTCGAGGGTGGCAAGTCCCGAAGAGCAAGAAGGTAACTTGAATTAGTTCACTCGGTCATAACTTGTCTGTTTGAGACTACCTCAGTAGGTGGAAGCAAGTATTATATCACCTTCACCGATGAATTCAGTAAGTAGTGTTGGGTGTACTTCTTGAGGGAGAAGGTCGAGGCCCTTGACAGGTTCAAGGAGTTCAAGGCAATGGCAGAGAAGGAGAGTGGCCAACCAGTGAAGGTGTGGAGGACAGATAGGGGTGGGGAGTACACCTCTAGGCTGTTTGATGAATTTTGCAAAGAATGGGGGATCTCTCATCAGCTGACGGTGGCATACTCACCTCAGCAGAACGGAGTGGCAGAGAGGAAGAACTTGACCATTATGAATATGGCAAGGAGCATGGTGAAGGGAAAAGGGTTGTCACAGAAGTTTTGGGCGGAGGCAGTACAGGTGGCTGTGTACTTGCTAAACCGATGCTCAACAACGTGTGTGAAGTTTATGACTCCGTATGAAGCTTGGAGTGGGTGGAAGCCGAGTGTGAAGCACTTGAGGTTCTTTGTATGCGTAGCTTATGCTCATGTTCCGGACTAGAGGAGGAAGAAGCTATACGATAAGAGTGAGAAGTGCATCTTCTTAGGCTACGCTCCGATGAGCAAGGCTTATAAGCTGTATAACCCGGTGATGGAGAAAGCTATAATCTCGAGGGACGTAGTGTTTGAGGAAGATAGCAGCTGGAGCTGGGATGAAGCAGTGAGGAGCACTAAGGGGATGTTCTTTGATGATGATGAAGAGGAGGGTGGTCAGGAAGCCGAAGCTGAGATGGGTGGAGCTAAGCCACCATCACCACCTAGTGAAGAGTCAGGGGGAGCTCTTACCCTCTACTCGAGTGGAGCAAGCACCGGCGAAAGTAAAGATGATCGTCCTCAACTTAGGATGAGGAGGTTGGAGGAGATCTATGAGGAGACGGCACCGACACTTAACAATTTTTCTTTATATTGCCTCTTAGCAGATTGTGAGCCGCGCTCATATGAGGAAGCAGCCCAAGAAAGGACTTGGAGGATAGCAATGGATGTGGAGATAGAATCCATCAAGAAAAACGACAATTCGAAGCTGGTGGATCCACCTGTAGGCCACAAACCCCTCGGGGTGAAGTGGGTCTACAAGGTGAAGAAGAACAAGGATGGGGGCGTGGAGAAGCACAAGGCAAGGCTAGTCGTGAAGGGCTACTGGCGAGTCCAAGGAGTGGACTATGATGAAAGTCTTTGCCCCAGTGGCGCGGATTGATACCATCTGATTGATCATCGCACTGGCTGCTCACCATGGATGGAAGATCATGCAGATTGATGTGGTATCTGCCTACCTGAATGGATACCTGGAGGAGGACATGTACATCGAGCAGCCTCCAGGATATGTGGTGAAAGGGCAAGAAAGAAAGGTGTGCAAGTTGGATAAGGCCTTATACGGACTAAAGCAAGGGGCTCGCGCTTGGAATGGAAGGATTGATGCATACCTCCAGAAGCATAGTTACATGAAGAGCCCTCATGAGTATGCCCTCTACACGAAATTTGAAAAGAACGACGACATGATGATCATATGTCTTTACGTATACGATATGATCTTCACAGGCAACAATCCTCACATGTACGAGGATTTCAAGAGGATGATGAAGAAGGAGTTTGATATGACAGACCTGGGAGAGCTCAACTACTTCTTAGGTGTGAAGGTGAAGCAGAGTGAAGATGGGATCTTCATCTCACAGAAGAAGTATGCTGAAGAAATCTTGAAGAAGTTCAGGATGGAGAATAACAAGCCTATCTCTACCCCGGCCAATTCAGAACTGAAGTCGAGCAAGGAGTCGAAGGAGGGAGCGGTAGACTCCACCTTATTTAATAGCCTGGTGGGAAGCCTATGCTACCTGACCTTCACCCGACCCGACATCATGTATGCAGTTGGGGTTGTGAGCAGGCTCATGGAGGAGCCAAAAGAGGATCACTTCACAGCAACGAAGAGGATCCTGAGATATGTAAATGGGATAAGAGGGCATGGACTGAAGTACTCTACTGGAGAAAAACTGAAGTTAGTTGGGTACTCGGATAGCGACTACGGCGGTGACGTGAATGATCGGAAGAGCACTTCCAGATATGCTTTCCATGTGGGAACAGGGGTGTTCTCATGGAGTTCAAAGAAGCAGGCAACGATTATCTTATCATCTTGTGAGGCAGAGTACATCGCGGCGGTGTCTTGTACTTGCCAGGCTATTTGGCTAAGGAACCTCCTACAGGAGTTGCACCATGAAGTGGATGGGCCTATGACCATGTTTGTTGACAACATGTCGGCCATCCAGCTCGCAAAGAATCCAGTGCTACATGGACGTAGCAAACACATCGAGACGAGGTACCATTTCCACTGTGAGCAGGTGGAACTGAAGATGGTTGAAGTGGTGTATTGCCCTACCGGAGAGCAGGTCGCAGACATTTTCACTAAGGCGTTGAAGGTGAAGACATTCCTAAAGCTCAAAGGCAAACTCGACATGTGCTGCCAAGTTTGAGGGGGAGTTTGTTGGACTTTGACTTGGTTGACCGGGTCAACAAGTTTTAGGATTTATTTGAGTTATTATTATGAGTTGTTTTGTATTTAATGCAAGTAGATGGTAGTTTAGAAGTGACATTTAATGTAGAGTCACGTGTCGCTTTGCTGTTGGTTGTTTTAGCCTATAAATAGGCATGTATGTATTCTTTGTTTTTGTTGCTAAATAGTGAGAAGTTTTCCCAATTCCGTTTCTTGTGTTTAAGGAGCGCTGCAGCGCCGAGTTTTTCTGAGGAGCGGGAGCGAGCAGTCCTTAGTCCTAGTCGCGCGAGAAGTAGGCCTCCCACGAGTTTAACTTTGTCGTGCGAGTAGGTACTTTGTCAAGCGGGTAGAATGGGACTAGTCGGGTGTTTAGTTCATCTTGCCGCCATGCGAGAGAGGAGCTGACGTCGTTCGGGTTGGAGTTTGAGATCTCGCAGGGTTTGCTAACCGAGCAGCTTGAATCTCTCGCCTAGTTGCTCTCGCCGGTTGTGCTCGCCGGTTGAGGTGGTGGAGCTCGTCGGGCATGGTCGAGCGAGATAGGGATCTAGCCTAGGTCCTGCGGGTAGTCGGTCTCGCCGGCCGGGTTGTTCTCGCCCGGGTAGTGACTACTCGCCGGGTTGGTCTCGCCGGTCAGTTCCGTGGTGCCGAGTTAAGAGGTGGAATTTGAGTTGTGTGAGAGTGAAGGCCCATACACGTTTCCACCAGAGTCAAAGCTTGAATACTCAATCAAACTATCACCAGTTTAAAAAAAACTGAAGAAAAATGAAATTGCTAATATGCATCACCTTCGTGTCTCTCCACTCCTGTAAGATAAAAATTCTCCTGGTTTTAGATATTCCTGGTTTTAGAGTTCGAATACACTTACTTTCTGTGAACACTTTATTTTGGGATAAACATTATGTCCGCCAGCTTCGCAGGCGGCACTATCATCAGAGGAGTTCTCTCGCAATGAATGCTTTGCTGTTTTGGCATCGCGGATGTGAGTTCTGGATTGAGTCTCTGTTTTTGAACTGAAAGGAAGTCTCTTTGCTTTAACTTCAATCACATTGGAATTGAAAAGACATCTCTTTTCTCTAGCATCACTCCAACAGACTTGGGAGTGTTGGAAACGTTTATAGTGGACACAACACAAGATAAATGATCAAATTGATAACACCCAAGTTAATGCAGCCACCAATGCTCTGCCCAAAGCTCTTAATGGCCACCTACCTGCCATCAGTTATGATGCATTGCCAAAGAATGCCAAGGGCTGCACTACCTGATAACACCCAAGTTAATGCAGCCACCAATGCTCTGCCCAAAGCTCTTAATGGCCACCTACCTGCCATCAGTTATGATGCATTGACAAAGAATACCAAGGGCTGCACTACCATCATTTCCAATGTTTTATTATTGCGGTTGTACTTCTCTGCCTTATATATATATATGTAGGCTATTGTAATCTTAAGCATGGAACAGAAAACACGTTAAAGTAAAAAAAAAATACTTTAACGTGTTTTCTGTTCCATGCTTAAGATTGCAATAGCCTACATATATATATATAAGGCAGAGAAGTACAACCACAATAATAAAACATTGCAAATGATGGTAGTGCAGCCCTTGGTATTCTTTGTCAATGCATCATAACTGATGGCAGGTAGGTGGCCATTAAGAGCTTTGGGCAGAGCATTGGTGGCTGCATTAACTTGGGTGTTATCAGGTAGTGCAGCCCTTGGTATTCTTTGGCAATGCATCATAACTGATGGCAGGTAGGTGGCCATTAAGTGCTTTGGGCAGAGCATTGGTGGCTGCATTAACTTGGGTGTTATCAGAGGTTTTTTAGCTAACGCCACCTCTTCTTCTTCACCTTCTTTAAGGTGAAGAAAAAAATACTTTAACGTGTTTTCAATTCCATGCTTAAGATTACAATAGCCTACATATATATAAGGCAGAGAAGTCCAACCACAATAATAAAACATTGGAAATGATGGTAGTGCAGCCCTTTGTATTCTTTGTCAATGCATCATAACTGATGGCAGGTAGGTGGCCATTAAGAGCTTTGGGCAGAGCATTGGTGGCTGCATTAACTTGGGTGTTATCAGGTAGTGCAGCCCTTGGTATTCTTTGTCAATGCATCATAACTGATGACAGGTAGGTGGCCATTAAGAGCTTTGGCCAGAGCATTGGTGACTGCATTAACTTGGGTGTTATCACAAATAACTTCTCTATTTCAACAACAAGAGGTTACAAAAAAGTTACAAAACTTGACTTCACTAATACAATTTCACAACACCACACTACTTCAAGGTATTACAATGGACTTGGCAACCACCCGTACAACACTTATCTAAAACTTGAAGCAAGAGCTCGCCAAAATAGTTCGCTACTCATTTGAACAACGCCGGAGCTGCTGTCCGCATGGTTCAAAAAACAGTCCGCAAAGTCTGTCCGCAAAACAAACAGTTCTCAAAGTTCAGGTCGCAAGTTTGTTTGGGAGCTATTGTCCGCAAAAATCAAAGCTGTCCGCAGCTTTTAAGCTTCCGCTGATTCTTACTATTCACGCGGACTCCTTTTCTTATTCGCAAGTTACTCCACCTGTTGCACTTTCCAAACTTCCGTATATTGCAGTCCGTGGCTTTTGCAAATGCCTTTCAAGTGCTACCGCACACATATGGCGTTGTTCACAATCCAAGCCTATTTATAGATTTAGGGCACATTTGTTTATCCGTTTAGGCGCATTGCGTTTTATCAAAACGTAATTGGGGGGGTTAAACCCATTTGTTTTTCCGCCTAGATTTCGAACCACCCGGCGTTTCTCCCGGCTCAAAAAACTGCATGACAAAACCTTGCGGGAGACCTCCGATTTATCGCGTTTGGAGGAGGCAATTCCGATCTGCTCTGTAGTTTTCCTCGCGCAGCCCCGGCGCCACCGACGGAGCAGCCATTAACCGCGAATATTGAACTGGGGTTGCCGGCGGAGGAGATGATTTCAATGGTGGTGTTAGAGCTGCCAGAGGCGGAGGAGAAGTAGGTGGTGTTGCGGTTGCCGGAAGTGGAGTAAGACCGGCCGAGGAGGTGGAGCGATGGGAGGCACCGACGGAGGGGCAGTGGGAGGCATCGGCCGAGGCATGCCGAGAAATAGAAACATTTACAAAAAAATGTAAAAATTACAAAAAAAAATTATTCATATAGTTTAAAGTTTAAACTGTAATATATATATATATATATATATATATATATATATATATATATATATATATATATATATATATATATTAGAAAAACAGATAAATATATATATATATATATATATATATATATTTAATTAAAAAATTATATAATTAAAAACAGTAATATTAATATTAAAATTAATTAGTAAAATAATAAAAAAAATATAAATATTATTTTCAACACTTTATTTAAAAATTTTATAAAACGTTACCGTTGTTTTGCCAAACGGTTCTCTGTCTTGAACAGCTCTGCAAACACAGACTGCCCAAACAGATCTCCATTTACAGCATCCAGTTTCCAACAATTCCCTTTACAAACCTGTCTTTACAACAGCTCCTTTTACAACCGCAATCGCTCTACCAAATGAAGCCTTAATTGGCAAATAGAATCCCGCCACCTGTCTTCCCATTCACATGAAATCACGCCATCATTAATTACATGCATGTTTTTTTCTCTCTCTCTCTCATCTTATAATGCTGCAAGCATTTATGCCATATATATATATTTAATATATATATATATAATATAATATAATTCACTTCATTTCCTTGCACCAATGCATCCTCCTTTAACTCCGGTCAAACATAATAATTTTCGCCAACAATCTTCCCCTCAAACACGGCAGCACATGCCGAGTTTGCTCTTGCACTTCAGGAACGTCTCTGTCTTCAACGACTTTGTGAAGATGTCTGCTATCTGTTCTTCTATAGGGCAGTATTCTAACTCCACCGCCTTTTGCTGCACCTGCTCACGAATAAAGTGATACTTTGTCTCAATGTGTTTGATGCGCCCATGCAACACTAGATTCTTTGCATGTTGAATCGCAGACATATTATCAGCATACACCGTCATAGGACCATCTTGTGGATGATGTAACTCTAGCAGGAGATTTCTTAACCGAATTGCTTGACAAGTACATGTTGTCGTTGCGATGTACTCAGCTTTGCAGATGGACAAAGCGATCGTTGCATGTTTCTTTGAATACCATGAGAACACAGTTGTTCCCACATAAAAAGCATATCCAGAAGTTCTCTTCCGGTCGTTCACATCACCACCATAGTCACTATCGGAGTACCCAACCAGCTTCAACTCCTCTGTAGATGAGTACATCAAACCATGATCTCTTGTTCGGTTGACATACCTCAAGATCCTCTTTACTGCTGTGAAGTGATCTTGCTTCAGCTCCTCCATATATCTACTGACCACTCCAACCGCATACATGATATCAGGCCTAGTGAAAGTCAGGTAGTGTAGACTTCAAACTAGACTTTTGAACAATGTAGAGTCAACTGCTTCCTCCTTTGAATCCTTCCTCAACTTCACCCCTGGATCTGCAGGAGTAGAGATAGCTGTGTTATTCTCCATCCTGAACTTCTTCAGAATCTCCTCCGCATACTTCTTCTTAGAAATGAAGATCCCATCTTCACTCTCATGTACCTCAATGCCCAAGAAGTAAGTGAGTTCTCCCAGATCAGTCATCTCGAACTCCTTCATCGTCTTTTTGAACTCTTCAAACATAAGAGGGTTGTTTCCGGTGAATATCATGTCATCAACATACAAGCACACGAACATGAAATCACCGTTCTTCTCCACCTTCGTGTAGAGTGCATACTCATACAGACTCTTCATATACCCATTCTTCTGAAAGTATGCATCTATTCTTTCATTCCACACACGAGGTGCTTGTTTCAACCCATACAGCGCCTTCTTCAACTTGTAGACTTTTTTCTCTTGGCCTTTCACTTCATATCCAGGCGGCTGCTGGACATACACATCTTCTTCCAGATAACCATTCAGAAACACGAACTTGACATCCATTTGACAGATCTTCCACTTATACTGAGAGGCTAGTAAAATGATCAGTCTGATAGTATCAATCTGCGCCACTGGAGCAAAGACCTCATCGTATTCCAATCCTTGGACTTATCGGTAGCCTTTCGCGATGAGTCTTGATTTGTGCTTCTCCACTTTTCCATCCTTATTTGTCTTCACTCTGTACACCCATTTCACACCAATGGGCTTGTGACCTGCCGACAGAGCGACTAACTCTCAAGTATCATTCTTCTTGATAGATGTCATCTCTTCATCCATCGCCTTCCTCCAAGTCTTCTCCCGAGCGGCTTCTTCATACGAGTATGGTTCACAAACTGCTAAAAGCCAATATAAAGAAAAATGAGCATGAATCGATTCCGTCTCCTCGTAGATCTACTCTAACTTTCTCATCTTAGTTTGAGTACTTTCAGATCTGCTCCTGCTAGTACTTGCTCTATTAGAACTGCTTCTATTAGTACTTGATCCACTAGAGTAGGGAGTCGAAGCTCCCGCTGAATCTTTGCTCGGTGGTGATGGTGATTCAACTCCACCATGCTCAGCTTCAGCATCATGACCACCTTCTTCATCATCGTCATAGAACATTCCTTTGATGCTTCTCTCCTTCTCATCCCAGCTCCAACAGCTATCTTCTTCAAACAACACATCTCTAGAGATGATTGCCTTCTTTGTCACAGGATTATATAACTTATAAGTTTTACTCATCGGAGCATAGCCTATAAATATACACTTCTCACTCTTATCATCCAGCTTCTTCCTCTTCTGATCAGGGATGTGAGAATAAGCTACACACCCAAACACCCTCAAGTGTTGAACACTTGGCATCCATCCACTCCATGCATCATATGGAGTCTTGAACTTCACACTCTTCGTTGGACATCTGTTCAGCAAGTAAACAACACTTTGTACTACTTCAGCCCAGAACATCTTCGGCAACTTCTTGCCCTTTATCATACTCCTTGCCATGTTTTGAATTGTCAAGTTCGTTCTCTCAGTAACTCCGTTCTACTGAGGTGAGTAAGTTATAGTCAACTGATGAGCAATCCAATGCTCTTTGCAGAATGAATCAAACAACTTTGAGGTGTACTCCCCACCTCGATCAGTTCTAAGTACCCTTCAGGTACTGCCCACTCTCCTTCTCTATCATTGCCTTGAACTCATTGAACTTGTCAAGGGCCTCAGACTTCTCCTTCAAGAAGTAAACCCAACACTTCCGACTAAAGTTATTAGTGAAGGTGATGTAGTATTTGCTTCCGCCAATTGAGGCAATATCAAATGGACCAGCAATGTCTGAATGAACCAGTTAAAGTTGTCTTATTGCTCTTCGAGATTTTCCACCTTCAAACGTTTGTCGCTTCTGCTTGCCCTTTGTATAAGCTTCACAGATCTTCTGTGGTGGTAAGATTTTAGGAAAACCTTCCACCATCTTTGTATGTGATAGAAGATTCAGACCACTGAAGCCTAAGTGGCCCATACTATGGTGCCACAACCAAGCTTCTTCTTCCTCTTCAATTCTAGCTAGTCATACCATCTCCCCGACATCCATCTTCAACGTAAAGAGACGATTCGTCGTCATCTTTACTTTCACTGCCTCTTTTCCTTGATGGTTCTGCATAGCCAACGAACCGTCCTTCAACTGAATGCAGTAGCCTTTCTCCACTAACTGTCAAAGACTTAAGATGTTACTCTTCAACCCGGGAACATAGAACACATCGTTGAGATGCACCTTCTCTCCATTAATGGTGACCACTATCAACTCTTTGCCTTCTATCGAGATCTTCGAAGCATCACCAAACCTAACCTCACCAGCACTTGGTTCAAGGTTAGTGAACAACTTCTTATCACCATACAAATGGTTGCTTGCTCTCGTGTCTAAGTACCAGAATTCATTTCTTCCTCCTTCAGCTCTTCTGTAAGTCAAGAATATCATTGGATCACCGCCACTGTTTCTTGCTTCAGCACAGTGGTTGGTCTCCTCATTCCTCCTCGGAAGTCTGCTTTCATAACTCATGTGCCCAAACCTATTACATTTGTAACATTGGACTTAGTACATTCCACCACGGCCTCTTCCTCGGCCTCTTCCACTGCCTCTTCATCTTCTTTCTTGCTCTATACCTTGAGGTTGCTCTGCCTCTCTCTGGAAGTTCTGATGTCTTCCTCCACTTCTTCCTCTGCCTCTGCCTTGGTAGCCTCGAACTCACTGGCCACCTCCTCTTCCTGAACTCTCTCCAAAGTTCAGCTGAGTTTGAAGTGCTTTATCCAAGCCACTTGACTCTTCATCTTGCAACATGCGATATTCATGAGCTTATAGAGAGCCTATGAGTTCATCGATAGACATCTGAGTGAGATCCTTCGACTCTTCTATCGCTACCACTATATAGTTGAACTTCTTTGACATCGATCACAGAAGTTTCTTCATGAAACTCACATCATCAACCGTCTCTCCGTTGCATTTCATTTTGTTTGCAAGCATCCGTAGACGAGTTTCATAGTCACTAACTTTTTCGGAGTTTTGCATCTTCTAACTTCATACTCTGCTCGGAGAGATTGCAGCTCCACCTTTTTTTACTTGTCTACTCCTTGCAAAGAGCGTTGCAAGATCTCTTATACTTCTTTAGAACTTTTAGCATCTGAGATCTTTTCAAAGGTTGCTTCATCAACCCCTTGATATAGTAAGAACAAAGCCTTCTTTTCTCTCTTCCTTGCCTCTCTCAGTGCCGTATTTTGTGTGTTAGTCAACGTCGTCTCTGCTTCAGTAGTTTGCTCTTCATATCTGATCCATCCTCAACTATTTTCCAAAGCTCCTTTGATGCTAGCAGCACTCTCATCTGGATACTCCAGTTCCCATAATTAGTCTTCCTCAACTTGGGAACTTGACCTGGCATAGCATTCACCATCTCCATCACTTCAAGTCTTCAACTCTTCGGAGCGACTTCCAAGGTTCGGAACCTCGCTCTAATACCACTGTTGAAAACGTTAATAGTGGGCACAACATAAGATAAATGATCAAATAACTTCTCTATTTCAACAACAAGAGGTTACAAAAAAGTTACAAAACTTGACTTCACTATTACAATTTCACAACACCACACTACTTCAAGGTGTTACAATGGACATGACAACCACCCATACAACACTTATCTAAAACTTGTAAGCAAGAGCTCGCCAAAACAGTTCGCTACTCCTTTGAACGACGCCAGAGCTGCTGTCCGCAGGAGTCAAAAAATAGTCCGCAAAGTCTATCCGCAAAACAAACAGTTCTCAAAGTTCAGGTCACAAGTTTGTTTGGGAGCTATTGTCCGCCAAAATCAAAGTTGTCCGCGGCTTTTAAGCTACTATTCACGCGGACTCCTTTTCTTATTCGCAAGTTACTCCACGTGCTACTGCACTTTGCCAAACTTTCGTATATTGCAGTCCGCAGCTTTTGCAAATGCCTTCAAAGTGCCACCGCACACATATGGCGTTGTTCACAATTCAAGCCTATTTATAGATATAATTGGCAAATAGAATCTCGCCGCCTGTCTTCCCATTCACATGAAATCACGTCACCATTAATTACATGCATGTTTTTTCTCTCTGTCTCATCTTATAACGCTGCCAGCATTTATGCCATATATATACTTAATGGATCCGGATCGAGGATCCATTTCAAGCTTTAATGGACAAGATAAGTCCAAACAAAAACTTGTGGACAGGATTTTTTAGAATAAAAAATAATATAAAAGGCTAGGAATAACTGAACCCGTTGGATCAAAAAGCAATCCATCATGACCATGAAATGGATCCCCTCCATTTCATTTGAAATGGAGAGGATCCTCATATATATTTAATATATATATAAGTTATTTCATTTCCTTGCACCAATGTCTCCTCCTTTGACTCCGGCCAAACATAATAATTTCCGCCAATAGGGAGAGCGTACACGAGCGTTGGGTTAGCTGTCTCCATCGGTTATCCATTCTAAGGCTATCAACAAAGGCCAGAAGAAACTTGTTGCGGTCTAACTCGATGCTCCGGTCGGGCCGGATATTCTTGGGCCGCCTTAGCTCTCGGAGCGGTCGAGCGCGCACACAGTCAATTGAAGAGTGAGGGATGGACACGGGAAGTTTTAACGTGGAAAACCCTTCAACCGGGTGAAAAACCACGTGACCGGGTCGGTGCCGATCAAAATCCACTAATTTGTCGGAGTTTTACAGTTTGATGGGGGAAATCGGGGCGACAGGCCGCTCCCGTTACAATTTTTAGGAGAGAGAGTATATGCACTCGTTGGTGGGCAACAGACTGCCACGCCAATGGGACTTGGATGGTGGAAATGCGCGAGGTACTTCAGTCGCACGTGCTTGGAGGCGACGCGTGTCCGGGGGTTGTCGCCGCTTCCTTTATGCGTCTTCCTCGGTCCTTGGAGTGTTCCCCTTGTAACTGGACTCTGGTGGGGTGCCGATAACCGATGACGGGTTCTGGTGGCTGTTGGCGGGTGCTAATACCTGTTGGTGGCCGCTGGAGGTTGCGGGTGGCCGTCGGTGGCTGGCGGCGAGAGGCGGCCACCGGTGGTTGACGACGAGGGGTGGCCGCTGGCAGAGAAAACGGGAGAGCTCCCACCTGAGGAAGAAGAAGAAGGGGGGAAGCGTAGGAGGAGAAAGTTAGGAAATGAGAAGCCCCTGGGGTCCTTTTATAGGCTCCAGGGGGAAGTTATGGCGGGCCCCACCACTAACATAGTGGGTTAGTGGGTGGTTTTGCCCCGATCGGACGGCCGGTAGAGCCTCCCCTTTGATCGGACGGTGGGGAGGTCCTCCCGTGGTGGGGCCGCCCGGACGACGCTGGCGGCGAGGAGGCGGCCGGGTACGGCGGCGGCCGGCCCTGGCTGCAGCCGGCCATGGCCGAGGCCGGCCGGCCATGGCCGAGGCCGGCCATGGCCGAGGCCGGCCATGGCCGGGGCCGGCCATGGCCGCGAGCCGGCCATGGCCGGGGCCGGCCATGGCCGCGAGCCGGCCATGGCCGGGGCCGGCCATGGCCGCGAGCCGGCCATGGCCGGGGCCGGCCATGGCCGCGCGCCGGCCATGGCCGGGGCCGGCCATGGCCGCGCGCCGGCCATGGCCGCGGCCGGCCATGGCCGCGCGCCGGCCATGGCCGCGGCCGGCCATGGCCGCGCGCCGGCCATGGCCGCGCGCCGGCCATGGCCGCGGCCGGCCATGGCCGCGGCCGGCCATGGCCGCGAGCCGGCCATGGCCGCGGCCGGCCATGGCCGCGGCCGGCCATGGCCGCGAGCCGGCCATGGCCGCGGCCGGCCATGGCCGCGAGCCGGCCATGGCCGCGGCCGGCCATGGCCGCGGCCGGCCATGGCCGCGGCCGGCCATGGCCGCGGCCGGCCATGGCCGCGGCCGGCCATGGCCGCGGGCCATGGCCGTGGCCGGCCGGGGGGAGCCGCCGGCGGCGGTTCCCTCCGCGGGAGAGGGGAGGAGATGGGGCCCACCCCCCATGATCTCCATGAGAGATCATGGGGGCAAGGTGGGCCCTCCCATGATCTCCCTTGGTGGGGATCATGGGGGGTCTCTTTCATCCTTATAAATTAAGGTGGAGCCTATCAATTGCCCCCCAAATCTCTTTCAGTTGGGAGGGAAGCGAGCACGGGGAGAGATTTTTTTTTAACTCTGGTGGCGGTGGTGATTGCCGGCGTGGAATCCGGGATGGCGGCGATGGTGAGCGGCTCCAAGGTATGTTGGTTCGCGTTGGTTTGGACAGCGGACGTCGGGCGAGCTTGCGCAGGGGCCGGCAAGGCGTAGGAATCGGTGGCGTGCCACCGTCGCGGGAGAGGGACCGAGCGCGCGCCGTCACGCCGCGCACGCAAACCGCGCGTGCGCAGGCGGCGCGCGCGGGGCGCGCGCGCAGGCGGCGCGCGCGGGGCGCGCGCGCAGGCGGCGCGCGCGCAGGCGGCGCGCGCGCAGGCGGCGCGCGCAGGCCGCGCGCGCTGGCCGCGCGCGCTGGCCGCGCGCGCTGGCCGCGCGCGCTGGCCGCGCGCGCTGGCCGCGTGCGCAGGGCTTGCGCGCAGGCCTTGCGCGCAGGCCGCGCGCGCTGGCCTTGCGCGCAGGCCGCGCGCGCTGGCCTTGCGCGCAGGCCGCGCGCGCTGGCCTTGCGCGCAGGCCGCGCGCGCTGGTTCTGCGCGCAGGCCGCGCGGGCGCCGGTCGCGCGCGCGCAGGCCGCATGCGCAGGCTTTGCGCGCAGGCCGCGCGCGCAGGTTGCGCGCGTGCTGGCCGCGCGTGTAGGCCCCGCGCGCGCATGCCATGCGCACTGGCCGCGGGCGTGCGCGCGTGCTGCCCGTGCGTGTGCTGGCCGCGTGTTTGCTGGGCTTGGTGAGACGGTGCGTG
Organism: Platanthera zijinensis; assembly: GCA_039513925.1. Taxonomy (NCBI): domain Eukaryota; kingdom Viridiplantae; phylum Streptophyta; class Magnoliopsida; order Asparagales; family Orchidaceae; genus Platanthera; species Platanthera zijinensis. The sequence continues at coordinate 62,568,916 of CM077081.1, read as the reverse complement.
CGCGTGCGTGCAAGCGGTGTTTGCATGCAGGCCGTGCATGGTCATGGAGAGGGTTGTGTGCGTGATTTCACCACTTGGAATTAACTAATTTTTTGCGGTGTGCAGGTATCGAAGCGTTCTACTGGACCAATGCGTCTACGCTCCTCTTTGACTGAAGACGGCGTTGCTATTTGGAGGACAAAGTTCGGGCTCCCTTCAGACTTGGAGGTGAGGATCCCGCGTCCCGAGGAGCGGGTTCAAAATCCTCCCCGTGGCTGGTTGACTGTCTGCGAAGTGTCGCTCAGATCTGGTTTCCGTCTTCCTCCTTGTGACGAGGTGGTGGAGATTCTGAAGTTTTGCGGAGTTCCTATTTCCCAGTTTGCCCCAACCGGGGTGACTCGTATCATGGGCTTGATTGCTTTTTTTCGTGAGCACGGGGGCTCTTTTTCTCTAGACCAGTTCCGTGATTGGTGTGATGTGCGCTTTGATGGTGGCGAGCGGATCGAGGTGCGCAGCAGCAAGGTTTGGCTGGAGCTTGAGTCTCGCAAAGATCGCCGTCATGGTAACACTTTGTTCGGATATGTGAAGAATTCCTGGGGTCTTCCTGAGGTGTGGAATGCGCTTCCCGACCGTTGTCGCCGTGTGAAAGGGAGGGAGCGAGACTTCTCTCCTGTGCTGGGATTTTCCGAGCCTCGTGAATTGGCTAACCATCTTTTCAACATATATGCGTTTGTCGAAGAGAAGCGATTGCTGGGATGTGGTATTTCTGTTGGCACAGGACGGGTGGTGTCGTCTTCTCAGGGAGGAGGCCGCAAGAGAAAAATGGCCATGGCCCCCGATAGTGATGTTGACGTTGTGGTGGTAGCCTCTGATGATTCAGTTCCAGAGACGCAGTTGCCTGCTTCCCCGACTCCACGGGCGCTTGCTAGCGCATCGGTTCCTCGGATGTCTTCCTCTTTGAAGGCGATGAGTGATGCGGTAAGTTGGTAGCTCATTGTTTCTTCCTTTTCCTTCTATTTTTTGTTTGAAGGCGGCTAATTACGTGTTTTCCTTTTGCAGATCGAGACTCGGGCGCAGATAGCGGTCACCTGGAATGATCATTACGTGAGCCTGAAGGATGGTTATCTTGCTCTGCAGGAGAGGCTTCGACTGTCGATGGGTTCACTTTCTTCTCTTAAGGAAGAACATGACCGGGACATTGTGCGGTATCATCGAGTTGGGTCAGAGTTGAAGTCTGAGTTGGAAGACGTGCGTGCTTCCTTGGATGTGGAGAAAGCCGTGGTGGAGAGGACTGCCCAGATGTTAAAACATGCGCGGGAGGAGATATCTGGCTTGGAGACTCAGTTGCATGCGGCGCGAGATGAGGTTGCAGGCCTTGAGACCCAGCTTTGTGCGGCGAAGGTGCAGGTAGAGATGTTATCTTCGGATGACCGTACATCAGAACTGAAGGCCGCAGGCCTTGCGGAGTACCTAGAGTCCTTGGACTATATGCGGGATCGTAGCCTGATTGCGGAGGAGGTTCGTGATGACATTTGGTCCAAGGAAGTAGAGCCTCAGATGGATGACATGCGCCAGTTAGCGCTTCGTCGTGGTGTTTCGAAGGCCATTCGCTTCATAGGGAAGCATCTTGGGTGTGATATTTCTAGTTTCAGTTTTGCGGATGTCTCAGATGATGAGCGTTCTAGCTCAGATGCTGATGACGAGTAGCTGTGGTGCCTATCTGCTTTTGTCTGTTTTGTCATTTACTTGTAGTCATTTGCTTCTGTTATAGCTTTTGAGATTGTCGCCGTTGGGGCTCCTATTCATTATTTGCTATGATAGCCTTACTTGTATGTCATTGTTCTGTGTTTTGTACAGATGTATTTTGACATGAGATAGTTGTTGGTGGGAGTTGATCTTTGTCACGGTGTATTTGTATAGGGATGACCCATGGTTTAACGTGTGGGCCTGACTCGCGGCCTAGTTTGTATGAGGGCTTCTTTGTGAGGGGGCCGAGTCCTCATGGTGTTGCGTGGAGCAGGTCCACGGCCTTTTGCGCGGGACAGGCCCGCGGCTTCTTCGTGAGGGGGGCAGGCCCCCACGGTGTTGCGTGGAACAGGTCCACGGCCTTTTGCGCGGGACAGGCCCGCGGCTTCTTCGTGAGGGGGGCAGGCCCCCACGGTGTTGCGTGGAACAGGTCCATGGCTTTTCGCGCGAGACAGGCCCGCGGCTTCTTCGTGAGGGGGGCAGGCCCCCACGGTGTTGCGTGGAACAGGTCCACGGCTTTTCGCGCGAGACAGGCCCGCGGCATCTTCGTGAGGGGGGCAGGCCCCCACGGTGTTGCGTGGAACAGGCCCACGGCTTTTCGCGCGAGACAGGCCCGCGGCTTCTTCGTGAGGGGGGCAGGCCCCCACGGTGTTGCGTGGAACAGGCCCACGGTTTTTCGCGCGAGACAGGCCCGCGGCTTCTTCGTGAGGGGGGCAGGCCCCCACGGTGTTGCGTGGAACAGGCCCACGGCTTTTCGCGCGAGACAGGCTCGCGGCTTCTTCGTGAGGGGGGCAGGCCTTGAATTTTGCTCGGACATGCCGTGTTTGCAGAAAATAAAAGGTAATTCTTTAAGTAATAAGCGTGATTCAAAGTATTTGCATGAGATCGGGTTTGTGACTTATATAGTTCACATAGTCTTGAATTGAAAGTGACGGCATAAAAGAGTCATAGTGTGTCACTGGTAAAAGCGGCGTAGATTCTGCGCGTTCCAGGTGCGTGGGAGAATCTTTCCTTCGGCGTTTCGTAGCTTGTATGTGCCTGGCTTCACCATAGCGGTGACAACGAATGGTCCTTCCCATGTTGGAGATAGCTTGTCGCCTTGTGTTCCCTTCCCGGCCGCTTCCAAGGTGCGAAGGACTAGATCTCCGATGTTGATTGAGCGGGCCTTTACTCGGCGGTTGTAGTAGCGGGCTGTGCGTTGTTGGTAGGCAGCGGCGCGAAGAGCGGCTTCTTCTCGGACTTCGAAGATCAGGTCAAGGTTGTCTCGGAGCGCCTCGCTGTTTATCTGGGGATCGAAGTTGGATGTCCGAGGACTAGGGACGCCAATGTCGACGGGTATGATAGCCTCCGTTCCATAACAGAGATTATACGGAGTTTCTCCGGTAGGCGTTCTCTCTGTGGTGCGATATGCCCATAACACATTAGGAAGAGCGTCCACCCATTGCCCCCCAGCGTCTTCTAGTCGTGTTTTTAGCCCCTTTAGGATAGTGCGGTTGGTTACCTCAATTTGCCCATTGGACTGGGGATGTGATACTGCTGTGTGTCGCAATGTTATCTTTAAATCTTCACATAACTTGGTAAAGGACTTTCCCGTGAATTGCGTGCCGTTGTCTGTAATAATGACTGCTGGTATGCCGAAGCGACATACGATGTTCTTCCAGACGAATTGTTTGGCGTTTTCCTCGGTTATTTTGGCCAGTGGTTCTGCTTCGATCCACTTGGTAAAATAATCGATTGCCATAATGATGAATTTTCTTTGACCGGAAGCTAGTGGCAGAGGTCCAAGGAGGTCTATCCCCCATTGTGTGAACGGCCAGGCTCCTTGTATTGATGTGAGGGCAACCGGGGGCTGCCGGGGAATGTTAGCGTGTACTTGACAGCTCTTGCATTTCTGAACGAATTATGTCGCTTCCTTCTTCATGGTTGGCCAGTAAAATCCTTGCCGTAGGATTTTCCTAGCCAGGGCTTTTCCCCCGAGGTGCTCGCCGCATACTCCTTGGTGAACTTCGCGGAGCGTGTACTCGGCATCTTCTCCTGATAGGCACTTCAGGTAGGGTCCTGCAAAGGACCGTTTGTATAGTTCCCCGTCTATCAAGGTGAATGCTGCCGCCCTCATTCTTAGGCGGCGAGCCTCCTTTTGATCTTCTGGTGATAGTTGGCCCTTCAGGTGGGCGATTAGCGGGGCTATCCATGATTCTTCTGCTTTATTGACTTCCGCTACCTCCCACGGGCCGTGAATACTGGGGAAGACTATTTCTTCAACTTGGCGCCTTCTTGATTGGTATTGTGTTGAAGAAGTGGCCAGCTTTGACAGGGCATCTGCCTTGTTGTTTTGTTCTCGAGGGATATGCACAATTTGGATTTGTGGGATTTGGATGATGAGGGACTTGACGAGTTTCAGGTATTGGGATAGCTGTTCGCTTTTGGCTTCAAATTCTCCTTCTACCTGCGAGACAACAAGTTGTGAGTCAGAGTAAACGGTCAGCTGTTGGATCTGGCAGCTGATGGCGAGTCTGAGTCCTGCGATGAGGGCCTCGTACTCTGCTGCATTGTTAGTAGCAGGGAATTTTAGTCGAAGTCCATATTCTAGAGTAACGAGTTCTGGATTTATGAGGAGCAGGCCTGCTCCAGCACCTTCAGCCCCCGAGGCCCCGTCTACGTATAACGTCCATGCTCGTCCGGCTTCCGAGGGTGCAAATTCTGTTTCCATCGGTAGAGTGTTCTCTACAATGAAGTCGGCCAACACCTGAGATTTGATGACGGGGCGCGGGAGGAAGTGGATATCGAATTCACCCAACTCGACAGCCCACTTAACCAATCGACCGGATGCTTCGGGTTTTTGAAGAATGGCCCGGAGTGGTAGCTCGGTTAGGACCTTAATAGTGTGAGCCTGGAAGTAAGGACGGAGCTTTCTTGCGGAGAAGACAAGCGCTAAGGCTGTTTTGTCTGCAGCTGGGTAGCGGGTTTCGGTATCAGAAAGGATTTTGCTCAGGTAGTAGATGGGGCGCTGGATTCCTCCTTCGTCTTTAACTAGGACTGAACTTAGGGCTGCTGGTGTGATGGCGAGGTATAAAAAGAGAATTTCTCCGGGAGCTGGCTTGGATAGAAGTGGAGGAGAGGCCAGGTATTGCTTTAAGGATTCAAAGGCCGATTGACACTCATCGGTCCATTGAAACCCTGAGTTTCGTGCTCCTCGGAGGATTTTGAAGAAAGGGAGGTACTTGTCCCCTGTCCGAGCTAGGAATCGGGATAGTGCAGTGATTCTTCCGTTCAACCGTTGTACATATTTAAGTGATCTGGGTGGAGACATTTCTTCGAGAGCCTTGATTTTCTCAGGGTTGGCCTCTATTCCTCGCTGGGTAACCATGAACCCTAAAAATTTTCCAGAAGTGACACCGAAGGCGCACTTGCTTGGGTTGAGCTTCATTCCATATTGCCTGAGGATCTTGAAACATTTTTCTAGGTCTTCTAAATGACTTTCCCGGCGAATGCTCTTAACTAGCATATCGTCTACATACACTTCCATGGATCTGCCGATGAGTTCCTTAAAGATCTTGTTCATGAGTCGCTGATAAGTAGCCCCTGCATTTTTAAGCCCGAATGGCATTACCCTGTAGCAATAAATTCCTTTGTCGGTACGGAAAGCCGTGTGCTCCTCGTCGGTTGGATTCATTCGAATCTGGTTATATCCGGAGTAGGCATCCATGAAGCTAAGCAGTTGATGTCCGGCGGTTGAGTCAACTAGTTGGTCGATCCTGGGAAGCGGAAAGCTGTCCTTAGGGCAAGCCTGGTTGAGATTTGTATAATCTACACACGTTCTCCACTTTCCTGAGGATTTCTTTACTAGGACAACATTAGCTACCCAAGTAGGGTAGCCAACTTCTCGAATGAATTGTGCGCGTAGGAGTTTTTCAACCTCTTCTTCTATCGCTTGGAGCCTCTCAGGGGCGAAATTTCTCTTCTTTTGAATGACAGGCTTGCATGCAGGGTTGATGCTGAGGGAGTGGCGGATGATTTGAGGGTCGATCCCAGGCATATCTTCTGGGGACCAAGCGAAGATATCCTTATTCTTGCGGAGGTAGGCTGCTAATTCTTCCCTCTCATGCTCCTGCAAGAGGGATCCAAGCTGGACGGTGCGATCCGGCTTTGATGAAGAGAGGGGGACTTCAATTAGACCTTCGGTGGGTTTCCCTCGTTGCAGAACTGCTTCATCTCTGAGGTCGAAGTCATCGATGTTTAGCGTGGTAGGCTCGGTGGGCTGTGCTTGTTTGGAATAACAACTCCTTGCGGCTTCCTGGTTTCCGCGTACTACTCCAATTCCTCCCGGAGTAGGGAACTTCATTGCTAGATGGGGGATAGATGGGATGGCCTTGAAGGTAGTTTGAACAGGCCTTCCGAATATAGCGTTGTACGCTGAGCTTGAATCTACTACCACGAATTGAGCTTCATGCGTAATCTGTCTCGGGAATTCCCCCAACGTGACTGGTAGTGTGACGGTTCCGATGACTTGGACCTGATGGTTGTCGAAACCATATATCGGTCCTGCGGCTGGAGTTAGCTGCTGCCGAGATATATTCATATTTTGCAGAGTGGTGGAAAAAAGGACGTCGACTGAACTGCCATTATCGACGAGGATTCGCTTGACGTTATAGCAGGGATTTCCGATTCCGGCGCTAATTACGAGCGGGTCTTGATGTGGGATTCGGACGTTGATAAGGTCTTCATCCCCGAATGATATGGTGGCGTCCTGCTTTCTTTTTTTATCTTCATGGACTTCCTTTACAGAGTGGACTGACAGTATCTGTGAGGTCAGAATAGGTGATCCGGCAATAGTCTCAATGTTTCCTACTGCTTGCCTTCCTCCCTCGGGCGCTGGCGGGGCATTCTGATGGTCCCTGGGTCGCCTAGGAGGGTCTTGCTGCTCTTGGACCCTTCCTTGCAGAAATCTACCGAGCAGTCCTAACCGGACTAAACGCTCGATTTCCTCCTTTAGGCGAGCACATTCTTCAGTGGTATGCCCGGTCGATCGATGATATTCACAATACTTTGATTGATCGTTCTTAGGATTAGGAGGTGGTTGCCTCGGCCGTTGTAATGCTGGTTCATTCTGAATGGCGTACAAAACGTTGGTGCGAGATGTGTTGAGAGGGGTATAGTCCCTAGGGGGATCTCTTTGTGAGTCTCGCCTGCGCTGTCCGGCTCGACGTTCCTCCTGGAATCTTCCTTCCTGCCGTTGAGGAGTCGGCTCTTTATCTCTTTGCCTTTTCTGCACTCCATCGAACTGTCGCCTATGAGCTTCAATAGCTTCGTCTGCGGCTATCTGTGCCTCAATTCTGTGCACCAGATCCGGGTAGTTGGGTACGGTCTCTCTCATGAGTGCTGAATAGAAGCCGCTGGGGCGAAGACCCCCCAGGAATACTCCCCGTAGGAGTTCGGGGTCTACGCCCGGGATCTGGCGAGCTTCGGCAGTGAAACGTCGAAAGAATTCTTTGAGGGTTTCCCCTTCGTTCTGGCGGATTCCGGAGAGATGAGATGGATCACGGACAATCTTTCGATTGGTGATGAATTGGTCGGAGAATTGCCTGGTTAGCTCGGCAAAACTAGTAATGGTACTGGGCCTTAAAGAGTGGAACCATGTTCGAGCTTGCCCTTTGAGAGTGGTTGGGAATACTTGACATAACAATTGATCGGTGGCATGGAAGATCCTCATGATGGTGGTGAAATGATTGACATGCTCGAGTGGATCGTCAGTTCCGTCGAATGTTTCGACGCTTGGGAGTTTGAACCCGGGTGGAATTGGATGATCGAGGATCTGCTGGGTCAAGGGGGAGCCTTGATAAAGCGTTCGCTGAGGGTGGAAATCTCTTCTTGCGGCTTGGCGGCATTCTTCAGCCACGGCCTCCCTGATCTCTTGACGAGTTAGTAGAGGGTGGATGAGAGCATCGTTAACTGGATCGTGGGGGCGATCTGCCCTTGCTCTTCCTAGATAGGGATGAGCCGAACTGGCGGCATCTGAATGATCTTCGGGTCCTTCCTGCTCTACAGGGTCTTCCTGGTTCCTTGGTGGATTAAATAGTGGAGGATGGTTAGCTGGCGGAGGTGACCTGGGCGGAGCTGGAGGCGCTCCCAAGTTCCGAAGCAGTGTGAGCATTTCTGTCTGCTGCTCCTCCATTTGGCGGACACGCCCCTCCAGAGCGACGACAGGGGCGAGCGCTGCTTCAGCGGTCAGTGGTACGTCTACCAGAGAGTGAGATCGTGCAGGCTCAGTGTGTTCGCCAAGTGCGGATCCTTCTGCGGTGCGGGTGCTCCTCTTTGCCATTGTGATGAACTTGCTCCGCGAAGGATATTGGGAATGCTTCCCACAGACGGCGCCAAACTGTTGCGGTCTAACTCGATGCTCCGGTCGGGCCGGATATTCTTGGGTCGCCTTAGCTCTCGGAGCGGTCGAGCGCGCACACAGTCAATTGAAGAGTGAGGGATGGACACGGGAAGTTTTAACGTGGAAAACCCTTCAACCGGGTGAAAAACCACGTGACCGGGTCGGTGCCGATCAAAATCCACTAATTTGTCGGAGTTTTACAGTTTGATGGGGGAAATCGGGGCGACAGGCCGCTCCCGTTACAATTTTTAGGAGAGAGAGTATATGCACTCGTTGGTGGGCAACAGACTGCCACGCCAATGGGACTTGGATGGTGGAAATGCGCGAGGTACTTCAGTCGCACGTGCTTGGAGGCGACGCGTGTCCGGGGGTTGTCGCCGCTTCCTTTATGCGTCTTCCTCGGTCCTTGGAGTGTTCCCCTTGTAACTGGACTCTGGTGGGGTGCCGATAACCGATGACGGGTTCTGGTGGCTGTTGGCGGGTGCTAATACCTGTTGGTGGCCGCTGGAGGTTGCGGGTGGCTGTCGGTGGCTGGCGGCGAGAGGCGGCCACCGGTGGTTGACGACGAGGGGTGGCCGCTGGCAGAGAAAACGGGAGAGCTCCCACCTGAGGAAGAAGAAGAAGGGGGGAAGCGTAGGAGGAGAAAGTTAGGAAATGAGAAGCCCCTGGGGTCCTTTTATAGGCTCCAGGGGGAAGTTATGGCGGGCCCCACCACTAACATAGTGGGTTAGTGGGTGGTTTTGCCCCGATCGGACGGCCGGTAGAGCCTCCCCTTTGATCGGACGGTGGGGAGGTCCTCCCGTGGTGGGGCCGCCCGGACGACGCTGGCGGCGAGGAGGCGGCCGGGTACGGCGGCGGCCGGCCCTGGCTGCGGCCGGCCATGGCCGAGGCCGGCCGGCCATGGCCGAGGCCGGCCATGGCCGAGGCCGGCCATGGCCGAGGCCGGCCATGGCCGAGGCCGGCCATGGCCGAGGCCGGCCATGGCCGAGACCGGCCATGGCCGCGAGCCTGCCATGGCCGGGGCCGGCCATGGCCGCGAGCCGGCCATGGCCGGGGCCGGCCATGGCCGCGAGCCGGCCATGGCCGCGGCCGGCCATGGCCGGGGCCGGCCATGGCCGCGAGCCGGCCATGGCCGCGGCCGGCCATGGCCGCGCGCCGGCCATGGCCGCGGCCGGCCATGGCCGCGCGCCGCCATGGCCGCAGCCGGCCATGGCCGCGCGCCGGCCATGGCCGCGCGCCGGCCATGGCCGCGGCCGGCCATGGCCGCGGCCGGCCATGGCCGCGGCCGGCCATGGCCGCGGCCGGCCATGGCCGCGGCCGGCCATGGCCGCGGCCGGCCATGGCCGCGGCCGGCCATGGCCGCGGCCGGCCATGGCCGCGGCCGGCCATGGCCGCGAGCCGGCCATGGCCGCGGCCGGCCATGGCCGCGGCCGGCCATGGCCGCGGCCGGCCATGGCCGCGGCCGGCCATGGCCGCGGCCGGCCATGGCCGCGGCCGGCCATGGCCGCGGCCGGCCATGGCCGCGGCCGGCCATGGCCGCGGCCGGCCATGGCCGCGGCCGGCCATGGCCGCGGCCGGCCATGGCCGCGGCCGGCCATGGCCGCGGCCGGCCATGGCCGCGGCCGGCCATGGCCGCGGCCGGCCATGGCCGCGGCCGGCCATGGCCGCGGCCGGCCATGGCCGCGGCCGGCCATGGCCGCGGCCGGCCATGGCCGCGGCCGGCCATGGCCGCGGCCGGCCATGGCCGTGGCCGCGGGCCGGCCGGGAGCCGCCGCCGGCGGTTCCCTCCGCGGGAGAGGGGAGGAGATGGGGCCCACCCCCCATGATCTCCATGAGAGATCATGGGGGCAAGGTGGGCCCTCCCATGATCTCCCTTGGTGGGGATCATGGGGGGTCTCTTTCATCCTTATAAATTAAGGTGGAGCCTATCAAAACTGGATGTTTATTTATAAAGAAAAAAAATCATTATAGGGCACAAGCACAAATAAAGGTTGTGGTTATGGTCAATGATTATATTGAGTTTGACAATTTAAGGTTCCGTTTGGGGGACTTATTTTCACCGGTCAAGCGGTTACGACCGCATGAACCGGACCTTAATTTAACTTAAGGTTCGGTTCATGCGGTCGTAACCGCTTGACGGGTGAAAATAAGTCCCCCCAAACGGAGCCTAAACATCACCTCAGCAACATTATTCGTAAAAAGTCCTGCATGAAGAGGATCCTTATAGGATATATTTCTCTCATTGGCCCCAAAGCACATTCTCTGAGAATCCATGCATGTGCTCACTGAATAGTTATTTTAGGATTTAAGGTTTTGAATTTAGGAGAACACATGCACATTTACTCTCATCACAAATCCAGTCACTACGAATGAAATTAATTTTTTAATTTCGATGGGATTGGTTGGCTGACCCTTCTTCTCCAAAGTGAGTTGAAATCTTTCCCTTGCAAGGGAATGAACAGCATATTAAGGAGGAAATATCCCGTCCAACAAGTTGGCTGTGTGAATTTTTAGTAAGTTACTTCGAGCTACTACACATTAATGATCGATATTCTAACGGTAATTCAGATAATCATATACTTGTCTTCAGCTTTTATATATATATATATATATATATATATATATATATATATATATATATATATATATATATATATAAGCTCTGAATTGGTTCTCCCACAATACATATCTGAATTATGCAAATAATATATGCATTTTGTAGCCAAGAACGAGATCTACAACTTTCATGTTGAACATTCTTCCAAAATTTGCACGGTTTGGCCGGAATCTCGTCAGAAAGGTTGCTGGCTCGAAATGAATATAATAATAATAAATTTCAAAATTCGAGCCAGCAACCTTTCGGGCAAGATTCCGGCTAAACCATACAAATTTTGGAAACATGTTCAACATGAAAGTTGTAGATCTCGTTCTTGGCTATAAAATGCATATATTATTTACCTAATTCTGACTTGTATTGTGGGACAACCAACTCAAGCTTTTTTAAGCTTAAAAAAGCTTGAGCTTATATATTCCAAACTCATATATATATATATATATATATATATATATATATATATATATATATATATATATATATATATATATATATATATATATATATATATATATATATATATATACGAGTGACAGGCACGGGCCTCCGGCCCGATGACCACGCGCCACAGTACCCGGCCGGTGACAGCGAGCTTCGCCCGCCCCCCGGCGGGCTTCGCTCGCACCCGGACTGTTTTTTTTATATATATTATTATATTACCTGATTTCTGTGTCTTTACTGTAGCAGTCTCGCCGCCCAGATTTTTCGGGTCCCAAATCGAAGGTCAAGGAGGCTCCAAATTAAAAAGTGATCAACATGAAAGTTGTTCGGATCGCCGAGATCTACAACTTTCATGTTGACCGCTTTTTGTTTTATAGCCATCTTGACCCTCATATTGGGCCCCGAAAAACCTGATTTCCGTGCATTTACTGTAGCAATCTCGCCGCCCAGACTTTTCGGGTCCCAAATCGAAGGTCAAGGAGGCTCCAAATCAAAAAGTGATTGACATGAAAGTTGTTCGGATCGCCGAGATCTACAACTTTTATGTTGACCACTTTTCGCTTTAGAGCCATCTTGACCCTCATATTGGACCCCGAAAAATCTGATTTTCGTGCCTAAACAGGCGGGTGAACAGTTCACCGGCCTGTTTTAGTCCCACACCGTCCATTTTTAGGAGTTTTGCGGGTATATATTCAATATTCCGCATTCAATAGTTGAAGTAATGTTGGCTGGCTGACTTGCGGCGGGCTTGCTTGCAGGTTTTCGCGGGATGGGCTTGCTGGTTGTTTGCAGGCTCGCCGATTGCGGGTCCGCTAGTTTTTTGGTTGTCCTATAGTAGGTTTAGGACTGTCCTAAAGTAGGTTTAAGAGACCTATAAAAAATCTGGATAGAGGGTTGGTTTGATCCAACGGTTCATGATCAAAAATCTGAAATCCGACGGCCACCTAATTACCCTCTAATTTCGAACTCATGCTATATGCAGGCCACCATATTTCTTTATAATATGGTATAGATATATATATATATATATATAACAACGACACTCAAGCCTTTATCCCACTACAGTGGGGTCGGCTATATGGAATTTTTGTCGTCATTGTGCTCTATTTATTGTCATAATCTCACTAATGCCTAAGTACATCATGCCTTTTGTTATAGTTTATTCCAAGTCTTTATTGGTCTACCCCTCCCTCATTTAACATGCCTAGTGATTAGACTCCCAGAATGCCTAACAGGTGCCTCTAATGGTCTCCTTTGTGCATGTCCAAATCATCTTTGTCTAGCTTCTCGCATCTTCTCTGCAATTGGTGCTACTCCTGTCTTATCCCTGATACATTCATTCCTAATTTTATCCAGTCTTGTGGGTTCACACATCCACCTAAGCATTATCATCTCCACAACTCCCATTTTTTGCTCATGTACACAATTCACTGCCCAACACTCAGAACCATAGAGCATCGCAGGTCTAATTACAGTACGGTAAAACTTGCCCTTAAGTTTTAGTGGTACTTTACGATCACGTAAGATCCCTGACGTGCATCTCCACTTCAACCAACTCGCTTGGATTCTATGTGTCATATATTTATCAATACGTCAGTATTTTTTAACTATCGTTCCAAGATATTTAAAACACCCACTACGGGAAATATCTTGATCACCCAACTTAATAACGAAGTCATCCGTCCTTGTACTGCTAATTTTAAGCTCCATATACTCCGTCTTTGACCTGCTCAACCTAAAACCCTTCTTTTCTAAAGTATCTCGCCAAGATTCAATTTTGCATTTACACCCTTACGCCTCTCATCAACCAAAACGATATCATCAGCAAACAATAAACATCAAGGTATTGTTTGTTGGATATGTCGGGTGAGCTCATCTAAGATAAGGGTAAAGAGATAAGGGCTTAAAGCTGAACCTTGATATAAGCAAACATCGATAGGGAATTCCTATGTTAATCCTCTAGATGTCCTCACCCTTGTAACTGAATTTGTATACATATCTTTGATTATGTCAATATATGATACATTTACACCTTTCTTTTTTAAGACTCTGCATAAGATCTCTCTTGGAACTCTATCATTAGACTTGTCAAGATCAATAAACAACATATACAAATCTTGTTTTCTTTCTCGATAGCTATCAATGAGTCTCCTTAAGAGATGTATAACTTCTATGGTCGACCACCATAACAAGAATCCAAATTGATTCTCTGAGTTGTTAGTCTTTTGTCTTACTCTTCTTTTTATTACTCGCTCTCATAGTTTCATGGTATGACTCATCCATTTAATTCCTCTATAATTAACACAATTTTGTATATCTCATTTACTCTTATACAAAGTTACCAAGATACTTTCTCTCCATTGGTCTGACATCCTCTTTGACTTTAGTATCTTATTGAAAGAACATGTAAATCACAAAATTCCTTCATTTCCTAAACATTTTCATACTTTGATGGATATATCATCTGGCCCAACCCCTTTTTCATTCTCGGTCTTATTTATAACATCATTTATCTCTGATACTTGAATTTTACGATAAAATATTATGTTTTACACTACTTTGATTTACTTAACTCTTCCAAGTTCAATTCATTGTCCATTATTTCATTAGATAGTTGATAAAAATATCTTTTTCATCAGTCTTTAATATACGTATCATCCGTCAAAATTGTTTCTGTCTCATCCTTTATGCATTTTACTTGACTTAAATCTCTTGTCTTCATTTCTCTAGTTCAAAAAATTTTATATATGTCACGCTCTTCATTTTGTGTATCTAGTCGCTTATAAAAAATTTCATAAGCTCTACTTCTTACTTTACTTACTGTTTGTTTAGTTTTTTTTTGCGACTTAATACATGGCTAAGGTTTCATCATTCCTACAAGCGTAGAGTGATTTATAGTTGACCCTCTTTGCTTTCACTTTGTCTTGCACTTCCTCTTTCCACCTCTAAGATTCTTTATTTAGTGATACACGACCTTTTGATATTTCAAGTACGTTCTTTCCACTTATCCTTAAATGTGAAGACATAACTTCCCATAAGACATTAGGATTAATATAAGAGTCATCAACTAGTTGTTCCATAACTATTGTCTTGAAAGCAAGTTGTTTTTCCATCTTCAAGTTCCATCACCTAATTTTTGCAACATTTTGGTTTTTGTCTTAAATTTATTATATTTAATTTGTACATCTAATATCACTAACCTAAGTTGTGTTATCAAACTTTCTCCTGATATGACTTTGCAATCCTTACAAATCATTTTATCAATTTTGTGAGTCATAAAATAAGGCGATTGTTAACCGCAACCTGATTTTAGTTTTTCGCACCCCATTGTTAACCGCAACCCAATTTTTTACTTACTGCACCCCATTGTTAACTACAATCAAAATATTTGAAAATGTGAGAACTGCCATCTGATTTACTAAAGACAATACATCATACCAATAATGTCCATGAATTGCTAAAACCGTGGGGGTTTCTATTGCTCGGAGAGATGTGCACCTAATATTTGCAGAAAAACAACAGTGGTATTTTCTCTAATCTAGGAAAAAACATTCCAATAGCTTTCGAAAAAATAAATTCACCATTACAAACAAGAATGTTCTTAGAACTGCTGGTTTAATCCACCACTTGTTGCAATCATTCTTGAAGAAACTCGTTTAGGCATTTTAACAAACACCAAGAATGTAGACTGTGTCCTTTTATGTGAAATTTCTAATGTTAGCTTACTTTTATGATTACAAATGTAAGAAAACAAAATTGAAAAGTAGAAGGGAGGAGGATAGAGGATGTCAGCATTAGCTTACTGAATCAAATGTCGTGTTAAAAGAAGGGCTGAATAGGGAGGACGCTTTTGTTTCATCGAAGGGGGTTCACAAAGCTGTAGAGGTGATTCTTCTAGTGTCTTTGTTGGAGATCAAAAGGGAGAGGATGGACATCGACTCCAATAAGGAGCAAAGTAGATTTGGGGTAGTTCGTCGAGCCCAACAAAGAGGAGTTGCGGAGGAGTCCTATTTTGGTGCTCGTTGATCCCAACGAAGAGGAGAGGAGATGTGTTTCATCGTTTGTCAAGCCTAGCAAGAAGGAGGAAGGAGGAAGAAGGTCTCGAGCGAAGAGGAGCATGCATAAAATTTGGGTTGTGGTTAAAGGAGAGAATTAGGAGGTCTTTTTAAAAATTTGGGTTTCGGTTAGCCAAAGTTAGGTTGCGGTTAACAATCGCCTAAAATAATCAATTTGTGACTTATTTGGTCCGTTTGTAAACGTAATTAAATGTTCTTTCCTCTTTATGAAAAACATATTTGATACAATTAGCACATGTGTTGCGACAAAGTTTAAAATAGTTAGTCATTTTTCATTTCTTTCTCCATAATCACATCCTCAATGAACGGTTGTGTAATCTATATTTTCCTTCCCTATATGTCCATTTAAGTCTCCTCCTATAAAAATCTTCTCTCTTTGTGAGATTTCTTCTTGAGTTTATATATATATAAATGAATAATTACCAAAACTTCCCCAAGGAAGTTAGAAAAATTATAAGTTGCACACCTCTTATTTTTGAAGTTACAAAAACCTCTAATGCAGGACGACATGTAGGGTTTGCGCGTCTGTCTGCTATTTTTAGGAAACCCTAAATGCATGTAATGAAGAATTGAATTTTGAGCGGGCGTTGCACAAACTTTAAGAAATGAAGCAACTAGATTTTTTGTAAAACACAAAATCATTATTTTGTTTAAAATGAGTTTTCTTAAAAAATCGTTCAATTCTTAATTCGGGGAAAGAAGGTTCGTAACTTTCATTATTTCCCATTATAGTAGCAAATCAAAAATCGTGAACTCCAAATACATTTTCGTTTGGATTTTTCGACGTAGCGTTCACTGAGAAATTTCGGTCAAAAATACAACAATAAATCTATTACCCTATGAGGAAATATATAGACACACACAAAGGAGGAGAAAGAAACAATTACCCATGGAAAGTGGCATTTTTTCGCAATCAAATTTGACGGAAATCACGCGAGGAATTCCTTGTCACATTTGATCTCGCGTTCTGAGGTCGGCCGCTATCGCACACGGGCACCACGGAGAAATTTCACTCACTCTCACACGAAAGGGGTTCTACGAAATCTCAATCACTCAACCTTACATAGAAACCACAAACTAAACAACCTAAAATTCACTCGCTCTCACACAAGTGGCTCCACAAAATCTCTAACAAAATAACTCTCTACCGTCTACATGACCCAAGAAGCAAAATCACACAGAAATTATTTCTTCAACACCAGTGGTTCCAATGGAATCACACAAACAACACTCTTTTAAATTTTTATCTACAATTGAAATTCATCAACAGGAAACAATGACTGAATAGTAACATCAAACATCAACTGTTCATCTTCAACATCCTTTGAAAACAGGAAGCCAGCTATATCATCCAACACTACGCTTCAACTATGCTCATACATCAAACAATCAATCACTCCTAATCTCACTTACAACACTCCTCAACAGGAATTATCAAACACAATAATCAATCATTTCATAGCCATCATCATCAAAAATAAATACATAAATATCCTTATTTATAGAGTTCGAAAAAGAAAATTAACATAAACCTGAAATTTTTGTAACTGTTGCCTTGTGGAGGTTTGGCCATGGCGAAAGTTTGGACATGGGGTTGAAACCGTAGGAGAGGAGGCACATGACAGTGACCATGGCTAAAATGGTCGTCGAAACAGTTGGAGGACAGTCATGGATGCCAAAATCGCAGATCATGTGAGTGATTTTTTTCTTGTGCGGCGCAAAATACGGAAACAAGGAGGCATAACCTATCCCTAACCTTGCATGAAATTGAAAATGAGAACTCGGGCTGATTAGAAGAGGATAACAGGGCCTGGGCTGACTGGGAAAGGCTAAACCGGTTTTGATAAGCTGTAAACCGACTTCTTTAGGAGGGATTTAAATCCAATCAAACTATATAGATATATAAATATACTTATATGTAATATATCTTTATTATATAAGGAAACCCCTAATGGCTCCATGATGTAAAATTTAAATCTCAAAATGCCCTCATTAAAACATGTTTTGTGGTTTAATTTTGCGGCATTTTGGTCTTTCGACCAGCTCAGTGCTTAATTTTATTTTAAATCTTTGTTCGTGCACTGTTAGTCTACTTCAACATCGTGATATCCACGATTTCTTCATAGCTGCCCTAATTCCTACTCCCCGCTCTTCCGTGATTTTTTTACAGCTGCAGAAAATCCCTTCCTCTACTCGCATCTCCGCCTCATTCGAAGGGTTCGCCGACAAGGGTGCACTGAGTGCAGCTGATGAAGGTTCTCATCACATCTGGTTCTCATCACATCCGTTTCTCATCACATCCGGCTCTCATCTACTCGCCATTTCTCATCCCACACATCCTACTCTCATCTACTCGCACTCTCAGCCGATGCATGTACATTGTCCGATAACTTAGAACACTGTTCGCCTACCTCAACATCGCGATATCCGCGATTTATTCACATCTGCCCTAATTCCTCCTCCCTGCTCTTCCGATATTTCTTCACACATGCAGAAAATCACTTCCTCTGCTCGCATCTCCACCACATTCGAAGGGTTCGCCGACAAAGGTGCGTTGATTCCAACCGATGCAGGTTCTCATCACATCCTTCTCTCATCTACTCGCCATTTCTCCTCCCACACATCTGGCTCTCATCTACTCGTGTTCTCAGTCGATGAAGGTACATTGTCTGATAACTTGGAATAGAAGCATACACTCCCTCAAATCCTTATGCACACTCTAACCTCAAAAAAATTCTCCATCAAAAAATAAATAACATTTCTTAAGTTGTCGAGCTTCCGGTGCCGAGCTTCAAGCTATCATCTTCAGAGCTGCATCGGCTCTCATCTTCAGAGCTACAAAGATGAACGATGCTTCCGGTGCCGAGCTGAAGGTATCATTCTACATCTCAATTCATGGTTTCTCATCTTAGATCTTCAACTGTTACAGTTCTTGATTTCAGATTCATGGTTTATCTCTCCATTTGTATTATTTTTGTGGCCATTAAAGAAGCATGATCATAGAATGTGAGAGAGGGAGATGAAATTATAAAATGTGTTGGTATTGTTCTTTCTTGATTCTAGATTCTAGATTCATGTTCCCTTCCAGATTACGTTATTTTTGTGGCTTATACAATTTTCATGCCCACATGGTATTTGATGAAATGCCTATAAATCATAGAATGCAGAAAGACATTACAGGCAACCAACACATTCTATGATTTACAAGCATTTCATCAAGTACCATGTGGGCATGAAAATTGTATAAGCTACAAAAATAATGTAATCTAGAAGGGAACATGAATCTAGAATCTGGAATCAAGTGTAACATCTCTCAAACAATTACACCCTTAAGAGTGGTTTTGTCATGACTAGGTCATGACAAAATCTTAGGAAGCTCAAGAAGAACAGGTGAACTAAGGTTTGAAGATGAAGATCACCATGGTCTGTAAATAACACATTCCAATTACCTAACTTAGGGTATGACTTTAAGGCCTCACCTTGACTCTTTGACCCCACTATAACATCCCTAGCCCCTTTAGAAGGTTCATTGGGTCACAAAGGATCCATTGGGGGTCAACCAAAGTGGTCAAGTTGACCAAAGTCAACCTTAATCCTAAATGGTCAAAGTGGCCTATCTAGGGCCAGTGGACCTTCACCTTTACTCCTTAACCCCCACTTGAACCTTCCTAACACTTCATGAGGTTCATTGGGCCACTAAGGGCCCATTGGGGACAACCCAAGTGGTCAAGTTGACCAAAGTTGATCAACCTAAACCATAAAGTGGCTAAAATGCTCTAATTAAGGGTCAAGTGGCCTACAAGGTGTCGAACTAACCCTACACAAGACTCCCTAGACCTTAGGGGAGGCCAATGGGTCACCAAGGTCCCATTGGGATCAACCCAAAAGGTCAATTTGACCAAAGTCAACTCAACCCTAAAATAGGTCAAACTAGCCTAAATGACCTAACCAAGCCCAAGCCACTTGGGCTAAGCCCAATTTGAGTGTCCCATTAACTTTAGGAGGCTGATATTTACATGGAATGCCATCTAAATTTTTGAACTGGTGACTAGGAGAGAGAGAAAGTTAAGTTGCCCTTAATGGAGGAGAGAGATAGAAGAAAGAGAGAGGATTAATGGAGGAAGACCATGCATCACTTCTTCCACCTCCCCTAAGTAGCCTTTGGGATTCCATGATGCTTAGTATTCATCTCCCCATCAGCTCTAGTCGATAGAGATCAAGAGGGGAGCCCAACCACCATGGCCAACCACCCCTTCACCACCCCTCCCATGAAAAATATAAATCTCCACATACAACCCCCTATTCCCACTTTTGACCATCCCATCACCTTCAAAACGTCCTTGGCAGTCAAAATAATGTATTAGATCTAAGGTTTTAGTGGAGGATCGAGGAATCGGGCAAGCTTTCCAGAGAGGAGAAATGTCATGGCTGACCGCCGCCGCCACCGTCATCGAACCCCAAATAAGGTCCACTTCTCCTCCTCTCCCCTTGTGCTAGTATCCTAGATCAAATTAGGCCGAGAAATCGGGCTCAAACGAGCAGATCCAAGTGAGGAAAATGGAGATTTTCTGAAATTTCATGGTGGCGGGTTCGCAGGAAACCACTACCTCCGGTGGCCAAACCACCGTCGGGCGATAGCCACCACCTCAACGGAGGTGGTGGTGGCGGTGGCTGGCCAAGGAGGTGGTCGGATGGCAGGTGGTGGCTCACGTAAAAGCTACAGGAAATGCGTTTTACGAGTGTTGTTCGGGGTCTGTTAGGAGGAAGATGAACAGTGCCATCTATTTTATTATATTTATATATATATATTATATAGTGATTAAATTATCCCTTAACTTAGAGTGTATTGATTTAATTATTAAAACTATTTGGAGGGGTTTCCTGAAAAGTGACCAACATGAAAATTGTAGCCCTTGAAATCTACTTTATTTTAAAATTGATTTCAACCCATTTGGGTAAGTGGTCTGACCACAACACTTAAAATGGTGCAGTCTATACATAGGGCTAGTCAGAGACTAAATTAAGTGCCCCCACTAAAGCACTTGTTCAAATGACTTAAAATTTGGACTGGGAGTTACTCTTACCTATACCTTTCACATATCCAAAAATGGAATTTTTTTTTGGAAAACATTTTTCTATAGTGTTTGTAAAATTTTAATAAACCATGTATGATTTAATTAGAGGGTCTATTGACCTCAAATACCCCCAAACTTTTAGTAGATGATTCTTAGGGTCATTATATGACATTGGTAAAAATTTCATCTTATTTGGGGTTGATTTGAATAGGTATTGGTGTGACCAAAGTTTGGTCTTATAAGGGGAAAATTAGGTCAAAAGTGGACTAGGTCGAGTGAGTGACCATTCCTCATTCAAATGTTATAAAACTTTGGACACTGACTTGTAGTCATATGTAACACCTCACAAGTGGTTTTGGGTGATTTGGGGTGGATATGCCCACAAACCCTAGTACAAGCCCTAGAGTTACCCTTTGAGTATTGAGAAGGACATGGGGTCATATGTCCTTGATTTAACTTGAATATTAGTAGACTACTTCATAGGGTTGTAATAAGCCCTAGATAATTTTACTGGAATTTTTTAGGAACATTTATCAACTCTGAACTATTTAAAGGTTAATTAGGGCAATTTATTTCAAGATGATATTTCATATATATATAACCTTGTATGTTCATGAAACTTGGCAGCGAGCATATATTGATGTTATTGATCTTTGATCATTTTGTTATGAATTTTGGATTGATATATTTGGTACTTTATTCACAACCTCAATGTTTACCCTAATTGCAATCAAATTAATTATGAGTTAAATATGCACTGAAAAATTATGAAACTTGGTCAGAGGACATCTTATGGCATTATAATGTTCTGTGAATTTTTATAAAATTATTGGAAGATATTGCATTTAGGATCATTCATAAAGTGCCCTATATTGAATATATTTAAGTAATTTGTTTATGTGACCAAATAGACTTAGGAAATTATTTTTGGTCAGAATACATTTATTGTCACTTTTAACATCTGGTAATTTTGCCATAATTTTTGTATGATTAATTCTAATATTTCCTACTTTATCTTATGCTTGTGGATAATTAATCAATAATTTGTTTGGAGGTCAAAGCCTTTTTGGAAAATTGTGAATTCTAGTATTTACTATTATTTTGATGATATACACTTTTCAAAATTTTGTTAAGACCATATCATGTCCGAAAATTGTACTTGGTGTTCAAAAGCATTGTTGGTCTTATTTTGCAGAAAATTAATTAAATAACAATTAAGTTAGGAAAAATACTATATTCTGGATTTATTCTCAAAACATTATGATAGACCCCCAGTAATATAATAATCTTAGGTTAATCAGATGAATATTTGAAGGGGTCGCCATTCATACTCATCATGTAGGTTAGTTGGTCTGCACATAGTAGAAACTGTAAAAGTAGAGTAATATGTGAATCCTGTTATGGGAAAGGGTAGTTGGTGTACCTGGTTGGATAAGAATGAATAAGGTCACCAAGAGAAGGTAGGATTTGTGAGCCCGGTTGTGCAAGGACAGAGTTGTGCTCGGGACCGACGATAGATCGTCTTTCCCGGGAAGATGTCTAAATACACATAGGGTTAGTTCAAGCATAATGTTAAGAGGGTTTGAACATGGGTATTCACCAATAATAGTAAGTACCTTGCAAAAGGGAGCTTTGGGCTTCAGCCCATCCTAGTTCTTAGTGCCCCTGAGAGCCCTTCACAGGGAATGCCCTGGGCAGTCCACGGTTAACCATAAACCGAAAGACAAAAATGAATACAAGAGTAATTAGCAATATGCTAGGGATTCACTTTCACTCACCCTAGTGACTCGGGAGGTTAGTTTGGTTTAGACATTCGAGCGGTAGGTTCGGTGGTTGTGGAAATGGGCAAGTTAGCCCGGTGAGCAGAAGGCTCAGAAGGTAATTGTAACAGATAGGTTAGTCCGGGGAGCCGACGGCTCAGAGATTTATATCTATCATAATTGCATGTGCATAAAGGTGGTGGGTCTTCGGTATTAGATGGGTGTTCGCACCGACGTCAATTCGATGTCTCGGTGGGTGTGGTTTACACTTAGCCAAGGGAAAGTTTTGCGGTAGGTCATTATAGTACGTGGTGACTTTGCGGTTGTGTTCTTCGTATTGAGGCGTACGAAGGGCTAGGCCTGGTAGTGCGGATACCCTCCTAGGAGTGGGGTGGCCCGACCCACTGTCTTCGTTGGCCACGACGGAGGCTCCTGGGAGTGATGCTAGCTTCCAAAAAGGGTGAACTAAAGGTCTGTGCGCATAGAGTCGTGTGTGTGTGTGTTGCACTTGCATGAGTCATTGCATACCATATCACTACACACATACTTGCATATAACTTGATATCCCATCGTATAAATTGGTATGATACTTTTTATACGATGAGAGCCTTGCAAAATATCTCTTAACTTATAAGTTTATATGAGCATTCATATAAGTTAAGGTTACTTATTCCATAGTTTACTTTACATGTACTTACTGCTCTACTTTACTTGTATACATTACTGCTTTCTTATTATAGTTCTTTTGTACATACACCTGTTAGGGTAGTTGTCACATGCTTGTTTAACTCTGCTTTGTTATCCTCCGCTTTAATCCTCCCCGCACGGAGCCTAGGAGTCACGGGGGTGAGGAGAGGACGATGGTGGCTTAGTATTTTGACTAACGGTCGGTGGTCCACATCATTTTAGGTGACAGAGCAGCAGGAGCACCAGCATCGGCAGGACAAGGAGGAAAAACATAAGAAGCAGTTGTTGCACGCTACCACTACTACATGGCGACGGGTCGAAGACGGTTTTCAGTTGCTTCCGCTAGATGTGTGATTTGTGAGAGAGAGATCATTTGTATTAGACATGTACCGGGCTTAAGCCCATATTTCTTTTCTACCCTCTTTCATATTTTGTACTCATTGTGGACTATAGTACTTTTACTTATATATATATATGTGATCTTGTAGACTTGAACTTATATTTGTTTAATTGTACTTCTACTCCCTTCTATGATCATCAATGCCAGTAAAATCGACATTTTGTAATGGAGACCCTCTCAAGTGTCACCGCAAAACGGCGGTTCTGGGCATAAGACCCGGTAGCGTAGCAAAACAAAATTGGGTCTTACAAACTGGTATCAGAGGAAACCTCGATCTGAAGAGAAGAAGTCCACAAAACACTGGGTCACCCCACGCGAGCATTAGATTGAGGACAAACTAAGCAGCGAAAGTTATGGTGTGCCCATGTGTAAAAATCACAATATATAATCCATAAATCAATGAGTTAAGCAAACCCAACTAGGAAATTTGACTCACCAAGACGATTCTTATTGTATCCTGGTAAAAATTGACTTTAGGTATAATTCAGTTAAGGTACGAAGATGCCCGAAATGACTAGAGGAAGAATCTAACGTGAGAAAAATGTACTTAACGCTTAAACTCTGATGTCCCTACTTTACTCATCAAGTAGTACTATCACCGGTTACCTAAACTAATAGAACCAACTTAAGGAGAATTGATGCATGTGAACCATTAGCAGAATAGTAGGGGACTCGTAGACTCGTCCCACGTATCAATGGCACGATTAGGATGAGACAACCATCATACAAAATACCAAGGGTCGAATAAGAATTAAAGATCAGAAGAGATTGATTTGAGATAGAGTCACATGTTGACTTTGAGAAAGTTGTCGTAAATGGTAACCTGGAGAGTCTAAAGTATGGATTATATCAAAGAGTTTCAGGATGGAACCCCAAGTCTAAGGTTGCATGCCCTAAGGATGGAGTGCATATCTAGCCCGAATATAACATGGTAATATCGAAGATACTTAGCCCAAGGTAGGTAGGGGCTTATCTTTTGTTTATTGGGGGCTTGTCCTTTGTTTATTGGGTAAATTAATTATCTACATGGGTTTCCTTAGACCTAACTTAGAAAATGTGTTGTCCCAAACTTAGTGATGTTGAAGCTGGTCCTATTCGACGTTACTCGGGCGATGCCATGGTAATAAGGAAGAGTAATTACGAGACTTAACCCTTACAAGATACAATGTGAATTTGATGACGGGTAGTAAGGTTCAAGATATCTGGGAAGATATGATTAAATCGTTATGTTGTAACATCAGAAGTATGATGAATCTAGGAAACTGCAAGAAATTAGCAGACAATATATTGAAAGATGTAGAACTTAGATATGACTCGTAAAGTTGAATTGATTGATTACTCGGGCATACTCGAAGGAATAAGAACATGATCGTGTAGTGAATGTTTATAGAGTCGTTGTCTACACTCACAAATGAGAACTTAAATCACTGGAAGAGAATTGTGTTTACTAGAACGTGTATTTCCCCGGAATAAAGAGAGACGTCATGGATTTTATGGCGCACGGTGAGGTTGTCGGCTGGTGAAGGACAAGTGCAAAGGTTTTTGGGGAACTACTACAGTCACTGCTCGAGATAGAGTGGAAGTTCGAGGGTATAATTATGAAATAGGTTACCACATCCCCACTTCGGGCACAATTTTAATTGCAACATCGAGGATAGATTGATCGAGGTAGCTGGGGTCACCCCAATCCGGAAGAAATCTCTCGTTGGTGTTTCATGAGATCTATGAGTAGTTTGTCCGTTATCATGGTGTGCTCAAGACGATCGTGTCGAATCAATATGGACGGTTTACGTCTAAAAAAAGAAGATCAGCCCAGGCTTATCTGGGCTCTCGGTCGACATTTAGCACAACTCTCCACCCTCAGATGGACGGAGGTGCAGGACTCCACGGTCTTGGATCTAAGATGAGGATCCAAAAGCACTCGGCTCAGAATTTGTGGAGGACACACATACCCAGGTGAGACTGATTCGAGATAGGATGTTGGAGGTCTAGAGCAGACCGGCCAAGTATTACCATGCGCGACATTTTCAAGTAGAGTTTTAGGATGGAGACCATGGGTTCCTGAAGATACGTCTGATGCATAGAGTCTCGCGGGAACGTGGGCAGAAGAAGCTTGGTCTGAGTAATATGGGGCCCTACAGGATCCTAGAGCAGATCGGCCCATTGGCTTACAGACCAGAGCTACCGCAGGAGTTAGCGGGTTTGCACGACGTCTTCCATGTCTCCTCTCTTAGGAAGGCTCTACTATGGCTGGAGCAGCAGGTTACTAGTATAGATGGCTCGACAGCTTTTGATCGATTGGTCCGCTTCGAGTCGGTCAGGATAGATGATACGGCAGTGTGAGTCATGCGGCGCGAGAAGGTTCAGGTGGTAAAGATCATGTGGTCAAATTATGGACAGGAGGAGAATACTTTTCCACTAGATCTGATACAGCAGAAGTACCTAGAGCTCTTTGCATTAGGTATAACATCAATTTTTGAGGGATGTTACATTCAGTTACTCTCAGTAGAAACCCCGCAGGCCTAACCTGAATTTCGGGGACGAAATTATTATTTTTATTTATTGGAATTTGTAACATCCCTCAAACAACTAGACCCCTAAGAGTGGTTTTGTCATGACTAGGTCATGACAAAATCTTAGAAAGCTCAAGAAGAACAGGTGAACTAAGGCATGAAGGTGAAGATCACCATGGTCTGTAAATAACACATTCTAATTACCTAACCTAGGGTCTAACTTTAAGGCCTCACCTTGACTCTTTGATCCCACCATAACATCCTTAGCCCTTTTAGAAGGTTCATTGGGTCACAAAGGATCCATTGGGGTCAACCAAAGTGGTCAAGTTGACCAAAGCCAACCGTAACCCTAAATGGTCAAAGTGGTCTATCTAGGGCCAGTGGACCTTCACCTTGACTCCTTGACCCCACCTGAACCTTCCTAACCATTTAGGAGGTTCATTGGGCCACTAAGGGCCCATTGGGGACAACCCAAGTAGTCAAGTTGACCAAAGTCAATCTAAACCCTAAAGTGGCCAAAGTGCCCAAATTAAGGGTCAAGTGGCCTACAAGGTGTCAAACCAACCCTACCCAAGTCTCCCTTGACCTTAGGGAAGGCCAATTGTTCACTAAGGACCCATTGGGGTCAACCCAAAAGGTCAATTTGACCAAAGTCAACTCAATCCTAAAATAGGTCAAACTAGCCTAAATGACCTAACCAAGCCCAAGCCACCTAGGCTAAGCCCAATTTGAGTGGCCCATTAACTTTAGGAGGCTGATATTTACATGGAATGCCATCTAAATTCTGGAAATAAAATGGGGTCTTACATCAAGAAAGAACAATACCAACATATTCTATGATTTTATCTCCCTCTCTCACATTCTATGATCATGCTTCTTTAATCGCCGCAAAAATAATACAAATGGAGATATAAACCATGAATCTGGAATCAAGAACTGTAACAGTTTAAGATCTAAGATGAGAAATCATGAATTGAGATGTGGAATACTGTCTTTAGCTCGGCACCGGAAGCGTCATTCATCTTTGCAGCTCTGAAGATGAGATCCGGAAGCTCGACACCATAAGCTTGGCACCAGAAGCTCGGCACCTTAAGAAATGTTATTTATTTTTCGACGGAGAAATTTTTTGAGGTTAGAGTGTGCATAAGGATTTGAGGGAGTGTATGCTTCTGTTCCAAGTTATCAGACAATGTACCTGCATCGGCTGAGAGTGTGAGTAGATGAGAGTCGGATGTGTGGGAGGAGAAATGGCGAATACATGAGAGCTGGATGTGATGACAACCTGAATCAGTTGGAATCAACACACCCTTGTCGGTGAACCCTTCGAATGCGGCGGAGATGCGAGCAGAGGAAGGGATTTTCTGCAGTTCTGAAGAAATCGCGGAAGATTCGGGAGGAGGAATTAGGGCAGATATAAAGAAATCACCGATATCGCGATGTTGAGGTAGGCAAACAGTGTTCTAAGTTATCGGACAATGCACCTGCATCAGCTGAGAGCGCGAGTAGATGAGATTCGGATGTGTGGGAGAATAAATGACGAGTTGATGAGAGTTGGATGTGATGAGAACCTGCATTGGCTGGAATCAGCGCACCCTTGCCGGCGAACCCTTCGAATGCGACGGATATGCGAGCAGAGGAAGGGATTTTTTGCAGCTATGAAGAAATCACGGAAGAGAGGGGTTGAGGAATTAGGGCAGCTGTGAAGAAATCGCGGATATCGCGATGTTGAGGTAGACGAGCAGTGCACGAACCAAGATTTAAAGTAAAATTAAGTGCTGAGTCGGTCGAAAAACCAAAATGCCCCGAAATTATGCCAAAAAAACATGTTTTAATGAGGGCATTTTGGGATTTAAATGTTACACCATGGATCCATTAGGGGTTTCCTTATATAATAAAGATATATATATTTCCACAAATTTCAAGCAACACAAAACTATATAAATAAAATATGCAACACTCAGGGCCGGTAGAGGTCCGCTTGGGTGCTGTGTCGGGCACTTTTGCGTCGACCAAATCGGGGCTGGTCTCTAACAACTCTCTCCCTCTCGAAATCACTCATCTATGGTGAGTTCTCTGATTGGTAATGTTATAGAAGATCAATAACCATGTGTTGTAACTCTTCAGCCAAAACCTAGCTGGTCTCGGTCTCTGGTCTGTCATGCCAACGAGCCAAGTATCTCTGAAAACCACCATCAGTAGTGGTCACTGTCTTGTCATCCAATATTGGCTTGAGAACCAAGATCTATCACAGAAGCCTGTCAGCGGCTCTAGGAACTGGTAGGGAAGCATCACCTGGTGTGTCATGCTCGGCCTGAAAACTGTTAGTGGAAAATGGTAGAGTTGCGGGTGGAGTGTCAGTAACTGAATGAGTATCAGCGTGTCTTGAATGTGGCTCCTCACTAACACTCACCAACCTAGAAGAATCAAATGGATGAGAAGTCAATGGATCTAAAGATTCAAGCAGGTAATTGTCGAATAAAGTCAGACCGGTTACATTAAAAACCATATTTTCTCCCCAAATGAAAGACATCTCAAGTTCATACACATTCTTCCCAATCCGCTTTACTCAAAAGGGCCCAGTTCTACGGCTAGCTAGCTTCTTTATGGTACTCGAAATTAACCGTTCTGTATTTAGCCGAACCATCCCCAAATCATCCACTTTGAAACTAATAGCTCTGTTATGCTTGTTTGCTTGAGTTGCATATAAATCTTAAGTACTATGTAATTTTCTCTCAAATTGTTTATGCAAATCATGCAAATGCAAAAGATAAACTACTTACACGATTAACTCCAAAAATCGAAGGTTTTAGATACAAAAAGCAACTCCTAAGATAGGTACATAATCAGGAGGCTCAGAAGGTGGATCGTAAAAGAATTCATCGCGGGGGCGATGAACACTCAAGTGAAAATAAGAGACATCGGTGATAAGATATGTTAACATGGTGTGAGAACTGCCTCTGCAAGTGCGGGTGATAAGATATAATGTCAACGAATCAATGAGTGCACCCTCAAACTCGATTGTGCTACTAAGGATAGATACATCACAAATGTATGGTGAACCCATATGTGGTTCATCACAAATGCAACGAGTACCTGTGTAGACTCCAAAAACATATGGAGTGCTTTCATATAAACAATATTGCACCTGAAGTGTGACAACCGTTATAAATTTACTAATGGTATGTGAGGCATCAGAAGGCTCACCAGGTGCGACATATGAAAACTTATCACGAATATGATTACCTTCAAAGTGAAAACCATATTCACTGATAACAAGACGTGACATTAGAGTGAGGTGAGTTCTCATCTCAAGAAAGAACGCATTTGATGGGTCAGCAAGTTGTACATCCCATGACTCATCTAGAGTGTGAGTGATCACAAGGCTATAATCAAGCCACACTATATGGATGTCACACTCAAAATACTCTCTCTAGAGCACTATCAACATCAGGGCGACAATGGAAAAGGTGTCAATGTCTTAATATTCATAAGTGTGTTACTCGCATGAATCTGATCCACACAAGGACGAGGTGGTTCATCTAGAGGTTCAATAGGAGGGTCATCAAAGAACCCATCAGTAGAGTGATGGTCCTACAAAAGCAAAATCATCATAAGGGGTCGTGTTCCCGAAAAGTGAAGAGGTGGCAACCTCGAGATCACTACATAGCTCTCAGCTCCAGATCGTGATGTGACTTAATGTGTCATCGGGTGAAGAGTGTGAAAATTCTTCACTCACTAGAGAGCTAATAGACTTAAAATCTAGGGTGGGTTCACTAAGTGGAGCAAACTCTCGTGGGGATTGACTCCACACATCTTGTATTATAATATCAGACAGAGTGAGTGAAGTTTCCCTACATTGGGAAGTGGAGTGCTCTCACCGACTCGTAATGGTAGAAATGTAGGTATGTAGATCATCATATTGTTGAAATTCGTCCACCGTCATTTTTGTTTTTGGAACACTAGGAGAATCACTAAGTGTGATGTACTCTTGACGAGAGTCACCTATATAGGATTCTTGAGGGTAATTGTGACGATAATCATATCATGCTCATGGTACGACGTGAGTCTTACAAACGTGTGGTGGATGTCCCGTATATATAGTCTCAGGTTCCTTGTATAGAGAAGACGTGTAGTATCGACGACTGGAGTGATACTGAACTCTATCATCATAATATTATATCGAAGGATCCATAGGATCCAATCGAGTGTGAGGACAAGAACGACGACAATTATAATACTAATAATCTCTAGCATAATGAGATCATATTTGTGGATCAACACGTTCTCTGTAAGTGATGTACTGTGATTGAGAATAATC
This sequence comes from Platanthera zijinensis, assembly GCA_039513925.1. NCBI lineage: Eukaryota > Viridiplantae > Streptophyta > Magnoliopsida > Asparagales > Orchidaceae > Platanthera > Platanthera zijinensis. The sequence goes on along the minus strand of CM077081.1, from coordinate 62,538,928 downwards.
ATCGAAGTATCGTAAAGATCTCCTTGACGGGTCTCTATGGGAATGGGTGTAAGTGTATTCGTAATCCTCAAATAGGGGATTCCTCCTAAGTGTAGGCCTTTTTAAGTAGTGGTGTGGGGTTTCGTGATGAGGTCTAAAAGAATGCTCATCTCGAATTGGAGTTGGCATTAAACCTCGAGGGGGTACTTATAAACTATTCACCCTAACACCAAGGTTTTCGAACACTTCTTGCACTTGGTGTATACTTTTGGCTAACGTCGTCATTTGGTGGGTGAATGGTAGAAAACACGTGGGTGGTTCATTCCCTTCGTTTTCATGACTCGCTTGGCCATGTTCAACTCGACGCATCTCCAAATCTAACACTTGAGGGTGTTCATGTATGAATTGAGATGTGGTGAAATCATACTCACTAACCTTTCATTATGTAGATGCATGCAAACGAACAAATATAATGCAAATGTATGATTATGCTAAAAAATCTATTTTTCCCAAAAAATAAAATGCTATGCGGTGTTCGTTATTCTACGCAGGGCGGATTCAAAAACTTAGAAAATTTTGGAACCTAGCTCTGATACCAAATTGATGCAGGATGACGCATAGGGTTTGAGCGCATGTCGACTATTTCTAGAAAACCCTAAATGCATGTAATGAAGAATTGAAATTTGAGCGCGCGTTGAAAAAACTTTAAGAAATGAAGCAACTATATTTTTTGTAAATCACAAAATAATTATTTATTTAAAATGAATTTTCTTAAGAAATGGTTCAATTCTAAATTCGGGGAAAAAAGGTTCGCAACTTTCGTTCTTTCCCTTTGTCATAGCAAATCAAAAATCAACGTAGCATTCATTGACAAAATTCGGACGAAAACCCAACAATGAATCTATTACTCTACGAGAAAATATATAGACACACACAAAGGAGAAGAAAGAAACAATTATCCACGTAAAGTGGCATCTTTCTACAATCAAAGTCGACAGCGATCACACGAGGAATTCCTTGTCACCTTCGATCTCCCGCTCTGAGATCGATCGCTGTCACACACAGACACCAAGGAGAAATTTCACTCACTCTCACACGAAAGGAGTTCCACGAAATCTAAATCGCTCAACCTTACAAAGAATCCACAAACTAAACAATCTAAAATTCACTTACTCTCACACAAGTGGCTCCACAAAATCTCTAACACAAGAACTCTCTACCGTTTACAGGACCAAAGAAGTAAAATCACGCAGAAATTGTTTCTTCAACACTAGTGGTTCCAACGAAATCACACAAATATCCATCTTTAAAATTTTTATCTACAGTTGAAATTCATCAACAAGAAACAAAGACTAAATAGTAACATCAAACATCAACTGTTCATCTTTAACATCCTTTGGAAACAGGAAGCCAGCTATATCATCCAACACTAAACTTCAACTATACTCCTACATCAAACAATCAATCACTCCTATTCTCACTTACAACACTCCTCAATAGGAAAATTATCAAACGCAATAATCAATCATTTCATCAACATCATCATCAAAAACAAATGCATACATATCCCTATTTATAGGGTTCGATGAAGAAAATTAACATAAACCTAAAATTTCTGTAACTGTGGCCTTGTTGAGGTTCGTCCATGGCAAAATCTTTGACGTGGAGTTGAAACTGTCGGAGAGGAGGCACGTGGCATCGATCATGGCTGAAATGGCCGCCAAAAAAGTTTGAGAAGGGTCCTGGGCGCAAAAATCACAGGTCTTGCGGGAGATTTTTCCCTGGTGCGGCGCAAAAGACGGAAACAGGGAGGCGGAGCCTAGCCCTAACCTTGCGTGAAATCATAATGGAGAACTCTGACTAATTAGAGGAGGAAAACAGGGTTTGGGCCGACGGGGAAGAGCTGGACCGGTTTTGATAAGGTGTGAACCGGCTTCTTTGGGAGGGATTTAAATCCAATCAAACTCTATATATATATAGAGAGAGAGAGTTTGGAGAGAATACACTCGAACTAAAACATAAATTTATAGTGGGAATCGGGTTTTTTCGAATTTTTACCCCCAAAATGTTTCTCTTTTGAAAATGTGATAAACATAAAAGTTGTAGATCTCATTGATATCTACTACTTTCATGCTGATCACTTTTTCAAATGAAGCCGTTTAAATCCCCGATTTTGACCCTGAAAAAAGTCACTTCCGCAACGAGTTGTCCGTACAACTTTTCGGCGTGACTTTTTTCGTGACCCATATCGGGGGACTAAATTGCTTAATTTCAAAAGGTGATCAACATGAAAGTTTTACATCTCAATAAGATCAACAACTTTCATGTTGATCGCTTTTTTTCAAATAAGAAATATTTGGGGGTCCAAATTCCGAAATACAGTATTCACGCTAATTTTAATCATGGTAGCGCGCGCTAACTCTAGGTTCATCCATACATACATGTATATATAGACACACACACACAATAGCATCTTCGAATAGGCTTCATCCGTTCTCGATGTGGCGATGCGGGCTTCACCCACAACCAAACGGGCTTCGCCCGCTTGACAATGACATTAGTCGTGGACGGCAACATGTGTTGTGGGCGGCGATATTGGTCGTGGGCAGCAATATTGTTTGTGGGCGTTGGCATTGTTCGTGGGAGACAACATTGTTCGGGGGCGGCGACAATGTTCTGGGATGCCGACATTGTTCTGGGGCGGCAACATTGTTCGGCGACAGCGACATTGGTCGTGTGCGGCAACATTTGTCATGGGCGGTGATATTGGATGCGGGGACGACCTTGGTCGTGAGCGGAGACATTGGTCGTGAGGGGCGACGTTGGTCGTGGGCGTGACATTGTTCGTGGGCGGTGATATTTTTCGTGGGCGGCGACATTGTTCGTGGGCGGCGACATTATTCGTGGGTGCCGACATTGTTCGTGGGTGGGAATATTGTTCGTGCACACTAACTCTTAGTGGGTTGCGCCCGCTTTCGAGCGGGTTGCGCTCGTTCTCAATATAACGTTGCGGGCTTCGCCTGCAAACAAATGGATTGCACGCGCAAGCATATTTTGTGTAGTGGCGACATTAGGCAAAACAACGACATTAGGCAAGGGAGGTGACAATAGGTATGTGCTTTGCGATAATCGGCGGGGTCGGCGACATCCGGCGAGACGCAACATCCAACCTCACACTCGTTATAGCGTGATAGTGCTATGCCCGTGCTCGATGCTCTTTACTTTATCTTGATAGGTGAAACCCGCAATAATAATATGAAGGCAAGAAGGCTATCACTTTATCTTGACAGGTGAAACCCAAAATATGAAGACAAGGAAGCTGCAACTTTATCTTGACAGGTGAAACCCAAAATATGAAAGAGGAGGAAATGGGGTTTAGAAATACCTATAAAAGTATGAGAAAATAGTATGTGAGCCTCTCTGGCATCGTGAAGAGAACCCTTAACTGGAAATCCAAAGGCTATCTCCAAATTAGAGATGGGATCTGCCGTCGTTGGATCCGGCTGCATGAGAAGGGAAAGTGCTTTGGTTGTCAAACTTGAAATGTGAAATTGGCTAAATCAAGTCCTAGCCAATAAATCTAACGATGAAATATGAAATGAGCATCATAAATGACAACATGCCTCCATTTATGTGAAATTCTTGAAGTTGTTTTGACATTATTCTTCCTCCATTTCTGTCTCTCTACTTGATCAATTCTTGTCGTTGAAGGTCACTAAAGAAGGTGCCACATTTTTGAAATATGTAGCAAGATCCATCTTCAAAACATCATGGTGGGTCAGAAAACGGTGTTGCAGAATGAATAAAACAATAAAATTGAAGCTCAATGATCTGAAAAATTTGGGAGCAAAATGACACCTTTGCCACCCTTTTGAAGGAACACACATGAATTCAATCAATTCAACCAACAACAAATTGTGCACCATGTCTTTGCTGTGCAAATTTAAATCCCCAATTCTCCTCCATGAACCTTGCTACATAGCTGAAATGCACACTAATTCTCATGAACTCATCATCTTCTCTTCAACTCGCGCAAAACAATTGGATAAGTGCAATGTTTGAACAATAATTTCAAAACAAAATGAAGGAATAACAAAATAATTGGCACTCCTCCAAACCATGCATGCTCTTGGAGTTGTATTCTTCACAGTAATTACCATACCAAGCCTGCTTTTTTGTTTGCTTGATTCATAAAATACTTCAAATAATTTCAATACTTGATTAACTGATTTAATAAAATATTTTCTAATTAAGGCTGCTAAACAAAAAAACTTACTATATGTGTATTGAGAAATCATGGAGTCTATGAGATCATGGATAAGTTCAATGAAATAATATAACTGTGAAGATAGATGTCTGAACAAAATGACTGTGAAGATAGAAGGAGATCAAAAGAGATAGCAGACGTTCATTACAATTAGACAGATGGAAATAAGTCGTAGGCACGTCCTCCTGGGCTCTAAGTGACCTCTCTTAGCTGGAATTTGATAGGGAATGATGGGGTGAGCTAAGAGCTGAGCTTGGGAAGAGGAATGGAGGGCCATATGACATTCGCTCCATGAAATTCAATTGTCCTATTCCAAATTAGGGTAAATGACCAATTTACCACTATACATGTGATCCTTTTCAAAATCAGAGGGCAACATATGTAAATTGGCTATTGGGTTGTAGTATGGGCAATGTCGTTAGCCCATTGGAATTGAGCTTGGCTTTCAATTTTCACTTTTAGGCTTACCTTTTACTATGATTGACTTTAGGGTTGACTTGGTCAAATTGATGAGTGAGCTAACCCCACTTGATGGATATGAGTTCCTTGACACCACCCAATATTGATTAGTCTATGGTGAGGCCTCAATTGGACTAATTGATCCATATGGTGTGAGTTTGACCAAAAGTGGTCCAAATTTGACTTTAATCAAATTGGTTGACCAATTCATGGGGCTTTTGGTCCATTGGGTACCTAATAATGTTAGAAGGTTGGGGTGAGGTCAATTTGACCAATTGAACCTTGATTGGGTTGATTTGGGTTATGTTGACCATTGGTTGACTATGGTCAATTCCTTAAAATTGGGCGGAACTAATGTGTGATTATTGACCGAATGACCACTCTTAGGGGTTAGTAGTCATGAGTGAGGTCATTTGAAGTATTTGGGGTCAATTGAGCCTAATGATGTTGAATTGGGATATGTTGACCCAAGTTTGACTTTGATCAATTTGATCAATTTGGTTGACCAATTCATGAGAATTATGTTCAATTTTGTCTCTCTTGGGGTTAGGGATCTAATTAAGGTTGCTAAATAAAAAAACTTGCTATATGTGTATTGAGAAATCCTAGAGTCTATGAGATCATGGATAAGTTCAATGAAATAAAATAACTGTGAAGATAGATATCTGAACAAAATTACTGTGAAGATAGAAGGAGATCTAAAGAGATAGCAGACGTTCATTACAATTAGACAGATGGAAATAAGTCGTAGGACATCCTCTTGGGCTCTAAGTGACCTCTCTTAGCTGGAATTTGACAGGGAATGATGGGGTGAGCTCAGAGCTGAGCTTGGGAAGAGGAATGGAGGGCCATATGGCATTCACTCCATGAAATCCAATTGTCATATTCAAAATTAGGGTAAATGACCAATTTACCACTATACATGTGATCCTTTTCAAAATCAGAGGGCAACATATGTAAATTGGCTATTGGGTTGTAGTATGGGCCATGTCGTTAGCCCATTGGAATTGAGCTTAGCTTTCAATTTTCACTTTTAGGCTTACCTTTGACTATGATTGACTTTAGGGTTGACTTGGTCAAATTGATGAGTGGGCTAACCCCACTTGATGGATATGAGTTCCTTGACACCACCCAATATTGATTAGTCTATGGTGAGGCCCCAATTGGACTAATTGATCCATATGGTGTGAGTTTGACCAAAAGTGGTCCAAATTTGACTTTAATCAAATTGGTTGACCAATTCATAGGGCTTTTGGTCCATTGGGTACCTAATAATGTTAGAAGGTTGGGGTGAGGTCAATTTGACCAATTGAACCTTGATTGGGTTGATTTGGGTTATATTGACCATGGGTTGACTATGGTCAATTCCTTAAAATTTGGTGGAACTAATGTGTGATTATTGACCAAATGACCACTCTTAGGGGTTAGTAGTCATGGGTGAGGTCATTTGAAGTATTGGGGGTCAATTGAGCCTAATGATGTTGAATTGGGATATGTTGACCCAAGTTTGACTTTGATCAATGTGATCAATTTGGTTGACCAATTCATGAGAATTGTGTTCAATTTTGTCTCTCTTGGGGTTAGGGATATAATGGTGAGGTTAATTTGTACTTGTGAGTTCAATTTAAGAAGATTTGTCATGAATTGACTTATTCTCTCCTATGAGTACTATGTGAGTTCACCTCAACTCCATGAGTCCTAGGATCACCTTATTGCCCTAACTCACATGTTTGACACTTGTCATGCCCTAACACTATTAAAGGGTCTAGTAGGAATAAGGATATTACAGTTTACATATCTCTAGAGTAGAGACAACAACCCTAGAGAAAGCAAATTTCTTGGTTCTACTCAGTTTTAATTTGGAAAAAGATCATAGCTGATCGTTCGGAAAATTATCCAGGCTATCATTTAGATTTGGTGATAAGAAGCAAGTCTTATATTTCTTGATTTAACCTCTTCATTTACTTGGATTTAATCAAAATTTTTCTATCATTCACCTTCAAATATTATCATTCCCATCCATTTAACTAATTCAATATCATATGTGTATATCTAACTTGTCCAGAACATATTGTAAGATTCACTTGGCTTTACAAACTAAAAGGCTTAATTTGTTGGATCTAAAACAATTAAAAGAAAAGTCGTTTTTCATTTCAGATTCCGTATTTTGTTTATATATATATGTTCATGCTAACTTTATCTTAATGTAGAGAATATTATTTTAGATAATATTTTATGTTAGCAACATCTATGGATGCCACAAACTTCATAAAGAGAAACACATCAAGTCTCTTGGGTATCTCTACTATCGTGAAGCGCGAATAAGAATCAGAGAATGGTATATGTTTAATTTCAGCACTGCAGTTGTATATCATTTGTTTGTTTCATTTCTTAATTGCGTGTTCTTATCTAATTAGAAAAATATAATTTTGCATTTAGACTATAATAGAGATTAGTAGATTTTGAATAAGACAATCATGTATCTTATACTTTCGCTACATTTAATGTTTTGTAATCTAAATTTCTTGTAAAATAATTTTGTATTGACGTAGCTTAATTTTTTCTAACAGTTGATATCAAAGACAACTTATTTCAAGTCTATTAGACTCCTTAATTATTTGGAGTGAGAGTATTTCTAATTAGCTTCACAAAGAACACAAAAATTAAAAAATTCATTCAGTTACATTGAGAGAAATAAATATCAAGACTAATTATAAAGTGCATTCATCATATTAGACCAAGACAGACTTTGTGTCCTCTTTAGATGATTCAGTGCCCACATGGCATTAAGCAAAAGAGACATGATATTAATTTAGAGCAATATTCAGATATCCCTATGTAAAAGAGTCTTATAAATTGATAAGAATGGCAGCCGCCAAGGTGGCATTTTCAAATCAGTCTGTGAGATTACAGTTTCATATGTTTTAGGAAGTTCTCTGCGATTAGTGCACAATCATTCACCCAGTGGTAGTGATTGCGCAATTGGTTTAGAGGGATACACAAAGGGTATTTAGACGGTAGTGCGGCGCACTAGTAATCTATCCACCCAAAGGTGGTAGATCTATGAAAGCTTAAGCATAACTATTATTAGTTCTTGTGTGGAGAATTACTAATTGTGTGACGCATAGTCTGCCCAAAGATGTTGTATACTGACGCATATGGATTCTCTGTCTAGTGTGCTATTTAGGATTTTTAGTCACTGTTGCTCTATTGCGAAAAAAATTATTTTCTTTCTTTAAGTTCACCTTTAAAATTCATAATAATTTGACGATCATCGAAAATTCATTGAGTTGAACTTCATGAATTTGAAGTCTGACATTTAGTTCTCACTTCATATGATAGATATTGAGATGCCCATGAATACGGACCAGCCTGCAGCTCTTACAATAACTGTCACTCAGTTATTAGAGATCACTATGATCTCAGTACTTGACGTGAAGAAGAGAAATAAAAGAACAAAAAGACTCACTACACTGCTAATATCAAAACCTCATTTTAAGAAGAAGTCCAAAACTCCTCATATATCTCAGGACGCACAAACTATATGTTGAGAATATTGTCCCCAAGATTCCTGATTTGAAGAAGGACTCAAGATGACAATAAACATCTTGTATTTGATGGTTGTTCAAGTTTTGGTGTTACATGTATAACTGATCAGGTGTATGGCTAATGTATGGTTAGAAACTTGGTCACCCAAACAAGGTTTTGCACTTGTAATCTCTTAAGGAGCAAAATTCCTGTTGATCTCTGTACTAATCATATATTAGGCATATCACTATCATTGGTAAAAGTCACCAAGGACAAAAGATATCAGAGGCGAAAACAAAATATTTACTATGGAAAAATTTGACTACATCGAGTTTATTACTAAGGAAAAGTTCGGCTACATTGACTTCTTGGCTAAGTAGAAATTCGACTGCATCGACTTTATAACTAAGCAGAAGTTTGACAGCATTGAGTTTATAGTTAAATAAAAGTTTGTGGGCATCTCCTTCTTGACTAAGAAGAAGTTCGACTACATCGAATTTATAGCTAAGAAAAAGTTCAACTGCATCGACTTCTTGGCTAAGTGGAAGTTTGATTGCATCGACTTTATAACTAAGTAAAAGTTCTACTGCATTGACTTCTTAGCTAAGTAAAAGTTCAACTGCATTGACTTCATGACAAAGTAAATATTCGACTGCATCGAAGGCATGACTTAGTACAGATTTGACTGTATCAACTGCATGGTGATAAAATGTTCTACAGGCTGAAATGGTTGTGTTAGAGGTTTCCTTATATAAATTTTATATGTTTTAAGGTGACTATGCATACTTCATGTGGGCAAATTGACTTTGTTTATGATATCATATCATGGTCACTTAGAACCAATTCTCCAACTTGACACGTGGCATAACGACTATGCCTATAATTTATTGTGCAGTTTAAGCAGAAGTGTAAAAATAGAGAAGAACGACTAGAAAAACAGGCCGGAAGCTTGAATAACTGAAATTTTTATTATCCAAAAAGAGATCATTTACAAAGGTATGGCCTCCCTTTTATAGAATGGAGGAGATAGAGGAGAGTACAAACTAACAATGTGGGACTAAATAAATGTACAAAGACTGGGCGGTTTGACATGTACAGACCGCACAGTCCGCGCGGTTAGATAACAGGCTAACCGCCCGGACAGACCAGGAGAAGATGCCGTAGGAGACCGCAAGACTGCCAGACCGCCAGATTGCCAGACCGCCAGATATACAAGCCGCTGGCGACAACCCGCAAGACCGCCGAACCATAGCCGCCACCAACTGGATATTCAGCCTGTCAGCCCCAGACCGCTAGACCGCGCGGTCTCCAGACCGCCATATTCAGGCCGCCAGACCGCCAACTTTAACACTCCCCCTCAAGCTGGAGCATAGATATCGATCATGCCCAGCTTGTCACAAATGTGGAAGAATGAAGTAGACATAGGCTTGGTAAAGATATCTGCCAACTCTTTGTCGGAGGTGACGAACGGAGTGCAAATCTGTTTCTTCAAGATTTCTTCCCGGATGAAATGGCAGTCGACTTCAATATGTTTGGTTCTCTCATGGAAGACCGGATTTTTGGATATATATATAGCGGCCTTGTTGTCACAGAACATAGGAAGAGGATAGTCGTAGACCTCTCCTAGATCAAGCATGAGAGCCCGCAACCATTTTAGTTCGCAAGTGGTGGACGCCATGCTCCGATATTCAGCTTCAGCACTAGACCTTGAAACTACAGACTGCTTCTTGCTCTTCCAGCTCACAAGGTTACCTCCAACAAATGTGCAGAAACCCGATGTAGATTTGCGGTCATCTTTATCATCAGCATAGCTAGAATCAGAGTAGGCTTCAACTCTCAAATGACCATTCTTCTGAAAGAGTAGTCCTTTGCCCGGTGCGGCTTTAACATACTCTAATATCTTCAAGGCAGACTGAAGATGACATTCCCTGGGAGCTTGCATGAACTGACTTACCTTGCCAACAGCATAGGCAATGTCAGGTCTGGTCACCGTGAGATAAATGAGTTTACCCACCAGACGTCTATACTTTGTGGCATCAGATATAAGAGGAGAGTCATCTGTCCACGTTTTGTCTTCTCCAGTAGCCATGGGATACCGTGCCGGTTTGGCACCGGTCAATCCTGCATCCCGTAGAAGATCAAGTGCATACTTCCGTTGGGAGAGAACCAGAGAGTCGGGCTTCCGACAGATCTCTATCCCTAAAAAGTATTTCGGGGAGCCCATATCCTTTGTGACAAGATGTTGACGGAGGTGCTTCTTTGTCAAGTCCACCCCAGCTTGATCATCACCGGTAAGAAGAATGTCGTCAACATAAACTGCCAAAACTACAAGGCCCGATGCGGTTTTGCGAATAAACAGGGAATGATCAGCCGTACTTCTTGTAAAGCCAACAGCAGCCACGATGCCGCTGAACTTGTCGAACCATGCCCGAGGGCTCTGCTTGAGGCCATAGATAGCCTTCTTTAGCTTGCATACACGGGTCTCCCCCTGAGCAACATACCCCGGAGGTTGCTCCATGTAAACGTCCTCATGAAGATCCCCATAAAGAAAGGCATTCTTGACATCAAGCTGGGAGATAGGCCAATTGCGGTTGACAGCCACCGAGAGAATAACCCGGATGGTGCTGAGACGAGCAACCGGGGAGAAAGTATCAAAGTAGTCAACCCCATAAGTCTGAGTGAAGCCTTTGGCCACCAGTCGGGCTTTATAGCGGTCCACAGTCCCGTCTGGGCGAAACTTCACAACAAACACCCATCGACAGCCAACCACATCAGTACCTATTGGAGGAGAAATAAGGGTCCAGGTGCCCCGTTCAGTAAGAGTAGCGATTTCCTCATCCATGGCAGACTTCCAATGAGGAATCACAAGTGCCTCCTGGTAGGTACGGGGAGTAGTAGTAGCTGAAATAGCTAAAGCAAAATGCCGGCGAGAAGAAGTAAGCCGATCATAGGACACAACTGCCGCAAGCGGGTGTTGAGTGCATGCCCGCACCCCTTTGCGAAGAGCAATGGGGAGATCCAGGTCGTCGGGGGCTTCAGGGACCGGAGCGTCCGTAGCGGAGAAAGCTGGCCCGGGACTAGAGAGAGACGGCTCCGGAGACGGAGGGGAGAGAGAGGGGAGAGGAATAGACGGAGGAGGGGATGAGGAGGAGGGAGGAGAAATGTGGATAGGCTGAGAGGGAATAGACAGGGAGGGTGAGGAGTCAGGAATAGGAGGAAGAAGAGGTGGAGAGGAGAAGTAGGCTGCATTTTCGAAGAAGGTGACATCTGCAGAAACAAACTGTTTTCGCAGAACGGGGTCAAAGCAACAGTAGCCTTTCTGAGTGACCGAGTAGCCCAAAAAGACACATTTGGTGGCACGGGGAGAGAGTTTGTCACGGGTAGCAGACGGGGCATGCACAAAGGCTGTACAGCCAAAGATTCGAAGAGGGAGGGGAAAAGGTTCCTTGTCGGGGTAGAGAATGGAGAAGGGAGTTTTACCCTGAAGAACAGTAGAAGGAATACGATTGATGAGATAACAGGCGAGGAGAACAGCATAGCCCCAATAAGAGCGAGGCACATGCATCTGCGTTAGGAGAGTGCGAGCGACATCGAGGAGATGACGGTTTTTACGTTCCGCCACCCCATTTTGCTGGGAGGTGTAAACGCAGGTGGTCTGATGAATAAGACCATGTTGCATACAAAAAGATGAAAAATCACGACTAAGATATTCTTTAGCATTATCAGAGCGAAGACATTTAATAGAGACATGAAACTGAGTTTTAATCATATTATAAAAGCATTCCCACACAGAGAAGAGTTCAGAGCGATCTCGTAACAGATACACCCAGGTACAACGAGAAAAGTCATCAATAAAAGTTACAAAATACAAACTACCCCGACCAATGGTTGGAGTAGGAGCCGGACCCCATACATCAGAATGGATGAGATCAAACGGGCTAGAGGAACTGCGAGCATGCTTGGGCGGGAAGGAGGAGCGGTGATGTTTGCCAAGTTGGCAGGCATCACAGTTGAGCGGAGGACTGGTTGGCGGTAAGTGGGGCAGAAGCTGTTGTAGAATGCGAGCAGGAGGATGTCCAAGGCGAAGATGCCATTGAAGCAGATCAGTAGAGGAGGAAGTGAAAGCGGAGAGAGCGGAAACGTTGTCGAGGAAGTAGAGGCCGCCGCTCTCAGTCCCAGTAGCAATCGTCCGTTGGGTTCTCGGGTCCTGAAAGCAACAAGAAGTAGGAGTGAATACAACAGAGCACTGAAGTTGCTTGCATAAGGTAGTAACAGATAGAAGGTTGCAGGGAAACTTCGGGACATAGAGAGTGTCCACCAAGCGCAGCGAGGGGGTGACTTGAACCATGCCTGTCCCACGAACCGGGGAAGGAGAACCATCCGCAACAAGGACAGGAGGCAACCGATCATGCGTTTCGAGAAGCGAAAAACATTGAGGATTGCCTGTCATATGATTTGTAGCACCAGAATCAATCAACCATTTACCTTGGATAGCGACATGAGCACTACCTGAGGTCGTTGCCACCGAAGCAGACGACCGAGAGGAGGGGTTCGGGGAGGTCGAAGTATCACCAGATGGGTGCAGGTGAGGATGTTTCTGCCAACAGCGGTCAATGGTATGACCGGTACGACCACAGTGAGAACAGAGGAACCTGGACGGACCGCGAGCCCCAGAGTGGCTGCGGCCACTGTTGCTGCCGCGCTGAGTGTACTGAGCATAAGAGTCCTGCGGAGGAGGAGAGGATAACAGAGGGCGCTGGAGCAGAGAAGTAACGGCGGCTACGCGAGCGGCGGTGGCATCCAAGGTGGGAGACTCAGCTTCACCCAAGATCTGCTGGCGGATGAGATCAAAAGACTCGGGAAGTCGCAGAAGATAACAAACAACCAGGAGTTCCTGGAAGTGTTTGTGTTGCTGAGCCAAGTCCGCAGAGAAGGGGCGATTCTGGAGGATCTCAGCGCCAAGAGCCTGAACTTGCTGATAGGCTGCAGCGGGAGTCATGGACGAACGGGCGAAGAGATCCGCATAAAGAGTATAAATCCGGGAGGTCTGCGTCCCCTTGGAGTAAAGGGCAGCCAGATGAAGCCACGCGGCCTTGACCGTCTCATCATGACGGATGACGGGAAGGCACTCATCAGAGAGGCTATTAGCCAGCCATGTGCGGACAAGCGCATCACTCGCATCCCATTCGTCAAAGAGAGGAGAATTAGGAGGAGGCGGATCATCGGTAAGATGATGACGTTTGCGCTGAGAACGAAGAAGGAAAGTGAAAGAGACGCTCCAATCCGGATAGTTGGAGCCAACGAGCTTGGAAACAGTGCCCAGATTCCCGGAAGAAGTAGGGACAGAAAGCGGAGCCGGAGTGGCTGCAGGAGTGGTGGCAGTGGAATTGTCAGAGATATCCATAGAAGAAGACGAAACCGCGCGGTTAGGAATCAAGCCGGGCGGTTAAGAGAGAAGGAAAAAACTGCAGCGGTCACGATGTCAGACACCAGCGGCTAGAGAAGCCACGACCAAGCCGCAGAGACAAAACAGAGGGAAAGAGGTCGGGCGGTTGAAAGACAGACCGCACGAACGGGAGAGAAAGAGGAAACCGGCAAACAGACCGGGGCGGTAAGAAAGAGAAGAAGGAAGGCTGCGACAAGAACAGATCGCAAGCAGACAAAGAGAAGCAGGCCGCGCAGACAGGGCGCAGGCAAACAAGAAAGGCCGCGGGATGAAGCAGGCCGCACGGCTAGAAAGGAGCACAGAATCAGGAGGCAGAGATCGAGTCCTCTGATACCATGTAAAAATAGAGAAGAACGACTAGAAAAACAGGCCGGAAGCTTGAATAACTGAAATTTTTATTATCCAAAAAGAGATCATTTACAAAGGTATGGCCTCCCTTTTATAGAATGGAGGAGATAGAGGAGAGTACAAACTAACAATGTGGGACTAAATAAATGTACAAAGACTGGGCGGTTTGACATGTACAGACCGCACAGTCCGCGCGGTTAGATAACAGGCTAACCGCCCGGACAGACCAGGAGAAGATGCCGTAGGAGACCGCAAGACTGCCAGACCGCCAGATTGCCAGACCGCCAGATATACAAGCCGCTGGCGACAACCCGCAAGACCGCCGAACCATAGCCGCCACCAACTGGATATTCAGCCTGTCAGCCCCAGACCGCTAGACCGCGCGGTCTCCAGACCGCCATATTCAGGCCGCCAGACCGCCAACTTTAACAAGAAGATTTAAATCAAATTGATTCACGAGATTTGATGCATGAAGTCAAGGATTTCCAGCAAGGGGAATTATTCTCATTCATTGGAAAATATTTCCAAGATTTTTGGAATCATTCTTTAATCTAATTTTGACAGTCGTTGAATATTCTATTTCAAGATTATTTCCTAAAGTGTTGTTAGCTTGTTGAAGAATTCTAGCCAGAAGAATTCCTATTTTGTAAACCTTCCTTAGGTTAATTTAAAAACAGTCGTTTGAGGTTTCGTATTCAAGCATTTGCCTAAGGAAGATTGACTAGTCATTGGAAAGTTCAAATTCAATTCTTGATATCTCTATCGACCAAGTCTAGTATAAAAAAAGGCTTGGAGATTTGAAAATAAGTTGTTGTTCTTAATTCAAGCTCCAGCTCTTGAGAAAATTAATTGCAAGCGCTCAGTATTCATAGAGATTTTTCACGACTTACTCTTCTAAGTTTTGTGAAAGTTTTTGAACAATAACCTTCAACTAGAAATCATCTCCAACCATTGCAAGTTCATAGAGAAATTCTTCTTCTTCTTTAACAACATCTTTTGGAAGAACTCCTTGTCTGATACAAGCTCTCTTAATCAAGTCAGCCATTCCAAGAAATTATATCAAGTGTTGATCAAGAAGAGGAAGAAGGAGCCTGTTGTGTGCTTCTACTTGAAGACTCAAGCTTCAGGGTATTGTGTCGATCTTTATTTTCTATTACTCTGTAAGATCCTTGAAGGATCTGAGTTTTTAAGATTCTTGTATGAATCTGAGTGTAGGATATGTTTTCAGGTTTGATTTTGTAGGGCTTTAGGAAAGCCTGAGTTTGTAGGTCTTGTGTTGAAAGCCTGAGGTGTATGATCTATTTGGAGATCTGAGGTGTAGGACCTATGTGTAAGGATCTGAGGTAGGGAACTTGTGTTTTTGATATTGTAAGATCTGAGGATCTGAGAAGAAAGTTTTGGAGGAGTTTGACCTAAGCTAGCTTTGTGCTTGATATATGAAGATGGAAAGTGGATGTATCTATTTTTGGGTAACCACTATAAATCCTTGTGTGCTCTGTGTTGTGTTGTATTTTGTTAGTGTGATTTGTTTACTCATTATGCTATCTAAGGATAACTAAAGAAATTTCAAAAATAAATAAATCACATATTCACTCCCCTCTAAGTGAGTAGCAACCCTTAACTTTCAAGTGGTATCAGAGGGAGGTTGTTCATAAAGGCTTAACAATTTAACAAGTTCCTAAGGGTTAAAAGATTTATAGCACAATGGGCTTTAGAGAAAGTTACAAAAAACTTAGCTTCATGAAACTTCCTTTCTATAGGAAGAGAATTTTGGGATCTGAAAGTAAAGAGTTAAACTCTTCATGGAAGCTTCTGATCCCAGAATATTTGTCACCGTGGAAGATGGACCTTATATCTCAATGAATATCTCTCCTTTTGATGCAAATCTGAAGGTTTCCAAGACACTTTTAGAGATGAACAAAGATGAAGTCATCCTGGATACAATGAACAAAAGAGCCAAGAATATCATTGTTAGTGCAATTGATGATTTTACATTCCAGAACCTTATCCTCTATAAAACTACCAAGAGATGTGAGATACTTTGATTGTCTACATGGAAAGAACTGAAGAGATCAGAGATGACAAAAAATCCCTTCTAAATCAGGAGTATAGAGCTTTCAGATAGGGGGAATAAAGATAGTATTGTTGAATGTTATGAGAAGTTTTTCAGAATTGTGAATGATTTGAGAAATTATAGGAGGTCATTCACTAATTATGAACTAAATGACATGTTTCTGAGATCCTTATATAAGGAATGAGATATAAAGATCTATGTCATTAGGGAGATGGGAAGCCTGAGGAATATTGAGCCCAAAAATATGTTTGGAAAATCGATCTCCCATAAGATTCACCTCAACACAAGGAAAAATGAAGAAGGGAACAACAAGGAAAGTTCTATGACTTTAAAAGCTGATAGCTCTAGTAAAGGCAAGGAGACAACCTCACTTTCTTTAAGTAAAGAAAGAGTATCAGAAGAATCTGAACCAAGCACTTCTAAGGAAGAGTTGTCTGATGGATAATTGGCCTTATTCACAAGGCAACTCAAGAAGAAGCTAAAAAGAAGGAAACATTGGAATAATCCCAAATCCCCCTCCTCATCCAACTCCAAGAGGCAAAATCAGAACTCAGACAAACTCAAAAAGGACCAAAAGAGGGACATGTATGCTCCCAGACAGAACATATAGTCTAATGTTGATATTATTTGTTATTATTGTAATAGGCCTGGGCATGTCATTGCTGACAACCCTGTCAAAAGAAAGGAAAGAAAAGGACTTAAAGAAGACAAACACCTGAAAGGCAAGAAGGTTGAGAAAAGCTTCTTGGTCAAGAAGGAAAAAACTTTGAGTGACAGTGACACTGAATCCTTTGGATCTAAAGAGGAAGAAACATATGTAGGGTTAATTGCACTATCTAAAGATTCAGCACCTGCTGTCACCCAATTAAGCATCAGGGCTCTACTATCATCCTTTGATAGTGATGATGACGAAGAGGAAGAGAGCTATAATATGATAACTCCAGATGATAAGGAATATTAGGATGACTCTCATCCTGATGAGGAATGTCCAAATACCAACAAAACTCTCATCTGGTACTTGGATAGTGGATGTTCTAGGCACATAACTAGAATAAGAAGCCTTTTGATAGATTACTTTTCAGTAGAAGATGCACCCAAAGTCATCTTTAGAGGTTCTAATGGAGGGAAGACTAAAGGATATGGTAAGATCTCCAATGCCATAGTTACTATCTCAATGGTAGCCTATATTGAAAGATTGCAACACAATCTGATAAGTATAAGCCAACATCTTGGCTATGTTATTTTCTTCCACATGGATGCGTGCCAGATTAAAAAGTTTGAAGAGACTATACTAACTAGCACTAGGAGTGAGATTATTTATTGCTTAAATTTCCTATTTATCAGCTCTAACTCTTTTATCTATCTCATAATTGAGAATAAAGTATCACTCTGTGTGCAATGACATAAGAGGCTGGCTCACCTCAACTATAAGACCATTAATAAACTGCTCTAAGAAAATTTGGTTAGATATGGCCCTAAGTGGAAATGTGTCCAGGAAAGCCATTATCGTACATGCCAAATGGGCAAGTAAACAAAGGTCTCATTCAAACCCATTGGGGTTAAGGACTCCACTAGGTGTTTATACCTATTGCACATGGGCTTGTTTAGTCCTATACTAATTCATAGCTTAGGAGGAAAGGTGTACTCCTTTATGATTATTGATGATTTTTCTAGGTTCACTGGGTGTTCTTCCTTATACAAATGTCAGATACCCTAGAAATATTCACTAACTTTATCAGGAAAATTCAGAATGAAATTGGCAGTTCTATGGTTAAGATCGGGAGTGATCTTAGGACTGAATTTCAATCTAGTTCTATAACCAAATTGTGTAAAAGCTTAGGTATCTTTTAGGAGTTTTCCTCTCCCAAAACTCCACAACAAAATGGAGTTGCAGAGAGAAGGAATAGAACCTTAATTGAAGCTTGCAGAACCCTGCTGAATGACTTCTCACTCCCAAAGTACTTTTGGGTTGAGACTGTCTGATAGTTTTACTTTCAAGACAACCTAAACACCTAGAGGGGGGTGAATAGGTTCTAATTTCTTGTTTATAAATCTAGGCAGAATTCACTTGCAAATTAAATTATCTAGCACATCATTCACAGACAACTAAGCATCACAGATTGCACAATGTTTTATAGTGGTTCCCCAAGATCTGGGTACATCCACTTTCCCCCTTCACCTATCTAGCAATATGCTAGATTCGGCCAAACTTCCACTATTCTCAGATCCTCAGATCCTACAGCTCAGAACCAGGATAGGTTCCTACAACTCAGGCTCAACAGCCCTACCTCAGTCTTGCCTCAAGGCCTACCACTCAGAGAATAACCTTCTCCTACACTCAGGCAAATAGCTCTACCACTCAGAGATCACCTCTCCTACACTCAGCCTTTATAACACAGGCTTACAACTCAGATCTGTGTAAACAGATCCTACAAAAATTTAGAAAAGATATTTTGATGTCTTGCCTTTGTTGAGAGAGAAGAGGACAAGACACTTCTTGATCAGCTGATGAAATCAACTAAATCTGAGCTTTCTTCAAAGCTTCTTGAATCTGAACTTAGCTGAGTTGATTTCCAAACAGCTTCTTGAGAAACCTCTGATGGCTTCCTTCTTCTTCTTCAAGATGACTGGATCCCTCTCTATCCAACACCTTTTCTGATACTTCAGACTTCTTCTTAGATTTTCTGATGAAGATCTTCTATAGAGCTTAGCACTTTCTTGAATTGAAACTTCAATAGGATCGTAATCCTTTTGTTTCTTCTTCTTAGATCTTCTTCAGTTATTTTTCTTAGCTTTTGTTTCCTTCTGAATATGTCTATTTATAGACTTTCTTCATGGTAACTAGTTGATCCGGTTTCTAACTGATTTCTGACAGGTCTGACAGCTTCAGTTAAACGGTGGCAACCCACAGCTGTCAAGTCTTCAAACAGTTCCTGTACCTTAGCCTTGGACAGCAAAATGTCGAGACAGTCTGTTAGAAAGTGTCGAGACCAATCTGTCTATCTGTGTCGACACAAGTGACTTTGGTGTCGACACAGTCTTTGATGATGTCGACTGAGTTGCCTTTAAGTCGACTCAGCTTCTTCAGAAAATAACTTGGTCTAGACTCTGCAGTGTGTCGACACAAGTCCTGTGTGTCGACATAATTGTTGTAGATTCAAAACTCAGTATGTGTCGACTCAGCCTTCAGGTGTCGACACAGCAATATTCAACTCTGCCAAAATGTGTCGACTCAGTCTTCTGGTGTCGACACAAGCATAGTCGACTTCTGCCAATATGTGTCGACTCAGTCTTCTGGTGTCGACACAAGCATAGTCGACTTCTGCCAATATGTGTCGACTCAATCTTCTGGTGTCGACACATCCACCCAGTGTCGACTCAGTTGAGGTCGACTATCCTCTTTTGTGAGTCGACACACTTTCTCTGGTCGACAATCTTTCACTAGTCGACTATCTTCCACTGGTCGACTATTTTTCTCTGGTCGACTATCTTTCACTAGTCGACAAACCTTCTCTGGGTGTCGACTATCTTTCACTGTGTCGACACTGCTTCCCAGTGCTGAGGTCGACGATTTTCTTTATGTGTCGACACTGCTTCCCAGTGTCGACATAAGTGTGGTCGACTATCTTTCTCTGTGTCGACACTGATATTCTGAAGTGTCGACACAAATATTCTGAAGTGTCGACACAATTTCTTCAGGTGTCGACATGTGGACTTAGAATATTTTTCTGCATTCTTTAATACTTCTTCACCTGCACATGTCAACTCAAAACAACATCAAATACACCTTGATGTATATCATTGAGCTAAGTTGGGCTTCTTCAAATCAGGTACACATTTTTCAATGTACCCAACAATCTCCCCCTATTTGGAGAAGTCATAACCCTTATAGCCAATGATATACACCATTTATAAAAAGTATAAACTGATGATATATGACATAACAGGAATACTTAATATAAACAAAACATAAAAACAATCCATCACAGAATGAACATAATATGATATCAAACAACATTATGTTTATAACTTGATAATGTTTGAATACAGAGATTTATATTTAATGATTTAATCAAAACATTACAAAATACTTTGAAAGAACTAAAAATTAAGACTGATCAGGCTCTTTAATGACAATCCCTTTGCCAGATAGAACTTGAGCCTTCACAGGAGCTTCAGAATCTTCAGCTGGCTTCTTGCCTTTTAGATCAGCCTTCTTCTTTGCTTCTTCCTTGAGCCTTTGCCTTTCAAAATAATGAAAGGGCTTTGGGAAGTACTTGCTTGGCTCCTGAGCATCTGGAGGCAGCCTACCCAGCTTGGCTTTTCTTCTAAACTGTACAATGGCCTCTTGCCTGGCTTCATACTTCTGCCATTCCATCTCATTGTACCACTTGTCTCTTTCCTGCACTTGGTCTTTGACAGCCTTCCATGCAGTGAGTATTATATTTCTGGAAGTAGGACTCCACTGCTCAAAGTCTGGCTTAAGTGCAGCCTGCTCTCTAAACCTTTTCTTAGATAGAAGAGCATCTTGCTGGTCTTTCAAAGTAGCCTCAGGCTTATCAACCTTCCCAATAACAATATTAGTAACCTCCTTTGGAGGACTATACATCCCTTGAACCTGCTGATCAATCATATCATAATCTGGAGGGGGGTAAATGACTTGGGCAACCTCAGGTTGATTGCCTTCAAGTAGACTTGTTTGTATTTCTGACTCAGCCACCATAGCATCATCACACAATGGGGGATATCCCAATGTGGCTCGAATACTATTGGTCACCCATTTGGTGTGCTCTGAGCCTGCATGAACTAGCATCCTCTCCCCCTTTATGGCTTCTCTAGAAACATGATCTCTGAGATCTTCCTTTTGAAATCTGATTTGGCCATCCAGATAATTCACACCCGCTTTAAAAAATGGTTTTAACTTTTGAAGCTTGTCAGATATTTCTTTTTGAGAGGAAGTGATAGCAGTTTTAACAGAATCAATAGCAGCTTGAAAGTTCTTATCAAATTCTTCCATTTCTTTTGCTCTAGCTGCAGATAGGCCTGGAACAATCTTTTTCAATTCCTCTATGATCTCATGATGAGATTCAGTTAAATTGTCATTCATTCTTAACTGATTTTCCAAGACATAGCTTTGCTTTAAAGCAATATCATCCACCTTAGGGATGATAGTCTGCTGTTGTTTTGCCAAATACACCACAGCATTACCTCCCTTATGGAAGCAATCTGTCATCTCCTTTTTATGCATATTGACCTCAAACCTAATAGATTTTATATCTTGAGCTAAGTCAAACTGCAGGGACTTGTTGTTCTCATCAACATATTTTTCAATGGCCACCCTGTGTTCATCCAATTTCACTTGTAAATCTACCAAGAACTTGTTATAATCAAAGTCAGAAGGAGTGTGATGTGCTGTAGACTGTAGAGCCTGCTTATAGCTCTTGCTCCTTCTCTGGAAGACCATAAGTTTTCTCCTTTTAGCCACCCTGGCTTCTTCAGTCTCTGAATCAGAAGTACTATCAATTTGAACTCTTTCTTTGGGAGGAGGTGAAACAACTGCTTCTGTGCTATGTTGTACAGTCTCAACATGCACTGGCTCCCCCTCAAGTTCTTGTTCCACTTCCAGACTATCAAGAATTATTTCATCATTTGGAAATAACTCCTCCAGAGTATATTCCTTCTGGGCTTGATCATTTGCAGTATTCAAATTTGGAGATTGATCAATTTGAGCATCTTCTTGCACTTGCTCCCCCTGGACCTGTGCAGAAATAGAAATATTAGAAATCTCTTTTGTAGGAAAATACACCAGCTCCCCCTGCACCTGTACCTGGTCATGAGTAGATACAATTTGTGTAGGTGAATAAACTTGCTGAGCTGGTATACTTACTTCTTTTTCTTGAACTGCAGGTATTGTGGCATCCTGAACTTGTGTAGATGCAGGCTGATCTTCAACCTCTAATCTTACTTGCTCTTCTTGTGGATGCCCAGTACTGGTAGCATGACCTGGGGATTTCTCAGGTGAATCCTGCCTTTCCACTTCAGGCATCTCTTTGGTCAGCACCCTATCCCATCTGGAGAATAATCTCATGTCCATCCTTCTCATGTGATTAATTTTAGTTCCAGGTTGTTGTTGCATAACCTCAGGAATCTCCTTACTTAGGTATATACTCATTATCCTAGCCAGATTTGGCTTCTTGATTCCTTCCTTAATCTTCTCAAAGATTACAGATGACCAATCCGTAGGAATTGTAAAAACAATCCTGGTCATTAGGCTGAACATATAGGCAGAAATCCTATCATGTCCACCTGGCTTGCACAGAATAACTTTTCCAACTACTTCTGACAGAAACTTGCCTTGTTGATTCATTCCTTTCCGATTGAACGCAGCTCCAATTTTCATGGTGGATTCCAATCCACACCATTGAAGAGCCTCACTAGATTTAGAAGCAGGGACATCCTCTTCATTCTCAATTATAGGTAATTGCAGAATTGTTCTTATCTTTCTTGGTGTAATCTCCACAGGTGACCCATGAACTGTGGATTTTATCTGATGACTTTCAGAGTTTACAGATGCAGAGGTAAAGAACTCATGCACCTCCTTCTTCCATATCTTTGATGGTTCGGAGACCAGAAATTCTAAACCTGAGTCGGAGAGGAGAGAGATAACCCCAAGAACATCTGGAGGGGCAGCTGCAAAGGCCTGGCGCACCAACTCATATCCTTCATTCACATTGTCTTCAATCTTCGGCGCCATTGATCAGTCGAGAAAGCTTGAAAGATGAGAGAAAGAGAGAGAGAGAGGGAGAATGTCGACACAGGGTTTCGAAAACCTTGTAAGCGTGTCGACAGAATGAGTTTTTGACCTATTTATACCTTCTGTTTAAAGAAGATCAAAAGTCGCCAAAAACAGACAATAAGTGTCGACACAGATGGATTGTGTCGACACAAGCTTCTATTGTCTCGACTACAAGTTCGTCTACTATGTGTCGACACCAATTTGCGGTTATGTCGACACCAGAGATATATAGTAGAGCATCAGAAATTCTGTGTCGACTCTTAGTATAAGTGTCGACACAAAATCTATAAGTGTCGACACCACTATCCTGGTGAAGTCGACACTACATTCCTGGATAAGTTAACAATAAGATTCTTAAGTGTCGACACATATTTTCTGTGTCGACACAATATCTCTGACTTGTCGACATTACTACCCTGAGTCGACACATTATTACTGAATGTGTCGACACCATCTTACTTAGCCAATTTCTGTTTGTTCATCACAACTTATAAGTACAACAAAGTACTTTATACTACTTCAATGTGTTTTCATATCACTTGAATGTCTTGTTACCACTTCAACTTTATTGTTGATGATTTTGTGATTACACTAATCAATGGTTAACATACCTAATTCAATTTTGAATTTATTGAATTTTGTCTCATCTAGGGGCTTAGTAAACACATCTGCTATTTGATAATCTGTTTTCACAAATTCCAATGAGATGTCTTCTTTTTCTACATGTTCTCTAAGAAAATGGTATTTTATTTCTATATGCTTAGTTCTACTATGAGAAACAGGATTATTAGCAATAGAAATTGCACTCTTAGAATCACACAAAAGAGGTGTTCTACTTACTTGAATACCATAATCCTTTAGCTGATGCTGCATCCATAATAGCTGTGCACAGCAGCTTCCAGCAGCAACATACTCTGACTCAGCTGTGGAAATTGCCACACTAGTCTGCTTCTTACTACTCCATGATATTAGTCTTCCTCCCAGGAATTGACAAGTACCTGTAGTACTCTTCCTATCCTCTCTACATCCTACAAAATCTGCATCTGAATAGCCTGTTAGTTGAAAATCTCTATTCCTAGGATACCAAAGACCTAGATTAGGTGTGCCCTTAAGATATCTCAGAAACTTTTTAACTGCAGTATAATGAGATTCTTTAGGGCATGCTTGGTACCTAGCACAGACACATGTAGCATACATAATATCTGGTCTACTAGCAGTGAGATATAGTAGTGAGCCAACTACTCCTCTATACAAAGTCTCATCAACAGGTTTACCTGCATCATCTTTGCATATAGGCATACTTGTTCCCATAGGTGTTCTCATGGTGGAGGATGACTCCATACCATATTTCTTAATCAATTCTTTGGTGAACTTAGACTGGGATATGGACAAGCCATCATCAGTCTGTCTTACTTGGAGTCCCAAGAAGAACTTCAGTTCCCCCATACTGCTCATCTCAAACTTCCCTTGCATAAGTTTTGCAAACTTTTTACAAAGGTTGTTTTCAGTAGACCCAAAGATTATGTCATCAACATAGATCTGAACTAAGATGATCTTGCCTTTGGATTCCCTAAGGAATAGAGTTTTGTCAATTTTTCCTCTTGAGAATTTATTCTCAATAAGGAAAGTAGACACGGTTTCATACCAAGCCCTTGGAGCTTGCTTTAACCCATACAGAGCTTTCCTAAGCTTATAAACAAAATCAGGTTTAAGAGGATCTACAAAACCTGATGGTTGCTCTACATATACTTCTTCTTTAAGATCACCATTCAGAAATGCTGACTTCACATCCATCTGGTATACTTTGAAGTCTTGATAGGCTGCATAGGCAAGGAATATTCTGATTGCCTCCAGCCTTGCTACTGGAGCAAAAGTTTGATCAAAGTCAATCCCTTCTTCCTGCCTGTATCCTTTTGCAACCAATCTTGCTTTATTCTTTACTATTATTCCACTTTCATCTAGCTTGTTCCTATAGATCCATTTTGTGCCAATTATGTTGTGGCCTCTTGGTTTAGGAACAAGCTCCCAGACATTGCACCTTCTGAATTGATTCAGCTCCTCTTGCATAGCATCAATCCAGTGCTGGTCTTGGATAGCTTCTTCAAACTTCTTAGGCTCCATTTGTGACAGGAAACTTGAATGTAGAACTGTGTTTTGATTTCTGCTTCTAGTTTGCACCCCTTGTCTTGGATCACCTATTATCTGATCAGCTGGATGATCTCTTAAATGTCTTGTAGCTGGAGGAAGATTTCCTTCTGGTTGAACATCTCCAGCTCCTTCATTTAACTGATTCTCTTGATTTTCATCAGCTTCTATAGTGTCTTGTTCTCCCCCTGGACTGAAGCCTTCATTTTCCAATGCCCCATCTTCCTTTGATACTTCAGTAATGGAAAGCTTGTCCATACTTTTGCTTATACCTGTTGAGTCATTTGATCTACAAGACAACTCACAGTTGATTAATCTTGTTTCATCAAACACAACATGCACAGATTCTTCAACAACTTGAGTAGTCAAGTTGAAGACTCTATAGGCCTTACTATTTGTGTTGTACCCAACAAATATCCCATCCTGGGATTTGGCAGCAAACTTAGTCAAATATGACTTGCCATTGTTAAGTATATAACACTTGCAACCAAAGATCCTAAAGTAAGATAGATTTGGTTTTCTGCCTTTCACAATCTCATAGGGAGTCATTTTGTGGCTTTTGGTGATAGTAGCCCTATTGATTACATGACAAGCAGTGTTAACTGCCTCAGCCCAAAAATATTCTGGGAGAGAGGTGTCACTCAATAGAGTTCTACCAGCTTCAATTAATGTTCTATTCTTTCTTTCAGCAATTCCATTTTGCTGAGGTGTTCTAGGTGAGGAGAACTCTTGGAAAATCCCAAAGTCTTTACACAAGTTTGTTATGCTTTCAGATTGAAACTCAGTACCATGGTCACTTCTGATTTTGACCACTGTACTATTCAGTTCATTCTGAATTTGCTTTACAAAATTAAGTAATACACTTGGGGTTTCAGATTTTTGTCTCAGAAAGAACACCCATGTAAATCTAGAATAGTCATCTACAACCACAAAAGTGTAGACCTTCCTACCTAGACTATGAACTGGCATAGGACCAAAAAGATCCATATGCAAGAGATATAAGCACCTCACAGAATCCTTGTTTTCAAGGCTTTGAAAGGAGGATTTTGTCTGCTTGCCCTTTTGACAAGCTGAGCATATCCCTTCCTTTATACACTTAATTTGAGGTCCATTCCTCACTAACTCTTTGCTAAAGAGTTGGCCAATTGTCTTGTAGTTTAGATGAGTCAATCTCTTGTGCCACTTAACACAATGAGAAGTATTGTCATCAGCTACAAGACAGATGGGAGAAGCCTTATTCTCACATTCAAAATTAAGACAATATACATTTCTCTTCCTATACCCAGTCAATATGATCTTTTGATCACTTGACCTCTTGATATGACATCCATCTTTAACAAATGAAATGTCATATCCTAAATCACTTAGCTGGCTTATGCTTATTAGATTATGTTTCAAACCTTTTACATAAGCCACTTGAGTGATAGTAATTAGGTTAGAAGAAATGTTACCAAACCCTTTGATGACTCCTTTTTCAGATCCACCAAAGATCACTTTAGGTCCATCTTTGACAGATGAATACTCCTTCAGCAGCCCCTTTGTTCCAGTCATGTGCCTGGAACAACCACTATCCAAGTACCATATAGGGGCATGATAACTTGGATTCACCTGCAACACAGAATTACTTACCCTTAGAACCCAAGTAAGTCTTGGGTCCTTGGTTCAGGTTAGCATTAATAAAGCTACCATAACCTCTTCTAACAGGTAGACTTTTGTTCTTTATAACACTTGTGTTATACCAGCAGTCTAGTGCCAAATGGCCTCTCTTGCCACAACACCAACATTCAAACTTATTGTATCTAGATCTAGATACATCCTTGTCAGAAGAATTTCTGTTCATTGCTGGTGCTTCAGCAACTTCACCTACTGATTTCTTAAAACCATTGGGTTTATGACCATAGGTAGGCCTGCTTGCATTTACACCCTTGTTGTTCAGAACATTAGTCTTAATATAACCTTGAATATCTTCATGATCATATTTGTTAGAAGGCACTTTCACCTTACTAAACTTTATGGGGACTGAAAGATTTAGTGGCTGAATAGGAGCTTTGCCTTTCCTCTTGAATCTGCCAGCCCTGGAGTTACCTTTAAATCCTAATCCAGCCTTACCCTTTTGAGTGACAAATTCATCTATCAAGGGTAAGATAGATTTTGGCTTAGAGTAACTAGTCACTAAATCCCTTTTAATTCTAAGTCTGGCCTCCAGACTCTTCACTTGATCATTAGTATAATTAATTGTGCCCATCTGAATAATAGTTATATTCTTCAGCTTGGCAATTTCATTTAATTTTTGATCAATAACTTTCTCTAACTCAGTTGTAGCAACCCTTAGTTCAGCAATTTCCTGAGCCTGAGATTTAACCAGGTTCTTGCTTTTCTTAAGGGCCTGCAACAAATCCCCATACTTGTCTATCAATTGATAGACATCTCCTTCAGATTCAGATGCATCTACATCACTTGATGCAAATGTAGCTGATTCTTCACTTGTACAACAAACAGATGTAATAGAAGGACATTGTACCTTATTATGACCAGACTGATTCTGGCATATGTCCTCTTCTGATCCTGCCATCAGCCCCATACACTGATGATCCTTTTGTTCATTGATGGAGTCTAGCAACTACAGAAACTCCTCTTCTTCAGATGCAGCATATAGTCCAATATATGCTTCAGCTTCAGATTCTGACTCTGAAGTTGACTGGTCTGTTAGACTCTTATCTTTCTTTGCAACAAAGGATTTCTCCTTCTTGCCTTTCTGATAAGTCTTATTTTTGTCTGAAGATTCCTTTCTCTTATCAGGACAGTCAGCCACTACATGTCCAGGCCTATTGCAACAATAGCAGACAATCTTTGAAGTAGTGGCTTTGCTGGGCTTTGATCTGCTCTTCTCTTTCCTTGATGACCTTTTCTTCTGATAATAGTCATCATCTTGCTGTGATGTGGAAGGCCTAGACTTCCATTGCTTCTTTTTCAAGAACCTCTGGAATTACCTTGTGAATGCAGCAAAGTCTGCATCTGAATCACAGCTTTTTGAACCCTTATCTGAATTTTCAGAACTATCTTCTGCAACTTCCTTAGGAGGAGATGGGGATTTCCTCCTATTCTTTCTGGTGGCTTCTGCATTGAATGCCACAGTCTTTTCTCTATGCTCTCCTCTTGAATTCTTTTCCTCCTCCTTCCTCACCATAAGTTGCATTTCATATGATAGCAACTTTCCAAACAAGGTGGGAGGAGATATCTCTGCCAATTTAGCCACTTCTCTTATGGCACAGATTTTTGTGTCCCAATCCTTTGTTAAGGATCTCAAGAATTTGTCATTCAGTTCATAAGTACTGAAGACTCTTCCATAGGACATAAGCTCATTCACAATTCTATAGAATTTCTTGTAGCACTCAGTTATGCTATCAGATTTTCCTTGTCTAAAACTTTCATACTCCTGATTGAGCATAGATTTCCTGTCCTGCCTTACTTCTTCAGATCCCTCCATGTAGACAATCAATGTGTCCCACATCTCTTTGGAGGTCTTGCAGTGAATCAGATTCTGAAATGTTGAATCATCTATGGCACTAACAATAATGTTCTGAGCTCTTTTATCCATGGTTGCCAAGATGATTTCATCCTTGGTCATTTCTAAATAACTCTTTGGAGTTTGGATATTTGCATCAAGAACTGATACCTTCATTGGAATGAAGGGGCCTTCCTGTACTGTGATGTAAATCCTTGGGTTAGATGCCTCCATAAACAGTCTGACTCTTTCTTTCCAAATTCCAAAAATTTCTTTCTTGCATATGGGTAATTTCATAGACCCTAGCTCCTTATGATTCTCACCAGAACCCATCTTTTTGAATCTTGATTCTGCCTATCAGATCTACCTCAGACTGTTAAGTCCTTTTTGAGTAACCTCCCTCTGATACCACTTGATAGTTTTACTTTCAAGACAACCTAAACACCTAGAGGGGGGGTGAATAGGTTCTAATTTCTTGTTTATAAATCTAGGCAGAATTCACTTGCAAATTAAATTATCTAGCACAACATTCACAGACAACTAAGCATCACAGATTGCACAATGTTTTATAGTGGTTCCCCAAGATCTGGGTAAATCCACTTTCCCCCTTCACCTATCTAGCAATATGCTAGATTCGGCCAAACTTCCACTATTCTCAGATCCTCAGATCCTACAGCTCAGAACCAGGATAGGTTCCTACAACTCAGGCTCAACAGCCCTACCTCAGCCTTGCCTCAAGGCCTACCACTCAGAGAATAACCTTCTCCTACACTCAGGCAAATAGCCCTACCACTCAGAGATCACCTCTCCTACACTCAGCCTTTATAACACAGGCTTACAACTCAGATCTGTGTAAACAGATCCTACAAAAATTTAGAAAAGATATTTTGATGTCTTGCCTTTGTTGAGAGAGAAGAGGACAAGACACTTCTTGATCAGCTGATGAAATCAACTGAATCTGAGCTTTCTTCAAAGCTTCTTGAATCTGAACTTAGCTGAGTTGATTTCCAAACAGCTTCTTGAGAAACCTCTGATGGATTCCTTCTTCTTCTTCAAGATGACTGGATCCCTCTCTATCCAACACCTTTTCTGATACTTCAGACTTCTTCTTAGATTTTCTGATGAAGATCTTCTATAGAGCTTAGCACTTTCTTGAATTGAAACTTCAATAGGATCGTAATCCTTTTGTTTCTTCTTCTTAGATCTTCTTCAGTTATTTTTCTTAGCTTTTGTTTCCTTCTGAATATGTCTATTTATAGACTTTCTTCATGGTAACCGGCTGATCCGGTTTCTAACTGATTTCTGACAGGTCTGACAGCTTCAGTTAAACGGTGGCAACCCACAGCTGTCAAGTCTTCAAACAGTTCCTGTACCTTAGCCTTGGACAGCAAAATGTCGAGACAGTCTGTTAGAAAGTGTCGAGACCAATCTGTCTATCTGTGTCGACACAAGTGACTTTGGTGTCGACACAGTCTTTGATGATGTCGATTGGGTTGCCTTTAAGTCGACTCAGCTTCTTCAGAAAATAACTTGGTCTAGACTCTGCAGTGTGTCGACACAAGTCCTGTGTGTCGACACAGTTGTTGTAGATTCAGAACTCAGTATGTGTCGACTCAGCCTTCAGGTGTCGACACAGCAATATTCAACTCTGCCAAAATGTGTCGACTCAGTCTTCTGGTGTCGACACAAGCATAGTCGACTTCTGCCAATATGTGTCGACTCAGTCTTCTGGTGTCGACACAAGCATAGTCGACTTCTGCCAATATGTGTCGACTCAATCTTCTGGTGTCGACACATCCACCCAGTGTCGACTCAGTTGAGGTCGACTATCCTCTTTTGTGAGTCGACACACTTTCTCTGGTCGACAATCTTTCACTAGTCGACTATCTTCCACTAGTCGACTATTTTTCTCTGGTCGACTATCTTTCACTAGTCGACAAACTTTCTCTGGGTATCGATTATCTTTCACTGTGTCGACACTGCTTCCCAGTGCTGAGGTCGACGATTTTCTTTATGTGTCGACACTGCTTCCCAGTGTCGACATAAGTGTGGTCGACTATCTTTCTCTGTGTCGACACTGATATTCTGAAGTGTCGACACAAATATTCTGAAGTGTCGACACAATTTCTTCAGGTGTCGACATGTGGACTTACAATATTTTTCTGCATTCTTTAATACTTCTTCACCTGCACATGTCAACTCAAAACAACATCAAATACACCTTGATGTATATCATTGAGCTAAGTTGGGCTTCTTCAAATCAGGTACACATTTTTCAATGTACCCAACACTGTCAACATAGCTTGTCATGTTCAGAACGGGGCCTTAATCAACAAGACTCACAATAAAACTCCTTATGAGCTTATGAAAGGCAGAAAACCAACCTTGGACTACTTTAAAATTTTTGGAAGTAAGTGTTATGTATTAAACAATGGGAGGTACTTTCTAACTAAGTTTGCTGAGAAAGAATATGAAGGAATTTTCGTTGGATATAGCTCTTATAGTAGAGCCTACATGATATTTAACAAAAAGATTAGAGTAGTAGAAGAGTCCATTCATGTTGTATTTGATGAGGTCAGCCTGATCCATAAGCGCTAGTCTAGTTCTTCTAGTATTACAGGTAATAAGAGAAGATTAGAAAAAGTAATCATCAATGTACAAAGGAAGGAACATGATCCAACCTCTCCAAATGAACTGATCAAGAAAGGAAGCAACTCCAATACAGATGAAAGTGAAGTTGATGAAAGGAAAGAGCCACTTACAGTCCAACATGAACCTGAAGAACATGAAAAATGAAGAATTATTGCCAACATCTACAAGGAATCTAAGAGATCACCCTCAAACTCAAATTATTTTTGATCTGGGTTTTAGAGTACAGACCAAAAGCAGAGCCATGAATGAAGTGCTCCACGTGAGCTTTCTCTTTCAGGTAGAGCCAAAGAAGTTTGAGGAGGCCAACACAGATCCTTCCTGAATCTTGGCTATGCAAGAAGAGATTGAACAATTCAAGAGATGTAAGGTTTGGAAGCTGGTCTTAGGCCTCTCAACCACAATGTCATAGGGACAAAGTGGGTGTTCAAGAACAAGCTGGGTGTATAAGGAGTAATTATCAAGAACAAAATAAGACTTGTAGCAAAAGGGTACAGACAAGAAGGAGGGATAGAATTTGACTAGACTTTTGCACCAGTGACAAGATTGAAAGTCATAAAGTTGTTTTTAGCATATACAGCTCACAAAGGATTCAAAGTTTACCAAATGGATGTAAAGTCTGTCTTTCTCAATGGAGATCTAAAAGAGGAAGTATATGCAGAACAACCTCTAGGTTTTGTAAATTCATCACATCCAACCCATGTCTATTATTTGAGTAAGAATTTATATGGTCCCAAGTAGAAAAAAAAATTAGGTGGGTTACTCTCACCAATTAATAGGTAAGCAGACACTTAGAGTCTAGTTTAAGACCTTATCTAATTTCCTCATTGAAAACAAATTTTCAAAGAGAAAAATAGACAATACATTATTCTTAAGGTAAATTAAAGGCAAGAACTGATTAGCCCATGTTTAGATTTGAAAATAAGAAGTAGGCTATATCTTTCTTGATTTAACCTCTTCATTTACTTGGATTAAATCAAAATATCTCTACCATTCTCCTTTAGGTATTGTTGTTCCCATCCATTTAACTAATTCAATATCATATGCGTAGATTTGACTAGTCTAGAACATATTATAAGTTCCTGACTTTACAAATTAAGGGCCTGTTTGGGAGGGCTTTCTACCTCCTTTTCATTTTTTAGAAAACGCCACCGCACATAATAAACCGTTTGGAATGTCTACCGGTGGGAAAAGCTGCCACCAAAAACTCCTTTTTCTCCTCTATTTGAAAAGTCACTAGCCTCCTACTTTTCAACTTTTCGAAAAGTAATTTCTCATCCCGATACACAGTTGATGCTATGAAAACATTTTACTCCTCTTGATCTAGTTCGAAAACACTGCGAAAACACTAGCCTTTCTCTAGATGAATATTTTGCTCGGGCGCGATTTTTTCGCACGGGGCGATTTTTTTGCCCTGGTGCGAATTTTTCGCCCGGGCGCGGAATTTTTCACCCGTGCGCGATTTTTTCTCCCAGGCGAAAATTTTTCGCCCGGACGCGAATTTTCTGTCGGGGCGCGAATTTTTGGCCCGGTCACGAATTTTATGCCCGGACGCGAATATTTCGCCCGGGCAGGGGCGGATTTAAAGGGGGGCCAAAGGGACACTGGCACCCCCTTTTTTTTGCACATCTATAAGGTGTTATATTTACAGACCAAAAATATGTATTAGTAGGGCAAATTTTTAAACTGTGCACCCCCAAAATTATAATTAACGGTGCATTTAGTGGGCTGCAGTTCACCGCATTCCCGAGCAGCCGAGCGAGTAATAATACGCAGGTTAGGCATTAGGTTATTTTCTCATCACGTTAGGAGTTAGGTCATTTCCATTTTCCTCTCGGCTCTCGCAGTCTCGCCCAGTCGGCAGTCCGCAGGACCGCAGGGCGCAGTCGGCCTTTCTTCGGTCTTCCGCCACTGCGCCACCGCCACGGGCCACGACGTCGGTGTCACTGTCCACCGCTCCACTTCTCCAGATCTTCCAGCCTCCAGGCCGCTGCTCTGGAGAAAACCGATCAGATCGACAGTGAGAATACCTTCTTCATCCCCTCGATCTCTTATATCTTCTCCATTTCGGGCATTTCCTTTTCAAAATCGATTTAACTACACCTCTTAGATTTCTTATTTCATTTGGATTTTGGCTTTCCAAGCTTTCCCGATTTACAGATTATTAAGATCTATAAAACGTTTTAGTTTTTGTTTTTGTGATTTCAAGATCTCACGTGCCAACTGTCCAAGCTCTCAGGTTAACAGTTTTTGTTTTTGCGATTTCCCGATTTATAGTTTTTGTTTTTGCGATGTCACTGTCCAAGCTCTCAGGTTAACAATCTCCATCTATAAAACGTTTTAGTTTTTGCGATTTCAAATCCCCATTTCATTACATATTTATTTGGGTTTTACAATTTTGATTTCAAGATTTAGGTTCCACTTACTTAGGTTCCACTTACTTTGGGATTTACATTTCAAGATTTAGTTTCCACTTACTTGTTAAAAAATTTTTTGTGCACCCCCTTTTCTAAATTTCTGGATCCGCCACTGCGCCCGGGCGCAAAATTTTCACCCGGGCGTGGAATTTTTCGCTCGGACGACATTCTTTCGCCCTTGCGCGAATTTTCCACCCGGGCGAAAATTTTTTCACCCGGGTGCGAAGTTTTTCTCCCAGGGCGAATTTTTCGACCGAGCGCGAATTTTTCGCAAGAGCGCGAATTTTTTGTCAGGGCGCGAATTTTTTGCCCGGTCGCGAATTTTTCGCCCGGACGCGAATATTTCGCCCGGGCGCGAATTTTTCGCCCGGGCGCGAATTTTTCGCCCGGGCGACATTCTTTCACCCAGGCGCGAATTTTCCACCCGCGCGCAAATTTTTTCACCCGCGCGCAAATTTTTTCTCCCGGCGCGAATTTTTCGCCCTGCCGCGAATTTTTCGCCCGGGCACGAATTTTTTCGCCTGAGCGCGAATTTTTTGCCCGGGCGCGAATTTTTCGCCCAGGCGCTGTTTTTTCGCCCGATTGTGCATTTTTCGCCCGGGAGCAGTTTTTTCCTCGGGCACGATTTTTTCGCCCGGGAGCGGTTTTTTTCCTCCTGACGCAGTTTTTTCGCCCGGGCGCGAAATTTTCGCCCGAGCACGAATATTTCGCTCGGGCGCGATTATTTCGCCCGGGCGCGATTATTTCGCCCGTGCGCGAATATTTCGCCCGGGCGCGAATATTTCTCCCGGGCGCGAATATTTTGCCCGGGCGCGCAGTTTTTGAGCGATGTTTTTGCCCCGATGCGAAATTTTTTCCGTCCGGAAAATTCACGCTCGGGCGAAAAATGTGCGTAATTTTAATAAAAAAGTCACTGCAACGGAGATTTTCCAAACAGTTTATAAAATGCTCCTTTCTGAAAATCTCTGCAAAAGAAGTTCACTCAAACGGATCTCCTTTTGCAATATACATTCTCCAAAAACTCATTTTTCCACCTTCCTTTTGCTACCACTCCTTTTTCTTTCCGAAAAGCCCTCCCAAACAGAGCCTAAAAGACTTGATTTGTTGGATCTAAAACAATTAAAAGGACACTTGTGTTTCATTTCAAATTCCGTGTTTTGTTTATATATATGTTCATGCTAACTTTATCTTAATGTAGAGAACATTATTTTAGATAACATTTTATATTAGCGACATCTACGAATGCCACAAACTTCATTAAGAGAAACACATCAAGGCTTTGAGGTATCTCTACTATCGTGAAGCACAAATAAGAATCAGAGAACGGTATACGTTTAATTTCCGCACTGTAGTAATATATCATTTGTTTGTTTCATGTCTTAATTGTTTGTACTTATCTAATTAATTAATTAAAAAATATAATTTTGCATTTATACACTAATAGAGATAAATAGATTTTGAATAAGGATTCTGCATCCTACATTATCGCTACATTCAGTGTTTTGTAATTATTCTAAATTTTTGATAGTACAATTTTATAGAAGCACCTTAATTTTTTCTAATAACCACCCTATTTATAATCTGTCATCGTCATGCAGTCCTCATTGCAATGATTTGGTTATTAAACCTGTAACTTGGGTCTTCCTGTAGAGCCGTGATAATATCCTGATTAATGTTACACCAAATCTCCGTTTATTCCAAATAACCTTGATAACTAGACGCATATAGAGTTACATCCGCGCTTCTTACACAATAATTTTGCTAATGTGAAGATAAAGGAGCTATGCGAGATAGAGTTTCTAGCACGCAATACAGTCAATGACTTCGTCGTTGGTCAGGTACTTCACTGAAAGACCTCTGTTTAGGCACTCCCTGCAGTAAAATATGAGCATATTTTCATCAACACCAGGTTTAGTCGAGTACACAAATAACATGTCTCAAATATCTCTACCACTATAAAAAAATATCAAATTCATGATTTTTAAACTCATTGGAGTGATTGTAGACGCCGAATCTGGCATGGTATTACATCAATCATATGATCAAACATCACCCTCTCTCTCCACTTTTTTGAAAGTCTTCTAAACCTACTAGGGGCATCCTAAAACAAACATGTATTGCCCAAAATATAGAGTGCATTTACCAACCAGAAAGCTGGCTAGCTTTGAGCCCGCAAGCCCAGAATAATAAAACTCCTCTAGATGACTAGATGTTATATACAACAAGGCTCAATGAATGTGGGCGATGTGGGACTAAACAGACGCAAGAATAAAAAAAACAAATGTGCCTGCCTGATGAGAATCAAATCGCCGACCGACTGTTCGAAGCCACCCGCCTTAACCGTTACGCCAAGAAAGCATTTGCATTAGACTATCGAAGCAGACTTTATTTATTACATTCGGAGGTTAAATTATATTGTTACACGCGGCTTAATTAAATTACATTGTTTTAATAATTAATTTAAAATTATATTGTTTTAATAATTAATTTAAAGCTTTTGTGAAGCCTGCTGGGGGGGCGGGCGAACCCCGCCGCCGTCGCGGGCGAAGCCCGTCACTATCGCGGCAGATATTATCGTGCTTGGCCGTAGGGGCAGAACCCCGTGTCGGGAACTTGTGTGTGTATAAATATACATTATCACATATTTATGAACAAAAATATTAGTTCATTAAAAGGATACAAATTGCATGATTTTTTTTTTGAGATTTTTGTAATTTAACAAACTTATATCTATGCTAATTTACAGAGTGACAGACATATGGCTTCGCCCCAACGACCAATAGTGACAGTACCTCGACCAAGTCGCACACGTCGCTTGCAATTTTAAAAAATATATATTAATAAAAATTAAAATTTATATTAAGAAAAATGTTTAAATGTTAGCCTCTCTTCTTGTAACATTTCTCAAACAATTAGACCCCTCGCACGCGTTCTGAATCAAGAGAATTGACTCAGGCTCGAGAAACGTTGAGTGAGTCGACTGGACTCAACGAATAGAGCAGGTTTTGACTTAGAAAATATCCTGGACTCGGGGGGGCGTCGAGTGTGTTGAGTGCACTCGATGCCAAAGCTGAGGCATTGAGTGAACTCGACAATACTCAACACCATTTGACTTAGAATACTTTTGGTCTCCGAGCATCGAGTGTGTTGAGTGCACTCGACGCCATAGCTGAGGCGTTGAGTGGACTCGACACCACTCAACGCCATTTGACTTAGAAAATATCCTGGACTCGGGGGCGTCGAGTGTGTTGAGTGCACTCGACGCCATAGCTGAGGCGTTGAGTGCACTCGACGCCATAGCTGAGGCGTTGAGTGGATTCAACACCACTCAACGTCATTTGACTTAGAAAATATCTTGGACTCGGGGGCATCGAGTGCGTTGAGTGCACTCGACGCCATAGCTGAGGCGTTGAGTGGACTCGACACCACTCAACGCCATTTGACTTGGAATATTTTTGGTCTCCAGCTTCGAGTGCGTTGAGTGCACTCGACGTCATAGCTGAGGCGTTGAGTGGACTCGACACCACTCAACACCATTTGACTTGAGAAATGTTCTGGACTTGGGACGTTGAGTGCGCTGAGTGCACTCAACACGACGTTGAGTGCACTCAACGTCATTCGACGAATTATGTTGAGGCATTGAGTGGACTCGACACCACTCAATGTCATTTAACTTAGAATTTTTTGGCCCTGTTTGCTGGATCGTATGAATAGGCTCAACCGGGGTCTTTATGGGAATTGCGCAAAAACGACTTAATTGGGTCTGGTCCTTTCAATATGAAATATTTAAAGTAATAATAAGCGGTCTGGCAGTAGGGTGTCACGTGGCAGACTGCTTAACCCTAATTCCAATTAAATGAAGGAGAGAGAAAGTGGTCATTCATGGTGTTTCAATGCCCTTTACCCCTCGTCTCTCTCCCAACTGATGGAGATTCATCTCCCCACATCAATTAGAGGAGATCAAGAGGTTTCCCCTAGCAACATAGGGGCTGAATTCAGTGAATTCTACAGTGGCCGAAAACCTCCACTCAAGGCCATTAATGGCATTGAAGCCTAGACCTCTCCTCTTCCCCAATTACTCCTTTTAAAAGCTTCCTTAAGTCTAGAGCAATCGCTTCCACACTTTCCCTGAAGAATTAATCCCTCTGGTAGTACTGTTGCAGAGCACCCGAAAACGCAAATCCGGCAATGGTGTCCTATCGATCGGCAAAGCTTCACGCCTCCCAGAAGGTCCTGTCCCTCTCCTCTCTCCTAGTGGGTAGATCTACTCTTGACGGCTGTCAAAATTGGTGCCAATTGGCCCAAGGTTGGCATTACTGAGAGCTTGTTTTCAAGCTTTTAAATTCCATGCACAAAATATTGTTTCGGTCACCACCGGTCAGCCAACCACCATGATTCGCCATCCACCACCTCAACGAAGGTGGTGGTGGCGGTGGCCGCCCGGGAATAGGCGCTGGTGGCCGGGAAATTGCCAGCCAAAACGGCCCAGGACGGGCTAATCTGGGTCGTTGGTGCGTTGGGGAAGACGAACTGAATCCGTCGGTTAGGCTTCAAGATTCGTGCAGGCTTATTTTATATATTTCATTTAATTCATTGATTCGGTCACAGTTTTAGTAGTAGATAGGATTAAATATTAAAAATACTTAGGTACCCTACAGTGAAATTGGTTTACATGAAAGTTATAGCTCTTGATGTCTTGTTTATTTTAAAATTAATTTCAACCAATTTGGGTCAGTGTTCTGACCACAGCACACCAAATGGTGCAGTCTATATATAGGACTAGTCAGAAATTAAATTGAGTTCCCCCATCAAATGAGTCATCCAAATGACCTGAGATTTGTTATGGGGGTCACTCCTATCTATTCCTATAACATATCCAAAAATGGGAATGTTTGGAAAACATTTTCCTAAGGTTTTTGTCGAAATTTAATAAACTATATATGAATTACTTAAGGGGTCTAATGACCTCTAAACCCACCAAATATTTGGTGGCTGTCTCTAAGGGTCATGACATGACTCTGATAAAAATTTCAGTCTAATTGGGTTTGTTTTAAATAGGTTTTGGTGAGACCAAAATGTGACCCTTTAAGGGAAAATTAGGGCAAAAGTGTGCTTGGGGCATGGAGGGGTCAATACTCACCCAAGGGGGTTGGGACCTTGGCCAGAGCCCCAAGATTAGTTTAAACACCCCCTCATAGAGTTTGAGATGGATAGGGATGGATTTGCCCTAGGACCCTAGTTCAAACCCTGAGGTTGAACTTTGGGGGTTGTGAAGGACATGGTGTGAAATATCCTTGTATGGACTTGGAGTTTTGTCCATGAGATCATAGGGTGGTGAATAGCCCTAGGAAGGAATTTGGTGACATTTAAACTTGGACACACAACTTAAATCAATTAGGAATCGTTTAGGCCTATATCTTTTATGGAAAAATTGAAGGGTCACATGACCTTGGATCTTTATGAAATACTTGTAGAAGAGTTTTTATATTATTATGAGCCTTTGAAATTTATTGTAGGGTGTTTGGAAGACAGTTGTACAACCCCGAATTCGCGTAGTGGGGGTCCCCCGGCAGGCGCAAGGCTTGTTGTGCAGTTTTAAGCTTTTTGAGAGTTTTGCACTCTTGGAGGCCATTTTACTGTGAATTTGTGTTTTATACTATTAGGGGGATGAAATATTTGTCTCCCCCGGCTTCTTTGAGGGGGCCGCCCAGGCCACCGAGTACCTCCCAGGCCGCCGAGTAATGCCCAGGTCGCCGAGTACCCCCTAGGCCGTCGAGTACCGCCCAGGTCGCCGAGTACCGCCGAATACCGCCCAGGCCGCCGACTGTAACGCCCCGTCTTTTCAGCGATTATTTTTATTCTCGTTTGGCGTTACGATGACGCGTTTCCGTGGCTTGTGCCATGTGTGGAGTATGGTTTAGCTCCTTAGAACTGAGTGCCCTGTTTGGTAGCCTGTTGGCAAGATCTCCCTAGCAAACCGAGTCGTTTTGGTGACCCGGTGTGGCCTCTTGGGGGGATGTTTGTGTTTGGCTTTGTTTGGGCATAACTCGAGTTCTGTTCGTCGAAAGTTAATTTCGACTTCGCCGTTGTGTTCGTAGCATGGGTATTTAGCTACGGTGCGAATTTCGTCGAATTCCGAGGTGAATCGGTTTTCGCGTTGATTTGGTGCTTTATGTAATTTTGTAATTAATAATATAATTATATAATTATATATATATATAGTATTAGAATGAAAGCCATCATCTTCCTCACGATAGAAACCGCCGGTCCTGTACGAGGAAACAGAGTAACCGCCTACCTTGCCTTCGGACGCCGATTCCCGGAGCGTTTGTGGACGGAATTCGATTCCGAGAGTGGATTCGGATTGCTCTCGTCGAGACCTTCATTCCTGCGGTAAGAAATTCGATTTTCGTGGAGTTTTGGAAGGATTGGAATTTTCAGTTTTGGAAGTTTTCCGCCATTAATGGCCGAGTCTTTGTTCTAGGTGTTGCGGCCGTCTTGATCCGTGCGAAGAGGAGGAAAACAGTCCAAAGCTTCGCTGAGATTTGAGGCAAGTGGTATTCTTGCCCTTGCCAAGTGTTTTCTTTGATTTTATTTGCTGAAATTGAAATCCCGGTTAGCCCAGGTTAGAGGCCTTGTTGTTCTCGTTTTCTTGCTAACTATAGGGCTTAGTTCTTCCTACTGAAACCCCCCCTATGTTGTGATGTTTGGAATCCAAATTGTCGGCGTGAAGTCGTTGTTTTCCTTTAATTTTGATTGATGCTCTGGTTCGGGCGTAGCCGAGAGGGAGAGTTAGGAGGGGGGTGTGGTTGCCAATTTTCCTTCGTTAAGGCAGTATTCGAATGGTTAGACATAGTTTGAATGGTAGTAGCGTGCGACGTTGATAGTTGTCTACTGCTACTGCAGTGGCGTGAGTCGTGTGCGCGTTCCGGTGTCGTTCGGAAAATTCCAAACGGTACAGGTTTGCCGCGCACGGTCATTAACCTTTAGGGCGCACGACCACTGGTCGTGTGCCTCTGTTCGTGCGCGTATATATTTCAGTTTCCAAAGTTCTGTCTCGGGCAATCGCACGAGCGCTGGCAACAGTGCGCACGACCACTGATCGTGCGACACTGATCGTGCGCAGTTGCTAGGTTTTCTGTCAGGTTTTCCAGGTTCGTTTCGCACGATCATCAGCCGATGAGTGCGCACGACCACCGATCGTGCGTCACTGATCGTGCGCTTTGTATATTTTCTTTTGATAGGCGAATTTAGATGGTTTCGAGTGCGGGAGTTTAGATACTCAAGTGGCAGGCAATTACTTGAGTTCTGGATCTTCTGCCTTGGTCGTTCGACTGTCGTCGAGCTCCGTTTTCTTTAGTGGACTTGTGGGTAGTGGTATAATTTTGGCGGCGAGTGAGGCTAGCTCACTCAAGGCCAAAGTTTAGGTAGGCACTGAGTGCGTTTCACTCAACGCCTAGTCGTGTTGGTTTATTTCAACACTCTTCCTTTACCTTGTATTTCGTTTCCGAGTGGATTTTCCAGTTGTATTTCTGGGTTTTCCTTGTCGGCCGTTTTCTTTATTTTCCTAAAGGCCGAATCGTGGGTCGTGGATAGTAGTGGTGGTTGTAGCTCTTTATGGGGGTGGAGTTGTGTGATATAGCCAAGGCCACCCATGGATTTCTTGCTCCAGGCACGGGCTGGGCATGTCGGGTGGAAGGTCCCTTGTGTTTTCACGTGTTGACCCTCGAGCTTTTGACTTGGACATGGTGGATTGGGGGACTGCGTTTGCCTTCGATCCGGTTCCTCGTTGTTGTTTTTGCTACTATCACTTCCCGCAGTTTAGGGTGTTAGAAGTTTCTTCTTTGGTAGTGTTGCAGCATTCTGGCTCTTGGTAGTCTAGTAGGCCCTGCAGGATGTTGTTCCTGGGCTGGGTCGTTGCTGTTTCTTTGCACGTTATGCATTTCTTGTTGTCCTGTTTTGGACAGTTGTGACTCTTTCTACTGCATGTTTTCTGTTATTTTGTCCTTTTGGTTGACTCTTTCATGCAGTTTTACCTTGATTTTTTGCTTGCTGAGGTATTCTGTTTTCTCTTGGAATACCCCAGGTTCTGAGCTGTAGCCAGTTTGGTGGCTAGTTGGAGGTGTTGTTGTTGGTGGACTCCCGGACTTTGGAGTTTTGTTTACCTTGTTTGTGAGGTTGTTTTCAGTACTTTCTTACAGACATATATGTGTGCTGGTGGGTTCGTGTCAGGTTGTTGGCGCCCACTAGTAGTTTTTACCTTGTACTAGATATATACTATTGCTGCTACCATTTATTTTTCTGGAGATAGTCTACTTGCTTTGAGAAGGTTTTATGCTAGGTTGCTAGTTATTTTTAAACTATAAATACTATTATAAATGAAGCTCATGATCAGCATGTTTTTATAAACTTAATCACTATATTCCAAATCACGTACGAAAACCGTTTTCTTATATATATTATATAAACTAAGTGTAGTGTCTTGCATAGCATGAGTGGTTCTCTTGGGACCCTTATGCGCTCTTTAGGGTGTAAAACCTAATTAAAGTAATTTTCCGCAGCGTTTAAATATAGTTTTCTTTTGTGGACTAGATGATCCACTGAGCCGAGGGATACGGACTCTAAACATAACTGATTTTCTATTCATTAAGCACATGATTTTCTTACATAAAGATTGTAGTTGGATTTGCCTGAGCGTCAGCAGTTATCCCCTGCTTGACGTGGCATCATGACGCGTGTTTTCTCTTACTCTGATAATTCTTAATTCGGAGAAAATGCGGGTTGTGACAGTTGGTATCAGAGGGAGGTTGCTTGACAAGTTAGTTGGGCAGCTTTCCTTGGATGCTGTTAGTAGTTCAGCATCATGTCATTCACACACCGATATGTCATCAGCACGTCTTGGCAAAAGCACGAACACTACACTCATAGCATAACATGAAGTATACGGGGCATATTATGTAGTATGGGATGCATAATATGTGTTCGTATATGGATCCACCATAGGGGCTACATGTGAGGGTTATGTAGTATGGGATGCATAAACTCACCACATGACTGCGACTAGCACGTTTCTTTTTCGTTGCATGGAAATGTTATGTAGTATGGGATGCATAACATTTTCATGTGTACGCCGCTCATATCATGCATTAGGGCCTTTTTAGAATGCATAGCACAATCATGCATATCATATCATTGCATAAGCACAACGCGCCGAGCTAAAGATTTGCAGGATGACATATGTACACACATAAGTTTTCAAACTAACATAAGTTCATGCATCCGATCTAGGCACAAGAGTTAGTGAGGTGGTGGTTAACCATCCTAGGATAGGGCATATCATCTAATTATTGTGAAGAAGATAAACTCTCAGAGCAAGTTTAGCAGCTTTAAGTCTATATCTACATGTGTATTGTCTGTACTGGTAGTCGGTTCTAGTCGTGGGATTTGGTTCTGATTTGCGTTGTATTGATTTTTAGGATGGCTAGGCGTCCTGCGACTCGATCGACTCCCCTGTCTGAGGGTGAATCTTCTGGAGCTCAGAACGATGCGGTGATCGAGGGTCTGCGTCAGAGTAGCGAAGCTATGGGGAGGCAGTTGGAGGAGGTGCAAGCCCAGATTCAGTCTTTGGTGGCAGTTGTGGCAGGGCAGGCTCAGGGTGCGCAAGTTCCTGCAGGGGGGTTAGCTGTTCCTCCTCCTCCGGCACCCTTGAGGCCTCCAGTGGTGGTGCCAGCAGAGATGGCCTTCATCTCGCAGTTTCAGAGGCTGAGCCCTCCCACTTATGATGGGAAGGCAGATTTCATGGTGATAGACGACTGGCTGATCTCCATGGAGGAGATGTTCTCGTACTCAGGGATTGCAGATGATCAGAGGGTGATGATAGCCGCCTATCAGCTTAAAGGTTTGGCTAAGAGTTGGTGGCTGAGAGAGAAGGAGAGCTTAGTGGCTGGATGCTCGTGGGAGATGTTCAAGGAGATGCTGTTGAGGAAGTTCTTACCCTCGGTCGAGCGTGACCGCCTCATGAATGATTTCCTCTATCTGAAGCAAAGGCAGCTCACGGTGGGTGAGTATGAGATAGAGTTTAGTAAGTTGAGCCGTTTTGCCCCTGGATTGGTCAGCGTGGAGGCTGATCGAGTTAAGCGATTCCTCGGTGGTTTGAGGAGTGAGGTGCAGCAGTTGGCCAGTGCTTATGGGTCAGTGACTTATGCTGGAGTTGTAGAGGCTGCTCTTAAGGTTGAGGCCATTGAGACGGCGAAGAGCAGAGGCCAGCAGTTGAGGAAGGATAAGAGGAAGTTGGTAGAGGAGAAGAAACCCCTG
This sequence comes from Platanthera zijinensis, assembly GCA_039513925.1. NCBI lineage: Eukaryota > Viridiplantae > Streptophyta > Magnoliopsida > Asparagales > Orchidaceae > Platanthera > Platanthera zijinensis. The sequence continues at coordinate 62,495,001 of CM077081.1, read as the reverse complement.
GTACCCGATGCTGTTCCGGGAAAGAGGAGCAGGGTGGTGTGCAGTTTTTGTGGCCGGTCAGGCCATCCTGTTGAGAGGTGTTTCAAGAAGGCGGCAGCTCAGAAGAAGGAGCAGGTTCATGCTATTCAGGGTGCTCCTGGGAGAGATGTCTCCTGTTCAGTTTGCAAGCGATCCGGGCATGATGCAGCCCAGTGTTGGTCCAGGGTTAGAGTCTGCTATCAGTGTGGGCAGAAGGGTCACGTTAAGTCGAGGTGTCCTCAGGTCCAGTCAGCTCTTCCTACAGTTCCATTGCAGGCATTACCTCCACCTCAGCATGTGGACAAGGGAAAAGGGAAGTTGAACGTGATTTCTTCCGAGGAGGCTCAGACTTCGACCCAGGTGATCTCAGGTTAGTAGTTGGTTGTTTTTCTTTCTAGCCTGGTAGTTTAGTTGCTAGATTGTTTGTGGTACTGTTGTGCTAGTTCCTTAGCTTTGTGCGTTCCTATAGGGAAATTTAAGGTGAAGAACCGCTGGGCGCGTGTCCTGTTTGACTCCGGCGCTACCCACTCGTTCGTGGCTAGAGCCTTTGTGGAGCGTCATCGGTTGTCTCTAGATCGTGTTCGGGATTCCTTCCGTGTCAAGTTTCCCTCTGGTGAATCTGTGTTGTCAGATTTGGGTATTTTGGATTGCCCGGTTTTGTTGGGGGATTTTCTTGCGAAGGCGGATCTGAAGATGATTGATCTAGAGGACTTCGATGTCATTTTGGGCATGGACTGGCTCTCTCGGTATGATGCGGTCATTCAGTGCAAAGGAAAGCGCTTGGACTTCATCAGGGACGACGGTCAGCCCGGCAGCGTGTATGCTGATCCATGTCAGGATTCTCCTGTTCTCTCTGCGGTATGTGTTCAGAGATTGTTTCTTTCTGATTGTTGTGTTTGTTTAGTCTCGGTGGTTGGAACCGTTGTTAGCGTGCCACGCTTGGAGGAGATTCCTATTGTTCGTGGTTTCGCCGATGTTTTTCCTGATGATCTTCCTGGTATCCCTCCTGAGCGGGATGTGGAGTTTGTTATTGATTTGGAGCCGGGTACGCGTCCTATTGCTAAGGCGCCGTACCGGATGGCCCCTCGTGAGCTAGAGGAGTTGCGAATTCAGTTAGATGAGTTGTTGGCTAAAGGTTTTATCAGGCAGAGTTCGTCGCCTTGGGGTGCTCCTGTTTTGTTCGTAAAGAAGAAAGATGGGTCGATGCGGCTTTGCATTGACTATAGAGAGTTGAACAAGGTCACTATCAAGAACAGGTACCCTCTGCCGAGGATCGATGATTTATTTGACCAGTTGCGTGGTAGCACGGTGTTCTCCAAGATCGATCTTCGTTCGGGCTATCATCAGCTCAGGATCCGTGAGGCAGATATTCCACGGACTGCGTTTAGGTCGAGGCATGGGCACTTTGAGTTTCTGGTGATGTCGTTTGGTCTGACCAACGCACCATCAGCCTTCATGGATATGATGAACAGGGTGTTCAAGGATTTCCTAGACAAGTTCGTTGTGGTCTTCATTGATGACGTGTTGGTTTATTCTCGCAGTGCTGAGGAGCACGAGCAGCATTTGCGTTTGGTCCTATCAGAGTTGAGGAACCACAAGTTATTCGCCAAGTTGAGCAAGTGCGAATTTTGGTTGCCTCAGGTTTCTTTTCTAGGCCACGTGGTGAACAAGGATGGGATCTCGATTGACCCAGAAAAGATTGCAGCAGTGACGGATTGGAGTAGGCCGAATACTCCTAAGGAGATCAGAAGTTTCTTAGGGTTGGCTGGCTATTTCAGGAGATTCGTGGAGGGTTTCTCTTCTCTAGCCGCACCGTTGACCAAGCTGACTCAGAAGAATGTGGCTTTTGTTTGGAGCAAGAAGTGCGAAGAAGCTTTTCAGGAGTTAAAGAGGAGATTGTGTACTGCTCCCGTTCTGACCCTTCCTACTGAGGGCGTGGATTATGATGTATATGTGGATGCTTCGCATATAGGTCTGGGATGCGTATTAATGCAGGATGGAAAAGTAATTGCTTATGGGTCAAGGCAGTTGAAAACTCATGAGCGGAATTATCCTACGCATGACCTTGAGTTTGCAGCGGTTATCTATGCGTTGAAGTTATGGAGGCACTTACTTTATGGGGCTCAGTGCAAGATTTTTACTGACCATAAGAGCCTGAAGTACGTGTTCACGCAGAAGGAGTTGAATCTGCGTCAGCGGCGGTGGCTTGAGTATGTGGCGGATTATGATGTGGAAATCCAGTATCATCCGGGCAAGGCCAATGTGGTGGCCGACGCCCTGAGCCGAAAGACGGGAAAGATCTTTAACCTCTCCGCCGATCGATTAGTTGAGGAGTTCCTCCTTATGGATATTTCAGTGGGATGCTGTAGTTTACAGAGTAGCTTATCAGTGGAAGAGCCGTCCTGGATTTCTTTGACTAGATTGCATCAGAAGGACGATCCGGATCTGTTGCACCTTTTTACCAGGACAGAGAAGGGAGAGTTGCCAGATTTTTCTATTGATGATGCGGGTACTTTGAAGTACCGCGGCAGGATTTGCGTTCCCGCTGTTGGGGACATTAAGAGTATGATTTGTAGTGAGGCTCATGGTTCCAGCGTTGCCTACCATCCAGGATCTACGAAGATGTACCGTGACTTAAAGCAAATTGCTTGGTGGTATGGTATGAAAGGAGATATAGCCCGATATGTTGCTGAGTGTCACACTTGCAAGCGTGTGAAGGCCGATCATGGGAGGCCTGGTGGTAAGTTGACTCCGCTAGATATCCCGACTTGGAAGTGGGAGAGTATATTTATGGACTTCATTACGGGTTTGCCAAAATCCCCGAGAGGATTTGATTCTGTTTGGGTTATAGTGGATAGATTGACGAAGTGTGCTCACTTCGTGCCTTATAAGATTGATTACCCGATGAAGAAGATAGCGGAGTTGTACTTGAATGAAGTCATCCGACTCCACGGTGTGCCAGTTAGCATCATTTCTGATCGAGACTCCCGGTTTACTTCTCGTTTTTGGCAGAGTCTGCAGGAGGGTTTGGGTACGGATCTGAGGTATTCTACTGCGTACCACCCTCAGACCAATGGGCAGACGGAGCGGGTCAATCAGATTGTTGAGGATATGATCCGGTGCTATATTTTAGACCACGGTGGAGCGTGGGATGAGCGTCTGCGACTCATGGAATTTGCTTACAATAACAGTTATCAGGAAAGCTTGCAGATGGCTCCGTTCGAAGCCTTGTATGGGAGGCGCTGTAGGACTCCGTTGTTTTGGGCTGAGGCTGGTGAGAAGCCTTTGTTGGGTCCTGATGCTCTGGAAGAGATGGAAGTCGCCGTGAAGCTTATTCGGGAGAAGCTTCGTTTAGCCCAGGAGAGGTATGAAAAGAACGCCAATCGGCGTAGGTCTGCTTTGGAGATTTTAGTAGGGGATCATGTATACCTCAAGGTTTCTCCAATGGTTGGTGTGAAGAAATTTGGTAAAAATCAGAAATTGGACCCAAGGTATGTGGGCCCGTTTGAGGTCTTGGAGCGGATTGGTGTGTCTGCATATAGATTGGATTTGCCAGCGAACTTCCCTGGTGTTCATAATGTTTTTCATGTTAGCCAATTGCGGAAGTGTGTGCGCAGCAGTGGGCAACTCTTGGATGTTGTGCCCCAGTTAGAGCCCAACCTCTCTTTCGTTGAGGTGCCAGTTCGTATTTTGGATACTCAGGAGCGTGTGCTGCGAAAGAAGTCCATACCGATGGTGAAAATTCTATGGAAAAATCAGGATTTGGAGAGCGCGACTTGGGAGCTAGAGTCGGCCATGAGGAGGGCGTACCCTCACCTGTTTCTCTGATTTGATCGGTATGTTTCCCTTTGTAACTTCTGTTTGTTACTTTTTCCTACTTTTGTAGGAGGGTTGTGCGTAAAGTTTCGGGACGAAACTTTCTTTTAGGGGGAGTGACTGTAACGCCCCGTCTTTTCAGCGATTATTTTTATTCTCGTTTGGCGTTACGATGACGCGTTTCCGTGGCTTGTGCCATGTGTGGAGTATGGTTTAGCTCCTTAGAACTGAGTGCCCTGTTTGGTAGCCTGTTGGCAAGATCTCCCTAGCAAACCGAGTCGTTTTGGTGACCCGGTGTGGCCTCTCGGGGGGATGTTTGTGTTTGGCTTTGTTTGGGCATAACTCGAGTTCTGTTTGTCGAAAGTTAATTTCGACTTCGCCGTTGTGTTCGTAGCGTGGGTATTTAGCTACGGTGCGAATTTCGTCGAATTCCGAGGTGAATCGGTTTTCGCGTTGATTTGGTGCTTTATGTAATTTTGTAATTAATAATATAATTATATAATTATATATATATATATAGTATTAGAATGAAAGCCATCATCTTCCTCACGATAGAAACCGCCGGTCCTGTACGAGGAAACGGAGTAACCGCCTACCTTGCCTTCGGACGCCGATTCCCGGAGCGTTTGTGGACGGAATTCGATTCCGAGAGTGGATTCGGATTGCTCTCGTCGAGACCTTCATTCCTGCGGTAAGAAATTCGATTTTCGTGGAGTTTTGGAAGGATTGGAATTTTCAGTTTTGGAAGTTTTCCGCCATTAATGGCCGAGTCTTTGTTCTAGGTGTTGCGGCCGTCTTGATCCGTGCGAAGAGGAGGAAAGCAGTCCAAAGCTTCGCTGAGAATTGAGGCAAGTGGTATTCTTGCCCTTGCCAAGTGTTTTCTTTGATTTTATTTGCTGAAATTGAAATCCCGGTTAGCCCAGGTTAGAGGCCTTGTTGTTCTCGTTTTCTTGCTAACTATAGGGCTTAGTTCTTCCTACTGAAACCCCCCTATGTTGTGATGTTTGGAATCCAAATTGTCGGCGTGAAGCCGTTGTTTTCCTTTAATTTTGATTGATGCTCTGGTTCGGGCGTAGCCGAGAGGGAGAGTTAGGAGGGGGGTGTGGTTGCCAATTTTCCTTCGTTAAGGCAGTATTCGAATGGTTAGACATAGTTTGAATGGTAGTAGCGTGCGACATTGATAGTTGTCTACTGCTACTGCAGTGGCGTGAGTCGTGTGCGCGTTCCGGTGTCGTTCGGAAAATTCCAAACGGTACAGGTTTGCCGCGCACGGTCATTAACCTTTAGGGCGCACGACCACTGGTCGTGTGCCTCTGTTCGTGCGCGTATATATTTCAGTTTCCAAAGTTCTGTCTCGGGCAATCGCACGAGCGCTGGCAACAGTGCGCACGACCACTGATCGTGCGACACTGATCGTGCGCAGTTGCTAGGTTTTCTGTCAGGTTTTCTAGGTTCGTTTCGCACGATCATCAGCCGATGAGTGCGCACGACCACCGATCGTGCGTCACTGATCGTGCGCTTTGTATATTTTCTTTTGATAGGCGAATTTAGATGGTTTCGAGTGCGGGAGTTTAGATACTCAAGTGGCAGGCAATTACTTGAGTTCTGGATCTTCTGCCTTGGTCGTTCGACTGTCGTCGAGCTCCGTTTTCTTTAGTGGGCTTGTGGGTAGTGGTATAATTTTGGCGGCGAGTGAGGCTAGCTCACTCAAGGCCAAAGTTTAGGTAGGCACTGAGTGCGTTTCACTCAACGCCTAGTCGTGTTGGTTTATTTCAACACTCTTCCTTTATCTTGTATTTCGTTTCCGAGTGGATTTTCCAGTTGTATTTCTGGGTTTTCCTTGTCGGCCGTTTTCTTTATTTTCCTAAAGGCCGAATCGTGGGTCGTGGATAGTAGTGGTGGTTGTAGCTCTTTATGGGGGTGGAGTTGTGTGATATAGCCAAGGCCACCCATGGATTTCTTGCTCCAGGTACGGGCTGGGCATGTCGGGTGGAAGGTCCCTTGTGTTTTCACGTGTTGACCCTCGAGCTTTTGACTTGGACATGGTGGATTGGGGGACTGCGTTTGCCTTCGATCCGGTTCCTCGTTGTTGTTTTTGCTACTATCACTTCCCGCAGTTTAGGGTGTTAGAAGTTTCTTCTTTGGTAGTGTTGCAGCATTCTGGCTCTTGGTAGTCTAGTAGGCCCTGCAGGATGTTGTTCCTGGGCTGGGTCGTTGCTGTTTCTTTGCACGTTGTGCATTTCTTGTTGTCCTGTTTTGGACAGTTGTGACTCTTTCTACTGCATGTTTTCTGTTATTTTGTCCTTTTGGTTGACTCTTTCATGCAGTTTTACCTTGATTTTTTGCTTGCTGAGGTATTCTGTTTTCTCTTGGAATACCCCAGGTTCTGAGCTGTAGCCAGTTTGGTGGCTAGTTGGAGGTGTTGTTGTTGGTGGACTCCCGGACTTTGGAGTTTTGTTTACCTTGTTTGTGAGGTTGTTTTCAGTACTTTCTTACAGACATATATGTGTGCTGGTGGGTTCGTGTCAGGTTGTTGGCGCCCACTAGTAGTTTTTACCTTGTACTGGATATATACTATTGCTGCTACCATTTATTTTTCTGGAGATAGTCTACTTGCTTTGAGAAGGTTTTATGCTAGGTTGCTAGTTATTTTTAAACTATAAATACTATTATAAATGAAGCTCATGATCAGCATGTTTTTATAAACTTAATCACTATATTCCAAATCACGTACGAAAACCGTTTTCTTATATATATTATATAAACTAAGTGTAGTGTCTTGCATAGCATGAGTGGTTCTCTTGGGACCCTTATGCGCTCTTTAGGGTGTAAAACCTAATTAAAGTAATTTTCCGCAGCGTTTAAATATAGTTTTCTTTTGTGGACTAGATGATCCACTGAGCCGAGGGATACGGACTCTAAACATAACTGATTTTCTATTCATTAAGCACATGATTTTCTTGTATAAAGATTGTAGTTGGATTTGCCTGAGCGTCAGCAGTTATCCCCTGCTTGACGTGGCATCATGACGCGTGTTTTCTCTTACTCTGATAATTCTTAATTCGGAGAAAATGCGGGTTGTGACACCGACTACCGCCCAAGCCGTCGACTACCGCCCAGGCCGCCGAGTACCGCCCAGGCCGCCGAGTACCGCCCAGGCCGAGTACCCCCCAGCCCGCCGAGTACCGCCCAGGCCGAGTACCCCCCAGGCCGCCGAGTACCGCCAGGCCGCTGAGTACCGCCCAGGCCGCCGAGTACCGTCCAGGCCGAGTACCCCCAGTCCGTCAGTACCGCCCAGACCGCCGAGTACCCCCAGGCTGCCGAGTTCACCCAGGCCACCGAATTCACCCAGGCCGCCGAGCTCTCCCCTAGCCGCCAGTTCGCCCAACCTCAGCTCGACCAATTTGGGGGCATTTCAGTAATTTCAGAGCAGCGTAGGTTGGTTATTGGCAGGACATTCTCAGAAAACTATAAATAGACCCTTGAGGGTGCCTTAGAGGGGATCACTTCTCCATCACTTGAATCCCCTTGCTTTCTTCCTCCAAGGCACCTAGCTCAGCATTGGCTAGGGAGGGGGAGACCTCAAAGGTCTTCCGGGTTTGAGGTGGGACCTCCACGCTAGAGCTGAAGGTCTGTTCCTAGTTTCTCAAGTCTTTGGTCCGTGACGTTCCCCCGAGTGTAGTAGGTGTAAGGTCACCCCTCTTTTGGGACCCCGAACTCCACAGAGACCAAGTTTTTGGTTTCAACATTTTTGTGTGGTGAGCGTGGAGAGTGACCAGCACAGAAGATCTGGGGAGAGTGTCATGGCTGGAGATCAGGGAGGTAGTGATGATCTCGGCGAGCTCCCCAACTCCGGACCCTTCATAGGAAGGGAGGAGTTCATGGCATCCATCCAAGGCATCATGGGGATGCTGTGAAGTTTGGCTCCTCGGGGTGGTAGCTCCACTCCAACCACCCAGGAGTTAGCTCCCCCTCTCGGCGAGCTGCCTCCCAGGGGAACAGGCGAGATGACCCCAGCAGGGGGAGAAGGAAGTGTACCAGGTAGGCGACCTGGGAGGGAGAGGATGGGAGAGGGGGTCGAGCGAGACCTCCTCGGCCGGGATTTGTTCCCTAGCCCGGTGAGTGCTATCCCTCCAGGCGAGCAGGTCGTGCAAGTAGAGGTGGCGAGAGTACCCCTCAGGGGGTCACCTTTTAGCGAGCTGATCATCTCAACTCCCGTTCCTGAGGGGTTCAGAGAGCCAGACATGGTTTACTATACCGGGAAGGATGACCCCGTCCAGCACATGCAGTGGTTCGAGGATGCCGTCTCCATCAGGCCGATGACGGATGCCTTCAAGTGTCGCCTATTTGCGATCACGTTGAAGGAGAAGGCAAGGGACTGGTTTCATCAACTCCCCCCGAGGTCGATCTATGAGTTCGAGGACTTGAGCCGAAGCTTCCAGCTCCGCTTCTCCACCTCCAAGAAGAGGAAGAAGAGTCCCGAGTCCATCTTTCTGATAAGGCAGAGGGCCGAGGAGTCGCTGGCCCACTACGTTGATAGGTTCCAAGAGGAGATCCTGGATATCCAGGAGATGTCGGGGTATGCTCTCCAGATGGCCTTCACTATTGGGCTGAAGGAGGACTTCTTCAAGATGAGCTTGACTCGGAAGGCTTCCATTTCCTTCGAGGAGCTGATGGAAAGGGTGGCAGAGGAGATAGCCATGGAGGCGGCCAATCCGGCATTTGTCAAGATGCTGGCAAAGTTGACAGAGGCAGAGTCAAAGGAGCAAGGTGGCTCGAGACATCAGGAAGGAAGAAGGAGAGAGGAGCAGAGAGCTCAGGAGTTCCAAGGACGGGAGGGTCTGGATCTAGGTTGGAGGTAGCAGGGAGGACTTGCCCAGGGTCCAGGAAGAGCTCTCATCCAGGGTGGGGGGACTTTCAGGGAGGCCAAGGAAGATACAACTTCCAAAGGCAAGCCCCTAGGCAGCTCCTACCCCTACCGCAGCAAGCGATGTCGATCGGTCGAAGGGAGATGAGGAACCGCGCGGGAAGAGGAAGAGTCAGAGTAGAGTTACCCTACTGTGAGTTCCACCAGGAGGAGGGCCATGTAACAGCTACTTGCCCCGTGTTCTAGGAGTTGAGAAGGACAAGAGCTCTGGCACCACAGCCTCAACAACCGCAAGATCCGGTACGGATTGAAGAAGTCCAACCCGAGACAGCAGGGGAGAGGTGTGAGGACAGGGTTGATGTGGGCACCCGGGGAGGGATCCTTTGATGTACGAGGAAAGAGTGAGGTACACGGAGTAGATCATCTCTTGTAATGAACTTTGTTTGCATTGTATCACCTATGATTAATGAAAAAGACCACCGGAAAATATTTGTGATCTAGTCCTTTTGGCCCCGAGATGATTCCGCTGACCAGGCTCCCACTAGCTGGCAGGGCAGGTTGATCTCTCCTGGAGGTTAAGTCCTTTTAGATCCGGGATGATTTCGCTGACCAGGCTCCCACTAGCTGGCAGGGCAGGTTGATCTCTCGTGGAGGCTAAGTCTTTTTAGCTCTGAGATGATTTCGTTGACTAGGCTCCCACTAGCTGGCAGGGCAGGTTGATCTCTCGTGGAGGCTAAGTCCTTTTAGCTCTAGGATGATTCCGCTAACCAGGCACCCACTAGCTGGTAGGGCAGGTTGATCTCTCGTGGAGGCTAAGTCCTTTTAGCTCCGGGATGATTCCGCTGACCAGGCTCCCACTAGCTGGCAGGGCAGGTTGATCTCTCGTGGAGGCTAAGTCCTTTTAGCTCCGGGATGATTCCGCTGACCAGGCTCCCACTAGTTCGCAGGGCAGGTTGATCTCTCGTGGAGGCTAAGTCCTTTAAGCTTCGGGATGATTTCGCTGACCAGGCTCCCACTAGCTAGCAGGGCAGGTTGATCTCTCGTGGAGGCTAAGTCCTTTTAGCTCCAGGATGATTCCGCTGACCAGGCTCCCACTAGCTAGCAGGGCAGGTTGATCTCTCATGGAGGCTAAGTCCTTTTAGCTCTGGGATGATTCCACTGACCAGGCACCCACCAGCTGGCATGGCAGGTTGATCTCTCGTGGAGGCTAAGTCCTTTTAGCCCCGGGATGATTCCGCTGACCAGGCTCCCACTAGCTGGCAGGGCAAGTTGATCTCTCGTGGAGGCTAAGTCCTTTTAGCTCCGGGATGATTCCGCTGACCAGGCACCCACTAGCTGGCAGGGCAGGTTGATTTCTCGTGGAGGCTAAGTCCTTTAAGCTCCGGGATGATTTCGCTGACCAGGCTACCACTAGCTGGCAGGGCAGATTGATCTCTCGTGGAGGCTAAGTCCTTTTAGCTCCTGGATGATTCCGCTGATCAGGCACCCACTAGCTGCCAGGGCAGATTTATCTCTCATGGGGGCTAAGTCCTTTTAGCTCCGGGATGATTCCGCTGACCAGGCACCCACTAGCTGGCAGGGAGGGTTGATCTCTCGTGGAGGCTAAGTCCTTTTAGCTCCGGGATGATTTCGCTGACCAGGCTCCCACTAGCTGGCAGGGCAGGTTGATCTCTCGTGGAGGTTAAGTCCTTTTAGCTCCGGGATGATTCCGCTGAACAGGCTCCCACTAGCTGGCAGGGCAGGTTGATATCTCGTGGAGGCTAAGTCCTTTTAGCTCCAGGATGATTACGCTGACCAGGCTCCCACTAGCTGGTAGGGCAGGTTGATCTCTCGTGGAGTCTAAGTCCTTTTATCTCAGGGATGATTTCGCTGACCAGACTCCCACTAGCTGGTAGGGCAGGTTCACCCCTCGGGGGAAACCAAGTTTTTGGTACCAAGAGCGCTACACTCAGCGAATACATTGGGTTGGATGTTTCTTTCCGAGCTTGTGCCAACCTCGAAAAGAGCGGGGATGTTGTACAATCCCGTTTTCGCGGAGTGGGGTCCCCCGGCAGGCGCAAGGCTTGCTGTGCAGTTTTAAGCTCTTTGAGGGTTTTGCACTCTTGGAGGCCAATTTAGTGTGAATTTGTGTTTTATACTATTAGGGGGATGAAATATTTGTCTCCCCCTGGCCCATTTGAGGGGGCCACCCAGGCCGCCGAGTACCGCCCAGGCCGCCGAGTACCCCTTAGGCCGTCGAGTACCGCCCAGGCCACCGAGTACCGCCCAGGCCGCCGAGTACCGCCCAGGCCGCCGAGTACCGCCAAGGCCGCCGAGTACCGCCCAGGCCGCCGAGTACCGCCCAGGCCGCCGAGTACCCCCCAGGCCGTCGAGTACCCCCTAGCCCGCCGAGTATCGCCCAGGCAGAGTACCCTTCAGCCCGCCGAGTACTGCCCAGGCCGCCGAGTACAACCCAGGCCGCCGAGTACCGTCCATGCCGAGTACCCCCCAGTCCGTTGAGTACCGCCCATGCCGCCGAGTACCCCCAGGCCGCCGAGTTCACCCAGGCCGCCGAGTTCACCCAGGCCGCCGAGTTCACCCAGGCCGCCGAGCTCGGCCCTAGCCGCCAACTCGCACAACCTTAGCTCGACCAATTTGGGGGCATTTTAGTAATTTCAGAGCAGCGTAGGTTGGTTATTGGCATGCCATTCTTAGAAAACTATAAATAGACCCTTGAGGGTGCCTTGGAGGGGATCACTTCTTCATCACTTGAATCCCCTTGCTTTCTTCCTCCAAGGCACCTAGCTCAGCATTGGCTAGGGAGGGGGGACCTCAAAGGTCTTCCGGGTGTGAGGTGGGACTTCCACGCTAGAGCCGAGGGTCTTTTCCTAGTTTCTCAAGTCTTTGGTCCGTGACGTTCCCCCGAGTGTAGTAGGTGTGAGGTCACCCCTCTTTTGGGACCCTGAACTCCACAGAGACCAAGTTTTTGGTTTCAACAACAGTAGCTCAGACTTTTAGTTATAATCTTTTTGTTGCCCCTATTGATGATTTTCATAAATTCATGATTAAACTAACTTGGAATTATATGAAACCCAGTCAGTAATGTTTTATGATTATGTTTAAGCTCTGGTAATTCTTGAGTAATTTTTGGATTATGATTGGTGGTACTTCCTTCTTTACCTTTAATTACTGCAAATATCTTGAATTAATTAATCAGGGGCTAATATATTTATGAAAGTTTGTAAAACTTGGTACTCTCTGATATTTTGGCATCATGTAGTGAGCATAATTTTTTGAAAGGACATAACCTAAGGAAATCTAGTACTTCATGTTCAAAACCATTCGTGATCTAATTTTGGAGAAAATGTAATAAATATTAAATTGATTAGGAAAATTACAAGTTTCTGGATTTAGTATAAATATGACATGATAGACTCCCAGAAAAAATTTTGGGACATTTGGAAAAATATTTGAAGGGGTCACCTTTCATACCCATCATGTAGCTTAGGTTGGTCTACACATAGTAAATCAGCAGATTTGTGATAACATGTGGGATGATCATAGGAAGTTGGGAGTAATGTTATGCTGATTTGGTATGATGGAAAGGTGAGCTTCATTAAGAGTCATGATGACGAGAATGTTGGGTTGCCTAGTGATAAGAGGTGATCGGGATCAATGAAATGTCGTCTTTCCTATGGAGAGAAAGAGTCAAAATACACTAGGGTCAGAATTTAGTATGACACTAAATGGGATCGGGACCTGGCTAGGTATCAATAATAGTAAGTGCCTTGCGAAATAGAGCGATGAGCTTCAGCTACCATCATAGTTCCTAGTACCCTATAAGAGCCCTTCACCGAGAATACCTTGGGCAGTTCTTGGCTAACCTAAACCGTAAGAAAAATTACTGAAGAGTAACTAGTATAAACTAGGGATTCAGTATCACACACCCCAAACTCTGGAGGTTAGTTTGTTTTGGTTAACTGAGCGGTAGGCTCGATGGTTGTGGAAATTGGCGGGTTAGCCCGGTGAGCCAAAAGCTCGGAAGGTAGTTGAGACGGACAGGTTAGTACGGGAAGCCGATGGCTCAAGAAATGCATGATTGCATGTGCATAAAGTGGTGGGTCTTCATTATTTTACGGTCATTTACACCGACGTCGATACGCCCAACTATCTGGGCTGAGATGGCTTCTGCTTCCGCTGACTCGGCGGGTGTGGTGGACACTTAGCCAAGGAAACGTCTAGTGGTGGGTCGGCATTGTACGTGGTGACTCCGGTGTGTCCTTTAGAGGCAGACGTAGGGCTAGGCCTGGTAGTGTGGATACCCGCCTAGGAGTGGGGGGCCCGACCCACTATCTCTGTTTGCCACGACAGAGACTCCTGGGAGTGATTATAGCTTCCAAATAGGGGGAACTAAAGGTTTGTGCGCATAGAGTTGAGTGTGTGTGTTGCATTTGCATGAATCATGGCATAACATTTCACTTCACTCATACTTGCATACAACTTGACACCCCATTGTATAAATTGGTATGAGACTTTTTATATGATGGGAGCCTTGCAAAAGACCCCTTAACTTATATATTTGTATGGGCATTCATATACGTTAAGGTTACTTATTTCTTATTTTACTTTTCATATACTATTATTCTGTTTTACTTGTTTACTCTACCATTTTCTATTTATAGAACTGCTAGCTTGCTTTACTTTTACAACTCTGTAGATTTACTATATGCCTTCTAGACTAGGTCCACCGTCATCTGCTTTGACCACTCTCCACCTTCATAGCTTTCCTATCACTCCTCCCACACGGTACCTATGAGCCATTGGGGAAGGGGTGGGGAAAATCAGGCTTAGTCTTTTTGACTAGCGGTCGGTGGACGAAACATTTCAGGGCTCTAGATGGGGGACAGGGAGCAGCAGGAGGAGATACAGCACCAGCGGAGTACGGTGCATATGGAGGTGGTCTAGTCTAGTATAGGAGCACAGGCCTCTGGCCCCGTGAGTGTTAGTTTTATTATCTTCCGTGAGAGTCTTATAGTGAGGATTTGATGTACCGAGCTTAAGCCCATTTATATTACTATGTACTGTTCTATTTCAGTACTTCTTCTATCATATGGACTTGCTGTGATTTCCTTACAAACATCTTAAATGTGATGTGTGGACTTTGATATATCTGGTTTATGTATATGCTTCTCTTTCTTTGGTGATCGTAAAGGCCGGTAGGATCGGCATTTTGTGGTGATGAACTTCCTGAGTGTCGGTGTCACCGGAAAATGGTGATTCTGGGCATAAGACCCAATGGTTTAAAAAAAAGGGGTCTTACAAACTTGTGTCAGAGGCAAACATCGATCCATGAGAAGATGATGGAGACGGTGACCCCCAACTTGTGGAAGAGGATGCAAACATGTTCGCAGATGATCCTTCTCCGTTTCCAGTGAAAGACTTGCGGCGTCATGGCGACCATGCGGAGCGTCGCTATAATCTCCGCCCTCGGCGCAAGACAAATAATTAGTTGAACTTATTTTTATTTATTAGTTTGATAGTATTTTGTTTCATCATGTTATAATTAAAACTATTGAGTGTTTTATTTTATTTGGGCTGCATGTAGCCATGAGTGTTTATTTTATTTGGGTTGCATATAGCCAAGCCTTTTGTGTTGAGCCTATATATAGGCATGTACTGTTTCCTTAAGGGTTAAGTTGAATGAAGATTAAGTAAACCCTAAACTTTCTTTAAGTGTCTCTCTCTCTTATCACTCTTTTCCTCTCTAGCCGCCAACCCCTCTCCCTTCCCTCTCTCTCTCTAAAGTTTTAGCTTGCAATTCTTTTCCTCCTTCCACCCCTCCTCCTCCACCCGAGCAGCCACCTCCCTCCTCCACCCGAGCAGCCACCCCTCCTCCTCCACCCGAGCAGCCACCTCCCTTCTCCACCCGAGCAGCCACCCCTCCTCCTCACCCGAGAAGCCACCTCCCTCGTCCACCCGAGCAGTTCCTTCAAGCACACAAACCGACCAGCCCCATCAAAGCAAGAACAAACCAAGGTGTTTCCATCCGGCGTGAAGCGAGGAAGGTGGAAGAGTTTTCTCTCCATCCGGAGTGACTCTGGAGGAACTGCGTAAGAGTGATCCACGAGTGAATCGGAATCATCTACTCCGATTTGGGTAACGATACGCTCTACTTTGTGTGTGATTCTATTTTCCTAGATTTTTCTTGTGGTGGATGAGATTTTTGCGTGACTTTGGAATCATTAGATTTTTTTGTTGATTTCTCCGATAGTAATTTTGTCGTTCAACCTATTTGAATATTTTCCAAGAGGATTTGGCAAGCCCTCGTACTTTTTGTTGGGAGAGATCTACCATTTTCCGAATCGAACTTTTCGGTAGATCCCTTTTGGTACAACTATTGCTCGTTCGGACCGGGTGGGTCCATTTAGCTTGAGAGGACAACGGCCTATAGCCTATTGTCTGAATCTTATAATGGCGTGGCTACCGTACGTTAGCATTAACCTGATACCTTGCCCTACGAGTGTGCTGCTTTTGAGTCTCTGTGCGTGTGTAGAAGCGGGATTTAGAGAGTTTCTCATGTTATTTCGTATAACCTATCGCATAGGCATTATAGCCTACATCAATTTGGTATCAGAGGAAGGTTCACGTCAATTTCTGAATTGGCACCTCCCCTTTTATTAGCACGTCCACACGCACTTGCCTTGTACGTTTTAAGTCAAAATAACAAAAAAAAATTATTTCTTGTCTGCCAATAGCGGCTTAAATTTCTATTTTTCCAGCAAAAATATATATAAAAAAAAGTTTAATAGTCTTTTGGTTATTTCTAGTAAGAAAATAAAAAAAAATTTTACCCTAGTACTTAGGCGGGAACAAATCCATCAGTGGTTTTTTCTTTGAGTCAGTGTTCATTTTTTCTGCATGCGCACAAGATTGGGCACAAAGTATTCCCCCTCTTCCTCCCAAATGGCGGACGAGCGGGATATAGGTCACGTTCCCGCAGCGATTGAGGAACTTCATCGGGAGTTTAACGATCAGTTGACGGAGATTAAGGAATTTATACATGGATTACGAGTTAATCCAGTGTTTCCCCCAAATCAAGCCGCCAACCCAGGTGATGAAGGGAATAATAATCTAAATAACAATATTAACAACGAACGAGCCCCACGTGCACCGTATGAGTTTGACATTATTAGAGCCATCCGGGTCAAACCCCCATCATATGATAGACTAGGTGAACCTCAAGTCTTCCTGGACTGGGTTATGGAATTAGAATGCTACTTTGAGTGGCAAAATTTGACTGACGCGAATAGGGTACGAGTGGAAAGAATGAAGTTGCTAGGTCGAGCCAAAATATTCTTGTTAAATGAGGAACGTCGTCTGAGAGCTGATAATGGTGAATTACTCATTGGTTAGGCTGTCATGAAGGCCATGCTGAAAGATCAGTATGTCCCTTCGTACCATCATACTCAGATGTTTGATGACTTGGCCACCCTTAAGCAAGGGAATAGGTCGGTATCTGAATATACGAGTCTTCTCAAGGACATGATGGTTAGGTGTGATGTGAGGGAGGTTCCTGAGATCACCCTCTCTAGGTTTCGCAAGGGGTTAAACCCCGACTTCCAAGGTAAACTATTGCGTTATGGTCACACTGAACTAAATACCACCTTCAATGATGCACTAGATATCGAGAAGCACAATGTTTTTAAGAATAAGTCTTGCACGTATCAGAAGGGCAAGTCCAACTTAGGACTGTCTCCCACCTCTACTTATAAGGATAAGGGTAAGTTCCGGTTCACTGACTCGAACTCCATAGTAGTGACTGTCAGGAATACTAGAAACCCAAAAGGTGAGAGAGTGCATGTAGGAAGGGTCAACAAAACAAATGCTACCTTTTTCACTTGCGGGATTCAAGGTCACTATGCTAGTGAGTGTCCCGCAAAGCCCAAGCCCTTAGCCCTGTTAGATTCTACATGTGAGTCTGGCGACCTTATATATGAGGGAGGAGAGGATAGCGAGTCGGAAGGACTGTCGAGTGATATGGAGGATGAATCTCATATGATGGTCATGCGTTATATTCTGGCTACCCCCCCCCCCCCCCGTAGGTTAGATGACTGGAATAGGACGAATATATTTTCGTTGAATTTTAAGAGCGGAGAGAAGTGGTGCAAGTTGAACATCGACAGTGGTAGCTGTATGAATGTCATTTCTGAAAATGCAGTGACTCAAATGTCTTTAGTTACTGAGTCGTACCCTCACCCTTATAAGGTGGCATGGGTAAATAAGACATCTTTCCCAGTGTCGAAGCGCTGTTTGGTTCCACTTACCATCAAGGCTTATTCTGAAAAGATTTTGTGTGATGTCATCCCTATGGATGTTTGTCACGTATTATTAGGTCGTCCATGGCTATATGACCATGATGTAACTCATTTTGGGCGAGCTAACTCATATGAATTTAAATTTAATGGTAAGACCGTTATCCTTAAACCAACTCCACCTTAAGATACGTCGGTCTCCTTTAATGACACCATTGTGTATGTCGAGGAGAAAACATTAAGTTTGATAGGAAAGAAGGAGTTGGAGCGCGAGTATTTTATTAACGGAGTCATGTATGCGCTAGTATGTTTGTAAGTCAAGGAAAATAACTCCACGTTTGAGAATCTACCCGCAGTCTTGAAAAACCTTTTAGAGGAATTTAGGGATGTCTACCCGGATGATTTACTGCCTGAGTTACCCCCCATACGGGAAATTCAACACGAGATTGATTTCGTTCTGGGTTCCTCATTGCCTAACCTTCCCCATTATCGGTTAAACCCCTCCGCGCACCTAGAATTGGACAAATTAATTTCGGATTTGCTAAGTAAGGGGTTCATCCTTCATAGTAAGAGTCCTTGTGTCGTGCCTGCTTTATTGGTGCCTAAGAAAGACGGATCTTGGCGGATGTGCGTGGATTATAGGGCCGTTAATAAAATCACCGTTAAATACTGGTTTCCTATCCCTCGATTGGATGACTTATTGGATATGCTAGCCGGAGCGAGGATTTTTTCTAAGTTAGATCTTAAGAGTGGTTACCATCAAATCAGGATTAGGGAAGGAGATGAATGGAAAACGGCCTTTAAATCGAAGGATGGACTTTATGAGTGGGTAGTGCTCAGGGAAGGGCTCACTAACAACCCAAGTACTTTTTCACAATTGATGACCTTATTCTTCAAGCCTTATTTAGGAAAATTCATCGTTATTTACTTTGATGATATCCTAGTCTTTAGCTCCTCACCGAACGATCATGAGTCTCATTTGAGAACAGTACTCACCACACTGCGATCAGAGAAATTATTTGTTAACTTAAAGAAATGTACGTTTAACGTCCCATCTGTGGAGTTCTTAGGTTATAACGTAAGTTTGAAAGGAATCCATGTTGACCCGAAGAAGGTCCAAGCTATCAAGGATTGGCCGGAGCCAACCAATATATGAGATGTTCGGAGTTTTCACGGATTAGCTACCTTTTATCACCGCTTTATCAAGGATTTTAGCAGTATCTTGGCACCAATCACGAAGTGCATGAAAAAGGGAGATTTTCTATGGACTAAATCGGCCGCCAAAGCGTTTGATGTAATTAAATCCCGAATGTCGGAAGTGCCTCTCTTACGATTACCAAATTTCAATCGAGTTTTAAAATTTTCCTGTGATGCATCTGGAATCGGTATCAGTGGATTCTTGAGTCAAGAGGGCCATCCTGTTGGATATTTTAGTGAAAAACTCTCGGGACCAAAATTAAATTATTCTAATTATGACAGAGAGTTTTATGCGGTTATTCGGTGTTTACAGCATTGGCGTCATTACTTGATATCTAAGGAATTTGTTATTTTATCTGATCACGAGGCATTGAGATTCATTAATTCCCAAAATAAAGTGAGCCCTAGTCATGCCAAGTGGGTCTCCTATCTTCAGGAGTATACCTTCATAATTAAACATCTAAAGGGAACCTTAAATCGTGTGGTGGATGCTCTTAGTCGCGTATCCTTGTTTTTGTCTACGTTAGAGGTCAAGGTGATTGGGTTCGATAGGATAAAAGATGAGTACGTTAATTGTCCGGATTTCAAGGACATCTACTATTCCACTCAAAACAACTCACCCACTACGATTTCAGCGTATTATATTCGAAACAGGTATCTATTTAAACATTCGAAGTTGTGTATCCCTCGCTCTTCCCTTCGACTTTTTATTGTATGGGAGTTACATAGTGGTGGTCTAGGTGGACAATTAAGGCGCAATAAGACAATTACGCTAGTAGAAGACAAGTTCCACTGTCCAGGCCTTAAGTCTACGGTGAATAAAATTGTGGGAAGTTATCGTGTTTGCCAATTAGCAAAAGGAGGCAAAACAAATGCGGGTCTCTACACCCCTCTTCTGATTCCTTCCATTCCATGGGATGATGTTAGCATGAATTTTATCCTAGGCCTAACAGTCACGTTTAGACGACATGATTCCATTCTAATGGTAGTAGATCAATTTTCCAAAATGGCATATTTTATTGTGTGCAACAAGACCGATGATGTGTCCAATGTAGCAAAACTATATTTTAAAGAAGTTGTTGGGCATGGGGGCATTCCAAAAACGATAGTGACTGATCGAGACGTGAAATTTACTAGTTATTTTTGGAAAACCCTGTGGAGAATTATGGGCACCAAACTATTGTTTACTTCGGCCTACCATCCCCAAACAGATGGGCAAACGGAAGTGGTAAACAGAAGTTTGGGGAGTTTGTTTCGTTGTCTTGTGGGCGACCATAAGGGAACGTGGTACCTCATCCTCCCCCATGCTCAGTTAGCGTACAACAACTCAAAAAATAGGTCCACAGGATTATCACCAAATGAGATCTTCGCAGTTATAAAGCATCAGTGTCACTTGACTTGATTCTGTTACCGCCATCTTATAAGTCAAGTCAGTTTGCACAGGATTTTGCTTCCCATATTCATAATTTACACAAACACATTAATGACGCGCTCACCACTCAATATGCATCTTATCAAGCGCATGTTAACCTACATAAGAGGGCATCTCACTTTAAGGTTGGCGATTTAGTCATGGTGCGTCTCGTCCCTGAACGGATGCCTTCAGGCACTATAAAAAAGTTGGCGAATCGGCGAGCTGGACCCTTTTGGATTATAACAAAATTAAGAGAAAATGCATGTCTGTTGGAGTTACCTACTGATTGGGGAATTTCCTCTATTTTTAATGTTTCTGATTTAACGCTTTATGTCTCTCCACCACCTGAATTATCTAACTATCCGTTTAGTTCCACTACAATTTCTAATGGGTTGGGGGGTGAATTAGTTTCTGGATCGCTCTCTCCATCGGTCTCCAATGGAGGTACGTTGGTTGTTGATGGTGAAAAGTTTCCTCCTTTATTGCCTAATGTTTTTCACAAGTTCCCCAGGACCAATTTTCTGCCAGACAGGATCCTTCAAGATGAATGGCTCTACTCTCCAAGTGGTGGTATACGTCGTTACTTGATTTGATGGCGTGATCGTCCGGCCTCCGATGATTCTTGGCTTCCGGAGTCGGAGGTGGCTTTTTTGGATGATGCTCTTCTGCGCCGGTACCTGCATGCCAACTCATCGGTGATGAGTCCTTTTGAGCAGGGGAGGATTGATGGAGACTGCGACCCCCCAACTTGTGGAAGAGGATGCCAACATGCTCGCAGATGATCCTTCTCCATTTCCAATGAAAGACTTGCGGCGCCATGGCGACCATGTGAAGCGTCGCTACAATCTCTGCCCTTGGCGCAAGACAAATAATTAGTTGAACTTATTTTTATTTATTAGTTTGATAGTATTTTGTTTCATCATGCTATAATTAAAACTATTGAGTGTTTTATTTTATTTGGGCTACAAGTAGCCATGAGTGTTTATTTTATTTGGGCTGCATATAGCCAAGCCTTTTTTGTTGAGCCTATATATAGGCATGTATTGTTTCCTTAAGGGTTAAGTTGAATGAAGATTAAGTAAACCCTAAACTTTCTTTAAGTGTCTCTCTCTCTCTCTCTTCTCTCTCTTTTCCTCTCTAGTCGCCAACCCCTCTCCCTCTCTCTCTCTAAAGTTTCGGCCATTAAACCTTTTCCTCCTTCCACCCCTCCTCCTCCACCCGAGCAGCCACCTCCCTCCTCCACCCGAGCAGCCACCCCTCCTCAACTCGAGTAGCCACCTCCCTTCTCCACCCGAGCAGCCACCCCTCCTCCTCACCCGAGCAGCCACCCCCCTCCTCCACCCGAGCAGCTCCTTCAAGATGAATGGCTCGCCTCTCCAAGTGGTGGTATACATCGTTACTTGATTCGATGGTGTGATCGTCCGACCTACGATGATTCTTGGCTTCCGAAGTCGGAGGTGGCTCTTTTGGATGATGTTCTTCTACGCCGGTACCTGCATGCCAACTCATTGGTGATCAGTCCTTTTGAGCAGGGGAGGATTGATGGAGACGGTGACCCCTAACTTGTGGAAGAGGATGTCAACATGCACTCGTGTTATTTCGTATAACCTATCGCATAGGCATTATAGCCTACATCAGAAGAAGTACACAAAAACCCTTGGCCATCCCGCGCGAACTTAGTTTACAGACAAACTAGCAGCGGAAGCAATGGTGGGCCCATAAGGGGAATCTCATGTAAAAGCCCTCTTTTTTTCATTATTTCCACTTGTACATTATCTAACAATTGGAATTTTTCCTCTATAGGCTACGATGAACCTTACTCCATAGCAGGGTACACCTTAGGCACGAAATGTGGTTCCACCCCCGCCGGCTCCGACTCTGTTCCAGCAGACGGAGATGGGCAGACACTGACGGCTATTCTTGAGGCCTTCAGGACTCAGCAGGCTCCGACTCCACAGCAAAATCCCGGGGCTAACTGGCTGAGTGCCTTTCGGGGCGTTCTCCTCCATCCTACCTCAGGACAGAGTCAGTAGTCCGTATAGAGGAGTGGTTGGACATCATCTGTAAGACCCCTCTTTTTTTTATAACCCGGAATCTTATGCCCAGAACCGCCGCTTTGCGGTGACACATTCGCACCCAGGAAGGTCGTCACTACAACGCGCCGATTCTACCGGCCTTTTCGATCACAATCAAGTAGCACGAAGTAAAGGAAGAGAAATGCAGTCCACAATAATAAATCACATGTATATAAACTCCACGAAGGGAGTGTCCACAGAAAACATCAGAGTACAATGATACTAGAAATATAAGAGCTCATGCCCGGTACATCAAGTCCTCACTACAAAATCACTCAATGCGGAAGCAAAACTAAAACTCTACTAAAGGTCAGGACTCACGGTCCCTGTAGTCTGGACTCCAGTGCTAGACTGCCCCATCTCCAAGCGTACCGGCCTCCTGAGCTGCTCCTCCATGCTGGGCTCCGCGATCCCCTAATATGATATGGTTCGAAAACCGTTAGTCTAAAAGACTAAGCCCTATCATCCCCCACCCCTTCCCCCACGCTCTAAGGCACCGGGCGGAGAGGAAGAAAGGGGAGGACATGAAAGTGGAGAGTAGTCAAAAGCAGATGACGGTGGACCTAACTAGCAAGTTATGACAGGGGAGCAATATAAGTGTTGTAATAGGTATAACAGAAAGGAAGTAAGTAAGAAATTAAACCTTCGCTTTTGTGAGTACACTTAAGCCAAGGGATCTTTTGCAAGGCTCCCATCGTATAACGCGTCCCATACCGCTTATACGTTAGGGTGTCGGTTATCACGCAGCAGGTATACATATATCAAATTAACCTTAATTTATAAACTTGCCCACACAAGCTTATAGGCCAAGGGGTCGTTTTGCAAGTCCTAAAGTATAAGCGTCCCATTCCACTTATACTTTAGGTGTCAAGGTTGTTATGAATGATTATGGCATGCAGCTATATGGTGGGTATGATGATCAAGCAGTGCAACTCACACACCCAACTTTGTGTACACAAACCTTTAGTTCCCCCTTTCTGGAGATAACTCCCAGGTTACTCCCGTAGTGGCAAACGGAGGCGGTGGGTTGGGCCTCGCCCACCTCAAAACTAGTAAAAGCACCACTGGTCTGACCTATCGTACGCCCTCAACGCCTGGTGTACGAGGAGGACTCCTGCGAACTCTTGCCGACTGGTCCGCCGGACTTAACCTTGGCTAAGTGTTAGTTACCTTGTCGAGTCAACGATATTGGTGTCGGTGCAATCGAACTCCCCGATATCGAAAACCCACCACCTTAATCTTTCCTATTTTTATGCACATGCAGCAGTTTAATATATAACAATTTTAAAGTGTCAAACTCCCGGACTAAACCGTCCGTATAAACCACATCCGAGACCAAATTCCCCAGACTAAAACGTCTGGCTCATCTCCAGACTTCATCCCTTAGAACACCACGGGACAGCGCTGTCACAACCCGCATTTTCTCCGAATTAAGAATTATCAGAGTAAGAGAAAACACGCGTCATGATGCCACGTCAAGCAGGGGATAACTGCTGACGCTCAGGCAAATCCAACTACAATCTTTATGCAAGAAAAATCATGTGCTTAATGAAATAGAAAATTAGTTATGTTTAGAGTCCGTATCCCTCGGCGCAGTGGATCATCTAGTCCATAAAAGAAAACTATATTTAAACGCTGCGGAAAAATACTTTGATTAGGTTTTACACCCTAAAGAGCGCATAAGGGTCCCAAGAGAACCACTCATACTATGCAAGACACTACACTCAGTTTATATAATATATATAAGAAAACGGTTTTCGTACGTGATTTGGAAAGTAGTGATTAAGTTTATAAAAACATGCTGATCATGAGCTTCATTTATAATAGTATTTATAGTTTAAAAATAACTAGCAACCTAGCATAAAATCTTCTCAA
Organism: Platanthera zijinensis; assembly: GCA_039513925.1. Taxonomy (NCBI): domain Eukaryota; kingdom Viridiplantae; phylum Streptophyta; class Magnoliopsida; order Asparagales; family Orchidaceae; genus Platanthera; species Platanthera zijinensis. The sequence goes on along the minus strand of CM077081.1, from coordinate 62,471,448 downwards.
AGCAAGTAGACTATCTCCAGAAAAAAATAAATGGTAGCAGCAATAGTGTATATCTAGTACAAGGTAAAAACTACTAGTGGGCGCCAACAACCTGACACGAACCCACCAGCACACATATATGTCTGTAAGAAAGTACTGAAAACAACCTCACAAACAAGGTAAACAAAACTCTACAGTCCGGAAGTCCACCAACAACACCACCTCCAACTAGCCACCAGACTGGCTACAGCTCAGAACCTGGGATATTCCAAAAGAAAACAGAATACCTCAGCAAGCTAAAATCAAGGTAAAACTGCATGAAAGAGTCAACCAAAAGGACGAAAATAACAGGAAACATGCAGTAGAAAGAGTCACAAATGTCCAAAACAGGACCACAAGAAATGCACAACGTGCAAAGAAACAGCAACGACCCAGCCCAGGAACCACATCCTGCAGGGCCTACTAGGCTGCCAAGAGCCAAAATGCTGCAAAACTACCACGGAAGAAACTTCTAACACCCTAAACTGTGGGAAGTAATAGTAGCAAAAACAACAACGAGGAACCGGATCGAAGGCAAACGCAGTCCCCCAATCCACCATGTCCAAGTCAAAAGCTCGAGGGTCAATACGTGAACACACAAGGGACCTTCCACCCGACATGCCCAGCCCGTACCTGGAGCAAGAAATCCATGGGTGGCCTTGGCTATATCACAAAACTCCACCCCCATAAAGAGCTACAACCCCCACTACTATCCACGACCCACGATTCGGCCTTTAGGAAAATAAAGAAAACGGCCGACAAGGAAAACCCAGAAATACAACTGGAAAAATCCACTCGGAAACGAAATACAAGGTAAAGGAAGAGTGTTGAAATAAACCAACACGACTAGGCGTTGAGTGAAACCCACTCAGTGCCTACCTAAACCTTGGCGTTGAGTGAGCTAGTCTCACTCGCCGCCAAAATAAAGTTACTACCCACAAACCCACTAAAGAAAACGGAGCTCGACGGTAGTCGAACGACCAAGGCAGAAGATCCAGAACTCGAGTAATTTCCTGTTACTTGAGTATCTAAACTCCCGCACTCGAAATCAGCTAAATACGCCTAGCAAAAGGAAATATACAAAACGCACGGTCAGTGGCGCACGGTCAGTGGTCGTGCGCACTCATTGGCTGATGATCGTGCGAAACGAACCTGGAAACCTGACAGAAAACCTAGCAACTGCGCACGATCACTGTCGCACGATCACTGGTCGTGCGCACTGTTGCCAGCGCTCGTGCGATTGCCCGAGACAGAACTTTGGAAAAAGAAATTTATACGCGCACGAACAGATGCACACGACCAGTGGTCGTGCGCCCTAAAGGCTGATGACCGTGCGCGGCAAACCTGTACCGTTTGGAATTTTCCGAACGACACCGGAACGCGCACACGACTCACGCCACTGCAGTAGCAGTAGACAACTATCAACGTCTCACGCTACTACCATTCAAACTATGCCTAACCACTCGAATAATATCTTAACGAGGGAAATTGGCAACCACACCCCCCTCCTAACTCTCCCCCTCGGCTACGCCCGAACCGGAGCAACAATCAAAAATGAAGGAAAACAACGGCTTCACGCCGACAATTTGGATTCCAAACATCACAGCATAGGGGGGGTTTCAGTAGGAAGAACTAAGCCCTATAGTTAGCAAGAAAAAATGAGAATAACAAGGCCTCTAACCTAGGCTAACCGGGAGTTCAATTTCAGCAAATAAAATCAAAGGAAACACTTGGCAAGGGCAAGAATACCACTTGCCTCAAATCTCAGCGAAGCTTTGGACTGCTTTCCTCCTCTTCGCACGAATCAAGACGGCCGCAACACCTAGAACAAAGACTCGGCCATTAATGGCGGAAAACTTCCAAAACTGAAAATTCCAATCCTTCCAAAACTCCACGAAAATCGAATTTCTTACCGCAGGAATGAAGGTCTCGGCGAGAGCAATCCGTATCCACTCTCGGAATCGAATTCCGTCCACAAACGCTCCGGGAATCGGCGTCCGAAGGCAAGGCTCGGCGGTTACGTTTCTCTCGTACAAGGGGCCGGCGGTTTCTTACGTGAAGAAGATGAAGATCGGCCCTATTCATTCTATATATATATATATATAATTATATAATTATATAATTAATTACAAAATTACCTAAAGCACTAAATCGACGCGAAAACCGAACTACCTCGGAATTCGACGAAATTCGCACCGTAGCTAAATGCCCACGCTACGAACACAACGGCGAAGTCGAAATTAACTTTCGACGAACAGAACTCGAGTTATACCCAAACAAAGCCAAACACAAACATCCCCCCGAGAGGCCACACCGGGTCTCCAAAACGACTCGGTTTGCTAGGGAGATCTTGCCAACAGGCTACCAAACAGGGCACTCAGTTCTAAGGAGCTAAACCACACTCCACACATGGCACAAGCCACGAAAACGCGTCATCGTAACGCCAAACGAGAATAAAAATAATCGCTGAAAAGACGGGGCGTTACAGTCACTCCCCCTAAAAGAAAGTTTCGTCCCGAAACTTTACGCACAGCCCTCCTACTAAAGAAGGAAAAGTAACAAACAGAAGTTACAAAGGGAAATATACCGATCAAATCAGAGAAACAGGCGAGGGTACGCCCTCCTCATGGCCGACTCTAGCTCCCAAGTCGCGCTCTCCAAATCCTGATTTTTCCATAGAACTTTCACCATCGGTATGGACTTCTTTCGCAGCACACGCTCCTGAGTATCCAAAATACGAACTGGCACCTCAACAAAGGAGAGGTTGGGCTCTAACTGGGGCACAACATCCAAAAGTTGCCCACTACTGCGCAAACATTTCCGCAATTGGCTAACATGAAAGACATTATGAACACCAGGGAAGTTCGCTGGCAGATCCAATCTATATGCAGACACACCAATCCGCTCCAAGACCTCGAACGGGCCCACATATCTTGGGTCCAATTTCCGATTTTTACCAAATCTCTTTACACCAACCATTGGAGAAACCTTGAGGTATACATGATCCCCTACTAAAAACTCCAAAGCAGACCTACGCCGATTGGCGTTCTTTTCATACCTCTCCTGGGCTAAGCGAATCTTCTCCCGAATAAGCTTCACGGCAACTTCCATCTCTTCCAGAGCATCAGGACCCAACAAAGGCTTCTCACCAGCCTCAGCCCAAAACAACGGAGTCCTACAGCGCCTCCCATACAACGCTTCGAACGGAGCCATCTGCAAGCTTTCCTGATAACTGTTATTGTAAGCAAATTCCATGAGTCGCAGACGCTCATCCCACGCTCCACCGTGGTCTAAAATATAGCACCGGATCATATCCTCAACAATCTGATTGACCCGCTCCGTCTGCCCATTGGTCTGAGGGTGGTACGCAGTAGAATACCTCAGATCCGTACCCAAACCCTCCTGCAGACTCTGCCAAAAACGAGAAGTAAACCGGGAGTCTCGATCTGAAATGATGCTAACCGGCACACCGTGGAGTCGGATGACTTCGTTCAAGTACAACTCCGCTATCTTCTTCATCGGGTAATCAATCTTATATGGCACAAAGTGAGCACACTTTGTCAATCTATCCACTATAACCCAAACAGAATCAAATCCTCTCGGGGATTTTGGCAAACCCGTAATGAAGTCCATAGATATACTCTCCCACTTCCAAGTCGGGATTTCTAGCGGAGTCAACTTACCACCAGGCCTTCCATGATCGGCCTTCACACGCTTGCAAGTGTGACACTCAGCAACATATCGGGCTATATCTCCTTTCATACCATACCACCAAGCAATTTGCCTTAAGTCACGGTACATCTTCGTAGATCCTGGATGGTAGGCAACGCTGGAACCATGAGCCTCACTGCAAATCCTACTCCTAATGTCCCCAACAGCGGGAACGCAAAACCTGCCGCGGTACTTCAAGGTACCCGCATCATCAATAGAAAAATCTGGCAACTCTCCCTTCTCTGTCCTGGTAAAAAGGTGCAACAGATCCGGATCGTCCTTCTGATGCAGTCTAGTCAAAGAAATCCAGGACGGCTCTTCCACTGATAAGCTATTCTGCAAACTACAGCATCCCACTGAAATATCCATAAGGAGGAACTCCTCAACTAAACGATCGGCGGAGAGGTTAAAGATCTTTCCCGTCTTTCGGCTCAGGGCGTCGGCCACCACATTGGCCTTGCCCGGATGATACTGGATTTCCACATCATAATCCGCCACATACTCGAGCCACCGCCGCTGACGCAGATTCAACTCCTTCTGCGTGAACACGTACTTCAGGCTCTTATGGTCCGTAAAAATCTTGCACTGAGCCCCATAAAGTAAGTGCCTCCACAACTTCAACGCATAGATAACCGCTGCAAACTCAAGGTCATGCGTAGGATAATTCCGCTCATGAGTTTTCAACTGCCTTGACCCATAAGCAATTACTTTTCCATCCTGCATTAATACGCATCCCAGACCTATATGCGAAGCATCTACATACACATCATAATCCATGCCCTCAGTAGGAAGGGTCAGAACGGGAGCAGTACACAATCTCCTCTTTAACTCCTGAAAAGCTTCTTCGCACTTCTCACTCCAAACAAAAGCCACATTCTTCTGAGTTAGCTTGGTCAAAGGTGCGGCTAGAGAAGAGAAACCCTCCACGAATCTCCTGTAATAGCCAGCCAACCCTAAGAAACTTCTGATCTCCTTAGAAGTATTCGGCCTACTCCAATCCGTCACTGCTGCAATCTTTTCTGGGTCAACCGAAATCCCATCCTTGTTCACCACGTGGCCTAGAAAAGAAACCTGAGGCAACCAAAATTCGCACTTGCTCAACTTGGCGAATAACTTGTGGTTCCTCAACTCTGATAGGACCAAACGCAAATGCTGCTCATGCTCCTCAGCACTGCGAGAATAAACCAACACGTCATCAATGAAGACCACAACGAACTTGTCTAGGAAATCCTTGAACACCCTGTTCATCATATCCATGAAGGCTGATGGTGCGTTGGTCAGACCAAACGACATCACCAAAAACTTGAAGTGTCCATGCCTCGACCTAAACGCAGTCCGTGGAATATCTGCCTCACGGATCCTGAGCTGATGATAGCCCGAACGAAGATCGATCTTGGAGAACACCGTGCTACCACGCAACTGGTCAAATAAATCATCGATCCTCGGCAGAGGGTACCTGTTCTTGATAGTGACCTTGTTCAACTCTCTATAGTCAATGCAAAGCCGCATCGACCCATCTTTCTTCTTTACGAACAAAACAGGAGCACCCCAAGGCGACGAACTCTGCCTGATAAAACCTTTAGCCAACAACTCATCTAACTGAATTCGCAACTCCTCTAACTCGCGAGGGGCCATCCGGTACGGCGCCTTAGCAATAGGACGCGTACCCGGCTCCAAATCAATAACAAACTCCACATCCCGCTCAGGAGGGATACCAGGAAGATCATCAGGAAAAACATCGGCGAAACCACGAACAATAGGAATCTCCTCCAAGCGTGGCCCGCTAACAACGGTTCCAACCGCCGATACTAAACAAACACAACTATCAGAAAGAAACAATCTCTGAACACATACCGCAGAGAGAACAGGAGAATCCTGACACGGATCAGCATACACGCTGCCGGGCTGATCGTCGTCCCTGATGAAGTCCAAGCGCTTTCCTTTGCACTGAATGACCGCATCATACCGAGAGAGCCAGTCCATGCCCAAAATGACATCGAAGTCCTCTAGATCAATCATCTTCAGATCCGCCTTCGCATGAAAATCCCCCAACAAAACCGGGCAATCCAAAATACCCAAATCTGACAACACAGATTCACCAGAGGGAAACTTGACACGGAAGGAATCCCGAACACGATCTAGAGACAACCGATGACGCCCCACAAAGGCTCTAGCCACGAACGAGTGGGTAGCGCCGGAGTCAAACAGAACACGCGCCCAACGGTTCTTCACCTTAAATTTCCCTATAAGAACGCACAAAAACTAAGGAACTAGCACAACAGTACCGCAAATAATCTAGCAACTGAACTACCAGGCTAGAAAGAAAAAACGACAAACTACTAACCTGAGATCACCTGGGTCGAAGTCTGAGCCTCCTCGGAAGAAATCACGTTCAGCTTCCCTTTTCCCTTGTCCACACGCTGAGGTGGAGGTAAAGCCTGTAACGGAACTGCAGGAAGAGCTGACTGGACCTGAGGACACCTCGACTTAATGTGTCCCTTCTGCCCACACTGAAAGCAGACTCTATCTCTGGACCAACACTGGGCTGCATCATGCCCGGATCGCTTGCAAACTGAACAGGAGACATCTCTCCTAGGAGCACCCTGAATCGCATGAACCTGCTCCTTCTTCTGAGCTGCCGCCTTCTTGAAACACCTCTCAACAGGATGGCCTGACCGGCCACAGAAACTGCACACCACCCTGCTCCTCTTTCCCGGAACAGCATCGGGTACCAGGGGTTTCTTCTCCTCTACCAACTTCCTCTTATCCTTCTTCAACTGCTGGCATCTGCTCTTCGCCGCCTCAATGGCCTCAACCTTAAGAGCAGCCTCTACAACTCCAGCATAAGTCACTGACCCATAAGCACTGGCCAACTGCTGCACCTCACTCCTCAAACCACCGAGGAATCGCTTAACTCGATCAGCCTCAATGCTGACCAATCCAGGGGCAAAACGGCCCAACTTACTAAACTCTATCTCATACTCACCCACCGTGAGCTGCCTTTGCTTCAGATAGAGGAAATCATTCATGAGGCGGTCACGCTCGACCGAGGGTAAGAACTTCCTCAACAGCATCTCCTTGAACACTTCCCAAGAGCATCCGGCTACCAGGCTCTCCTTCTCTCTCAGCCACCAACTCTTAGCCAAACCTTTAAGCTGATAGGCGGCTATCATCACCCTCTGATCATCTGATATCCCAGAGTACGAGAACATCTCCTCCATGGAGATCAGCCAGTCGTCTATCACCATGAAATCTGCCTTCCCATCATAAGTGGGAGGGCTCAGCCTCTGAAACTGCGAGATGAAGGCCATCTCTGCTGGCACCACCACTGGAGGTCTCAAGGGTGCAGGAGGAGGAGGAACAGCTAACCACCCAGCAGGAACTTGCGCACCTTGAGCCTGGCCTGCCACAACTGCCACCAAAGACTGAATCTGGGCTTGCACCTCCTCCAACTGCCTGCCCATAGCTTCGCTACTCTGACGCAGACCCTCGATCACCGCATCGTTCTGAGCTCCAGAAGATTCACCCTCAGACAGGGGAGTCGATCGAGTCGCAGGACGCCTAGCCATCCTAAAAATCAATACAACGCAAATCAGATCCAAATCCCACGACTAGAACCGACTACCAATACAGACAATACATATGTAGATATAGACTTAAAGCTGCTAAACTTGCTCTGAGAGTTTATCTTCTTCACAAAAATTAGATGATATGCCCTATCCTAGGATGGTTAACCACCACCTCACTAACTCTTGTGCCTAGATCGGATGCATGAACTTATGTTAGTTTGAAAACTTATGTGTGTACATATGTCATCCTGCAAATCTTTAGCTTGGCGCGTTGTGCTTATGCAATGTTATGATATGCATGATTGTGCTATGCATTCTAAAAACAAAGGCCCTAATGCATGATATGAGCGGCGTACACATGAAAATGTTATGCATCCCATACTACATAACATTTCCATACAACGAAAAAAGAAACGTGCTAGTCGCAGTCATGTGGTGAGGTTATGCATCCCATACTACATAACCCTCACATGTAGCCCCTATGGTGAATCCATATACGAACACATATTATGCATCCCATACTACATAATATGCCCCGTATACTTCCTGTTATGCTATGAGTGTAGTGTTCGTGCTTTTGCCAAGACGTGCTGATGACATATCGGTGTGTGAATGACATGATGCTGAACTACTAAAAGCATCCAAGGAAGGTTGCCCAACTAACTTGTCAAGCAACCTCCCTCTGATACCAACTGTCACAACCCGCATTTTCTCCGAATTAAGAATTATCAGAGTAAGAGAAAACACGCGTCATGATGCCACGTCAAGCAGGGGATAACTGCTGACGCTCAGGCAAATCCAACTACAATCTTTATGCAAGAAAAATCATGTGCTTAATGAAATAGAAAATTAGTTATGTTTAGAGTCCGTATCCCTCGGCTCAGTGGATCATCTAGTCCACAAAAGAAAACTATATTTAAACGCTGCGGAAAAATACTTTGATTAGGTTTTACACCCTAAAGAGCGCATAAGGGTCCCAAGAGAACCACTCATACTATGCAAGACACTACACTCAGTTTATATAATATATATAAGAAAACGGTTTTCGTACGTGATTTGGAAAGTAGTGATTAAGTTTATAAAAACATGCTGATCATGAGCTTCATTTATAATAGTATTTATAGTTTAAAAATAACTAGCAACCTAGCATAAAACCTTCTCAAAGCAAGTAGACTATCTCCAGAAAAAAATAAATGGTAGCAGCAATAGTGTATATCTAGTACAAGGTAAAAACTACTAGTGGGCGCCAACAACCTGACACGAACCCACCAGCACACATATATGTCTGTAAGAAAGTACTGAAAACAACCTCACAAACAAGGTAAACAAAACTCTACAGTCCGGAAGTCCACCAACAACACCACCTCCAACTAGCCACCAGACTGGCTACAGCTCAGAACCTGGGGTATTCCAAAAGAAAACAGAATACCTCAGCAAGCTAAAATCAAGGTAAAACTGCATGAAAGAGTCAACCAAAAGGACGAAAATAACAGGAAACATGCAGTAGAAAGAGTCACAAATGTCCAAAACAGGACCACAAGAAATGCACAACGTGCAAAGAAACAGCAACGACCCAGCCCAGGAACCACATCCTGCAGGGCCTACTAGGCTGCCAAGAGCCAAAATGCTGCAAAACTACCACGGAAGAAACTTCTAACACCCTAAACTGTGGGAAGTAATAGTAGCAAAAACAACAACGAGGAACCGGATCGAAGGCAAACGCAGTCCCCCAATCCACCATGTCCAAGTCAAAAGCTCGAGGGTCAATACGTGAACACACAAGGGACCTTCCACCCGACATGCCCAGCCCGTACCTGGAGCAAGAAATCCATGGGTGGCCTTGGCTATATCACAAAACTCCACCCCCATAAAGAGCTACAACCCCCACTACTATCCACGACCCACGATTCGGCCTTTAGGAAAATAAAGAAAACGGCCGACAAGGAAAACCCAGAAATACAACTGGAAAAATCCACTCGGAAACGAAATACAAGGTAAAGGAAGAGTGTTGAAATAAACCAACACGACTAGGCGTTGAGTGAAACCCACTCAGTGCCTACCTAAACCTTGGCGTTGAGTGAGCTAGTCTCACTCGCCGCCAAAATAAAGTTACTACCCACAAACCCACTAAAGAAAACGGAGCTCGACGGTAGTCGAACGACCAAGGCAGAAGATCCAGAACTCGAGTAATTTCCTGTTACTTGAGTATCTAAACTCCCGCACTCGAAATCAGTTAAATACGCCTAGCAAAAGGAAATATACAAAACGCACGGTCAGTGGCGCACGGTCAGTGGTCGTGCGCACTCATTGGCTGATGATCGTGCGAAACGAACCTGGAAACCTGACAGAAAACCTAGCAACTGCGCACGATCACTGTCGCACGATCACTGGTCGTGCGCACTGTTGCCAGCGCTCGTGCGATTGCCCGAGACAGAACTTTGGAAAAAGAAATTTATACGCGCACGAACAGATGCACACGACCAGTGGTCGTGCGCCCTAAAGGCTGATGACCGTGCGCGGCAAACCTGTACCGTTTGGAATTTTCCGAACGACACCGGAACGCGCACACGACTCACGCCACTGCAGTAGCAGTAGACAACTATCAACGTCTCACGCTACTACCATTCAAACTATGCCTAACCACTCGAATAATATCTTAACGAGGGAAATTGGCAACCACACCCCCCTCCTAACTCTCCCCCTCGGCTACGCCCGAACCGGAGCAACAATCAAAAATGAAGGAAAACAACGGCTTCACGCCGACAATTTGGATTCCAAACATCACAGCATAGGGGGGGTTTCAGTAGGAAGAACTAAGCCATATAGTTAGCAAGAAAAAATGAGAATAACAGGGCCTCTAACCTAGGCTAACCGGGAGTTCAATTTCAGCAAATAAAATCAAAGGAAACACTTGGCAAGGGCAAGAATACCACTTGCCTCAAATCTCAGCGAAGCTTTGGACTGCTTTCCTCCTCTTCGCACGGATCAAGACGGCCGCAACACCTAGAACAAAGACTCGGCCATTAATGGCGGAAAACTTCCAAAACTGAAAATTCCAATCCTTCCAAAACTCCACGGAAATCGAATTTCTTACCGCAGGAATGAAGGTCTCGGCGAGAGCAATCCGTATCCACTCTCGGAATCGAATTCCGTCCACAAACGCTCCGGGAATCGGCGTCCGAAGGCAAGGCTCGGCGGTTACGTTTCTCTCGTACAAGGGGCCGGCGGTTTCTTACGTGAAGAAGATGAAGATCGGCCCTATTCATTCTATATATATATATAATTATATAATTATATAATTAATTACAAAATTACCTAAAGCACTAAATCGACGCGAAAACCGAACTACCTCGGAATTCGACGAAATTCGCACCGTAGCTAAATGCCCACGCTACGAACACAACGGCGAAGTCGAAATTAACTTTCGACGAACAGAACTCGAGTTATACCCAAACAAAGCCAAACACAAACATCCCCCCGAGAGGCCACACCGGGTCTCCAAAACGACTCGGTTTGCTAGGGAGATCTTGCCAACAGGCTACCAAACAGGGCACTCAGTTCTAAGGAGCTAAACCACACTCCACACATGGCACAAGCCACGAAAACGCGTCATCGTAACGCCAAACGAGAATAAAAATAATCGCTGAAAAGACGGGGCGTTACAAGCGCCCCCTTGAACACCTCGGGACGACTTAACCATTACTAACCCTAACTAATGAGTGTGTGCAATGTGAATCCCTATTAGGCTAATTACTCTTTCGTTTGTTTTAAGATTTACGTTAGCCCAGGACTGCCCCCGGCATACCCCGTGAAGGGCTCTCAAAGGGCACTAGGAACCAAGACGGCGGCATTACGGCCTGAAGTTCCCTTTCGCAAGTCACTTATTGTTATTGGTTGTTTTTTTCCTTACCTGTTCCCTCTATAATTGCATCAAACTAAACCTAGGGTGGATTTGACTCTTCACTCTTACGGGGACGGCGATCTTTCGTCGGTCCCGCGCATCTTAGAGCGCATCAACTCATTCCTCACCACACTTGAAACCTCCTATGATGATCCTTTCTCTTTCTTTAAATCCAACCAACACAAGCTATCCTTACGCTAATCCAAACCTTATCCTGTTACTCATTTCCCACAGTTACTAACTACAGACCACCTTATACTAAGTGATGTCTATGATAGGATGTCCTTTGTGTTTTCATCCGAACAGTCTAAGTTATTTACTGGGGGCCTATCACGACATAATTGAATCAATTCCCGGTTATAACAATTTTCTCAATTAATCTATTAATTAATTAATTTTACTAAAATCCAAGGTCTTCCAAATTTGAACAAGGAGTATACTTTTCAGTCATGTATAAATCATAATAAATTTAAGACAAATACTAATATGTCTAAAAATGATATATCCAAGATTTGGCAATTTTCACTAAGGTCTAAGGGGTCTAAACATATTTTTGCAATAATCCATTTCTTTCATGTCTAATGAATAAACTATATCAGATTCTCTTCTAAATTATTTGGATTAATTACAGAATACTATAAATACCATGAAAATAGTACTATAAAAGTTTCATAATTTTACTGCTGGAAATTAATTTACAATAAATCATTTACTAAAACCCTAATCTAGCATGCTTGTGAATCAAGTACTATATTCATAACTCCAAAAATCTAGAATAAAATCCCACTGATTCAAAATGATTTTAAAACTCTATTTAACCACTTTCATAATTTTCCAGAAACTATTTATGTCATAAAATATTTTTAAACCATAAGGCCCTTTAATAATACTTGTGAAAGAACTACTCTATTTATTCAACATAAAATTAAACTAAAATTCAAGAGCATTCCTAATGGCCAACAACATCTAATTCCAGAGTTTCAAGGGGGCTTTATTTGAATTAAAAATCTTTAATAAATAAAACATCAATTAGGGCTATACACATATTCATGAATGAAGTACTAAAAACAATAATCCAAAAATTCCAGTAAAATCAGCCAAGGGTTTTAACTACCCTAGAAACACTCTACCCAAGTTTCATAGCTTTTGAGTGCATTTAAACTACTGCTTTGACCTAAAAGCCCTTCTACTCTAAAACTAGGGTTTAGGTTTTTAGCTAACTACCTACCTCAAAATTCTCTAATATTACAACCAGAGGGTTAAATACCCATTAACTACCTCTCCACCAAAACCCAAGGCCATACAAGGGCATTTGCCCCTATGTCCTTCACAAGCCCCCAAAGTCCACATTTAGGTTTGAACCTGGGCCCTAGGGTAAACATACCCTAATCCATCCCATTTTCCCTAAGGGAGTTCTTAGGACTATTTAAAACCAGTGGTCAGAATCTCAACCTCTGTTGAGGTGAGATGATCACACAAGTGTCAAAAGTACCTTTTCCCTAAGCTTCCCTTCACTAGGTCAAAACTAGGGTTTAGAGTATTCCTATTCAAAACTCAACCAAATGAGTTGAAATTTGAACCAGACCTAGATACCTATCACAGGGACACCTCACCAAAATTTGGGAGGGTATGGAGGTCATTTGACTCTTAAACTATCTTACCCTAGCTTTTCTAGGGTTAGGGCAGAACCCTAAGTTACACTATCCCAAATGGTCTCCAATTTTTACAGGAGTTCGTTCTAGGTGATATTGAGTCCCTGTCCAAATTTCAAAGCATTTGGACCAAGGATCAAGTGTGGGGAATTATTTTAAAATCTGCCGTACATATAGGTCCTACCCTAGAAAAATGGCTCTATAGGTCAATAGACTTGTCCAAAAAAACTCCATTACATATCAAACTGTAGATAATAAAAATTTCTACAACGTTTATGTTGATCATTTTTGATGAACATGCCCCTAAGGGGCCTAAATAATTTTTAGAAGAAATCTGCCCTTGTTGTAGGACATACCCTTACTAAAAAGGCTCTACAGGGCATTCCCCTCATCTAATTTTTCACCACTGCATATCAAATTGTAGGTCTTCAAAAGACCTACAACTTTCATGTTATACACTTTTTCAGTAGGTGCCTCTAAGGGGCCTAAATTCCATTTACAGTAAATCTGTGTAGTTAAATACAGAAAATTGAATATTTAAATCATTAAACTTATTTAATAGGGTTGCACGAATCTTAAAGCAAGATCCAACGGCAGTTGGTCATCTTCTCCGATTTGGACCTAAAAAGAGCCCGCACATGTGGTTTTTATGGGCCCTTTTCAGGCGGCCTAAGGCTGCGCCACCACCGGGAAACATCATCCATTTGTTCTCGGTGGTGGGGGCTATCCATGGCCGGAGCTAGGGCGACCGGAGGTGGCGGCTCCGCCCTACCCGAGAGCTCCAAAAGTCCATGAAAAATGGAATTTTTCTGAAATTTAAAACTCCTAATCCGTCTTGTTTGAGCACGACATCAACTCCTAAACATTCCTAGGATCTAAGCATGGAAAAAGAGGTGAGGGAGGACCTTTAACCAAGCTTGTCGGCGAGTGCGGTGGTGGTGCGCCATGGCCGGCGGTGGAGCTTTCCGATGCTTGCAAATTCACTACCAAACAGCCCGGTTTCTTTAGGTGAAGGGTGGAAACGACTTCTCTTGGTCTAGGGAAGCTTTTAAAAGCATCAAATGGGGGAGAGGGAGGGTGTAGGCTTGATGGCCATTAATGGCCATTAAGATGAAATTTCGGCCATGGAGAAAAACCCTTGAAATTCACCTCCCCTTGGTCCCAATACGTTTGGAAACTCCTAAAAACTGATAGGGGAGATGAATACTAATCAATTGGTGATGAATGGAGGGGTGATTCACCTTCCCCACCATGAATAGCCTTCTTTTTCTCACTTTCTCTCTCCTCCATTAAAGGGCAAATGAAGCTTTCTCTCTCTTCACCATCATGAACGAATTTTCTCATCTCCCTAGCCTATTGGCAGCCCACTAAGGTTTATAATTCCCTTAGGAAATATCATGAAGGGAGTGGTTCACCTTCCACCATAAGTGGCCTCTTTAAACACTTTCTCTCTCCTCTTTATTTCTCTAAATTTAGGCTTCTCTCTCTCTCTCCTAGTCACTAGGTTGACTAGTCAATGGTCTAGGTTATTGGCAGCTATGAATAATCATATTAATCATGCACTCAAGGTTAACTTAGAGGAGAGAGTGGCTTGAGCTTGGGTTAACCCCAAATAGGCTATGTTGACTTGACTTGGGTTAAATGTTGACTTAGTGACTTTGACCTTTTGGGTCAACATTAATGGGTCCTTAGTGACCCATTGGGCTCCCCTAAGGCCTAGGTAGGGTTAGTTGGGGTTGGCTTGGCACCTTGGAGGTTACATGACTCTTAGGAAGGGCACTTTGACCACTTTAGGGCTAGAGTTGACTTGAGTCAATTTGACCACTGTGGTTGACCCAAGTGGGTCCTTGGTGACTCCTTGGGCCCACATTATGTCTAAGGGGATCTTTAGAGTCAAAATGAACCTAGTAGACCACCCAAAAATCAGAGTTTAGAAAATTACTATTTGCAGACCAAGAGGGTCTCAATTAGGTTTTTAGGTTACTTGGTCTCCTGGGTTCACCTAGGTTAACTCATAGGATCTAGTTATGCTCAAGTCACTCCTAGGGGGGTCCAATTTGAAAATGGGATGTTACAAATCCCAATAAACAAAACAAAAATTTCATCCCCAAAATTAAGGCCAAGTCTATGGGAGGTTTTCTACTGGGTTAACTTAAGCTTGTAACATCCCATAAGGGTTGAAGTGCCTACTAGATCAATGATTAAGGGCTAGCACCAATAAACAAAAGTTTAGCCCATATCTCCTGGAATATTCTACTAGTAATTGCAATTAGGGAGAAAACTTTAAACCACTTGAGGAGTTGCGAGGTATACCTGACTGAAAAGTTCCGGGTATCTTTCCTGCATCAGGTCCTGAGGATCCCAGGTATGTTCCTCCTATCCATGCTTTCTCCACAGGACCATGACTAGCGGGATCTTCTCGCACCACAAAACTGCACTACTAAATCAGGGTTTCCCCAACTATCTCGCTCAATCTATCCTCGAACTTCCACTCTAACTCTAGAAGTGACTATAATAGTTCTTCAAAACCCTTATACTTGCCTATACCATTCGGCAAACCTCACCGTGCGTAGCCAAATCCATGACGTCTTTCTCATTCCGGGGAAAGACAAGTTCTAATACACACAATCTTCTTCTAGTAAATTGAGTTTTTGTTTGTAACGGTAGACAGCGACTCTATAAACCTCCTCCACGCGATCATGTTCCTATTCCTTCATATACGCCCGAGTAATCAATCAATTTGACCCTATGATTTATCCAACTCTGGTCGTTAACGGGAAAGATTACTTCGTCAAATGACCTGTCGTCCGCAAGATTTAAGGGGGTGTACTCGTGCATTTTTGGAGGTTGTCATTTATACCTTTTTAATTTGTTGTGCCATTCTGCCGTAGTTACACTTGATTTTCCAAACATTTATTTATCATAGCCGCGACCCTTGCTAACCATGTTTGTGTCATCAAATGTATCTAATCTTGTCTTGATGCTATCTGAATCGAGTCTGCAAGGTCATACCTAAGATATATGTTTTCGATATATCGTCTGCTAATTTCTTTCAAACTCTTAGTGTTATCATACTCATGATGTTACATCATAGTGTCTCAGTCTTATCTTCCCAAATCTACTTAGTCTTACTACCCGTCATCAAATTCACATGGTATCTTCTAGTAGTTATGTCTCGTAGTTACTCCTCATTATTACCATGACATCATTCGAGTGGTGTTGAATAAGACCAACCTTAACATTACTGTGTTTGGGGCAACACACTTTCTAAATTAGGTCTAGGAGACCTAAGCCATTAACTCACTTGCCCAATAAACAAAAGATAAGCCCCCAATAAACAAACGATAAGCCCATATCTTCCTTGGGCTAATTTTCTTTTATCTTACCATGTTATATCTGTCCTAGCTGAGTGTACAATCCCTAGGGCATCAATCTATGACTTAGGGTTCCAAACTGACACTTGTAGATATACTCCATACTTTAAACCCTCCGAGTCAAATTTACGACACGCTTATCAGGGTTGTTCCCACTGCCAATTGGGTCTCTTTCGAACTTGAATTCCTACCCGACCTTCAGTGTTTATCTTGTAGTTGTCCCTGAGTAATCTTATTACTGGTACGGGGGTTAATACTATGTGTCTTCTACCATTCTGATAATGGATTATTGGTCAGTCCCAATAGATTGAGTAATCCATGTTAGGGACCATAGGGACACCAGAGTTTATGTCTTAGGTATCCATTCACCTATTAAACTCCTCCTTTAATCTCTTTAGGTATTTCCTTACCTAACCAAATTCATACTTAAGGTCTGTTTCGGACTAGGGAACAGTATAAGTTGTCGGGTTAGTCACGTATCCTAGCGGTTGAGTCTAACCTATTTACTAGAGAATTACAAGAAGAGGTCTTTGCAACCAGAGGTGCTCCCTGCTGGGGACAGGGTTTGTCACAGGCTACAAAGAAGAATTCCAATTGTTAGCTAATGTACAAATGGAATGGATGGAAAGTGGACAATTTACATGTGATTCCCCATATGGGCACACCACTACTTCCGTTGCTTAGTTTGTCCGCAAACTAAACTCGCGCGGAGGTGACCCAGGGATTTGTGGACTGCTACTAATCCGATCGATGTTTCCCTCTGATACCACTTTGTAAGACCCCTCTTTTTTTTTATAACCCGGGGTCTTATGCCCAGAACCGCCGCTATGCGGTGACACCTTCACACCCGGGAAGGTCGTCACTACAACGCGTCGATTCTGCCGGCCTTTTCGATCACAATCAAGTAGCACGAAGTAAAGGAAGAGAAATGCAGTCCACAATAATAAATCACATGTATATAAACTCCACGAAGGGAGTGTCCACAGAAAACATCAGAGTACAATGATACTAGAAATATAAGGGCTCATGCCCGGTACATCAAGTCCTCACTACAAAATCACTCAATGCGGAAGCAAAACTAAAACTCTACTAAAGGTCAGGACTCACGGTCCCTGCAGTCTGGACTCCAGTGCTAGACTGCCCCATCTCCAAGCGTACCGGCCTCCTGAGCTGCTCCTCCATGCTGGGCTCCGCAATCCCCTAATATAATATGGTTCGAAAACCGTTAGTCTAAAAGACTAAGCTCTATCATCCCCCACCCCTTCCCCCACGCTCTAAGGCACCGGGCGGAGAGGAAGAAAGGGGAGGATATGAAAGTGGAGAGTAGTCAAAAGCAGATGACGGTGGACCTAACTAGCAAGTTATGACAGGGGAGCAATATAAGTGTTGTAATAGGTATAACAGAAAGGAAGGAAGTAAGAAATTAAACCTTCGCTTATGTGAGTACACTTAAGCCAAGGGATCTTTTGCAAGGCTCCCATCGTATAACGCGTCCCATACCGCTTATACGTTGGGGTGTCAGTTATCACGCAGCAGGTATACATATATCAAATTAACCTTAATTTATAAACTTGCCCACACAAGCTTATAGACCAAGGGGTCGTTTTGCAAGTCCTAAAGTATAAGCGTCCAATTCCACTTATACTTTAGGTGTCAAGGTTGTTATGAATGATTATGGCATGCAGCTATATGGTGGGTATGATGATCAAGCAGTGCAACTCACACACCCAACTTTGTGTACACAAACCTTTAGTTCCCCCTTTTTGGAGATAACTCCCAGGTTACTCCCGTAGTGGCAAACGGAAGCGGTGGGTTGGGCCTCGCCCACCTCAAAACCAGTAAAAGCACCACTGGTCTGACCTATCATACGCCCTCAACGCCTGGTGCACGAGGCGGACTCCTGCGTACTCTTGCCGACTAGTCCGCCGGACTTAACCTTGGCTAAGTGCTAGTCACATTGCCGAGTCAACGATATCGGTGTCGGTGCAATCGAACTCCCCGATATCGAAAACCCACCACCTTAATCTTTCCTATTTTTATGCACATGCAGCAGTTTAATATATAACAATTTTAAAGTGTCAAACTCCCGGACTAAACCGTCTGTATAAACCACATCCGAGACCAAATTCCCTAGACTAAAACGCCTGGCTCATCTCCAGACTTCATCCCTTAGAACACCACGGGACAGCGCCTCCTTGAACACCTCGGGACGACTTAACCATTACCAACCCTAACTAATGAGTGTGTGCAATGTGAATCCCTATTAGGCTAATTACTCTTTCGTTTGTTTTAAGATTTACGTTAGCCTAGGACTGCCCCCGGCATACCCCGTGAAGGGCTCTCAAAGGGCACTAGGAACCAAGACGGTGGCATTACGGCCCGAAGTTCCCTTTCGCAAGGCACTTATTGTTATTGGTTGTTTTTTTCCTTACCCATTCCCTCTATAATTGCATCAAACTAAACCTAGGGTGGATTTGACTCTTCACTCTTAAGGGACGGCGATCTTTCGTCGGTCCCGCGCACCTTAGAGCGCATCAACTCATTCCTCACCACACTTGAAACCTCCTATGGTGATCCTTTCTCTTTCTTTAAATCCAACCAACACAAGTTGTCCTTATGCTAACCCAAACCTTATCCTGTTACTCATTTCCCACAGTTACTAACTACAGACCATCTTATACTAAGTGATGTCTATGATAGGATGTCCTTTGTGTTTTCATTCGAACAGTCTAAGTTATTTACTGGGGGCCTATCACGACATAATTGAATCAATTCCCGGTTATAACAATTTTCTCAATTAATCTATTAATTAATTAATTTTACTAAAATCCAAGGTCTTCCAAATTTGAACAAGGAGTATACTTTTCAGTCATGTATAAATCATAATAAATTTAATACAAATACTAATATGTCTAAAAATGATATATCCAAGGTTTGGCAATTTTCACTAAGGTCTAAGGGGTCTAAACATATTTTTGCAATAATCCATTTCTTTCATGTCTAATGAATAAACTACATCAGATTCTCTTCTAAATCATTTGGATTAATTACAGGGCACTAGAAATACCATGAAAATAGTACTATAAAAGTTTCATAATTTTCCTGCTGGAAATAAATTTATAATAAATCATTTACTAAAACCCTAATCTAGCATTCTTGTGAAACAAGTACTATATTCATAACTCCAAAAATCCAGAATAAAATCCCACTGATTTAAAATGATTTAAAAACGCTATTTACCAACTTTCATAATTTTCCAGAAACTATTTATGTCATAAAATATTTTTAAACCATAAGGCCCTTTAATAACACTTGTGAAAGAACTACTCTATTTATTCAACATAAAATTAAACTAAAATTCATGAGCATTCCCACTGGCCAACAACATCTAATTCCAGAGTTTCAAGGGGGCTTTATTTGAATTAAAAATCTTTAATAAATAAAACATCAATTAGGGCTATACACATATTCATGAATGAAGTACTAAAAACAATAATCCAAAAATTCCAGTAAAATCAGCCAAGGGTCCTAACTACCCTAAAAACACTCTACTCAAGTTTCATAGCTTTTGAGTGCATTTAAACTACTGCTTTGACCTAAAAGCCCTTCTACTCTAAAATTGGGTTTAGGTTTTTAGGTACCTACCTACCTCAAAATTCTCTAATATTACAACCAGATGGTTAAATATCCATTATCTACCTCTCCACCAAAACCCAAGGCCGTACAAGGGCATTTGCCCCTATGTTCTTCACAAGACCCCAAAGTCCACATTTAGGTTTGAACCTGGGCCCTAGGGTAAACATACCCTAATCCGTCCCATTTTCCCTAAGGGAGTTCTTAGGACCATTTAAAACTAGTGGTCAGAATCTCAACTTCTGTTGAGGTGAGATGATCACACAAGTGTCAAAAGTACCTTTTCCCTAAGCTTCCCTTCACTAGGTCAAAACTAGGGTTTAGAGGATTCCTATTCAAAACTCAACCAAATGAGTTGAAATTTGAACCAGATCTAGATACCTATCACAGGGACACCTCACCAAAATTTGGGAGGGTATGGAGGTCATTTGACCCTTAAACTATCTTACCCTAGCTTTTCTAGGGTTAGGGCAGAACCCTAAGTTACACTATCCCAAATGGTCTCCAATTTTTACAGGAGTTAGTTCTAGGTGATATTGAGTCCCTGTCCAAATTTCAAAGCATTTGGACCAAGGATCAAGTGTGGAAAATTATTTTAAAATCTGCCCTACATATAGGTCCTACCCTAGAAAAATGGCTCTATAGGTCAATAGACTTGTCCAAAAAAACTCCATTACATATCAAACTGTAGATAATAAAAATTTATACAACGTTTATGTTGATCATTTTTGATGAACATGCCCCTAAGGGGCCTAAATAATTTTTAGAAGAAATCTGCCCTTGTTGTAGGACATACCCTTACTAAAAAGGCTCTACAGGGCATTCCCCTCATCTAATTTTTCACCACTGCATATCAAATTGTAGGTCTTCAAAAGACCTACAACTTTCATGTTATACACTTTTTCAGTAGGTGCCTCTAAGGGGCCTAAATTCCATTTACAGTAAATCTGTGTAATTAAATACAGAAAATTGAATATTTAAATCATTAAACTTATTTAATAGGGTTGCACGAATCTTAAAGCAAGATCCAACGGCAGCTGGTCATGTTCTCCGATTTGGACCTAAAAAGAGCCCGCACATGTGGTTTTTATGGGCCCTTTTCAGGCGGCCTAAGGCTGCGCCACCACCGGGAAACATCACCCATTTGTTCCCGGTGGTGGGGGCTATCCATGGCCGGAGCTAGGGCGGCCGGAGGTGGCGGCGCCACCCTACCCGAGAGCTCCAAAAGTCCATGAAAAATGGAATTTTTCTGAAATTTAAAACTCCTAATCCGTCTTGTTTGAGCACGACATCAACTCCTAAACATTCCTAGGATCTAAGCATGGAAAAAGAGGTGAGGGAGGACCTTTAACCAAGCTTGTCGGCGAGTGCGGTGGTGGTGCGCCATGGCCGGCGGTGGAGCTTTCCGATGCTTGCAAATTCACTACCAAACAGCCCGGTTTCTTTAGGTGAAGGGTGGAAACGACTTCTCTTGGTCTAGGGAAGCTTTTAAAAGCATCAAATGGGGGAGAGGGAGGGTGTAGGCTTGATGGCCATTAATGGCCATTAAGATGAAATTTCGGCCATGGAGAAAAACCCTTGAAATTCACCTCCCCTTGGTCCCAATACGTTTGGAAACTCCTAAAAACTGATAGGGGAGATGAATACTAATCAATTGGTGATGAATGGAGGGGTGATTCACCTTCCCCACCATGAATAGCCTTCTTTTTCTCACTTTCTCTCTCCTCCATTAAAGGGCAAATGAAGCTTTCTCTCTCTTCACCATCATGAACGAATTTTCTCATCTCCCTAGCCTATTGGCAGCCCACTAAGGTTTATAATTCCCTTAGGAAATATCATGAAGGGAGTGGTTCACCTTCCACCATAAGTGGCCTCTTTAAACACTTTCTCTCTCCTCTTTATTTCTCTAAATTTAGGCTTCTCTCTCTCTCTCCTAGTCACTAGGTTGACTAGTCAATGGTCTAGGTTATTGGCAGCTATGAATAATCATATTAATCATGCACTCAAGGTTAACTTAGAGGAGAGAGTGGCTTGAGCTTGGGTTAACCCCAAATAGGCTATGTTGACTTGACTTGGGTTAAATGTTGACTTAGTGACTTTGACCTTTTGGGTCAACATTAATGGGTCCTTAGTGACCCATTGGGCTCCCCTAAGGCCTAGGTAGGGTTAGTTGGGGTTGGCTTGGCACCTTGGAGGTTACATGACTCTTAGGAAGGGCACTTTGACCACTTTAGGGCTAGAGTTGACTTGAGTCAATTTGACCATTGTGGTTGACCCAAGTGGGTCCTTGGTGACTCCTTGGGCCCACATTATGTCTAAGGGGATCTTTAGAGTCAATATGAACCTACTAGGCCACCCAAAAATCAGAGTTTAGAAAATTACTATTTGCAGACCAAGAGGGTCTCAATTAGGTTTTTAGGTTACTTGGTCTCCTGGGTTCACCTAGGTTAACTCATAGGACCTAGTTATGCTCAAGTCACTCCTAAGGGGGTCCAATTTAAAAATGGGATGTTACATCATCTACGAGATGCTGGCTGGAATTCGATGTCAGACAGAGGAGGCAGTATCTTTGACAGTCTCCTATTTAGAGTCACATGCGAATAGATGGTGGAAGTCACTGCTAGACACCACCTTTGCTTGAGTGGATTGCGTAGACATCTCTTGGGAGGAGTTCAGAGCGGATCTATTGGAGCATTTTGTACCTCAGTCAGCAAGGGATGAGTTTGAGGACAGGTTTCTGCAGTTGAGGTAGGGCAACAGGGCAGTGTTGGAGTACTAGCGGGAGTTCACACATCTAGCCCGCTATGCGGACTCATATCAGTTGGATGACGTGGGCTATGCGAAGAGGTTCTATAAGGGCCTTCAAGATGACATGAGGCAGGCTCTCCTCTTTTTATCTGATGGGAGCTTGGCTAGGATATTGGAGATGGCAAAGAAACCAGAGGCAACCCAGCTTACAGTGTGGGGCCGGAAGAGACCGACTAATGACTCAGTGATTGGTGGTAGGAGAGACCAGTCCAGAGGTCATGTCATTGGGGAAAGAAGGAATGGGGATCAACCCCGCCAGGAGGACATGCAGGAGTAGAGGAACCAGGTGGTGTTAGCTGTCACAACCCGCATTTTCACCGACTTTAAAGATATATCAGAGTAATGGAAAATGTGCGTCATGATGACACGTCAGCGGGGATAACTACGGACACTCAGGCAAAACTCCTACTTTACAGGTAAAGAAAGATCTTTAAGTTATTTAGAGGAAAATCCAGTTTAAGCTAAACAGTTAGTCGTATCCCTCGGCTTGGTGGCTCATCTAGTCCATGAGAAAAATAATTATACACTTGCGGAAAATACTTCTTTTACAAGATTAGACATCCTACATGAGTATAAATGTCCCCAGAGGATAACTCATGGTATGCAAGACCCTAGGTTTATCATAGTGGTAAAAATAGCATTTACGGTCGCTAAATATAATGATTTAGAATTTTAAAACATGCAATGCATAAGGAAATAATAGTAGTTTTATACTTGAATATATCTAACATGCAATCTTAGCATGAAACATCACAGAGAGCAAATAATCCAAATAATCAAAAGGAAAACATACTAGCAGCTAGCAAAGTGTCCAAAATCAACTATCTTATGGGCGTCAACAATCTGACACAAACCCACATAAAACAAAAGTATGTCTGAACTAGGTAAAGTAAACCAAAATAACAAACTACCTCACAACGGCGAGGTGAAAACCACAGCCAACACTGCTGCTCAGGAACTCCAAAACCAGCTCAACTACCTGCTAAAGCTCCGAACCTGAGACATTCCAAAGACAGAACACCTCAACAAGAAGGTACAAGCGGTGGCAGAAAAGTAAGCCAAAAGTAAACAAAGGTCAAAAAGGGGTACCAACCCAAGACCAAAAGTGTTGAAGTAAAGTACAAGGTAAAGTACCAAAATCAGAAAAGAGCACTTACGTGAATCATCACGTACAACAAATTACACCAGATGCACAAGGCTAAAAAAAGTGGAAAGCATGATTAAATCATAAGAAAGAATTCTCAAAACTTTATTAGCCACATGTGGTCAACTCTACCCAAAAACACGGGTGAGGTGGTCACTCATCCGGACACACCCTCACAGATATAATATCCGTCTAACTCCGGGGGAGACTCATACACTCCACTATTCACCGCAGACGCCCAAACACCCGGTAGAGTTATACAAAGTATTAATAAAGGGAACAAACATTACGGCGGTGGTTTCTTCCACTAACACCCGCAATAAAGGAAAACCATGATATAAATCTCAAGACTTGGCACATCGGATTCTACTAGACATTTCTAGATTTAAGAAACAGTTGATCAACTTTTAAGATGGATTTATAATCCTAGGTAAACTCTAAGACATCCTACATAATATTTAAGGGACAGTTAAAAGAGCAAGATTCAACCACAGCATCAAAACATATACCACTTTACAAGGTCAGATTAGAAAAATCAAGAACATGATAGTACAAGTGGATTTAAACAAAGAATTAAGACAACACTATAATCAATAAGTTATTAATGATAACGACAAAAGAAGTTAGAAATTTCAGCAGATCGGGAGAAATAAGGGAAGAGGGGAGAAAAACCACCACTTACCTTGGTTTTATAAGAGAAGACCTCCAAAACGCACCTTGGCGTAGATCGGGACTAAAGAAGACGGGGAAGTCGAAATCTAAACAAAAATGGCCGAAATAGAGGTTAGGGCCAAAAACCCTAACGAGAAAAACTCAAGAAATGGGGAAAACTTTACCACGATGAAGCGTCTCTTGCTGAGAGCTTTCCGGATCTATGTTTAATTCAAGATTTCGAGCACCGGAGCACTGTCGGCGGCCACCGGAAGAATCACGGAAGAACTTTCTCTCTCTCGCTCAGGTCGCTCTGGTTCGAGAAAATGAACAGAAGTTCTTTCGGCTTAAGGAGGAAGAAGAGGTGTATTTATATATATATATATATATATATATATATATATATTTATATATATTTATATATTTATATATATATAATAAATACAATATTAAAATCGTTACACTTAAGAGAATGAAAAGGGGTCGGATGAACAGGTTTTCTTGAGAACAGAAGAAGACTTCTCGAGTACTGAGGAAGAAGAGTTCTCGGGAACTAAAGAAGGCTTCTCGAGAACTGAAGAAGACTTCTCGAGAATAGGTAGAAGCACTACTCGGGAACAACAAGACATTTCCCGAGAACAAAATACGGCTTTCTCGAGAACAAGACCAGGCTTTCTCGAGAACAAGGGCAGATCTCGATTACTAATAAGGACTTCTCAAGAACAACACGGGATTTCCCGAGAGGGACTTGGACTTCTCGAGAAGGATTCTTGATTTCTCGAGAACGACCAAAGATTTCCCGAGAACAAGGAAAAATTTTCCCAAGTACAGACGAGATTTCTCGAGAACTGGAAGGTCTTCTTGGGAGAAACTAAGAAGCATTTCTAGGGAAAGAATAAAAAAAACTTCTCGGGAAAAATTCCCGGCTTCTCAAGAAATGGAGCTGGCCATCTCGAGTACAAAGCAGGACAAATTTCGAAAATTCAGATTTGACTAATATTCCGAGATAAATTGTCGACTCTACGGATTTAGCAGCGAAGACTACACTAGAATCCGACGCACCATTCTTGAGACATTAACATCAAATGTTTACTATAAGCATACATGCCACAAATTTAATTCTTCCAATCAAGACATCATTCAATCTCAGCAAAAACGCACTAACGGTACAGCGCCGTCAACATGACGTAAAAAGGTAACGCCCTGGCATCATAAATATGATGATACCAAATCAAATAATATCATCGGAAAAATCGGGGGCGTTACATTAGCTCCTCAGCCCTTGCAGGTACGAGAGATGCTGAGGACAATGGAAGAGGCACATACATGCTTCCGGTGCAACCAGTCGGGGTACTTCAAGAGAAACCGCCCCATAAGGGAAGCACCCCCGCCAGCACTTTAGGATGCCCCGCCTGCAGGGCAGTTTGGTGGTCGAGGACGCGGCCGAGGACGTGGATTTCAGGGCGGAGACCACCGACAGGATAGAGGGCAGGTGCATGCCTTGGACCTGGCCCAGCCCCAGAATTCGGAGAGAGTGATAGCAGGTACACCAGTAAATTTTAAGTATCTTTCCCTTCTAGAAGCTAGATTTCATGAATATAAAATGTAGAATTAGGGAAAGAATCTGAAACTAGATGTCTAAGAAAAAAACTTAACAAACTCAGGGATAGTGATGGTGTGTGGCAAGCTTTCCCATACCCTATTCGACACTAGAGAATCCCACAATTTTGTCTCGGAGGAGTTCGTCAGAGACCTAGATCAGATTGAGAACTTTGTGGGAGTCGTTAAGAGGGTATGCCTCCCCAACGAGATGGAGATCCAGTCTACAGCCAAGTGCATGCTGAGAGTGACCATTGATAGTGTAATATTCGAGGCCCCGACAACGATCCTGAGGATGCCGGACTTTGATCTCGTCCTGGGCATGGCATGGCTCACCTGGAACCATGCGCAGATTGATTGCCCAGCAAGGAGGGTCGTGCTGAGATACAACGACACTTACCCGACTTTCGAAGGTATTGTCCCAGCTTCACGTCTTCTACTTTCGTCTATTCAGGCCATCAAGGCCCATCTGCAGGGAGTCTAGGTATACCAGGTGTCATTTGAGATGACCGAGTCCCAAGACCCTATAGCTAGCATTCCGGTGGTGTTGGACTTTGCAGATGTATTCCCGAATAAGTTATCAGGGCTACCATCACATCAGGAGAAGGATTTTTAGATACAGCTCGTGTCGGGGGCTAAGCTGGTATCCAGAGCTCCTTATCAGATGGCCCCAAAGGAATTAGTGGAGTTTCGAAGCCAGCTTTAGGAGTTAGTAGAAGCTGGGTTTGTTAGGTCGAGTTCTTCGCCTTGGGGAGCTCTAGTACTATTCGTGAAGAAGAAGGATGGGACACTCTGACTGTGCATCGACTACAGGGCACTGAACATACTGATTGTCCTAAATACGTATCCTCTACTGAGGATCAATGAGATGTTTGATCAGTTGGAGGGAGCTTACTGGTTTTCAAAGCTGGATCTGAGGTCAGGATACTACCAGCTGTGGATTTAGGAGGAGGACATCCTGAAGACCGCTTTCAGTAGTAGATATAGGTTGTACGAATTCGCTGTGATGCCCTTCGGGCTCACGAATGCACCATCCGCGTTCATGAGGTTGATGAACCGGGTGTTTGAGGCCTACCTGGATGTCTTCGTCATAATGTTTATTAATGACATCCTCATCTATTCGAGGATGGAGGAGGAGCATGCATGTCACTTGGCATTGACTCTGGAGATGCTCTGAGAGCACAAGTTGTATGATAAGTTTAGCAAGTGTTCATTTTGGTTGAAGGAAGTGGCCTTCTTGGGCCATATTATCAGTGGAGCGGGACTAGCAGTGGATCCGTCAAAGGTTCAGGCAGTACGGGATTGGCCACCACTGAAGACAGCCACTGATGTGAAGAGTTTCCTAGGACTTGTTGGTTACTACCGAAAGTTCGTAGAGGGATTCTCTCAGATTGCTCTCCCGTTCACATCTCTGACGAAGAAGGAGACTCCATTTGTTTGGACGCCGTAGTGCGAGGCTGCCTTCCTATAGCTAAATGGTCATCTCACTTTGGCCCCTATCCTTGCCCTTCCATCAAGGAAGGAAGGATTTCAGGTCTATACATACGCTTTATATTAGGGGATTGGTGTCATTCTGATGCAGAACGGATATGTGATAGCTTATGCCTCCAGACAGCTAAAGAAACATGAGCAAAACTACCCGGTGCACGACTTAGAGATGGGAGCGGTTATCTTCGCTCTGAAGATCTGACGACACTATCTTTACGGAGTCCATTGTGATATTTTATCGGATCACAAAAATTTGAAGTACGTGGACACACAGAAGGAGCTGAATATCAGACAAAGATGCTGGGTAGAGTTCTTGTCATACTACCAGTATACCATGCACTATCATCCCAAGAAGGCCAATATGGTGGCAGACGCTCTGAGCCGGAGGGCCACCACATCAGGAGCGGAACCTCAGCTGATGTCTATGGAGTTGGTGCATATATTGAAGGAGATGCAGATATCCTTGGTATCCAAGGACGATCCAGATCTTTACGAGGAGTACCTGGCATCGATGAGTGCCACTGAAGACATCCGGGATCGCATCAGGGATGGGCAGGGGCTAGATGCAAGGATGGAACCAATATTTAGGGCCTTTGAGGAAGACACGTCATGGGATTACTCTTTGAGAGATGGGCTGCTATGCTTTAGAGGCAGAGTTTATGAAAGTCTTGTTTTCAAGGTTAGCTAAACACCTAGAGGGGGGATGAATAAGTTTTTGTCTTTATTTTAACTTTTCTAATTTGTTATCAGATTTCTGTGCTTGTGATAAGGTTTGTTATCAGCTTTCAAGAACATTCACAGACGACACAGTAATTTTATAGTGGTTCTCCAATCTTGGGTACATCCACTGTCCCTCTACGCTTATCTAATAGTGTGTTAGATTCGGCTCTCCGTCCAGAACTCAGCTACTTAATAGCTTACAGGACAGATCCCGCAGGACCACACAGGTCACACATACCTAACACTTAGGAATTAAGCCAATCTATAGGTCACAAATACCTTTCACAAGGCACTAAGTAAAACACAGGTCGCAAAGACCATAGCCTTTATAATATAGGCTTACAACTCCAGACTCACAAAGAATCTAAACAAAAGAACAAGAAAGGTTGTTGTATTAGACACCAGATCAAGAACTGTGTGTCTTCTTCTTACTGGACTAAGCAGATATCAGTCCAACCAATTGTTGTTTAAGATAATGAAGTAGGCAGTAGATTCTTTCTTCAACCATCTTTCTTTTTCTCTACAGAACTTGTAGATCTGCCACCTCAGAATGGATTCTGATCCTTCTATAGCAGATGGTAATTGCTTCAGCTATCTCCTTCCCAGCAAGGTTCTCTATGCAGAACCACTTCTTCAGGCTCGACGAAAATGGCAAGGAAGAAGATGAAGTTCAGCCGCCCTTTTTCGTTTTTAGAAAACCTAGACAAGGAATCGATTGTTGTATTTTACTCTGGTTGATTTGCTTCTTTTTATACTCTAAAGGCCAATTGAGCAGTTGGTCCCACCACCAGGATTAATGGCTGAGATTAAGCCATTCAGTGCATGCTTTCCATTTAATCTTGATTCAACGACTCCTTGTTGTGTGTGGGCCCCAGCACTTTATGTTGAAAATATTTCTTATAAGTGCAGAGGATGATGACAGCTGGCCCCCAACGTCTCTGGAAACAATTCCGCACCATTTGAATTTTGATTGAAAATTTTACTTTGTTGACGTCAGCATGACTCAGCATCTCTCTGGACTTAGACAAAATTCAATCATCAGAACCAAATGCATTGAGTGAGTAGGTATCACTCAACTCCACAACACTTAGACGAAATTCTAAGTATTGAGCTCGACAAAAGTATAAGTTCAGTTCGACGAACTATGGACTTATTTCGATGAAAGGCTGAACCGAGTTTGACAAACTCCTGGCTAAACTGAGTAATTTGGCTCAGTTGGAGGATCGCTGAGCTCAGTTCGACGAAGCTGAGCTCGACGAAAGTCAAGCAGTCCATGTTTTGGGACTTAGCCAAATTTCTGCTTCAAGGCATTGAGATCGTTTAGTGAGCTTGCCTCACTTAACTCTATTTGTCTTAGCAAATATTTTTGTGTCTTGGCGTTGAGAGAGTAAGCTCCACTCAACGCCAAACTACTTAACAGAAATTTTTTGTTATCTGGCTTTGAGTGAGTAAGCTACACTCAACACCTATGGACTTAGTCAAAATTTTGCCCAACTTTTCTGTGGAGTTGACTGGCACAGTAACACTCAACGCTTAAAGTTGTATGGCGTTGAGTGAGTAGACCACACTCAATGATTTTGTACTTAGCCAAATTTTTGGCTATTTGCTAGTTAGGCTGAGATAGACTCAATGCTATATGTTATATGACGTTGAGTGAGTAGACTACACTCATCGCTTTTGTACTTAGCCAAATTTTTGGCTATTTTCCAATTGGGCTGAGATAGACTCAACGCTATATATTATATGGCGTTGATTGAGTAGACTACACTCAACACTTTTATACTTAGACAAATTTTTGGCTGCTTTCAAGTTAGGCTAAGATAGACTCAACACTACATGTTATATATCGTTGAGTGAGCTATCCTCACTCAACGCCTATGGAATTAGGCAAGTTTCTACAAAGGAAAATAGAATCCATATCTCTAGCATTGAGTGAGCTTGTTCCACTCAATGCATGTGGACTTAGTCGATTTTTGCAATGTCCAATAACCACTTATTGTGTCCACATGTCCAATCACTGTGATATGGACTACCTGCACTCAAGACCTCAAATGCACATCAAATATAGTTGATGTATGTGTCATTGACCTGTTTGGCTTCTCACAAATCAGGAACATTGGGAACAATAGACCCAACAATCTCTCTCTATTTGAAGAAGTCAAAACCCTTATCAACCCATATCAAAAAAATTATTTCTTTCCTTGGTCAATGATACACACACCCTATACAGCAAAATAACTATTGAAATTCTTATAAACTATAAATAAATGTAACTCATTTCCTGTATGGTGAGTGTGAGAAGTAGCGAACAAACGACTAAAAAATGTGAAAGTAGCGAACAAACTACTAGAAAACAAGCCGAAACTTTGAATGATTGAAAGTTTTATTATCCAAAAAGATATCATTTACAAAGGTATGGTCTCCCTTTTATAAAATGGAGGAGAGAGGAGAGAGTAAAAACTAATAATGTGGGACTAAAGCTATACAAAAATCTGGGCGGCTAGAACAACAGACCGGAACAGGCCGCGCGGTTAGACAATGTTCTAACCACTCGGCAATACCAGAAGCAAGAGAGAGAGAGATGCGGTAGGAGAGACCGCCCGGTTTCCAAGCCGCCGGAGATAAACCGCCAGACCGCCGGACTACAAACAGCAACAGCCTGGATATCAAACTGCTGGAGAGTAACCGCCAGACCGCCCGGTCTCATACTCTAACACTTCCCCTCAAGCTGGAGCATAAATATCAAGCATGCCCAGGTTGTCACAAATGTGGAAGAAGGAAGTAGAAACCGGCTTGGTGAAGATATCTGCCAACTCTTTGTCGGAGGTGATGAACGGAGTGCAAATCTGTCTCTTCAAGACCTCTTCTCGGATGAAATGGCAGTCGACTTCTATTTGTTTCGTTCTCTCATGGAAGACCGGATTTTTGGATATGTATATAACGGCCTTGTTGTCACAGAACATAGGCAGAGGATAGTCGTAGACCTCTCCTAGGTCAAGCATGAGAGCTCGCAACCATTTTAACTCACATGTGGTTGATGTCATACTCTGGTATTCGGCTTCTGCACTAGACCTTGAGACAACAGACTGCTTCTTGCTCTTCCAGCTCACAAGATTACCTCCAACAAATGTGCAAAAACCTGATGTAGATTTACGGTCACCTTTATCATCCGCATAGCTTGAGTCTGAGTAGGCTTCAACTCTCAGATGACCATGCTTCTGAAAGAGTGGCCCTTTTCCCGGTGTTGCTTTGACATACTCTAGTATCTTCAAGGCAGACTGAAGATGATATTCCCTGGGAGCTTGAATGAACTGACTGACCTTTCCTACAGCATAGGCGATGTCGGGTTTGGTCACCGTGAGATAAATGAGTTTGCCCACCAGACGTCTATACCTCATGGCATCGGATATAAGAGGTGAGTCATCTGTCCATGTTTTGTCCTCTCCAGTGGCCATGGGATACCGGGCCGGTTTGGCACCGGTCAATCCTGCCTCTTGTAGAAGATCAAGAGCATACTTCCGTTGGGAGAGAACCAACGAGTCGGGCTTCCGAGAGATTTCTATCCCCAAAAAATATTTCGGGGAGCCCATATCCTTCGTGACTAGGTGTTGACGGAGGTGTTTCTTTGTCAAGTCCACCCCAGCTTGGTCATCGCCAGTAAGAAGAATATCATGCACATACACCGCCAAAACCACAAGGCCTGATGCAGTTTTGCGAATAAACAATGAGTGATCGGACGAACTTCTTGTAAAGCCAATGGTAGCCACAATGCCACTAAACTTGTCAAACCATGCCTGAGGGTTCTGTTTTAGGCCGTAGATGGCCTTCTTCAACTGGCATACTCGTGTCTCCCCCTGAGCAACATACCCAGAAGGTTGCTCCATGTAGACGTCCTCCTGAAGATCCCCATAGAGAAAGGCATTCTTGACATCAAGCTGGGAAATAGCCCACTCCCTGTTGACGGCCATAGAAAGAAGAACCCGGATGGTGCTTAGGCGAGCAACCAGGGAGAAAGTATCAAAATAGTCAACTCCATAAGTCTGAGTAAATCCTTTGGCCACCAGACGGGCTTTGTAATGATCCACAGTGCCGTCTGGGCGAAATTTCACAATGAACACCCAGCGACAACCAACCACATCAGTACCTACTGGAGGAGGAACAAGGGTCCAGGAACCCCTTTCAGTAAGAGTGACGATTTCCTCATCCATGGCAGATTTCCAATGAGGAATAACAAGAGCCTCTTGGTAAGTGCGGGGAGTGGTAATAGCCGAGATAGCCAAAGCAAAGCACCTGCGAGAAGGAGTAAGCCGATCATAGGAAACAACAGCCACAAGCGGGTGTTGGGTATACGCCCGCATCCCTTTGCGAAGAGCAATGGGAAGATCCAGGTCGTCTCTTGCCTCAGGGACCGGAGCGTCCGTGGCGGAGAAAGCTAGCTCGGGACTAGAGAGAGATGGTTGTGGAGAAGAAGGAGGGGGTATAATAGAGAGAGGAGGAGACGGGGGAGGAGATGATATAGGAGGGGAGATGTCGATATGCGTGGAAGGAACGCAGAGAGATGGTGGAGAGTCAGAGACAACATGAGAAAGCGGGGATTGAGAAGAAAAGTAGGATGCATTTTCGAAGAAGGTGACGTCCGCGGAAACAAACTCTTTGCGCAGAACGGGGTCAAAGCAACAATAGCCTTTTTGAGTGGTCGAGTACCCCAAAAAGACATATTTTGTGGAACGGGGGGAAAGCTTGTCACGGGTAGCAGACGGAGCATGCACAAAAGCCGTACACCCAAAGATATGGAGAGGAAGAGGAAAGGGTTCCTTGCTCGGGTAGAGAATGGAGAAGGGGGTTTTGCCGTGGGGAACCGAAGAGGGAATGCGATTGATGAGATAGCAGGCAAGAAGAACAACATAGCCCCAGTAGGAGCGAGGCACCTGCATCTGCGTCATTAGAGTGCGAGTGATATCGAGGAGATGATGGTTTTTACGCTCCGCCACCCCATTTTATTGGGAGGTGTAAACACAGCTAGTCTGATGAATAAGACCATGTTGCATACAAAAAGACGAAAACTCATGCCTGAGATATTCTTTAGCATTATCAGAGCGTAGTACTTTAATAGAAATAGCAAACTGAGTTTTAATCATATTATAAAAGGATTGCCATACAGATAAGAGTTCAGAGCGATTTTTTAATAGATACACCCAGGTACATCTAGAGAAATCATCAATAAAAGTTACAAAGTAAGAACTACCCCGACCAATGGTGAGAGTAGGAGCAGGACCCCAGACATCAGAATGAATGAGATCAAAAGGGCGGGAGGAACCATGGCCTTGCTTCGGCGGGAAGGAGGAGCGGTGATGTTTGCCAAGCTGACACGCATCACAGTTGAGCGGAGGACTGGTCTAAGGTAAGTGGGGAAGAAGCTGACAAAGAATCCGAGGAAGAGGATGTCCAATGAGAAGATGTCATTGAAGCAGATCGGTAGACGAGGAAGAGAAGGCAGACAGATTGGAAACATTGTCGAGGAAGTAGAGGCCGCCGCTCTCAGTCCCAGTAGCAATCGTCTATTGGGTCCTCGGGTCCTGAAAACAACAAGAAGTAGGAGTAAATAATATAGAGCACTGAAGTTACTTGCATAAAGTAGTAACTGATAGCAAATTGCAAGGGAACTTCGAAACATAGATAGTGTCCTCTAAGCGAAGCGACGGGGTGACTTGAACCATGCCCGTCCCATGAACCGGGGAAGGCGAACCATCCGCAACAAGAACTGGGGGTAACCGATCATGCGTTTCTAGAAGAGAGAAGCATTGAGGGTTTCCGGTCATGTGATTTGTAGCACCGGAGTCAATCAGCCATTTACCTTGGTTAACGACGTGTGCACTACCTGAGGTCGTGGCCATAGAAGCAGATGGCCGAGAGGAGGCAGAGGTTGAGGAAGAAGTATCACCGGAGGGACGAAGATGAGGATGTTTCTTCCAGCAGCGGTCAACAGAGTGGCCGGTACGACCACAGTGAGAGCAGAGGAACCTTTACGGACCACGCGTGCCAGACTGGCTGCATCCACTATTGTCACCCTGCTGAACTAGGTGAGCATAAAAGTCCTGTGGAGGAGGGGAGAACAACAGAGGATGCTGGAGGAGCGAAGTAACAGCGGCGATGCGAGCCGCGGTGGCATCCAAGGTGGGAGACTCTGCTTCACCCAAGATCTGTTGGAGGATCATATCAAAAGACTCAGGGAGCTGTAGAAGATAAAAAATAACCAGGAGTTCCTG
This sequence comes from Platanthera zijinensis, assembly GCA_039513925.1. Taxonomy (NCBI): domain Eukaryota; kingdom Viridiplantae; phylum Streptophyta; class Magnoliopsida; order Asparagales; family Orchidaceae; genus Platanthera; species Platanthera zijinensis. The sequence goes on along the minus strand of CM077081.1, from coordinate 62,436,914 downwards.
GAAGTGTTTGTGCTGCTCGGCCAAGTCCGCGGAGAAGGGGCGATTCTGGAGGATTTTGGCGCCAAGAGCCTGAACTTGCTAATAAGTCGCAGCAGGAGACATGGAAGGGAGAACAAAGAGATCCACATAGAGAGTATAAATGCGGGATGTCTGGGCCCCCTTCGAGTAGAGAGCAGCAAGGTGAAGCCATGCGGTCTTTACCGTCTCATCATGGCGTACGATAGGAAGGCATTCATCGGAGAGGCTGTTAGCCAACCAAGTGCGGACAAACGCATCACTGGCATCCCAGTCATCAAATTGATCAAAGTCTGGAGAAGGAGGGTCATCGGTGAGGTGATGACGCTTGCGCTGAGAGCGAAGGAGAGCCAAGGTAGGAGGCAGAGCCAGAGCGGCGATAGGAGTGGTGGTAGTTGAGGTTTCAGAAAGGGTCATAGGAGAAATCAACGAGAAGCCGCGCAGTTAGAATACAAGCCGTGCGGATAGGAAGAAGAAGAGCTGCAGCGGTCACGATGTCAGACACTAGCGGCCAGAGAAGCCACGACCAAGCCGCAGATTCAAGCAGGGAAAGAAGTCGAACGACTAGAAGATAGCTCGCGCGAACAGAAGTGAGGAACAAATAAGGCGAATAAGGCAGCAGGTCGCGGCGAACAAAGCAACAGGTCGCGGCGACTGAAATGCAGGAAAAAAAGGAGGTCGCGCGGACAGGGCGCAAGCAGGCGGAAGAGACAAGCCTCGAGAATAGGTCGCGAGAGGAAGAGGCAATCCGCGCGGACAGGGCGCACAGAATCAGGAGGAGAAGATCGAGTCCTCTGATACCATGTGAGAAGTAGCGAACAAACGACTAAAAAATGTGAAAGTAGCAAACAAACGATTAGAAAACAAGCTGGAACTTTGAATGATATAAAGTTTTATTATCCAAAAAGATATCATTTACAAAGATATGGCCTCCCTTTTATAGAATGGAGGAGAGAGGAAAGAGTACAAACTAACAATGTGGGACTAAAGCTATACAAAAAACTTGGCGGCTAGAACAACAGACCGGAACAGGCCGCGCGGTTATACAATATTCTAACAACTCGGCAATACAAGAAGCAAGAGAGAGAGAGATGTGGTAGGAGACCGCTAGACGGCCCGGTTTCCAAGCCACCATAGATAAACCGCCAGACCGCCGGACTACAAACAGCAACAGCCTGGATATCAAACCGTTGGAGAGTAACCGCAAGACCGCCCAGTCTCATACTCAAACAGTGAGCATCACTTACTCCCCCTGTTTTGCTGCAAGGTTTACTTGAGTGCCACTTGTCTTTCTTTCCCCTTTGCAATCTCTCCCACTTGTTAAGTCTCCCCCTTGCTAGGACCTTCTCTCTTCTCTCCCCCTTTTTGACTTCTACAGAATAGGCAGATGGGGGCCGACCCTTCCATTGGCTGACCTTTTCTCTTCTCTCCAGAGTAACTTACTCCCCTCAGTAGATGCATTAGTGAACTGATATTACATGGGAGTTTGTATGTCTAGCAAGAGGAACAATACCTGCACCCAAAAAAATGCAAAAGGGAGTGTCTAAAGCTATGCCAAGTTCAACATACCCAACTCAAATTTGAGGGTGTTGAACTTTGCTTCATCTAATGTCTTAGTGAAGATATCAGTCACTTGCTTGTCTGTGGGGACAAACTCAAGACTAATGTCTTCCTTCTCCACATGCTCCCTAATAAAATGATATCTTGTTTCTATATGCTTAGTCCTATTATGTGAGATAGGATTCCTAGAAATAGAAATAACACTTGTAGAATCATAGTAGAGAGGAGTTCTACTTACCTGAAGGTTGTAATCCTGGAGCTGATGTTGGATCCACAACAGCTGAGCACAGCAGCTTCCTACTGATATATATTCTGACTCAGCAGTGGATATAGACACACTAGTTTGCTTCTTGCTACTCCAAGAAACTAGCATTTTTTCTAAGAACTGACAGGTTCCAGTAGTGATTTTCCTGTCTTCTTTGCAACCTGCAAAATCTGCATCTGAAAATTCTGTTAGATCAAAATCCCTATTTCTAGGGTATCATAGGCCAAGAACTGGTGTGCCCTTAAGATACCTCAAGATTCTCTTTGTAGCATAGTAATGAGATTCTATAGGGCAGACCTGATACCTAGCACAGCCACATGTGGCATACATGATGTTAGGACTACTAGCAGTCAGGTATAGAAGGGAGTCAATTATCCCTCTATATAAAGACTCATCAATAGGTTTCCCTGCCTCATCTTTGACTATAGGCATACTTGATCCCATGAGAGTTTTCATGATGGAGGCATTCTCCATACCATACTTTTTTATTAGATCCCTAGTGAACTTGGACTGGGATATGGACAAGCCATCATCAGTCTGTCTTACTTAGAGTCCCAAGAATTACTTGAGTTCACTCATGCTGCTCATTTCAAACTTCCCTTGCATAATTTTAGCAAACTTCCTACAAAAGTTGTCATCAGTAGATCCAAAGATAATGGCATCGACATATATCTAGACTAGGATAAGCTTGCCCTTTGATTCCCTTAGGAATAAGGTCTTGTCTATCTTTTTCCTTGAAAATTTGTTCTCAATTAGGAAGCTGGACAGGGTTTCATACCAAGCCCTAGGGGCTTACTTTAGCCCATATATAGATTTCCTAAGCTTATATACAAAATTAGGAGAGTTAGGATCTACAAAACATGGTGGCTGATCTACATATACTTCCTCTTTTAGGTCCCCATTCAAAAATGCTGACTTGACATCCATCGGGTAGACTCTGAATCCCCGATAGGCAGCAAATGCAAGGAAAATCCTTATAGCTTCCAATCTGGCTACTAGGGCAAATGTCTGGTAAAAGTTTATGCCCTCTTCTTGCATGTAACCTTTAGCCACCAATCTAGCCTTATTCTTGGAAATAATGTCATCTTAATCATACTTGTTCCTGTAGATCCACTTAGTCCCTGTGACATTTTGTCCTTGTGGTCTGGGGACCAACTTCCAGACCTTACATTTCTTAAATTGGTTCAGTTCTTCTTGCATTGCTTCAATCCAGAACTGGTCCTTGATTGTTTCTTCAAACTTCTTTGGCACTTCTTGAGACAGGAAGCTTGAGTAGAGAGCTGTATTCATGCTCCTGCTTTCGGTCTAGACTCGATGATTTGCATCACCAATAATTTGGTGTACTGGATGGTCCCTTAGATGCCTGGTAGTTGGAGGCAATCTAGCTGCAGCTTGCTGATCTTCAGGGTTTTCAGCTAGCTGGTCTTCATTTTCTTCAGGTATGTTGTCCCCTTCTCTTGGAGTAGTTAGTCCATCATCATTTTCTTGGACTGTGGCGGTAGCTTCCTTGATGGTTAGCTTGTCCATCATCTGCTCTGTACCTGCAATATTATAAGAGAAGGAGTTTGGCATCTCACAGTTAACCATGTTTGATTCATCAAAAACATCATGCATTGACTCTTCTATAACTTGGGTAGTTAAGTTGTAGATTCTATATGTCTTACTATGAGTGTTGTACCCAATAAAGATTCCTTCATGGGACTTGGCAGCAAACTTAGTTAAATGGACTTTTTCATTGTTGAGCACATAACACTTGCAACCAAAGATCCTGAAATAGTTCAGGTTTTGTTTTCTGCCCTTCAAGATCTCATACGGAGTCTTCTTGCGGCACTTGGTGATAGAAGCCCTATTAATGACATAACATGCAGTGTTAACTTCCTCAGCCTAGAAGTATTCGGGGAGGGATGAGTCACTTAGTAAGATTCTACCAGCCTCTATGAGAGTCTTATTTTTCCTCTCAGCAATTCCATTTTGCTAGGGTGTTCTAGGAGAGGAAAATTCTTGATGAAACTCTAGCTCTTCACAGAATCTTATCATGCACTCAGACTGAAACTCAGTGTCATGATCACTTCTGATTTTGACCACAGTGCTGTTGAATTCATTCTAAATTTGCTTGACAAATGTCTTAAAGACATCAGGAGTTTCAGATTTCTTCCTTAGAAAGAACACCCAGGCAAATCTGGAAAAGTCATCAACAACCACAAGGGTGTAGACTTTCCTACCTAGACATTGAATTGGCATAGGACCAAATAGATCCATGTGTAGGAGGTATAAGCACCTCACTGAGTCTTTGGTATCAATGCTCTTGAAGGAGGTCTTAGTCTGTTTTCCCTTTTGACATGCAGAGCAGATACCCTCCTTAGCACACATAGACTTAGGCTCATTCCTAACCAGCTCATTGTTGAACAGCTTGCTTATGGTCCAATAATTTAGATGGGCTAGCCTCTTGTGCCACTGGACACACTAAGAGGTTTTCTCATCTGCAACAAGGCATACAAGTGAGTCTTTTCTAGAGCATAAGAAATCTAAACAGTACATATTTCCACTCCTATTGTCTGTTAAGATGACATCTTGGTCACTTAACCTCCTAATTTTGCACTCATCCTTGTGGAATACTATATCATAGTCAAGATCAGAGAGTTGGCTAATGCTTATCAGATTGTGTTGCAACCCTTTCACATAGGCTACTCTAGTGATGGTGACTATTCCATTAGAGATCTTACCATAACCTCTAGTCATCCTTTTTTGACCCACCAAAGATAACCTTTGGTACATTCTTTACTGGAGCATTATCCTTTAGCATGCTCCTTGTTCCAATTATGTGTCTGGAACATCCACTGTCCAAGTACCATATATGGGTATGGGCACTAGGACTAACCTGCAAAACACACATCAGTTAACCTTAAGACCCCAATTTTTATTGGGTCCTTGGTGCATTTTAGGCTGAAAATAACTCTGCCTGCCTGCAGCTTTTCTGACAGGCAAGCTGACATTTGCTCTCTGCACACTATGATTGTGTTAGCAATCAATAGCAAAGTGTCCTACTTTGCCACATCACCAACACTCATGGATGTTGTACCTTCTTTTTGGAGCAGGTCTAGTGGCTGTGTTAACTGCAACTCTGGGTCTAGAAGGAGTAGCAGCAGTCCAGTTCCATGGTTTTCCAGCCCTAGTCTGACAAGTGGTGGGTCTGGAAGTAGAAGTGCTTGTGATATCTTGAGCCCTTCTAGCAGCAGCTTTCTTTTTAGAAAGCATACCCTTGATGGCCTCAGGGTGCCCAGGTCTGGTCTACTGACAGCCTTGCCCTTTATTTTAGAGTGGGTTGGAGGAATTGAAGAACAGTCAGTAGCTTTACCCTTGACTGAAGGGGCTGTTGCACTAAACACAAATGGTCCAGGATGGGCCATTTTTATTTTCTCATAGGCACTTACACCTTTACTATAACTGTCATCATAATGTGGAACATCTTTGTTCACACAAGATGGTCTAGCATGATTCCAGTGACCATAAATAATCTCATGGTCATGGTTGTTGGAAGGAAATTACACTCTAATAATTTTTACAGGAGGCTTAGAGGCTAGTGGCTCCACTTGAGCTTTGCCCTTTCCCTTGGGATTAGCAGCTCTTGTCCTTCCCTTGAATCCCAACCCTTTTTTTCCCTTTTGAGAGGAGAATGACTCTATCAAGGACAACACTGTGCTAGGCTTGTAGTAGCTAGCCACTAATTCCCTCTCCTTTTGGTGCTTTCCTTCAAGATTCCTGATATGGTTATTCTTGAAGGTTATGGTGCTCATCTGAATGATTGTTACATTCTTCAGTTTGCTAATTTCTTACATCTTCAGATTCAGCAATTTTGCTGATTCTGAAGCAGCAAATTTTAAAGAAATAATTTCCTGAGCCTAATGTTTGGCCAGGAGCTTGCTCTTCTTTAGAGTCTGTAGACGTGCACCATTATTATCAATCAATTGATTGATGTCTCCCTCAGATTCTGAGCCATCATCATCACTTGATGTAGAGGCACAAGAATCTAAAACTGATTCATAATCTGAACATACAGAGCTAGTGATAGAAATTACCTTGCTTGGACCAGGCTGATCCTAGCTTGTTTCTTCATCTGACTTAACCATCAGCCCAAGGCAGCAACTGTCATCTTCTGAATTCACTTCTAAATCACCATCAGATTGTTATAGAGGGTCCCTGTCTTCAATCCTAGCAGCAGGATGAACCTTCTCAGCTTCTTCTTATAAAGCAACCAGCCTTTTGATGCAATCTGCTTCTACAGCTCCTTCTTCAGTAGAGTACAACCCAATGTAGGCTTCTTCTTCTGACTATGATGTGGAGGAGTCAGTCCAGCTTCTTTGCTTCTTGGCAATAAGGGATTTCTCCTTCTTGCCTTTTTGTTGGTGGTCCTTTTTCTCACAGTGTTCCTTTCTTCTTACTGGGCAATCAGCTACCACATGCCCAGGTTTTCTGCAGTGATAACAAGTCATGTTAGATGAAATATGTTTACTAGTTTTGGAACCATACCTATCCTCCTTAGAGGATTTTCTTCTGCCCTTATAGTAGTCATCCTTAGGATGAGAGGAGGTGGAAGACCGGCCTCTCCAGTGCTTCTTCTTTAAGAACGTCTGGAATTGCCTAGTGAAGGCTGCAAAATCATCATCAGACCATTGGCAGTCTGATGTGTTGTTCTCTGATTTTCCAGAATCAGATTCAGCATCTCTCCTTGATGGAGAGGAATACTTTCTTCTACTTTTGCTGGATCCTTTAGCTTTGAAAGCTACAGTCTTGTCTCTTGCCTGAGACTTGTTGTTATTCTCCTCTTCTTTCCTTACAGCCAGCTGCATCTCATATGACAACAGCTTCCCAAAGAGAGATCTAAGGAACTTGTCATTCAGTTCATAGTGACTGAACACTCTTCCATAAGTCTTCAGCTCATTCACAATCCTAAAGAACTTTTCATAACAGGTGGTTATATTGTCCCCCTTAGATTGCCTGAAAGCCTCATACTCTTGGTTGAGCATGGACTTCCTATGTAACATCTCATTTCCAACTAGACCCCTAAGAGTGGTTTTGTCATGACAAAACCCTAGGAAGCCCAAGAAAGAGTCAAGTGGACCTGGTGGTGTGGATAGGGGTACTATGGTCTACAAATAGTAAATTCCAAAACCTTGGTTTAAGGTGATCATGGGGCTTCACCAAGACTCCAAGACCCCACCCATACCTTTATAACCCTAGTGAGGGGTCAATGGGTCACTAAGGACCCATGGGAGGCAGTCAAAGGGGCTGAGTTGACCAAAGTCAACTATAACCCTAATTAGGTCAAACTGGCCTACACAAGGGTCAATTGCAGTCCCTTAGCCAAGTGGACCCCACACATACCCTCATAACCCTAGTGAGAGGTCAAAGGGTCACCAAGGACCTATTAGGACCAATCAAAAAGGCTAGGTTGACCAAAGTCAACTCTTGACCTAAAATGGTCAAAGTGCCCTAGTTAAGGGTCAAGTGACCTTCAAGGTCCAATCCAACCCCACCTAGGCCTTAGGGGAGGCCAATGGGTCACTAAGAACCTATTGATGTTGACCCAAAAGGTCAAAAAGGTCAAGTCAACCCGAAGCCCACTTGGAGTCAAACCTAGCCAAATGGGCTAACTTGTGCTCAAGCCCATTTGCAATTGGGCTAACCTTGTTCTAATGAAGGAAATAGATTTGTGGGCTGCCATGGGATAGGAAGGAGACAAATTTCAGGCTTGGTGACTAGGAGAGAGAAAGCCACCCATGGAGGAGAGAGAAAGAGAAGGAAGAAGAAGGAAGGAAGACTTTGTGCTCATCCTCCCCCTCCCCAACCTCCTCCATTCATTGCATTAGGACCAGGAAGGCAGCCCCAATCCAACTAGCCAATCCTTGACTGGTTGGAGTCATGCCTTCTCCCCTACCAACCATGGCCGCCAACTTTGACCTTGCCCCAAAAAAATGGCAATGCATCCAAAGCCACCTAACACCCCAACTGACCTTATAAACTCCTTCAGTAGGAGGAGAAGATCATTTTTGAATTGCTAACTGGAAGGAAGAAGGCTGCCCACCGTGAAGTTTCAGAAATCCGACCACCACCGCCGCCATGGTTTCCCGCCGCTCCACCCGCATCCAAGCTCGTGTGCAGGTCCTCCCCTACTTCTTCTTTCATGTATAGTTCATAGCAATCGTTTAGGGGAGATATCGAACTCAAAGGAATGAGATCGGGTGAGAGTTTTCATATTTTTCCAAAAAATCATGGTGGCGGGTTCGCCGGAAAACACCACCTCCGGCGGCCAAACCACCGTCGGGCGTTAGCCACCACCTCGACGGAGGTGGTGGTGGCGGTGGCTGGCCGGGAAAGTGGCCGGATGGCCGGCGGTGGCTCACGCAAAGCTACAGGAAGCATGGCGTTTTCGGGTTCTGTTTTTACGTTTTATGGAGAAGATGAACAGTGGTTATCATTTTAATATATTAATTATTATATTTATATATATAATATAGTTATTTATTAAACCCTTTAATCGGCATATTTTGATAACGTTAAACGAGGCACTTAGAGGTTAGATCAGGAAAAACTGTTAACATGAAAATTGTAGATCTATGTGTCTACTTTATTTTAAAATTGATTTGAGTCAATTTGGAGTCCTGGTTAGATCACATCACTCATTTTGGCGAGATCTATACATAGGGCTGACCAGAGAATGAATTGGACGCCCACTCCAAATCAGACCTTCAAATGACTTGAAATTTGGGGTATGGTCTATTCTTATCTATATCTAGGACATATCCAAAAATTAGAATTTTTGGAGAACATTTTGCTATAGTTTTTAGAAAAATTTAATAATCCATGAATAAATTATTTAGGTGTCCCAAACATCTCAAAACTCCCCCAAATTTTGGTGGGTGGTCTTATAGGGCATGTTATGGCTCTGGTAATAATTTCACCTCATTTGAAGGTGTTTTGGTTAGGGAATTATCTATCCCTAGTTCTACCTTAAAGAAGGATTTTTAAGTAAAAGTGTACTTGAGGTTTTGAGTGGTCAACTCACCTCGACAGAAGCTGATATTTTGACCACTGACTTGGTATGATCATTATCACCTCCTTAGGGAAAATGGGATGTTTTAGGGTTGATTTTACTCTAGAATACAAACTCAAACCCTAAGGAAGGGCTTTTGAGGGTTGTGAAGGACATAGGGGCAAATGCCCTTGTATGACCTTGAAACTCAGTAGAGTTGATGTTAGCATAACTTAAGTCCTCTGGAAGGAGTCTTAGAGGATTTGGAGGCAGGTAGACACCTCAAAACCCTAACCCTAAATTTAGTATAGAAGCTCAACTTTAAAAGAACAGTCACTAAACCTTATTTAAAGGTTGTGAAACATGGGTGGGGTAAGTTTTAGACTAGGAATCACCCTTAGTAATTTATTTAGGATTTTATAGATTATATTTCAAGTACATCATGTGTTAAGTAACAATTTGCTCAAACAGGTGCTAGAATTATTTTGATTACTCTGTTCATTTGAATCTGATGAAACTTGGTCAAAAGATGCTTTATGTCAATATTAATATCCCTGAATTTTATTACAAATTTTAGTTGACTATATCTAGCACTTCCTTCACAAGTTTTTAAAAGGAAAATTATGGCCAATAAATCATTTAGAGCAAATTACTTACTGGAAAATTATGAAACCTGTCCAATGATGTTTTCAGATTAATATCTAGATGTATAATTTTATTCATGATTTTTAGGTGAATATTTACAATACTTCATTCACAAACATAGCTCTTTGAGATTTTAGTAAATATTTATTCTAGGGCTCAATACCCATTGAATAATTATGAAATTTGGTCAATGATGTTTTTAAAACATTATCTGCTTTAGAAGATTAATTAAGAATTTTTGGATGAATATTTACTGCACTTACTTCATTAATAAAAGGAAAAAGGATTTATTCTCAAAATTAAATTAGAGTCATTAGAATACTTGAAAAAATTGTTATATCTTGGATTTACTGTTAAATGGTTGTTTAGAATTTATCATGAATTTATAAAGCTTTATTCATCTCTGAAAAGTGCACTTCATGCTCAATGGGTAGCCCTTAGAAGCTTTACGGAAAATTAATTAAATATCAGAATAATTAGGAAAATTATAATCTTCTGGATTTAGTCCATTTGTGTCATGATAAGTCTCCAGAAAATAATTTAGGGCATTCGGATGATTATTTAGAATATCTCCTATCCGATTCAACGTATCGTCTAAGTTGGTCTGCATATAGCAAAATAGCAAAATTGCTAAATTGCAATAAGACATGATCTGGGATAATTATTGGAGTTAGCCATTTTGATTGGGTGGTTAGATGTGGATGATTTCACAATAAAAAGATAGGAAGAGTAGTGAGAGTTGGATTGGCTAGTGTTAGGTGGTGCTCGTGATCGACGAAAAATCGTCTTTCTCGTAGTAAGGAAGAGTCAAAATTTCATTAGGTTGGGTGGTGCTGTTGATTGTGACGGACGGGTTAGTCCGGCGAGCTTTGGCTCGATTGTGGATTATGACGGACGGGATGGTCCGGGGGAGCTTTGGCTCGGTTGTTGACTATGACGGACATGATAGTCCGGGGAGCTTTGGCTCGGTTGTTGACGGACGGGATAGTCTGGGGAGCTTTAGCTCGGTTGTTGGTTGGACTCATAACTATTGCATGTGCATAAAAGGTATAAGGTGGTGGGTCTTCGGTATTGGAGGGTCGATGCACCGACGCCAATACGCTGACTCGGCAAGTGTGGTTAGCACTTCGCCAAAAGAAGTCCGGTGCGCCAGCTGGCAAGAGTACGCAGGCGTCCGCTTAGTGCACCAAGCGTTGAGGCGTACGATAGGTCTGACCGGTAGTGCTTTACTGGTTTAGAGGTGGGCGAGGCCCAACCCACCGCTTCCGTCTGCCACTACGGAGGTATCCTGGGAGGTAACAGCTCCAAAAGGGGGAACTAAAGGTCTGTGTACACAGAGTCGAGTGGGTGAGTTGCACTTGCATGTTCACATCATAGCATACTTGCATTCCATAGCATAACCATTGCATATAACCTGACACCTAATGTATAAGCGGAATGGGACGCTCTATACATTAGGCCTTGCAAAACGACCCATTGGCCTATAAGTTCGTGCGAGTGTGCAAGTCAAGGTTCTCTTTCAGTATTATTTATATGTTATGCTTGCTAGTAAAACCGACACCCTATCGTATAAATCGGTATGAGACTTTTTATACGATAGGAGCCCTACAAGAGATCCCTTAGCTTATGAGTTTTCACATAAGTTAAGGTTACTTATTTAATTTTGTATATTATCATGCTTACACTGTTAGTTTAGTTCCGCTGCCATCTGCAATTTGACTATTCTCCACCTTCAAGTCCTTCCCTTTCCTTCTCCCCGCTCGGTACTTAGGAGCCATGGGGGAAGGGGTGGGGGACGATAGGACTTAGTCTTTTAGACTAACGGTTTTCGAACCACATCATTTAGGGGACCACGGAGCCCAGCATGGAGGAGCAGCCCCGAAGGTCGGCACGCTTGGAGATCGGACAGTCTAGTACCGGAGTCCAGACAGCAGGGACTGTGAGTCCCGAACACTAGTAGTTGTATTAGTTTGCTTCCGCTATGAGTGATTTGTAGTGAGGACTTGATGTACCGGGCATAAGCCCGAGATTTTCATTATATGTACTATCTGTGGACACTCCCTTTGTAGAGTTTATTTTTCTATATATATGATTTCTGTGGACTTACTTTTATACTTATGCTACAGTAGAGATCGATTCGGCCGGCAGAACCGACGTCTTGTAGTGACGACCTTCCCGGGTGAGAAGGTATCACCGCAAGGCGGCGGTTCTGGGCCTAAGACCCCGGTGTCGGACAGAGAGAAAAAAAATGGGGGTCTTACATCCTATCATCTCTAACTTCATCTATCCCTCCATGTAGATCACAAGTGTTTCTTACATTTCCTTTTCTATTTTACAATGGATTAGATTCTGAAGTGTAGAGTCATCACTATGCAACACCCATAATGATATTCTTTGTCATCTTGTTTATTGAGGTCAGGGCCAACTCATCCTTGGTTATCTCATCATATGTCTTGGGGGTCTTGACATTAGCATCCAGTGCAGAGACCTTTATTGGGATGTATGGTCCCTCTTTAACTGTAATATACATCTTAGGGTCAGCAACTTCCATGAACTGCCTCACCCTTGCTTTCTAGATGCCAAAATCTCCCTTCCTACATATTGGAAGTCTCACAGCACTCAGCTCTCTATTGGTCATTCCTGAACCCATGGAGAAAGACTTCTAACTAACCTTGGAGATCTACTCAGACTTTTAAGCCTTTAAAGAGCAACCTCCCTATAATACCACTTGAAAGTCTTGTTTTCAAGGTTAGCTAAACACCTAGAGGGGGGGTGAATAGGTTTTTGTCTTTATTTCAACTTTTTTAATTTGTTATCAGATTTTTGTTCTTATGATTAGGTTAGTTATCAGCTTTCAAGAACATTCACAGACGACACAACAATTTTATAGTGGTTCCCCAATCTTGGGTACATCTACTGTCCCTCTGTGCCTATCTAACAGTGTGTTAGATTCGGCTCTCCCTCCAGAACTCAACTACTTAATAGCTTACAACACAGATCCCGCAGGATCAAACAGGTCACACAGACCTAAAACTTAGGCAATAATCCAATCCACAGGTCACAAAGACCTTTCACAAGGCACTAAGCCAAACACAGGTCACAAAGACCTTAGCCTTTATAATATATGCTTACAACTCCAGACTCACAAAGAATCTAAACAAAAGAATAAGAAAGGTTGTATGATTAGACACCAGATCAAGAACTCTGTGTCTTCTTCTTCCTAGACTGAGCAGATATCAGTCCAACCAATTGTTGTTGAAGACAATGAAGTATGCAGTAGTTTCTTTCTTCAACCAGCTTTCTTTTTGTATGCAGAACTTGTAGATCTTCCACCTCAGAATGGATTCTGATCCTGCTATAGCAAATGGTAATTGCTTCAACTATCTCCTTCCCAGCAAGGTTCTCTGCAGAACAACTTCTTCAGGCTCGACAAAAATGGAGAGGAAGAAGTTGAAGTTTGGCCGCCCCTTTTCGTTTTCAGAAAACCTAGACAAGGAATCGATTGTTGTATTTTGCTCTGGACGATTTGCTTCTTTTTATACTCTAAAGGCCAATTGAGTAGTGGATCCCACCACCAGGATTGATGGCTGAGATTAAGACATTCAACGCATGCTTTCCATTTAATCTTGATTTAATGGCTCCTTGTTGTGTGTGGGCCCCAACACTTTATGTTGGAAATATTCCTTAGAAGTGCAGAGGATGATGACAGCTGGCCGCCAACATCTCTGGCAGCAATTTCGCACCATTTGAATTTTGGTTTACTATTTGACTTTGTTGACATCAGCATGACTCATCATCTCTTTGGACTTTGACAAAATTCAATCATCATAACCAAATGCGTTGAGTGAGTAGGTATCACTCAATGCCACAACACTTAGACAAAATTCTAAGTATTGAGCTCGATGAAAGTATAAGTTCAGTTCGACGAACTGTGGACTTAGTTCGACGAAAGGCTGAACTGAGTTCGACAAACTCCAGGCTAAACTGAGTAATTTGGCTCAGTTCGACGATTGCTGAGCTCAGTTCGACGAAGCTGAGCTCGATGAAAGTCAAGCAATCCACGCTTTTGGACTTAGCCAAATTTCTGCTTCAAGGCGTTGAGAGCGTTGAGTGAGCTTGCCTTACTCAACGCTATTTGCCTTAGCAAATATTTCTGCGTCTTGGCGTTGAGAGAGTAAACTCCATTCAACGCCAAACTACTTAACATAATTTTTCTATTATCTGGCGTTGAGTGAGTGAGCAACACTCAACACCTATGGACTTAGTCAAAATTTTGCCCAACTTTTCTGTGGAGTTGACTGGCACAGCAACACTCAATGCTAAAAGTTGTATGGCGTTAAGTGAGTAGATCACACTCAACGCTATTGTACTTAGCCAAATTTTTGGCTATTTGCCAGTTAGGCTGAGATAGACTCAACGCTATATGTTATATGGCGTTGAGTGAGTAGACTACACTCAACGTTTTTAGCCAAATTTTTGGTTATTTGCTAGTTAGGATGAGATAGACTCAACGCTATATATTATATGGCGTTGAGTGAGTAGACTACACTTAACACTTTTGTACTTAGCCAAATTTTGGCTGTTTGCCAGTTTGGTTGAGATAGACTCAACTTTATATGTTATATGGCATTGAGTGAGCTATACTCACTCAACGCCTGTGGACTTAGGTAAATTTCTACAAATAAAAATAGATCCATACCTCTGGCGTTGAGTGAGCTTGCTCCACTCAACGCCTGTAGACTTAGTCGATTTTTGCTATGTCCAGCAACCACTTATTGTGTCCACATGTCCAATTACTGTGATATGGACTACCTGCACTCAAGAACTCAAATGCACATCAAATACAGTTGATGTGTGTATCATTGACCTGTTTGACTTCTCACAAATCAGGAATATTGGTAACAATGGACCCGACAGTTTACATATCGGCAGGAGGCCAAATTCGGGAGGATATCATGACAGAGGCACACTATAGCAGATATTCAGTGCACCCGGAGATCACGAAGATGGAAGCAGATCAGAAGTGGATGATGTACTAGCCGGGTATGAAGAAGGATATTACGTACTTCGTGATGCATTGCGAGGCTTGCCAGCTCTTAAAGGCAGGGTGCAAGAGCCCGACCGGATTATTACAGCCACTTCTGGTGCCGGAGTGGAAGTTCGAGGACATAGCCATGGATTTTATACTTGGGCTACCCCGATCATACGCGGGGAATGATTCGATTTGGGTGATCGTCGATAGATTGACGAAGGTGGCCAGGTTTATTCCAGTTAGGAAGGACGCTCCGGTCAGTGTTCCAGTGGGGAGGTTCATCGAGCAGTTTGTCTGTTACCATGGAGTGCCCAGGACGATCGTCTCAGATCAGGATGGATGGTTTATGTCCAAGGAGTAGAGGTCAGGTCATTCTTACTTGGGTTCTCGGTTGACATTTAGCATAACCTTCCACCCTCAGACAGACGGGCAGACAGAGCACACCAACCGGACACTAGAGGATCTTCCGCGCCTATGCATTTTGGACCGCGATGATCCCTAGGAAAGACTGTTGCCGCTGATCGAGTTCTCCTACAATAACAGTCATCAGTCCAGCATAGACATAACCCCTTATGAGGCTTTATACGGACGAAGATGCAGGACCCACTATCTTGGATCTAGGATGAGGATCCAAAGGCACTTGGCTCAGAGTTCGTGGAGGACACAGAGGTTCAGGAGAGATTGATCCAGGATAGGATGTTGGAAGCCTAGAGCAGGCAGGCAAAATATAACGATGTGCGGCATCATCAAGTGGAGTTCCAGGTTGGAGACCAGGTTTTCTTGAAGATACGACCGATGCATGGAGTCTCGCGGTTTCGCGGGCAGAAGAAGCTCAGTCTGAGGTACATGGGGCCTTACAGGATCCTGGAGTGGATCGTCCCCTTGGCTTACAAACCGGAGCTACCGCCGGACTTAGCGGGATTGCACGACGTCTTCCACGTCTCTTCACTTCAGAAGGCTCTACTACATCCTGAGCAGCTGATTTCCACTTTAGACGGCCTGGTGGCTTCAGATCGATCGATCAACATGGAGTCGGTCAGGATCGATTATACAGCGGTGTGGGTCTTGCGACGCAAGAAGGTTCCGCTAGTCAAGGTCCTGTGGAGGAACCATGGGTAGGAGGAGCACACATGGGAGCCACAGGATTTGATGCAACAGATGTACCCGAATCTCTTCGAGTCAGGTATACCTTCAATCCCTAGGGATGTTACATTCTTTTACTTCAGTAGAAACCCCGTAGGCTTAACCTTAATTTCGGGGATGAAATTTTTATTTTTATATATTGGCATTTGTAACATCCCTCAAAAAATTAGACCCCTCACACGCGTTCTGAGTTAAGAGAGTTGACTCTGGCTCGAGAAACGTTGAGGGAGTCGACTGGACTCAACGAATAGAGCAGGTTTTGACTTAGAAAATATCCTGGACTCGGGTACATCGAGTGCGTTGAGTGCACTCGACGCCATAGCTGAGGCGTTGAGTGAACTCGACACCACTCAACACCATTTGACTTAGAATATTTTTGGTCTCCGGGCATCGAGTGCATTGAGTGCACTCGACTCCATTGCTGAGGCGTTGAATGGACTCAACATCACTCAACTCCATTTGACTTAGAAAATATCTTGGACTCGGGGGCATCGAGTACGTTGAGTGCACTCGACGCCATAGCTGAGGCGTTGAGTGAACTCGACACCACTCAACACCATTTGACTTAGAATATTTTTGGTCTCCAGGCGTCGAGTGCGTTGAGTGCACTCGACTCCATAGCTGAGGCGTTGAATGGACTCAACATCACTCAACTCCATTTGACTTAGAAAATATCTTGGACTCGGGGGCATCGAGTACGTTGAGTGCACTCGACGCCATAGCTGAGGCGTTGAGTGGACTCGACACCACTCAACGCCATTTGACTTAAAAAATATCCTAGACTCGGGGGCTTCGAGTGTGTTGAGTGCACTCGACGCCACTCGACGCCATAACTGAGGCGTTGAGTGGACTATACACCACTCAACAAAATTTGACTTGGAATACTTTTGGTCTCCGGGCGTCGAGTGCGTTGAGTGCACTCGATGCCATAATGAGGCATTGAGTGGATTCGGCACCACTCAACGCCATTTGACTTGAGAAATGTTCTAAACGCGGGGCGTTGAGTGCTATGAGTGCACTCAATTCGGCATTGAGGGAACTCAACGCACTCAACGCCATTTGGCGAATTATGTTGTGGCGTTGAGTTAACTCAAAACCACTCAACGCCATTTAACTTAGAATTTTTTTGGCCCTGTTTGCTGGATCGTATGAATAGACTGAACCGGGGTCTTTTTGGGAATTGCGCCAAAACGACTTCTGGTCCTTTCAATATGACATATTTAAAGTAATAATATGCGGCCCAGCAGTAGGTGTCACGTGGCAGGCGGTTTAACCCTAATTCCAATTAAATGGAGGAGAGAGAATGTGGCCATTCATGGTGTTTCAATGCCCTTGACCCCTCGTCTCTCTCCCAACTGATGGAAATTCATCTCCCCTCATCAATTAGAGGAGATCAAGAGGTTTCCCCCAGCCACATAGGGGTCGAATTCAGTGAATTCTATAGTGGCCGAAAACCTCCACTCAAGGTCATAAATGGATTTGAAGCCTAGACCTCTCCTCTTCCCCAATTAATCCTTTTAAAAGCTTCCTTAGGTCTAGAGCAATCGGTTCCACACTTTCCCTGAAGAATTAATCTCTCTGGTAGTACTGTTGCAGAGCACCCGCAAACGCAAATCCAGCAATGGCGTCCCGTCGATCGACAAGTCTTCACGCCTCCCAGAAGGTCTTATCCCTCTCCTCTCTCCTAGTGGGTAGATCTACTCTTGACATCTGCCGGAATTGGGGCCAATTGGCCCAAGATTGGCATGGTCGAGAGCTTGTTTTCAAGCTTTTAAATTCCATGCACAAAACACTGTTCCGGCCACCACCGGCCGGCCAACCACCGTGATTCGCCATCCACCACCTCAACGAAGGTGGTGGTGGTGGTCGGCCGGGAAGAGGCGCGGCTGGCCGTAAAATCGCCAGCCATAACGGCCCAGGACGGGCTAATCTGGGTCGTTGGCGCGTTGGTGAAGACGAACCGATTCCGTCGGTTAGGCTTCAAGATTCCTGCAGGCTTATTTTATATATTTCATTTAATTTGGTTTTGTCACAGTTTTAGCATTAGATATAATTAAATATTAAAAATACTTAGGGTCCACTACAGTGAAAGTAGTCTACATGAAAGTTGTAGCCCTTGATGTCTAGTTTATTTTAAAATTAATTTCAACTAATTTAGGTCAATGGTCTGACCACAGCACACCAAATGGTGCAGCCTATACATAGGACTAGTCAGAAATTAAATTGAGTGCCCCATCAAACCAGTCATCCAAATGACCTGAGATTTTGGATGGGGGTCACTCATATCTATTCCTATAACATATCCAAAAATGGGAATTTTTGGAAAATATTTTCCTAAGGTTTTTGTAGAAATTTAATAAATCATGTATGAATTACTTAAGGGGTCTAATGACCTCAAAACCCACCAAATATTTGGTGGCTGTCTCTTAGGGTCATGACATGACTGTAATAAAAACCTTAGTCTAATTGGGTTTGATTTGAATAGGTTTTGGTGAGACCAAAGTGTGGCCCTTTAAGGGCAAATTAGGGCAAAAGTGTGCTTGGGGCATGGAGGGGCCAATACTCACCCAAAGGGGTTGGGACCTTGGCCAGATCCCCAAGGTTAGTTTAAACACCCCCTCATTGAGTTTGAGATAGATAGGGATGGATTTACCCTAGGACCCTAATTCAAACCCTGAGGTTGAACTTTGGGGGTTGTGAAAGACATGGTGTGAAATGTCCTTGTATGGACATGGAGTTTTGTTCATGAGGTCATAGGGTAGTGAATAGCCCTATGAAGGAATTTGGTGACATTTAAACTTAGGCACACAACTTAAATACATTAGGAATCGTTTAGGCCTATACCTTTTATGGACAAATTGAAGGGTCATATGACCTTAGATCTTTATTAAATACTGGTAGAAGAATTTTTTATATTATTATGAGTCTTTGAAATTTATTGTAGGGTGTTTGGAAGACAGTAACTCATACTTGTAGTTATAACCTTTTTGTTGCCTCTATTGATGATTTTGATAAAGTCATGATTAAACTAACTTGGAATTGTATGAAACCCAGTCAGTAAATGTTTTATGATTATGTTTAAGCTCTGGTAATTTTTGAGTAATTTTTGGATTATGATTAGTGGTACTTACTTTTTTACCTTTAATTACTGCAAATATCATGAATTAATTAATTACGAGCTAATATATTTATGAAAGTGTGTAAAACTTGGTACTCTCTGATATTTTGGTATCATATAGTGAGCATAATTTTTTGAAAGACTATAACCTAAGGAAATCTAGTACTTCATGTTCAAAACCATTCATGGTCTAATTTTGGGGAAAATTTAATAAATGTTAAATTAATTAGGAAAATTACAAATTTCTGGATTTAGTATAAATATGACATGATAGATCCCTAGTAAAAATTCTAAGACATTTGGAAGAATATTTGAAGGGGTCACCTTTCGTACCCATCATGTAGCAAGTTGGTTTACACATAGTAAATCAGCAGATTTGTGATAACATGTGAGATGGTCATAGGAAGTTGGGAGTAAAGGTATGCTGATTTGGTAAGATGGAAAGGTGAGCTTCATTAAGAGTCATGATGACGAGAATGTTGGGTTGTCTAGTGATAAGAGGTGCTCGGGATCGACGAAAGGTCGTCTTTCCTGTGGAGAGAAAGAGTTAAAATACACTTGGGTTAGAATTTAGTATAACACTAAATGAGACCGGGACCTGGGTAGGTACCAATAATAGTAAGTGCCTTGCGAAAGGGAGCGATGAACTTTAGCTACCATCATAGTTCCTAGTGCCTTGTGAGAGTCCTTCACCGAGAATACCTTGGGCAGTCCTAAACTAACCTAAACCGTAAGAATAATTATTGAAGAGTAACTTGTATAAACTAGGGATTCACTATCACACACCCCGAACTCGGGAGGTTAGTTGGTTTGGGTTATCCGAGCGGTAGGCTCGGTGGTTGTGGAAATGGGTGGGTTAGCCCAGCAAGACGAAAGCTCAGAAGGTAGTTGAGACAGACAGGTTAGTCCGGGGAGCCGATTCTCGGCAAATTCATGATTGCATGTGCATAAAGTGGTGGGTCTTCGTTATTTGACGGTCGTTCACACCGACGTCGATACGTTGACTCGGCGGGTGTGGTTGACACTTAGCCGAGGAAAAGTCTAGTTGTGGGTCAGCATAGTACGTGGTGACTCTGGTGTATCTTTCAGAGGCGTACGTAGGGCTATGCCTGGTAGTGTGGATACCCGCCTAGGAGTGGGGGACCGACCCACTATCTCTGTTTGCCACAGTGGAGGCTCCTAGGAGTGATGCTAGCTTCAAAATAGGGGGAACTAAAGGTCTGTGCACATAGAGTTGAGTGCGTGTGTTGCATTTGCATGAATCATGACATAACATTTCACTTCACTCATACTTGCATACAACTTGACACCCCATCGTATAAATTGGTACAAGACTTTTTATACGATGGGAGCCATGCAAAAGACCCCTTAACTTATATGTTTATATGAGCATTCATATAAGTTAAGGTTACTTATTTCTTAGTTTACTTTTCATATACTGCTGCTCTATTTTACTTGTTTACTCTACCGTTTTCTATTTATAGAACTGCTTGCTTGCTTTACTTTTACAGCTCTGTAGATTTACTATATGCCTGCTAGACTAGGTCCCCTGTCATCTGCTTTGACCACTCTCCACCTTCATAGCTTTCCTATCACTCCTCCTGTACGGTACCTAGGAGCCATTGAGGGAGGGGTGGGGGAAATCAGGATTAGTTTTTTTGACTAACGGTCAGTGGACCAAACATTTCAGGCGCTCTAGATGGGGGACAGGGAGCAGCAACAGGAGATACAACACCAGCGGAGTACGGTGCACATGGAGGTGGGCCAGTCTAGTACAGGAGCACAAGCCTCTGGCCTCGTGAGTGTTAGTTTTATTAGCTTCCGCGAGAGTCTTGTAGTGAGGATTTGATGTACCGGGCTTAAGCCCGTTTATATTACTATGTACTGTTCTATTTCAGTACTTCTTCTATCATGTGGACCTGTTGTGATTTCCTTACAAACATCTTATATGTGATGTGTGGACATGGATATATCTGGTTTATGTATATGATTCTCTTTCTTTGGTGATCGTAAATGCCAGCAGAATCGACGTTTTGGGGTGACGACCTTCCCGAGTGTCGGTGTCATCGCAAAAAGACGATTCTGGGCATAAGACCCGGTGGTTTTAAAAAAAGGGATCTTACACTTCTCTCTCTCTCCCTGCCACTCGCTCTCTTTCATCCGCCAATCACTCTCTCCCCTCTATCTTCTTTCCCCCACTCTTTCAACTATGACCTCCCCTCTCTCTCCTCCTCTCTTCTCCCTCTTCCCCCTCAGTGTAGGAGGTTGCTAAAGTTATTTTGAATTTTATTGGATTTCTACATTACTTTTAGTCTGGTAGGACGTAATTAATATTATGGACATGTAATTACTATTAGGGTCCGTTCATTTGGACGGAATTAATGAACGGAATTAGATTTTGATATTGGAATTGAATATTGGTGAATTTTGTGGAATTGAATATTTGTGACTAATTCTAATTCCAGCGTTCACCTAATAAATAATATTGATGAATATTGTGGTTTTTATCAATTCTTTTGTTCGTTTGTTAAATAATTTAATATACTAATTGAAAAATATTATGAAAAAATCAATATATTTTCACATATAATATAAAAAATGCGTCCTGGCAAAAAAGCGCGCCTAGGTATAAAAGCTTGCCCGAAAAAAAATACATGCTCGGGCACAAAAAATGTGCCCGAGCGACAAAATGAGCGCTAAGGAGGAAAAACGTGTGTCCAGGCGACAAAACGGGCACCCAGGCGAGAAAATGTGTGTTCGGGCGAAAAACGCGCGCCCAGACGAAAAAATGGGTGTCCGATGAAAAAACTGGCGCCCGGGCAAAAAACGGGCGTCCGGGTGAAAAAAGGGCACTCGTGCAAAAAACGCGCGCAGGGCGAAATACAGACGTCCGACCGAAATAGGGTCGCACAGGTGAAAAACAGGTGCAAGGGCGAAAATACTTGCGCTCGGGCGAAATACGCGCGCCCGGGCGAAATACGCGCCCCGGGCGAAAAACGCGCCCCGGGCGAAAAACGCGCCCCGGGCGAAAAACGCGCCCCGGGCGAAAAACGCGCCCCCGGGCGAAAAACGCTCCCCCGGGAGAAAAATGCGCCCCCGGGCGAAAAATACGCCCTCGGGCGAAAAAACGCGCACCCTGGCGAAAAACGCGAGCCCAGGTAAAAAACGCGCGCCTGGGCGAAAAACGTCGCGTCCGAGTGAAAAATTTGAGCCCGGGCGAAAACGAGCAGGCGAAAAATGGAATCCCGGGCGACAAAACAGGCGCTTGGGCGAAAAACATGTATCGGTCCGAATTGTTAAATTCTTATATAGATTAAAAAGATTTGACTTTAGTTTAAAATGAATTCCACGGAAATCATTAAAATTCAGATTTCAATGTCAATCATGTAAACGAACGATAAAATTGGAATTCAACATTTAATTTCAATTCCATGAACTCAATTCCGGGCAAACGAACAGACCCTTATGATTCGTTCGTTTCACAGACATTGATATTGAAATATTAATTTTGTGAATATGAAAGTCATTTCTTTTGTTGGGACCAATAATTGTAGATTGGAATTGACTTTTTGGTGGAAAGTCGACGATATTTACCCTAACCAAAAAACTCATCGATACAATGTTTATCTCCAAGGGCGGATATTGAGATTGCCAACTCCGACTTTCCAAAAGGAGAGTAATTTTTTTTCGGCCTGAATGCTATTTATTCGGCCTGTATGTGATTTTTTTCCCGGACATTTTTTTTTCCGGTCCGGACATTATTTTTTCGCCCAAACGCAATATTTTTGCCCGGACGCGATTTTTTTGGCCGGATGAGATTTTTTGGCTGGACGCGATTTTTTCGACCGAACGCGAATTTTCCGCCTAGAAACGAAATTTTCTCCCGAAAACAAAATTTTTGGCCGAACGCGATTATTTCGCCCGAGCGCGATTTTTTGCCCGAGTGCGATTTTTTCGCTCGGGCGTGATTTTTTTCCGGACGCTATTTTTTTGCCTGAGCGCGATTTTTTCGCCCGGATGACTTTTTTTTCATGGGCACGATTTTTTTGCACGAGCGCGATTTTTTTTCTCGAGCGTGAATATAGCCTGGGCGTGAAATTCACGCCTGATGGCGATTTTATCGCCCTCGTGCAAAAAATCGCGATCGAGCGAAAAAGCGCGCCTGGGCAAAAAAATCGCGACCGGGCGAAAAAACAGTCGCCCGGGAGAAAAACCGTGCCCGGGCGAAAATGTCACGTCCGGGCAAAAAATCACGCCTGGACTAAAAAACCGCGCCCGGGAGAAAAAGCGCTCCCGGGCAAAAAAACAGCGTCCGGGAGGAAAAAGCGTGCCCACGCAAAAAGCGCGTCTGGGCGAAAAAAGTGTTCCCGGGTGAAAAAAGCGTGCCCGGGCGAAAAAATCACGCCCGGGCGAAAAATCAAGTCCGGGCAAAAACAATCACCCATGCGAAAAATTCACTCCCGAGTGAAAAAATCACGTTATTGCTCAATGTAATTTGAAAGAAGAAGCATAGTAGCTCAATATTAATGAATGTTAATTCCCATGACAAAAAATATTTCTGCAAACGAATAATAAATAGTGACGAATGTCAATTTCTATGACAAAAAACCCTTTTACAGTCCTACAATAGGATTAGATTTAAACTCATTGTTATTTCTCATGTGTATTGATATTGGATTGAAAGCCAATAGTTCAATATTAGAATTCCATTTTAAAATTTTTTTTTAAATTATTTATAATATATATTCTCATTTTATAAAAAGAAAAATAAAAAAAAGGAATACAATTAATATTTTTGAGGCTCTGTTTGGCTCAGCTGTAGCGACTGCAGAAGCAGTGGTGGGAAGCAGTGGTGGAATAATCAGCTGTTTTGCAGAGTGGTGTCAGAATCTGTGAATCTGTTTGGAAGAACAGCGTTTGCAGTGCTGTTTATATACATTATATAACTTAATATATTTAATATAATAATATATAATAATAATATTAATAATATATATAACTTAATATATATAATAATAATTTAATATTAAAATTTTAAAAAAAAAGGCAGGGCTGCAGCGCTGCTGCGTTTTCTGAGACGCGGAAGGGATTCCGCGACTCAAAAAACACCAGCCACCGCTCAAAAAAAAGAGCGGTGGCTAATGCCACCGGACCCCCCCCTCTAAAATTATTTGGCGCGGCGGTGGCAGAATCAGCGGTGTGCTGCTTCAAAAACGCCGCGCCAAACCTGAATGTATAACCATAAGTAGTTTTTCCTTTAAATAACGACAATCCATTCTAATAACCACAATCCTCCCCGTCCATTCTAATAACCTAATATCCTCTCCTTAAAAAGGCGGAAGACCCGAGCGCCGCACAGCACTTCGCCCGGTCGAACTCGCTGCAGATCTACGCCGAACGCCGCTCAACAACTCCCTCTCGCAGATCTACGCCGCCGAACGGAAACATCTCCCTAAGGTAAGCCCTAACTCGATGACAAATCCATTTCATGTATGTCTACTTAAATTTCTGTACAGATCTGTCTCTTTCATGGGTCTCTATCCGACCATGCTTTCTAGCTGAACCTAATTAGTTTACCAAGGTATTAACAATCGTATTAAGATTGAATCTGGACTGATGTTCCTAAATGCAAAGTTACTCAGGTTTTTTTAAAATACAGAAAAATCTGTATGACAATGTTGGTTGGTTTCATTCAGTTTAGTTTCGTTTTTTAAATACACAAAAAATCTGTATATGGCAAACATCGAACTAGGAAGACATCCATATATTTCACCCTTTTGCATATTGCAATGTATAATTTTGATGCAGGATGGATGTTTGATGAATGTGGGATTGTGCCGTGACGAAACTCGAAAGAGTGAATATAACATAGTGTTGAGGTGAATTTAAATGCTACAATATTCAGACAATTATCTGATGTTTAAGTATAATGAATTTTCAAATTAATAGAAGAATTCACAAACATGCACATTCACTTTGTTATTTTGTTTTTTGTGATTTTGCATTTAATAAAAAATTATTTTACAAAGCTTTGTTTTTAACAAATAATTCTATGCATTTCTTTTTGAACTGCTCTGCAAACTCAATTTCAAACGTACATGTTATTGCAACAAACTTAATTTTCCAAAAACATTTTTTTTCCACACTTCATTTCTAATAGCTCATTTTGGATAGCAACAGCCGAAACAAACAAAGTCTTCCTCTGTCGCCTCCAGCAACACAACTTTGAAATGGTAAGAACTTCAGCACAAATTCATTGGATTGGTCAAAAATGTCATCATCTTCCTCTCCTTTCTCATAGGGAAAAGGTACTGGGTCGTTCGGCAAGCGTAGAAACAAAACACACGTCCTTTGTAGAAGGTGTGGAAGGAGGAGTTATCATAATCAGAAAAGAACTTGCTCTTCCTGTGGCTTTCCTGCAGCACGTATTCGAAAATGTAAGAAATAATTAAATATTTTGTTGTAGATTTCTTGCTCAATGTTTTTTTTTTCGTGCAATTCATGTCGTATTTACCCTTTCATCTGTGTAATTTTATTCATATAGACTCTCAGACCCTAGAAGATACGGAATTGAGAGTTTGGTATTCTGTAGTTTATCTTTCTTGTTGTTGTGCGAGTGTTCAATATATTGATGCACAATTTGGGAAAAATTCGTACATTCATGTGTTTGTGAATTACATATGTGGATACTAGTTTGATAGTCAACATCTAGCTCCTTAAACATTGTGGTTTCCTATATGCACCACTTCTATTTTCTCAAGATTGAAATCTTCAGCTTGAGAATCTTTGGCATGGGAATTTGCAAGTAAGTTGATTTTGCCACCACTCGTCTTATTTTCATTCTCCTGAATCAATAGAGCATGCAAACATTATCATTTACTTTTGTTTAACATTGCCGTTCTCTTGGTCTGCATTACTATTATTGAAACTTGGAAATTGGTTCAACGCAGTTAGGACCAAGATAAAATAACTTGAGTTACTTATCCCACAGTCCGACACCTAAGATTGAGTATTCTGAGCCTAAAGATGACCTTCTCTGATTGAAGATTGAAATGTTACTCACAGACCCGTGAGGTTTAGCAAGGAGGTTCCGGCACACACTCAAAAGTTTTCTTCTTAACTTTCCCTCTCTAAACCAAGAACTGAGCTCAGTACCTCGGATGACATGGAGAAAAAGCTCGAAAGGTGCGAGCTTTAGAAAGCTGGGTCTGCCTTCTCTGAGGTGCTATATGGTCTTATTTGTATGCAAAATATCCCGTGGGTATAATTTAAATGTATTCTCAGACCAGATGGTCTGCGGATAGTCCCCCCCACCTTAACGATAATACTATTCTCAGATCCCTATAGCTTGCAGATAACCATTCTAACCTCCAATAGATTGCTGGGTGAGCCTGAGGGTTGGACCGGCTCGGACTCACCCCGCGTACTCTACGGTGAGTCCGGCTGTCCTACCCGAACTTGTCATTACCGCCTTGCCCGCCGGCGAGTCTGTCTCTCTTGTCGGGCTCGCCCATCGAATACCAATGTCGGACCCACTCTTGATGTGGTTCACTGCGGTGAACCATCCTTCTGCTTACTTTAGAAGCCGTGATGATGTTAAAGATATTTAATATAGACCATCTCATGTTATATTTATTTAATGATCTCTCGCGATATGAAATATTAGATGGGATTGATGATTTACATGCATCTCGAGGCTTCCTAAAGGATATAAGATGGGATGGGATGTGGAATGCCATCAGTCTTGATCTTCCCATTGTTTTGGCATAGCTAAAATTCTATTTGCTATCAATGCTAATGATGTCATCAATTACCATATTTTACGTAGATTCTTATGGCAACCAAGTGGTCCAACTTGGAGGATGACCCTAACCATATCTCTCCTGATGTTGCCATTGAATGTGAAGAAGGATTCATTTTGTTCATAATACATTGCTCTTCACTAAGGAAGTAGCGCCGGATTCATTCCTTGCGGGTTCCAGTGCGGGCATTTAGAACAGAGGAACGGGATCTAGAATATGATGTAGAGAAACACATAAGAGAATGAAAAGACTATTAATTTTGCATAAAACTCAAAAAATCCCTCCACCTCCACCATATAATCTGTGGGCACATAATAAAATCCACTCTGTTTTTCGGAAAATTCCCCCCTCTAGGCTTTTAACAAAATGAGGTGCAAAATCAACCTGCTCCCGCAATTGAAGACGCAACATGAAAAGATAAATATTGCGGGATTCATTTCTTGCAGGTTCGTGCGCGACGTTGACATATGATGCCCCAACGTAGATCCGCAATAATTTATTTGTGACTTCAATGTTCTTTGCATGTTTTAATATGATGATAAATAAGAGGCCATATGGCGGCTGCACTAATTCAAACGCAATTGGAGAGACTTGTCAATTTAGCATTAGCTCTTGATCTTGCAATGACGAAATTATTTAAATGAACAAGATGAACATCTTGTTACTTGTGAAGGTGGAATTACCATCACAAATATATTTCTTACTTCGAAATAAATGTAAATTTTGTTTTAAAATTGTAAGGAGATTATAGTAGGGAATTTGACTAGACAACATAGGGTATTAGTTATTGAGGTCCAAGTAGCACAAATACTTGGAACACCATTACATTTTGTTTCATAATTTTTTTGAAACCTGGAAACTCTGAGAAACCCATTTTAAACACTCGATTAAATAAAAATATCTCGGCTATGCTTGAATGTTGTGCATATACCAATGATGATACGTAAGATGCTACATATCTGGAAGAGAAAATGTTGGATAATACGTTCATTTTAAGGCTCTTATAAAAAAATTTTGAGTATATTTTCAAGTACATTTTGGAAATGCATTTGTCTTGGGGATTATGCGAAGAAGGCTAGACCTGTGAGAGAAAGTGTTGGATGATTGGTTGTATGATTTAACTGATTACATATTTTGATTACACAGTCCATATCTATGATATGATATGATTTAATACGTAGGATAATGATTGAAAAATGAAGAAAATTATATATGCCTCTGAGCAGAATGAGAAGATGCATCTATATTTTTTGAAATAGTGCATACTATTATTATGAATTGTTGAAACAATAATAACACTCTGTTTCTTTGCTGGATTCTTTGAATTCAAGATACATATCTTAATATCTTTATTAATTTTCAATTTATATTTTCGTGCTTTCTGATCACTATTTTTTTAATTCTCTTTACTAGATACTTTAGTGAACACTTTGTTTGAAGTGCATTGTTAATAAACATTTGATACTTTTTGATTGTTTTTATAAATGTGATGAAAAAAGTTGAACTATTGAAATACATTATGAATTGAACTTACACCTTCCAAACAATCATGATACCATTTAGAATAAATGTACTTATCCTTATTAGTTGTTCAACATCTTTATCTTATATTTAAACATAAAAAAAAACATATATTGCATCCTAATATTTTTTTAAATCGTGAATCATGTATCCATATTGTATCGTATTTTATATCCCGTTTCCTTCCCAGCACAACATATATTTTTGACGTAGGTGAGTCTTGTATTTATTTAAGGCGAATGCTATTCGCAAACCACATTTGTCTATTCGCAAACTGAAATTTCTTTTATTTATTTGAGTTTATAATTCTCTTCACTTTTTAGAGTGCTCTATTTACAAACCAACATTTTCTCCCCAAATCGTCCCAAAATCCCTAATGTTGCTCGCTCCCTCCGGGCGCTCCTTCGTTCCGCCTCCAACTCATGCCCCGTCGCCATTTCAGCTGCCAAAATCGTGGTTCGCGGAAGTTAAAAGCTTGTTCAATCTGCTCCAGGAGTGCCTCAGCGTCAGTGTCACGGCCTTCCCCCTGACCGCTCCTTTGTCGGCGGCTCCTGCGGACGGCATGAAGCCGGCAGAAGTGGAGGAGAAGACGATGTTCAACGTGATAATTGAGGAGGTGCCAAGCAACACTTGCATCATGATGAACATGGTGGTACGGGCTAAGTTGTCAAGGCGCGCGCCTAGGCGCGCCTGAGGCGCCGGGCGCACCAGGCGCAGCCCGCCGCGCCTCAGCACAGCTGAGGCGGGCGATGTGCCCCAGGCGCGCCTCAGGCGCGCCCAGGCGCGCCTCAGGCGCGCCCAGGCGCGCCCAGGCGCGCCCAGGCGCGCGCCTTACAGGCTCCCAGGCGCGCCAAAGGCGCGCCCGGGCCTTTTAAGGTTTTTTTTTAAAAATTTTTTTTGATGTTGGCAAAAACATGATCTTAGACGCACCCGAGGCACCCCCTAGGCGCACTTGGGCGCCCAATTCGCTGAAATTGTGCGAATTGGGCGCCCAATTCGCTGAAATTGAGCGAATTGGGCGCCCATTCGCTGAAATTGAGCGAGTTGGGTTCCCAATTCCCTGAAGTTCAGCGAATTCGCTCAATTTCGGCAAATTGGGCGCCGAATTCGCTCAATTTCGGCGAATTGGGCGCCGAATTCGCTCAATTTCAGCGAATTGGGCGCCCAATTCGCTCAATTTCAGCGAATTGGGCGCCCAATTCGCTCAATTTTCTTTTTCCCCAATTTTTGCGCCTCACGTGCCTCAGGCGCGCGCCTGCGCCTTGCGCCTTGCGCCTAGGCTCTAGGGGCCCTTTGCGCCTCGGTGCGCCTTGCGCCTTTGATAACTTAGGGTACGGGCGCTGACGAGCTCAGCTCCGAAGGAGGCGGAGGAGGCGGAGGACGCCAATAAGAAGCTGGAGGAGGTCTGGGCCAAGATTTCCATTGCTTAGAACTTTACTATTCATTCACTCCCACATCTGTAGGTTTATTTCTTTTATTATCAGAGTTTTCCTGTGATTGTCTTCCTCCTTTAGATACTCCAGAGTGCTAAATTAATTCCTCATTAATTCAGCAGCATTGCTCCTCCTCCGACTTATTATTCTTTTATTTTCCTGATGATATTATATTTAGAAGCAAGCCACCAGCAAGACTATAATGGCCAAAATTACAGAGGAAGCTCATACAATCATTTTTTTACCTATTGCAGAGGAAGCTCATGCAATCCTTCTTCATTAAATTTTGTTTTTTTAATTTTTGTACTGGTTTGTGAATAACAACTTGTCTGCGAATAGTAAATCTGGGACTCTTTACACAGTCCGAATAATAAAAATCTGCGAATAGATAAACTTGCTCCGCGAATAACAACCACCATATTTAATGTATCATGTGCGATACAATGATTGAAAAAGCGACGAATGCTATCCATGTGAAAAGAAGATGCATGCACATTTTTTAAGCTGTGCATGCTATTCTTGCGGATCACTGGAATAAGAACACTCCACTTCTTTACTTAACTCATTATCTGAATCCAAGTTAAATATCTTAATATATCATTTTTAATTATAATCTATATTTTCATCCACTTATATTGTTGACTTTTTGATGCAGGGTGAATATATAGGCGGCGGGAAAACGGTGACCTAACCCTACATGTCATGTAGATCCGACGGTTAGATCACAAATTAGATAATAAATACTATCATCCTATGCAGAATTTTGAAAGCAAAATGCAAATAATTTATTAGGGCAAACAAGCTTAGGGTTTCCTCCGCGTGGTGAGCCAAAGCTAAAGCGCACAACGAATAAAGTCTTGTAAACCACAATATTTATCTAACAAACTACTACCATACGAGATATCCAAACCAATATGATGTTCAATCCGATAAATAAATGCTGAAAAAATAATAATCCAATACAACAATACTCACCAAATAGTGGGCGACCAAGACAATGAAGATTCCGGAGCCGGATGCGTGGATCAGCGTTCAAAAGTGGAGTCAGAGGCGTGGAAATAATGGAGGTTTCTGTCCTCGGCGGTGGATGGCGAGATCGGGCCGGAAATTGATAGATCCGGGCACAAGGGAGTAGATCCGTGCGAGGGATAGATGGATCTGATGTTTGGTAGCGGATCCGGGCTATAGGGTGGAGTACGGACAGAGGGAATGGCAGATCGGGGGGGTGAAATTCTAGATCTGGATGGATCCAGGAAAATTGGGGTTGTGCGATGGTGGATCCACGAGAAATAGGGGTAGGGGAATGGGGGCCGACGGCTGGACTGCTTGCAGGCGTGGGAAAGGGTTGTTGTGGCCTGGGAGGGGGATTTGTGGGCTGGTGGTGGAGGGGCTTGCAAGGGGGTGCGGCTGGATGAGGGTAGCAGGGCGCCCACTGGAGGAATTGGGAGTCCGGCGGTGGAGAGGGGCTGAGGAAAATAAACTATGTAAGGTCAACAGTAAATTTTATTATTGAACAATAATGAGAAAGGAAGCCAGGAGTTCTTCTGGACAACAACGGTGGAATGTTCGGGAGGGTGTAGAGGATGCGACAAGGGGTTTTGGACGTGGAGAATGAGGGCTTGGGGAAGAAGATAGACACCTAGGAGTCGTCACCTAGGGTTTCCCAGAGTCGGCACCGTGGGATGATCGTGGGAATCCGGGAATTGTTTTCTCCAAATTCTGCAATGATTTAGATCAGCCTCTAAGAGGTTTATTTATAATAAAGAAAAGATTAGGGCATCCCCCATCAACGACTATGATTGGTCGGAGGTGAGGCTAACCAAATACAACAAAATAAATGCAAACATAATGCTATCCATGTGAAAAGAAGATACATGCACATTTTTTAAGCTGTGCATGCTATTCTTGCGGATCACTGGAATAAGAACACTCCACTTCTTTACTTAACTCATTATCTGAATCCAAGTTAAATATCTTAATATATCATTTTTAATTATAATCTATATTTTCATCCACTTATATTGTTGACTTTTTGATGCAGGGTGAATCTATAGGCGGCGGGAAAACGGTGACCTAACCCTACATGTAATGTAGATCCGACGGTTAGATCGCAAATTAGATAATAAATACTATCATCCCACGCAGAATTTTGAAAGCAAGATGCAAATAATTTATTAGGGAAAACAAGCTTAGGTTTTCCTCCGCGTGGAGAGCCAAAGCTAAAGTGCACAGCGAATAAAGTCTTGTAAATCACTATATTTATCTAACAAACTACTACCATACGAGATATCCAAACCGATATGATGTTCAATTCGATAAATAAATGCTAAAAAAATAATAATCCTATACAACAATACTCACCAAATAGTGGACGACTAAGGCAATGAAGATTCCGGAGCCGGATGCGTGGATCGGCGTTCAAAAGTGGAATCAGAGGCGTGGAAATAATGGAGGTGGCTGTCCTCGGCGGTGGATGGCGAGATCGGGCCGGAAATTGATAGATCTGGGCACAAGGGAGTAGATCCGGTCGAGGGATAGATGGATCCGATGTTTGGTAGCGGATCCGGGCTATGGGGTGGAGTACAGACAGTGGGAATGGCGGATCGGTGGCTAAAATTCTAGATCTGGATGGATCCAAAAAAATAGGGGTTGTGCGATGGTGGATCCATGAGAAATAGGGGTAGGGGAATGGGGGCCGGCGGCTGGACTGCTTGCAGGCGTGGGGAAGGGCTGCTGGAGCTGCTGGAGAGACTGCAGTTGCCTAGGAGGGGTATTTGTGGGCTGGTGGTGGAGGGGCTTGCAAGGGGGTGCGGCTGGATGAGGGTAGCAGGGCGGCCACTGGAGGAATTGGGAGTCCGGCGGTGGAGAGGGGCTGAGGAAAATAAACTATATATGATCAATAGTAAATTTTATTATTGAACAGTAATGAGAAAGGAAGCCAGGAGTTCTTCTGGACAACAACGGTGGACTGTTCGGGAGGGTGTAGAGGATGCGACAAGGTGTTTTGGACGGGGAGAATGAGGGCTAGGGTTAGGGGGTACCTTGGGGAAGAAGATAGACACCTAATAGTTGTCACTTAGGGTTTCCCAGAGTCGGTACTGTGGGATGATCGCGAGAATCCGGGAATTGTCTTCTCCAAATTCCGCAATGCTTTAGATCAGCCCCTAAGAGGTTTATTTATAATAAGTAAAAGATTAGGGCATCCCCCATCAATGACTATGATTGGTCGGAGGTGAGGCTACCCAAATACAACAAAATAAATGCAAACATAGTGAAATAATATATCAAATCGATTCGCAACGCAAATCCGAACACATCTGCGGAGTGCGATCATCGATCCGGGCACACCATATTTTGTAAGTAGCCAAATCAGCCCCAAACGGGCCCAAAACTCGTCCTTGTCTCTGCTCCGCATCACTTTTGCTCAGTTTTTTTTAATATTGTCTACATTATACTATAGTGAACAATTTGTTTGAAGTGCGTCGTTGATGATCATTTTTTTATAGTTGCTATCTATGCTTGTGGTTCTAGTGCTATATGTTCTTTTATCTACATTATAAAGTTTTATCTATATGATTCAACAGCATATTCTTTGTTGTGTAGACTTGAAACTCCGAAGGTTGAACTTGTAGCAAGAAGGCATTTATGCATTTGATAAAATGCCTTTGTTATATCATTTAGTGTTTAAGCATGTATACATATTAATTTGTATTTATATTCAAATAATTAAAACAGGGCAGCTGGGTGCACACAACATCCCCACCCAGCGAGTGTTTGGGGAAGGCTCCCACAACAAGGGTGAAATGTAGGCAAACCTTACCCTGCATTATATTCAAACAATTTAAAACTAAAAAAATGTATCCCCTATTTTGTTTTTTTAAATTGAGAAACTCGTATCCATATCACATCCCCATCTTTGTTCCCACGAAAGATAAGTTGAGGTATTTCTTGAGAACATAAGTAAAATAATCGTAGATGCGATCTTCAATGTGAAATATTCGACTTCTCATGATTTGTTGTTAAAGAGAGGCATATTGAGGTTTTAGATCAGTTGAAGGTGGAAAAGAATTCTAATTTCATTAAGGAGATCTCAGAAGTATTAAGAGATTATGAAATACAATCTTACTGTGAGATGTGGTCCTGGAATGAAGAGGTATCAAAAGATCATTGAAGAAAATAAATTTGTTTTTAAGGGGTAGCTGAAATTGTATATTAACTAAGCTTGCGTCATAAGTTCTGTTAAGAATATAGCAAACATAGCAAAAGTTATAATATTTAATAATTTATATAATAGTTTTGGTACTAAAAGGTGAGAATGTGATTCAAATAGCTAGGAAGAAATATGAGTACTAAGGTCCTTTTGGGGGGTAACTATGGGGGCTGCCTGCCGCCTTTTTGTGGGGAGGCTGGGAGCTGTCCCAGACGGAGGAAAGCGTAACAACCGTGTTGAAATTTGTTAGGCGCCTACTCGGAGATTGCCGGAGTTGGAGATGACGGTGGCGGAGATATCAAGCCTGGACTGCAGCTGCCTAAGCAGGGCGTGCTCTAGAGAGAGAGAGAGCTTCCAAGATCTCGTTTAGGATTTGGGAAAATGAACTTTCTTCATTCATACCAATACAAAAACCATTGAGTCCTTTAAATAGGTCTTACAATCGACACAAAAAGGAAAGTGCGACAAATGAAATAAAATAAGGCCAAATGAAATAACGACAGACTTGGACATAAAGAACGAAATATGAATGTGTCATGAAAGTAATTATTAAATAATATTTCAAGGACCATAATAAAATCGTTCTATTTAAATCTTTGGCGCTTCCTCAGTGTGAGGATGCAAAGCTCTTTGCACGTTCTGCTCAGGAGATTAGCTATGCATGTTTTCCCGAAAGCTTCACTCCTGGGTTTCACTGGTTCACCTGTCAACCTAATAAGTTACCCTAAATGCGTTGCTAAAAAGAAGCTCAAATTCTTACTTTTAAGTATGGAGGAAAGTGTAACAACAGTGTCAAAATCTGTTAGGGACCTACTCGGAGGTTGCCGGAGGTGGAGATGACGGTGGCGGAGATACTACTGAGCCTTGACCGCAGCTACCTAAGCGGGGCGTGCTCGAGTGAGAGAGAGAGAGCTTCCAAGATCTTGTTTAGGATTTGGGAAAATATACATTCTTCATTCATACCAATACAAAAGCCATTGGGTCCTTTAAATAGTACTTGCAATCGACACAAAAAGGAAAGAACGACAGATGAAATGAAATAACGCCGAAGGAAATAACTACACTTGGATATAAACAACAAAATAGGAATGTGGCATGAAAGTAATTATTAAATAATATATCAAGGCCCATAATAAAATCGTTCTGTTCAAAACTGTGGCGCTTCCTCAGTGTGAGGACACGAAGATCTTTGCACGTTCTGCTCAGGAGATTTGCTATACATGTTTGCCCGAAAGCTTCAGTCCTGGGTTTCACTGGTTCACCTGTCAAGCTAATAAGTTTCCCAAAATGCGATGCTAAAAAGCTCAACTTTTAACTTTTAAGTATGGTAGGTGGAGGGTTGGAGCAACTAGCCTTCCTAAATTTATGAGTATTAACCATTGACATTACCTCGTTTTTTATTTGTATTATTTAGTTTACTTCAGAAAACGCCTTTTTTTTGGCTGATCTGACATTTTATTGTAAACCTAATATACTTTCCATTTTTTAAAATCATGAATCAGATAACTGGAGTATCAAAGCTATACGACGGAAAACCACGGGCACTGGAAGGATGAGGTATCTCCGACATGTACCTCGAAGGTTTAAGAACAACTTCAGAGAAGGTAAACCACTCGCCGTCTTTTGTCTAGAACCTGCTCTCGCTTGCACTACATTTACACCTTGGGCTTGAAATCACCATTTTTGGCCTACAAGTATAGTGGAATGGAGAATTGTTTACGCGCTAGCTCTCCCCAAACAGCAAGGTGATCCATAGTCTGTTTGTTTTGGCGTTGAGAATTGGAGCGGTGGGAATAAGAGGGTTGATAATGAAGCATGGGAAATGGAGGGGGGTAACTGCTGTCCCAAAAAATGTCAAAATTACATTTTGGAGCGGTGATGGTGGGAGTATGAGGGTTACCAAACATTTTTTTAGGGTTTGCTTTTTTTCCCAATGGAGATGGAGCAAAAACACCCAAACAAATAGAGCCTAATCGCACAGAACAGATGAAGAACAATGCCAGAACTTGAAAAAATATTGTATATGCATGCTCTCAGAGTAAAATGCTATGTAAAATCATAGCGTACATGTTATGAGAAAGCGTAAAACATAGCTTACACCGTGAAAAGACACACCGTTAACTATCGGATACGTTAAATTTATGCGGACCACATGCTGTATGTATATTGATAATACAGTTTTGCTGAATTGACCCTTACCATTATCATTAATTCCTCACCCCGCAGGAAGCCAAGCTACTCCAAAAAAGAGGTCCGCCGCCGCTGCTTCCAGTTCATTTTGAGCATCTCCAATTTGATGTCTGTTTTGCTCTGGTAGCAGTTATCATAAAACACGTACTTGCTTTTAATTTTTGCTTCGACTAAATTTCCAAAAATAACCTTTATTTGGTGGTAATATTTTTCTGTATTTGGTAATGATTCTTAATTGTAAGACCATGCTTGTTGTTATTTGAAAGGTTTTTTAAGTATTTGTTACTGCATTGTAGTTTTTGTGGCCTTTCTTTTTTGTAGTAATACTTCTATTCAATCCAACTCTGTGTGCAGTATTTAAGCATGAAAATGTTTAGAGATCCTAGCCATCCAAAATTGATCAAGCCAATTCGATGGATGTGATGAATTTAAACAGATTTCACATTTAAATGTCAATTTTTCTAATATATATAGCACAAGTATTTATAATTTGTATTACAATTGTACTTGTACTTGGATCTGTGGTTCATCACTTCAAATGTTTGTTATAAACAGTTCCAGCGGTATCAAGAATGTTGAGCCAATGCTCCAATTGTGCTGGGAATTTATTTTGGTCTTATTTTGTGGGGGTGGTGTACAGTGTATTCTATGAAGTCATATTTGAGTTATTGTCGTGTGCATGGTGCAAATGAGTCGAGCTCGAGTTAATCATTTTGAGCTCAAGCTTGATGAGCTTATTTTGCATGGCTCGTACTCAAGTGTGATGAGTTCATTTTGCATGGCTTGAGGTCAAGCTTGATAAGCTCATTTTACTGGCTCGAGCTCTTAAAGCTCAAGTTTAAGACCAATATATTGAGTTCTGAGCTGCTCACGAGTTTTTCTCATGAGCTCTCTCTCTCTCTCTCTCTCTCTATAGAGAGTTATTTACCAGAGGCTCTCCTCAAAGTTTGCGTAATTATAGCTTGCACCCCTCTAACTTTCAAATTATAATTACCTCCCCTCAATTTTTCATTTCATAACATTTATGCACAAAAGATCCCCTAATGGTTTACTCGAAGGGCTACTTTTGTTCATGGTTGTTATGAAATGTAAACATTGATGAGAGGTTTTTGTAATTTCAAAAGTTAGAGGGGGTGCAAACTGTAATTATGCAAACTTTGAGCGGAGGTCCCGGTAATTATGTTGAAGGAAATAGCTCATGAGCGAAGGCCCATGAGCTCGAGTCCATTTTTTGTTAAGTGCTCATGAGTTTGTGTGGAGATTTTTTTCAGCCAACTCAACTTGAACCTTTGAAGTGCTTGACATTTGTGAAAATTTAATGCATTTTGTGGATCTCAAAGCTCATTAATGTAGACAATTTTAAAAGCACCCATCATATAAATAATAACACCCCATAATTAAAACAAATAACACCTATACATATAGATAATAGCACCCCTTCCCTAATAAGCAAAATCATGAGCGCCTTGTCCCTCCTGACTGTGACAACAAATTGGGGCACCTAAATCCCCCATTGGCGAACCGTCACTCCCTTCGGAGCCTACTTTGCATGCGTCGCTCGCTCAACCCTTGGAAACAGTAGTCCCTCTTTTGTTTTCCTGTTGCCGGGTAAGGCGATTCCTATCTACGTTCAGGCTCCTAGCCAGCCCTTTTCTATGGCACCGTGCACAGTGCCCTCCCCTCCACCCTTCTCTCCCTTTTTTGATTGATCACAGCTTCTCATGCCCATGGATATATTGGATCCACGGTTTAAGAATTTCCAGGAGAATGCTAAATGTCAGAATTAGAAGCCCTGTGCTGAATATTTCAGACACTCCCAAACTTATTTGTGTAAAACATTCTGATTTGTTTGAGGATCAATGTAGTTGATAAGACCTTGATTTTTTTTGACGTTTTCATTTGGAATATATTACAAGTGAGATTAATTTCTACTAACTAAATTTCTGTTCAGTTTCTCTTTGTATTACTATGACGGGGTAGACCAGAAAGTCCCATGCTTGTAAAGTTTTATTAGTAGGTCTATATTCTTGAAGTTATTTTCTTGATATATATATATTTTTATAAGCACTCTACTTAGAACCAAGAATCTTCTTCAATTTTATCAGCACTCAAGTTTAAAATGAATGGAGAAATTTATTTTTGGTGGTGTGCTAATATCGTAGGTTGTTAATAGCAAAATCTAGTTTATTATTAACATCGCTCTTAATGTATACGATCGCATAAATTTCAACATAAATGCGATCGTCAGTTCATTCAGTTTTCAAAATGCCTGCTTGATTTCCAAAACATTGGGCATAATATTAGAAAAGTTCTGGAGAGTTCAATCCACTGCTATAAATCTATCATAGCAATCACCACAAGAAACCTGGAGTCAAAGCTTGAATGCTCAATCAAACTATCACCAGTTTTTAAAAAAACCTGAAGAAAAATGAAATTGCTAGTATGCATCTCCTTCTTGTCTATCTCCACTCCTGTAATATAAAAATTCTCCCATTCTTATACTTTTTTAAATGTTCTTGGCTTTAGAGTTTGAACACTTTATTTTGGGATAAACAGTATGTCCCAGCTTCACCGGCGGCACTGCCATCAGAGGAGCTCTCTTGCAATGAACTTTTCACTGTTTTGGCATCGCAAATGTGAGCTCTAGATTGAGTTTCCATGTTTGAACTGAAAGGAAGTCTCTTTGCTTCAACTTCAATCACATTGGAATTGAAAGGACGTCTCTTTGCTCGAGCATCACTCACATTGACTTGGGAGCACGTACACGAGCGTTGGGTTAACGGTCTGTGTCGGTTATCCATTCTAAGGATATCTGCACGGGAGAAGCTGGATGTTTATTTATAATGAAAAAAAACATCAAAATCATTATAGGTCACAAGCACAAATAAAAGGTTGTGGGTCATGGTCGATGATTATAATGAGTTTGACAATTTCAACCTCGCCTCAACGACATTATCCATAAAAAGTCCTGCATGAAGAGAGGATCCTTATAGGATACGTTTCTCTCATTCATCTTAAAACACATTATTTCTAAGAATCCATGCATGTGCTTACTGAATAGTTATTTTAGGATTTAAGGCTTTGAGTTTAGGAGAACACATGCACATTTAGGCTCCGTTTGGGGGGGACTTATTTTCACCGGTCAAGCGGTCACGGCCGCATGAACCGGGACTTAAAATTAAGTCCCGGTTCATGCGGCCGTGACCGCTTGACCGGTGAAAATAAGTCCCCCCAAACGGAGTCTTACTCTCATCAAAAATCCAATCACTACGAATGAAATTAATTTTTTTTATTTCAAAGAGGTTGGTTGGCTGGCCCATCTTCTCCCAAGTGAGCTGAAATCTTTCCCTCGCAAGGGAATGGATGGCGCATTAAGGAGGAAACATCCCATCCAACAAGTTGGCAGTGTGAATTTTAGTAAGTATCTCGTGCTACTACTACACGTTAATGATCGAGATTCTAACAGTAATCCGGATAATCAGAGACTTGTCTTGAGTTTTTTTTATATATAAATGAATAATTATCAAAACTTTTCTAGGAAGTTAGCATAATTACAAGTTGCGCCCCTTTTATTTTTGAAATTACGAAATCCTCTCCTGTAACTTTACATTTAATAACACAAATGTACTCCCTTGAAATAAATCTACAAATGGATCTTTTTGTGCATGGATGTTATGAAATGTAAACTTACAGGTGAGATTTTTTTAGGGGTGCAGCCAGTAATTTTGCAAACTTAGAGGGGAGGTCCCTGTAAATGGCCCTACATAAAAAGAGTCAAAAATCAGTAAATAGTTGTAATAGACCCTCTTTTGGAGTTGAAAAATGAAAATAATATTTGATAACAGGAGTGAAAAACAATAACTAGATCCAGGGCACAAACCCTAGATGCGCAGCGGAAGGAAACCAGAGATCGGGTATAGGGATTTATACCTCCGGTCATTAGGCACTCTTTTGGACGAACAGCTTTAATCCCAAGTGAAACACGGCACAGGAGCTTTGCTAGATGCTTGTTGATGCAAGCTTGCTGGAAGACGAAGGCTAGCCGTGACCGTGGAGCTCGGCTTTTGCGGGAAGAGCGGCGACGGGCCGAACACGAAGCTCGGAGATCTAGAGCTCGGCTTTTACGGGAAGAGCGGCGACGGGCCGAAGTTGCCTTGACGGAGACGAAAGCCGGCGAGAAGCTCCGGCGGGATGGCGATGCAGAGGCGCGATCGGGAGACCTAGATGCGGAAAACCCCAAGAATCGCGATGCCGTTTTTCTCCTGCTTCCTTGCGGCTTCTAGCGGTTTAGGAGAAGTGAACCGGTTGATTGTTGGAAGAAGGGTTACAATCCTTTATAAACTCCAAACCTAGGGCCACAATTAAAACCCTGAACGATCGGGGCCGTCAATCCTCCCATCTAGAGGATCTTGACATGAATCCAATTTAAGTTAAAACCACTCGTCACACTTGGGCATATAGAGTCACCTCTATATACTAATCACCCTAACGGACTCTTACGCGTTGAATCATATAGGTAATCTAACATTCTCCCACTTGATTCAACAGGTCAGAGTTCCTCTTATCATTTAGAAAAATAATTTGTATATTCTATAAGAGTAAAAAATAACTAGATTCATAGGATGATAGTTAACAACAAAGAACTATTCGTATGGCCATACTAAATAACAAAATAACAGTGACTCATTGCCCAAACTTTATGTGACGTCCTTATACTAGTATAGAACGTTACAACTACATGAACTGTGACGGTTGTATCTAAATGATGGATATTTCCCCTCCACAATTACAATGTAATCATAAGACTCTATCAAGTGCTTTATGTGGTGTCATTCCTTATGAGTGGATGCTCCTACTCTTTAACGCAATATAACATCTCTATCATTATTTTAGTGTGCACAAGAGATAAAGAAAAAATTGAAAAATACTGCATTAATCAAAAGGAGAGCTACAACGAAAAGACATGACCACTTAACCATCAATTGAGTCCACAAATCCCATTCGGTCAACATGACTTTTGAACAACTTAGGTGGGAGCCCCTTAGTTATGGGATCTGCTACCATGAGCAGTGTGCCTATATGCTCAATGATGATCTTGCTCTCCCTCACGTTCTCTCTAATCACAAAAAACTTTATATCAATGTGCTTGCTGCGACTCCCACTTTTATTGTTCTTAGCAAAGAACACTGCTGCAGTATTGTCACAAAGAAGCTTCATTGGCTTAGGAACTGTTCCATCACCTTAAGCCCTGAAGTGAAATTCTTCAGCCATAACGCTTGCTTGGTTGCTTCATAGCATGCAATAAATTCTGCCTCCATGGTCGATGATGCAATAAGTGTTTGCTTGGCACTCTTCCAAGCCACTGCACCACTAGCCAACATAAAAACGTAGCCAGAAGTGGATTTCCTCGAATCTTGGCAGCCTGCAAAGTCTGCATCTGTGTATCCGACCAAGTCCAGATGGTCAGACTCTATATATGTAAGCATGTAATCTTTGGTCCCCTGGAGATATCACATAACTTTCTTGGCAGCTATCCAGTGCTCTATCCCAGGATTACTTTGATATCTACCCAACATCCCAATGACAAAAGCAATGTCTGGTCTAGTGCAAACCTCTAAATACACCAAACTGCCCACCGCAGATGCATATGGAATTTTTTTCATGGATTTTGCTTCCAGAGAATTTTTGGGACATTGTGACAAACTGAATTTATCGCCCTTCACAATAGGAGCTATTGAGCTAGAACAATTTCACATATTAAACCTTTCTAGAATTTTGTTGATATAGGCTTTCTGAGATAATCCCAAGATCTTTCTAGATCTATCTCTATGTATCTCAATTCCTATAACATAGGAAGCCTCCCCTAAATCTTTCATATCAAAATTCTGAGAGAGTAATTGTTTAGTCTCCCATATCATTCCCAAATTATTACTTGCTAACAAAATATCATCAACATATAAGACTAAAAACATGAATCTGCTCCCACTGGCCTTAATATATATGCATTGGTCCACAATATTTTTCTCGAATTTAAATGAGGTAATAACGTTGTGGAACCTTATATACCATTGTCGTGAGGCTTGTTTAAGCCCATATATTGATTTCTTTAGTTTGCATACAAGGTTAAAGTCATTCTCTGAAACGAAACCTTCAGGCTGACTCATGTATACTTCTTCTTCAAGTTCCCAATTTAAGAATGCCGTTTTGACATCCATCTGATGTAACTCCAGGTCAAAATGAGCTACGAGGGCCATGATAATCCTTAATGAGTCCTTCTTTGATACCAGAGAGAAGGTTTCATGGTAATCTATGCCCTCCTTTTGAAGAAACCCTTTGGCAACGAGTATTGCTTTATATCGTTCGATGTTACCAGAGGTATCAACTTTTGTCTTGTAGACCCATTTGGATCCTACAACATGAAAACTTTCTGGTAATTCTACTAGATCCCAAACTTGATTGTTTGCCATTGAGTTTAATTCATCCTTCATAGTTTCATACCATTTTTCAGAATCTATACGGCTTAAGGCCTCTAAAAAGGTGATGGGATCTTGATTGAGTCCAGACATATAGTCGGTCTCTTGCAAATATACAACATAATCAGCTGGAATTGCCGACCTTTTGACTCTTGAAGATATCCGAAGATCTGATTGATCTAGTGGTTGTGATGCAGTCTCCACTGGTGGTGGTTTCTGAATGACTGATTCACGAGCTACATCTTCATGAGAGCTTTGGTTAGGAGGATCATTGATCACTTCTTCATAAGTTGGGATCCGAATAGGTAGGTGTTGGGCCACAACAGGTATGATCCCACCGGGTTAAACACTACCACTACCTGAAGGTGCAGTCTCCTGTACCTCTTCTATCGCAACTTTATGAGTATGACTCTCATCAGTGCTAAATTCCTCAAGAAATCTGGCATTCCTGGCTTCTACTACTTTAAGCGTGTGAGAGGGACAATAAAATCTATAACCCTTGGATTTTTCTGCATAGCCAATGAAAAAACCACTGACTGTCCTTGAGTCTAATTTCTTTTCATGTGAGTTGTACACCCGAACCTCTACTTGACAGCCCCATATGTGCGCATGATTCAAATTGGGTTTCCATCCATTCTATAACTCAAAGGGTGTTTTAGGAATCGACTTGGATGGAACCCTGTTTAAGACGTACACGGCCGTTTTCAAGGCTTCACTCCACATGCTAGGAGGGAGAGATGAGACACTGGTCATGCTCCTTACCATGTCCATCAAAGTACGATTCCTTCTTTCGGCTACACCATTTTGTTGTGGCGTGCCAGACCTCGTATATTGAGCTATGATTCCATGTTCTTGAAGGAATCTAGCAAATGGACCAGGTCTTTGGGTTCCATCTATGAACCTACCATAATATTCACCGCCTTTGTCAGATCTTATAATTTTGATACTCAAACCAGATTGTTTCTCTACCTCTGCCTTATAGACTTTGAATGCATCGAGTACTTCAGATTTGTCATTCAGGAGGTAAAGATACATGTATCTTGTAAAATTGTCAATGAAAGTAATAAAATA
Organism: Platanthera zijinensis; assembly: GCA_039513925.1. Taxonomy (NCBI): domain Eukaryota; kingdom Viridiplantae; phylum Streptophyta; class Magnoliopsida; order Asparagales; family Orchidaceae; genus Platanthera; species Platanthera zijinensis. The sequence goes on along the minus strand of CM077081.1, from coordinate 62,393,406 downwards.
TTTTTGACCATTCATGCAGAGGGTGTTAAATGGTCCACAGATATCAGTGTGAATTATCGTTAATTTAACATCACTTCTTCTAGCTCCTTTACTGGACTTGCTTGTATGCTTTCCCTTTATGCATTGTATGCAAGTCCCAAAATCAGTGAAGTCAAGTGCCTGAATGACACCTTCTTTCACTAATCTTTTAAGGCGCACTATGGAGATATGACCTAATCTCCTATGACATAAGCTAGATGAATTGATGTTTTTCACATTATGAGTACTACGGTTATCAAACACTGTAGTGAATGATTGTATATAATTTAAATCTAAATCAAGACTATATAAACCATCAATTAATGTACTAGAGCCAATAGGGACTGAATCTTTAATAATCAGAATTGAAAAATCTTTAAACTGAAAATTAAAGCCCTTAGGCGTTAGTCTTGATACAGATAATAAATTTTTAGAAAAACTAGGAATGAAGAATGTCTTCTCTAACTCCAAAATGTATCCAGTTTGAAGGACGAGCCTGTATGTCCCAACACCTTCAACAAAAGACGGCATCTTGTTTCTTGAATAGACGCATAGTTCTCCATCACTAGGTTTCCTTAAACTTTGAAACCCCTGCATAACAGTAGAAACATGGATTGTAGAGCCTAAATCAATCCACCATGTGTTATGAAAATCATGAGAATTTACGAAATTTGATTCATAACACACTAAAGACGTCATACCTTCCCTTTTCGCGAGCCAAGTTTTGTACTTGTTGCAATTCTTCTTCATGTGACCACTTTTTTTGCAGAATAAACAAGTTGATAACTTCATGTTCTCCAGTTTCTTTATGGGAACAGCTATCCCCTTGCCCTTGCCTTTTGGGTCACTCTTTGTTTTGCTGGATTTCCCTTTCTTGTGGTGCACAAAGTTCACCGATTCCAGCTTCTCTTGCTTCAGCCTGTCTTGCTCTTGAACACACATGTTCAATAGCTCGTTCACTGACCATTTTTCCTTATGGGTCATATAAGACACCTTGAAAGCAGTGTAGTCGGCAGGCAAGGAAGTCAAGATGAAGTGGACCAGAAATGACTCCGAAAAATCAACGTCCAATGTCTTTAGCTGAGCAGCTATGTCTCTCATTTCCATTATATGTCCCCTTACGATTTCTCTCCCTTTCAGCTTCATGGAACAGAGCTTTGCCATCAGGGTGCTGGCTTGGGCTTTATCCGAGCTGACGAATTGTTCGTCAATGGCCCCCATCAGTTCTTTAGCAGTTTTGCACTCAGGGATAGATCCCCTAATGCTCTGACTGATGTGGGTCTTGATCACCATTATACTGAGACGATTGGATCTCTCCCATCGCTCATATAAGGTACGGTCAGCTGGTGTGCTCTCCGACGCGGGGAGAGCTGGCTCATCAGTACGAAGAGCCAGATCTAAATCCATGCACCCCAAGGCTAGAAGCACCTTATCTTTCCATATTTTATAATTATCCCCGGACAGAGTGGGGATGAATTGAGTTGGGTCGATTATAGTGTTAAAAACTGCAATGAAAAACATGAAGGCACCGCTTACAATTAAAAGCAACGAAAAACTTTATTTAATGAGCAATGAACGTTATGAGAAACTTTATTTTAACAATTAACGCAAGTTAATTGTTAAGGATGAAAATCCAGTCTCCCTTTGGGCAAAGTCTGCTATCGCATTGGATTTTATCTCACTTTAATGATATATAGCTAGGAAGGGATGTATCATGGTTAATGGAATCTCGTACCTGTGGGCATAGAGACCCGTTAATCTTGGTATATGCCTCATACTATAACCCAATTATTATTCTACCATGTTATTTATTACTTCCCTGTGGGGCCGGGTAATAAGTAACACAAGAACATATAATCACAATGTGCAAAATTAGATCGAGTGATTTAAACACACCCCATGATGTGTTCCCTGTAAATCATTTTATCGGGCTTATCAGGATGCTTTGGCTACTCCTAAGAAGCTCTATAAACATTATTCTAATTGGTGCACTGGAGAAAATTTGGAGCTCAAAAACAGAGAACCCAAATCCAATCACCAAACAATGCCTCCATGAACTATAACTCCGCATTGTCAAAAGGTTGATGTGGAAGGGTAGCTCTCCTTTCTTTATCCTTGCACCTTCATCGCCATGGAAAACCAAATCTTCAACACAAGAGTACTCCCAAAAGCACATGACAATGACGAGTATGGTGATTGGATTCGGATCAAGAGCACGAAATTGTTTGTTGCCACAAAATACATTCCAAACATAGAATTAATATTACATAACCATGAAAAAATATTACATTCATCACAGAAAATGGCAACAAACAATCACCACAATCTCTAGCCACAACCAGAGCAATCCAAACTAGAAAATTACGTTGTTTTGGAAGGAATAGCCACAGATTTTTCAAAGAGAAAAAACAACATAATTTTAGGAAGAAATAATCTCAGATTTTTGGAAAACACACTCACAAATTTTTGAAGAAATCTCTACAGATTTTAGCCAAAAAACGGATGTGATACCCCTATAGATTCCCTCTGATACCAAATGAAAAACAATAACTAGATCCAGGGCACAAACCCTAGATGCGCAGCAGAAGGAAACCAGAGATCGGGTATAGGGATTTATACCTCTAGCCATTAGACTCTCTTTTGGATGAACAGCTTTAATCCCAAGTGAAACACGGCACAGGAACTTTGCTAGATGCTTGTTGATGCAAGCTTGCTGGAAAACGAAGGCTAGCCGTGACCGTGGAGCTCGGCTTTTGCGGGAAGAGCGGCGACGGGCCAAACACGAAGCTCAGAGATCTAGAGCTCGGCTTTTACGGGAAGAGCGGCAACGGGCCGAAGTTGCCTTGCCGGAGACGAAAGCCGGCGAGAAGCTCCGGCGGGATGGCGATGTAGAGGCGCGATCGGGAGACCTAGATGCGGAAAACCACAAGAATCGCGATGCCGTTTTTCTCCTGCTTCCTTGCGGCTTCTAGCGGTTTAGGAGAAGTGAACCGGTTGATTGTTGGAAGATGGGTTACAATCCTTTATAAACTTCAAACCTAGGGCCACAATTAAAACCCTGAACGATCGGGGCCGTCAATCCTCCTATCTAGAGGATCTTGACATGAATCCGATTTAAGTTAAAACCACTCGTCACATTTGGGCCTATAGAGTCACCTCTATATACTAATCACCCTAACGGACTCTTACGCGTTGAATCATATAGGTAATCTAACAAGGAGATAAAAGGGTCTGGGAAGCTTTACAGAGCTGGTTCCTAACCGTCTAGTGGTATTCTTCTTCCTTGAATTCTCTTGTTTTGATGGCCAACGATACCATCATTGCCTGAATAAAATGAGGGAAATGAGTGATAAAGTCAAAGAAAAATATCAAAAGATTAACATTTATGACAGAAGCAGCGTAATAGTATCATGAAGGACATGAACTTAATCATGGAGGACATTTCTTTCATAAGCTTTTAACATGTAGGCGACAGTTATTTTGTTTGGCATTTAAATCATTTTCGGTCACTAGCCAGATTCAAATCAAATATATATTTGATTTTTAAATGACTCAATTTAGAGATAATTTTGGTTGATTATTGACTCCCTTGTACCTAGGCAATAATTGCCATAATCCCTCAAATAATTAACATTATCACAACTATTTGAGGTTGTCTTCATGAATCATTCTTCCCCATTCTTTCATGTTTAGTGTTATTAGAAGGGTTTGTTTGTAACAAGTGTGAAGTTCGAGCATGTGAAACTGTGGTAATAAAGTAGTAATGTAAGTTGTGTTTCAAACTTCTGCAACAACTTTTTTGCTCAAATTTTACTTTCTGGGCCTTGGGTGTTCATGACTGTAACACTCAATCACACATGCATGATTAGAGGTGTCACGGTTCCGGTTCTACTAATATTGTGAACTGAACCGCTAAGGTAACCGTTCTTCAAATTAGAACCAAAACCTTATTTGGTTTGACCGGTTCCGGTTCCAACATAATTTCTTGAACCATCATGTTAACGGTTACGATTACGGTTTAACAAGAACAAAAACTAAACCGGTTATTAACAGTTCGGTCCGGTTCTATGCGGTTCGGTGCGGTTCCAATCAGTTCCAACTAAAACCAAAATCAAATTTGACATAATGAAATAAAAGTGGTCTGCAAATAGTAAAACTCAAAACAACATCAAAAAAAATAATTAAGTTGCGCACTCCTCGACCGTCTCTTTCACGATCGATGAGCTAGTATCCGTCGCTTTCCTACGCGTGTAGACTCGCCACATTGTTTAATCGACTTGCGCACATCTCGTCGGCATGCTTCTATGCGGTTCGGTCCAGTTCCTATTGGTTCCAACTAAAACCAAAGCCAGACATGGCCGAAGTAAATAAAAGCGGTATGCAAATAGTAAAACCCAAAACAATATCAAAATAGAAATAATTAAGTTCCTCACTCCTCGACATTCTCTTCCACGATCGGTGGGCTTGTATCTGTCGCCTTCCTACGCGTGTAGACTCGTCGTGACATCTGGTCGGCTTGTGCGTGTCTCGTCGGCATGCGCAATCGTAAGAATCAGCTAAAATTTGCTGTCTTTTATGATTACTATTAAATAGTAGTTGTATATTTTTTATATTTTTAAAATAAAATATTTCAGGAAAATATGTGAGTAAAATTGAAAATACATTATATAACTGTATAAAAATCAAAACCGTACTGCAAAACCGACTTCAAGGCGCACCAATGTCAAACTATACCACACGATTTTGGTGTGGTGCGGTTTTGTTCAGTCCTAAACCGACCCCATTTGACCCAATTACGATTTCGGTTCATACTTCTCCAGCTTCACCCCTGATAGTAATTATAGATATTATCGATAGATTATAAAATAATAACAATATTATAATAATAAACGTGTTGCGGTTCGGTTCTACTTCGGTCCTGTTAGGATCAGGTCTAAAATTTTTGAAACTGCTTGAGACTTGTATTTTGTGGTTCTGGTTCTGGTTACGGCCTGGATAATAAAATGTAAGAACCACACGCGGACCAATGTTGTCCACGGTTCCAAAATTCAAACCGGAACCCGAATAATTTGCGAACTGTTCGGTCCGGTTCTTTGCGGTTCTGGTTCAATTTACGGTTTTCAGTTTTAAGTGACAGTTCTAGGCATGAGTATGATGCCTGCACCTACCCAAACGATACATGCATTTTTTTATCAACGTGTTCACGATCATCATCACTGTCAAACAGAACTTTTTCGATCTTTAAACATTAGTTTTCCCTACAAGTCTTCTTAGTTTAACTTCTACCTTTAGTGAAGATGTCCAAATCAAAGAAATTTATTTTCCACCATCTTAATTGATCTCAATAAGTGCAACATTGTACCTCTTACATTATCATTCTCAATCAATCGTTATAATGCATTGGCACATTCATTTATTGTAACATTGTAAATTTATCTTTAAATCTTCAAGAAAATCTCTATATTGCATAATTCTTTCCACTTGATATTAACAATTCAAATCTAAATATAAGTAACATAAACCTGAATGTTTTAGTGAAACTTTAACATATGGGAAACAACAAAAGAATTGCAATATTGGATCTCAATAATTTAATTTCAGACAAAATGGAATGGAAAAGAAGAATTTAACACAAGTGCATGATACCTGGTACCTGGTGGTGCATGGTACGGATGACTCGGGTGGATGCTCTAAATGAAATCATACATGTGATCAAATATCCTGCTAGTGTAAAGAGTGGTCTATTCAAAATTTACAATTGTAATTAATTTTTAAAAATTATCAGAGACACAAATGAATACAAACAATAATTAAGAAAAATGAGATTCAATTCAATAGAAACACAATTATTCTTAAGCACACAAGAATAAAACTTGCAAATCACAAAACACCGATACTAATAACAAACAAAAACAACAACCACTGCAGATATAGTGCTGAAATAAACAACAATATAAAATAAAACTACATACCACAACTCACGTTCAGACAGCGACCACAACTGTTGTAGGGGAGGGCATCCAAGGTCGTAGCAAGTGGGGAATATGTGGGAAGTAAAGTTCGGGAATGGTGGAGGGTTGGGATGGCTATGTGGTGGCTGTAAGGTGACATGCTGTGGCTGTAGGCGTTCACAGTGAAGGAAATTTGAGGTTGACAGCAGAGGGGAAACAGGGAGGGTGGCTGGCAGGGCTGGGGATGTGAAGGGGGAGGTAGTAGAATTGGAAGAGGGGCTGACGAGGGTGGGAAGAGAGGGGAGGTCGGCGGTTGGGTTGAAAGATGCGAAAAAATGGGTGGAGGAATGATTTTCTGGAGGGAAATCAGTGGATTGGTTGCGTTGGTTTGGGTGGAGAGAGCGACAAGGAAGAAGGAACGTGGGGGAAAAGAAGGGATGCAGCTGAGGTGGCCGTTGGGATGGTCATGGAAGGAGGCGAAGGGGAGGCTTGCATGGAGTCGCACCAGGAAGGAGGCGTTTTCTTCCCGAATCACATGAGAAGAAGAATGACTGACGGTTGCAAAATGTAATCCATACGTCCAACCTCAAATTTCCTCCACCGTGAACCTCAACAACCACTGTCTGCCACCTAACAACCACCGCATAGCCCTCCAAAGCCTCTACCAGTCCCGAACTCTACTTCCCACATATTCCCCACTTGCTACGACCTTGGATGCCCTCCCCTACAATCGTCTTTGCCGTCGCCTGCACGTGAGTTGTGGTATGCAATTTTAGTTTCTATTGTTGTTTGTTCCGGCACTATACATGAAGTGATTGTTATTTTTATTTTCTATTAGTATTGAAGTGCCTGTGATTTTTAGGGTTTATTCCGTGTGTGCTTAAGAATAATTTTGCCCCTGTCATCTACTGAATTGAAACTCACTTTTCTTAATTCTTCTTTGTGTTCGCTTGCGCCTCTGTTAATATTATAAAATTAATTACAGTTGGAAATTTTGATCGGATCGTTTTTTGCACCAGCATAATATTTCATTGTATATAGGATTGCATTTAGGAGGTCAACCCGAATAATCCCTACCATACATCACCTGGCTTGACAAGACTGCGAGAAGTGGAGGAACCAAACGAGCTCTGATATTTTTTTCTCGTCTAATTCTGAGCCATTTGCATTTTCCCCCGTTATCCGATTTCAATAACATTTATAAATGACCAGCATTATCAAACTCATGAATACTTTTTGCAGCCAAAATAGACCTTTGAGTACAGGAGCAGGGGTTGGCCGATCTTTAGAAATTTGACTGGTGATCATACCTGATGGGGTCGTCCATAATTTATAGAAATTTTAGGTTGCAAATAGCTGGATTTCTCATTCCCCCCACCAATAAAGTGAGATTTATGGAAAAACTGCCTCGCGCGCGATCCGCTTGCCCGATTCGTTCGCTCGATCCCCGAATTATCCGCGCGCCAACCGCCCAAAACAACTGTGCATACGATCTAGATCGCCGCAGCAACCTCCGCCTCCGATCCTGCCCCCGTGGTCGGCCTCCTAGACGGCCGCCCATAACCGTGCGCCCCCGGCGCGCAGTGATAAGGCCCCACGGCCAGCCTCACGGCCAGCCTCACGGCCTGCTATCATTGCCCATGGGGGACGCGGTCGGGCCCCCGGCCAACCGCTCCACACCCCGCGGCCGCCCGTGAGCGACCACGAGCCATCCGATCGCTCTGGGCCCCGCAGCCGCTCGCGAGTGACCGAGGGGGCCGCAACCGGCCTCCCGGCTGCCCGCTCCGTGCCCCGCGACCGGCCTCCCGGCTGCCCGCTCCGTGCCCCGCGACTGGCCTCCCACTCTGTGCCCCGCAGTCGCCCACTCTGTGCCCCGCGGCCGGCCTCCTGGCTAACCGATCCATGCCCCACGGCCGTCCGCGAGCGGCCTTAAGGGTCATGGATGACCTCCCGGCCGGCCTCCTCACGCCAAATTTCCTCCCGCAGAGGCCTTCCATCGCCGACGAGCACCGCCGGCCCGGTCTTCCTCCATTGTTCTATCGTTCCCACACGTTCTTTGCCGTCTGATGTGCGGATAATTACCCACATAACCACTGACGTAACCATTGGCAGTGGGCAGGTGCAAATAGCTAGATTCATATCAGTCTATGAATAGTAAAGTTGTTAAAATAATGCTCGTTGCGAACTATACTAAAGCGGTCTGTAATTAGTAGAAAAGGTGATTACGGTGTGCGAATAACCGTATAACTATCATAACCACCTCTGAGGCATAAAAATAAGACCCCAGGCCTCCTCTCATTCTCACATTTTCTCTCTTCCATTTCCCCCTAATGTGGCCAGGTTCTCCGTCGGGACTCCACTTGATCTTCAAAGCCTCTCTCAAACACCTTCGAGCACTTCGAAGATCGTTCAAAGATCTTCGCCCAATTTCGTCCGTTTTTGTGCAACTCCAAGGGCTCCGCTCCGTGCGTGCTCCTCCTAGCGCGACAAGCAATCTACCCGTAACACCTCCAACATTTTTCGTTCACCAGCCAACCGCTAACCTCCTCTATTCCAGTGGCCGAGAACAAAAAGAAGCCCATCAAGTCACCAAAGCGTGCACACGCTCTTCATCACACGTAGTGTTAAACACTTAGCTTTGTGAGAGTTGTTCTGTCACCCTCCGAACATCTTTCTCTCTCTCCCCCCCAGTAATTGCAACAAAGAGCGACCTGTTGCCCTTGCATTCTCCCAAATCCTTGTACAACAACAAAGTATAGTGGAAGTTTGGTAGGCTACAATCCGAGCACATAGTTTTTCACCTACTTTATGGGATTTCCATGTGAAAACAAAATCTTTTTGTTAGCTTTCTTTTTCTGAGACTGTTTGTATGCTCGATCGCTCTTCAGGATAAGGCAGTTTAGTTAGCCCGGTCTACCTAGACCCTCGGGCGGTCCACATTAGTTTGAAACAGTCTGTGGGAAATCAGTTCCCAGAGTCCCTGGAAGATCCCAAGAACAATTCGAATAAATGGGAAGCACTTGTACGATCCAAGAATCTGCCAGGCAAGGTCATGTTGATCACGGTCCATCTCATTACCTTATCAACGCACCGCGATAAGAGGATATCATTTCCGCGCCGGATAATGCCCTTACAGGACGAGTCACCCGCGTGGAGGATCATCATGCAGAGGTGCTCGCCCTCCTCAGAAATCTAGCGGTTGCCCAAGCTTCTGCCAAGCCACCTGCACCCGTCAATCTGCCACCTCCTTCTCTAGTTCCCACTACAGAGAATTGCCATGAAGAAGACTCTGAGGACCTCTCAGAGGCCACACGCACCACTAATCCCTCTCACCTGTATAGGGCTACCGAAGTCGGCCAGCAATATTAGTGCCCACAGGAGGGAGCTCTTGAGAACCCAATATGAAGAGCATCAAATGAAGAGATCAGAGAGTTGATCGCAGAAGAGTACGGTTAGGTGGGCCAACGAGCTATATATCTGCACTGCCCGGTCAAGGCCGTTTCCCTGTTGGCGCCCAAAGTTCTGGTTCACCCAGTCCCGCTTAGGTTCTAGCTTCCGAGCATTGAGTTATATGATGGGACCGAGGACCCTCTAGAGCACATAAGACACTTCTACACTATCTTCTGAATTTACAATGCCTCCGATCAACTATTCTACCAAGTGTTCTCGGCTACCCTCAAAGGTCAGGCCCTGGCGTGGTTTCATTCCCTGCAAGAGGGAACCATCCCAAGCTTCGCAGAACTGACCGAGTATTTTCTCGACCAGTTCATCGCCAATCTGAGAATAGTGAAGGATCCTTCCCACCTTTCGGGGATCTAACAGATTGAGGGGGAAACCCTCAAAGAATTCTTCCACCGATTAAAAACGAAAGCACGAAAAATTCCCAGAGTAGACTCTGAGTTGTTGAGGGGGGTCTTCCTTGGAGGACTCCAGCCAAGCAGATTTTACTCTACCCTAATAAGGGAGATAGTCCCGAGCTACCCTTATCTGGTACACCAAGTTAAAGCCAAAATCATTTCTAATGAGTTTATCAAAGCCCACCGCTGACAATTTGAAGGAGTACAAAATAAAATGAGAGAAGAGCCAACACTAGGTACCATGAAGACCGCCGTGGAGATGGGCCTCCCCGACCTTATCAATAGTATACACCCCTCAATACCTCGCTAGCAAATGTGCTTTACGCGATTAGAGACGACCAAACACTATATAGGTTGCGAGAGGTTCCTACAGGAAGAGGAGTTCAAACGAAGTACTGTGAGTTCCATGGAGAATAGGTCATTACACTGAGGATTGTGTAAAGTTGAAGGATGAGATTGAGAGCTTGATTCGTCAAGGCGCCCTTTGGAGGTTCCTGTGAGATCAAACGAGGAATCAGCTAGCCCAATCGAGAAGGGAGTAGCTACTTGCCCATAAGGACGTGCAAGGGGGGGGGGGGGGTGCATGAAAGTTGTGGGGACAGTAGAGACTATTGCTGGCCCCCTTTCATTACCGTAAGTTCCATCGCCCAGCAAGATCAGAATACAAAGACCACAAAAAATATTAGCTTTGGAGATGAGGACCTGAATGAGCTACTCATACCGCACCAAGATCAGCCAGTCATCACTACAAAGATAGGAGATCCAAACTTCTAAGTCAAATAGATACTGTAAAACAATGGTAGTTCAGTCAACGTCATTTTCTTGTCTTACCTTCGCAAGATACAACTTCCGAAGGAGTGGTTATAACCAGCTACAAGATCGATTTACGACATTAATGGAGGGACGGTCCCGATCGAAGTAATGATCACTCTCCCAATAATCTTGGGAGAATTCCCAAAGAGGACACACATAGGGTTCAATTTGCGGCAGTCGAATCAGAGTCACCCAACAACTAAATCTTTGGTCGTCCAATTCAGACAGCATTTGGAGCTATCCTCTTCATTCCCCATCTTGCAATGAAGTTTGTCATGCTAACAGGGATAAGAGTCGTCTAAGGGAACCAAGTGGCAGCACACATATGTTTTCTACAACAAATATAGCCCAGTCGAGGAGAAGCTCCATTTGTTTGCACGACTAAAGAAGGGATGACAATATTGCATCTCAAACAAGCGGCGAGGAGGACCCCAGAAGAGACAAGCTTAAGAAAAGCTTATAATCGGGAAGGAAAGCCCAGTTATATTCTGGCTTCAAAACATCAGCTTTTATCCTTTTATCTATCTGTTTGTACCTAAAAAACTCTCTAAGTCTAAGAAGTCGCAAGTCTACACTCGCACACGAACTACTATCTGTTATTCACTTTAATGTATTACACTTTATCTGCACTACTTACTGCTAACTCTACTATCGTAAGTGAATTTTGGGGATAATCCTTGGGACCTTGCATTACCATGACAGGAAGGTTAGCACTTCGCCAGTGTAATTGGTCCACAATTGTTCGAAGTGCCCGCCCTTCACTGGTGATCGCAGGATGGGTCCTAGTCGCCTCCCACTACTGCAGATTGAATGTACACCCTTCTTCCCCATAAGTGGTCGCACCGCCAATAGACGATGGTGTAAGGACCCCCTTCAGAATTGAGCATGACGAGGGGATTTTATCGTACACCACTGTAAATCCACAACAAAGAAGGGAATAACTGAAGAGTAGAGGTATGAACGTCTCAACCCCAGAATAACTGAAGAGTAGAGATATGAACGTCTCAATCCTCTCCCATCATTCTATTCAAATGCCACGGACCAACGATGGTTCAAAGCGAACAAACATCACATCCCAACTAGTGTACACTGAGCAGTAGTGAAAGTAGTACTAGCGGAAGACTAGTGGACATGTAGTAGGTCACAAAAATATATGAGTAAATAAAGACAAGACAAAATAGCCACAACAATGGCATGATGGCCCCACAGTTCATGTACAATAGTCTATAGAAAATTTAGGGCTTACAAGTAACATGCTAAGCCAGATGAAAGCTAATATGTAAAGTGTTGTAAATATGTAATCTAATGAGCTAACTATATGACTGATGACGTTTCTAAGGGTAGCAACAATTGTCATCATGCCTTCTAACTTCATGCCAAGTCCAAGTCGAGTCCACATCATATCCACATCATATCCACATCATGTCCACGTCATTCCAAGTTGAGTCTACCTCAAGTATATGTCAAACCCACGTCAAATCCTCGTCATGTCTATGTCATAGATCATAATACTCATAGGGCGGTGTCAAAAATTGGTGAGAGTTAGCAAATACTATCCGTATAAGCTAAGTCGATTCCTGCCCCTCCCCTTGAGCAACCTATGTGCTCAAGGGAGGCAGTTAGCTAGCCTGCAGTAAGTATCAACACAACACAATATATATATATATATATATATATATATATGAGCAGTATGGACAATTGTATGCTTAAGGAGTGCAATATTAGTAATAAGATGTGCGGTAATAAATAATGACATTAAGTAAAGCACATTATTGTTTTCTTTCCTAGCGGTGTCCACAACACATGCACTCTCGTATGCACGTTAAACGATATAAGTAAGAGCGTCTATCTAAGTAACCAATCATATAAAGATGACCATTCAATTTTATATGATTGGGTTCTTACAAGATCTATAACTATTGTACAATCTAACTACACTGTTAATTATATACACATAATGTGCAACCCCGTATTTGTCGAGAGGCTCAGACCAACCCAAAGCGTGTGGAAAGAGATGAGTACCCATCTTCACTAGGCATACGCTGCCCGACTGATGGGAGGCCTCTAGCGAGTGGGGTAAGCGAGCTCCAACTCACGTAACTGTGGCTAGGAGGCAAGTGGTGAGTGCCTAGTTCGACGAAACACTCGCCACTTAGGCGAGGGACGAGTGGCGAGTGCCTAGTTCCACCAAGCACTCGCCGCCTGAGCGAGTGAGCCAAGGTCGGACTGACTCATCTATTAAGAGAAGTGATCTGCATTTTTGTGTGTGAAAGTATTTAGAGTCTACCTAAATTACCTAGAGGGGGTGAATAAGTGATGTCTGTGTTTTTTCGTGGAATAAAAATATTTTAAAAATTGAGAGCACACAAAACACAGAGATTTATAGCAACTCCCCGTATTGGGTACTGGTTGGTATTGTATCCACAATTACCTGGATTTGAAGAAGAATCAAGCCAAGCTAAGATGGATTCACAATGTATTTGACATTCTTCCATCAAGTTGTGCTTGCAGCTATTCCATGCTAAGTACACACTAATGTCAGGGTGCAGTGGGTCAATATACACGGGTCTGCGAAACGTAATCCCTCATTGAGTAGATCAGTGTGTTGACTCACGTGTGCTCTCTCTATTGGAGTGTACTTATTTTCAAGTACAGGGTTAAGGCAGATCAAGAGCAGAAGGAGCAAAGATGGGTCAAAGACCAAGTCATCAAAGGAAGGAAGAGAAAATTCTTCTAAGTCAAAATTGACGGGAATCACTAAGTGATTCTCGCCGACTTCGACGGGAATCGTTAGTGATTCCCTCCAATTCGACGAGAATCAGTCTGCATTCCCGCTGACTTCTTTCGGCTGACAGTTTTCGAACAGGAATTCTGCCAAGGCAGAATTGACGGGAATCGTGAGTGATTCCCGCCGACTTCGACGAGAATTAGTCTGCATTCTCGCCGACTTCCTCCGACTGATAGTTTTCCAACAGGAATCCAGCCAAGGCAGAATCGACGGGAATCGTGAGTGATTCCCGCCGACATCGACGGGAATCACCAACGATTCCCGCCGATTTTGCCTTAGGCAATTTTCCTCGTTCGCTGGACCAAACCACCTTGCCGTGCGCTGTTTAGGCCGGGGCTAGGGTTTCTCCTTGTGGGCCCAACAATGGTCATTAGGGTTGGCTCTAATATTTATACTCACGTATTTTGAACTTCTACAGTAATCCATTCTCGGAAATCAAAAAGGAGGCCGAGCATGACCTAGCGGATCGCGGAAATTGCCGATCGCCTGTAGCCGCTCGCAAGGAAGTCGTCGCCGATAATCTCCGATCATCTCTGATCTTACGACGATAGTACCGAGGCAAGCCGAGCATCTCACACATCTCTCTTGAGATCTCTTGTCTTCTGATTCGTTGAACGAGATTTGTTCTCCATTCCAAATCGGGTGAGATGACTGATTCGACTGAGATCGTTGGTAGACCTTGCTTGCTTCGTCAAGAAGTTTGGATCTACAAAGTATCGCCGTCGCAATCACTTGCCACTGCCGATCTTGACAAGATCCTCTCCAAGAGAGAACTCAAGTTGTGGACTTTTCATAACTTTCAAGAAAGCTTCAACGAACGAAGAAGGACATCGGAATCTCCAAAAGCTTTGTTTGTATTTTCTTTTACATTCAATTTTGGTTTGTTGTAAAGGAATTTTTATTCCTAGTTGTAAGGATTGGTGCAACCTGTGGTGGTGGAGTTGTGACTCCTTTGTTTGAAGGGTTCCTTCCATAGTGTGAGGATTGGATTTCAATCCGTTTTGAGAAGTGACCGAGTCGTCCCTTGGTGGGAGATAGGTCGAAGGGGGAAAGTGGACGTACCCAATTCGGGGAACCACTATAACTCTTTGTGTGTTTTCTGTGCTGTGTTTGTTAATTTGTGCAAGTTAATTTAATTCCACAAAAGACCGCACGACACCTATTCCCCCCCCATATGTGGATTTAGTCGACACTAGAGACTTTCAAGTGGTATTAGAGGGAGGTTACTCATCAATAAGGTTAACACCTTGAGTAAGATCCTGTATCTAGTGTCAAGAAGAAAACAAGACTCAAGCATAGAGCTATACAATGATGTCTCTCCCCTGAGACAGCCTGCCTGTACCAAAGAATATTATCCCATCTAGAAAATAAGAGTTCAATTTCATCCGAAAGCCATTGACCCTCGTGCTTTATTCATTGTGGAAGTGGGTCCTTTCATTCCCATGAAGGCTTCTGGTTCTGGAAAAGATCTCCAAATCCCCAAGAGTCCCGCAGAGATGTCTGAAACTGAGCTCTCACTATTCAACTTGGACAAGCTGGTTCGACAGATCATTTCTGATATTTGGTCTGGATCATCTCTTACGAGATTAGATAAGTGTAAGACTACAAAGTCCATGTGATAAACTATCTCTGACCTCATGGAGGGAACGAAGACTGCCGGGACTAAATGCCAGCAAGAGGATGAAGCATATGTGGGGGTCCTCGTCTCTGAAGATGAAAGTCAAGAACAACTTCCCAATATCAGGGCTCCAGTGTCTCTATCTGAGACTGAAGAAGAGATTGAGGAATGTAGTTGTGATGAAGCTTAAACATCAGTCTCTGCAGAGCATAACTCTAACCCTGATCAGCACAATAAGGATCAGGTATCTTCCTCTTCTTGCTACCTTCATCTTGTATCTCCTGAAGACATGAGAAGTTCAAAGGTTTGTCCATCTTTTGATGCAAGGGAAATTGATAGCTTCAATCAAAAGATTGAAACTCTTAATTCCCTTCGTAGAGCCCTTCAGAAGAGAAACTTGCTTGTTGAGGAACAAGCTAAGGAAATTGCTCAGCTGAGGACCATGATGAAGCTCTAATTGGAATCCATCAAGGTAAAGGACTCAAAGATCTCGGATCTAGAGTTTCATCTAGAGACCGAGAAGAGGATAGTATCTAATTTTTCCAAGATAGATGCTATTAAGAGAAAGGGAGAAAACGGGTGGATCTCGTGAATTATAAAATCGTGGAGAAATGAGGAAACTGTTTACAGACCCCCCACACCAAGTAGGAGGGGCATTCATCATTCCTTCAGGTATGACCATAAGAACAACTATAGTCACTGCAAGAATGATCGACCCTCAAGTGGAAACACCCATAGTGCAAGTGCTGTTATGGCTACCTATGAGAAAATACACATGACTCATCATGAACCGTTTGTATTTACGGCCTCAGCCCCCTCACTTCATGACATTGCTGGAACCAGCTCTCGCAGAACTTCTTCCCACCTTAGGACAAAGGAAAAGGGAGTTGGCAAACATGTAGCAAGCATCACTGCGGCCCACGAATGTGTGCTGGCTGAAAAGAAAGCACCATCCCCCAGGCCCCATGATACTCACCACATGTTCACCATCATACCCCCCTCGATTCTTGGTGGAAAGGGTAAATCTGAGAGCAGTTCCAGCTTTGCCTCTTTCAGACCTAGGGTCATGATTAACTCCGTTAATAGACCTGGTCATAAAAGGAGGTACAATATTCATGAGTGTTGGTGCTATGACAGAGTGGGTCACTTTGCCATAGATTGTTGGCACAATCCTTCTGTGCCAAGGGCAAGGGTATGTCCACATCCTTTGGCAAGGGACAACATTCCTGACATAAATCCTGTAGGAAGGCATGCTGTATTTTATGCTGACAAGAACCTAGGACCCAATACCAATTGGGTTCCTAAGGTAAGGTAATTATTTTTTGCAGGATAGCCTAGGTACCCATGAACCTGATGGGACCTAGACAAGAGATGTTCCAGGCTTTCTATGGAACAAGTATATGGGATAAGAGATAATGCTAACTACAGTGTCCTACTTGTACATGATACCCGTCGTACTTCAAATAGTGGATCCGAATGATCAACCTAGTAATCCCAGGTACGCGCATTTAGTTTCGAAAATTGAATCGCATTACATAGATATACACATATATATATATATATATAGACATATATGTAGATTTTCTTTCAAGATATATATATACACACCTGAAATGGAAGGACACGCAAGCCAATAATCGTATGATCCTTATTTTAAAATCTGATAAATTTTCTATATCTTGATAATGTGTGAGAGTGGGTGTCAATTGGTCCGATGAATCCCAAGGGACTTGTACCAGTAGTTGCAACTAATATTTTTTAAATCTTGACTCACCAAGAAATAACAAGTGATTATTTCTAGTGTTATCCTTCCATCGACTCGGCATAGCTATTCTTACCTGAAAATTTTTACCCATTTTTTAAAAGGTAAAAGTTTCGAATTAGCAGGAATTCCCGTCGCCTCAAAGTTTTAAAAGTACAGGAATTCCCGTCGATTGTTTTAATCGAACGGAAAGAGCGGAAATCTCCCGACCGTGGTAAGTGATTGCTTAACATTACCATTTTCTCGTCGTGAAAGAAGTTTGTTTAATCGAACGGAAAGAGCTGAAATCTCCCGACCGATCACCTTCCCATCGATCCTTCAGCTTCCTGCAGAAAGCAGCGGAAACCTCGTCATTTCCCGTCGACCCTGCGGAAACCTCGCCGAATCCCTTCAGTAGATCTTGCGGAAATGAGCCTCCTGTCGCTCCCCAGCCGTAGTTCGTCGACTTCCGCAACCTTCGAGTCTACCTTCCATCTCTCCCGTCGATCGTAGCCCGCAGTCATGTCCCGTCGATCGTAGCCCGTTGACTCTGCATTCCCGTCATCGGCCTCAGCTCGACGCACGTGTCACGCCGATCCACCGCCAGCCTTCAGTCCGGACGCAAGCTTCTCATCGGCCTAGGGCTACTCTCCTTTCACCGTATGCTACGCGTCTCCTTCCTTGTACCCTCCGTGTGAAAGGTAACTTCAGTTGCTTCCTTGAGATTCTCCATTTTCAAGGATCATCCATCCTTCTAGTTCAGTTCCTACAAACTCTAGATTTAGATAGAGTTAATTCCTTGAGTGTAACTCGTTTAGGTTCATAATGGCTCCTCGAACAACGGTCGGGCTCCTCACTGGAAGTGAGTTGGTTAGGAAAGGATTTGCCCATGCTTCAGACGAATTCAAAAACATCATCTTGATGCTGGAATAAGCCGGGCTCTCCTTCATTCTCGAGCACCCGTGCAAAGTTCTAGACAAGGAAGTTCTTGAGTTTTACGCAAACTCCAAGCTGCGTCACGAGGACACACTGATAAAGAGTAAGATAGCAGGTCTAAGGATAAAGATGACGGCTGCAAAATTGTCACATCATCTCCAGCTCTCCAGCTCTAAACAAGAGGACTATCTAGATGAAGATGATCGTACGAGGACACTACTTTTCTTTGGATTGGCTCGAGGGAGCAGGGCTATTAAATGCAATGACATGAACAAAGAAGGAAAGCTTCTCTCAAATATCATAGGGAAGATTCTGATCTGTAAACCTGGCTCCCATGATCACATTTTAGGTGACTGTTTAAGATCCTGATCGCCATAGTGTGCAGAAAGAAATTGAATTGGGGGCCCATGTTATTTGAGAAAATAAAAGATACTCTACGTACTCCTAACTTCGGGAGAATCATCAGTCTCTACCTGAATCAGATGAATGGAGATAGATTTGATATGACTAAGGGAGTTCCCCTTCACTACCTAAAGAAGATGGACTCCAGCATCTTTGATAGGTGGGAAAGAAGAATTGTCCAAGGAAGTGCGTCTGGAACACGTGTTGATGAAGAAGACAGAGCACCAGAGTTCACAAATCCTTCGGATGAGCCCAGTGAAGTTCCTGATCTGCTGAAAGCAGGAACTGAGGGGGAGTCATTACCCAGTCCTTCTGCTGCTATCAGCATGGAAGCCTCAGTCTCAGATCAAGTAGACACTGTTACTGATATTACCCTCATCGCTAAGGAGGCAATGGAAACTCTCGCTACTGATCAGACTGACGAGGAGGAAGAAGAGGATGATGTGGAGAATGTTGCTGCTAGTGAGAATGATGTGGATTCCCCTGAACAGCATGTTGCTGAGGAACTTGATGATGAGCAAGCTGGAAAGGATATGGCCATGAGGGAGATTGGTGTTTAACTCCCTTCTGAGGAACAAATTCAGGCAAGGGTTCCTGATGTGACTGACGCAACAGTTGAGGGGGAGACCTCCCAGCCTCAGGAAAAACTTGATACTATGCTGAAGGGGGTGATGAGTATACATAGAAACTTGGCAAATGCTGCCTCTATCCCTCCACAGGAGACTGTAAATTTATCGAGCTCCACAAATGAATCTGAAGAGGAGAATCCTGACTCACAGAGTCCTATCCCCCCAGAGCATGACCAGGCTATACATCAGGATCATCCGTTAGGACCTAGTCTGGCAAATCACACTGTAAATATCATATAAGGTATAGTAGATGAACTGAAGATCTCCTTTAAACGATCTCACAACCGAGTACTCAAACGAATTAAGCAATTAGAGGATTTGATGATAAAGAATATTGTGGAGATAAATCACAAGCTGGATAAGATGGAATAAAGATTTGAAGCTAAGTATGCTGAGGCCGGCACTGCCGTAAATCTTCTGATACAAGGGCTAAAGAAAAATACAGCTTACCTGGCCGTGGTAAATCAAAATTCTCATGTTGTGGCCAAACACATCAAATTGTTCGATGCCAACATGGTCACCCTTAACACGAATCAGAATACCTTGCTGGCTGATTTCACTCAGAATGTAAAACATATAGATGAGTCACTGCACTCTTATGCAAACTCAACTGCCCTAGAAGCAAAAAGGGGGAGAAGGAATATGCTGCTAAGATGGCAGGGTTAGAGCAAATCATGGTCAAAAACTTTAAACAATCAAACGAATATGTATTTGAAAGCTGTCATTGGCTAGCTCAGTAAGCTTCAGGTATACATATTCCTGTTAATCCTACTGATGATGTTACTGCTGCTGCTGATGAGGTTGCTATTGCTGAGGAATTTCCCGTAAGTGAAGCTGATGCCAGAAAGGCTGCTAAAGCCGCTGCAAAAGCTACTCACAGTGCAATGTTTGATCAAGAAGCGATTGCGAAAGGGAAAAGAAAGCTTCAAGAAGAAACTTCTCAAGACAATCCAGCTGAGAGGAAGTCTAGAAGGAAGGAAAGTGAAGTCAAGAATGAACGGTGGAGTCCCGTGTCTAGGAGCATTATACTTGATACATTCATGCTACAACAGTGGGGAGAGCTGAACAGAAATGAAGTATATAGTCAGTATGAATGAGAAAGACATAAAGAATATGAGGCAAAAAGAAACATATTCTTCAGGTCAAACACAGTTGAGAACAAAGCTCCTCCCCCCAGGTACTATCAAAAGCCTAAGGAATATTTTGAAAGGCAAAGCAAGAAGTTCCTGGCTAAAAAACTAAGAGATGCCGAGGCAAAGGAGTGATAGACTTGAAATCTAAACTTTTTATTTTCTATATGCGTGTACGTCTATTCTTGTAATTATAAATGAACAACACTTTGGATATATATATATATATATATATATATATATATATATATGATAATATGCTGATTCAATTTTTGTTTTGAATGCGTGAAATTTTATTATTCTGATTTCCTGTCTCGCATACTTTTATATATATCTTTTTGGTTGGTGTAATTCATCTTATCTAGTAGGATTTTTGCTTCTTCAAATATGGGGAGATTGTTTGGTATTGTATCCACAATTACTTGGATTTGAAGAAGACTCCAGTCAAGCTAAGATGGATTCACAATGTATTTGACGTTCTTCCATCAAGTTGTGCTTGCAGCTATTCCATGCTAAGTACACACCAATGTAAGGGTGCAGTGAGTCAATATACACGGGTCTGCGCAACGTAATCCCTCGTCGAGTAGATCGGTGTGTTGACTCATATGTGCTCTCTCTATTGGAGTGTACTTATTTTCAAGTACAGGGTTAAGGAAGATCAAGAGCAGAAGAAGGAGCAAAGATGGGTCAAAGACCAAGTCATCAAAGGAAGGAAGAGAAAATTCTTCTAAGTCAAAATCGACGGGAATCACTAAGTGATTCTCGCCGACTTCGACGAGAATCATTAGTGATTCCCGCCGATTCGACGAGAATCAGTCTGCATTCCCGCCGACTTCTTCCGGCTGACAGTTTTCGAACAGGAATTCTGCCAAGGCAGAATCGACGGGAATCGTGAGTGATTCCCGCCAACTTCGACGAGAATCAGTCTGCATTCCCGCCGACTTCCTCCGGCTGACAGTTTTCCAACAGGAATTCAACAAAGGCAGAATCGACGGGAATCGTGAGTGATTCCCGCCGACATCGACGGGAATCACCAACGATTCCCACCGATTTTGTCTTAGGCAATTTTCCTCGTTTGCCTGACCAAACCACCTTGCCGTGCGCTGTTTAGGCCGGGGCTAGGGTTTCTCCTTGTGGGCCCCACAACGGTCATTATGGTTGGCTCTAGTATTTATACTCGCGTATTTTGAACTTCTACAGTAATCCATTCCCGGAAATCAAAAAGGAGGCCGAGCGTGACCTAGCGGATCGCGGAAAGTGCCGATCGCCTGTAGCCGCTCGCAAGGAAGTCGTCGCCGATAATCTTCGATCATCTCCGATCTTCCGACGACAGTACCGAGGCAAGCCGAGCATCTCACGCATCTCTCTTGAGATCTCTTGTCTTCCGATTCGTTGAACGAGATTTGTTCTCCATTTCGAATCGGGTGAGACGACTGATCCGACTGAGATCGTTGGTAGACCTTGCTTGCTTCATTAAGAAGTTTGGATCTACAAAGTATCGCCGCCACAATCAATTGCCACTGCCGATCTTGACAAGATCCTCTCCAAGAGAGAACTCCGGTTGTGGACTCTTCGTAACTTTCAAGAAAGCTTCAACGAACGAAGAAGGAAATCGAAATCTCCAAAAGCTTTGTTTGTATTTTCTTTTACATTCAATTTTGGTTTGTTGTAAAGGAATTTTTATTCCTAGTTGTAAGGGTTAGGTGCAACCCGTGGTGGTGGAGTTGTGACTCCTTTGTTGGAAGGGTTCCTTCCGTAGTGTGAGGATTAGATTTCAATCCGTTTGGAGAAGTGACCGAGTCGTCCCTTGGTGGGAGATAGGTCAAAGGGGGAAAGTGGACGTACCCAAATCGGGGAACCACTATAACTCTTTGTGTGTTTTCTGTGCTGTGTTTGTTAATTTGTGCAGGTTAATTTAATTCCGCAAAAGACCGCACGACACCTATCCCCCCCATAGGTGGATTTAGTCGACACTAGAGACTTTCAGGTACGTCAACTATCTCGCCTCGCTTATCTACAACTAAGGGATATATTTGACTACTTCACCTTTCTCAGATTTTAACAAATCTTACACCTCAGAGCTTCAACTCGTATAACTCGGAGACGACGCTCCTACCAATCGGAGAACAAACTCACATACAACTCGATCCACAAGCAGATCTATAACTCAATCCACAAACAGATCTACAACTTGGAGATAAAATCTCCTACAAATGTAAAAGAGTATTACACAAAAGTATTACAAATAATATTGACAAGATCTGAAGTCTTTTATCCCCCGTTCTTCGTTTAGGTTGAACTTGAATAACTTGGATAACACGGTAGAATCGGAAACCTTAAAGACTTTAAAAATTGAATCTCGAAATGTCTAGATCTGAAGGAATAAAGATCTTCATAATGCAAAGATCCAGTCGAATCGGAAGAAGAAGATCAAATCGAGCACTACTTGCGTCGGTTGAACGAAAGTCACGAATCACACAGGAGCCTTCAGTTTCACTTTTGGAATCTTTTACGATTTTGAATTTTGGACAATTCGCACGATTAGGGTTGATGAAAAATCCACCCTAAGTATTTATAGAGACCCTCAATAGCAACGGCTATAAAAGAAATTCAAAAACAAGACTTGCAAAATTACTGTGCATGGCCGTCATTCAACCCGAGTTGAAATTTGAAAAACATATTGAAAATAACCTAAGTCATTTTCGTCGAGTATATCTGAGTATACTCGCCAAACTAGGAGTGATATTCGATGAAATTTACTTAGAGAAATTCAGCTCAAACCAGCTATGCACTCAACGCCATACTAAAGTCATACTCGACGAATTCGACGAGTATCGACTAGTATACTCGACGAATTCGACGAGTATTGGCTAGTATACTCGACGAATTCGACGAGTATCGGCTGGTTGACTCTACGCACTCGACGCTATCTACGCACTTGACGCCATCGACACAGTCGACGCACTCGACGAAAATGCCTTGGAAAAACCAGAGAAGTAGTGTCGAGATGATTCCACTAATTCAGCGTGTATCGACATGTATATTCGACGAATTTGACGAGTATCGTTAGATACATTCGACGAATTCGACGAGTATACTTGATGATACCCGACCAATTTTACTTAACTATTTTTCCACTCTCAAATATTCTACCACAATTACATATGATGAATTCGACGGGTGATAGTAAGGATATCCAACGAATTCGATGACTATCAACGAGTATACTCGACGAATTCGACAAGTATCCCTTATAATACTTGGCGAATTTTTCTTGGGTAAAATTTCTGCTCTTCTGAATCTAAGCCTTCTCCTTCCTTGATCCTCCCCATGCACTTGGGATAGAAGTACACCACAATAGAGAGATTACACGTGAGTTAACACATTGGCCTACATAATGAAGGATTACATTGTATTGTCCTATGTTTACTAACCCACTGTAACCTGATATTGGTGTGTACTTAGCAATGTAGACCTGCAAGTACATACCTAAAACAAAGCATCAAATATAGACTCAATTCTTCTTAGCTTAATGGGAACCTTCTTCAAATCAGGGTTATTGTGGATACAATACCCAACAATCTCCCCCTATTTAAAGAAGTAGGAATCCTATAAGCTAAGGTGAATTGCATAATAATAAAGCATAAAATTGAAATGATATATGAATTAAAGAAAATTAAACAAAGTGCACATTTCAGTCAAAACATTAAATTATATATATATATATATATATATATATATATATATATATATATATTTATATATGTATGAATAAGAGTTCATTATTTGGGGGCAACCACAACCACACATAATGACCACAACAAATAAAACCATCAGCCTTTCCTGCCCTGGCTCTTCTGAAGTTATCTAGCAAACTATGACTTGGGATTTGGATAGTATCTTGGAGGGGCTGGAGGTGCAGCTGATCATCATGCTTGTGATTCCTGAAGTGAATCCTTCTCTTTGCACAAGACAACTCATACTTCTGCCACTCATCTCTATCATAGTGGCTCCATCTGTTTTCTCCTCCAACATAGACCAAGGTGAAGAAGTCTAGAATAATTCCTCTTGAAATCGGACTCCACACCTCAGCCATCTCTCTATTTGGCATATCTCTGACTATCTTTTCTCTGATTGGCTCTGACCTGACAGCAGATGCACATTCACCATATATTCTTCTTTTGTACACAGGAGGAGGTATATCTTCAGTTACTTGAACATCTGAAAACACAGCAGCATCAACAACAGACCTGACCTGAGAGAAATCCTGTGTGTCCATCCATCATTGAGAGTAATCCTGAGTAGGATGAACCTCATCATTTACGTGAGCAGGCACATCAGGTACTTGAAAGCTTGTATTATCTTGATCTGGCCTTCCAAACATCTGACCATATAGCCAAACAAAGTTGTCATAACTGTAGTCATTGACTTGTTGGGAGTTTGCAAGCATGCAGCCTCAACAACATCCACCTTAGATTTAAGGGCATCCTCCCCCTTTCTGACTTCATCAGCTACAACATTGACATAAGATTCCATTGTCTTGTCAAAATGAGCAATTGATCGATTGTGAGTATCAATCATGGTTACAACATTCTTATCAACATTATGAAGAACTTCCATATTACTTTTTAGCCCGGGCATGTTATGAATTAGAGCTTCACGACCCTGCTCAAACCAGGAGTCCAACCTTTCATCTAATTTGTCGAAATGCACCTTGACAACTGCAAGACCATTGTTCATATCTTTCTCAGTTTCCTGAACTTTCTTCAGAACTTTTTGAATTGAGGCTTCAAACTATTGTTGCTGCTTGGCCAACATGGCTTCTTTGGTCTTCAGAATAGAACTATCAGCACTAGAACTAGGAACATCTAGAGTAGTAATACTTGGAAGAGAGGGTAGATCTTGATGGATTTCTAAATCACTGGAAGTCTCATCTATTAGAGATAAATGAGGTTTAGAAATCAATCTGGAATCTTCAATAGGTAGGACATGAGTATGCACCTCTGCATCTCCTTCCTTGTTAGAAATATCAACTACTTCCTCTGGAATAGCTGGAGGAATACCGGACGCCTTGACAACTCTCTTATCTAGGTTGCGGATAAACCTGTCAAATTGAGTAGAAATAGATATCAAGGTCTGAGTCGCCTACCCCTCAGAAGCTGAAGTGGGAATAATCTCTGGGAGAGGGACCATCATGTGCTCTATTAAATCTTGCACAGAGACATCTTCAGCATTATCAGCTACCACCACTACCTCAACAGTGTCTATCTCATAATCATCAACATTCAAATCATCCTCAGCAACAGTATCAACCTCCTCCTCATCAACCACTATCTTATCAACAACAGCATGGCCTGTAACTATCTCAGAAGGAACACTCAAGGGAACTTTTTCAATTGCCACTTATGTATCAACTGGCTCCCCCTCAGCTCCTGCACTCAATCTCTCAGTAGTTTCCCTAGGGGTTGGAGAAGGAATCTTATCCTAAGGAACATGTTCTTCCTCCTCCTCAGGCAAATCTCTGGCTCCCTTGGCCTCAAGATCCTTCTATCCCACCTCGAGATTATTGATGAATCGATTTTATTCAAGTGGTGGACAGGCACTCCCTTGAACATATCAAATTTGTCCCTGTCCATATGGTTCAGATATAAACTGAGTATCCAACCAAAATTGGGAGTTTGGAGACTTTTTTTGATCTTTGCAAATAACAGTGAGCCTCAATCCATTCTCTTTCCGCAGATGATCACCACTAAAATATTGAACATCTCTGAAGAGAGGTAGTCATGAGAACCGGTCTTGCAGAGCAGAACTTTACAAATGATGCCAAACATTAGCTTTCCCTCCTCATTCATCCCTTTTCTATTAACTTCTTTTGTGCCTCTGGGAAGTTAATAGAACAATAGAGCTCTGGTGAAGTCCTCCACTTCGAGATAATTGACCTCTTCACAAGCAGGAAGCCGTAAGTACCTTGTCAGAAGGGAAGCCTTCACTTTGACTTTGGTCGAACGAACTTTACTCTTGATAACATTATCTTCCATGCGAAGCTTGGCATTCTGAAAGAACTCAAGAACGTCTTTGTCCAAAACCTTGCATGGGTGCTCTAACGCGAAAGAAAGTCATGCTGTTTCCAACATGAGAATCACATTCCTGAACTCGTCTGAAGTAGAGGAAAACCCTATTCAAACTAGTTCTCCACCCCCTAACAAACCACTGGTGCTACGAGGGGCCATCGAGAGTCAGATAGAAAACAGAATGAGGAAACGGCTCTGGACTTATCTGTCGAACTGGAACTTGATTTCTTCTACTGAATGAAATGACGAGAACAAGTCGACGACGGGATCAAACCTCTGGATGAAATCGCCAGGAGATGCTGCCGGAATATCTAAACTTACTTGAACGGCTTGTAATGACCTAATCAAAGAAGACCGAAACTAGTGCGACGAGAGGAAGACGATGAATAGTACCGGGAAAACGAATCGTCGGGAGGAAGACAGTTCGGTGAGACGGATTTCTGGCTTCGATGAAATGTGACGGTTTGCCCCTAAACTTTACACTACAAGAAAAACATGAATTAACAATGAAAAATAGAAAGGCTAACTAGTTTGTTGCTAATTAGCAACGAATTTAGCAATGCATAAAATAATTGTTTTTAGCTACAAAAATAGCAACAAAATTTTTTGTTGCAAAAATAGCAACGAAATATTTTGTTGCTAAATACTTGTTGCTAAACTGCAACGAAATATTTCCTTTCAAAAATCTCATGCTAATATTTTTGCATTAAAATATTTATGGAGGAAAATTTTTGTTTCCCTCCAATTTTATTTCATTAGCCTCTTTAATAAAAAAAATTCCATGAGATATTTAATGGAAGACCTAGTGTCGGCTGTCCCTAAATCAAGTCCAACTCTTCACTCTTCCGTTCAATCAAGCCGAGCTCCTCTCTCTCCCATGAAATCTCATCGAGCTACTCTCTCTCCCGTGCAATCTCGCCGCCAAGCTGGAATAGTAACGATATTAACCAGACACAAAGTCAGATTCATCGAAATTAGCTGTATATATTCGACGAATCGGCGAGTTCTACTGACCGATATTCGACGAATTTGCCTTGTGTTGGGTATTTTATTTACAATAACATAGATTTGTATGAAGTCACCTTTTAACTAAGATGAATTAAGTTGTATTTGATGCCCTGTTTGAGTTATATGCTTACAGGATATAATTACCAAGTGTGGACCAATGTCAGTCTATAATGAGTCACCAAACACAAGATCATATAATATAATTCCTCATTATGTGATCCATGGTGTTGACTCATGTGTAGCCTCTCTATTGGGACACACTTCATTGTCAAAGCACTAAAATAATGGAAGAAAGAACAGTTGCTGAATTCATTTGAAGAAAAATAATTTTCATAAAGTAAATTTTTTCTAAGTCCTTTACTCGAGTCGTATACCTTGTACTCGAGTAGTGCTGGAATGAATTCTCGAGTATACTAAGTACAGTTCTCGAGTAATAGAAATCTTTATCGAGAAGGCTTAGTCCAATACTCGAGTAAGCCATAGAGTACTCGAGTACTACTTATCTATGTCTCGAGTTTACTCAAAAAATCATTTCAGAATTTTTCTAAGTGTTGTACTCGAGTAACAGAAGTCAGTACTCGAGAAGGCCAAGCCTTGTCTTGAGAAGTCAGAGGACCAGTACTCGAGTAATAAGGAATTAAGTTTCGAGAAGAAGTTTTGTTCTCGAGAAGTCATAATTGTTCTCGAGAAGTTTTCTATAGTTCTCGAGTAATAGTGTTCATTTCTAGAGAAGCCTGAAGTCATTCCCGTAATTTCCTTAAGGGCTTGTTCTCGAGAAATATACTTCCTCTTCTCAAGTAACAGAAGTCATTAATCGAGTAGTACTTTATTCACTCGAGAAATGCAGGTGATTTTCCGAAAATTTCTATAAGTCCAGAAAGAAACGATTTCAAAATTAACATCGATTCTTATTTGTCCACGTGTACAATCTTTATGATTATGACCGTTAGGTTTGTCCTATAAAAAGTCTTATCAAATTCGACTAACCCTAGCAAGAAAATAAATGAAGTTTCTGAATCGTTCTAACATTCTGAATTGGGAAATCTGCCGCTCCTCATCGTCATTCTCGCCGCTGCTTTTCTCCGATTCAAGAAATTCAAAACAGGAATCAATCAACAGATCAAGGTGTTCAACTTCTACAGATCTCTCATTTGATCATGTTGATCTCAAGCATTTTAGATCTAGAGATTTTGGCTTAGTCTTCTTCGAATTATTTCTGACAGAGCTTTCAATTTCAAGAAGGAAGAAATCTAAAGTTCTCAGATCTGAAGTGAAGTTTGTTTTATTGTTATTATAAATCTATTTCAATTCTTATAGGAGATTTTGTATCTGAGTTTTGTAGGAAGTTTTTTATTCCGAGTGTAGATCCCGTTTTGAGGATCGAGTTGTAGGGGCGTTGCTCCAAGTTATAGGATTGGTTTTCAATCTGAGATAATAGTGAAGTAGCCGAGTCTAGCGTGTTGCTAGATTGGTGAGGTGGAGAGTGGACGTACCCAAGGTTGGGGAACCACTGTAAATCTTGTGTTCTTTGTGGTTTGTTTGTTTATTTTCTGCGCTCTGTTCATACAATTTTTTATTTCACAAAAGACGTAAACCTCACCTATTCACCCCCTCTAGGTGATTTAGGTAGATAACTAAAAACATCAATTGGTATCAGAGGAAGGTTGTTCATCAAAAAAGATTAACACCTTAAACAAATCTCCTCTTAGCATTCTTTGGAGGATACAAGCATGGACAGAGCCAAGGATTTTGCTAAGCTTCCAGTATGTACAAAGAATAATTTTGCTATATGGAAAGAGAGAATAAAGTTCTTCATGAAACTGTAGATCCAAGGATATGGCCTAAGCTTTGTAGTTCATACGACATAAGCTGTCCAAGTCTGTCTAAGTATCTGCCAGCTTTCCAAAGAGGAATAATCAGTCAAAGCCTAAGGAAAGAGAGATAGAAAAATCTGTCTAAGTCTAGAAGCGTTGAGTGAGGACAGCTCACTCAACGCACTCAACGCCTAAGCAGGCTGACAAACTTTAGAGAAGAGGCTAAGTACAAAAGCATTGAGTGATGAAGCTTCACTCAACGCTCTCAATGCTTGGTAGATAAAGAAAGTTACAACTAAGTCCAGGGGCATTGAGTGATGAAGATTCACTCAATGCACTCAAAGCCTGACAGTGCAAAAGAATTTGGCCAAGTCTAGAGGCGTTGAGTGAAGCCAGTTCACTCAACGCACTCAATGCCAGATGGTGGCGAGAATTTTTCTAAGTCTAGATTCGTTGAGTGAAGGCCATTCACTCAACACAATCAATGCCTAGATTGAATCTGAAGATTTGGCTAAGTCCATAAATGCTGATGTAACCCAAAGTCAACAAAAGTCAACAGAGTTCAAATTAGTTGCGGGAAAGCTATAGAACACGACAAATAGCATTGGAGGTCTACTATACGTCTTCTTCTGTTAAAGTAAGGTGCATCTACCAATCACAGGTGGTCCCCACTGCTTCTTGGAGCCGTTAATCAGCAGAAGATAAAAGGGACAAGGTGGACTGAAGGAACTTTAACTCTTAGGGTTTTCTCATTTCAAAAGTTGCGGCTGAACTTCTTCCTCGCCATTGTTGTCGAGCTCGAAGCTTGAAGTTGAATTGGTTGATGTAAAAGTTCGTTCAAGTTAGCTGTAGACATTTCTTCTGTTATAGCAAGTTCAGTTAAGGTTTTGATAAAGAAGAAGGAGCAGAGCTTTCAGGTTTCTGCAGATTCAGGTTAGCTGATTGAAGAATACAAGCACTGTCAAATCTTCAGTCTTCTTCAGCAAGTTCAGAAACAATTTTCTGAGTTTTTTCAGCACAAGCAACTTCTTACTGAAGATATTATTTATGTTGCTGTGAAGAAAGTTAGGACTGTTAACTTAGTCTAGGAAAGCAGACACAGAGAAATTTCTCTAGTGTCAAATCAACCACACCACCCAAATACTATTCCTATAAGATCCTTTTTAATCTGAGTTGTAAGCCAGATTTATAAAGATTGAGGTAGGATCCCTGTGTTGATCTGAGTGTAGGGCTGTTGAGCCTGAGTTTGTTGGATCCTTGTGTGGATTTGAGTGTAGGGAATGTGTGCCTGAGGTAGGATCTTAATAGATTTGAGCTGTAGGAGAGTTTTACTCTCTGAGTTGTAAGGCTAACCTTCATAGACTGAGCTATAGGACTTGTGTTCAAGTCTGAGGTAGGTGATCTTTTGATCACTGAGTTGTAGGAGCAAGTTTGCTCTGAGGTAGGGCTTTGTGCCTGAGCTGTAGGTCTTGGAGGGACTGAGAGATCTTGAGGGATCTATGTTTTAAGCTCTTAGGAGTCGAGGTTTGGATAAATTCCTTGTCTAACACACTGTTAGAAAGGTGGGAGGGAAAGTGGACGTACCCATAATCTGGGAAACTACTATAAACCTTATGTGTGCTTTGTGTGATTGTCTTAGAAACAATATTTAACTCACCCACAACACACTAAGTAGAGGGAAATTTATAAAAGACCAAAAACCTATTCACCCCCCTCTAGGTGATTAGCTACCTTAGAATTAAAGACTTTCAATGTGCTTGATGGGAAAGAGCATCTCATCATCTGATGACGAGTGCACTGTTCAGAGCGACACTGAGATAACTCCTCCAACATATGATGATTTATATTTTTAATTTTAAAAAACTTGTAAATATTTTGATAAAAGCTTAAAAAAAGTTTACTTAAATCTGAAATTAAAAATTTGCTAAAAGAAAATAGAAAACTAACTACTGGATTAAAATTACTTGGGAAGGAGAAAGTGACTTGTCAAGAGGATTCTTACTCTTTGACAAGGATATTAGAACTTGAAAAGGATCTTGCTAAGTCTCGGTCTCATGTAGATTCTCTTACAAAGGGAAAAGAAAACTTAGAAAGATCTCTAAAATTTTCTCAATCTCAAGTAGAGGTTAGTAAGAAAGCCTTTGCAAACTGGTGCGGTACATTAGTTGCTGAAACACCGCCTTGAAAGCCTGAGTTTGTGATTTAAAAATGGCCATTAAAAAGTTTGGAGTGCACCGAAAATCACTGGATATGATTTTTGTGAACTAATACTATGGTTCGACAAAATTCGGGCTCAGATACACTTCTGGAAGCTATCACCTGACGATAACCACTATCATAGGCAATACCGAAAATTTCAACAAATCATCATTTTCAAATAAAAACACAAAATCTACTTGTACAACCCCATATTCGCTGGGTAGGACCCAGAAGCTTCAGTGGTCTGAGTTGGGCTAGCCTCAGGCTAGCCCAAGGGCAAATCAACAGAGTTCCCACTTCTTAAGGGGCTCCCGCCTAGCTGTAGGCGAGACCCTTCGCGCCAGGCTTCGGGCTTCAGGCTAGACGAGCTTCTGCCTTGAGGGAGCTCCCGCCCAGAGGTAGGCGAGAGGGCATTGGGTGAGCCTTCAACGACAATGACATTAAGACCACCAAGGGCGAGAACCTTCTTGGACGGAGCTCTCGCCAAGGTAAGCTCAATTGGGACCCGGCGAGAGCCTTCTCGGCCGGAGTTCTTGCCAGGTTGGTCCATATGGTAGGGCCTGGCGCCCATGAAAAGATTATTTTATTTTTTCATTATCCTCGGGTAAAATTACCTATATGCCCCTGGGATGACAGAGGAATTCGGCTATTGGCAGAACCGTCAAGGGTATTTCAATATTTTCAGGTCAAGGGAAGACTATAAATAGACCCATAAGGGCTATTTGGAAAGCAGGCTTTCATTATTCTCCAACTCTAGTGCTTTCTGAAGAGCTCCCAGCCCAGCATTTGGCTTTGGAGGCGAAGCTCTCAGGGATCTTCCGGGTGTGAGGTGGGACCTCCCTACTAAGGCTTTGGGTCAGTCTTAAGATCTTAGCAACCAGTCATGGGTCGAGGTTTGAGAGAAGTAGGCGTCGGCTACACCCTGGTTTGTGAACATTCGTTGAGGTCATTTTTGGCTTCAACAGTTCTAGTGCGGTGAGCATGGAAGCAGTCGGTGCAGGAAAATCTTGAGTCAAGTCCCATGGCAGGAGGTGAAGGTGAAGGATCTGGCGCAGGAGGATCCCCCACCCGGGGAGAGGAAGCAACAAGAAAGATGTTAGAGGACTTCAAGCGAGAGGTCCTGCAGACGATCAGCTTGGCCTTCTCGGCAAGGAATGAGTGGGAGACGCCGCAGGTTCCAGTGGAGGTGGTCCCGCTGTTAGGCGAGAACGCCCCAGGGCAGCGCCCCAGGAAGGAAGTCCCGGTGGAGACAGGCGAGAGGGATGTGGCAGCGCGAGAGCTCTTCCCAGGCCAGCATCCTGGAAAGGAAGTTCCGGTGGATCTGGGCGAGAGGGAGGCGATAGTGTGGGAGCTTTTCCCCGGGCACGGTCTCGCGGATCGGTCCAGCCATCCGAGGTTGCGGGACGTGCCCTCTCGCCAGGCAGGGGGCGAGACCCCTTTTAGTGAGCTCATTATCTCGGCTCTAGTGCCGGAGGGGTTCCGGGAGCCGGATATGACCTACTACACCGGGAAGGATGACCCGGTTCAGCACGTGCAGTGGTTCGAAGATGTGGTGTCGATCAGGCAAATGTCAGATGCCTTCAAGTTTAGGCTTTTTGCCATCACTCTGAAAGAGAAGGCCCGAGACTGGTTCCACCAGTTGCCGGCGAGCTCAATCTACAGCTTTGAAGATCTGCGCAGGGGTTTTCTGTTGAGGTTCTCGACTTCGAAGAAGCGAAAGAAGGAGGCTGAGTGCATGTTTGCAGTAAGGCAGAGGCCGGAGGAGACGTTGGGTCATTACGTCGACCGGTTCCAAGAGGAGATTCTCCTGGTCCAGGAGGTCCCGGGGTACGCACTGATGCTTGCCTTCACCCTGGGGCTGAGGCCGGGATTTTTTAGCATGGAGTTGAAGAGAGTGCCCCCTCTCACTTTTGAGGAGCTCATGGAGAGGGCGGCAAAAGAGATAGACTTCTAAAGGGCAAACCCTGCGTTTGCGAGGAAGTTGGCGAGGTTGGCAGAGGATGATGTGAAGGAGCCGGCAGCGGGAAGACAGAGAGAAGTGAGGGAGCAGAGGGAGCCAAGAAAGGATAGGAGGAGAGAAGAACCCTGAGGGCAGGGGCAGCAACATGGGGGGGGGGGGCATGGAGCTGAACAACCGATTGGGTTGGAGGCCTCAGGAAGGTCGTCCCCAGGGCCAAGGGGGTCTTCAGGGAAGAGGCAATTACCAGGAGAAGAGAAGTCTTGAGTAGGGAGGATGGAGGCAGGGACCGAGGGGTCGCTTCCCACCACCGCAGGAGGCCATGGAGGTGGGAAGAGGAAGAGGAAGAAGAGTTCAAGTAGCCGGGAGAAGAGGAGGAGGAGAAGGAAGAGGGAGCAGGGTGGCGTTGCCCTATTGTGACTTCCATCGGGAGGAAGGTCACGCAACGGCCACCTGCCCAGAGTTTCTTGAGATGAGGGAGGCTAGAGGAGCTGGGAGGCAAGATCCGCCTGCAAGGATCGTTGAGGTGCAGCACGGAGAGGCTGAGGATAGATGTGAAGACAGGGTTGATGTGGGGACCCGGGGGGGGGGGGATCGGAGTGATCCATAGGGGAGTAGGGATCGAGGCAACCCACAAGGGGAGCCTTCAAACCATATTCCGCAGAGGGGTCGCCTCGACCTCCCTAGCTCCCCCCCAGAATAAAATATCACCTTCTCATCCACGGATATGTCAGACTACAAAGACCCATTCTGCGATGCGCTAGTGATCCAGACGGCGGTGGAGAACTTCACAGTCTCCCGGATACTGGTGGATAACGGGAGCTCGGTGAATGTGATCTTCAAAAAGGCCTTCGACGAGATGAGGGTGGAAGGGAAAAGGGTCCTGGCTTCTGATGGACTGCAATTTGGTTTTTCTGGAGAGAGGAAGGAAGTAGAAGGAGGAGTGGGCCTGCATGTGAGGCTTGGGGGCATCTCACGGAACTGTAGGTTCGTGATCGTAGACGCCCCAAGTAGTTACAATGCCATCTTTGGCCGTCCCCTCATCAGTGCCTTTCGCTGTGTCCCCTCCTCGTTTCACCAATGCCTCAAATTCAACAACGGAGGGGTGCAGGTTAGGATCAGGGGGGATCCAAAGGTGGCAAGGCAGTGTTATGTGACGACAGTCAACACTGTGTCGTGGATGGCTGAGGCGGAGGAACTAGAAAAGGAGATGGCTGGACAAGAAGGAAGTGTCGAGGAGGGGGAGACGAGCCTGGAGGAGGCGTTGGAGGTAGCAGGGGAGCAAGTGGTATAAGTGGAGGAGGCAAGCCCGCAGGAGGCAGAGGAATTAGTGATGGAGGAGGTAGTGGAAGTAGAGGAGATAAGCCTGAGAGAGGCAAGGGAAGAAGAGCAGAGGAAAGGAGAAGGCTTGGTGGAAGCGATGGAGGTTGACGAGGCCGAAGGAGAAGAGCTTGAGCACGAGGAGGCAAGGGCAGGTTATGAGCGGTCGAGGCTGGATCCGGCCGAGGAAGTGATAGAGATGGAGGTGCTCACCAGAGCTGGGTAGGTACAGAAGGTGTGGGTCAACGGAGGCTTGAGTCTCGAGGATCAGGAGCGGATGCAAGCCTGCATCCAAAGTAACATCGACATCTTCGCTTGGAGCGCGGCAGACATGCCGGGCATCGACGCGGACGTGGCTTGTCATCGCCTGAACCTGGACCCCAGGACTCGCCCCATACGCCAGAAGATGAGGGACATCGCCACCAAGCTGGAGGAGCCCATCCGAGAGGAGGTCAAGAAGCTCCTAGAGGCAGGCTTCATCTCAGAGATCCAGTATCCAGGCTAGATCTCCAATGTGGTAATGGTAAAGAAAGGGGGAGGAAAATGGCGTATGTGTATCGACTTCTCTTTGTTGAATAAATCATGTCCTAAAGATTGCTACCCCCTGCCTCGAATCGACGCGCTGGTTGATTCAGCCGTCAGTTTTTCTGTTATGAGTTTTTTGGATGTTTTTTCAGGTTACCACCAGATCCGGATGCACCCTCCCGATGTCAAGGATGTTTCCTTCATCACAAGAGAGGGGTGCTTCAGCTATAAAATGATGCCCTTTTGTTTAAAAAACACAGGGGAAACATACCAATGCATGATGGATCGGGTCTTTCAAGATCAAAGGGGAAAGAATCTAGAGGTCTATGTCGATGACCTGATGGTCAAAAGCAAGTGCGTGGATTCACATCTGCGAGACATAGAAGAAACATTCGCCACCCTGCGGAGGTTCAAGATGAGGTTGAACCCCTTGAAGTGTGTCTTCGGGGCTAGTCGCGGGAAGTTCCTCGGACACCTCTTGACTCCGGCGGGGGTAGAACCTAACCCTGACAAGGTTAGGCCTATCTTAGATTTGGAATCACCTCACAGCGCCAAAGAGGTCCAGCGTCTAACCGGAAAGTTGGCCGGGCTAAGCAGGTTGCTCTCCCGGTCTGGGGATAGGTGCTCTTCTTTCTTTAAAGTGCTTCGTGGTAACCAGGTGTTCGAATGGACGGTCGAATGCGAAGAGGCATTCCAAGGGCTGAAGAGGCAACTCTCCAAAGCTCCGCTACTTCAAAGCCCAAAGGAGGGGGAAGATCTAACCTTGTATCTCGGGGTGGGGATAGAGGCTGTGAGCTCCATCTTGGTTAGGGAAGAAGGAAAGAAACAGCTACCCGTCTACTACGTAAGCCGAATCTTGAGAAAGGCGGAGCTCTGATACCCCATCCTAGAGAAGCTGGCGTATGCCTTGATCGTCTCGGCTAGGAAGCTTCGTCCTTACTTTCAAGCACACTCAATTAGGGTGGTAACCGACCATCCCCTTCGTAAGGTCTTCGAGGGGGTAGAACACTCAGGAAGGCTGGGAAAGTGGTCCATCGAACTCAGCGAGTTCGACATCTCTTTTGTTCCGAGACTCTCCATCAAAGCTCAGGCCGTGGCAGACTTTCTGGCAGACTATGTCATTGAAGCTAAGAAAGAAGAGCCGAAGCCACAGGAAGCGTGGAGGATGATGGTCGATGGGGCCTCGGGAAAGCACTCCCTGGGAGGGGGTGTAGTGTTGGTGAGTCCTCAAGGGGTTACCATAGAATAGGCTGTGGCTTTCCACTTTCCCGTAACCAATAATCAAGCAGAGTATGAGGCTATGATAGCCGGCCTTCGATTGGCAAAGGAGTTGGAGATTCAGGATGTGGAGACCTTCACCGACTCGATGGTGGTAGCATCGCAGATCCGAGGGGAGTTTGAGGCACGGGATCCTACCCTCGTGAAGTATCTATCTAAGGTAAGGGTAATCATCGGAGGTTTTCGTTCTTTCTCTATTCAACATGTTCCCAGGGAGGAAAGCACAGCAGCTGATCGATTGGCAAAGTTTGGGCCTCGGGGAGGAGGAACCTTAATTGAACTATTCCGACCGGCAATTGAAGAAGGGGAGTTGATGGAGGTAGGTCGGCGATCCTTATGGGTAGACCTATTGGTGACCTTCCTTACCACAGGCGAGCTGTCAGAGGAGGTCAAGGATGCGAAGAGCTTCAGGAGAAAGACAGCCTACTACCTGATGCTGGAAGGGGGCTTGCACCGGAAGATGTTGTCGGGGCTCCTTGCGAGATATGTGACCGAGGAGGAGGCCCCAAGGATCCTGGAAGAGGTACATTCAGGAGAGTGCGACAGTCACTCAGGGGGAAGGACGTTGGAGGCAAGGGTGATAAGGCAAGGGTATTTCTGGAAGACCTTGAGGAAGGATGCAGTTGAGTTTGCGAAGAGATGCCTAAAGTGTCAGTGTACGCTCCCCTCTAGCTCTTGCCCGCTCAAAGGCTTCGAAGCATCACGGCACCATGGCCCTTCTCCATTTGGGGCATGGATCTAGTTGGACCCTTTCCTCCAGCTAACGGGCAGAGGAGGTTACTCCTAGTCATGATCGATTACTTCTCAAAGTGGCTGGAGATCAAATCTCTAGCCAAGATTACCTCCCAGGTCATCAGGAACTTTGTTTGGGGGAAATCATATGCAGGCATGGGCTACCCCAAGCGATAATGACAGATAATGGTCCCCATTTTGCCAGCGAAGAGTTCATCAGCTTCTGTACTCAATTGGGGATAGACCTCAGGTTTGCCTCTGTCCGTCACCCCCGGAGCAATGGCCAGGTGGAAGCGGCGAACAAGATCATTGTGAACTTACTCAAGAAGAAGGTGGAAAACCTGAAGGGTAACTGGGTGGAGCAACTCCCTTTTGTCCTGTGGGCCTTGCGAACAACTCTGAACACGGCCACAGGGGAGCCCCCTTAAAGCTCTCTCATGGATGTGAGGCTGTCCTCCCGATGGAGTTCGAGGTTTGGTCTCCACGAGTCATGGCCGCGGGTGAAGGAAGCGAAGCTTGGAGGTTGGGGAACGAGGAAGAGTTGTGCCTCTCGTTGGATATGGTGGAAAAGCTGCGGGATGTTGCTGCCATCAGGCAAGAAGAGATCAAATAGCGAATGGCCAGGTAGTTCGATAAGCACATTAGAGTAAAGCAATTCACCGAGGGGGACCTAGTGCTGAAAAAGGTCGACGCGGTAGGAAGGTCAGCCCCATTTGGCAAGCACTACCCCGGCTGGGAAGGGCCTTACATTGTAGAGAAGACTCTGGCTAATGGGGGTTACTACCTCCAGGATGTGGAGGGAAGGACCTTGAGCCACACCTTGAGCAGTGATGACTTAAAATGCTTCTACCCGTAAGGGGAGAGAAGGATTGTAATATTGTAAATAAATATTATCTTTTCAATGTTACCATTTCAAAACATTGACTGTCTCCAAAAATGCTATCATAATGCTTTTTGCTTTGACCGACTATGTCTTCTCATCCTGATGGTAGAATAGGTCTGGTTGAAGGAATCTTCATCAACACCCCGAGCTCGGCTCGGCCCCAGGTAGACCCGCTGCATAGGCTCTCATCTAGCTGGCAGGGCCGAAGGCTCGTCTGTGGGGGAGAGGTTTGGTTTGATCTTCATCAACACCCATAGCTCGGCTCGGCCCCAGGTAGACCCGCTGCGCAGGCTCTCATCTAGCTGGCAGGTCCGAAGGCTCGCCTGTGGGGGAGAGGTTTGGTTTGATCTTCATCAACACCCCGAGCTCGGCTCGGCCCCAGGTAGACCCGCTGCGCAGGCTCTCATCTAGCTGGTAGGTCCGAAGGCTCGCCTATGGGGGAGAGGTTTGGTTTGATCTTCATCAACACCCAGAGCTCGGCTCGGCCCCAGGTAGACCCGCTGCTCAGGCTCTCATCTAGCTGGCAGGTCCGAAGGCTCGCCTGTGGGGGATAAGTTTGGTTTGATCTTCATCAACACCCCGAGCTCAGCTCGGCCCCATGTAGACCCGCTGCGTAGGCTCTCATGTAGCTAGCAAGTCCGAAGGCTCGCCTGTGGGGGAGAGGTTTTGTTTGATCTTCATCAACACCCCGAGCTCGGCTCGGCCCATGGTAGACCTGCTGCGCAGGATCTCATCTAGATGGAAGGTCCGAAGGCTCGCTTGTAGGGGAGAGGTTTGGTTTGATCTTCATCAACACCCTGAGCTCAGCTCAGCCCCAGGTAGACCCGCTGCGCAGGCTCTCATCTAGCTGGCAGGTCCGAAGGCTCGCCTGTGGGGGAGAGGTTTGGTTTGATCTTCATCAACATCCCGAGCTCGGCTCGGCCCTAGGTAGACCCGCTGCGCAGGCTCTCATCTAGCTGGCAGGTCCGAAGGCTCGCCTGTGGGGGAGAGGTTGAGTTTGATCTTCATCGACACCCCGAGCTCGGCTCAGCCCCAGGTAGACCCGCTGCGCAGGCTCTCATCTAGCTGGCAGGTCCTAAGGCTCGCCTGTGGGGGAGAGGTTGAGTTTAATCTTCATCGACACCCCGAGCTCAGCTCGGACCCAGGTAGACCCGCTGCGTAGGCTCTCATCTAGCTGGCAGGTCCGAAGGCTCGCCTGTGGGGGATAGGTTGAGTCCTTGACTCTTGGTCCTTGGTTCTTGATTTGTAGTTACTTTGCGTTACGACGAGCTCGGCTCGGCCCCAGGTAGACCCGCTGCGCAGGATCCCATCTAGCTGGAAGGTCCGAAGGCTCGCCGGTGGGGCATAGGTTTAGTTTGTCATAAGATGTTTTGACACGGCCTTGGCCTAGATCGGAGACGAGGCCCTAAAGGTATCGGCCAGTAGAGGTCTCGGCCCGAAGGTCTCGGCTAGGGGGATCTCGTCGAAGAAGGCTTCCGGCAGGCCTGGGCAGGACGACCTAATCGATAGTGCAAGGCTCCCGCCTAATTGATCCCTAAGGAAGGTTACCCTAAGGAGACTAAGGGTCTCGGCGGAAGCCCGCGCGGAAGTCACTTGGCTGACTAACCTACTCATTCAAGC
The DNA here is from genome assembly GCA_039513925.1 of Platanthera zijinensis. NCBI lineage: Eukaryota > Viridiplantae > Streptophyta > Magnoliopsida > Asparagales > Orchidaceae > Platanthera > Platanthera zijinensis. Next base: position 62,354,116 of record CM077081.1, on the reverse strand, counting down.
AAACACATCGACAACGAGAAGTAAAACATCGCATTATATTTAATAATAAATTACAGGAGTTTGGAGCTTCTCGCTCATTACAAAAGAGAATAATAACAAAAGAAAAGACCCTTCAAGGGGGCGCGTTGTAATCACCGCTGGTGCTCTCGATCGAATCCTCGCCGGATCCCTCACCAGAGCTCGCCTCAGACGTCTCACCGGCAGTAGTAGAAAGCTTCGGGATGTCCAAGGGCGGGGAGTCGGGCGCGCCTGGAGGCTTCGGGATGGGGTCGAAGAGCCATGGAAGGAGTTGGTCGGCAATGATGGTCTCGCCCGCCTCCCGCAGCAGCTTCCCGTCCCACAACATCTCGAGGGTGAGCTTGACGGTGGCCTGGGCATTCGCCTGCAGCAGCTTGTCGATGACATACTCCGAGAAGTAGCGACTCTTCAGCCTTTCGTCAAGCGTTGGAGGAGGAGGGCCTTTCGCCGCTTCTGCACGCCGGAGTTGGTCCCTCAGCAGGACGTTCTCGTAGCGCACGTCAGCCAGCTCCGCGCGGAGCGCCATGGATGGGATGGAATCCTGTGGAAAAGAGATCAGCTCAGAGAAATGTTGCACAAACATGGCTTCAAGAAGCGAGAACTGGGGTCCAGGAAGGTCTCACTTACCTCGGCTGTGGGGCGTAGGGATAACAGTTGTTGAGCATTCGCCAGCTCTTACTGAGCACTCGCGAGCTCTTTCTCCAAGGCACGCGCTTGTGCCACCGCCCCCTCCCTCGCCTTGTACATATCCGTGAAATTCTTATCTATGCTGATGCTCCGGCGAGCGCACATGTGCGCGAGCTCGAACCCGCGCAGCAGGGCCCGGGTGGAGTCGAAGGCCAAGAGCCAGGTGGGCATCTGGTCGTAGACGCTGGCGTCCTCTCGGCTGTAGAGGCCGTAGCCTAGCGAGAAGGCCTCGCCAGTGACCTCGTCTCGCTCCGCCCAGCTAGGAAGGAGCGTCGAAACCTTGATCAGGTTGGACGCGGGGTCCCACTGGAGCTGAGGCTTCCCCTAAGCGTCAAGGTACTTCACGCCAAAACCGTAGTTTTTGTGCCCTTTCGGCACCTCCTTTGGCGGAGTCCGGGCAGAGGTCTCGGCAACGGCCCCTTCTCCCCCAGCCTCGCTTGCGGCCGGTGGGTTCCCGGCGGAAGCCTCAACACGGCTCCTGGACCCAGCATCCATCTCGCTGGCCCTCTATAGAAGCCCTTCGAAGGACCTGCCCGGGGGGGGGGGGAGATTGGATGGGCGAGACTGCCAAGGATTTCCCCTTCTCGGCAGAAGACGGCTTTGGCCTCTTCAACGATCGGAGGGCGGGAATGGTGCCTTTCCGCTTCTTGGCTTTTGGCGGCAAGGGCTGAGCCGGTTCATCCCGGCAGGTGCGAGCGCTAGCTCTCGCGAGAGCGAGAGAATCTCTCGCGGCCCGACTCTCGGCACCCTGGGCCTCAGCGAAAGGTTGGCGCAGGGGGACCCCCCGCTCTCCTGCAAAGTTTCCACTATTCAGCACAAGAAGATCCTGATAAGGAATCAAATCTAGGGCAAGACCATACCTTCGCCCGGGTGGACGGGAGGAAGGGAGTCGACGTCTCGCCGGAGGAAGTGGATGTCGAACTCCTTCGTACCAAAGAACTCCAGAATTGTGCTCTCGCGCGACCCCAGAGCGGGCGGCTTATAAGCGGCATCCTCGTACTATACAGGCTGGAGCGGGACGTTGCCGAAGTCGCCGGTGACGTAGACGAACCTCTCGCCCCAGTGGTGATGTTTGTTGGCGAGACCGGTGGTCTTGAGCAGCTGCTCGGAGAAGAAGACCACCCCTCCTTTGGTGCGGAAGTTGAACAGCTTCCGAAAGATTGGCAGGCTGAACTCAATCCTCTCGGATCGCATGTAGCATATGAATGCCACAAGGATCGCGACGGAGTTCGGGTTCAGCTGGGCGGGAACTACCCCGTAGTAGCGGAGAGCTTGGCGAATCTCCGGCCATAGGGGAAGGCGGAAACCCACCTCAAAATATTCGAGGGGAATGGCAAGCTCTCCTGCCCCCGGGGTATTCACCTTGTCATGATTACCCAGGTTCCTCGCCGAGAAGCCATCAGGAATGAAGCGGTTGACGATCATGTTGTACTCGTCCAGGGTAAGGGTGCAGGAAGGAAAGAGATGCTTTCGGAACGCTTCCGCGCAATGAGCGCGACCCTCGTTCTCACCCGACATTTTGGTTTATGGGTAAGAGCGAGAGCTATAGAGAGGTAGAGTCAGAAGCAAGAGTGCGAGAGCAATGAAAGGGAGTTGAGGTTCCGGATCGGAGAAGTAAATACGGTTGGTGGACTTCCCTATTTATAGGGAACCGTGATCATTACGTCTCCGTCCGATAGAGAGAGAAAATAACGGTGGAGTACAGATGTCATGATCTGGGCCGGCGACACCTCGGTTTTCCCCCTCGGGATGACAGCAATCAACACTCGTTCCTATTTTCAGCGCAAGCATCCTAGTTTCGGCGCAAGCATCCTAGTTTCGGCGCAAGCATCCTAGTTTCGGCACAGACATCCTAGTTCTGGCACATATTCTTAAAATCGTAGCATAATAAAAGAAGAGACGGATGAAAGTGAGGGTAAGATCTATCTCAACTCTAGAGGGGGGGTGAATAGAGTTTACTTAAAATATTTTTGAATTATTAAAATAGCACAAATTGAAATTCTATTTAAGCTATAGTCTAAAGTGCTAACAGAAACTTAAAAACAAAAAAGAAAAGGACACAGCACACAGCAGACAAATCACACAAGCAGAACCAGAAGACACAAGGAAATATAGTGGTTCCCCAAAACTGGGTACATCCACTCTTCTACCACCCTTGGTAGGAATCCACTCAGGACTGAGTTGATCAGGTGTCCTGACACCAATGAGCTTTTGATAAGGTGCTCAAAAACCAAAGCTAGATTTTTTGATAAGGTGTCTTGCCACCACTGAGTTTTGACAAGGCTCTCAGAACCAGACAGAACTTTTGAAGGGAGTTCAAGAACCCTTTTACAGCAGGAAAAGAAAAAGTAAAAGTTGAGTTTGTCTTCTCTGTTCTCAGTCAAATGAGAGAAGCACAAGTGGATTGAAGATGTCAAAGCTCCCCCTGAGATGTAGAGAGGTTCAGGCAGAGAAGCTTTGCAGAAGGGTGATAGGTCTTCAGAACTTTGATCTCCAGCAAAAGATTGTGATGAGATGTCTGGAGATGATGAGATTGTGAACACTTTTCAGTCAGTAAGAAGAATTTTTTGAAGTTGCAGTTCTGTTATTCTTCTGCTATCAGTATTCTCTATTCTGTGTTCACTCTTCTTGTCAATCTGTGTATATCTTCTAGCTGAGAGGCAGAAGAGATGAATAATAATTTCTAAGATTCTCTTGTCCAAAAATAACCGTTGGTCAGTCATAAATGTTTTCCATAAATGGTCTTGTCTTTTAGAGGAAAGTCCAGCAAACATTCTCTGAATAATTCCTTGAAACTTGTTCCAAACGGCTGGGAGATCTTCTGCCATAAATGCTGATAATATTCAAAAACATTCCAAAGAACAGCAGCATTTGAAATCCTGAAAGCGTCGATCTCTCCAAAGAGAACGTCGATCTGAGCTCGAAGATCGTCGAACTGAGCTCAGAGATGAACCGAGATAAGCAGACAGAAATCGTCGATCTGAGCTCGAAGATCGTCGAACCGAGCTCAGCGACCTGAGAAACAGCTGAAGGAGGCATCGTCAAACTGAGCTAGACGATAGTCGAGGAGAGCTCGACGATTAAGCAAAAGCTAGCTAAAAGCAGATAGTCGATCTGAGCTCGAAGATCGTCGACCGGAGCTCGACGATTTGTTGAAGTTGAGCTCAGAGAGCGTCGAACTGAGTTCGACGATTCGTCGACCTCAGCTCGACGATAATTGCTTTAGACTTAGCTCTTCATCCTTGATCTTGGAGTGATCTTGGGGGCAGCTTCAAAACTAAGTTCTAGACCCTAGACTCATTCTAATGTTGACCTTCTCAACTATACAACTAGGTCAACTAGGATCCTAAGACAAGCATAGTGATCCTTATCCAAATTAGTAATAGGGTGTTCCAACAATCTCCCCCTATTTGGATTAGGATTACTATTTACAGACAATCATAAAGAGCATTTAATACTACAGAAGTTAAATACAAAAAGCAGAGAAACATCAATGCATATCACAGATAAATAGCTGCAGATATCCAAAGGTAGATGAAATGTTTGCTTACACAGATCACTTCTTTTCAGTTCCCTTTTTAAATAAGATTTCTCTGTTAGGGTTTAGGGCTTCTTTCTTGGACCTTCTGTCATCTTCTGCACCTAGAGAGGTTTGAGATCTTGGCCTTGGAACTACAGCCTCTGGGTGCAGCTTCATGTACTCTTCTGGATTGAAAAATTTCTTTGAAGCATACTTTTCCAGTTCTTTCTTTCTTTGTTCTGATAAGGTTGTAATATTGGATATTTCTTTGCCTTGTTCTCTAGCCTTCTTAATCTGATCAAGAGCAGCCAACTCTTTCATCCTAGCAGTCCAGGCCACAGGATTGTTCTCAGGATCCTCATATGGAACAGCAGGTTCATATTTGTTGAGGGATTCAGGAGCAGGAGATGTCCTTGGAGCAACTGTGTCCTTCAATTTGTAAGGGTAAGGGCCTGAAGTAGAGTCAGAATGGCCTTGTCCTTCCCTTTGATAAGGTCTCTGTCCTCTTTGATTTCCTCTATAACTACCCCTTCTGGGTTGATATCCTCTTTGATGTTGACCTTTTTGGTAATGCTTAGAATAGGATTGAGAGGAACTTTGTCTAGGAGCTGAAGCATGAGGAGCTGAGCCTGATCCAGAGTCTGGAGGAGGAGGAGGAGGAGGCTGATGTTGAGATGATCCTTTTTCATATTTGTCAAACTTTCTTTTCTTTCTTATGGCCTTTAGTTGGTTCTTGGAAAATTGCATCCATGGTTCAGTGATGGGGCAGTTATGCAGAATGTAATATGGAATGTCATTGGAGTCTTTGGCTTTAGCAGGAGGAACTGACATCATTGCTTTGCTTCTGGCTTTCCTCTTTTTGGCAATTGTGCTGGCAGAGTCATCAGAATCAGTTCTGTACTGATCACTTTCAGAACTCTGAGGTTGATCATATAAAGCATCAATTCTTCTTAGATATTCTTCTTGAGCTTTGAGCTTTGCAGCAGCAGCAGGAGCAGGAGCAGGAGCAGGAGCAGCAGGGATAGTAGAAACAGCATCATCAGTTTCAACAACAATTTCCTCAGCATTAGGTGCTGGAATCATTTCAATGTCAGCAGCAGCAGCAGTATCAACAAAAGGAGGCACAGTGGCCTTAGTAGCAGCAACAGATACATCCACAGCCTTCCATGACTTGATATAGGAAGCAATCTGGCTGGGATTACAGACAGGTACAGGCACAATGGCCTTGGACAGATCTTCAGCAGAAATTGGAGGCAGACATCTGAGATAGGCTGTATCAAATCTGGATAGTAACCTCTGCAGATTAAGTGCAAAAGCACATCCTGAGCTTGCTGAGAGAGTAGAAGCTGGAGCTGGAGCTGGCACAATCACTTCTTCATAAGGCATCTCCCCCTGCCTTGGTTCAGAGAGAGGTGAACCAAGGCACCCAGTAGAAGGGATTGCCTGGGAGAAGGAAAAAGAATCAAGCTTGGTGGACAGCTCCTGGACTTGCTTCAGGAGTGGAGTCAGGGAGGACTCCAGCAGAGAGACCAGCTTGGGAGCTAGCAACTCATAGAGCCTGTCAGCCAGGCTGGAAAGATCTACATGCCCAAGTGAGGCTTGAGCAGAGGTAGTAGTCAAGGTGGATGGAGGGATGGTGACTGAAGCTGAAAAGGTGGAGGTAGGTGAAGTAGGGATTGTTGGTTCAGAAGATGGAATGATGGGGATAGAGAAGGTTGAGGAGAAGAGTGGGAGAGTAAAGGAGGGTATGAAGGAGGGTTGAGAGAGGATGTCAGTGAGCATTTGATGGAGGGAAGATGTCTCAGGAGGAGAAGAGGGAGAGTCATCCATGAAGGAATCCTCTAAAAGAGAGTAGGATGGAGAGGTAAGGGTTTGGTAAGAGAAGAGAGGGAGGAATACCTCAGAGGTAGATGCTGGAGGAGATGAGGCTGGTGAAGAGATGGTAATAGGGGATGACATTGGTGAGGAAATGGTAATTGGGGATGAAAGGATTATGGTGGAGACTGGTTGAGAGGATGTGAGGGCTTGAGTATATGAGGCTTGGGTGGATATGGCTTGGGGAGAAGAAGAAGCAGGCATCTCTTCTACTAGAGGAGTGACCAAAGTGGTCCTTGTGCCTGAGTGAAGTGTTGCAGCAGCCCTGGAGGGGTTTATGATCTGCCTGTCCCATTTATTGAAGAGGGCACAGGACAGCCTCTTGGATGCATTGATGAATAATCCAGAGGAGGTCAAAAGGTCAGGGCACCTTGAGTGCAGAAAGACCCCCAAGATTCTTCCAAAGCAGACTGCAGACTTGTTGATTTTCTTCTTAATCAGGGTGAAGAAGATGGAGCCCCAGTCGAGGTGCTTCTTATCCAGTAAGGCTCCCATCAGGCAGAACTGATACCTGGAGATTGTGTCATGAGCCGAGTGCTTGGCCAACAGCACCTTCCCTACTACATCAGCCAGGAACTGGAATTCTATAGCCAGATTCTTTTTCAGCAGCTTATTAGGGTTAAGGGCATTATGACCCATCCTATCTAACATGGAGGCATACTCCTCTCCAGACAGATTAATGGAGTCTTCTCCAGTACTGAGTTGAAAGACTTCAGTTAATAAATCCGGGGATAGAATTACCTGGGTCCCCTTAATGGTGCCGACAACAGTATTTTCAGACTCATCTGCTGCGGTATAACACCATTCCTTAATCTCCTCTGCTGCTATCTTCATCCTGGTAGTCATTATCTGGGTTAGCTGTTGTTCTCTGAATAGATTCAGAACATCCTTGAAGCGCTGGTCGCTTCCATCGAATGAGTTTATGTCTATGTCGAAACCGGCATCGAACTTCATCTTGGCAATAGCAGCACTCGAATCCGCCATGTGTACCTGCAACAGAAAACCAACAACGACCAAGCGTAGAAAATTTGGAGGGAAAAGGAAGAAAGTTGCAGAGTATGAAAGCGTAAAAAGGAGAACGACGGCTGGAAAATGAATTTATATTAGGGTTCGACGGCGAAAAAGAAAATCGTTGAGCTCAGCTCGACGAAGCGTCGATCTCAGCTCGACGATTTAGGCTACAGAGGGAATCTGAAGAGTCTTCAACAAATCGGCGAACTCCGTTCGACGATGTTGAGAAACGTCGAGCTCAGCTCGACGACCTCTGAACAGAAGAAGAAAAATTCTAGTTCTAGCGAAGGCTCTGAACTCAGATCGACGATAGCAAAAGCGTCGATCTCTGGTCGACGATTTTTGGAAAATCGTTGATCTCCGTTCGACGATTTTTGAGAAAACGTCGAGCGCAGTTCAGAGTCTAAACTCATTCAAAAGACAGAATTTTTTAGCCTAGTCTTGGTCTGTTTTAGCTTTTCAAAATCTTGGATTTTAATTAAGACTTCCTCCATCTATCATGCCTAACTGATTTAGGAAGAACCTGTGTTTCTTTTCATCCAAGGGCTTGGTGAAAATATCTCCCCTTTGCAAATCAGTAGGAATATATTGAAGTTCAATTTTGTTCTTCTCTACATTGTCCCTTAGGAAATGATGCCTAATTTCTATGTGTTTTGTCCTACTATGGAGGACTGGATTTTGGGCTATAGAAATAGCACTAGTATTATCACAGAAAATTTTTGACTTCTCTAGGTTGTAGCCATAGTCTAGAAGCTGATTTTGTATCCACAATATTTGTGAGCAGCAACTGCCTGCAGCCATGTACTCAGCTTCAGCAGTTGAAGTTGACACAGATGTTTGCTTCTTACAAAACCAGGAGACAAGTCGGTCACCAAGGAACTGGCATGTTCCACTGGTGCTTTTCCTGTCTATTCTGCATCCAGCATAATCAGCATCTGAGAATCCAGTTAAGTCAAATGCTGAATCTCTTGGGTACCAGAGTCCTAGATTTGGACAACTTTTAACATACCTAAGAATCCTCTTAACTAAGATTAAGTGTGACTCTCTAGGGCTAACTTGGAATCTAGCACAAAGACATGTGGCAAACATTATATCAGGCCTACTGGCTGTAAGGTACAATAAAGAGCCAATGATTGCTCTATATGTTGTCTGATCAACAGGTTTCCCATGTTCATCAGCATCTATTACAACATTTGAGGGCATGGGTGTTTTCATACTTGATGCATCAGACATACCAAATTTCTTAACCAATTCTTTTGCATACTTGGTTTGAGAAATAAATATGCCTTCAGCATGTTGCATGACTTGCAGTCCTAAGAAGAAGGACAGCTCACCCATGCTACTCATTTCAAACTTAGAATGCATAAGCTTGGAAAACTTTTTGCACAGGTTTGAATCAGTGGAGCCAAATATAATATCATCCACATAAATTTGCACTAGTAGGGTATGGGACTTATGGGTTCTAATAAAAAGAGTTTGGTCTACTCTCCCCCTAGTAAAATCATTTTCCAGAAGAAAACATGCTAGGGTCTCATACCATGCTCTAGGAGCTTGCTTGAGACCATATAATGCTTTATGCAATTTGAAAACATAATCAGGGTGAGTTAGAGAGATAAAACCTGGAGGTTGTCTAACATAGACTTCCTCTTTGATGTCCCCATTGAGAAAAGCACTTTTCACATCCATCTGATAGACCTTGAAGCCTTTGTGAGCAGCATAAGCTAGAAATATTCTGATGGCCTCTAACCTTGCAACTGGTGCAAAGGTCTGGTCATAGTCTATTCCTTCTTGTTGAGAGTACCCTTGAGCAACTAGCCTTGCCTTGTTTCTGACTATAACTCCTTGATCATCCAGCTTGTTCCTGAATACCCACTTTGTTCCAACAATGGGATGATCTTTTGGCTTAGGCACTAGTTCCCAAACCTGATTTCTTTCAAATTGATGCAGCTCCTCTTGCATTGCAATGATCCATTGTGGATCTTGCTCTGCATCTTGAATGGATTGAGGCTCAATTTGAGATAGGAAGCAAGTGTGCATTAGGCTCTGGTTGACCTGATTTCTGGTTTGCACACCAGCTGAGATGTCTCCAATGACTTGGGAAGTTGGATGATCTCTTATTGTTACTAAATCAACAGGAGGTGTTGATTGTTCACCAGCCTGTGTTGTTGTTTCCTCTAGTGGAACAGCAACTGGTTCTTCAAGGTGATTTTCTTTTAGATGTTGAACTTCTTCTTCATCATCACTGCTGTCATTCTTTTCAGTAACTTGCAGTTTGTTCAAGTCTTCAGCTAAAGAATGTACCTGCAAAGGTTCTATGGTAGAAGCATTCTTCTCCTTGAAGGACATGTTAGTTTCATCAAAAACAACATGAACAGACTCTTCAATTTTACAAGAAGATTTGTTATAAACCCTATAAGCCTTGCTGATCATGGAGTATCCCAGAAACACTCCTTCATCAACTTTAGCTTGGAATTTTGCTAGATATTTCTTGTCATTATTATGAATATAACAAATACAACCAAAAACTTTAAAATAGTTTACTTTAGGTTTCTTCCCTTTGAGCAATTCATAGGGAGTCTTGCCCTTCAGTTTATGTATCAGGCTTCTGTTCAACACATAGTTGGAGGTGTTCACTGCCTCAGCCCAAAAGGATAGAGGAAGGTGAGCATCTGACAACAATGTAGTAGCAGATTCAATTAGGGTTCTATTTTTCCTTTCAGCTACCCCATTTTGTTGAGGAGTTCTAGGAGCTGAGAAAGTGTGCCTGATCCCTTCACTTTGACAGAACTCTTGCATGAGAAGAGAATCAAACTCTGTCCCATGATCACTTCTGATCAGGGCAATGTGAGTGTTGAACTCAATCTGAATGCATTTGAGAAAATCTGTCAAACACTTGAAGTTATCAGACTTCTTCCTCAGAAAGAATACCCAAGTGAATCTTGAGAAGTCATCTACAACCACTAAAGTATAGGACTTCCCTCCTAGGCTTTGTACAGATGTGGGTCCAAAGAGATCCATGTGCAACAAATACAAAATCCTAGGTGAATCACTCTTATTAAGTGACTTAAAGCTATTTTTAGTTTGCTTGCCTAATTGACATGCCTTGCAAAGTTCTTCCTTCTTGTAGGAACCAGAAGGTAGTCCTCTAACAAGGTTGTCTTTGGATAGCCTAGCAATGGTTCTAAGGTTAATGTGCCCTAGTCTCTTATGCCATAAAATATTTGGTTTTGAAATGGAATTAAACAGGCAAATATCTACTACAGGTGAAAGAAAATTAACTAAGTAAATGTTACCTCTTCTGTTACCTGTCAACACAGTTGTGTTGTCCACTGACTGGACTTTGCATATGGCTTTGTTGAAGGTCACTTGATATCCTTCATCACACAGTTGACTGATACTTATCAAGTTGTGCTTCAGTCCTTCAACATATGCCACCTTCTTGAATGTGACTGGGCCAATTTTGACTGCACCATATCCTTTTGTAGTTCCAAAGCTTGAGTCTCCAAAAATTACTTTGGGTCCTAGCTTGGCTTTGAAGGAAGTGAAATTATCCTTGTCCCCTGTCATGTGCTTTGAGCACCCACTATCCAGATACCATTGATGGTTTGATGCTGGATAGGTCTTCATCTGCACAAAAACAGCTTATTTGTTTTTGACCCAGTTAACCTTGGGCCTAGGTTGATAACCTTTAAATTCTGAAATAAAAGACATCTCAGGTTGACTCTTATAACCTTCAGGATGGTATCTCCTAGGAGGTACTATCCATTCAGTATAGGGGTTGAATCCATGAGATGTGCAACTTCTAGGATTGAATTTGACTGAGCCATTGAAAATGTGTTCACAATTCTGAACTCTGTTCGACGATCGTCGATCTGAGGTCGACGATCTTGGGTCAGATCGTCGATCTCTGTTCGAAGATCGATAGTGCTTGAGTTCAGAGTTTGGGTGTCGTCGAGCTGAGGTCGACGATCTGTGCTTAGATCGTCGAGCTCTGTTCGACGATCGTCGAGCTCTGCTCGACGCATTTTGTTGAACTGAAATTTTCTCTGGCAGGTCAGCATTCTTCCTAGCCACCTCTACTACTTCCTTTCCTTTGTCAGAGACAAATTTGATTGGAGTTGTTAACACTATAGGTTGGCTGGGGGAGGCACCCAAACCCAGTGTACTATTGAATCTAGAGTTCACTGTGCTTGTGATGTCCATAAGTCTGATACTCCTCCCATTTAGAGATTCTTCAAACTTTTTGGCCTTTGATAGTTCACTTTTCAGTGAAGCTATCTCCTCCCTACAGCATTCTAACTCCTCAGAGAGCTTGAGGTTCTTTGAGTTTAGGATACTATGCTCAGACAATTTATTCCTGAGAGATATTATCTCCTTCTCAGATTTTAATAGGTCTAGGCATAGTGTCTTAAATTCACTTTTGAAATCTTCAGAATGAAAATCAAAAGAATTGATTACCTGATCTTCATCTGGGTGAGTGTCTGAATCTGATTCTGATTCTTCATCAGAGTTTTGTTGTGATGCATTGATAGCCATCATGCAGAACTCCTTTTCATCTGCATCATCCTCATCATCACTGGAACTGGATGATGCTTCAGATTCCTCTTCAGTCTCACTTCAGGTCTCAGCAACAAAGCCTTTCCTTGTATGTTTGTTTTTGCTGAAGGAGGCTTTGTCTGAGTTGTTCTTCTTGTGATCCTTTCCTTTTCTTCTTTCTCTTCTATCTCTCTTGTCCTTATTCTTGTTCTCTGGACAGTCAGGCACAATGTGTCCTGGTTTCCTGCAACCAAAGCATATGATTTCTGTAGTGTTGTTTGATTTATCATACCTTGGTTTATCATGATCCTTGTATGGCCTTTTTCTGAAATCTTTTCTGGCCATTTTGTAGAATCTCTTAGCCAGTAGACTTATGAGCTCATCATTTCCTGTGGCTTTATCTTCAGGCTCCTCTTCTGCAGCCCTGAAGGCTATGGTCTTTTCTTTCCTTGTGGCTGGAGAGGCAGCCTTCTGTTCTTCTTCTCTATTTTTAATGAGCAGCTCATAGGATTTGAGCTTGCCCAGGAGAGCTTCAGTGGTAATCTCATTCAGACTTCTGGCATCTTTGATTGGCCAGATTCTTGAATCCCAAGTGCTGGGAAAGCACATCAGGATTTTATCATTTAGTTCAGTTAAAGAGATTTCCTTGTCCAAGGTCTTTAGCTCATTGACAATCAGACTTAGTCTATTGTACATGTCAGCCACTGATTCACCTTCTCCTTTCTTGAAGTTCTCATATTGACTTATCAGATGAGACCTTCTATCCTTTCTTTCATCAGCAGATCCTGAGACAATTTCAGAGAGTTTGTCCCAGGTTTCTTTGGCTGAGTTGCATTCAACTACCTTTTGAAAAATGTCATCAGACATGGTTTGGGCTAAGATGTTCATAGCCTTAGCATCTGCAATCTTCCACTTCTTTATATCTGCATCTGTTCCAGAAGGAGGTGGAACAGCACTTGTACTTGAGCTTGCTGGTGGAGTTGGACACACTGTCAAGACAGAATTAAAGATATCCTCATCAATAGAATTCATATACAATCTAATCCTTGCCTTCCAGAGTGCAAACTTGGAAAGGTTGCACACTGGTGGTCTGGTGCTTGCATAATCTTTGTTCTGTGCCATGTCTTTAAATAAATAAATAGATGTGTAGAAAATAATCCTCTACAGAGATTGATCTTATCAGGAATCTTTTGGTTCAGGTGTTAGCCTGTATGAACAACCAACCTCCCTCTGATACCAATTGAAAGTGAGGGTAAGATCTATCTCAACTCTAGAGGGGGGGGGGGGTGAATAGAGTTTACTTAAAATATTTTTGAATTATTAAAATAGCACAAATTGAAATTCTATTTAAGCTATAGTCTAAAGTGCTAACAGAAACTTAAAAACTAAAAAGAAAAGGACACAGCACACAGCAGACAAATCACACAAGCAGAACCAGAAGACACAAGGAAATATAGTGGTTCCCCAAAACTGGGTACATCCACTCTTCTACCACCCTTGGTAGGAATCCACTCAGGACTGAGTTGATCAGGTGTCCTGACACCAATGAGCTTTTGATAAGGTGCTCAAAAACCAAAGCTAGATTTTTTGATAAGGTGTCTTGCCACCACTGAGTTTTGACAAGGCTCTCAGAACCAGACAGAACTTTTGAAGGGAGTTCAAGAACCCTTTTACAGCAGGAAAAGAAAAAGTAAAAGTTGAGTTTGTCTTCTCTGTTCTCAGTCAAATGAGAGAAGCACAAGTGGATTGAAGATGTCAAAGCTCCCCCTGAGATGTAGAGAGGTTCAGGCAGAGAAGCTTTGCAGAAGGGTGATAGGTCTTCAGAACTTTGATCTCCAGCAAAAGATTGTGATGAGATGTCTGGAGATGATGAGATTGTGAACACTTTTCAGTCAGTAAGAAGAATTTTTTGAAGTTGCAGTTCTGTTATTCTTCTGCTATCAGTATTCTCTATTCTGTGTTCACTCTTCTTGTCAATCTGTGTATATCTTCTAGCTGAGAGGCAGAAGAGATGAATAATAATTTCTAAGATTCTCTTGTCCAAAAATAACCGTTGGTTAGTCATAAATGTTTTCCATAAATGGTCTTGTCTTTTAGAGGAAAGTCCAGCAAACATTCTCTGAATAATTCCTTGAAACTTGTTCCAAACGGCTGGGAGATCTTCTGCCATAAATGCTGATAATATTCAAAAACATTCCAAAGAACAGCAGCATTTGAAATCCTGAAAGCGTCGATCTCTCCAAAGAGAACGTCGATCTGAGCTCGAAGATCGTCGAACTGAGCTCAGAGATGAACCGAGATAAGCAGACAGAAATCGTCGATCTGAGCTCGAAGATCGTCGAACCGAGCTCAGCGACCTGAGAAACAGCTGAAGGAGGCATCGTCAAACTGAGCTAGACGATAGTCGAGGAGAGCTCGACGATTAAGCAAAAGCTAGCTAAAAGCAGATAGTCGATCTGAGCTCGAAGATCGTCGACCGGAGCTCGACGATTTGTTGAAGTTGAGCTCAGAGAGCGTCGAACTGAGTTCGACGATTCGTCGACCTCAGCTCGACGATAATTGCTTTAGACTTAGCTCTTCATCCTTGATCTTGGAGTGATCTTGGGGGCAGCTTCAAAACTAAGTTCTAGACCCTAGACTCATTCTAATGTTGACCTTCTCAACTATACAACTAGGTCAACTAGGATCCTAAGACAAGCATAGTGATCCTTATCCAAATTAGTAATAGGGTGTTCCAACAACGGATAATGGCATGCTCTCACTGGCGAGAGCTGAATAAAATTGGCAATAATAATTGTTATTACAAACAAGCATGAAGGTACATTGGCAGAAAGGGAGGCTACGAAGAGGAAGATGCGAGATCTAGAGGACTAGTAGGGTTCCCAGCGCCATCATCCTCGTTCCCGCCGCCTAGTTTTTGGAGGCACCAGCAGGTTGAAATAGGATGACAGGGTGGTATACCCTAGGTTGATCCGCCGAGCATGATCCCGGATCAGCGCGATGCATCTCCCTGGCGAAGACTCGGCAGTAGGCCCTCCCGGTCGATCAGTCTCGCCCAAGAAGAAATCTCGCTCCAGAGCTTCCAGCCTTTGCTCCACGGATTCACGGAACACTTTCGCCGTGGCGGTATGAGCACGGTCTCACTGGATGAGCTTGGAAAAAAGGGCCGAGATCTTCCTCCTTCGCCCCTTCGCGTTCCTGGCGCTGTTCAAGGTTTCCTCTATCTCGCCAGATGAAGGGAGGGGGGAGCCCTCATCATCATCATCATCATCATCTTCTTCTTCTTTTTCTTCTTCTTCCTCTTCTCCCTCGTTAGCTCCCGACCACAAGCTGGGATCCCCTGCAAAAGAGCGCCCAAGGATTTGATTAAGGCGTAACGATTAGCTGACAAGAATGTCTCGCATACCTGCAGTCCGGCGAGAACTGTTGACTAACGTCGGACGAGAAGGCCCGACCCCCCCATCGGTTCCATAAAGGAGGTGAAGAGGCTTGCCTCGCCCCAGGCGGAATGGCTTGCACACGATGATCCCAGCCTGGCCGGAAGCATGGGGGGAGTTATCTTCTCTCAAGGGATGATCGACATCCTTGGGAGTAGCGGATGGTTCAAAAGCCATCCTTCCTGCCTGCAGGGCGGGATTAGCCGCTGGGGAGGAAGTTCAACAGTTCTCGCCTCATCTTCCCGAGTGATGAGACCCGGGTCGGCGGAAGCTGGCACTGCGAGAAGACAGTTCAAAAAAGAAAGGGCATGGTTAAAGTATTGAGAAGTGATAGAAAATGTACCTATCATCCGGGTCTCGACCGAAGGAATTAACTCCAAGACCCTCGTTTGATCCTGAGGAGGGGGAGATGATAGGTCTGGGGGAATCGGGGAAGACCCGGCATTGTCATTTGGAATAGACTCCTGCGAGAGGTCACGTTAGCTATTGGTCCTATAACGCAATCATCTCGGTAGGTATGGTCAGAAGACATACCTTTTGCGGGGAGGGGTCCCCCGCGGGATTTGGAGTAGGAGAAGGTGGATCCCTGTTTTCGCGAGCAAGGTCTCGCCGGACCACCTTCGCTTTTTTCTTTTCTTTTTTCTTCTTCGGCTCAGAAGGATCAGTGGTTGGAGATTTCCTCGATAGCTAGGGTGCTACCGCAACACTGTTAGCCAGGGCTCGCGCCCGAGCCACGATTAACCGATCTTGAAGGTCCTGTGGAAGTGGCTTGGCAGCGCGTTTAGCATACATCGTGGTCTCGTGCAAAAAATCCCAGGCGAGAGCTCAGTCAAGAAACAGTAGTTTAGAGGCAAGACTTATGGTCGCCTGTCAGCGCGTATTTATAGCCGAAGTAGGGCCCACCAAAAGATTCTTTTGGCTGACAGGCACGTGCCCAACGAATATTTTGGGGTTGGACTTGTCTTGTCGAGCGCAGGGCTAGCTCGAAAAGAGCGGGGATTGTGTACAACCCCATATTCGCTGGGTAAGACCCAGAAGCTTCAGTGGTCTAAGTTGGGCTAGCCTCAGGCTAGCCCAAGGGCAAATAAACAGAGTTCTCGCTTCTTAAGGGGCTCCCGCCTAGCTATAGGCGAGACCCTTCGCGCCAGGCTTCGGGCTTTAGGCTAGACGAGCTTCTGCCTTGAGGGAGCTCCCTCCCAGAGGTAGGCGAGAGGGCATTGGGTGAGCCTTCAATTACAATAGCATTAAGACCACCAAGGGCGAGAACCTTCTTGGCCGGAGCTCTAACCAAGGTAAGCTCAATTGGGACCCGGCGAGAGCCTTCTCGGCCGGAGTTCTCGCCAGGTGGGTCCATGTGGTAGGGCCTGACGCCCATGAAAAGATTATTTTATTATTTCATTATCCTCAGGTAAAATTACCTATATGCCCCTGGTATGACAGCGAAATTCGGCTATTGGCAGACCCGTCAGGGGTATTTCAATATTTTCAAGTCAAGGGAAGGCTATAAATAGACCCATAAGGGCTTTTTGGAAAGCAGGCTTTCATTATTCTCCAACTCTAGTGCTTTCTGAAGAGCTCCCAACCCAACATTTGGCTTTGGAGGGGAAGCTCTCAGGGATCTTTCGGGTGTGAGGTGGGACCTCCCTGCTGAGGCTTTGGGTCAGTCTTAGGACCTTAGCAACCAGTCAAGGGTCGAGGTTTGAGAGAAGTAGGCGTCGGCTGCACCCTAGTTTGTGAACATTCGTTGAGGTCATTTTTGGCTTCAACACTACTGTCACTGCTACTTCTAGCAAGAATTCTCAAAATGTTTTGAAAAATCCTTCAATATCTTTTATCACATGTGCCATATGTGATAAGTTTGGACAAACAACTCACACATGTAGGAAGACATGTTACTGTGTTGTTAAACAAATCTGGGTACCTAAGGCGTCCACCTATTCTATGGGAGGAACCACTTGGGTAACCAGATCTTTACTCTCATCCTCTTTCTAGGTGTGTTGGAAGGCTAAGGACAAGGAAGATGTGTGGTACTAGGACTTATGGTGTTCAAAACACATGACAGGCAATAAGTCAAAGTTCCTTAGCCTTGAAATGAAGAAAGGAGGAGTAGTTACTTTTGGCGACAATAGTAAAGGAAATATCATTGGCATTGGAGTAGTAGGCGACAATTCTTTTACTATATCAAATGTTTTGTATGTTAGAGTTTTAAAACATAATTTAATTTCTATAAGTCAGTTTGGCGACATTGGTCTAAATATTTTATTTGATTCGTCTACAAACCTTTGCAAATTTTTTGATTCTAAAATAAATAATGTTGTTCTTACTGCACCTATGTCTCAAAATGTTTATATGATAAAATTTCATGATTTATCACATTCGTCTTTAAAGTGTTTTATGTCCATAAATGAGGAGTTAGACTTATGGCATAGGCGACTTGGACACTCTAGTGCCAAATTAATTTTAAAATTATCAAAAGATAAACTAATTAAAGGTTTACCAATTTTACGTGAAAGTTTATCCTCTTTATGCTCGCCATGTCAAAAAGGTAAATTTGTAAAGTCCTCATTCAAAAGCAAAAATATTATTTCTACTACTAGACCTTTACAATTGATTCACATGGATTTGTTTGGTCCAATTACTACACAAACTTTCGGAGTTAGAAAATACACTTTTATTTCAATTGATGATTATTCTTGTTTTTGTTGGACAATATTCTTAACATCAAAATCTATTGCATTCTTATAATTTTCTAAATTGTGTATACACATTCAAAATGAACTTGATTTAAAAATAAAATGCATTCATTTAGATCATGGAGGTGAATTTGATAATGATAGGTTTGTTTCTTTTTGTAATGAGTTAGGAATTAAACATTAATTTTCTGCTCCTCGTACACCACAACAAAATGGTGTGGTAGAGAGAAAAAAAGGACTCTTCAAGAACTAGCTTGCATTATGTTATCTGAAAACAAATTTTCTAAATCATTTTGGGCCGAAGCCATAAATACTGCATGTTATATTACTAATCGTGTTATGCTTCGACTATTTTGAAATTAATACCTTATGAATTATATTTTCAAAAGAAACCAAATGTATCTTATTTTAGGCTCCGTTCGTTTCAACGACATTGACATTTAAGTATTGGCTTTCAATTCAATATCAATACACATGGGAAATGATATTGGATTAAAATCCAATTCTTTTGTTCGTTCGCCCAAAAGTGTTATTTTCGCCCAGATGTGTTTTTTCGCCATGACGTGATTTTTTCAATCTGATTTGATTTTTTCAGTCTGAATGCGAAATTTTCATAAGAACGCGAATTTTTCGCCCGAACGCGATTTTTTCGTCCGCACGCGAATTTTATCGTCCGGACGCGATATTTTCGCCCGGACGCGATTTTTTCGCCCGGACGCGAATTTTTCGCCCGGACGCGAATTTCTCGCCCGGGCGCGAATTTCTCGCCCGGGCGCGAATTTCTCGCCCGGGCGCGATTTTCTCGCCCGGGCGCGATTTTCTCGCCCGGGCGCGAATTTCTCGCCCGGGCGCGAATTTCTCGCCCGGGCGCGAATTTCTCGCCCGGGCAGGAATTTTTCGCCCAAGCACGTCTCCCGTACGCGATTTTTCGCCTGAACGCGATTTTTACTTCTCAAATCGAATTTTTCGCCCCGACGCGATATTTTCGCATCCGGGCGAAATATTCGCGCCCGGGCGAAATATTCGCGTCCGGGCGAAATATTCGCGTCCGGGCGAGTAAATCGCGTCCGGGCAAGAAAATCGCGTCCGGGCGAGAAAATCGCGTCCGGGCGAGAAAATCGCGTCCGGGCGAGAAAATCGCGTCCGGGCGAGAAAATCGCGTCCGGGCGAGAAAATCGCGTCCGGGCGAGAAAATCGCGTCCGGGCGAGAAAATCGCGTCCGGGCGAGAAAATCGCGTCCGAGCGAAAAATTCGCGTCTGGGCAAAAAATTCGCGTCCGGTCGAAAAATTCGTTCCCGGTCGAAAAATTCGCGCCCGGTCGAAAAATTCGCGCCCAAGCGAAAAATGCGCGTCGGGGCGAAAAATTCTCGTCGGGGCGAGAAAATCGCGTCCGGGCGAGAAAATCGCGTCCGGGCGAGAAATAGCGTCCGGGCGAGAAAATCGCGTCCGGGCGAGAAAATCGCGTCCGGGCGAGAAAATCGCGTCCGGGCGAGAAAATCGCGTTCGGTCGAAAAATTCGCGTCCGGGCGAAAAATTTGCGTCGGGGTGAAAAATTTGCGTTCGGGCGAAAAAATTGTGTCCGGGTGAAAAATATCGCGGCCGGGCTATCGCGTCTGGGCGAAAAATTCGCGTCTGGGTTAAAATATCGCGTCCGGGCGAAAAAACCGCGTGCGGGCGAAAAAATCGCGCCCGGGCGAAAAAATCGCGCCCGGGCAAAAAAAACTCGTCCGGGCGGAAAAAAATGCGTTTGGGCGAAAAACCTTGTTTGGCCGAATAATTCATGTTCGGGCGAAAAAAATTGTGTCTGAGCGAAAAAATTACGTCTAGATGAATAATTCGGCCCAGACGACCAAAAATTGAATCGTAGCGAAAAATTTCTGTACGGGCGAAAAAAACACATTCGAGCAAAAAAATTGCGTCATAGAGAAAAAAACTGCGTTCGTGCAGAAATATCGCATTCAGGAGAAAAAAATCTGCCTGGATAAAAAAAATGCTTCAAGACAAAAAATTACGTCTGAGCGAAAAAATCGTACACAGATGAAAAAAACACGTCCGCGCAAAAAAATTGCGTCCCGATGAAAAATTGCGTTCGGTCGAAAAAAATCTCGTTCAGGCTAAAAAAATGGTCTCATTTTGAAAAACCGGACTGAATATCCGCCACTAGAGATAGATATTGAATCTATGAGTTTTTAGATTACCGTGAATATCGACGACTTTTCATCAGAAAGCCAATTCCAATTTAAAATTGTTGATACGAACAAGAGAAATGACATTCATATTCTCAAAGCCAATACTTCAATATCAATGTCTGTGAAACGAACGGACCCTTAAAGTTTTTGGTTGTAATGTTTCATTTTGAATACTAAAGACACATTAGAAAAATTTGATGAAAAATGTGATGAAGACATATTTATTGGTTATTCTTCGATTAGTAAAGCTTATAGAATTTTTAATAAGGGAACAAAAATAGTTGAAGAATCAATTCACGTTAAATTTGTTGACCTTCCCTCTAGTGTAGAAAATAACCTTGTAGGTAATGATGAAGAAAATTTTCCTCCACTAAGGTCGGATGATGATAAAATACTTAGAGATAAAGAAGACGATGAAGAAGACAAAGAAGAAAAAGAAGTAGTAGAAGTGGAAGAATACGTGCCTCCAAGTGAACTGAGGTTTTTAAAAGATCATCCACAAGATTTGGTGATTGGAGAACCATCAAGAGGGGTAAGTACACGTTCATCTTTACATGATTTATTTTCAAACATTTGTTTTATATCTGATATAGAACCAAAAGATGTGCAAACCACTCTAAATAATGATTCTTGGTTTTTAGTTATGAATGAAAAACTTAGTTAATTTGAACGTAATAAAGTTTGGAAACTTATAGAATTACCTTCAAATCATCCTTTTGTAGGTGTAAAGTAGATCATTAAAAATAAAATGGATAGTGAATCTAAGGTCACTAAAAATAAAGCTAGACTTGTAGCAAAAGGATATTCTAAAATT
This sequence comes from Platanthera zijinensis, assembly GCA_039513925.1. NCBI lineage: Eukaryota > Viridiplantae > Streptophyta > Magnoliopsida > Asparagales > Orchidaceae > Platanthera > Platanthera zijinensis. Next base: position 62,333,336 of record CM077081.1, on the reverse strand, counting down.
GAGGGAATAGATTTTGATGAAACTTTTGTACCCGTAGCACGATTAGAAGCAGTTACAATTTTTCTTGTATTTGCTAGCTTTAAAAGATTTAAATTGTTTCAAATGGATGTAAAAATTTCTTTTCTTAACGGGTATATTAAGGAAGAGGTTTATGTAGAACAACCTCCAGGCTTTGTTAATGAAAAATTTCCTGATTATATATATAAATTAGAAAAGGCCCTTTATGATTTAAAGCAAGCACCCCGAGCATAGTATGATAGATTGACTTTATATTTATTAAAAAATGATTACAAAATGGGTAGTGTTGACTGTACACTCTTTATTAAGCAAGTTCATGATGATTTAATAGTTTAGCAAATTTATGTTGATGACATTACTTTTGGAGCCACTAATGTATGTGATAATGTAGTTAATATTTTGAAAAGTGAATTTGAAATGAGCATGGTAGGAGAACTTACTTATTTTCTTGGTTTTCAAATTACACAAAGACGTGATGATAATTTTATTTGTCAATCGAAATATATTCATGATGTTTTGAAAAGATTTGGATTTGAGAATATAAAGCAAGCAAATACCCTTATGAGTGTTTCTTTGAAACTAGGAAAAGATGAAAGTGGATTATCTGTAGATTAGACATTATATAGAGAAATAATAAGATCACTTTTATATTTAACCACATCTAGACCTGATATTATGTTTGTAGTTTGTTTATGTGTTATATTTCAGGCTAATCCTAAAGAATCACATTTAAAAGCGAATAAATGTATTTTTAGATATCTTATTGGTACTTCTAAAATAGGTTTGTGGTATCCACATAATGATACTTTCATTTTGCATGGTTATTCTGACTCTGATTATGCTGGATGTTCATTAGATCGTAAGAGCACTAGTGGCACTTGTCACTTTCTAGGCCCATCGCTTATTTCGTGGTCAAGTAGGAAACATAATTTTGTTGCCCAATCCACTCCTGAGGCCGAATACATTGCATTAGGTAGTTGTTGTGCACAAGCTCTTTGGATGAAACAAACCTTAGAAGACTTTGGAATACATCAAGAAACTATCGAATTAAAGTGTGATAATAAAAGTGCAATTGATTTAACTAATAATCCGGTTCATCATTCTAGATCTAAACATATAGATGTTCTACATCATTTCATTAGAGACCATATAAAGGAAAATTCAGTAAAGGTTAATTTTATAAGCACAGATTCACAGCTTGCGGATATTTTCACAAAAACACTTCCAGATTCCCATTTTTCAATACTAAGACTAGAATTATGAATCCTAGACATTTCAAGCTGATGAATTCACATAAGTATTTTGAAAAAAAAATTAATTAATTGACACATAAAAACAAAAATTTATAATTAAAATTAAAATAACAAACATGTTAAAAAAATTGTACTGAAAAGCACTCACGAACATCACATCATAGTTCACTGAAATTATTACAAATACTTGTTCATCACAAAATACAAAAATAGGAAATAACATACAATTCACTATCGCCCGACGATACTAGCTGTTGCCTAACGATATCCTCATAAGCCATTTTCTGTCCGAAACCTTATAAATCTCTACTATCCCCAACACTGGTATCCTCTTGGTCTTCAGTGGATCTCTGACCGCTGCTATGTGTCCGATGAGGTCGGCACATTTACTGTCATGGAGTCTCCACGACCGGGTTTTCCCACTTTGCCGCCTTTGCCGGAGTTGGTTTCAGTTTAAGGCTCTTTGTCAGAAATTTATTCATGTGTGATGTTTTTTCACTTCCCGCTTGTGTTCCTCAAATGACTCTCGCAAGTCAGCCAATCCTTCTCGTAGTGATCCACCTCAAAGAAAATTTCACAACTACTATTCATCATGTTCTTCCTCAAAAGTTAATTATTTTTGGAAATCTCTTCTAAAAACCTAGATCTATGCTTTGGTGTGCTTCGCACTCCTAGATCTATGTTTGCACTTCATCAATCCCTTGGATCTATGATCTCTTCTCTCAAAAATTCAATTTTTAAGTTTATACCTAAACCTAGAAAAATCACCATAAAATCTGAAATTTGTAGGTTTATATGTCATTCATGATTTCTTTCTAAGGGGATTTGTTATTATCAAAAGGGAGAGATTGTTGGAGCATGCGTTCCATGCTTCTTGGTTTTCTAAAAACAAATCTCATTTATATTTGATCATAAGGTGTTTATGATGAGCAGATATCACAGGTCTAACACTACAATCATTTGGGCTTTGATTCGGGTTTGAATAGAGGAGTAAAGGTGATATCGCCTGACGATATCCACTATCGCCAACAGGAGACAGCTCAATGGACAGTTACAACATTATCTCCACGATATGCAGTTACACTCGATATCGCCCGACGATGTCAACATCGCTCAGGCGATAGCGCACGATTGGCCACGACCGATTCATCCCGCAGAAGTTTCGAATCATCAGACACATGGCAGCCGGAGAGGATATTGCTTGCAGGTGATATCCAGTATCGTCGAGCAATATCACTAAAATATGAAATAGGCTCATTTTTTTGTGGAGATTGCGACTTTGAGTTTATGGAGTGTTCCTTCCCGTGCATCCTGTCTAGAGGGCTATAGCATCTAAAAAAACTCCATCTTCTCAAGAAGGTTCAAGCGCGGAAAAGCGACGATTCGTACAAGACATTTGAAGCAACCCTGACAAGGATTCATCGGCACCTTCAATGCTTCATTAAGAGGGAGTTTTAAAAATGGAAATTGTTCTTTGTCATTCTTCATTATAATTGATAGAAGAAATCTCCGCCGTGTGCGTGGCGTTTAGATCCGTGTGTGGCTTAGGAGAGAATCACCGCCTTGCGTGTGGAGTCTAGGTCCTTGTGTGACTTAGTGAGTTTTCTCCGCCTTGTGTGCAATGACTAGATCGTCTTGTGATCTAGGAGGAGGCTAGTAGCAAGATCTGGGAAGAGATATGCTATAGCCAGCCGGTTCTTGTTAGAAAGACAGGTGAAATCAAAAGTTTGTATTTTTCAAAGCCTTGATATGTAGCTCTATAGAGATACGTTGTATTCTGTTTTAACATTTGGAAAATAAAATATCATCATTATTATTCTTATGATTTTCTAAGTGTTTATCTTTGATTATGAAAAATTAGCTTTGATTTTTGCAATTAGTTCACCGAGGAAAAATTATTTAAGAAAAAAATTATTAACCCTTATTTACCCCTCTCTAAGGGCGCCTCACAATCCAACAATCTAACTTTCCTCTTGTGAACTTATTCTCAAGAAGAAATCTAGACAACGTCTCATACCAATCTCGGGGAGCTTGTTTTAATCCGTAAAGAGCTTTATTAAGAAAATAAACATATTCAGGGAAAGTAGAGTTGACAAAACCTGGGGGTTGTGCTACGTATACTTCCTCTTTAAGATTCCCATTGAGGAATGCTGACTTCACGTCCATTTGATAGACCTTGAAGCCTTTGAGGGCAGCATACATAAGAAACAACCTGATCGCCTCAAGCCTGACCACTAGAGCAAAGCGCTGGTCGAAGTTGATCCCTTCTTCTTATCTATACCCTTGAGCTACAAGCCTGGCTTTATTCTTTATAATGATTCCATTTTCGTCCAGCTTATTTCTGAAAATCCATTTGGTGCCGATCACATTCTTTCCTTTGGGTCTGGGAACCAACTCCCAGACTTTGCACCTTTCAAATTGGTTGAGCTCCTCTTGCATTGTCATGATCCAAGAGGCATCCTTGTTTGCTTCTTCAAAATTATTTGGCTCAACCTGAGATAGAAAACTAAGATGCAATATCTCATTAGCTATACCTCTTCTTGTTCTAACTCTGTCACCCGACTCTCCAATGATCTGATCAGCTGGGTGATCTCTGAGGTGTATGAACACTAGGTTTCTTCCTCTTCCACCAGCAGGTTCTGCCACATCAGGTGCATGCTCTGTGGTTGGTTCACATCCATCATACTTGGATCGACGACCTTGACAGAGCTTAGAGCATCATCCTTGATTGCTTCATCCAAGCTTATTTCTTCAAACTTGGTACCTACATATGCACTAATAACACTAGACGAGATGCTATGGAGCATGCTTGTCTCGTCAAATATAATATTAATAGACTCTTCTACAACTAGGGGTTTCTTGTTGAAAATCCTATATGCCTTACTATGGTTACTATAACCTATGAAAACACCTTCAAAGCATTTTTCGCTAAACTTCGCATGGTAATACTTCCCATTATTAAGTACGAAGCATTTACTATCAAAGATCCTAAAGTAGGACACAGTCAGTTTTCTGCCCTTCAATAGTTCATAGGGAGTCATTAAATGACATTTGTTGTATTAGGGCTCAGTTTTGCACGTGATAGGCAGTGTTGACTACTTCGCCCCAGAAGTACTCTAGTAATGAAGCGTCATTCAACATAGTTATACATGCTTTAATTAGGGTTCTATTCCTTCTCTCAGCAACTCCATTTTGATGTGGAGTATGAGAGGTGGAAAACTGATGAAAGATACCTTGACTTCCATAAAATTCTGTCATAACACCAGACTCAAAATCTGTTCCGTGATCACTTCTGATTTTGACCACTGAGTAGTTTAATTCATTCAGGATTTGTCGTACAAAATTAGTGAAAGAATCAAAGGTGTCTGACTTGTGTTTCAAAAAGAATACCCAAGTAAAATGAGAGTAGTCATCAATAATTACCAACGTATATGCTTTACCTCATAAATTGTGAATTGGCATGGGACCGAATAAATCCATATGGTGTAAATACAAATTCCTAGAGGAATCTTTTTCAGAAAATCCCTTAAAGGTAGCCCTTGTGTGCTTACCCATCTAACATGCGTGACATGGACTCTCTTTAAGGCACTTAATGTTGGGGGCATCACACATTAAGTTGTGTGAAAATAGCATGTTTATTGTTTTGAAATTAATATGTGCTAGTATCTTGTGCCATTGGTCACAAAGAGACGCACTACTTTTAGCCAAAAAGCACACTGGTGTAGAGTTTTCTAGACATAAAAAATTTAAACAAAAGATATTTCTACTTCGAGTGCCTGTTAAGATTGTTCCCAAATTTGCAGACGATTTTATCAGACACTTGTTCTTGTAGAACTCAATGATATATCATTTGTCACATAGTTGACTTATGCTTATCAGATAATGTTATAATCCTTTAACATAAGCCACGTATGTGAATGAGACTATCCCAGTTGAAATCATACTGTAGCATTTAGTGATTCCCTTGTCTGATCCTCCAAAGATTACCTTTGGACCGTCTTCAACTAGGGTGAATTCTCGCAGTAGGCTTCTTGTCCCGGTCATGTGCCGAGAGTATCCATTGTCCAAATACTAGATCGGAGTTTTATTAGCCTTTGGACATACCTGCAACCATAAATCATTTTACCTTAGGAACCAAAATATATTTATGTCCTAGGTTCTTTGTTAGTTTGACACCACTAGAAATATTAACGTTCTGAGTGGTCGGTCTCACACTGTTAACTTGAGCAGCTTTAAAATTAGTAGGGTTAAACCAACAATCTGCGCCAACATGACCAATTTTACCACAACACTAATAGTCAAACCTATTATACATTCTCTTGTATTCCTACTTTACCTTTTGTACGGGAGGTCTAGCAGGGGCTACAGACTTGGAGGTGGAAGCCTCCTGATTGCAGCACACAAAAGGCTTCTTAATTACCTTAGCCTTAGGTACGATAGTTTTGGCTTTCAGTGCCTTCTTATAATTAGGTCCATGAACATAAGGACCATACTCTTTTAGAGTTATCTCTTCATAAGGATCCTTAAAAACACTTGCCCCAAAGTCTCGGGGATGGGTCCATCCTTGATAGCGCTTCTGAGAGAACTAAGTTGTCAAACTAAATCACCTAGAGGGGGGTGAATAGGTGAAATACGTGCCAAATGCGGAATAAAAAAAATTAACACAGCACAGATAAGTAATCAAGCAATCACACAGACGACAAGAGATTTACAGTGGTTCCCCAATCTTGGGTACGTCAACTTTCCTCACCGATCTAGCAAATCACTAGACTCGGCTACTCCACTATCTCGGATTGCAAACCAATCCTACACCTCGGAACTACGTTCCTACAAAACTCGATCCCAAACGGATCTACACTCGGAAGATAAAACTTCCTACCACTCGGAGATAAATCTCCTACAATGAAATTGTTTGAAGAAAAATACAAACAAAATAATACAGATCTGGATCTTTGGCTTTGTCTTCTTCGTTGAGAGCTTTCGGCTTGGACAGAAAAAGGTTGAGAAAGACTTGACCGAAATCCGGAGATCTGAAATCTAGAATCACCACGATCGAATAGAAATATCAGAGATCGATGAAGCACGACGTGATCGGATGATTCTTCTTGAGTCTGGATTGCTGGAGAAACTGAGATCGATAGCAGCGGCGTGAGAACGACGATCCAGAGCTTCTTCCGAAAACAGTAATGACGGCGGACAGAAAGATTAGGGTTTTTGGGATTTTCTCTTTCTTAAAAAGTAATCTCTGTAAACGCGTGTATTTAGTCAAGTCTAAAAAGACCTATTTATAGGTGGTCTCCAATGGTCATAAACATAATTAAGGATGACACGTGGACCAATCAGAAAGGACTATTTGAAAATACACAAAGAAACTTGACTTAGAGAAATTTAGGAAATTCGAACAGACATACTTGAGAGACAGAGACATACTCGAGTAAGAGGTTACATACTCGAGTGGGTATGAGGGATATACTCGAGTATCAAGATAGAAACTACTTGAGTGCTTCAGGGATCAATACTCGAGTGACTTAGAGAACCTACTCGAGTATGAGCAAATATACTCGAGTATAAGCACTTAGAAAAATTTCTCAGATAAGACTTGAAGAGCTACTCAAGTATAAGAGTTTGAGATACTCGAGTATGGAGAAGATAGACTACTCGAGTATCTAAGGAAAACTACTCGAGTGACCATTAACCTACTCGAGTATGAAAAACAATCTACTCGAGTACAGAGTTACTTACTCGAGTATTTCAGAGAACTACTCGAGTATGAGGACTTAGAGACTTTCTAGGATAAGAAGTCCAGATCTACTCGAGTACAACCAGAACGCTTACTCGAGTAACTAACCATCTACTCGAGTATAAGGTATCACTTACTCGAGTGAAGGAAAATCTACTCGAGTATAAGCTTTCATACTTGAGTAAATAGAGAATCCACTCGAGTAAGTAGTCCAACCTACTCGAGTACAGACTCACTTACTCGAGTATACTATAGAAGTACTCGAGTATGTGGTCTTAGAAAATTCTTCTGAGATAGACTTCAAAACTCCATAGTCCAAGTGCATGTTGATGAAGTGTATCCCAATAGAGAGGCTATATATGAGCCAACACCTTGGATCACACAATGAGGAATTACATTGTATGGTCCTGTGTTTGGTGACCCATTATAGACTGACATTGGTCTACACTTGACAATAAGAACCTGCACACATACAACTCAAACACAATATCAAATACACCTTAATTCATCTTAGTTCAAGGTCCGACTTCCTACAAATCTGAGGTATTGTGGAGACAAATCCCAACAATCTCCCCCTATTTGTAGATGTCAGCATCCTCTACACTAAGGTGAATTACTTAGAGTAAAAAGAACAACAAAACATATACTGATGAAAAATAAAAATGAAGCAGGAGAAATAATAAAGATAGCTATAATTAGAATCAAATATATATATAGAAATGATTTCAAAAGATTAAATGTCCATTTGCACATCCTCATTCACTCAAGAAGGGGCTCCTCTATGCAGTCTTTCTCTTTTAAGCTCTTGCCTCTCTAGGTAGCTGAAAGGTTTGGGAAAATAGGTCTTGGGCCTTGGAGGAGCAGCTTGATTGTTATATCCCCAATTTCTGTCATGCAATCTTATTTTGATTTCGGATGCATCATATGCTTTCCATTCTGAGTAGCTATAGTACTGATCTCTATTTTCACCAAAATCTATTACCAGCTTTAAGGTATCAAGGATAAGAGACTTGGAGGTAGGACTCCAAACCTCTGCATGAATAACTTCTGGTCTACCTTCTAGAGCTGGGGCAGGCTCTCTCCTTGGTGCAGAACGGCTAGCAGAAGCGCCGTCATCATATTTTCTTTTCTTTCTAGGGGCACCCTGAGAGCTTGGAGGAAAATCATCTTGCCACACATCATCATAAGAAAGAGGAGGCTCAGTCATGTCACCAGTAGGTCTAGGTGAGAAGACTGGCACATACTCTGGAAAGTTGGCCTGATTTGGAGCACTTGAGGGAGGATGATCTTCAAGAGGATCTAGGGACTTTGGAATTATGGCAGGGTTAAGCTGGGAGTTGGGAAAATTCTGATTATGCAACCATACTGCAGTATCATAGGTATATAATTTTATAGATTGAAGTTGAGCTAGAATGTCTGCTTTCATTTCTTTGACTAGATTATCCATAGATGCTTTAGATTGTTCAGATATTTTTTCAACTTGTTCTTTGACAATCTTCTCCCCCTTACTGATATCTACTGATAGTTGGGAAATTGCTTCATCTCTGAATGTTCCAACTTCTTCACAAACTTTCATGACATTTGAGGCAGCATCCTTTTCCAATTGAATCCGATTATTTGTAACTGTTTCAGCTTGATTCTTGAGTAGACCTATACTAGTAATAGTATGATCAATGGCTTTGCCACCCAACTAAAACAGTCTCTTGAGCTCATCAGTGTTTGCTTGAATTTCAGCAAATCCTCTACTCATCTCAGTTTCAAGAGTAGAGATCTTGTTGTTCACTGATGCCAGAGAATCATCAAAGTACTTTCTCTGTTCACGGAATATTTGCTCAATCTTGCTTACAAAATCTGAGGAGCTAGGGGGATCTGAGGCTGGGGCTGAGGCTGAAGGAACAGGAGCAACCCATGGGCGATTTCAGTAATCTCAACTGAGCTTTCAGCTCTCTTGAAAGGTGGTACCACAACTGAATCTTCTGTATGGATGAAAGAGGGAAGAGAGAAGTCTAGTGTCCTCAGAGGAGCATCCACTGGTTCTGGAGACATGTCCTCATCATCAGACAGTAGATTAATCTCTGGCTGACCTTGCTGTTTATCAGGGGACTGAGTAGGAGAGGTAGGGGGTACCTTTACAGGGGAGGGAGAAGGATCCTTAGCAGGGGAAGGATCTGCTTGAAAGTGATCCTCAGGAGATAGCATAACTGAATCATCTTGAAATACTGGATCATCTGACCTGAGTTCATCAATCAGTCTGTTAATGTCTTCAGCAGTAGTGAGAAGGTTTTCTTGAGCTTGAATTTCTGAGGTGAGATCTTCTGGAGGTGGAGAAGGAGGAGGAGTAGGATCTTGGATCAGATCTTGCTGAGCAGAGTCTTCTGATGCTTTGTGCTGAGGATTAGATGAGGCAGGCTCCCCCTCAACTATTGCACCCGAGGTGGTAATAGTGTGATGTAAAGGAGGAGATGGAATCCTGTCATCTGAGACAAGGGGCTCTCTGGGCTCATCTTCTAAGGTGACAGCTGCTTTGGAGGCTTGAGCAGTGTTGAGGAGTTTGATTTCATATCTTTGGATTGAGAGGATGGATACTTTCTTCATATGATGGAGGGGAGTGCCTTTAGATAAATCAAACACTGTAGGATTGATCTCATGGAGGAGGAGTGAGATAATCCTGGCATAGCTTGGTTTTTCACACTTTCTTTGATTTTGTCCAGTATCATCATTCCAAATTGGAATTTCTTCCGGCATACTATGGCTTGCATAACATCAAAACTTTTTTGGGAAATTTCTCTGAGGGAATAGGTTTTGCATAGAAGAACTTTGGCAATCACATCCACAAGGAATTTGCCCTCTGAATTGTAATCTGCACGGCGGAACGAATATGCTTCATACGGGTTTATTCCACAGAAGAAACTGGTTCTCTTGGAATCTTCAGGAGTCAGATCATCTTCTTCATCCACCACTGGTAATTTTAACAGAGTAGCTAAGGAAGTTTTGTCCAGACGGATTTTGAGTCCACTGACCTTGGATTTTAGAACTGTACAATTGCGCTTGACCTTATAATTCTTGTAGAACTCCTCGAATGCAGGGAAAATAACTTTGCACGGTGTTTGGAGGATGAACGAGAGACCGGCGGTATCGAACAGAATTAGCAGGTTTCGAAAATCATCGGAGAGGTCGGCTATACCTTCAGGGTCGAGCTCTGAGCCGATTCCAATCTTGGAGTAGGGAGCCATCGACGATTCTGGAGTACAGAGGAGACGAAGTGACAGAGCTCTGCGGGTTCCGGAATATGAAGCGACGACGGCTACTCGGGAGAATGAGGAGTGGAAAGGATTTCCGATTTTTATAAATATATATATGACCCTAATTAGGTTTAAGTAGGAGTGATAAAATCATACCTATTGCGGAGCGGCAAATGCTTTGGTGCGAATAGAAAAAAAAATGAGAGATTCAAATTTCTGATTTACGTATACTCGAGTAGATTTCGCCATACACGAGTATGAGATGGAGCATACACGAGTAGATCTAGTATATACACGAGTAGGTTACCAACTACTCGAGTATGTAGATTCTGTTACTCGAGTATTTCCGTTTACTCGTGTATAAGTCTCCATATACTCGAGTATATCACTTTGAAATACAATTTACTTGGGAGAAATTTTACTGCCACTGATATCTTCAACTCTAAGCCTATCTTTGAATCCACTATAACTATTCCTCTTTGTTGAGCAGCCCGAGTTCCGTTTTGAAGAATGAAAACTTGGACTCCTCCAGCGGTTTGGTGAATATATCGGCAACTTGCCTGTTTGTGGAGACATATTGTAGATCTATGTCTCCATTTTCCACATGCTCCCGGATGAAGTGATATCGAAGCTCTATGTGTTTTGTCTGGCTGTGGGAGACTGGGTTGTTGGCGATTGCTATTGCGCTGGATGAGTCGCAGAACAGAGGAACGTTCTGGAACCTCATGTTATAGTCTTCAAATTGATTCTTGATCCATAGAAGCTGGGCACAACAACTGCCTGCAGAGATATACTCTGATTCAGCCGTTGAGATGGCTACACAGTTCTGCTTCTTACTGCTCCAGGAAATAAGTCTCCTTCCGAGAAATTGGCAAGTCCCGGAAGTACTTTTCCTGTCGTCTTTGCTTCCTGCAAAATCTGCATTTGAAAATCCAATTAGTTCACTATCATTACTTCTTGGGTACCATAAGCCAAGATTTGGTGTACCTTTGAGGTATCTCAAGATTCGCTTTGCAGCAATGTAGTGAGATTCCTTAGAGTTCACCTGAAATCTAGCACATATACATGTTGAAAACATTATGTCTGGTCTACTTGTGGTAAGGTAGAGCAAGGACCCAATTATGCTTCTGTACTTGGTTTCATCAAAAGGTTTCCCTTTCTCATCCTTGTCCAGAGACATAGCTGAGGCTATTGGAGTCCTCATAGAGGTTGCATTCTACATTCCGAATTTCTTAAGTAGCTCTTTGGTGAATTTGGTCTGTGAGATGAAAATTCCATCCTCAGATTGTTTCACTTGAAGCCCTAAGAAATACTTCAGCTCTCCCATACTGCTCATTTCAAACTTCCCTTGCATAAGTTTAGAAAACTTCTTGCAGAGGTTGTTGTATGTAGAGCCAAAAATAATGTCATCGACATAGATTTGCACTAGCAAAATCTTGCCTTTTATTTCCCTAAGAAATAATGTCTTGTCTATATTTCCTCTTGTGAACTTCTTCTCAAGAAGAAAGGTAGACAGCGTCCCATACCAAGCTCGAGGAGCTTGTTTAAGACCATATAAAGCTTTTTACAGTAAATAAACATGATTAAGAAAAGTTGACTCAACAAAATCTGGCGGTTGCTCTACATACACTTCTTCCTTTATGTCACCATTCAGGAAGGCGGACTTGATGTCCATCTGATAGACGGTAAAGCCCTTAAGTGCAGCGTAGGCAAGAAATAACCTGATCGCCTCCAGTCTTGCCACTGGAGCATATGTTTGGTCAATGTCGATTCCTTCTTCTTGACGATAGCCCTTGGCGACAAGTCTGGCTTTATTCTTTATAATTGTTCCATTTTCGTCCATCTTGTTCCGGTAGACCCATTTTGTCCCAATGACGTTCTTCCTCTTGGGTCTAGGAACAAGTGTCCAAACTTTACATCGTTTGAACTGATTCAGCTCATCTTCCATGGCTAGAATCCAGGATGCGTCGGAGTTGGCTTCCTCAAATTTCTTTGGTTCAACCTGTGAAAGAAAACTTAGGTGTAAATTTTCGTTAGTTGTACCTCGACGAGTTCTGACGCCATCCTGAGGATCTCCTATGATTTGGTCTAAGGGATGATCCTTCACATGTCTGAACTCTAGAGTCCTTTCATCTGGGATCTCTTCAGCCACTGGAGTTGCATCTTCAGCTGGGATGTGTTCTTCATCTTGATCATCTACCTCTCCAACAGGAGTTGTAGAGGTGATCTTGATGAACGTCTCATCTTTACCTTCAGTAGGTTCATCTAAGCTGATTTCCTTCATCTTTGTACCTGCATCTTCAATAGGCACACTAGAAGAGTTGCTTTGCAGCAGACTCGTCTCATCAAATACAAGGTGTATCGACTCTTCTACCACAAGAGTTTTTATATTAAATACTCTATAGGCCTTACTATGGCTACTATAACCTACAAAAATACCTTCAAAGCTTTTCTCGCTAAACTTGGTAGTGCGATACTTGCCGTTGTTAAGTACGAAGCACTTACAGCCAAAGATTCTAAAATATGAAATGGTTGGTTTCCTGCCTTTTAGAAGTTCGTAAGGAGTCTTATCATGGTTCTTGTTGATGAGAGCTTGATTTTGCACGTGACAAGCGGTGTTGACGGCTTCAGCCCAGAAATACTCTAGAAGTGAGGCATCACTCAACATAGTCCGGCAAGCCTCTATGAGTGTTCTGTTCCTTCTCTCAGCTACTCCATTTTGCTGTGGAGTACGAGGAGAGGAAAACTCATGAAAGATACCTTGACTTTCGCAAAATTCTGTCATGGCTCCAGACTTGAATTCCGTTCCATTGTCACTTCTGATTTTGACTACGGAACAGTTGTATTCATTCTGGATTTGCCTAACAAAACTAGTGAAAGTACTGAAGGTGTCTGACTTGTGTTTCAGAAAGAACACCCACGCAAAGCGCGAGTAATCATCCACAATAACAAACGTATATTCCTTACCTCCCAAACTTCTAACTTGCAGTGGACCAAACAAGTCCATATGGAGAAGCTGTAAGCTTCTATTGGAATCCTTGCCTATTATGCTTTTAAATGAACTCCTTGTTTGCTTGCCTTTGATACAGGCGTGACAAAGACTGTCCATAACACACTTGACATTAGGTGCATCACATACTAAGTTTTGAGAGAATAGTTTATTAATAGTTTTGAGATTAATATGTGCTAGTCTCTTGTGCCATTTGTCAGTAAGAGATGCACTACTTTTTGCTAAAAGACACACTGGTGTAGACGATTCTATACAAATGAAGTTTAAACAGAAAATATTTCTGCTTCGAGTGCCTGATAAAACAGTTTCCATGTTGTCAACCGATTTTATCAAATACTTGTCAGCATGAAATTCAACCACGTATCCTTTGTCGCATAGTTGGCTTATGCTGATGAGATTGTGTTCCAATCCTTCAACATAGGCTACATCCTAAAAGGATACGCTACCGTTAGTAATCATACCGTAGCCTTTAGTTATTCCTCGATCTGAACCTCCAAAGATGACCTTTGGTCCGTTGCAGACTGAGGTGAAATTCTGGAGTAGGCTTCTTGTCCCGGTCATATGCCGAGAGCATCCACTGTCCAAGTACTAGATTGGCATTTTGGTGGTCTCTGGACATACCTGCAATTACAATCACTTAGCCTTAGGAACCCAAACAAGTTTGGGTCCTTGGTCTCGAGTTCGAATACTCCCCCTACGAGCATTAGCCTCATGACTGGTCATTCTCACGTTGCTAACTTGAGGGGTTGCAACATTTCTAGGATTGAACCAACAATCGATGCCAAAATGACCAATTTTGCCACAGCACCAACAGTCGAACCCGTTGTATCTTTGCCTAGTGTATTCCTGCTTGATTTTCTTAAGTGATGGTCTAGCAGGAACTTCACTCTTGGAGGAAGAAGCTTCATGATGATGGCAGCTACATGAAGTCTTATCCTTCATAGGCTTTTCCACAATAGGTTTTACCTTTGGTGTCTTCTTGATGTTATGACCATGAGCATAAGGTCCATAGATTTGAAGTTGAATCTCTTCATAAGGGGCCTTAAATACACTCTCTCCAAAGTTACGAGGACGAGTCCAACCTTGGTATCTTGACTTAGGCTTCTCGGGGATCGGCCTAGAGAAGTGTCCATAGGTGGACTTATAGTCGTATTCGTTCGTAGGAAAGATAACTTTCTTGAACAAAACTGGTTCTAAGGGAGCTTTCACTTTTTCTTCAGCTAGAGCCTTCTGGGCAGCCTTATTCTTTCTCTTGGCCTTGTTTCTCCTAGAAGATTTACTAGAAGCACCAATGTGGCCTAAACCAGCACCCTTGGCCTTAGCTGAGAACTCAGCAACTAGTGGAAGAACTGTCTTAGGCTTGGAGAAACTCTCAACAAGTTTCTTCTCAGCCTCGAGTAGTTGTTCCAATTCTTTGATGATTTCATCTTTAAGGTCGAGGTTCTTGAGAGCTTGATTGTATTCCTCCATAGCAACATTGAATTTCTCTTGAAGAGAGTTAGTCCTAGTGACTTCTTCTCTCAAGCTGCTCTCAATAGCCTGTAGAGATTTTATCTCTTTGGCTTGAGTTTTCACGACTCTGCGACATTTTTCGTAAGCCGTGAGTAACTCCTTATACTGTCCCATGAGTTCAGATTCATCCTCAGAGGAATGGCCCTCTTGCTCATTATCATCATCAGATTCAGAGAGAGGAGTGTGAGATTTTACCTCCCTAGTGAACTGGGGGACTTGTTCATCATCAGAGTGAGCCATGAGCCCGAAGTAAGCTTCCTCTATGAAAGTGAGGGGATAAGTTGTAAACTACTCTAGAGGGGGGGGGGGGTGAATAGAGTATTCAAATTTTATGAACACTTAGTCAGCTCCCTTGGAGTTTATTTGCGGAATAAAAAATCTGATACTTGAACCCTAAGAGCCTAACACAGTGAGGTGCACAAGTGAAGAGGTTGACTGAAATTTCAGTTAACTACAAGCCTATCACAGCAACTAGCAACCCTAGGTAGTTCTAACACAGCCACAGAATAAACAAATCAGCAAGAACCAGAGAGACACAGGATATATAGTGGTTCCCTTTAAATAGGTACATCCACTCTTCTACCACCCTGGTAGGAATCCACTACAGGTTTTTGCTAAGGTGCCCTGCCACCAATGATCTGATTCAGGTAGATCAAATAGACCCTTTGAGCTTTTGATAAGGATGCTCAACCACAGGTTGTTGATAAGGTGCCCTGTCACCAACGTTCACTTTTGAAGAGGTGTGAACAAACTCTTTTTACAAAGGGGTTGAGAGGGTTAGATTATCTTCTCTGTTGTAAATACAGATTAGAGAAGATTTGTGGATTCTCTAAAGAATCAAAGTCTCCCCCTGGCTCAGTGGAAGTCCAGGGAAAGCCTTTGCTTCAGGATGAAGGAGTTTCAGATAAACTGAAACTAAATCCTCAGAGATCTGAAGACTGATTTTTATCAGGTCTTAAGATTCTGGAGCACTTGAAGCAGAACTGGAGCTCTTTCTGAAGTCTTGAAAACTCTAAGCAAATGCTCAGGAGACTTGAGAATGAAAGATGATTGCTCTGGGCTTTTGCTTCAGGAAAACTTTTCTTCTTCTTGTTGTGAGATT
Organism: Platanthera zijinensis; assembly: GCA_039513925.1. NCBI lineage: Eukaryota > Viridiplantae > Streptophyta > Magnoliopsida > Asparagales > Orchidaceae > Platanthera > Platanthera zijinensis. Next base: position 62,317,459 of record CM077081.1, on the reverse strand, counting down.
GTGAAGAGCTGCTCTGATGATGCTTGAGCGGATGAATAATCTTTCTCTGTGTCTGTAACTTCTTCTTTTCTGAGAGCAGAAATCTCTTTTAAATATGTCTTCACGTTTTTCCTTTGGAACGGCTCTATTGATTTGAATTCTCGAGCCCTGCAACAGATTATCTCAAAATAGAATATAGCAATAGGAATAGAATGGCCTATTAACTTTCTGTCAGTCCCAATAAGGAATAAAATAAGCGGGAAAAAATATCTCAGCATAAAGACGTACCATTCTTGGAAATAGTACATAGTACCAACGGCTAGAAAACAGGCTGGAAAGATAAAGTCAACGCAATTTGTATAATAGGACAAAATGCTTTATCAAGAATACTGAATCCCGTGATTTATGCTTGACAGAATTTGTAATCAATTTATTTGAATTTAAACCATAAATTTAGCAACAATAATATCAGAGAATCAATCTAACCACCAACTAAAACACTTGGAAATAAACCAAGGAATAGAATAAATACAAAAAGATAAAGGCAGACAGAAATCGTCGAACAGGAGTTCGATGATCGTCGACCTGCAAACAGATCGTCGACTAATAGCAGGAATCTGTCGGAACAGAAATCGTCGACCAGAAATCGTCGACCAGCTAATAGATCGTCGACTGGCTAACAGATAGTCGACCAGCAAACAGATAGTCGACCAGCAAACAGATAGTCGACCAGCAAAAGCAAATATCTGTCGAGACAGAAATCGTGAAGCAAGAACACGATCGTCGATCTGTTGATGACAGATCGTCGACCAACCTTCAGAGCGTAGTAAGCTTGCTCTGAGATCGTCGACCAACGGTCGACGATAATTGTCTTGTCTTCAACGATTCAATAGCCCTGCTATCGTCGACCAATGATCGACGATCGCGAGGCCTCGTTCGACGATGGTCGAACGGAAAAGCCTTAACTACAAAAACATCTAGAACTTCTAACCTAAGCTCTAGGTCAGTTATATACTGCCCTAGGGAGACTAAGCAAAGTCTAAACATGATCATATATCTTTATATGGATCAAGAGGGGCTGGAAAGGGATTACATAAGCCAAATCACATCTAGGGTACCAACAATCTCCCCCTATTTGGGTTATGTTATCCAATCCAGTTTAAAGGCTAAAGCAGACAACAACAAATCTAAAGATTAACCAGAATGATAAAACACAGGCAATACACAGAAAATATAACAAGCATAAATCGGCAGAAATGGAATGTATCAAGCAGATTTATCAGCATGTTTAGCATCAGATGAGTTTTTTTGGGTATTGCAGCTGGTTTGAAAATAATTTCTCTGTTAGGGTTTGCTGCTTGTTTCTTGGATAGCATTAGATCATGTTCACCTATGATTTTCTTTTCAGCATAACTTGGTAGAACTGCAGCAGGATGAAGTCTCATGTATTCCTCAGTGTCAAAGGCTTCTGGATTGACTTGAATTCTGCTGAGTTCCTTTTCTCTGAATTCTGACATTGTTGAGTAAGCTGTAGGATCTAGTCCTTGAGATTTGGCTCTCTCCATCATGCTTAGTGCAATAGACTCTTTGAATCTTACCATAGAGGCAATCCTTTCAGCTTCAGTTTTATCTGATGGAGAGGGAGGTCTATCAGTATCTGTATGAGCTGCAATCTCCATGTTCCTTTGAAGAGCTGTAGCAAGTTTGCTTGAATCAAGAGGAATCTGCACAGCCTTCTTAGGATTAGTTTGAGCATATAGAGATTTTGGAGGTGCAAGCTCAATGAACTTTTTGTGGGATTTTTCTGAAAAGACCACTCTTTTTCCTTTTGATTCAGTTGTCTCAGCAGCAGCAGGTTTTCTTGAAGAAGAGGATGGACCTTTCCTGTGAGGAGAAGGAGGAGGAGAGAATGTAGGATGCTGAAAAGTCATCTCCTTTATTTGTTCCACGAGAGCATTGTCATTTCTTTTTCTTCCCTGTCCTGAAACATCTTGGCCTCCCTGGCTTTGATTACTCCTTCTTTGGTAGGTCTGAGAAGTGTTAGAGCTGGCTGACCTTGTAGAGGGGGCAGAAGAGAGACTTCCAGAGGCTCCAGCACCAGGAGGTGGAGGAGGACCTCTGGGGGGGAATTTCTGAACAGGAGTGTCATATCTCTTTGTCCTCTTCTTCTCTTTAGTCTGATTCTTTGACAGTCTCATCCATGGCTGAAATTCCTTGCTCTTAGGATCTATTACCTTCAGAATGTAATAGGGAACATCCTTGTTAGGATTGGCAGTAGGAGGAGCAGGAGCTTTTCTTTTCTTGGAAGCAACTCTTTTCCTTTTCTTAGTGGAGTCAGAATCATCAGAATCATCATCATCATCATCAGAATGAGATGAGTCTTTCCCAGCATAATCATCAAAGTCAAGTTCAGAAGGATCCTTGGCAGCAGGTTCAGCTTTGTCTTTCTTTTCTCTTTCTTCTTTCTCTTTAGCTTCCTCAATGGCATCTTGCCTAAGGAGGGCATCAAGATCCACATTTGGAGACCTCTTCCAGAGTTCTGATTCTGGATACAACTCAGGAACTGTCTTGGGGACCAGTTCTGAGCTTGAGTCCATTTCAGTCATCTTGGGAGCATTGTCTGCCCTATCTTGCACATCTTCAATTTCTTCAGCAGCAGCATTTATGGTTGTGCCTGCATGCAAAGAGAGATAGGTTAACAACCAAGTGGGAATAAAATATTCCCCCCAAGGTGAACAAACAACAGGTAATAGATAGGATTACCTGAAGATCTACACAGGATACCACTTTGCATCTAGGAAGGAGGTTATAATTCCTTCTAGATGTTCAGTGACATCAGGGATAGACACCTCTGCAAGGCATAAGAGGAGTGCCATACAGGAAAAGAAAAGAGTATCCTTGACCAAGGGGTCATCAAGGTACTCAGGTCTATGAGGGACCATTTTCTCTTGAAGAGAGGGAACAAGAGGAGTAGATGTGAGTGAGAACTCACAGTCTGAGTTAAGAAATGATTCCAAGTCTTTATCAGAATCAAAGGACTTAGCAGCATCAACTTGCAATACTGATGTAAGGTCATCAGCAGCTGTGATGGAAAGGAAAGAATAAGAAATTAACTCAAAGTTGGAGTTTGAATTAATTAGAATCTTAAATAAAGCTATACCATCAGGTTGAGCAGCATCATTCTCACAAACGTCCATGGGGACTTCCTCATTTTCTTTTTCAGGAACTTCTTCCTCAGAAGCTAGATTCACTAGGGAGTGAATGTCTTTGTTAGATGCAAATATCAAATTGAAGTCCTGATTATATCCTTTGGAGGAAGAGTTTTAAGGTTTACCTTCTGGTTCTTTCTCTGGACTCTCTTGAGGTTCTTCTACAGTTTCTTGAAGGGGAAGAGAGGAATTGTCCTGAAGGGTCAGGGCATCACCTGAGACCACTTCAACAGACATCTCCCCCTGCATGACTTCAGTGGGGACTGGAGTCATGCATCTTACAGAAGGGGGCTCAGCAGAAGATGAGATGGATTTGATGGCATCAGTGAGAGAATTGATGGAGGCAATGAGAGGGGCATTGGCAGCCTCAATCATTTTTTGAATGGAGGGAGTAATGAGCTCTACAACATGTGCAAGCAATTCAGGAGTTATCTGAAATGCTGATGATGTAGAGGTGAATGGAATGGAGGCAGGATGATCTGCCACATGATCAAATGAGTCATGTGGAGATGGGTGAACATCAACATGAGTGTGGGATTCATGTTGAGAAAGATGCGTGAGGATGGTAGCAGTCACCATGTCAACACTGGCTGAAGCTGCCAGGTGTTGTGGTGTTGGTGACTGGTGTGGAGATGCAGGTGGAATGAAGGATGCATGTTGTGGTGGCACTGCAGGTGTTGTAGAAAGTAATGCAGGAGATGAGGATGCAGGGGTAAAGAGGGAGGATGAAGGGATTGCTGAGCCTTCCCCAGTAAGCGGGAGAGCGGCCGAATCAGCCCTTGTGTCTGAAGGAGGGTTAGGATCAACCCTGGCTGACTTCTTGATAATCCTCTGGGATTTCTTGAAAAGAGAGGGGTCCAACCTCTTGCTAGCGTTGACTGCGGACGGTGCAGAAACAAGCAGCAGGGGTGCTTTCACATACAGAAACACACCCAGTACCCTGGCAAGATTTACCTCTTTCTGATTGTTCTTTCTCCTTATTAGTTCAAACCGAACTTTTCCCCAGGCAATTTGTGCCTTATTCACCAAAGCTGACATCAGGGCAAACTGTTGCCTGTTGATGTTGTCATGAGCCGAGTGTTTTCCCAAAACAACCTTGCCCACCAGGTCTGCTAGAAACTTGTATTCTGGAGACAAGTTTATCTTCAGCAGCTTAGCCGGAATCCCTTCGGCATGGCCCATCACAGTGAGCATGCGGCCATATTCCTCTGTGCTTTGTTCATATTCCTCAGTTCCTGTTGGCAGTCCAAACAGCTCAGTCAATACTTCAGGAGTCAGAGTGACCTCCTCGCCATTTATCTTTCCTGACATCGCGTCGTCGCTGGAGGACGAAGTGTATACCCATTCTCGTATCTCCGGTATGTTAATCTTAGGTGCGGATGACATGAATCTCTTGAGGCCTTGCTCTTCACACAGCTGCAGGATATCTTGGATTGGTTGATCGCATCGGCTGAAAGAATCGAAGTCGACACAGAAGCCAGTGTCGAACTTCATCCCAAAGAGAACAGCAGAAGGAATCGCCATAGGATTTGAGAGAAGATGGCGAATCGAGGAGCAAAACAGGGGAGAAGAGAATCGCGCGGGATTAGAGTTCGAGAGCGAAGTCTAAGCCAGAAGAAGGAATATGAAAAGACGGAGCGGAAGGACGACGATCTTCAGACCTAAATCGACTATTAGAAACAAATCTGCGATCGTCGATCCCGGAATAAAATCGGTCGTCGAACACAGACCGACGATAGTCAATGTTTGACTAATCGGTAAACATCGACCGACTACACGCAATTACCACGATCGTCGATCAATATATGATGGTCGACGATTCTCCACACAACACAGAAGATCTGTCGTCGACCATTGGTCGACGATAGATACCTAAGGAGAGATCGTTGACCAGTTGGTCGACGATTTCTGCCTTACTACAGAACGAGCTGTCGTCGACGGTTGGTCGACGATAGTTCTGACCTGGTCGAAGATCGTCGAGCAGTCGTTCGACGATTTTAGACAGAAAACAAAACTAACCAAATTTTCACTACTCTGAACCATTAATCATGCCAAGCTGGTTCAGGAAGAACAAATGCTTTTGTTCATCAAGGGGCTTAGTGAAAATATCTCCTCTCTGCAGGTCTGTGGATATAAATTCCATTACTATCTTGTTCTTTCCACATTATCTCTCAGAAAATGATGTCTAATCTCAATGTGCTTGGTTCTGGAGTGGTGCACAGGATTTTGAGCAATTGATATTGCACTGGTACTGTCACACAGAATTTTTGTGTTTGAGTGTGTGTACCCATAATCCACTAGCTGATTTTGAATCCACAGGATCTGTGAACAACAGCTAACTGCTGCTATATATTCAGCCTCAGCAGTTGAAGTAGACACAGATGCCTGTTTCTTGCAAAACCAAGAGACAAGTCTCTCTCCCAGGAACTGACAAGTCCCTGAGGTGCTTTTCCTGTCAACTCTACAACCAGCATAATCAGCATCTGAATATCCAATTAATTCAAATCCTGACTCAGCTGGGTACCACAGTCCTAAGTTAGGGCATCCCTTAAGGTATCTCAAGATCCTCTTGAGAAGAGTTAAGTGAGATTCCTTTGGGTTGACCTGAAACCTAGCACATAGGCATGTAGCAAACATTATGTCAGGCCTACTTGCAGTCAAATACAGCAGGGAACCAACAATGGCTCTAAAGTTCTTTTGATCAACAGGCTTGCCATTAACATCAGAATCAATAACTGCATTTGAGGCCATAGGTGTGCTCATTGATGAAGCATCAGACATTCCAAATCTTTTAACCAGCTCTCTGGCATATTTTGATTGAGAAATGAAAATGCCATCAACACTCTGTTTCACTTGGAGACCAAGGAAATAGGATAACTCACCCATGCTGCTCATCTCAAACTTGGAGTGCATTAGTTCAGAGAACCTCTTGCATAGTTTGGGATCAGTAGAGCCAAATATAATGTCATCTACATAGATTTGAACTAACAGTTGTGAATCCTTATGATGTCTAATGAACAGGGTTCTATCTACTACACCTCTCACAAACTTGTGTTCTAGAAGAAAATTTGCTAAGGTCTCATACCAAGCTCTAGGAGCTTGCTTAAGTCCATATAGAGCCTTTTGGAGTTTGAACACATGAGTGGGTAAGGTTGATGAAACAAACCCTGGTGGTTGTTCAACAAACACTTCTTCCTTTAAATCTCCATTGAGGAAGGCACTCTTCACATCCATTTGGAAGACCTTAAATCTTTTATGGGCAGCATAGGCTAGGAAAATCCTAATGGCTTCTAGTCTGGCTACAGGGGCAAAAGTCTGATCATAATCTATGCCTTCCTCCTGTCTATAGCCTTGAGCTACTAGCCTAGCCTTATTCCTAACAACTATGCCTTGGGCATCAAGCTTGTTTCTGAACACCCACTTGGTGCCTATGATCCGTTGGCCTCTTGGTCTTGGAACCAAGGTCCAAACTTTACATCTTTCAAACTGGTTAAGCTCCTCTTGCATTGCTATAATCCAGTGGGGATCAAGCTCAGCATCTTTAATGGTTAGGGGCTCAACCTGAGAAAGGAAACAAGCAAACATCACATTTTTGTTGAGTTGATGTCTTGTCTGGACTCCTGCTGAAATGTCTCCAATCACTTGAGATACAGGGTGATCTCTAAGTGTGACAAGATTAGTAGGTTCAACAATGATCTGATCTTCAACAGTTTCAAGATTTAATTCCTCATGTGGAATTTGATCAACTGTTGGAGCAGGTGCTTTAACTTGAAAAAGTTCTACATCAGATTCAGAATCTGAAGAAGCAGCCTGAGGAGTTTGTTGGGGATGATTCTCCTGTGTGAGTCTCAAACCTTCCAAATCCTTACTTACTCCTAGGACTTGCACTGTACTATTAGAGGAAGAGTCCTTCTCCTTATAATACATGACTGTCTCATCAAAAGAGACATGTGCAGACTCTTCTATCTTAAGAGAGGATTTATTAAGGACCCTATAGGCTTTGCTTACTTGAGAGTATCCTAGAAAAACTCCCATTGATGCTTTTGCCTCAAATTTTCTAAGGTATTCTTTGTTATTGTTATGAACAAAAGCAACACAGCCAAATACTCTAAAATAGTCTATTTTAGGTTTCACTTGCTTAAGTAATTCATAGGGAGTCTTACCCTTAAGTTTATGTATCAGACTTCTGTTCAATACATAATTAGCTGTGCTGACTGCTTCAGCCCAAAAGGACAGAGGCATGTTAGCATCTGCCAACAATGTACTTGCAGCTTCAATTAGGGTTCTGTTTTTCCTTTCAACTACCCCATTTTATTGAGGAGTTCTAGGAGCAGAGAAGCTATGTTTGATACCTTCCTTCTCACAGAATTCTTGCATAAGAAGAGACTCAAACTCAGTACCATGATCACTTCTGATCGAGGCAATCTGAGTAGAATACTCACTCTGTATACACTTTAGAAAATCTGTAAGAACCTTGAAGTTATCAGCCTTAGTTCTCAAGAAGAATACCCAAGTGAACCTAGAGAAGTCATCTACAATTACTAAAGTGTAAGACTTCCCTCCAAGACTCTGTACAGCAATAGGACCAAATAAGTCCAAATGTAGCAAGTACAGAATCCTGGGAGAATCACTTTTATTAACTGATTTAAAGCTATTTCTTGTTTGCTTACCTAATTGACAAGCTTTGCAAAGGCCTTCCTTCTTGTAGGGGCAAGAAGGTAGACCTCGTACAAGATTGTATTTAGCCAACCTAGAAATGTTTTTCAAATTTACATGACTAAGTCTCTTATGCCAAAGGGTATTATTACTGGTTACTTCATTAAATAAGCATATTTCAGATTTGGAGGAATTAAAATCTACAACATAAACATTTCCAATTCTAATACCTACTAACACCACAGTATTATTTAAAGAAATATTGCAAGCAGTGTCAGTAAACCATACCTTGTACCCAGCATCACACATTTGACTTACAGAGATTAGGTTGTGCTTTAGTCCTGAGACATAAGCTACTTTCTTGAAGGTTACAGCTCCTATGGTGAAGCTGCCATACCCTTCAGTCTGTCCACAGCTGGAATCCCCAAATACAACTTTTGGTCCCAGCTTGGCTTTGAAACCTGACAGGTTCTTCTTCTTTCCTGTCATATGCTTTGAGCATCCACTATCCAGATACCATTTGTCATGTATGACTGGATAGGTCTTCACCTGCAGAAAGAACAGTTATACATTGTGGACCCAGGTTACCTTGGGTCCAGTATTCTTCACGAAAGAAAAACTAGATATAAAAGATTTTGCAGGCTTAGATTTATATCCTAAAGGGTGTGATCTCCTAGGTGGGATAATCCATTCAGTTGAAGGATTAAACAACCTGGGGTGGTGATTAGGATTTGAAGTTCTGGAAGTTTGATTTTTATTTTCCAGCTTAAGTCCAGATCGTCGATCAATGGTCGACGATCGCAAGCCATATCGTCGATCATTTATGGTAGAACGATGTTCTGGATTCCACGATCGTCGATCACTGGTCGACGACTCAAGATGAGATCGTCGACCTCCTGCACCAAAGCTATTATACTCAGTGTAGGTGTTCAGCGATCGTCGATAGTCGTTCGACGATTGGTTTGACGATCGTCGATTAATGTTCGACGATTTTTGTAAAGCTAGAAATTTTTTCTTTCTATTCTCTTTCTTAATCTTGTTCTGAATTTTCTTGCATTTTTCAATTTCCTCAGTATTCTTTATTCCTGATTCAGAAACAAATTTTACTGGAGTGCTAAATCTCTCCTTTGTGAGGAGGATGGGTTCACTAGGTGTAGCACCTAAGCCTAGTTTATCATTACCAACCCTAGTGTTTGCTATACAGGTTATTTCAGATAATTTAAGGCTTCTGCCATTTAATTGTTCTTCTAACCTCTTAGATTTAGCTAGTTCTAACTTTAGGAATGTTACTTCTTCTTTTGAGCTCTCTAATTCCTTTTCTAATCTGATTATTTCAATACCTTCCATGTCTAGTTCCATTATTTTTAATCTAAGTGACTTAATTTCTTTTTCAGATAATAGTAAATCTAAACATAGAGTTTTAAATTTTAGTTTGAACTCAGGAGATGAGAAATCAAATGAGTCGATTACCTGGTCCTCCATAAAGGAATCTTCTTCATTGTCTCCTTCTTCTTCAGAATTCTCTGCAGCTGACAGAGAGCTGCAGGCATCAATAGCCATGAGGCAGACCTCTTTGGCTTTCTTCTCTTCTTCTTCTTCAGAATCACTGGAGCTAGAGGAGCAGGTATCCTCTTCTGTTTCACTCCAGGTAGCAGCCACAAATCCCTTGTCCTTCTTCTTGTATTTGTGTGATGAAGACTTGGAGTGGTGCTTCCTGTGTTCTTTCTCATGTTTCTTCTCCTTGTACTTCTTCTCTGGACAATCTGGGGCAATGTGTCCAGGCTTGCTGCAAACATAACAAATGATTTCTTTAGATGGAGTCTTGTCATACCTTGGCTTGTCCTCATGCTTGGAGAACTTCTTTCTGAGGTCTCTTCTTCCCATGTTGAAGAACCTCTTGGCAATGAGTGCCAGTAACTCCTCATTTGATTGACTTCCTTCAGAAGTCTCAGCAGCCTTAAGAGCTAGAGAGTGCTCTTTCTTTGTAGGAGTAGGAGTCTTCACTTCAGTTACAGCAGCTCTACTCTTTAAGGTTTGCTCATATGACCTGAGCTTTCCCAACAGAGCTTCTGTGGAGAGTTCCACAGTGTTTCTTCCATCCTTGATGGGCCATATCCTTGAGTCCCAAGAGATGGGAAGGCACATCAGGATCTTGTCATTTACTTCTGACAAAGTTATCTCCTTGTCCAAAGACCTCAGTTCACTTATTATTGAACTGAGTCTTGTGTACATTGTGTCAATGTCTTCAGCATCATCCTTCTTGAAATTTTCATACTGAGAGGTGAGATTGGATCTCCTGTCCTTCCTCTCATCAGCTGAGCCAGCAACTATGTGGTTGAGGGAATCCCACATAGCTTTGGCTGAGGTACATTCAGCCAGCTTCTGGAATATCTCATCAGACATTGTCTGAGCTAGGATATTCATTGCTTTAGCATCAGCTGCTTTTGCCTTCTTGTAAGTTTCATTGTAGTCAGGTGGTGGCACAGCACTGAGATCAGCAGAAGTGGAAGCAGCAGCAGGCCTAGCAGGTGGTCCTGTCAAAATAGAAGAAAAAATATCTTCATCAATAGAATTCATGTATAGTCTTATCCTGGCCTTCCATATGCCAAACTTGGACAAGTTGCATACAGGAGGTCTGGTGCTTGAATAATCCTTAGACTGGGCCATGTGTGAAAGTGTTTGTGAATGGTATCAGAAAACAACTTATCACAGGATCTTTTAACTCAGGTGTTAGCTTGTATGAACAGCTAACCTCCCTCTGATACCAATTGAAGGATCAAGCGCATACCCAACTGCACCAAAAGCCCGGACTGTTGGAGAGGGCGCTACTTAATTTTTTATATAAGTAGCAGAGCGCCACCGGTCAAGTGAAGGAACGTCGGACCCAACAATCCCCCCCCCCCCGGCGTCCAGCACAACCCGTCGGCTCAGAGGTGGGGTTACCACATGGCCCACATGGCTCAGAGGTGGGCTTACCACATGTCCACGGTTTGCCTGACCCGCCGGACCCACACAGGTAGAAGGGAAAAATCAGGATTTAATAGCGCCCCCTCGGTCTTGAACCCGTAACCTCCCTCTGATACCAATTGAAAGTGAGGGGATAAGTTGTAAACTACTCTAGAGGGGGGGGTGAATAGAGTATTCAAATTTTATGAACACTTAGTCAGCTCCCTTGGAGTTTATTTGCGGAATAAAAAATCTGATACTTGAACCCTAAGAGCCTAACACAGTGAGGTGCACAAGTGAAGAGGTTGACTGAAATTTCAGTTAACTACAAGCCTATCACAGCAACTAGCAACCCTAGGTAGTTCTAACACAGCCACAGAATAAACAAATCAGCAAGAACCAGAGAGACACAGGATATATAGTGGTTCCCTTTAAATAGGTACATCCACTCTTCTACCACCCTGGTAGGAATCCACTACAGGTTTTTGCTAAGGTGCCCTGCCACCAATGATCTGATTCAGGTAGATCAAACAGACCCTTTGAGCTTTTGATAAGGATGCTCAACCACAGGTTGTTGATAAGGTGCCCTGTCACCAACGTTCACTTTTGAAGAGGTGTGAACAAACTCTTTTTACAAAGGGGTTGAGAGGGTTAGATTATCTTCTCTGTTGTAAATACAGATTAGAGAAGATTTGTGGATTCTCTAAAGAATCAAAGTCTCCCCCTGGCTCAGTGGAAGTCCAGGGAAAGCCTTTGCTTCAGGATGAAGGAGTTTCAGATAAACTGAAACTAAATCCTCAGAGATCTGAAGACTGATTTTTATCAGGTCTTAAGATTCTGGAGCACTTGAAGCAGAACTGGAGCTCTTTCTGAAGTCTTGAAAACTCTAAGCAAATGCTCAGGAGACTTGAGAATGAAAGATGATTGCTCTGGGCTTTTGCTTCAGGAAAACTTTTCTTCTTCTTGTTGTGAGATTGTGAAGAGCTGCTCTGATGATGCTTGAGCGGATGAATAATCTTTCTCTGTGTCTGTAACTTCTTCTTTTCTGAGAGCAGAAATCTCTTTTAAATATGTCTTCACGTTTTTCCTTTGGAACGGCTCTATTGATTTGAATTCTCGAGCCCTGCAACAGATTATCTCAAAATAGAATATAGCAATAGGAATAGAATGGCCTATTAACTTTCTGTCAGTCCCAATAAGGAATAAAATAAGCGGGAAAAAATATCTCAGCATAAAGACGTACCATTCTTGGAAATAGTACATAGTACCAACGGCTAGAAAACAGGCTGGAAAGATAAAGTCAACGCAATTTGTATAATAGGACAAAATGCTTTATCAAGAATACTGAATCCCGTGATTTATGCTTGACAGAATTTGTAATCAATTTATTTGAATTTAAACCATAAATTTAGCAACAATAATATCAGAGAATCAATCTAACCACCAACTAAAACACTTGGAAATAAACCAAGGAATAGAATAAATACAAAAAGATAAAGGCAGACAGAAATCGTCGAACAGGAGTTCGATGATCGTCGACCTGCAAACAGATCGTCGACTAATAGCAGGAATCTGTCGGAACAGAAATCGCCGACCAGAAATCGTCGACCAGCTAATAGATCGTCGACCGGCTAACAGATAGTCGACCAGCAAACAGATAGTCGACCAGCAAACAGATAGTCGACCAGCAAAAGCAAATATCTGTCGAGACAGAAATCGTGAAGCAAGAACACGATCGTCGATCTGTTGATGACAGATCATCGACCAACCTTCAGAGCGTAGTAAGCTTGCTCTGAGATCGTCGACCAACGGTCGACGATAATTGTCTTGTCTTCAACGATTCAATAGCCCTGCTATCGTCGACCAATGATCGACGATCGCGAGGCCTCGTTCGACGATGGTCGAACGGAAAAGCCTTAACTACAAAAACATCTAGAACTTCTAACCTAAGCTCTAGGTCAGTTATATACTGCCCTAGGGAGACTAAGCAAAGTCTAAACATGATCATATATCTTTATATGGATCAAGAGGGGCTGGAAAGGGATTACATAAGCCAAATCGCATCTAGGGAACCAACACTCTACTTCACTCGACTCAGATGAGTCGGAGTCGCTGAGAGTTTTGCTCTTCTTGGCTAATAAGCTCTTCTCTGTCCTCTTCTTGTGGTATGAGGATTTCTTTTCCTCTCTTCTTCCACCCTCTTTCTTCTTGTGAGGGCAGTCCGCGATGACGTGACCTGGCTAATTACAACAATAACAAACTATGTCAGTTGAAATCTGTTTGTTCTGTTTAGAATTATACCTGTCATGGCTACTTGAGCCTTTCTTTCGCTGATCACCGTCATGTCGTGATCTTCTGTATGAGGTATCTTTGCCTCTCCATTGCTTCTTCTTATTCAAGAATTTCTTGAACTGTCGCGAGAGCAATGAGAACTCTCCTTTAGATAGTTCTGAGGCTGAGGTGCTTGGCTCGGAGCCTTCTTCTTCACTTACTTCTTGAGGAGGTGCTGGTGAGGCAGCTTTTCCCTTCCTTGAACTGTCAGCCTTTAAAGCAACTGACTTCTCTTTTGAGGAGAAGCGACTATTCTCTTCTTCAACTTTTCTGGAGTTGATCTGTAGTTCATAGGACATTAGCTTGCCAAATAGATTCTGTGGATCTGTCTCTGCTAGTCTGCCAAACTCTCGGATGACACAGACTTTGTTATCCCATTCCTTGGTGAGAGATCTCAGAAACTTATCATTCAGCTCCCCATTAGTAAAGACTCGGCCATACACTCTTAGTCCATTGACTATCTTAAAGAAGTTTTCAAATGTGTCAGCTATGGGTTCCTTGTGACCTTGTCGGAAGGCTTCATACTTCTGATTTAAGAGGGATCTCCGATCATCCCTAACTTCCTCAGTCCCTTCCATCAGAGTCACCAGGGATTGCCACATCTCCTTGGCAGATTGGCAATGTATAAGATTTTGCAGCATTGAGTCATCGACTGCACTTGCGATAATATTTTTAGCTTTCTTGTCTAGGGAGACAAGTGCAATCTCGTCCTTATCCAAGTCCATCAACTTCTTTGGAACCTTTTTGGTTGGGTCTATTGTTGATGCAGTCATAGGAACATACAGACCTTCTTCCACAATCATGAAGATCCGGGGATCTACTGCTTCCATGAAGAGCTTAACTCTTTCCTTCCACATAGGAAAATTGTTCTTGGTGTAGATAAGGAGCTTAGCAAAATCCTTGGTCTTACTCATGCTTGATATTTCTCTTGAGACAACTTGGTGAGGATTAGATCAAGGTGTTAACCTTTTAACGATCAACCTCCCTCTGATACCAATTGAGAGAACTAAGTTGTCAACCTAAATCACCTAGAGGGGGGTGAATAGGTGAAATACGTGCCAAATGCGGAATAAAAAAAAATTAACACAGCACAGATAAGTAATCAAGCAATCACACAGACAACAAGAGATTTACAGTGGTTCCCCAATCTTGGGTACGCCCACTTTCCTCACCGATCTAGCAAATCACTAGACTCGACTACTCCACTATCTCGGATTGCAAACCAATCCTACACCTCGGAACTACGTTCCTACAAAACTCGATCCCAAACGGATCTACACTCGGAAGATAAAACTTCCTACAACTCAGAGATAAATCTCCTACAATGAAATTGTTTGAAGAAAAATACAAACAAAATAATACAGATCTGGATCTTTGGCTTTGTCTTCTTCGTTGAGAGCTTTCGGCTTGGACAGAAAAAGGTTGAGGAAGACTTGACCGAAATCCGGAGATCTGAAATCTGGAGTCACCACGATCGAATAGAAATATCAGAGATCGATGAAGCACGACGTGATCGGATGATTCTTCTTGAGTCTGGATCGCTGGAGAAATTGAGATCGATAGCAGCGGCCTGAGAACGACGATCCAGAGCTTCTTTCGAAAACAGTAATGGCGGCAGACAGAAAGATTAGGGTTTTCGGGATTTTCTCTTTCTTAAAAAGTAATCTCTGTAAACGCGTGTATTTAGTCAAGTCTGAAAAGACCTATTTATAGGTGGTCTCCAACGGTCATAAACATAATTAAGGATGACACGTGGACCAATCAGAAAGGACTATTTGAAAATACACAAAGAAATTTGACTTAGAGAAATTTAGGAAATTCGAACAGACATAATCGAGAGACAGAGACATACTCGAGTAAGAGGTTACATACTCGAGTGGGTATGAGGGATATACTCGAGTATCAAGATAGAAACTACTCGAGTGCTTCAGGGATCAATACTCGAGTGACTAAGAGAACCTACTCGAGTATGAGCAAATATACTCGAGTATAAGCACTTAGAAAAATTTCTCAGATAAGACTTGAAGAGCTACTCGAGTATAAGAGTTTGAGATACTCAAGTATGGAGAAGATAGACTACTCGAGTATCTAAGGAAAACTACTCGAGTGACCACTAACCTACTCGAGTATGAAAAACAATCTACTCGAGTACAGAGTTACTTACTCGAGTATTTCAGAGAACTACTCGAGTATGAGGACTTAGAGACTTTCTAGGATAAGAAGTCTAGATCTACTCGAGTACAACCAGAACGCTTACTCGAGTAACTAACCATCTACTCGAGTATAAGGTATCACTTACTCGAGTGAAGGAAAATCTACTCGAGTATAATCTTTCATACTTGAGTAAATAGAGAATCCACTCGAGTAAGTAGTCCAACCTACTCGAGTACAGACTCACTTACTCGAGTATACTATAGAAGTACTCGAGTATGTGGACTTAGAAAATTCTTCTGAGATAGACTTCAAAACTCCATAGTCCAAGTGCATGTTGATGAAGTGTATCCCAATAGAGAGGCTATACATGAGCCAACACCTTGGATCACACAATGAGGAATTACATTGTATGGTCCTGTGTTTGGTGACCCATTATAGACTGATATTGGTCTACACTTGGCAATAAGAACCTGCACACATACAACTCAAACACAATATCAAATACACCTTAATTTATCTTAGTTCAAGGTCTGACTTCCTACAAATCTGAGGTATTGTGGAGACAAATCCCAACAGCTTCTTAGGCTCTACATAGGTAGTCCTAGTGAAGTGCCCATAGGACGCCTCCGAGTCATATTTATTCGTGGGGAAAATCACCTTCTTAAAGGTGGGTTGACTCTGAGGTGCCTTCCCTTTACCTTTGGCGGTGGCTCTCTTAACAGCCTTGCCTTTTTCAACTATGTGGCCAAGACCACTACCCTTCTTTGGAGCAAAAAATTCATCGATGAGAGGAAGAATAGTTCTCGGCTGGAGTAGCTTTTAACAAGTTTCCACTCCACCAAGAGCTTTTCTTCTAGCTCATCTAAGTATTTATCCTTAAGGCTTAATGTCTCAGCCAAGCATTTTGATTCCTCTTTCAAGGAGTGGACTTCATCTATGAGAGGAAGTAATTTGCAAATTCCTCTTCCAGACTTGTTTCCATTGCCTTGAGCGAGGCAATCTCTTTTGTTTTCTTTTTGACTACCTTGCGGCATTTGTCAAAAGCTTTCAAAAGTTCCAAATGCTGAGTCATCAAGTCGGAATCGTATTCCTCATAAGAATAGCCTTCATGACCATTAGTTGACGTTTCCGATTTAGAGAGTATCGTGGGCGAGTTTACCTTCCCATGATACTCGGAGTCGCCAACTTCCTCGTCTGATCGAGCCATAAGCCCGAAGTAAGCCTCATTCTCTAAACTAGACTCACTCGAGTCACTATCGCTGAGAGTCTTGGACTTCTTGGCGACGAAGCTCTTTTCTTCTTTCCTCTTGCACTTGAAGGATCTCTTCTCCTCTTTCTTGGATCCTTCCTTCTTTTTGTACGGGTACTCTGCAATCATGTGTCCTATCTTATTACAATAATAACACATAACGTCAGAGGAAGAATGTTTATTCAGTTTAGATTTATACCTGTCCTCTTTGATGTAGCTTTTCTTGGAGCGATTACCATCACGATGTGATTTTCTGAAGTCAGATGAGGAAGACTGATTCTTCATCCATCTCCTCTTGCTGAGCAGTCTCTTAAACTGCTTGGAGATGAGTGAAAATTCTCCATCAGATAGCTTGGAGCCTGACGTGCTTGGATTAGTGTCTTCTTGAGTATCTGGAACTCGTCTCCTTACTGGTGACACAGCTTTGGTTTTTCTCAAACCTTCAGCCTTTAGAGTAAATGACTTCTCTCTACTTGAAGTCTTGCTACTTTGCTCCTCCTTCTTTCTAATATTCATTTGAAGCTCATAGGAGAGCAGATTTTCGAAGAGGTTCTGGGGGTCAATCTCCAGAAAAATCCCAACTCCCTAATGGCTAAAACTTTAGTATCCCAGTCCTTTGTCAAGGATCTGAGGAATTTGTCATTTAATTCACCATTAGTGAAGGTGTGACCGTCATTTTTGAGATCGTTGACAATCTTGAAGAATTTCTCTAAGCTGTCTACAATAGTATCACTTGATCCTTGCTTGAACGCTTCGTACTCTTGATTCAGCAATGATCTGCGGTCGTCTCTGACTTCTTCGGTTCCTTCAATGAAAATAACTAGACAGTCCCATATCTCCTTGGCAGATTTGTAGTGGAATAAATTTTGATGCATAGAATCGTCCACTGCACTCACGATAATGTTCTTCTCCTTCTTATCCAGGGAGATAAAGGCAATTTAGTCCTTAGCTTAGTCCATCATCTTCTTAGGGATCATGACTGCTTGATTCAGGGTAGGGGATTGTGTCGGAATATGAGGTCCTTCTAGCACAATCTGAAAAATACTCGGTTTTGCTGCTTCCATGAAGAATCAGACTCGTTCTTTCTATATGAGAAGGTTTTCTTTGGTGCACACTGGTAACTTCATAGAAGACATGTCTTTGTTTCTATCTATGTCTACTGATCGGAATCTCTTGACGCTAGATATGGGATCTTATTCAAGGTGTTAACCTTATACCGAACAACCTTCCTCTGATACAAATTGAAAGTATCTAGAGTCTACCTAAATCACCTAGAGGGGGTGAATAGGTGATGTCTGTGTCTTTTTGTGGAATAAAAATACTTTAAAAATTGAGAGCACACAAAACACAAAGATTTATAGTGGTTCCCCGTGTTGGGTCCGTCCATTGTCCCGCCTTGCCTACCACAAAGGGCTAGATTCAGCTACTTTACCTTTCTCAGATTTCAACAAATCATATGTTGGATCTCGTGGCCAACCTTAGAGGGGGGGGGGTGAATAAGGTTTTTCACGTTAAATGAAATTTACGTGATTTTGCCCCAGAAAATCGAGTTCTGGAAGCTACCGCGGGGTGTTAGGTAGCGAACGCGCGGCGGTATGTCTATGAACTCACTTTCCTGTGCAGATTTAGTTGTACACCCCACAGAAGAATACCAACTTACAATCATAACATATAATAGAAGTAATAAAGCAGAAAATGAATTTCATTGCAAGAATTAGAACAACAAATGTTTTTGACAATTACAAAATTGTGATACCCGTGATGCCGGAGATTGAAGGTGGTGAGAAAGAAAACCCTTTTGTTTTCTATACCAACCCGCTCCACAGACCGGTTGGCTCTCTCCCTTTCCCTCCAAGAAAGATCTTCGAGCCGACTCTTCACCTCCACGCAAGGAAGGGCCTTAGAGCCCCGTTAGATCACCTGATCTAGACATCCCTACCCCAGGATGATTTCTCACAGAATCCTTCCCAGATTCGGACGAACTTCGTCGGTTTATTTTCACCACCCCAAGAATATATAACGAGAAGAAAAGTACAATAGAAGTAAAAGAATCTAAGTTCGAATCTCCCTCAAAAAACTTTCTCCGTTGAGCGATCCACAACCTGTACTTGAAATCTTCGAGCGCTTACAACCGGTTGAGTCTTCGTAGTCGTTGTCTTTCCTTCCTTGCCGGAGTTCTTCATTCACGAACGGGAGGGAGGCAATTTTCTTTTCCTTCGATGAAGATGATTGGAATGGAACGCAGAGAGGCGGCCAAACCATAGAATGCCAGTACTTGATCTCTTTTCGTCGTGGTATAGAATTAAGAACACGAGGTGCCTTATATACATCTTTAAGAAAATACGCTACCACTGGCGATAGGACTAGCGCTCGGTGGTTGGTTCGCACGCTACATGCTGACAGCTGTCCTGCAAAATTGGAAAAATATTTAAAATGAATATTTTTCCTTTTCATCGTGCTAGCGTAGCGCGTTGGTAGGTTGCACCCAGCAGTAAATCTACTGTACAACCTTATATTCACTTAGTGGGACCCAGAGACACCAAAGGCCAAGTTTGGGCTAGCTTTGGGCTAGCTTTGGGCTAGCCTCGGGTGAAGAAAGAGTATTCTCGGCCAGGTCAGGGTTGAGCTCGACTCGACCCCTCGACTTTCGCCAAGCTTAGCTTAGGTCTCGTCGAGCTGGGATCGATGTTCGTTGAAGCAGGTTAAGAATAGGAGAGCTCTCACATAGGAGCAGGCGGGAGCGTTCGCGCTCAGGTAAGCAGTTTGTCGAGCAGAGCTCGACGCTCGTCAAAGACAGATTGAGCTTCGGCCAAGACTTACTCCCGCCCAGAGGCGGGCAAGAAGGCTCGCGCCTCGTGAGGGAGGGAGCGGGCATAACCGCTGGCATTCATTAATATACTTTTAGCTCCCGCCTGGTGAGGGAAGGGGAATTCTCGGCAAGGCATAAGCGCGAGAGACCTCAGTTCTCGGCAGGAAGGCTCCTGCTGGGTGGGGACCAGGGTGAAATTACCTGGATGCCCTTAGGTAAAAATACCTGCATACCCCCAGTGTCTACTTTTAGCTCTTCAGGACAATGGAGTTTGGCTATTGGCAGACCAATTAGGGGTAATTTAGTAATTTCAGGTCAGCAAAGGCTATAAATAGACCCACAGAGGATCCTCAGAAGGCAAGCTTTTTATATTTTATTAAGATCTTCTAGTGCTTTCTGAGGAGCTCCTAGCTCAGCATTTGGCTTTGAAGGGGAAACGCTCAGAGATCTTTCGGGTTAGAGGTGGGACCTCCCACCTGAGGCTTTGTGTCGGTTTCTGGTCCTTTACTGCCAGTCAGAGGTCGGAGCTTGGGAGAAGTAAGTGTTGGCTACACCCCTGATTTTGAACTTTCGTTGAGGTCAAATTTTGGCTTCAACAGTTTTGGTGCAGTGAGCGTAGATGGTAGCCGATACAAGAAAATCTTGAGTTAAGTCCCATGGCCGGAGGTGAAGGAGAAGGATCGGGCTCAGGACGTTCACCTTCTTGAGGAGAGGAGGCAACGAGGAGGATGCTGGAGGATTTATGGAGAGAGGACCTGCAGACCATCAATATGGCCTTCTCGGCAAGGAGCGAGTGGGCTACGCCCCAGGCTCCAATAGAGGCTGTCCCTCTCTTGGGAGAGAATGCTCCCAGGAAGCGCCCCGGAAAGGAGGTGCCGGCATAGGCTGGCGAGAGGGATGTCGCTGCGCGAGAGCTCTTCTTCGGGCAAGGCAGTGCAGACCGAGCGAGCTAGACGAGGCCGCAAGATGTGCCTTCTCGGCAGGCAGGGGGCGAGAGCCCTTTTAGTGAACTCATCATCTCGGATTCAGTTCTGGAGGGGTTCTGGGAGCCCAACATTTCCTACTACTCGAGGAAGGATGACCCTGCGCAGCATGTGCAGTGGTTCGAAAATGTTATTTCGATTAGGCAGATGACGGACGACTTCAAGTGTCAGCTCTTTGCAATCACGTTGAGGGAGAAGACCCGAGACTAGTTCCACCAGTTTCCGTCAAGATCGATCTACAGTTTTGAGGATCTACGACGAGGGTTCCTGTTGAGATTCTCGACATCGAAGGAGCGGAAGAAGGAGGCAGAGTTCCTGTTTGCGGTGAGACAGAAACAAGATGAGACGTTGGGTCACTATGTTGACTGGTTTCAGGAGGAGATCCTCCTAGTCCAGGAGATCCCAGGGTATGCACTGATGCTCGCCATCACCATGGGGTTGAGGCCGGTATTCTTTAGCATGGAGTTGAAGAGAATTCCCCCCTCTATTTTGAGGATCTCATGGAGAGGTAGGCGAAGGAGATAGACTTTGAAAGGTCCAACCAAGCTTTTGCCAAGAAGCTGGCCAGGTTGGCGGAGGACGACGTGAAGGAGCCAGGAGCAGGAAGGTAGAGGGAGCAGAGGGAAGAGAGAATGAGAGAGGAGCCTCGAGGATAGGGGCAGTAGGGGAAGCATCAAGGATGTGGGGCCCGGGAGCCAAACAACTGGTTGGGTTGGAGGCCCCAAGAGGGTCGCCCCTAGGGGCAGGGCGGAGGCTTCCAAGGAAGGGACAACTTTCGTAAGCCAATGAGGTTTGATCAGCCAGCGTGGAGGCAGGGACAGAGGGGCCACTTCCCGCCGCAGCAAGAAGTGATGGAGGTTGGCCGAGGTAGAGGAGGAAGGAGAGGAGTTCGGGGAGGAGCTGGAAGAAGAGGAGATAGAGAAGGAAGAGGGGGCAGGGTGGCATTGCCTTTCTGTGACTTCCACCAGGAGGAGGGTCATGCGACGACAACCTGCCCAGAGTTCTTGGAGATGAGAGAGGCCAGGGAGCGGTGGAGGCAGGATCCACCGATAAGGATCGTGGAGGTTCAACAAGGAGAAGGGGAAGACAGGTATGTGGACCGGGCGGACGTAGGAACCCGGGGAGGGATCAGGTTGATCCATGGCGGAGTCGGGATTGAGGTAACCCAAAAGGGAAGCCTTTAGACCATGTTCCGAAGGGGGGTCACCTCAACCTCCCAGGCTCCCCCTCCGAAGGAGAAAATTACTTTCTCATCGACGGACATGCCAGACTTCGAGGACCCGTTCTGTGACGCCTTGGTGATCCAGACGGCAGTAGAGAATGAAAGTGAGTGAAAGATCTACCTTAACTCTAGAGGGGGGGGAGGGGGGGGGGTGAATAGAGTGTTTTAAAATAATTTACAATTCAAAAACTGTAAAGCAGTGGAAGTCTTGATTTATGTATATGTGTAAGGTGCTTGTAAAAAGAAAAACTAAGTAAGCAAGAAATAGGAAATCACACAGCACACAGCAAAGTAAAAAGCACAGCAAACCAGATGACACAAGGAGCTATAGTGTGTTGGAACACCCTATTACTAATTTTGGCAAGGATCACTATGTTTTTATGAAATTGGTTTGACCTAGTTGTATAGTTGAAAAGGTCAAATTAGAATGAGTCTAAGGGTTAGAACTTAGGTTTGAAGCTGCCCCCAAGACCTTTCAACGATAAGGATTCAGTGCTGAGACTAAGGCAATTTTCGTCGAGCTCAGGTCGACGAAACGTTGAACTCAGTTCAACGTTCTCTGAGCTCAATTCTGAAAGTCATCGAACTCTGGTCGACGATCTTTGAGCTCAGATCGACGTTTTGACTTCAGCTATTTTCCAAGTCGCTGAGCTAAGTTCGACGATCGTAGAGCTCAGGTCGGTGTTTTCTGTCTCTAGTATAAATCCAATCTCTGAGCTCAGGTCGACGATAGCTGAGCTCAAGTCGACAATTTTTGTGAGAGATCGACGCTTTCAGAATTCAAATTCAAGAACAGTTTTGGAATTCTTTCAGAGTTATTTCCTGCATTTATTGCAAAGGATTATGTAGTCGTTTCAAGCAATCTGGAGCAAGTTTTAAGGAAGGCTAAAAGGAATATTACTTAGGACTTTCCCTAGAGACAGTTGTCATTTATGGAAGTAATTTATGACTGAGTAATGACCATCTAAGTCAGAATCTGATATACTCCTACAGAATTTGTTTTTGATAATATAACAGATCAATACAATAAGATAGGCAAGAGATATACATGATCATTGGATTAAGAAAAAGAGTTACAAAAGAGAGATCAAAATATACTCTGATCAAGAACACATCTTCTGGAATATACAGATTCACTGAGTCAAAATCTTCAAGAACACAAGAAAGTTTTCTGTGGAGAAAATCATCTGCTCCTCCAAATCCTCAAGTGTTCAAAAGCTTCAACATCAAGGACTCCAGACATCACACATTTCAGCATCTGCTGAAATAATCTTTTGCTGGAGATCTTAAGCACCTGAAGACCTATCACCCTAGCAAAGCTCACCTTCCTGAACCTTTACAGATCTTAGGGGGAGCTTTAGCTTCATCTTCCACTTGTCTTCTCTCAGACTGTTGACAGAGAAGAACAACTCAACTCTTTCTTTCTTTTTTCCTTTCCCTCCTGTAAAGGGTTTTTCAAAACTCCCTTCAAAAGTTCTGAGACTGGTTTCTGAGACCTTTTCAAAACTCAGTGGTGGCAAGACACCTTATCAAAAAATCTAGTTTTGGTTTTTGAGCACCTTATCAAAAGCTCATTGGTGCCCAGGACACCTGATCAACTATTCCTGCAGTGGATTCCTACCTAGGGTGGTAGAAGAGTTGATGTGCCCAGGTTGTTGGGGAACCACTATAGATCCTTCTGTCATTTGGTTGCTGTGTGTTTGACTTTACTGTGTGCTGTGTGATTTCTTAGTTCTTGCTTTAGTTTTTATTTCATCACAAGCACCTTACACATATACATAAATTAAGTCTTCCACTGCTTTATAGTTTTAATTATAAACTATTTTAAAAATAATCTATTTACCCCCCTCTAGAGTTAAGGTAGATCTTTTCCTCACTTTCAATTGGTATCAGAGGGAGGTTGGTTATTCAACATCTGAATCTTCAACAGATTGGTTGAACAGGCTAACACCTGAACCAAAAGATCTTTGATAAGATAAACCTTCTATAGAGGATAGTTATTACTTTTTATATTATATTTATTTTCATACAAAACCATGGAACAGAACAAAGATTATGCTAGCACCAGACCTCCAGTGTGCAACCTCTCTAAGTTTGCACTTTGGAAGGCAAGGATTAAGCTTTACATGAATTCTATTGATGAGGACCTCCAGTAGTCAAAGCTCCCCCTGAGATCTGTAAGGGTTCAGTAAGATGAGCTTTGCTTAGGGTGATAGGCCTTCAGTTGCTTAAGATCTCCAGCAATAGATGATTTCAGCAGATGCTGAAATGTGTGTTGTCTGGAGTCCTTAATAATGAAGCTTTTGAACACTTGAAGCTTGAAGGAGTAGAACAGCATATGATCTCCTTCACAATGATGTTCCTTGTGTTCTTGAAGAATTCTGACTCAGTAATTTTGTAAGCTTTTGTCTACTGAATCTATTCTCAGAAGATGAATTCTTGATGAGTGAATTTTTTGTTCTCTCTTCTGTATATCTTTTTAAAATCTTGTCTGTTCTTCTTCTGAAAATTATTCTCTAAGGAGTATATCAGATTCTAACTTTAGATGGTCGTTACTCAGTCATAAATGACTTCCATAATTGACAACTGTCTCTGGGGAAAGTCCTAAGTAACATTCCAATTATTCTTCCTTGAAACTTGCTATAGATTGCTTGAAACGGCTACAGAATCCTTTGACATAAATGCTGAAAATAAATCTGAATGAATTCCATAACTGTCCTGAATTTGAATTCTGAAAATGTCGACCTCTCAGAAAATCATCGATCTGAGCTTAGCTATCGTCGACCAGAGCTCAGAGATTGGATTTATACTAGAGACAGAAAACGTCGACCTGAGCTCTACGATCGTCGACCTGAGCTCAGCGACTTGGAAAACAACTAGAGACAGAGCATCGATCTGAGCTCGAAGATTGTCGAACGGAGTTCGACGCCTCATTGAACTGAGCTCATAGATCGTCGACCTGAGTTTTACGTTTCGTCGACCTGAGCTCGACGAGAATTGTCCTAGTCTTCAGCACATGAATCCTGATCTGTAGAAGGTCTTGAGGGTAGCTTTAAAACCTAAGTACTAACCCTAAGACTCATTCTAATTGAACTATCAGACTATACAACAAGGTCAAAACAAAATCCTAATCATATAGTGATCATTACCCAAATTAGTAATAGGGTGTTCCAACAAAGAACTTCACAGTCTCCAGGATCCTGGTCGACAATGGGAGCTCCGTGAACGTGATATTCAAGAAGTCCTTCGACGAGATGAAGGTCGAGGACAAGAGGGTCTTATCTTCAGACGGACCATTGTTTGGGTTTTTGGGATAGAGGAAAGAGGTAGAAGGAGGAGTAGGGCTACATGTGAAGTTGGGGGAGCGTATTACGGAACTGTCGGTTCATCATAGTGGATGCCCCAAGCAGTTATAACGCCATATTTGGGCGCCCCCTCATCAGTGCCTTTCGCTGAGTCCCCTTCTCGTTCTACCAATACCTCAAGTTCAACAACGAAGGGGTACATATGAGGATCAGGGGGGACTCGAAGATGGCGAGGCAATGTTACGTGATGGTGGTCAACACCATATCTTAGATGGAAGAGGCAGAGGAGTTTGAGAGGGATATGGCAGAGTAGGAAGAGGTTGTCGGAGAGGAGGAGGTGAGCGTGGAGGAGGCGAGCGAGGAGATTGCGAATGAGCAGGGAGGAGGAGCTGTGCGTGAGGTCTAGAGGGATGAAGAGTCATAGCCGCAAGAGGGTAGACAGGAGGAAGGAGTAGAGGAAGAGAGAGGAGAAGGAGGAGTTGAGATGGAGGCCCCAAAGGGCGTGGAGATTGAGCAGCATGAGAGCCTGGGGGAGGCTATGGAAGTTGAGGAGGCAGGAGGGGAGGAAGAGCTTGGGCAGGAAGAGGAAGCAAGGTCTGGCTGGGAGCAGCCTCGGCTGGAGCCAACTGAGGAGGTGGTGGAGATGGAAGTCTTCACCAGCGCCGACCAAGTGCAAAGGGTGCAGATCAGCGGGGGCTTAGGTCTCGAGGATCAAGAGTGGATGCGGGTTTGCATCCAGAGCAACGTCGACATTTTTGCTTGGAGCGCAGCTGACATGCCGGGCATCGATGCAGATGTGGCATGCCACCGCCTAAACTTGGACCCCCGAACGCGCCCCATTCGCCAGAATATGTGGACCATCGCTACCAAGCTGGAGGATCCCATCCGCGAGGAGGTCAAGAAGCTTCTGGAGGCCAGCTTCATCTCAAAGATCCAGTATCCAGGCTGGATCTCCAATGTGATAATGGTAAAGAAAGGGGGTGGAAAATGGCGCATGTGTATAGACTTTTCTTTATTAAATAAATCATGCCCCAAGGATTGCTACCCCCTGCCTCGAATCGGCGCACTGGTTGACTCAGTTGTTGGTTTTTCTATTATGAGTTTTTTAGATTCTTTTTCAGGTTACCACCAGATCCGAATGCTCCCTCCTGATGTTAAGGATGTCTCCTTCATCACGAGGGAGGGATGCTTCAGCTATAAAATGATGCCCTTTGGGCTGAAGAATGCGGGGGCTACCTACCAGCGTATGATGGATCAAGTCTTCTAGGGCCAACGAGGGAGGAACCTAGAGGTCTATGTTGACGATCTCATGGTCAAGATCAAGGGTGTGGACTCGCGCCTACGTGACCTGGAGGAGACATTCACTACCCTGCAGAAGTTCAAGCTGAGGCTGAATCCCCTGAAGTGTGTCTTCGGGTAAGTCGAGGGAAGTTCCTTGGACATCTTCTGACCCCGGCAGGGGTAGAGCCTAACCCATACAAGGTGAAGTATATCCTAGAGCTAGAGTCACCACGCAATGCTAAGGAGGTCCAGTGCTTGACAGGCAAGCTAGGCGGGCTAACCAGGTTTCTCTCCAGGTCAGGAGAGAAATGCTCATCATTCTTCAAGGTGCTGCGGGGTAATAAAAAATTTGAATGGACCACTGAGTGTGAAGGGGATTTCCAAATGCTAAAGAGCCAGCTTTCCCAGGAACCACTACTTCAAAGCCCAAAAGAGGGGGAGGATCTAGCCTTGTATCTTGGGGTAGGATCAGAGGCCGTGAGCTCCATTCTGGTTAGGGAAGAGGGGAAGAAACAATTGCCTATCTACTATGTTAGTAGGATCCTGAAGAAGGCGGAGCTCCGCTACCCAATTTTAGAAAAGCTGGCATATGCTTTTATCATTTCAGCCATTAAGCTCCGACCGTACTTCCAAGCCCATTAGATCAGGGTGGTGACGGACCATCCCCTTCACAAGATTTTTGAAGGAGTGGAACACTCAGGATGGTTGGCGAAGTGGTCTATTGAATTGAGCGAGTTTGACATCTTGTTTTTGTCAAGGCTCTCAATTAAGGCACAAGTAGTGGCAGACTTCTTGGCTGACTACGTTGTTGAGGTTGGGGCCGAGGAGCTGCGTGTAACATCCCATTTCCGACTAGACCCATGGGAGTGGGTTTGCCTTAACTGAACCCTAGGAAACCAAGGAATTGAATTATACCGACCAAGATTTCGAGTCAAGGGGTGGTCATGCCCGTGACCGACCCGTCACGCCCGTGACCTAGGGCGTGACCCCTTCGACGATCGTAGACCTCAGGAGGACGATCGTCGAGCTCAGAAATTTCAACATGGGCCTAAAACGCTCGTGACCGACCCGTCACGCCCATGACCTAGGGCGTGACCCCTTCGACGATCGTCGACCTCAGGAAGACGATCGTCGAGCTCAGAAATATAACCATGGGCCTGACACGACCGTGACCAATCTGTCACGCCCGTGACCTTGGAATGGCATTGAGTGAGCTAAGCTCACTCAACGCCGTGGCCTGGATGGCGTTGAGTGAGCCTAGCTCACTCAAAGCCATAAGTTGAATGGCGTTGAGTGCACTGACTGCACTCAATGCCATCTTGTGTCGTCAGGTTGGCATTAAGTGAGCTGAGCTCACTCAACGCCGTAGACTGGATGGCGTTGAGTGAGCTTAGCTCACTCAATGCCGTAAGTTGTCAGACGGGATGGCGTTGAGTGCGTTGAGTGCACAGAATGCCATAAGTTGAACGGCGTTGAGTGCACTAACTGCACTCAATGCCATTTGGTGCTGTATGGAGGGCGTTGAGTGAGCAGAGCTCACTCAACGCCATAATCGGGACGGTGTTGAGTGAGCTAAGCTCACTCAACGCCATAATCTGGACGGCATTGAGTGAGCTAAGCTCACTCAATGCCATAATCTGGACGGCGTTGAGTGAGCTAAGCTCACTCAACGCCATCGTTTAAAAGGGGCTTATTCTGGATGGCGTTGAGTGAGCAGAGCTCACTCAATGCCATGAGCCGGATGGCGTTGAGTGAGCTGAGCTCACGAAATGCCATAGTCTGGGAGGCCATTCTGATGGCATTGAGTGAGCAGAGCTCACTCAACGCCGTATCTGGGATGGCGTTGAGTGAGCTGAGCTCACTCAATGCCGTAGCATGGATGGCATTGAGTGAGCAGAGCTCACTCAACGCCATTTTACTTAGTTTTTCTGGCAGATCTGTTTTGGCTGGGCGCTGGTTCAGCTGAACCGGGCCGGTATAGGAGCGGGCCAGGATGTCTTAAATGGGTCATTTCTCTTATTAAGACTTAATTAAAACCTTATTTAGTGAATTTGACCGGCTGTGCTACGTGGTAGCCGTTTCCTCCTCCTCCAGCCATGGCCGATCGACGGTTTGCCTGGCCATTTATGGCTTTTAAGGCTCAGTTCCACCCTCTCCCCCTTGAAATGGCTGGATTCAACTCCTCTCAGAGAGAGGAGTTTCCAACCTCCTCTTAGATGTTTTGGAGCCGTTTCAGCTCCCCTCCACCATGGCCGAAGCACGCATGTAAGAGACATTAATGGCTGGACCGTTTATATCCCCACCCGCAGCCTTGTTTCTCCTATAAAAGACTCCCTAGACTTAGAGAGGAAGGTTTCACCCTTGCTTGATAAAGCTAGAGCTCATAACCTTGCTGTTGAAGAATTTCGGCGACACTACCACCGTACCAATGGCATCCCGATGGTCTGCACGCCTCCAGCCCGCGAATAAGGTACTCCTCTACCTCTTTTTCTATGGATTGATCTTAGAAATCATTAGGAGAGATATCGGGCTCAAAAGAGTTGGATCGGGTGAGCGTTTCCATGGTCTTTCCAAAATTTCATGGTGGCGGGTTCGCCGGAAACCGCCTCTCCGGCAGCCGTGCCGCCGCCCGACGGTAGCCCTCACCTCAACAGAGGTGGTGGTGGTGGTGGCCGGCCAGGGAGATAGCTGGGTGGCCGGGAAATAGTTTTAGAAAAGCTACAGGAAGTGTTAATTTTCTGGTTCTGCTCGGGTTCGGGTAAAGAAGAAGATGAATAGTATATTTTATTATATTATATTATATATGGTATAATTAGTAAAGTAATCGCCTTTACTGTGCTCTAGGTTTAAACTGAAAATTATAGCTCGTAGGGGATGAAACATAAAAAGTGGTTAACATAGAAAATGTAGCCCTTGAAGTCTAGTTAAATTCAAAATTAATTTCACTCGATTTGAAGTCCTGGTTAGACCACAACACACATTTTGGTGAGGTGTATCCATAGGGTTGTCCTGAGATTGATTTGGATGCCCACATCAATCCAGACATCCAAAGGACTTGAAATTTGGGGTATGGGCTATTATTAGACATACCTAGGACTTATCAAAAAATCAGAATTTTTGGAGAATTTTTTTCTATAGTTTTTGTAAAAATTTAATAATTCATGTATAATTTAATTAGGTGTCCTAAACAACTCAAAATCCCCCCAAATTTGGGTGGGAGGTCTTATGGGGAATGTTAGAACTCTGGTAAAAATTCCACTTCATTTGGAAGTATTTTGATTGAGTTTTAACTCGACCCTTGTTTGGCCCTTATAGGGTTAATTGGGTCAATTCATTCCTTTTGGGATTTGAGTGGTCAAACAACCTCAACAAAGGCTGATATTTTGGTCTCTGACTTTTTAGGGCATGACACACCCTCCAAGGGAGTTTGGGGTGGTTTGGTGTACGGTAGCCCTAGAAACCTAGGGTAGGTCCCTTAATGGGGATTTGTAGGGTTGTGAAGATCATGTGGTCAAATGACCTTGGACTGACTTAAAATTTGGTGGAGAGGACCATAGGGCCATTATAGTTCTCTGGACAAAATCTTAAGGGATTTGGAGACAGTTAGGCCACCTAAAATCCTAACCCTAATTTAGAGCACCAATCTTAATTTGAACTATTAGGCTGACAAATGAACTCAAAATCAAATAAAATTTGGGCAGGGTGATTTTCTAGTCTAAATAGCCATAATACAGTATTTCATTCACAACTCTAGTTGTGCCCTTAATATTTATTTTGATGATTCTGGAATTTATGTTCACTGGAAAGTTATGAAATCTTGGATTATGACATCTTATATGATGTTATACCTTCTGTATTTTTCTTGGGAGTTTTATCTGATTATTTTAGGTACTTACTTCTTTAACTTGCCATTTGGGATATGTAGTCCAAAATATAAATAATGCCCAATTATAAATTGTAAAATTATGAAATTTGATTAGTGGGTGTTTCAGACCATGATAGTCATCCTGTAAATTTATCTGGATTTTTAAATGATTAAAAATAGTACCTCCTTCACTAAGCTAGGAAAGTTAGTATTTTACATTAAAATAAATTCAGAGCCCAAAATGTTAGAGAAAAATCATTGGACTTAGTTTCTGATAGTTTTAGGTCACCATAAAGCTTCTGTAATTTTCTTGTGATTTTTGGGTACATATTGACAGTACTTGCTTCATAATAGGATAGAAGTGGCCTAAAATGGTAAATTAAGAAATATAGGCCTAAACACCTCTAAAATTTCTTAAAATTTGGAATTACGGCTTAAATGCCTCATAGAATGTTTACTGATTTTATGATGATTTATTGTTGGCTCATTAGTGCACTTCATGTTAAAACTAGGGCATTTGGAAGCTTAGAATAAATAAATTAAATGCCCGATAAATAGGAAAAATTTGGAAATCTTGGTATTAGCTATATTATGTCATGATAGACCTCCAGTAAATATTATAGGAAATTCGGAAGACAATTTGGAGTACCTCCCCTTATATACCTCATGTATCTTAGGATGGTCTGCATATAGTAAAACCACGGAAACTGAACTAGCGTGGGTAAAGAACTTGGGGAGATGGAATTTTGGTAGTCGCTGGTTTGGATAGGGCAAGTTAAGTTTAAGTTCATTATTGGAAGTCAGGATAAGTAGAGTGTGAGAGTGGCTAGTGTTAAGTGGCGTTCGGGAACGACGAAAGATCGTCCACCCCGGGTAGGAGAGGAAGAGTCTTAATACTTTAGGGCTAGTTCTAAAGTAACTTAAAAATGGATCGGGTAAAGGGAGATTAACCAATAACAATAAGTGCCCTGCGAAAGGGAACGGTGGGCTTCAGCTACCATCATAGTTCCTAGTGCCCTTTGAGAGCCCTTCACGGGGAATACCGGGGGCAGTCCTGGACTAACGTAAACCGTAGGAATAATAAATTAAAAGAGAAACTAATATAACTAGGGTTGCACATACACACACCCCGATAACTAGGAAGGTAGAATAAGTTGGTTTGGTTTCCATTCAGACGGTATCTCTGAAGGTAGATGCACGGACGGGATAGTCCGGGGAGCCGAGGGCTCGAGGGTTTGAGTACAGAATAAAGGTGGTGGGTCTTCGGTATTTGATTGTCGTTCACACCGACATCAGAACGTTGACTCGGCGGTGTGGGACACTTAGCCAAAGAAAGCCTGGTGGATATAGCCAGTACTAGTACGGGATACTCTAGGTTGTATTCTTCTAGGGGCGTACGGAAGGGCTAGGCCCGGTAGTGTGGATACCCGCCTAAGAGTGGGGGGACTGACCCACTGTCTCTGTTTGCCACTACGGAGGTTCCTGGGAGTGAAGCTAGCTGCCCGAACAGGGGGAACTAAAGGTCTGTGCACATAGAGTCGTGTGCGTGAGTTGCACTTGCATGAATCATGGCATAGCATATCACTACACTCATATTTGCATACAACCGACACCCCAACGTATAAATCGGTATGGGACTTTTTATATGATGGGAGCCTTACAGAAGACCCCTTAACTTATAAGTTTGTATGGGCATTCATATAAGTTAAGGTTACTTACTTATTTACTTATTTGTTCTCTATCTGCCTTCTTATATATTTGCTAATTACTACATGTCTACTTTATTACTTACTACCGTAGAATTGCTAGATGTACTTTATTCTAGATAGTTGTTTATACACTATGATAGTGGTTAGATTAGCTCCATTATCATCTGCTTGATTACTCTCCACCTTTGTAGCTTCCCTTTCCTCCTCTCCGCTCGGTGCTTAGGAGCCGTGGGGGGAGGGGTAGGGGATGATAGGGCTTAGTCTTTATGACTAATGGTTTTCGAACCACAACATTATAGGAGCTCCGGATGGGAGACAAGGACCAGCAGTCCAGGGACCAGCACCAGCGGAGTACGGTGCGCATAGAGGTGGGTCAGTCTAGCACCGGTGCACCTGCGACTAGCTCCGTGAGTGATTAGTATTTTATAGCTTCCGCGATGAGTGATTTGTAGTGAGGACTCTGATGTACCGGGCTCGAGCCCGTTTATCTATATTTCATCTGAACTGTATCTTTGCAGTACCTCTATTTCCTGTTATTATCTACTGATGGAATTGATGTGATTTCATTTTATACATATTTCTGTGGACTTGTTTACATTTTTCGTATACTTACTTCTCTTTCTTTGTGATCGAAAAGGGCCGGCAGAATTGGCGTTTTGTACTGGCGACCTTCCCGTGAGTCGGTGCCACCGCAAAGCGGCAATTTTGGGCTAAGACCCCGGTGTTCGAAAAAAAAGGGGGGGTCTTACACTACAACCATAGGGGGGATGGAAGATGATGGTTGACGGGGCTTCAGGTAAGCATTCCCTTGGAGGGGGAGTGGTGTTGATAAGCCCTCAGGGGGTTACTATAGAACAAGCTGTGGTCTTGCACTTCCCGATCACTAATAACCAAGCGGAGTACGAGGCCGTGATAGCCGACCTTCGTTTGGCAAAGGAGCTTGAGATCCATGATGTGGAGGTATTCACGGACTCATTAGATGTGGCATCACAGATCTGAGGAGAGTTCGAATCCCGGGAGCCCACCCTTGTGAAATACTTATCCAAAGTAAGGGTGTTCATCGGGGGGTTCCAGACGTTCTTAATCCAACATATTCCAAGGGAAAAGAGTGTAGCAGCCGATCGGTTGGCTAAGTTTGGACCTCGGGGAGGAGGAACCCTGACCGAGCTATTTTGACCAGCGATCAAGGAAGGAGAGTTGATGGAAGTGGATCGGCGACCCTCGTGGGTGGATCCATTCGTGACCTTTCTAACCACTGGTGAGCTTCTGGAAGGGTCTAAGGATACGAAGGGCTTCAGGCACAAAGCATCTCATTACATAATGCTTGAAGGGTGGTTGCATCAGAAGATGTTGTCAGGAGTCCTGGAAAGGTGCGTGACAGAGGAAGAGATCCCAAGGATCCTGGAGGAAGTACACTCCAGCGAATGCATCAGTCATTCGGGGGGGGGGGGTAGGGTGTTGGAAATAAGGGTGGCAAGGCAAGGGTATTTCTGGCAGACCCTGAGGAAGGATGCGGCCGAGTTTGCGAGGAGATGTCGAATGTGTCAACTGAATGCCCCTACCAGCTCTTGCCCCCTCAAAGGCTTTAAAGCATCACGACGCCTTGGACTTTCACCATCTGGGGGATGGATCTTGTTGGTCCTTTCCCTCCAGCTAGTGTGCAGAGAAGGATTCTTCTAGTCATGATTGACTACTTTTCAAAATGGCTGGAGGTCAAGGCGCTGGCCAAGGTCACATCCCAAGTCATCAGGAATTTCATTTGGGGGAGATCATATGCAGACACGGGCTTCCCCAGGCTATAGTATCAGACAAAGGCCCCCAGTTCACTAGTGAGGAGTTCATCAGCTTCTGCACCAGACTGGGGATAGACCTTAGGTTTTCCTCCGTCCCCCACCTAAGCAGCAATGGCCAGGTGGAGGAGGCAAACAAGATCATCGTAAGCCTGTTCAAGAAGAAGGTGGAGAATTTGAGGGGGAGTTGGGTGGAACAACTCCCCTCATTATTGTGGGCCTTATGGAAAACATCGAATACGGCCACCGGTGAGACCTCCTTCAAATTTTCTCATGGGTGTGAGGTGGTTCTACCCATGGAGTTTGAGGTTCGGTCCCCACGGGTTACGGCCGCGGGTGAAGGAGACGAGGTTTGGAGGTTAGAGAATGAAGGGGAGTTGCGTCTCTCATTGGATATGGTGGAGGAGCTGCGCGATGTCACAGCTATCAGGCAGGAGGAGATCAAACGGCGGATGGCGAAATACTTTAAATAGCATATCAGAATCAAACAGTTCACGGAAGGAGATCTAGTGCTAAAGAAAGTTGATGCCGCGGGGAGGTCAGCCCCCGTGGGCATGCTCAACTCAAACTGGGAAGGGCCTTATATTATCGAAAGGGTCCTGAGAATGGGAGGCTACCACCTCCACGACGTGGAGGGAAAGTCTATGAGACACACATAGAACGGTAACGACTTAAAACACTTCTACCCATGATGGGGGGGGGGGGAAGGTGAAATTGTATATTCAAAGTCAAGTTTATTATATTACATTCACTAACCTATTTTTGTTTTACCTATTGTGAAATTCTGATGGAATGGAAACTTTTGCAATACCCCGAGCCTAGCTCGGCCCCAGGTAGACTAGCTGCGAAGGCTCTCACTAGCTAGTAGGTCTGAAGGCTCGCCTGTGGGGGTAAGGGATACGCCGAGTGCAGCTCGGCCCCGGGTTGACTCGCTGCTCAAGATCGCATTAGTTGGGCAGGGTGGTAGGCATACCTGGGGATAAAGGACTCATTCTTGGAAATGTTTATGAAGATACTTTTGCTTGGAAAATTTTGCACTACCTCGAGTCTGGCTCGGCCCCAGGTAGACCCGCTGCGCAGGCTCTCACTAGCTGGCAGGTCCGAAGGCTTGCCTGTAGGGGTAAGGGATACCCTTAGTGCTGCTCGGCCCCGAGTAGACTCGCATCTCAGGCTCTCATTAACTGGGCAAAGCGGTAGGCACACCTGGGGGGAAAAGACTCATTCTTGGAAATGTTTATGAAGATACTTCTGCTTGGAAACTTTTGCACTACCCCGAGCCTGGCTCGGCCCCAAGTAGACCCGCTACGCAGGCTCTCACTAGCTGGCAGGTCTGAAGGCTCTCTTGTGGGGGTAAGGGATACCCTGAGTGCTGCTCAGTCCCGGGTAGACTCGCTTATCAGGCTCTCATTAGCTGGGCAGGGCGGTAGGCACACCTGGGGGGGGGGAAGGACTCTTTCTTTGAAATGTTTATTAAGATACTTCTGCTTGGAAACTTTTGTACTACCCTAAGCCTAGCTCAACCCCAGGTAGACCCGCTGTGCAGGCTCTCACTAGCTGGCAGGTCCGAAGGCTCGCTTGTGGGGGTAAGGAAAACCCCGAGTACTGCTCGACCCCAGGTAGACTCGCTGCTCAGGCTCTCATTAGCTGGGCAAGGCAGTAGGCACACCTGGGGGGGAAAGGACTTAGTCTTGGAAATGTTCCTGGAGATACTCTGGTTTGGAAACTTTTGCACCACCCCAAGCGAGGCTTAGCTCTGGGTAGACTCGCTGTTCGGGCTCTCATTCAACTGGGCAGGGAAGGAGGCACACCTGGGAGGCAAGGGAAAAAGTTCGAGAACCTCTTTTAGTAAGAGGATCTCGACAAAGGGAGTTCTCGGCAGGGGCCTTTGCCCGGAAGCTCTTGGCCAGACTTCGGGAAGTTCTCGGAAAAACTCCGTCTGTTCGCGTACTGCAAAGGGGCGGCGAATATCTCTTAAAGGACCTATGGTCGGCGCTTTTGACAAAAGACTCTTGGTAGAAAGCACTTGGGAAAAACGCGCTTGGCCTTGAGCTCTCGGCAGTGTTCCACGTTTAGTATATCACTAAGGGGTGCGACTCTCCTAAGGGGGCCGAGGGCCTCCACGAGAACGCACTTGAGAAGCATTAGATAGAATATAAATTGCATTTATGAGAAGATAAGAGAAGCAAAAAACTGATCGTATATATATACGAATGTGTTTACAAAAGTGGTTATATGCGAGAACATCTCATGCATTCAAAAAGAACAAAAAAATGAGTCCGCGGTAAGAAGGGCAGCAAGGATCTTCAGGGGGTTCTGTCGGATTCCCCGCTTGAGCTCTCGCTAGAGCTCCCGCTCGAGGTCTCGCCAGAGCTCTCGCAGGATGTCTCGCTAGCTACAATAGGAGGCTTCAAGACATCCGAGGGCGGGGAATCAGGTGCTCTCGGGGGCTTGGGGACAAGCTCAAAAAGCCACGGGAAAAGCCTGCGGGCAGTGATGATCTCACCACCCTCGTTCAGACACACCACATCTCGCAGCATCTCTATCGTCAGCCTGGCCGTTGATTGGGTGTTGGTCTGTAGCATCTTGTCAATGTCATATTCAGAGTAGTGGTGGCTCTTCAACCACTCGTCCAGCGAAGGAGGAGGCGGGATCGCAGCCGCCGCTATTTCCGCGCGCTGGAGCTGGGCCTTTAGGAGGATGTTCTCGCATTCCAGACTAGCTAGCCTCGTGCGAAACAACGAGATCTGAGCAGAGTCCTGTGCGCAGAAGAAAGCTCGTTAGAACATAAAGGAAGAAAGCAGATTATGAACTTGGAGGGGAGTGAGAAGCCTTGGAGGATCTCGCTTACCTCATCCACCGGGCAGAGAGATAGAAGCCGCTAGGCATCCGCCAGCTCGACCTTCAGGGAGGCCGTGTTCGCCGCCTCTTTGTCTCTCTTCTTGTGCATGTCGGCGAAGTTCCGATCGATGGCGATGCTTTGGTGTGTACACATGTGCGCGAGCTCAATCCCGCGCATCAAGACCTGGATGGAGTCGAAGGACTAGATTTGGGTGGGCGACCGGTCAAACACGTCGACATCTTCTCAGCTATAAAGGCCATAGCCCAGCACAAAAGAATCGCCGGTGACCTCTTCTTGCTCCGTCCAGCTGGGAAGGAGGGTAGAGATTGAGGCCCAGTTAGCTTTACGGTCCCACTGAATCAAGGGTTTCCCCTCCACATCCAGGAACTTGTCTCCATAGCTGAAGTTCTGATGCCCTTTCGGCATCTGCTTGGGCGGGGCTTGGGTAGCAGTCTCGACGGCCACCCTCTCGTCACCAGCTTCACTTATGGCTGGCAGGTTCTCGGCAGGAGCCTGGGCGACAACCTCAGTAGTAGTGGTCGCCTCGCCTATTATCGACAGGTTCTCGACAGAAGATCGGGCAGAAGACCCCTGGACGGACTTACCCTTGTCCGCAGAAGTTAACCTGGGTCTTTTAAGAGAGGTGGAGGAGAAGGCACTAGGCTTTCGCTTCCGGGCGCCGGACTCGGAGGGAGGAGCCGGCTCATCTCGGCAGGCGAGATCTGCGGATTTCGCGAGGGTCAGGGGGTCGGTCACAGCCCTGGTCACGTCAAACGACTAGTGAAGAGGGATTTCTCGCTCACCTGTGAGATCAATAGCAGTTATCTCAACATCTTAAAGTATAGAATAATATGGTAAAGGTGAGAGCATACCTTCGCCAGGATTCGATGTCCCGCCTAAGGAACTGGACGTCGAAGTCCTTGGTCCCAAAGAACTCGAGGATGGCGCTCTCTTGCGACCTAAGAGTGGGCAGCTTGTAGGCGACGTTGTCATACTGGACGGGTTCGATAGGGACTTTGCTGAAGTCGCCTGAGACGTAGACAAACTTCTCGCTCTAGTGATGGTTCTTGTTGGCGAGGCCGCAGGTCTTGAGCAGCTGCCCTAAGAATAAGCCCACCCCATTGCTTTTGGCCCGGAAGATTAAGAGCTTCTGGAAGATGGGTAGGCTGAACTCTATCCGCTCAGCTTGCATGTAGCAGATGAACGCTACCAGGATGGAGACCAAGTTGGGGTTTAGTTGTGCAGGAACCACCCCGTAGTATCAGAGAGCTTGGCACATCTCCAGCCAGAGGGGGAGGCGGAATCCCACCTCAAAATGTTCTAGGGGGATGACGAGCTCCCCCTCTCGCGCGAGATTGACCTTGTCGTTGTTGCTCGGATTTCTCGCAGTAAATCTGCAGGGATGTAGTTGGTGTTTATCAGTTGATACTCGTCTAGGGTCAGGCAGCAAGGAGGAAACTTGTGCTTTAGGAAGGCTTGCGCGTAGTTAGAACGACCTTCGCTCTCGCCCGACATCGTGAAAGAGAAGTTTAAGGAAAGAACTTTTGGGAAGAGGGCGTGAACAAGAGAAAGTGGTGAAAGCAAGTGAAGTTACAGAAAGGTGCGAGAGCAGCAAGGAAGGAGGCAAGGCTTTCAGATCAGAGAAATAAATGTGGTAGGTGGATCAGCCTATTTATAGAAAAGCGTGGAAATGATGTTTTTTACCAAAAGACGGCGGGGGTACGATCATAAAGTCTCGAAGATTCGGTGCCTCGCTTTCCGCTCTGACACGCCTTGGTTTCCTAAGCCAGCAGGGGGGAACCCCTAGACGAGATCCCGACCTAGAGATAAGATGGTGATCAGCAGGATCTCGCAATGCACCACAGAATAAAGCATAAAACAAAAAGGTAGAAGACGAAATAAAAATAAAATAAAGGGGGGGGGGGGGGTTCTCACGGACGAGAGCCACAAAATAATAATAATAAATAGTCCAACATTAGTTATTGTCCAACAATCAATTCAAGATGGGGTACATAGCGAGAAGGGTAGGCCGATAGGTGTGGAGAAGAAGGGGCGAGATGCCATAGTTCAATAGTACTCCCATCGCCATCGTCCTCGGCCTTGCCTTCCCGTCCTCGGGGGCACTCGCGGGTTGAATTAAGAAGTCATGGCAGTGCACTCGAGGGTAATCATGCGCGCTTGGTCATGAATTCGGGCGACATATCGACCCGGGGACGTCTCGGCGGTAAGTGTATCCTACCGCTTCGTCTCGCCGGTGAGGTGGGAATAGTCCCGCTCCATGACCGCCATTCGCGGCTCCAACATCCCGCAGATTTCCTTCACTACAGAGGTGTTGGCTTTCTCCCGTCGCGTGAGCTTCGACAAGAGTGCCGCCACCCTCTTTTGACGTTTCCTACCATTCCTGGCAGCATCCAGAAACTCTTCCATCTCATCAGAAGAAGGAAAGGGGGAGCTCTTGGTGTCTTCCCTTTCTTCATCTTCATCTTCGTCCTCAACTTCCTCCTCTTCGGCTCCTGCCCGGGGCTTCGTAACCCCTGGTAAAAGAAATATGGTTCCAGTCAACATAAATAAGGGATAAAGTATAGGAAGTTGTGATTTCTCGCATACCTGCAACATGGTGAGAGCCATCGACCGATGGAGGCCGAGAAGGTCCGGGCTCCCCATCGAGTTACTTTCCAAAGAGGAGGTGGAGCGGCATGCCTCGCCCCGGGCGGAATGACTTACGCCTGGCAGTACCGGCCTAGCCAGGAGGAGGGGGAGGCATTCTCCCTCGCGGGAGGGCGAGACCCCTGTAAAGGCGTGGAGGGTTCGATGGCCACTCCTCCTACCGGTAGGGCGAGATTAGCTGCCAGGGTTTCCTGGTTGACGAGTATGCTTTCGTTTCCCTAGGTGGCGAGACCCGGGCTGGCGGGAGTTGGCGCTGCGATATGTCAATTTAGCAGTAGTAGAACACTTTGATTGGAATGAAAAGTTGGATAAAATGGGGGTAAGGGGTTACTTGGGGTTCTAGGAGGGTCAGCCGGAGGAGTGGCCTCCGGGAACTTTTGTGGATCCCTAGGGAGGAGAGGCGCCGATTTGGGGGCACCAGCGGGGACCCGGTGCCGACATCTTGAATCGCCTCCTGCGAGAAGTACGACATATCAATCATCGATCTTTCTTTTTCTACAACAGTTTACAGTTCTCATTAGCCAGCAAATCGGGAAGACATACCTTCTGCGGAGGAGAAGGATTATCCGCGAGGCTTGGGGTCGGGGTAGGCGAGCCCCAATTCTCATTCAAAGGTCTCGCATGACCTACTTCGCCTTCTTTTTATTCTTCTTCTTCCTTTTCTTAAGCTGGGTAGAGCTCATTGGCTGGCGCCTTTCTCGCCAGCCAAGGGGACACCAGGGAGCTGTTGGCATGGGATCGCGCCTGTGCCACGTCGATGTGGTCTTGCAGGCCCTGCAAGAGCGGCTTCTCAGCGCGTTCGGGGCACATTGCGAGATCGTGCGAGGACTCAACAGGGGGGAGACAATGGCAGAGATGGAATTTTGACTATCAGCAGATATATATATATATATATATATATATCCGTGGGGTTGCCCACCAAAAGATTCCTTTTCAGGACAGTACGTGCTCAGCGAATAAAAAGGGTTGGACGTGTCTTTTCAAGCGCATGGCTAGCTCAAAAAGAGCGGGGATTGTGTATAACCCCATATTCGCTGAGTGGGATCTAGAGACACCAAAGGCCAGGTTTGGGCTAGCTTTGGGCTTGCCTCAGGTGAAGAAAGACTACTCTCAGCAAGGTCAGAATTGAGCTCGACTCGACCCCTCGACTTTCGTCAAGCTCAGCTTAGGTCTCGTCGAGCTGGGCTCGATGTTCATTGAAGCAGGTTTAGAACAGGAGAGCTCTTGCATAGGAGCAGGCGAGAGCATTCGCGCTCTGGTAAGCAGTTCGTCGAGTAGAGCTCGATGCTCGTCAAAGACAGATCGGGCTTCAGCCGAGACTTGCTCCCGCTTAGAGGCGGGCGAGAAGGCTCGCGCCTCGTGAGGGCGGGAGCGGGCATAACTGGTGGCATTCGTTAATATCCTTTTAGCTCCCGCCTGGTGAGGGCGAGAGAGTTCTCGGCAAGGCATAAGCACGAGAGCCCTTAGTTCTCGACAGGAAGGCTCCCGCCAGGTGGGGCCCAGGGTGAAATTACCTTGATGCCCTCAGGTAAAATTACCTACATACCCCCAGGGTCTGCATTTATCTCTTCAGGACAGCGGAGTGTGGCTGTTGGCAGACCAGCCATGGGTAATTTAGTAATTTTAGGTCAGCAAAGGCTATAAATAGACCCACAGGGGCTCCTCAGAAGGCAAGCTTTTCATATTTTCTTAAGATCTTCTAATGCTTTCTGAGGAGCTCCTAGCTAAGCATTTTGGCTTTGGTGGGGAAACACTCAGAGATCTTCCAGATTAGAGGTGGGACCTCCCAACTGAGACTTTGGGTCGGTTTCTGGCCCTTTTCTGCCAGTCAGAGGTCGGAGTTTGGGAGAAGTAGGTATTGGTTACACCCCTGATTTCGAACTTTCATTGAGGTCAAATTTTGGCTTCAACATCTGCCAGCTGTCCTCCAAATTTGGAAAAATATTCAAAACAAATATTTTCCTTTTTCCAATGCTAGCGCGACGCGGTAGGTAGATAGTTCCCGGTGGTAGTCCTGTCTCAACGCACTCGACACCTTGAGCATTGAGTGAGTTACCGCGACGCGCTACCAAGCTAGCGCCCGACGGTAGTGCTGTCTCGATGCTCTCGACGCCACAGCCTCAACGCTCTCGACGCTCACAAAGACTCTAGCTAGCGCAGTGCAGTAGAAAGTTAGCATCTGCGCGGTATGTTCCTAAGAGCTTGGCAAATGAATTCATCGAGCTAACACGGGCGGTAAGACTAGAGCATCGTTGTAGGTTCCCGAGAGCTTTGTCCATTTAATTCAGGCTACCTCCAAGCGTTAGCTTCTACCACTCGGCGGTAGGTTTCCGAGCGCTTTGTCCATTTAATTCGGGCTACCACCCGACGTTAGCTGCTACCGCTCGGCGATGTAACATCCCTCAGGCTTCTATACCCCTAGGATGGTTTTGTCATGACTGGGTCATGACAAAACCCTGGGAAGAACTAAAGGGTTTGAGTGAACATGGGAATTAGGGTGTGAACCACCTTGGTCTACAAATAGTAAAATTCCAATTACTAGCTTAGGTATGACCATAGGGCTTCACCATGACTCCATGACCCCACCACAACATTTCTAACCCATTATAGGGTCCATTAGAGCCATAGAGACCCATTGGAGTATACAAAAGAGGCCAAGTTGACCAAGGTCAACCTTAAGCCTAAGAAAGTCAACTTAGCTCAATTTGGGTCAATTGACCACCTATGTTTCAAATGACCTCACCCTTAGTCTCTTGGCATCATGGGGGACCCAATGGCCCCAAAAGCCCCATGCATAAGTCACCCAAGTGGCTAATTTGGACAGCTCAACCCATAGCTCAAATTAGTCAATTTGGGCGAACCTAGCCCAATCCAAGTGGGCTAAGCCCAAACTAGTGTGGCCCATTGGTCTAGGAGGTGGAGATGCACTTTTGGGCCCCAACAATTTTAGAGATTGGTGACTATGAGAGAGAGAATGGGAGTTTCCAAAAATTTGGAGGAGAGAGAAAGCTAGGGCTTAATGGCTGTCATGGCCATGGAGGCTCCATAACCCCCACTTTTATGGGGATTTTACTCCTTTGAGGAAGAGGAGAAGCTTTCTGGAGGTGGCCGACCATTGGGGTGGCTCAGCCCCCTTAATTTGGTTGAAACCGAAAAATGGAGTTCATGGCCATTAATGGAGCTTGATGATATTGTGGAGTTACAAGTCTCCTCTCCCAAATTCCTTCTTTAAGGACCTTCACCAGAGCAAGGGTAAGCGTTTCCCCCGATTAATTTTCAATTCCATTGAGGTTGGTGTAGAGGTTGCAGAGGAGCCAAAGTTTGGTGGCCAGAAATGGTGAGGAGGCAAAGCACACGCATTCAAGCCGCAAACCAGGTCCTCCTCTACTCCTTCATGGGTTAGATCTTAGGAATATTTAGGGATGAGTATCGGGCTCAATCAAGCACGATCCAGTGAAATTTTTCCACTAGTTTTCTGTGAAAATGAAGGTGTAAATTTCGCCGGAATCCGTCGTCTCCGGCGGCCAAACCACCTCCGACCGATAGCCCTCACCTCAACGGAGGTGGTGGTGGTGGTGGTTGGCCGGGGAGGTGGCCGGAGGGCCGACAATTAGGCTTGGAGTTTGCTCTAGTTCGGGTAGATCTGGGTCGTTGGTTGGAGGAAGAAGAAAGCCAAGGCCCGTCCGATCCTGCTTTAAGATCCGCGCAAGATCTAATATATTAAATTTAGTTTATGTATATTCTATCACATAATTTTACCTGTTTTGGAATTTAAATTAAAAATACTTATGTGCTTCTTAGAAAAAGTAGTCAACATGAAATTTGTAGCCTTATGAGTCTAGTTTATTTTAAAATTAATTTGAACCAATTTGGAGTTCAGGTCAGACCACAACACTCATTTTGATGAGATCTATACTTAGCGTTGATCAGAGATTGTTTGGGGTGCCCCCATCAAACTTGACCTCCAAATGACTTGAAATTTGGAGCATGAGTCAATCATATCTAGATCTTAAACATATCGATAAATGGGAATTTTTTGAAAACATGTTTCTAAAGTTTTGGAAATTATTTCATTCTTTATGTAAGGTTTAATTAAAGAGTTTAATGACTTCCAAATCCTCCCAAATTTTGGTGTGTCCCTTGGATAAATATAGGACTCTTTATAAAATTTCATCCCATTTGGAGACTATTTGATTTGGAATTTGGTAAACCCTAGCCTAGGCTAAAAAGGGTTATTTAAGTCAAGTGTCCTCTGTGGGTATTGAGTGACCAAATCACCTCAAAAGATGGTGAAACTTGGGCCACTAATTTATTATGACAATGAACACCTTCACATGGAGTTTGGGGTGGATTAGGGTGGATTTTCCCTAGGACCCTAGTTCAAACCCTAAGGTTGAACTTTGGGGGTTTGTGAAGGAAATGAGGTGATATGTACTTGTATGGACTTGGTGTTTAGTCCATGAGACCTTAGGGTGGTGAAATACCCTAGGAAGGAATTTGGTGGTATTTGGACACATGCATCCCACTTTAATCACTAGGAAATTTGTTAGGGCTATTCACCTTGTGGAATAATTAAGGGGTCCTATGACCTTGGATCTTTATGAGATTTTGGTAGGGGAAATTTTATAGTAATATTAACCTCTGAAATTTATTATAGGATATTTAGATAACAGTAGCTCATATTTATAAATATAATCTTCACCTTGCCCTTCTTGATGATATTGGAGAAACTGTGGTTTAACTGTCTTAGGATGATATGAAGCTCTAGCAAAGCTAATCAAATACCATTTTTGTGCACTGAAAAATAAATTGGAATAATTGGGCATTTCCTCTTAGGACTTCATGTGTAAAGTGATCTAGTGCACCTTATTTTGATAAATAGAAAATCAATACTATATCATGTTGGAAAATTGTATTACTTGGCTAGATAACTTTTTAGGGCATAAAAAAGCTTAGAAAATTATTACATGTTATTTGGATGAGTTTACAAGAATGTTTCTTCAAAAAGTGCACTATCGTGGATTTATTTGAAGTATTTTTCTATATAGCTCACTGACATTGGAATTGCATGAAACTTAGTCAGTAATGTTTTATGGTCATAATGAGGCTCTGATAATTTTTATATAATTTTTGGATTATGAATTGCTGTACTCCCTTCATTACGTCTAATTATTTGAATTACCTTTAATTAATTATTTAGAGTATATTACATTTATGAAAATCTATAAAATTTAGTATTCACTGATATTTTGTTATCATATAGTGTTCATAATTTTTGGGTGGCCATAACTTAAGGAAATCTAGTACTCCATGTTCAAAATTACCAATGACCTAACTTTTGGGAAAATTTAGTAAATGACAAATTAATTAGGAAAATTATAAGTTTCTATATTTAGGCTAAATGTGTCATGATAAACCCCCAATAATTATCTTAGGGATTTTGGATGAAAATTTGGAGTACCTCCTGTCATGTACATCATATAGCTTAGATTGATCTACATTTAGTAAAACAGCGGAAATTGTGATAACTTGTGGAATGTACATATAGAGATGGGGTTAATAGTTTACTAATTTTGGAGAAGTGAAAATGAGTTCATCATTAGGAGT
Organism: Platanthera zijinensis; assembly: GCA_039513925.1. Lineage (NCBI taxonomy): Eukaryota > Viridiplantae > Streptophyta > Magnoliopsida > Asparagales > Orchidaceae > Platanthera > Platanthera zijinensis. The sequence goes on along the minus strand of CM077081.1, from coordinate 62,272,858 downwards.
CATGATGTGGAAGTGTTGGGTTGACTGGTGTTAAATGGTGCTTGGGATCGACGAAACATCATCCTTCCCGTGGAGGGAAAGAGAGTCAAAAATACACTAGGGTTAGATTTAGTATAACTTTAAATGGGGTTCGCTGTGGGTAGATACCAATAAAAATAAGTACCTTGCGAAAGCGAGCTTTGAGATTCAACCCATCGTAGTTCTATTGTCCTCGAGATCCCTTCACAGGGAATGCCCTAGGCAGTCCAAGTTTAACTTAAGCTGTAAGATTAAATGGAATAGAGTAATTAGAAATACTCTAGGATTACACTTACACTCACACTCCACGGTGTGGTGGGAGTTAGTTTTGGTCTCACGAGCGGTAGGCTCGGTGATTTGGTGATGGGCAGGTTAGCCCGCCGAGCCGATGGCTCGGTAGATATTTATTACACACAGGTTAGTTCGGGGAGCTTTGGCTCGGGGAGGAAATACATTAATGTTGCATGTGCATAAGTTTATAAGGTGGTGAGTCTTCGGTATCATAGAGTCATCGCACCGACACCAATACATTGACTCGACAAGTGTAGTATAACACTTAGCAGAATAACGTCCGGTGCGCCAACCAGCAAGAGTATGTAGGAGCTCCGCTTAGTGCACCAACGTTGAGGCGTACGAATGGTCTGGCTGGTAGTGCTGATACAGGTTTAGAGGCGGGCGAGGCCCAACACACCACTTTCGTCTGCCACTACGGAGGTAACCTAGGAGGTTAGGCTCCAAAAAGGGGGAACTAAAGGTCTGTGTGCACAGAGTCGGGTGTGTGTGTTGTACTTGCATGTTCACATCATATCATACTTGCATGACATAGCATTATCATTGCATATAACCCTTGATACCTATTTTATAAATTGGTATGGGACACTTTATACAACATGCCTTGCAAAATGACCCCTTGGTCTATAGGTTTGTATGGGCATTCCTATAGGTCATGGTTTCTTAGTTTTCCTTCATGTACTTTTACTTGCTAACCTTGGTCATGTGTATACCTATATTGCTTACTTATTATTTGCTTACTTACACTTGCTGTGGTTTTATACTCATGATAGACTAGTTCCGCCGTCACCTATTTTCTTTTGTTACTCTCCACCTTACACACCTTCCCATTCCTTCTACCCGCTCGGTGCCTAGGAGATATAGGGGGAGGGGTGGGGGATGATAGGAATTAGTCTTTTATACTAACGGTCGTTGACCAAATCATTTTAGGGGATCGTGGAGCCGAATTAGGAGATGCAACCCCAGAGGTCAGTGCGCTTGGAGATGGGACAGTCTAGCAAGGGAGTTCAGGCAGTAGGGACAATGAGCCCCAATCATTAGTAGTTACTATAGATTTGCTTCCACGTTGAGTGAATTGTAGTTAGGATCATGATGTATTGGGCAGGAGCCCTCTTTAGTACTTTGTTTTAGCATTACTGCGGACTCTCTTTTCGTGGAGATTTATTTTATTTCAAGTGATTTCTGGTGGACCAGTATTTGAGTTTACTTTACTCTTCGTACTTACTCTTCTCTTCTACAATTGGTATGGCCAGTAGGATCGGCGTTTTGTAGTGACGACCTTCCTGAGTGTGTTGGTGTCACCGCAAGGCGGCGGTTCTGGGCATAAGACCCTGTTGGTTAAAAAAAAATGGGGTATTACAAACTGGTATCAGAGGGAAACCTCTATCGGAAGAGTAGAAGCCCACCAACCCTGGGTCACCCCCGCTCAAGTTTAGTTTGGGAACAAACTAAGCAGCGGAAGCTGTGGTGTGCCCATATGGGGATCACATGTAATTAATTATCCACTTTTGACTAGGTTTAGGTAAAATTTCTTACAATTGGCCTTTATCATGTAGCCCCCGACACATCCTACACCGCAGGGCGGAGCCCAGCAAACTCTGAATGCTGCACCACCTCCCCCGACCCCCACTCCGTTTCTATAGTCAGAGATGGGGCAGACTCTGACGGTCATCATGGAGGTCTTCAGGGCCCAGTAGGCTTCGGCTCCACAGCCAAACCTGTGGGTCAATTGGTTGAGCATCTTCCGAGGATTCTCTCCCCCATCTTACATTGGGACAGATTCGGCCATACGGACGGAAGCGTGGCTTGATATCATGTTCGAGATGCTGACCAGGATACGGTGCCCGTGGGAGGAGACGGTATGTCTGGTGGTCTCCTGCTTGGAGTCTCATGCCAAGAGGTGGTGGAAGACACTTCTGGATATAGTGTTTGCAGATAGGGAGGTTGCTGACATCACTTAGTATGAGTTTAGGGCCGCACTATTAGAGCACTTCGTCCAACAGTCGGCAAGAGATGAGCTGGCAGACAGGTTCCTGTAGTTGAGGCAGGGCAACAAGACAATGCTGGAGTACCACCGGGAGTTACTTCACTTAGCCCGGTTTATATACTCCTATCAGCTGGATGATGCAGGGTATACCAAAAGGTTCTATAAGGGTCTTCGAGAGGATCTGAGACAAGCTCTTCTGTTTATATCTGACGGGCCTATACCTCGGATTCTTGAGATTATAAAGAGGATGGAGGCTGATTGGCACGCGACTCGAGGCTGGAAGAGGCCAACTGAGGATCAGGGTCGGGGAGGCAGGAATGATCAGCAGAGGGGCCGCTTTGCTGATGAGAGAAGGGCAGAGGACCAACCCCACCAAGAGGTGGGGCAGGAGCCGAGGGAGCCGGTAGTATTGACCCCTAAACCTCTTCAGATGCGGGAGATACAGAGGCCAGGGGGTGTGGCACTTCCCCTGCCTGAGTGCTACATATGGCATCAGGTAGGGCACATTTGAAGAAATTGCCCCATGAGAGGGGCACCTCTACTGGCACCATTGGATGCCCTTCCTGCTCAGCAGTTTGCAGGCCGAGGCCGTTGAAGAGGACGTAGTTTCCAAGGCAGAGATTGGAGGCAAGAGAGGGAGTAGGTATATGCTCTAGACTTTGCTCCACCTCGGGACCCGGGCAGGATGATTGCAGGTATGCTAGTAATTTTAATGTTATAATTTACGTTTGAAATTTTAGAAACAACAAACAATAGTAGCATACTAGGAAAGAAAACCATAGGCTAAGTTACCTAAACATACTTAAATAAATAGGAATAGTTATGGTGTGCGGCAAACCTGCCCACACCTTGGTGGATATGGGACATCGCACAACTTCATCTCTGAGGAGTTTGTAAAGGGACTGGAAGGAGTCAGACATTATTCGGGAGTCGCCAGAAGGGTGCGTCTCCACAACGGGACGGAGGTCTCAGCTACTGCTAAGTGCCTCCTAAAGGTGACTATTGATGGTCTGATACTCGAGGCCCCGACTACAGTCTTGAGGATGCCGGACTTCAACCTGGTCCTGGGCATGACATGGCTTACTTGGAACCATGCCCAGATAGATTTCTCGACAAGGAAGGTTGTACTAAGATATGATGGCGTCTTCGCGACCTTTGAAGGTACTACTCCCAACTCTCGAAGGCAGTTATCTTCTACCCAGGTCGTCAAGGCCCACATGTAGGGATACGAGGTCTATCAGGTGTTCTTCGAGATGGTCGAGGTCAAGACGATGACTATCAATATATCGGTGGTGTGGAACTTTGCGGATGTGTTTCCAGAGAAGCTACCAGGATTGCCGCCGCATTGGGAGAAGGATTTTCAGATACAACTAGTACCATAAGCTAAGCCGGTGTCTAGGGCTCCCTATCGGATGGCTCCAAAGGAGCTAGTGGAGTTCAGGAGTCAGCTAAAGGAGCTGGTGGAGGCTAGATTTGTTAGGCCAAGTTCCTCGCCTTGGGTAGCTTAGCTCTTGTTTGTGAAGAAGAAGGACGGGACCCTCAGGTTATGCATCGACTATCATGAACTAAACCAGTTGATAGTCCGGAACATATATCCATTGCTCAGGATCGATGAGTTATTTGATCAGCTAGAGGGAGCATATTGGTTCTCGAAGCTAGATCTGAGGTCGGGATACTATCAATTATAGATTCAGGAAAAAGACATTCTGAAGACAATGTTTAGCGGTAGATATGGCTTGTATGCGTGATACCCTTTGGGCTCACGAATGCACCATCGACCTTCATGAGCTTGATGAACCGGGTGTTCGATACATACCTTGACAGGTTTGTCATTGTATTCATAGATGGCATACTCATTTATTCAAGGACAAAGGAAGAGCATGCACAACATTTGGCCTTGACTCTGGAGAAGCTCAGGGAGCATCAGTTGTATGCCAAGTTCAGCAAGTGCCAATTTTAGCTGACGGAGGTGGCCTTTTTAGGCCATATTATCAGTGGAGTAGGATTGGCAATGGATCCCGTAAAGATTCAAGCTGTGCCAGACTGGCCCCAGTTGAAGACGGCCACGGATGTCCAAAGTTCTCTAGGATTGGTCGGGTACTATCAGAAGTTTGTGCAGGGATTCTCTCAGATAGCCCTCCCACTCGCTTCTTTGATGAAGGACACTCTGTTCATTTGGACCCCACAGTGTGAGGCGGCCTTCTAGGAGTTGAAGGGTCGGCTTACGTCGCCCCTATCCTCGCTCTTCCATCTGGGAAGGAGGGCTTCACGGTGTACACTAATGCATCGTTTCAGGGGATGGGTACTGTGCTGATGCATCATAGACATGTGATAGAATACGCCTCCCACCAGCTGAAGAAGCACAAGCAGAACTACCCTGTGCATGACTTGGAGATGGGAGCAGCGGTGTTCGCTCTGAAGATTTGGCGGCATTATCTTTATGGTGTGCACTGCGACATATTTTCGAATCACAAGAATCTGAAGTATGTTTATATGCAGAAGGAGTTGAACATCCGCCAGAGATAATGGGTGGAGTTTCTATCTGATTATGAGTACATGATACACTATCATCCGAGGAATGCGAATATAGTGGCGGACTCACTGAGCTGGAGGACTACCACTTCAGGAGCAGAGCCCCTGTTGATGGCTATAGAGCTGATACAGATGATGGAGGATATGTAGATTACTTTGGTGTCCTTGGATGACTCAGAGCTTTATGAGGATTATCTAGCCACAATGAGCACTACTGAGGATATTCGAGATCGCATTAGGGCTGAGCAGAGAATAAATGGCAAGCTAGAGCCAGTATTCAGGACCTTGGAGGCAGGAACGGCTGGGGAGTATACAAAGAGGGATGGGTTGTTATGTTTTGGAGGACGGGTGTACATACTGGCTGGTGGAAGGATTCGGGAGGACATTATGTTCTAGGCTCACTATAGTAGATACTCAGTTCACCCAGGCATCACCAAGATGATAGCTGACCTGAAAAGGATGATGTACTGGCCGGGTATGAAGAGGTATATCACCTACTTCGTGACCTATTGCGAGGCTTGTCAGTTAGTGAAGGCAGAGTGTAAGAGTCTGACTCGATTGTTGCAGCCACTTCCAGTGCTAGAGTGGAAGTTCGACGATATCGCTATGGATTTCATACATTATCTTCCTCGGTCATATACGGGGAACGACTCGATATGGGTGATCGTTGATCGATTAACGAAGGTGGCTAGATTTTTACCGATTAGGAAGGATGCTCTAGTGGGTGACTTTGTTCGGAGGTTTTTGGAGCAGTTCGTCCGATACCATGGAGTGCCGAGGACGATAGTGTCTGATCGTGATGGACGATTTACGTCTAAGGAGTGGAGGTTGGTCCAGGATAATTTGGGAACCTAATTGAAATTTAATACCTCCTTCCACCCTCATACAGATGGGCAAACAGAGCACACCAATCGGACAATGGAGGATTTATTGCGTCTTTGCATACTGGACCGCGGAGAGCCTTAGGAGAGGAACCTACCATTGATCTAATTCTCGTACAACAAAAGCCACCAGTCCAGTATCGGTATGGCCCCTTATGAGGCTTTATACAGGCAGAGATACAAGAATCCTTTATCTTGGATCCAGGATAAGGATCCGAAGGCACTTGGCTCGGAGTTCATCGAGGATACGGATGCTCAGGTGTGGTTGATTCGAGACAAGATGCTGGAAGCCTAGAGCAGACAGGCCAAGTATTACGATGCTCACAATCACTAGGTAGAGTTTCATGTAGGAGACCAGATGTTTTTTAAGATACTATTGATGCATGGAGTCTCGCGGGTGCGTGACCGGAAGAAGCTTAGTCCAAGATACATAGGGCCTTACAGGATCCTGAAATAGATCGGTCCCTTTGCTTATAGACTAGAGCTGCCGCCATAGCTAGCGGGTTTGCACGACGTCTTCCATGTCTCATCCCTCAGAAGAGCTCTACTTCGGCTGGAAGTAGATTACGACTATAGATGGGCCTATATCTTCTGATCGATCGGTGCACCTGAAGTCGATCCGGATAGACGATACTGGGATGCGGGTCTTTGGGCGTATGAAGGTTCCGCTGGTCAAGGTCTTGTGGAGAAATCATGGAAAAGAGAAGCACACGTTGGAGCCGCAGGACTTGATGCAACAAAGGTACCCGAAACTTTTCACGTCAGGTATTCCCGTTAACCTCTCGCGATGTTACATTTTATTTCTCACACTTGAAACCCAGTAGGCCTAACTTGAATTTTGAGGACAAAATTTTAGTTTTATGTATTGGGATTTGTAACATCCCTCAAATTTCTAGACCCCTATGATGGTTCTGTCATGACTGGGTCATGATAAAACCCTAGGAAACACTAATTGGTTTGGGTGAACATGGGAATTAGGGTGTGAACCACCTTGGTTTGCAAACAGTAGAATTCCAATTACAAGCTTAGGTATGACCATAGGGCTTCACCATGACTCCATGACCCCACCACAACATCTCTAACCCATTAGAGGGTCCATTAGAGCCATAGAGACCCATTGGAGTCAACAAAAGAGGCCAAGTTGACCAAGGTCAACCTTAAGCCTAAGAAAATCAACTTAGCTCAATTTGGGTCAATTGACCACCTAAGTGTCAAATGACCTCACCCTTAGTCTCTTGGAATCATGGGGGACCCAATGGCCCCAAAAGCCCCATGCCTAAGTCACCCAAGTGGCTAATTTGGACAACTAAGCCCATAGCTCAAATTGGTCAATTTGGGCTAACCTAGCCCAATCCAAGTGGGCTAAGCCCAAATTAGTGTGGCTCATTGGTCTAGGAGGTGAAGATATACCTTTGGGGCCCACTAATTTCAGAGATTGGTGAATAAAAGCGAGAGAATGGGAGTTTCCCCAAATTTGGAGAGAGAAAGCTAGGGCTTAATGGCCATCATGGACATGGAGGCTCCATAACCCCCACTTTTATGGGGCTTTTACTCCTATGAGGGAGAGGAGAAGCTTTCTAGAGGTGGCCGGCCATTGGGATGGCTCAACCCCCTTAATTTGGTTGAACCCGAAAAAATGGAGTTTATGCCCATTAATGGAGTTTGATGATATTGGGGAGTTACAAGCCTCCTCTCCCAAATTCCTTCTTTAAGGACCATCACCAGAGCAGGGGCAAGCGTTTCCCTCGATTACTTTTCAATTCCATTGAGGTTGTGTAGAGGTTGTAGAGGAGCCAAAGTTTGGTGGCTGAAAATGGTGAGGAGGCAAAGCACACACATTCAAGACGCAAACCAGGTCCTCCTCTACTCCTTCTTCATGAGTTAGATCTTAAGAATCTTTAGAGATGAGAATCAGGCTCAATCGAGGACAATCTAGTGGAATTTTTCCACTGGTTTTTCGTGAAAATGAAGGTGTCGGGTTCGCCGGAATCCGTCGTCTCCGGCATCCATACCACCTCTGGCCGATAGCCCTCACCTCAATGGAGGTAGTGGTGACGGTGGTTGGTCGGGGAGGTGGCCGGAGGTCCAACAATTGGGCTTTGAGTTTGCCCCAGGTCGGGTTGATCTAGGCCATTGGATGGAGGAAGAAGAAAGCCAAGGCCCGTCCGATCCTGCTTTAAGATCCGTGCAGATCTAATATATTAAATTTAATTTATGTATATTTTGTCACATAATTGCACCTGTTTTGGAATTTAAATTTAAAATACTTAGGTGTCTTCTCAGAAAAAGTAGTCAACATGAAATTTGTAGCCCTATGAGTCTAGTTTATTTTAAAATATATTTGAACCAATTTGGAGTTTAGGTCAGACCACAATACTCATTTTTGTGAGCTCTATACTTAGGGTTGATCAGAGATTGTTTGGGGGTGCCCCCATCAAAACTGACCTCCAAATGACTTGAAATTTGGAGCATGCGTCATTCATATTTAGATCTATAACATCCAAAAATGGGAATTTTTGGAAAACATTTTTCTAAATTTTTGGAAATTATTTCATTCTTCATGTAAGGTTTAATTAAAGGATTTAATGACCTCCAAATCCTCCCAAATTTTGGTGTGTGGCCCTTGGGGTCAATATAGGACTCTGTATAAAATTTCACTCCATTTGGAGATGATTTGGTTTGGAATTTGGTAAACCCTAGCCTAGGCCAAAAAGGGTTATTGAAGTCAAGTGTCCCCTGTGGGTATTGAGTGACCAAATCATCTCAACAGAAGTTGAAACTTGGGCCACTGATTTATTATGATAATAAACACCTTCACATGGAGTTTGGGGTGGATTAGGGTGGATTTTCCCTAGGACCCTAGTTCAAACCCTAAGGTTGAACTTTAGGGATTTGTGAAGGACATGGGGTGATATGTCCTTGTATGGACTTGATGTTTAGTCCATGAGACCTTAGGGTGGTGAAATGCCCTAGGAAGGAATTTGGTGGTATTTGGACACATGCACCCCACTTTAATCACTTGGAAATTAATTAAGGCTATACACCTTATGGAATAATTAAGGGGTCCTATGACCTTGGGTCTTCATGAGGTTTTGGTATGAGTAATTTTATAGTAATATTAAACTCTGAAATTTATTATAGGATGTTTAGATAACAGTAGCTCATACTTGTAGATATAACCTTCACCTTGCCCTTCTTGATGATATTGGAGAAACTATGGTTTAACTGTCTTAGGATGATATGAAGCTCTGGCAAAGTTAATCAAATACCATTTTTGTGCACTGATAAATTAATTGGAATAATTGGGCATTTCCTCTTAGGACTTCATGTGTAAAGTGACCTAGTGCACCTTATTTTGATAAATAGATAATGAATACTATATCATGCTGGAAAATTGTATTACTTGGCCAGAGAACTTTTTAGTGCTTAATAAAGCTTAAAAAATTATTACATGTTATTTGGATGAGTTTACAAGAATGTTTCTTCACAAAGTGCACTATCGTGGATTTATTTGAAGTATTTTTCTATATTGCTCACTGACCTTGGAATTACATGAAACTTATTCAGTAATGTTTTATGATCATAATGAGGCTTTGGTAATTTTTATATAATTTTTGGATTATGAATTGTGGTACTCCCTTCATTACCTCTAATTATTTTAAATACCTTGAATTAATTATTTGGATGATATTACATTTATAAAAATATGTGAAATTTAGTGTTCACTGGTATTTTGCTATCATATAGTGTTCATAATTTTTGTGTGGCCATAACTTAAGGAAATCTAGTACTCCATGTTCAAAATTACCTATGGCCTAACTTTTGAGAAAATTTAGTAAATGTCAAATTAATTAGGAAAATTATAAGTTTATGAATTTAGGCTAAATATGTCATGATAGACCCCCAATAATTATCTTAGGGCTTTTGGATGAAAATTCGGAGTATCTCCTGTCATGTACATCATATAGCTTAGATTTGTCCACATTTAGTAAAACTGCGGAAATTGTGATAACTTGTGGAATGGACATAGAGAGATGGGGTTAATTGTTTACTGATTTTGGTGAAGTGAAAATGAGTTCATCGTTAGGAGTCATGATGTGGAAGTGTTGGGTTGACTGGTGTTAAATGGTGCTCAGGATCGACAAAACATCATCCTTCCCATGGAGGGAAATAGAGTCAAAAATACACTAGAGTTAGATTTAGTATAACTTTAAATGGGGTTGGCTGTGGGTAGATACCAATAAAAATAAGTACCTTGCAAAAGGGAGCTTTGGGATTCAGCCCATCTTAGTTCCTAGTGTCCTCGAGAGCCCTTCACAGGGAATGCCCTGGGCAGTCCAAGGTTAACGTAAGCCGTAAGATTAAATGAAATACAAGAGTAATTAGAAATACTCTAGGATTACACTTACACTAACACTCCCCGGTGTGGTGGGAGTTAGATTGGGTCTCACGAGCGGTAGGCTCGGTGGTTTGGTGATGGGTAGGTTAGCCCGGCTAGCCGATGGCTCGGTATATATTTATTACGAACCGATTTGTCCGAGGAGCTTTGGCTCGGGGAGGAAATATATTAATGTTACATGTGCATAAGTTTATAAGGTGGTGGGTCTTCCGTATTGGAGATTCGTTGCACCGACACTAATACGTTGACTCGGCAAGTGTGGTATAACACTTAGCCAAATAAAGTCCGTTGCGCCAACCGACAAGAGTACACAGGAGCTCCGCTTAGTGCACCAGCGTTGAGGCGTACGATAGGTCTGACTAGTAGTGCTGATACCGGTTTAGAGGTGGGTGAGGCCCAACCCACCTCTTCCGTCTACCACTACGGAGGTATCCTGGGAGGTTCTAAAAAGGCTGAACTAAAGGTCTGTATGCACAGAGTTGGGTGTGTGTGTTGCACTTGTATGTTCACATCAAAGCATACTTGCATGACATAGCATAATCATTGCCTTTAACCCTTGACACATATTGTATAAATTTGTATGGGATACTTTATATAATAGACCTTGCAAAATAACCCTTGGTCTATAGGTTTGTATGGGCATTCCTATAGGTCATGGTTACTTTGTTTTCCTTCATGTAATTTTACTTGCTCACCTTGTTCATGTGTATACCTATATTACTTACTTATTATATTGGATCCCTAGTTGGATTTGGGCTAGGTTCACTAAATTAGGATATGACCCAACATGTATAGATCAGGGTCATGACTATGTCTTAGAGTCTAGGTCAAGTCCTTAGAATCAACAGTACAAAGGACCAGCCTCCAACACTGCCAAAGACTCAAGATTTAGAGAATTCAAGTTTTGGAAAAAGGAGATCTACGTTCGTCGATCCCTGATCGACGATTGTTGTGCTCAGCTCAACTAACTCAGAGACAATTCTCTGAGCTGAGCTCGACGAACTTAGATCTCAGCTCGACGAACTCTGGACAAAGTGATAACCCTTCTAAGTCTAACACTCAGTCGACGAACTTAGAGCACAGTATCCGTCAGTTTATGCAGTGTAGTTGTTTGCAGAACTCAGGTCGATGAAAACTGATCCCAGATCCCAGGTCGACGAAAGCTGATCCCAGATCCCAGGTCGACGAAAGCTGATCCCAGATCCCAGGTCGACGAAAGCTGATCCCAGGTCGATGAAAGCTGATCCCAGATCCCAGGTTGACGAAAGCTTATCCCAGGTCGACGAAAGTTGATCACAGGTCGACAAAAAGCTGTTCTCTGGTCGACGAAAACTGTAAGACATATTGTTATTTATTCTTTCCTTTTCTGTCTCCTTATTGTATATCTATTATAGGCCGTTAATTCCCTGGATAATCAATGCATTTGAATAGAGCCGTTACTGGCAGCATTGATTGTAAATATCCCCCATAGAATTAATTGCTTTTATGTCGGGACAGACATAGAATAGAATATATGACAACATTCTTGCCATTTTCATTCCCTAGATTTCGGCTGAGCATTGATTGCAGGATTTTGAATTCGACCAAGAGGCAGTTATCTAGGGGATCATCTCTCTGCTAAAGAAAGATATACACACAAAATCTTTTCAGAATATAGAACTTTTTTGAAAAACCATAAGTGCAGTGCATACAGGCCTTTAAAGAAAAATCAACTGCTCTCAAAAGAAGAAGAAAGAACAACAATCACTATCAAGAGTCTTTCTTCTCCTTCTTTGTTTTCTTGGATCTCAAGTGACAAAAATATTCAAATCAGTCAAAGGATCTCAGAAAGTAGATCTTACAATAGAAGGCCTACTCACCCTTTGTAAAGCTTCCACTCCTGAACCATTCAAGATCTCAGGGGGAGCTTTGACAACATCAAAGAATCCACAAAGTCTTCTCATTTTGATTTGAGAAAAGAAGACTTCAATCAACCTCTCTTCCCCACCTCTGTACAGGGTTTTAATTCCCTTCAAAATTATTCTGGTTGCAAGTCTCCTTCCAAAAGACTTGGGTTGGTTTTTGAGCACCTGATCAAAAGATCATTGGTGGCAGTCACCTGATCAAAACCTGTATTGGATTCCTACCTAGGGTGGTAGAAGAGTTGATGTACCCAAGTTTGGGGAACCATTATAAATTTCTTGTGTTGTCTGTGTGGCTGTGATTTTCCTGTGTGCTTGTGCTGTGATAAAATTGCCTGTGCTGTGATATATTTTGTTGTGTAGCTTAGTTATCTTTTCTTTAGTTCATTTGCTGCACTAGTACACTCATACACCTATATCATAGTAACATATTTAATTAAAGACTTCTTATTTCTGCAAAAAATCAATAAGACTTTAAAAACTCTATTCACCCCCCCATCTAAAGTTGTTCAGAGCTTACCCTATCTTTCAATTGGTATCAGAGGGTGGTTAATCACATCATACAGGCTTACACCTGGATTAATCAAGATCCTCAGGATAAACTCTGAATAAGTCTTACTAGTTTCTCAGTTTAAATTTTATTTTCTGATATCATGGCACAAAACAAGGATTATGCCAGCACAAGACCTCCAGTTTGCAACTTGCAAAAGTTTGGAATCTGGAAGGCAAGAATCAAACTTTATATGAACTATATTGATGATGACATTTTTAATTCCATCTTGACAGGACCACCAGCTCCAGTGGCCTCTACTTCAACCCCAGTAAATCTCAGTGCAGTGCCTCCTCAAGATCAAACTAATGCACATAAGAAAGCAAAGATAGCTGATGCTAGAGCTATGAACATACTGGCCCAAACTATGTCAGATGACATATTTCAAAAAGCTGCTGAATGCACATCTACCAAAGCAATTTGGGATTCCCTCAACCAAATGGTAGCTGGATATGTTGATGAGAGGAAGGATAGAAGATCCAACCTCATATCCAAATATGAGAATTTCAGGAAAGATGAAGCAGAATCTGTGGAAGTAATGCACAACAGGCTGAGCTCCATCATTAGTGAGCTCAGAACACTAGACAAAGAAATTACTCTGACTGAGGTCAATGACAAGATCCTCATGTGCTTCCCTAGCATATGGGACTCTAGAATCTGGCCCATCAGAGAAGCCAGAAGTATGGCTGAAATCTCAACAGAATCTCTGCTTGGAAAGCTCAAATCCTATGAGCAATTGATCAAGTCAAGAGAAGCTACAGTTGAACCAAAGGCTCCAACACCCACCAGGAAAGAACAGAGCTTAGCATTCAAAGCTGCAGAAGAATCTCCTAGCTTTCCAGTCAATGAAGATCTCATGAGCCTCTTTGCTCAGAGATTCTATAAAATGGCAAGGAAGGACTTCAGGAGGAAGCCTTCAAGGAATGAAGATAAACCCAGGTATGACAAGACCCCTTCTAAAGAGGTTGTCTGTTTTGGGTGCAAGAAACCTGGACACTTCATCTTAGAATGCCCAGAAGTCCAAAAGAAAGATAGAAGGCAAGAAAAGGACTCAAGAAGACATCAGCACAGTAAGGCCTCCTCCAGCAAGTACAAAAAGAAGGAGAAGGGCTTTGTAGCTGAAACCTGGAGTGATACTGAAGATGAAACATCCTCCTCTAGTTCCAGTGAAGATGATGAAGAAGAAAAGAAGGCAAGGGAAGTTTGCCTTATGATAATAGATGCAGGAAGCAGCAGATCAGATTCAGAAGAATCAGATGATGAAGAATTCCTCTCTAAAGAGGATCAGGTAATTGCTTCTTATGACTTTCAATCTAAAGAATTTCAATCTGAATTTAAACTCTTGTGTTTAGACCTAATAGGATCTGAGAAGGAAATCAAACTTCTCAGGGAAAAACTTTTAGAATAAGACAAAATCATTGCTGAAAATGAAAAATTAACTAAAGAATTAAGCTTAGCCAATCAACAAATAGTTTTTCTAAAATCTTAATTAAGTAAGGCTAAGGAACTAAAAGAATCCCTGAATGGTAGAAGCTTACAACTGTTAGATATAACTAGCACAGTTAATATAAGATCTAACAATAACAAACAAGGATTAGGAGCCTCATCTAGTGAACCAATCTTAATTCAGAAAAATCAATTTTCAAAACCTATTAACTTCATCTCTGAAAATGGTAAGAAAAATACTGAACAGGTAGAGAAGGTTAACAAAGTTCTTAAACAGTTAGAACTTAATAAAACCAATCAGAAAAGGAAAAACAAACAACATAACTATGTTCAGCATATTTCATCGAACGCAGAACGACAAAATGGGTATGGTTCGTCGACCACAGAACAACGAACCCTGAATGCAAATAATAATGTAAACTATTCTTCGAACTGGGATTGACGAAATCAGTATGATTCGTCGACCAAAGATCGACGTTTTTGGGGCTCTGAGAATGGTTAACTCCATTCTTCGAGCAGATATTGAAGAACTTAATCCAGATCATCGAGCTCAGATTGACGAACAAACTATAATTTGTCAAACTCAGTTTATAACCAGAGTAACCTAAAAACTGATAAACCCTTTAATCACTTTAGTTAGTGGGTCATACCTCCTAGAAGGTATCATCCTTTAGGTTATAAGGATTAACCTGAATGTTCATTTATTTCAAGTTTAAGTTATGTTAAATAATAAGGACCCAAGGTAACCTGGGTCAAAAACTGCTAATCCTTTTGCAGGTAGAAGAGAACCCTGTCACTCAAAACAAGTGGTACTTGGACAGAGGTTGCTCTAAACATATGATAGGTTGCAAGGAATGCCTTATCAACTATAAAGCCAAGATTGGACCTAAAGTAATCTTTGGAGACTCAGGCTTTGGACTGACAGAAGGATATGGAGACTTCAACTGTGGAGCTGTCACATTCATGAAAGTGACCTATGTAAATGGTCTTAAGCATAACCTGATATCAGTAAGCCAATTATGTGATACAGGTTATCAAGTAAGCTTTACTAACTCTTTGTGTCTTATTTATTTAAACAACACAATTGTTTTAACAGGAATTAGACAATGCAACATCTACATAGTAAATTTTTAATCAGCTAAATCTGAAATTTGCTTATTCAATTCGGTTAGCTTTCAAACTAGCTTATGACACAAAAGACTAGGATATGTAAACCATAAAAATATAGCTAGGTTATCTAAAGACAATCTTGTTAGAGGTTTACCTTCTAGTCCCTACAAGAAGGAAGGCCCCTACAGGGCTTGTCAGTTAGGAAAGCAAACTAAATCTAGTTTTAAATCCATTAATAAGAGCGATTCACCTAGAATCTTGTACTTGCTCCATATAGACCTTTTTGGCCCTATTGCAGTACAAAGTCTAGGAGTAAAGTCTTATACATTAGTTATTGTAGATGATTTCTCCAGATTCACATGGGTTTTCTTTTTGAGGACTAAGTCAGATACCTTTAAGGTTCTCACAGATTTTCTCAAGAACATACAGATTGAGTATTCTACTCGAGTTGCCTTGATCAGAAGTGATCATGGTACTGAGTTTGAATCTCTTCTTATGCTAGAGTTCTATGAGAAGGAAGGTATCAGACATTATTTCTCAGATCCTAGAACTCCTCAACAAAATGGGGTAGTTGAAAGGAAGAATAGGATACTGATTGAAGCTGCAGGTACATTGCTTGCAGATGCTTACATGTCTCTTTCCTATTGGGCAGAGGCAGTAAGCACATCAAATTATGTCCTGAATAGAAGCCTAATACATAAACTAAAGCTTAAGACTCCCTATGAACTACTCAAAGGGAAGAAACCTATAATAACCTATTTTAAAGTATTTGGATGTATATGCTATATTCACAATAATGACAAGAAACATCTTAGAAAGTTTGAAGCTAAGGCTACAATGAGAATTTTTCTAGGATATTCCCAAGTCAGTAAGGAATATAGGGTGTTTAATAAATCAACATTAAAAATTGAGGAATCTGTGTATGTAACATTTGATGAATCTAATATGTTTTATAAGGAGAGAGACATCTCTACCAACAATAATCTGCAGGTACAAAATTTGTGTGAGAGCTTGGATGATCTAAATCTTACTTCAAAGGATGAATCACATCCCTCTCCACAAGCTATATCAGAAGTTGAAAGTGAAGAAGAGACTGTGGAAGCAGTTCAATTTCCTCCAATAGTTGATACAATTCCACAAGAGGAATTAAATCAAATAATTGTTGCTGAACCAACTCCACCTAATGATCTGGTCACACTTGGGGATCACCCTAGATCTCAAGTAATTGGATACATATCATTAGGAGTGCAGACAAGACATCAACTCAACCCTGATGTGATGCTTGCCTGCTTTCTCTCTCAAATTGAGCCTCAATCCATATCTGATGCAGATCAAGATCCAAACTAGATCACTGCAATGCAAGAGGAACTCAACCAGTTTGAGAGGTGTAGAGTTTGGGACTTAGTTTTAAGGCCTAGGGGGTATCCAGTAATTGGGACTAAGTGGGTATTCAGAAACAAACTTGATGCCCAAGGTGTGATAGTGAGGAACAAGGCAAGGCTTGTTGCTCAAGGATACAGGCAAGAGGAAGGAATTGATTATGATCAAACCTTTGCTCTAGTTGCATGACTTGAAGCTATAAGGATTTTCTTAGCTTATGCAACATTCAAAAAGTTTAAAGTCTACTAGATGGATGTGAAAAGTGCATTCCTAAATAGAGAACTCAAAAAAGAGATTTATGTTGAACAACCACCAGGTTTTATCTCTCCATCTCATCCCTCTTATGTTTTTAAATTACATAAGACTCTCTATAGTTTAAAGCAAGCTCCAAGAGCTTGGTATGATACCTTAGCCAGCTTTCTTTTAGAGTATGGTTTTTCTAGAGGCATAGTAGATAGAACTCTTTTTACAAAACTGCATCATGATAAAATTCTCTTAGTGAAAATATATGTAGATGACATAATTTTTGGTTCTAATTATCCCAAACTGTGCAAAAGATTTTCTGATTTAATGCACTCAAGGTTTGAGATGAGTAGCATGGGTGAGTTATCATATTTCCTTGGTCTCCAAGTGAAACAAACCCCTGAAGGGATTTTCATCTCTCAGTCTAAATATGCTAAAGAGCTTATTAAGAAGTTTGGGATGAATGATGCCTCTGCCATAAAAACTCCCATGGCTGCCAATGCTGTTGTAGATGCTGATGAATTTGGAAAACCAGTTGATCAGACCATGTATAGGGCCATTGTTGGATCCCTACTGTATTTGATAGCAAGTAGACCAGATATTATGTTTGCCACATGTCTTTGTGCTAGGTTCCAGGTGAACCCTAAAGAATCTCACCTTATTTTCTTGAAAAGGATTTTAAGATATATAAAAGGTTGTCCAGATCTAGGCCTCTGGTATTCAACAGAATCATCATTTGTATTAACTAGATTCTCTGATGCTGATTATGCTGGATGCAAAGTAGATTGGAAAAGCACCTCTGGAACTTGTCAGTTCCTTGGTGATAGACTTGTATCTTGGTTCTGTAGAAAACAAACATCTGTTTCAACATCCACTGCTGAAGCTGAATACATGGCTGTAGACAGTTGTTGCTCACATATTTTGTGGATACAAAACCAACTACTGGATTATGGTGTCAACTTAAATAATTCAATTATTTTATGTGAT
The DNA here is from genome assembly GCA_039513925.1 of Platanthera zijinensis. NCBI lineage: Eukaryota > Viridiplantae > Streptophyta > Magnoliopsida > Asparagales > Orchidaceae > Platanthera > Platanthera zijinensis. The sequence continues at coordinate 62,255,133 of CM077081.1, read as the reverse complement.
AATACAAGTGCTATTTCAATTGCACAAAATCCAGTATTGCATTCTAGAACCAAGCATATAGACATCAGACACCACTTCATTAGAGATTGTGTTGACAAACAAAAGATTAAACTTGAATTTATTTCTACTGATTTGCAAAGAGCAGATATATTCACTAAGCCATTGGACTCATCCAAGCATCTGTTCTTTGTCAATCAGCTTGGTATGATAAATGCTCAGGATTTAATCTAATGCTCTGTCTATAAACAAAGAATTGTCTCTGTTCGTCGACCAACGATCGACGAACTGATAGCTATTCTTGAGATTTTTCGTCGACCTGAGCTCGACAAAATCTCTTAGTGAAGTGATTTTCGTTGACCCGAGATCGATGAACTTACTTCAGAAACCTTTCGTCGACCAGAGATCAACGAAATGTCTTGTATCCTTCAGACTGAGTTCGACGAACTGTTTAACCTTAAATTATTTTGTCGACCTCAGAACGAAGATTTTTTTTCTTTTTCGTGGACCGGAGCTTGCCGGTTCATATTCTGGAAAACCTTATATTTAGGTTTTCTTCGACCTCTGTCCCGCGCTTTCAGTTCCCTTTGCACTTGATCATCGTTTTCCTTTTGCAGGTGCTTTTATGGCGATTCCCGTTGGTTCTTTCACTGCCATGAAATTTGATGCTGGTTTCGACATAGACTTTGAATCATTCCAGTATTCTGACCCAGTTTTCCTGAACATTCCCCAACTGCTAGAAGAACAACAACTGAAGACTCTTCTCTCAATCCGAATCAAGATATCTGCCATAGAAATCAGGGAATGGATGTATACAGCTACTATCGATGAGAACAAGATGACCGACACCATTGCGGGTAATGCAATCTCTCTTACCCCGATATTCTTACTGAAATTTTTGGATTGAAAAATGGTGAGGAGGATTTAGAAATTGATTCTGAAGAGTTTGATTTAATGCTGAAAACAATAGGGTATTATGGAGACACCCCAAACAAGCTCCTCAAGAAACTTCTGTCTATCGAGTATAAATTTCTCGCAGATATAGTTGGGAAAGTGTTGCTCGGGAAGCACACTGCACACGACTATATCACCAGACATCAATTCCTGGTTATGTGTGCCATCTGCAATAAGAAAGCTGTGAACTGGGCACAGATTATGTTTAATTTGATTAAAAAGAAAAAAACAATAAGAAAGAGGTATGCTTTGGAAGGATCCTAGGGATCTTCCTAAAGGAAAAGGCTGTAGGATCCCTGGTCTCATTGACTATATCCATCAATGCTTTAAAGAGACTCACCTGTTCTCTTTTTAGCAAGTGGGAGAGGACCATCACCAAGCCAACTAAGTCTACCTCCTCCTCCACTAAAACTTCCAAGAGTACATGGGCTTCACCAGCCTCTCCCCACCCCACTGAAGGGCTCCCTTCTAATCCTTCACCACATCCTGCCTCTCTAGTTCCATCCCAATAACAAGTCCAACCAACCCCACCTTCCACTACCATCCACATCCATACCCCAACACCACCAGCCTCCCCAATTCCCTCTTCACCTACACATCTCCCATCTCCTCCTCCTTCACCTCAACCTGACACCTCCATCCCTACACCACCTCTATCCCCTCTACCATCTCACCTGGTTGACATCCCCCACATCAACCTCTCCTCCCTCCCCTCCTTTAACCTGCTCTCCTCTCCCCTGAACTCTCCATCTCTACAAAATGACTTTCCCTTAGAAATTCCACGTCCACCTCCACCTCCATCAACCACATCTACTCCTTCAGCTACTTGCCCATAATCTGCCTCTCCAACCCTGGATTCTTCTCTTACCACCACTCTCATCACTCTTCTCACCCCACTACTCAAAACCCTTATAATAGAGGCTATTTATCCTCTAGCTGCCTCCATCTCATCTCTTGCCACCCAAATATCTGCCCTCACCACTGCTCCATCTTTAGTTGGGGGCCTGGCTTCAGCACATGCTGAAACCAGGCAGGGGAGATACTTGATGAAGAAGTAGCAGCAGCAGCAGGACTAGCAACAGCAGGACCAGTTGTACAGATATCAGACACCGTAGATATGGATATAGGAGCAGAAGAAGATTTATCAAATTTGATTCATTTTATTAAAACTGACATGGATATTGATGAGTCAGTTATACTAAAATTAAATACTGTTGGTGATATTTTCATCAATCCCACAAAAGACTTGATGAGTTTGTTAAGTTCTTTTGATACAACTCATCACAGTCTTCCTCCAGCTGAGTATACCAAGCCATCATTAGATATTATTCCATATACTTCCCCAATAAGCTCTGATGTTGTCAAACAACTAAAGACCACTTTTGCCATTCCTGCCACTCCATCATCTAGACAGATTGCCTACCCAACTATATCTTCTCCTATGGCCCCAGTCTTTGTAATGGATGATTCTCCAGTACAAGATCTGGATGCATTGATTATGGCTGACATAGAGGAAGAAAACAAGTTAGCTGCTCAGAGCACAGATGTATACAGTTCTCAGTTCCCTCCCCAGTTCCATCTCATGCAACAAAGAAAACAAGCTCTGATGAAGCACTAAGAGAGATTGATGCCATGCATGACAATCCTCAATCCTCTGATGATGATGAGGAGGAGGAGGAGGAAGAGGAGGAATCTAAGAAAAGGAAAATCTCTAAGAAAAGGAAGGCTCCACCTCCTCCTGATCCCAAACCTAGAAACACCAATGATACTCCCTACTATATCCTACAAAAAATAACCCCATACAAGGGAATGCCGGCCTGGATGTGTCTCTCAAAGAATGAACAAAAGGCCAGGAAGAAAAGTAGAAGGTACTCTCCTCCCCCAGCTTACAAATACAGGAAATATCCCCCTCCTCCTCCTCCACCAGCTGTTGGTGCTTCTGGAATCAGCTCTCAAAAGTCAGATACACCTTCCAAGCCCTCATTCACCTGAACTTATCAGTGGCAAGAAAGGCCATCTAGACAACAATCACATGGAAGCAGTTAGCAAAGAAGTACTAGCTGTATAGAACAAATAAAAGAAATAGTGTATCAAAAACCAGAATTCTCTCCTCCTCAACCACAAGCTGAACAAAGAAGACACTTTGTATCACATAAACCCAAAGGAAAATACAGTGAAGCTGCACCTCCAAAATCATTGTACACTCAAAGTAGTGAAAGCAAGATTGCAACAAACTTCCAAGAACAGTCAACACAATTCAGGCCTATCACCCTGCTACCCTCTCAAGAGGATCAATCACCTATCAGTCAGAATGATGATCAAAACTTCAGGATGGCCAGGCTTCAAGAATTTATTGCTCTGTCACAGATGAAAAAGGCAAGTGAAGAAGGACAGGATCCAACAAAATTCTCTACAATGTCTACTTATAGAGAAAAAGAACTTGAAAGACTTCAGGTGAGCAAGAAATTGTTTTACCCTGCTGATTATATTGCTAGATATCAAGAGGCAATTGTTCCAAGAACTTCAACCCAGACAGTGATTGGAGCAGCAGATCTGTATATATCAAAAAGAGAAGCTGCCAATCCTAACAGGGAAATTATATTTACCAAGCCTGGAGAAAAGAAGAAGGAAGAAAAATCCAATAAGTAGAAACAAAAAATCCTGAAGAAGAATTGCTACTTTTGGTATACTTTGTTAAAATTATGTTTCCTTTTCTGTTACAAAGCTGACTATATACATATATCTGTTGCACTTATTATTAAATTATCTGCCAGATATATATTGTATTCTTACTTTGTATATTTATTTTTTCTGGTATTGAGTCTGTAATTAGTGACCTCACCCAAATATGGGGAGATTGTTGGATCCCTAGTTGGATTTGGGCTAGGTTTACTAAATTAGGATCTAACCCAACATGTATAGATCAGGGTCATGACTATGTCTTAGAGTCTAGGTCAAGTACTTAGAATCAACAGTACAAAGGACTAGCCTCCAACACCGCCAAAGACTCAAGATTTAGAGAATTCAAGTTTTGGAAAAAGGAGATCTACGTTCGCCGAACCCTGATCGATGATTGTCATACTCAGCTCAACTAACTCAAAGACAATTCTCTGAGCTGAGCTCAACGAACTTAGATCTCAGCTCGACAAACTCTGGAAAAAGTGATAACCCTTCTAAGTATAACACTCAGTCGACGAACTTAGAGCACAGTATCCGTCAGTTTATGCAGTGCAGTTATTCACAGAACTCAGGTCGATGAAATCTGGTCAAGATCCCAAGTCGACGAAAGCTGATCCCAGATCCCAGGTCGACGAAAGCTGATCCCAGATCCCAGGTCGACGAAAGCTGATCCCAGATCCCTGGTCAACGAAAGCTAATCCCAGATCCTAGGTCGACGAAAGCTGATCCCAGGTCGACGAAAGCTGATCACAGGTCGACAAAAAGCTGTTCTCTGGTCGACGAAAACTATAAGACATATTGTTATTTATTCTTTCCTTTTCTGTCTCCTTATTGTATATCTATTATAGGCCGTTAATTCCCTGGATAATCAATGCATTTGAATTGAGCCGTTCTAGCAGCATTGATTGCAAATATCCCCCATGGAATTAATTGCTTATATCTCGGACAGACATAAAATAGAATATATGACAACATTCTTTTCGTTTTAATTCCCTAGATTTCGGCTGAGCATTGATTGCAGGATTTTTAATTCGACCAAGAGGCAGTTATCTAGGGGATCATCTCTCTGCTAAAGAAAGATATACACTCAGAAGCTTTTCAGAATATAGAACTTTTTTGAAAAACCACAAGTGCAATGCATACAGCCCTCTGAAGAAAAATCAACTGCTCTCAAAAGAAGAAGAAAGAACAACAATCACTATCAAGAGTCTTTCTTCTCCTTCTTTGTTTTCAGGGATCTCAAGTGACAAAAATATTCAAATCAGTCAAAGGATCTCAGAAAGTAGATCTTACAGTAGAAGGCCTACTCACCCTTTGCAAAGCTTCCACTCCTGAACCATTCAAGATCTCAGAAGGAGCTTTGACAACATAACAGAATCCAAAAAGTCTTCTCATTTTGATTTGAGAAAAGAAGACTTCAATCAACCTCTCTTCCCCACCTCTGTACAGGGTTTTAATTCCCTTCAAAATTATTCTGGTTGCAAGTCTCCTTCCAAAAGACTTGGGTTGGTTTTTGAGCACCTGATAAAACGCTCATTGGTGGCAGTCACCTGATCAAAACCTATAGTGGATTCCTACCTAGGGTGGTAGAAGAGTGGATGTACCCAAGTTTGGGGAACCACTATAAAATTCTTGTGTTGTCTTTGTGGCTGTGATTTTCCTATGTTCTTGTGCTGTGATAAAATTGTCTATGCTATGATATATTTTGTTGTGTAGCTTAGTTATCTTTTCTCTAGTTCACTTACTGCACTAGTACACTCATACACTTATATCATAGTAACATATTTTGTTAAAGATTTCTTATTTCTTCAAAAAATCAAAAAGACTTTAAAAACTCTATTCACCCCCCCCCCCCTCTAGATTTGTTCAGAGCTTACCCTATCTTTTATATTATCTGCTTACTTACACTTGTAGTAGTTTTATACTCATGATAGACTAGTTCCGCCATCACCTGCTTACTTTTGTTACTCTCCACCTTACTTACCTTCCCTTTCCTTCTCCCCGCTCGGTGCCTAGGAGCCATTGGGGGAGGGGTGGGGGCATGATAGGACTTAGTATTTTAGACTAACGGTCTTTGACCAAATAATTTTAGGGGATCGTGGAGCAGAACCAGGAGATGCAGCCCCAGAGGTCGGTGTGCTTGGAGACGGGGCAGTCTAGCATGGGAGTTCAGGCAGCAGGGACAGTGAGTCCGGATCATTAGTAGTTACTATAGATTTGCTTCCACATTGAGTGACTTGTAGTGAGGATCATGATGTATCGGGCAAGAGCCCTCTTTATTACTTTGCTTTATCATTACTGTGGACTCTCCCTTCATTGAGATTTATTTTATTTCATGTGATTTCTGGTGGACCAATATTTGAGTTTACTTTACTCTTTGTACTTACTTTTCTCTTTTTTGATTAGTATAGCCGGCGGGATCGGTGTTTTGTAGTGACGACCTTCCCGGGTGTGTTGGTGTCACCGCAAGTGGCGGTTCTAGGCATAAGACCCTGTTGGTTAAAAAAATGGGGTCTTATAGGCGGTAGGTTCCATAGGAGGGATCCTTGCATTTCTTGGACTTGTAAACCTGCACACTCTACCAAACACAAGATGTAATCAAATATAACCTGGGAGTTGATATTATCAAACTAAGGATATGTGAACCGTCGGTTCCAACAAACTCCCCCTTTTGATAATATCAAATCCCATTCATGAGAAATACAAATGAAGTGCATGATACAATATATATATATATATATATGAGATAATCTCTAAAGTTCAGGTTTCAGGTTCTATATAGCTCCCCTACACGCATGCTCCCCCTATCGACGTGTTCTACATGGAGGGGGTGAGAAATTGGATATATGATGAGCATGATATAGACAACAGACAGTGCACAAAATCAGTAAAGCAAGAAGAGAGAAACATAGGGGTGACCCAAAAAAGAAATGCAAAGCAAAGAATATGAAGCACATGGGTCACATAAAAGAGCGAAGTACATGAACATAGAATAAATCATTGTGCAGAATTTATACGGATTGGACATCACAGAGTGGACTAAGCACACAACGAGGAAGACGACTATGCTACGAGTGTTATAGAGTTAATCACATTGAAACATTGTAAATGTCAAAAATATAAATCGTGTGCTAGTAACTATGCGCTTAAAACATATAGTGTAGTTTCAGTACAATACTTATGCATGGAAGCATTAAATAAGGCAATGACATGTGTACGTGTAACATCAAAAGAGAGAAAACACCAAGTAGAAATATCATCTTTTACATGTTTTATCTCGATCCTTTAAAATGCTAACACAAGAGAAATAGAGTGAACGATCACGTCACATGTCTATCTATGTCATACTAAGACTTTAACTATGGGCACTAAGCTTAAGTTAGAGTCTATGCATAAGATCAAAATGACTCTTTGAACCAAGGTGCTCATCCTCACAATGGTCATAAAGACTTATCAGGAGGAGTGAGTAGTGCTTGGGGGGTCCTTGACATGATATTTGATAGCTTGCATAGTTTCTTTTTTAGTTTGCTTTGAGCTATAACTTTTATATTTATTTTTTGAGTTCAAGGAACCCCGAGTTAACCGAAATCTATCCACATAGATAGATACACTTTAACTTGTATACATTAGAATGTAGTACTAGACATTTGGTCCAATGTTTTAATCTTTATATAAGCACAAATATATCATGACATTGAGTATTCAAAGTTTTTCTAACGTGCTAAGATACAATGTCACGAGTTATAGCATGTAAGCCTAGTATTTGTACATGAGTGCTTCGTCTAGGGATGTATGAATAGTGTTAAGTCATTCTCCTATCTAAATCCTCACAAATACCTAGAGGCATAGTAGACATACACTAACAAGTCCTGTCGCACTCAGTAGCTTAGCACCTATAGATTCAACACACCATGACCGGGGACAATGTTCATACAGATTAGCACTCTTAACTCAAACATTGTATGTATTCATTATGGTCTAAGTTTGGGTCATGTGAGCCTGTAGACATGCTCGAATTTCCATTTTTTTATTTTGGGTTATATATATATTTTTTGTTTTTTTTTTCTTTTAAAAAATCGACAAAAGGAACTCAAATAAATAACAAACAACAAATAAACGAAAATAAATGCAAAAGAGATAAGATTGCACAATAAAGTATTATGCATGAAACTTAATACCACTAGGCATGAGATAACGTTCGCATTATGATGAAGAACCCATGAGAATGCTCAATTCACGCTTGACCCAAGAAATGTGTCATCACTCTAGCCCCGTACTTAGTGACGGATGGGCATGAGGAGCTGCACAAGTGTCGTAGGGTGGGGTGTCAATCCCATATGCCCATACTAGAACCTGTTCAACCTAACACTCTTTCCCCCCAACGTCATGCAAGGACCCACTGGAACCCCTCCCCGGTTAAGGACATGACGTGGATTACATGTTAATGATCCTAATGATGACACACCTACGCCCTCGCTAATGTGAGACACAACAAGTGAGTCTTGTGTTGTCATTGATATTAGCACAGTAATGAAGATACTGGGGAGGATAGTCAGACAATAGTACCAAAAAGAGTGCTACCACCAGCGTTAAAGTTAACGCATCGCGATAGCTTCAGGATATATATAATACGGGTCAAATCTAGTTCCACACACCTGCTCACTTTCTCTCTTGCCTTTGCCAACAGATCCCTTCCCTGGAGTTTTCATCTATAGTGTAAGGTACTCTCTTCTTCCTCTCTCTCTTTAATTCCTAGTTTTAAGAGTTTTGGAGTTGTAGATTTTAGATATCAAGTCATTTTGTGCATGATCCATGGCGTTTTTGCGATGATTTTACGCTAGATTTGTGAAGTTTTGCTACGGATCATGGTCTTTTTCGCGGATCTAGCTTGTGTAAGATTAAATCACGCATCCTTGACACTTTCGAGTGACCAATCTACTTAAAAGTTTAAGTTTTTCGTGAGATCCGGAATTAGAATCTAAGATAGGTATATTTCAACGAATTTTCATGTTCGATTTGTATTTTTCCTTCATGGATCTTGGTTATTCTCACCGATCTATCATGCATGGCCTTAGATCTAAGTGTTTTATCTGTTTTTTGAGAAAAAATTTTTACCCAAATGGAGTTTTGGAAATCATTCAGCGGAAGAAGATGACTTGCAGTTCGTCACGCTACCGTGCGGCGGTAATAGATTATCGCTCTGTGGTAGGATCCAGAGACTGAATTCTTGGTTTTTTTTTTATTTTTAACTGAAGGATTCGTGTTGTAAGACCCCCCCCCCCATTTTTTCTTTTTAAACCCGGGGTCTTAGGCCCAGAACCGCCACTTTGCGGTGACACCTTCACGCCCTGAAGGGTCGTCACCACAAAGCGCCGATTCTGCCGGCCAATTCGATCACAGAAAGGTAGCACAATAATTTAAGTAAGAACAAGTCCACTGGAAAATAACATATATAAAAATAAAATCTCCACGAAGGGAGTGTCCACAGAATAATAATCAGAGTACTAAAAATGCAGGCTTATGCCTGGTACATCATATCCTCACTACAATCACTCATGCGGAAGCAAAAACAAAACTACTCAAGATCGAGACTCACGGTCCCGGCTGTGTGAATTTCGGAGCTAGACTGCCCCATCTCCAAGCTCACCGGTCTCTGGAGCTGCTCCCCCATGCTGGGCTCCGCGATTCCCTAAAATGATGTGGTTCGAAAATAGTTAGTCATAAAGACTAAGCCCTATCATCCCCTACCACTTCCCCCATGGCTCCTAGGTACCGAGCGGAGAGGAAGAAAGGGAAGGACATGAGGGTGGAGAATGAATCAAAAGCAAAAAGGTGGCATCGGAACTAATCTAGCAATTCTATAGTAAACAATGGCAATAACAGAAAGTAGGAAATGTAACCTTAACTTATGTGCAGAAGCGCATAAGCCAAGGGATCTTCTGCAAGGCTCCCATCGTATAAAGTGTCCCATACCACTTATACGTTGGGGTGTCGGTTATCAAACAACAGCATGTATATATTGAATTTAACATTAATTTATAAACTTGCCCACGCAAGCTTATAGACCAAGGGGTCGTTTTGCAGGTCCTAATGTATAAGCGTCCCATACCACTTATACTTTAGGTGTCAGGGTTAAATAAATCGATTATGCTATGACATGCAAGTGGGTATGATGAAACATGCAAGTGCAACTCACACACCCGACTCTGTGCACACAAACCTTTAGTTCCCCCTTTCGGAGCCGTTACCTCCCAGGATACCTCCGTAGTGGCAGACGGAAGCGGTGGGTTGGGCCTCGCCCACCTCAAAACCAGTAAAGCACTACCGGTCAGACCTATCATACACCTCAACGCTTGGTGCACTAAGCGGATGCCTGCGTACTCTTGCCGGCTGGCGCACCGGACTTCTGTTGGCGAAATGCTTACCACACTTGTCGAGTCAGCGTATTGGAGTCGGTGCATCGACCCTCCAATACCGAAGACCCACCACCTTAATTTTCATTCCTTTTATGCACATGCAAATTTAATCGTAAACACACAAAAACCGAGCCGAAGCTCCCCGGACCAAAACGTCTGTCTCTTAACCAACCGAGCCGAAGCTCCCCGGACCATTCCGTCCGTCTCTTAACCAATCGAGCCGAAGCACTCATCAATCTTCCTGTGCTAACAGTGTTTGTGAAAGGTGCAACCCTAATTACTAAGTTACTCTTGTTAGTTAGTTATTACAGTTTATGTTAACCCAGGACTGCCCCCGGTATTTTCTGTGAAGGGCTCTCAAAGGGAACTAGGAACTATGATGGTAGCTGAAGCCCATCGTTCCCTTTCGCAAGGCACTTATTGTTATTGGTTGATCACTTTTACCCATTCCCTTCTCATATTACGATATACTATCCTAGGGTGATTTTTAACCTTCCTCTCTTCGGGAAAGAGATCTTTCGTCGAACTCGAGCACCTCTTAACTCTAGCCAACACCACTTCTCTCTACTCTTCATATCATCCTATTGTGATATCATCCACAATTGTCCACCCAGACAAAATGACTAACTCCAATAACTTTCTCAGATCATGTCCTATTGCAATTTAACAATTTGCTATATGCAGACCATCCTAGACTATATGTCAAACCGGTTAGGCCACGATCCAATACTCATCCAAATGCCCTAAATTATTTAATGGAGACTTATCATGATGTAACTAGCCCAAATCAAGAAAATATTAATTTTTCTAATTTATCTGGCATTTAATTAATTTCCTCAAACATTCAAAGGGCTACCGGTTTGAACATGAACTACCCTAAGTTCTCATGCAAGATGTCCAACAAAATTATTATAAATAGTATGTTATCTCCATATGGTAAATCCAAAGTCTCATAATTTTTCTATCATCAAAATGGCACTAAAGCTATTTTAGCAATATTTTCTATAATTCGTTATTTGTGAATCAAGTACAGAGAATATTCATTCAAAAATTATAAATTAATTATACTATGCAGATACAACTATAAAAATAGCATTGGCCCAGTTTCATAATTTTTCAGCAAGTATTAATCTCTGAATAAATTAATTACCAAACGTCTCTTTAAAGTGGTCTTGTAAATAAAGTGCCGTAACTACAATTCTAAAAATCATGAATAATTGTCTACAAGCATATAATGTCCTGAAAGTTTCAAATCCTAAGACTCATAATTTTTCAACAGAAATATCATCCATAATTAATTTTTAAACCATCAAAGCCCTTTTTAACATTTGTGAAGAAAGTACTAGATTTACTCCACTAAAAATTATAAAAAAATTCAGGATCAATCATTTTGACCTAAAATATTTACTTACAAGATTTCATGGGGTTTCAATAAATGGAAAGATCTAAATAATTAAAACATCAAATAGGGCTATAACAAACGTTACAAATTAAGTGCTGGAAATAGACATCATAAAACTCTAGTAAAATTGCTTTAGCTTCTACCCACTCCAAAACTCACCTTACCCGAGTTTCACAGCTTTTAGATAATATTTTGTGACCTATTTTACTTATATGGTATTTTACCCTATGGCTAAGGTTAGGGTTTTGAGATATCTACCTATCACCAAATTTTCCAAGATTTCATCCAGATGATTTATATCATGCTAATATCCATTCTACTAAATTTCAAGGCAATACGAGAGCAAATGCCCCCATATCCTTCACAACCCTCAAAAACCCTCCATCTAGGGTTTGAGTTTGGATCCTAGGGTAAACCAACCCTAGATCACACCATTTTCTCCAAGAGGGTTATAATAACCCATCCAAGTCAGTGGTCAAAACATCAGCCCCAGTTGAGGTGATTTGACCATTCTAACCTCTAGTGCACTTTTACTCAAAAATGGCTCACTATTGCCTAGTTAAGAATAGGTGACTCCCTATCCAAAACTCATCCAAATGAGTTGTAAATTTGTACAGCACTAGGTGTTATATCCAGGGACCATTCATCAAAATTTAGGAGGGTTTGGAGGTCATTTGACCACTTAAATAAATTCCTCTAAGTTTATTAAATTAAAACAAAAACTTTAGGCAATATATCTCCAAAAATTCCAATTTTTGGACAGCCTCTAGATATGGCTAAGGGTTACCACCTGCCAAAATTTCAGGTCATTTGGACAAAGGAAGAAGAGTGGACATCCATTTTAGTTTCTGCCCAACTCTAGGTACAGCCCCCATTAAAACGGGTTCTGCGGTTAAACCGCTTTCCCAAACGAGTTGAAATCAATTTTAAATTAATCTAAACTCGAAGGGATACAACTTTTGTGACTGGCTATGTTTCCTAAATCGGCCTCCAAGTGCCACGTTTTGCAGCCTCAATATATACTCAATTTATGTATCTTTTTATTATGTATTATATACATAATTTATATATTATAAAGTGATTTTACTGTTCATCTTCTACAAAACCCGAAGACAGAACACAGAAAACTCATATTTCCTGTAGCTCTTCCGCGATCCATCGCCGGCCATCCGGTCACTTCCCTGGCCAGCCACCACCACCACCACCTCCGTCGAGGCGATGGCTATCGGTCGGCGGTGGTTTGGCCGCCGGAGGTGGCAGTTTCCGGCGTACCCGAAAAATATATTTTTCATGGTTTTCCATGAAAACTCGAGATAGGTTCGACTCCGTTGAGCACGAACTTCATTTCTAAGATCCTAAGATCTACCCATAAGAGAAGAAGTAGAGGAGGACCTTGTTCGCGGTTTGAAGGCGAGATAAACGTCGGATTGTCATGGCGCGGTGGTGGCGTTCCCGAACTTCTTCAACAGCAAGAGCAGAAATCTGAATTTGTTTGGTCTAGAGTGTAACCTTCTCCTCTTGCTCTAAGGAGGCTGTTATAGATCTCTAAGTGGGGAGGGGGAAGGGTGAATCATTCATGGAAATAAAAGCTCCCTTAACGAATGGCTTTTCAGTTATGGTGGAGAGAAGGAAATGTTGGAATAAGAAGAGGCGTTTACCAGGTGGCGATTTCCTATTGGACCTCACTCTCTCTTTCTTATTAAGTAATTAAATGAGGAAACGGTCCATAATTACTCCTGCTGTAAATTCCCATAATCAGAATTGATTATGAAGTGGGTTACAGAAATTTCCAGTTTGGCTGACGTTTCGGCCTTTGTCATGGGCGTGACACGTGGGTCACGGGCGTGACAGGCCCGAGTGGCAAATTCTGAGTTCGATGATCGTCGATCTGAGATCGACGATCGTCAAAAGGTGGTCATGCCCTAGGTCACGGGCTTGACACGTGGGTCACGGGCGTTACCGGGCCAAGATGCAAATTCCGTGCTCAACGATCGTCTCGTTGAGATCGACGATCGCCGAAGGGGGTCACGCCCTAGGTCACGAGCGTGACACATGGGTCACAGGCGTGACAGGGCCATGACACAAATTCTGCGCTCGACGATCGTCGCGCTGAGATCGACGATCGTCGAAGGGGTCACGCCCTAGGTCATGGGCGTGACATCATAGGTCACGGGCGTGACAGGCCCGGTTGAAAATTCTACGCTCGATGATCGTCTCCCTGAGATCGACGATCGTCGAAGGAGTCATGCCCTAGGTCATGTGCATGACGGGTCGGTCACGGGCATGACCAACCCGTGACCCGAAATCTCGGTCGATGTATTTCAATTTTTGGGCTTCCTAGGGTTCTGTCACGACAAACCGACTCCTAGGGGTCTAGCCGGAAATGAGATGTTACAAATCCCAATAAACAAAACAAAAATTTCGTCCCCGAAATTGAGGTTGAGCCTACGGGGATTTCTACCGAAATAAATTAAACTTGTAACATCCCATACGGTTTTTCTATTGAGTCGAAGTGAGACTACTTGTTTTATAAACGAAGACAATCTCCCCAATAAACAAAAGATTAGCCCCTACTTTTCTGCGCATGCCTAGGTTCTCAATTTCCCTTACCTAGTCCTACCGGTTCAATGCAAGAAGGTAATTTATTGTATACTGAGAGGTGGTGAGGTATACCTGACTGAATAACTCCGGGTATTTTTGCCTCATCAGGTCCTGCGGTTCCCAGGTGTGCTCCTCCTGACTGTGGTTTCTCCACAGAACCTTGACTAAGGGGATCTTCTTGCGGCGCAAGATCCGTACTCCTTTGTCGTCGATCCGAACAGTCTCCAAGTGAACAGATCGGTCTGAGGCTACCGGTCCTTCGGTGGTCAGAATCTACTGTTCCGGGCGTAGTAGAGCCCTTCTCAGTGAAGAAATATAGAAAACATCGTGTAGAGCTGCTAGCTCTGGTTTCAACTCCAGCCGGTAAGCTAGGGGCCCGATCCGCTCCAGTATCCGGTAAGGGCCCATATACCTAGGGCTGAGCTTCTTCTTCCGACCACGCACCCGTGAAACTCCATGCATGGGCCGGATCTTCAAAAACACTCGGTCCCTCACCTGAAACACCACCTGACGATGCCGGGCGTCATAATACTTAGCTTGTCTACTCTGCGCCTCTAACATCATGTCTCTGATCAGTCTCACCTGAGCCTCTGTGTCTTCAACAAAATCTGATCATAACACCTTCGGATCCTCGTCCTGAACCCAAGAAAGCGGGGTCCTGCATTTTCTTCCATACAAGGCTTCACACGGCGCCATCCTAATGCTGGACTTGTAGTTGTTGTTATAGGAGAACTTGACCAATGACAACATCTTCTCCCACGGCTCCCCTCGGTCCAGTATACACAGTCGTAGTAGATCCTCCAACGTCTTGTTGGTGCGCTCTGTCTGCCCGTCCGTCTGAGGGTGTAAGGTCGTGCTAAAAGTTAATCGGGTGCCAAGGTATGCCTGCACTGACCGCCACTCCTTGGACGTAAACCGTCCATCGCGGTCCGACACTATCATCCGTGGCACGCCATGATATCGAACATACTGCTCCACGAACTTTCATACCAGCACTCCCACCGAGTCATCCTTCCTGATTGGTATAAAGCGGGCCACCTTCGTCAATCGATCAACAATCACCCAGATCGAGTCATTCCCCGTCCGAGACCGGGGAAGCCCATGTATTAAATCCATTGTTATATCATCAAACTTCCACTCCGGCAACGGGAGTAGCTGCAACAGTCCTGCGGGGTTCCTGCATTCCGCCTTCACCAATTGACAAGCCTCGCAATGGGTCACAAAGTACGTAATGTCCTTCTTCATCCCTGGCCAAAACATCATCTTCTTCAGATCTGCCATCATCTTGGTGATCCCCGGATGTATTGAATATCTGCTTCAATGCGCCTCCGCCATGATGTTCTCCTGAATCCGGACTCCTGCGGGTATATATACTCTGCCTCTGAAATGTAGCAATCCATCTCTCACGGAATAATCTTCTGTCCAACCGTCCTCCAAGGCTCGGAATATCGGCTCTGCCCATACATCTGTCCTTTGTCCGTCCTGGATACGGTCCCGAATATCATCTATGGCCACCATCGATGCCAGATACTCCCTATACAGCTCTGGATCATCCTCGGACACTAGGGATATCTTCATATCTCTGAAGGACCGAACTAGCTCCATGGACATAACCTGGGGCTCGGCTTCGGAAGTGGCAGCTCTCCGACTCAATGCGTCGGCCACCACGTTTGCCTTCCCTAGATGGTAGTGTATCTCATACTGATAGTCTGCTAAGAACTCCACCCAGCGCCTGTGCCTGATATTCAGCTCCTTCTGCATGTCCACGTATTTCAAGTTCTTGTGGTCGGAGTAGATGTCGTAGTGGACTCCATAAAGATAATGGCGCTAGACCTTCAGAGCAAAAACGATCGTTCCCATCTCAAGGTTGTGCACCGGGTAGTTCTGCTCATGCTTCTTCAACTGGCGAGATGCATATGCAATCACATGACCCTTCTGCATCAGTACAGCTCCCATACCCTAGTAGGAAGCATCGGTGTAGACCTGAAAACCTTCTCTCCCTGAGGGGAGAGTAAGTATGGGGGCCGAGGTGAGTCGATCCTTCAACTCCTTAAAAGCCGCCTGGCACTGCAGGGTCCAAACGAAAGGTGCCTCCTTCTTCATCAAAGATATGAGTGGGAGGGCAATTTGGGAGAACCCCTCCACAAACTTCCAGTAATAACCGGCAAGTCCTAGAAAGCTTCGTACATCGGTGGCTAACTTCAACTGCGGCCAATCTCGAACTGCCTGAATCTTTGTCGGATCCACTGCCAACCCGGCTCCGCTGATAATGTGGCCTAGGAAAGCCACCTCCTTCAACCAGAACTGACATTTACTGAACTTTGCATATAAGTGATTCTCCCGCAGTCTCTATAGGGTCAGTGTTAGATGGCGAGTGTGCTCCTCCTCCGTTCTCGAGTAGATGAGGATGTCATCGATAAACACAATGACAAACACATCTAGGTACTCCTTGGAAACCTGGTTCATGAGGGTCATGAATGCCAAAGGTGCATTTGTGAGCCCGAAGGGCATCACCGTAAACTCAAACAATCCATATCTGCTGCTAAAAGCAGTCTTCTGAATATCCTCCTCTCGAATCCGAAGCTGGTAGTAGCCCGACCTCAAATCCAATTTTGAAAAGAAGTGCGCCCCTTCCAACTAGTCGAACAGCTCGTCTATCCGTGGGAGCGGATAGGTATTCCGAACGATCAGCCTATTTAGTGCTCGATAATCGATGCACAGGCGGAGTGTCCCATCCTTCTTCTTCATGAATAGGATCGGGGCTCCCTATGGCGAGGAACTCGGTCTAACTAATCCCGCCTCCACAAACTCCTGCAACTTAGTCCGAAACTCCGCCAACTCCTTCAGGGCCATCCGATAAGGGGCCCTAGATGCCAGCTTGGCCACCGGCAAAGGCTGTATCTGAAAGTCCTGCTCTCGGTGCAGAGGTAGTCCAGGCAGTTTCTCTGGAAAGATGTCAGCGAAATCTCGCACCACCGGGATGTCTGTCACCGACTCCTTGACTTCTGCCATCTCAAATAGAATCTGATAGACCTCCTCTCCCTGCAGATGGGCCTTAACGGCCTGTACCGAAGATAAGAGTATACGAGAGACAGGTCTTATACCTTCGATGATAATTAAAGAGTCCCTGTGTCTCACGGTGATCCTCTTCGCTTGGCAATCAATCTGGGCATGGTTCCAGTGCAGCCATACCATGCCCAGGATCAGGTCGTAGTCGGTCAGCTTCAAAATCATCGTCGGAGCCTCGAACGCCTTTCCACCAATTTCTGCCTCTATATTACAGTGGTCCGTGGTAAGGAGCTCAGAACCATCCGGTAGTCGCACCCTCATCTTCGAGCCCGTGAATCGCTCCACGCCTTCCAGTCCTTCTACGAACGTCTTCGACACAAGGGAGTGAGTAGCTCTAGTATCGAACAGCGTGCGGGCAGGCTTGCCGCTGATGAAGACTATACCTGGGCGATTACATGTCTTAGGGTTCTATAATGAGTTTTCTTTCCTTGCTAATCTATCTAGTGCGGTTCTATGTTTAACCACTAAAAGGGAAATTCTATGAAAATAAAGAAGCATTGCAGCGTACCTGCTATGACCTGCTCCGGATTCCGAGGCTGCGTAAGGTTCAAAGCATATACCTGCTCCCTTCCCTGTCTACAATCTCCCTCCTGGTATCCACGACCGCGGCCGCGTCCTCGGCCTCCGTGATGCTGAGCTGGTGGGCCACCCTATGGTGCTGGAGGTAGTGCCCCCCTCATCGGGCAGTTACTCTGGATGTGCCCAATCTGATGACAAAGGAAGCACTCTGGTGGGGGATACGCCATTCCCCCGGGTCTCGGCATATCCTGCATCCGAAGAGGTTGAGGGGCCAATATCACCTGCTCCCTTGGCTCCTGCCTCACTTCCTGATGAGGGTTGTCCTTTGTCCTTCTCCCCTCTGGTATAGCACCTCGCCGCTGGTCATTTCTGACTCACCGTCCCTGATCCTCTATTGGCCGCTTCCGGCCCCGAGTGGTGTGCAAATCACCCTCAATCCTCTTTGCCATTTCCAAGATCCGGGAGATAGGCCCATTGGATACAAACAACAAAGCCTCCCTCAAGTCTTCCCGCAGGCC
This sequence comes from Platanthera zijinensis, assembly GCA_039513925.1. Classification (NCBI taxonomy): domain Eukaryota; kingdom Viridiplantae; phylum Streptophyta; class Magnoliopsida; order Asparagales; family Orchidaceae; genus Platanthera; species Platanthera zijinensis. The sequence goes on along the minus strand of CM077081.1, from coordinate 62,236,978 downwards.
CTTATAGAACCTCTTGATGTACCCTGCTTCGTCCAGCTGGTAAGAATCTGCATATCGAGCCAGATGGTCGAACTTCCGATGGTACTCCACCACCGTCCGGGTGCCCTGCTTCAGCTGTAAGAACCGCTCCTCCAACTCATCCTTGGCCGACTGCGGAACAAAATGCTCCAGCAGCGCGGCCCTGAACTCTTCCAAGGTAACCTCCGCAACCTCCCTATCGGCAAATGTCATGTCCAACAGCGTCTTCCACCACCTCTTGGCATGGGACTCCAGGAAAGAGACAACCAGAGCCACCCTCTCCTCTCAGGGACACCGTATCCCGGTCAGCATCTCGTACATAATATCCAGCCACTCTTCTGTCTGAACCGCCGACTCTGTCCCCAAGTAGGACGGGGGAGACAGTCCTCGAAAGATGCTCAGCCAGTTGGCCCCCGGATTTGGCTGCAGGACCGGAACCTGCTGGGCCCTAAAAGCCTCCAGGATGGCAGTCAGAGTCTGTCCCATGTCTGACTGAAGGAAAGGAGTGGGGACTGGTGGAGGTGGTGCAACATCCTGAGCCTGCTGAACTCCGCCTTGTGGCGTAAGCTGTGCTCGAGGCTACGTAACAAAAACCCATACTGAGAAAACGTTCAATCTTAAATAAAAGTGGACAATTTATATGTGATCCCCATATGGGCACACCACTGCTTCCGCTGCTTAGTTTGTCCCCAAACTAAACTCGAGCGGGGGCGACCAAGGGGTAGTGGACTGCTACCTTTTTCAGATCGATGCCTCCGCTCTGACACCACTTGTAAACCCCCCCCCCCTTTTTCTTTTTAAACCCAGAGTCTTAGGCCCAGAACCGCTACTTTGCAGTGACACCTTCACGCCTTGAAGGGTCGTCACCATAAAGCGCCGATTCTGCCGGCCAATTCGATCACAGAAAGGTAGCACAATAATTTAAGTAAGAACAAGTCCACTGGAAAATCACATATATACAAATAAAATCTCCACGAAGGGAGTGTCCACAAATAATAATCAGAGTACTAAAAATGCGGGCTTATGCCCGGTACATCATATCCTCACTACAATCACTCATGCGGAAGCAAAAACAAAACTACTCAAGATCGAGACTCACGGTCCCGGCTGTGTGAATTCCGGAGCTAGACTGCCCCATCTCCAAGCGCATCGTTCTCTGGGGCTGCTCCCCGTGTTGGGCTCCACGATTCCCTAAACTGATGTTGTTCGAAAATCGTTAGTCATAAAGACTAAGCCCTATCATCCCCTACCCCTTCCCCCATGGCTCCTAGGTACCGAGCGGAGAGGAAGAAAGGGAAGGACATGAGGGTGGAGAATGAATCAAAAGCAAACAGGTGGCAGCGGAACTAATCTAGCAATTCTATAGTAAACAATAACAATAACAGAAAGTAGGAAATGTAACCTTAACTTATGTGCAGAAGCGCATAAGCCAAGGGATCTTCTGCAAGGCTCCCATCGTATAAAGTGTCCCATACCACTTATACGTTGGGGTGTCGGTTATCAAGCAGCAGCATGTATATATTGAATATAACCTTAATTTATAAACTTGCCCACACAAGCTTATAGACCAAGGGGTCATTTTGCAGGTCCTAATGTATAAGCGTCCCATACCACTTATAATTTAGGTGTAAGGTTTAAATTAATCGATTATACTATGACATGCAAGTGGGTATGATGAAACATGCAAGTGCAACTCACCCCCCTGACTCTGTGTACACAGACCTTTAGTTCCCCCTTACGGATCCGTTACCTCCCTGGATACCTCCGTAGTGGCAGACGGAAGCGGTGGGTTAGGCCTCGCCCACCTCTAAACCAGTAAAGCACTACCGGTCAGACCTATCGTACGCCTCAACGCTTGGTGCACTAAGCGGATGCCTGCGTACTCTTGCCGGCTGGCGCACCGGACTTTTGTTGGCGAAGTGCTAACCACACTTGCCGAGTCAGCGTATTGGAGTCGGTGCATCAACCCTCCAATACCGAAGATCCACCACCTTAATTTTCATTCCTTTTATGCACATGCAAATTTAATCGTAAACACACAAAAACCGAGCTGAAGCTCCCCGGACCAAAACGTCCATCTCTTAACCAACCGAGCCGAAGCTCCCCGGACCATTTCGTCCGTCTCTTAACTAACCGAGCCAAAGCTCTCATCAATCTTCCTGTGCTAATAGTGTTTGTGAAAGGTGCAACCCTAATTACTAAGTTACTCTTGTTAGTTTGTTATTACAGTTTACGTTAACCCAGGACTGCCCCCGGTATTCTCTGTGAAGGGCTCTCAAAGGGCACTAGGAACTATGATGGTAGCTGAAGCCCATCGTTCCCTTTCGCAAGGACCCTATTTTTATTGGTTGGTCCCTTTTACCTATTCCCTTCACATATTACGATATACTATCCTAGGGTGATTTTTAACCTTCCTCTCTTCGGGAAAGACGATCTTTCGTCGAACCCGAGCACCTCTTAACTCTAGCCAACACCACTTCTCTCTACTCTTCATATCATCCTATTGTGATATCATCCACAATTGTCCACCCAGACAAAATGACTAACTCCAACAACTTTCTCAGATCATGTCCTATTGCAATTTAACAATTTGCTATATGCAGACCACCCTAGACTATATGTCAAACCGGTTAGGCTACGATCCAATACTCATCTAAATGCCCTAAATTATTTAATGGAGACTTATCATGATGTAACTAGCCCAAATCCAGAAAATGTTAATTTTTCTAATTTATCTGGCATTTAATTAATTTCCTCAAACATTTAAAGGGCTACCGGTTTGAACATGAACTACCCTAAGTTCTCATGCAAGATGTCCAACAAAATTATAATAAATAGTATGTTATCTCCATATGGTAAATCCAAAGTCTCATAATTTTTCTATCATCAAAATGGCACTAAAGCTATTTTAGCAATATTTTCTATAATTCATTATTTGTGAATCAAGTACAGAGAATATTAATCCAAAAATTATAAATTAATTATACTATGCAGATACAACCATAAAATAACATTGGCCCAATTTCATAATTTTTCAGCAAGTATTAATCTCTGAATAAATTAATTACCAAACGTCTCTTTAAAGTGGTCTTGTAAATAAAGTGTCGTAACTACAATTCTAAAAATCATGAATAATTGTCTACAAGCATATAATGTCCTGAAAGTTTCAAATCCTAAGACTCATAATTTTTCAACAGAAATATCATCCATAATTAATTTTTAAACCATCAATGCCCTTTTTAACATTTGTGAAGGAAGTACTAGATTTACTCCACTAAAAATTATACAAAAATTCAGGATTAATCATTCAGGATTTACTCCACTAAAAATTATACAAAAATTCAGGATTAAAACATCAAATAAGGCTATAACAAACGTTACAAAGGAAGTGCTGGAAATAGACATCATAAAACTCTAGTAAAATTGTTTTAGCTTCTACCCACTCCAAAACTCACCCTACCCGAGTTTCACAGCTTTTAGATAATGTTTAGTGACCTATTTTACTTATATGGTATTTTACCCTATGGATAAGGTTAGGGTTTTGAGGTATCTAACTATCACCAAATCCTCCAAGATTCCATCCAGATGATTTATATCATGCTAATATCCATTCTACTGAATTTCAAGGCAATACGAGAGCAAATGCCCCCATATCCTTCACAACCCTCAAAAACCCTCCATCTAGGGTTGAGTTTGGATCCTAGGGTAAACCAACCCTAAATCACACCATTTTCTCCAAGAGGGTTATAATAACCCATCCAAGTTAGTGGTCAAAACATCAGCCTCAGTTGAGGTGATTTGACCGTTCCAACCTCTAGTGCACTTTTACTCAAAAATGCCTCACTATTGCCTAATTAAGAATAGGTGACTCCCTATCCAAAACTCATCCAAATGAGTTTTAAATTTTTACAGCACTAGGTGTTATAGCCAGGGACCACTCACCAAAATTTGGGAGGGTTTGGAGGTCATTTGACCACTTAAATAAATTCCTCTATGTTTTTTAAATTAAAACAAAAACTTTAGGCAATATATCTCCAAAAATTCCAATTTTTGGATACCCTCTAGATATGGCTAAGGGTTACCCCCTGCCCAAATTTCAGGTCATTTGGACAAAGGAAGAAGAGTGGACATCCATTTTAGTTTCTGCCCAACTATAGGTACAGACCCCCATTAAAACAAGTTTTGCGGTTAAACCGCTTACCCAAACGAGTTGAAATCAATTTAAAATTAATCTAAACTCGAAGGGCTACAACTTTCGTGACTGGCTATTTTTCCTAAATCGGATTCCAAGTGCCTCGTTTTGCAGCCTCAATATATACTCAATTTATGTATCTTTTCATTATGTATTATATACATAATTTATATATTATAAAGTGATTTTACTGTTCATCTTCTACAAAACCCGAAGACAGAACACAGAAAACTGATATTTCCTGTAGCTCTTCCGCAATCCATCGCCGGCCGTCCGGTCACTTCCCTGGCCAGCCACCACCACCACCACCTCCGTCGAGGCGATGACTATCGGTCGGCGGTGGTTTGGCCGCCGGAGATGGCGGTTTCCGGCGTACCCGAAAAATATATTTTTCATGATTTTCCATGAAAACTCGAGATAGGTTCGACTCCGTTGAGCATGAACTTCATTTCTAAGATCTTAAGATCTACCCATAAGAGAAGAAGTAGAGGAGGACCTTGTTCGCGGTTTGAAGGCGAGATGAACGTCGGATTGTCATGGCGCGGTGGTGGCATTCCCGAACTTCTTCAACAGCAAGAGCAGAAATCTGAAATCGTTTGGTCTAGAGTGTAACCTTCTCCTCTTGCTCTAAGGAGGCTGTTATAGATCTCTAAGTGGGGAGGGGGAAGGGTGAATCATTCATGGCAATAAAAGCTCCCTTAACGAATGGCTTTTCGGTTATGGTGGAGAGAAGGAAACGTTGGAATAAGAAGAGGCATTTACCAGGTGGCGATTTCCTATTAGACCTCACTCTCTCTTTCTTATTAAGTAATTAAAGGAGGAAACGGTCCATAATTACTCCTGTTGTAAATTCCCATAATCAGAATTGATTATGAATCGGGTTACAGAAATTTCCAATTAGGCTGACGTTTCGGCCTTTGTCACGGGCGTGACACGTGGGTCACGGGCGTGACAGGCCCGAGTGGCAAATTCTGAGTTCGACGATCGTCGATCTGAGATCGACGATTGTCGAAAGGTGGTCATGCCCTAGGTCACGGGCGTGACACGTGGGTCACGGGCGTGACCAGGCCAAGATGCAAATTCCGCGCTCAGCAATCGTCTCGCTGAGATCGACGATCGCCGAAGGGGGTCACGCCCTAGGTCACGGGCGTGACACATGGGTCACGGGCATGACAGGGCCATGACTAAAATTCTGCGCTCGACGATCGTCGAGCTGAGATCAACGATCGTCGAAGGGATCACGCCCTAGGTCACAGGCGTGACACAATAGGTCACGGGCGTGACATGCCCGGGTTGAAAATTCTACGCTCGACGATCATCTCCCTGAGATCGATGATCGTCGAAGGAGTCACGCCCTAGGTCACGGGCATGACGGGTCGGTCACAGGCGTGACCAACCCGTGACCCGAAATCTCGGTCAATGTATTTCAATTTTTGGGCTTCCTAGGGTTCTGTCACGACAAACCGACTCCTATGGGTCTAGCCGGAAATGGGATGTTACACGTGTTTTTTTTTCAGGTTATAACTTCATCCAGCTCTCAGACTCTTCGCCCAAGTTTCTCTAAATGCTCCCGAGTGCCTGCAGCCACCTACCCTGCTATAGATGAGGCCACCATAAGCATGCCCATGATCATAGACATCGATGATCGGCACACTCATATCTATGGATACTTGGAAAATGCGGGCATGCTCTCTGTGATCTCCTCTAGCCCTCCATTCTCCTCGGTCCTCACTCGGGAGTTCTATAATAATCTCAGAGATCCCGCTCATATGTAATTGGGTGGAGGTGTGCAATCCTGTATCAGGACTGAGATAGTTACGATACTTCACTCGGATCTCGATGGGAAATATGTATGGATGCCCAACAATACATTCCTCGACATCGTGGAGTCCTTCAGAACCACTCGGAACTGGAGGGAGATGAACTGTAAGACCCCATTTTTTTCTTTTTCAAACCTCGGGGTCTTATGCCCAGAATTGCCGTTTTGCGGTGGCACCGACACTCGAGAAGGCTGCCACTACAAAATGCCAATTCTGCCAGCCTATTCGATCAACAAAGAGTGAGTAATAATCATAAACTGAAATGTAAATGAGTCGTAAAAACATCATATAAAATGAGAAATCACAACAAGTCCATCGATATAGAAAAGAGAGAGTACTACAAATTGTCAGTACAGATGAAATATATAAATGGGCTTAAGCCCGGTACATCTGATCCTCACTACAATCTCTCGTGGAAGCTATATGAAAGACTAATCACTTACAGAGCTAGTCACTAGTGCTCCAGTACTAGACTGGCCAACCTCCATACGCATCATGCTCCACTAGTGTTGGTCCCTATGCTGCTGGTCCCTGTCTCCCATCTGGAGCCCCTGTAATGTGGTGGTCCGAAAATCATTAGTCATAAAGACTAAGCCCCATCATCCCCTACCCCTCCCCTATGGCTTCTAGGCACCGGGCGTGGATGAAGAAAGGGGAGCTATGAAAGTGGAGAGTACAAAATGGCAGGTGATTGTGGAGCTAATCTAGCAGTTCTATGTAAACAAGTAGTAGTAGCAAAAACATGTAGAGTAAGCACAAGTATACGAAGGCATAATATGAAACATGTAACCTTAACTTATAAGAATGCCCATATAAACTTATAAGCTAAGGGATCTTCTGCAATGCTCCTATCGTATAAAGAGTCCCATATCAATTTATACGATAGTGTTGGTTATAAGCAGTTTATAAGTTATTATATAGCATAACCTTAACTTATAGACCTGCCCACACAAGCCTATATGCTAAGGGGTTGTTTTACAAGGCCTAATGTATAAACTGTCCCATACCAATTTATACTTTAGGGGTAAGGGTTGAATGTTGATGCCATGATGTGCAATGTTATGTTATGTGGGTTAATGTCTATGTCCAAACAGTGCAACTCACACACATGACTCTATGCACACAGACCTTTAGTTCCCACTATTTGGGCAGCTATCTTCGCTCCCAGGAACCTCTGTAGTGGCAAACGGAGACAGTGGGTCGGGCCCCCCACTCCTAGGCGGGTATCCACACTACCAGGCCTAGCCCTTACGTACACCTCTAGAAGGACACAACCTAGAGTCTCCACGTACTATGCTGGCCATATCCACTAGACTTTTCTTGGACAAGTGTCCTACACTGCCGAGTCAACGTATCGACGTCAGTGTGAACGACTTTCCAATACTGAAGACCCACCACCTTATTTTTATGCACATGCAATATTAATGTATTATCCACCGAGCCAAAGCTCCCCGAACTAACCTGTCCATCACAATTATCTATCGAACCCTCGGTTCACCGGGTAATCCATTTCCACGACCACCGAGCCTACCGCCCGGACATCCTAGTCAACTAACTTCCCGAGACACCAGGGTGTGAGAAGTGTAACCTTAGTTATACTAGTTGCTCTTAAAGTTTATTATTCCTATAGTTTAGGTTAGCCCAGGACTGCCCAAGGTATACCCCATGAAAGGCTCTCGAGGGCACTAGGAACTACGATGGGCTGAAACCCAAAGCTCCCTTTCATAAGGCACTTAATTTTGTTGGTTGTTACCCAAATCCCCATCACTTTCATGTTGTACTGCATCTAACCCTAGTATATTTTGACTCTTTCTCCCTCCACGGGAAAGACAATGTTTCGTCGTCCCCGAGCACCTCTTACCACTTGCCTAACCTCCCACTCCTCAACACGACTCTGATGATGAATTAATTCTACTTCCCAGAATAATACACAAATGTCTCAATTCCCTAGGTTTATTTTGCATCATATTATGATTTCTGCAGTTTTACTAAATGCAGACCATTCTAAGCTATATGATGTATACAATGGGAGGTACTCAAAATTATCATCCAATATCCCTATAATAATTATTGGGGGTCTACCATGCCATGATTAGCCTCAATCCAAGATTTCATAATTTTCCTAATTTAATTAGTAATTTATTAATTTTTCCTAAGCAATCCAAGACACAGGTTTGAACATGAAGTACCCTACTCAGTCATACAAAATGTTTCACAAAATCATGATAAATACTAGGCATCATTATTACTGTAAATCCAAGGTATAAAAATTTCTTTCCAGTAAATAAGAGCTCTAAAGTTTATTTTAAAATAGGTCCCATTTTGATGTGTTAATGAAGTGAGTACAGAAAATATTCAACCACAAATTGTGAATTAATTTCCTTAAGTAAGAACTGAGTTAATTATACTACTGACCAAGTTTCATAATTTTCCAACCTTTAATGATCTCTAAATAATTTATTGATCAAGTTCTCAAATTCATGGATTTGTAAAGCAAGTACAGCAAACAAGCTTCTAAAAATTATGAATTAATTTCTTCAGAAAGATATTAATCTAATACCCCTACAAATCAAGTTTCATAATTTTCCAACAAGTAATAAGCTCTGAATAAATTATTGAGCAAGTTTCCATTTTGATAAGCTTGTGAAGTATATACGAGTAATGTACATCTAAAAATTATAGTAAAATTCATGTATGAGTATAATAGTATAAATCTTCCTCTGCCTCAATTTAATAGCATTCCAGTGAACAGTGAGGCTATAATAACCAAATAAGTAATAGAGGATAATTCATGTCTTGCAAAGGAGATACTAATAATATGCTTGCAAATCTCCCAATAAAATTAACAAAAGCTCTTACTGACCTTATGACTACCCCACCCAAGTTCTACAACTTTTCATAACACCTTGACTATCCAACTTACCATTTAAAGGTTTGTGACCTAAATACCCTTATTATTGCAAGGCTAAGGTTTGTAAAATTTCAAACCAAATAATCTCCAAATGAGATGAAATTTATCCAGAGCCTAATAATGACTCCAAGGACCACTCACCAAAATTTGGGAGGATTTGGAGGTCATTTGGTCCCTTATTAATTTAATCATGGTTTATTAAAAAATTACAAAAACTATAGAAAAATTATCTCCAAAAATTCTCATTTTTTGGAAGGACTTAGGTATAGACTAGGGTGACTCCCTGTCCAAATTTCAAGCCATTTGGATAATAGATGAAGTGGGTTCACTCATTTTAATCTCTGCCTAGCCCTAGGTATAGACCCCACCAAAATGGGTGTTGTAGTCAAACAACTTAACCAAATGGGTTTAAACAAATTTTAAATTAAACTAGACTTCATTGGCTACAACTTTCATGTTGACCATTTACTCATATAGATCCTCTAAGTATTTTTCATTAATTTTATAAGGTGATTGTTATCATAATACAGAAAACTCATTTAAAAGAAAAGGATTAAATAACCAGCACAGATCATGTAGCAAGATCTGACGGATGTTGAATCGCCTTCTTCCTCCAGCCAAAGGCCATGATTGGCCGAACTTGGAGCTTAATCCAAGACGTTTTCCCGGCCACCCAGCCACCTCCCCGGCCGGCCACCACCGCCACCGCCTCCGTTGAGGTGGGGGCTATCGCCGGGCGACAGCACGACCGCCAGAGGGGTGTTTTCCGGCGAAACCGACCACCCATTTTTTTGGAAAAACCATGGAAATCTTCACTTGATCGGGTTCAGGTGAGCCCGATTCTCAACCTAAAAGATTCCTAAGATCTACCCATAGAAGAAAGAGTAGAGGAGGACCTTGCTTGCGACCTGAAGATGTGTCGATCACCGGGAAGCCATTGATGGTGGTGGTGGTGCTTGGTTTCTACAACAACATAGTGAAGTCCTTCGGCTATTTCAGGTAATGTGTGGAACTGAATCCCAGGTGTCTAGTGGAGCTTTTAAGGAGGAGAGTTGGGGTTTTGGGTGGGTGTAAGCTGTCATGGCCATTAATGGCCTCCCTTAAGAGGATTTCGTCCATAGTAGGTGGGGGATGAAGCATGGCTCTATCCAGTCAAATAACAGCTGGTTGCAATGGGGATGCACTCCCCTTGTCCTAGTGAATTGAATGGGGGTGGTTGGGGAAGGGAAAGATGAGCCCCAAAGTCTTTCCTCATTACTCCCCTCTCTTTCTCTCTCTTAGTTGCTGCCATGGCCGGGAAAGCCCTTGGCCTTCTTCTAACTAATCGGGGGGAAAAGGTGATCCAGCAAGAAGAGTGGGCCCTTGGACTTCTCCTAACTGGCCGGGGGAGGTGATTTTAGCAAGAGAGTGGGCCCTTGGCCTCCCAGGCCATGCATGGCATAAACTCCTCACTTTCTCTCTCTTCATTAACAAGGAATTCTGGTCAAACTGTCTGTCACGTGGAATTCTTCCATTTGACCATTTGTTATTATTTAAAATGAGTCTTAATGAAAGAACCGGTGCTTATTAATTTAGCTTGGCACAATTCCCGAGAAAATCCGGTTCAGCGGAACCAGCAAATAGGTTGAAATTCGCCAGAAATTTTTTCTAAGTACAATGGCGTGGAGTGAGCTCAGCTCACTCGACGCCATTCAGTCTATGGCATTGAGTGAGCTCAGCTCACTCAAAGCCATTTTATTCTATGGCAAGACGGTGTTGAGTGAGCTCAACTCACTCGACGCCATTCAGTCTATGGCGTTGAGTGAGCTCAGCTCACTCAACGCCATTCAGTTTATGGTAAGACGTCATTCAATCTATGGAGTTGAGTGAGCTCAGCTCACTCAACGCCATACAGTCTATGGCAAGATGGCGTTGAGTGAGCTCAGCTCACTCAACGCCATTCAGTCTATGGCAAGATGGCGTTGAGTGCAGTCAGCGCACTCAACGCCATTCAGCCTATGGCGTTGACTGCACTCGATGCCACTCAATGCCAAATAGCCCATGGAACTGAGTGCACTCCACGCACTCAATGCCCGAGCCCAAACACCTATCTAAGTAGATACATGATCTACTCGTCGAGTCTTGTCGACTCACTTGACGTTTCCCGGACTTGAGTCATCTTGGCCTCTTTTTGGTTGACCCCAATGGGTCTGTAGTGATATATTGGCCTCCCTTAGGGTTAGATGTGTCATGATAGGATCATGGAACTAAGTTAAACCCTAAAGTCATGCCTAGGATTGTACTTGGGATTCTACTACTTGCAGACCAAGGTGATTTTCACCTTGAGCCTTGTCCACTTTGTCTACATTGGGATTCCTAGGGTTTTGTCAAGACTTAGTCATGACAAAACAAAATCCTAGGGGTCTAGTCGTTTGAGGGATGTTACATGAATGAGGTTCTTCACGGTGTGGAGGGGCGTTCAAATCTCATCACTTCGGTGGATACACTTACTCCTGATGCCCACATCATCCAAGATGTCCTCCTTCACTCCCTAATGTTCAAGGCTAGGGACACTCAGAAAATCACGGCCCAGCTCTCAATGGTGACCTACTGCATCCTGGCCGAGAAGTCCTTTAGTGACTTGGATCTCATCCTCTCCATGATGTGATACACCTTTTGCCTAAAATCCCCTAACTGCCAGCGGGTGACCACACTGCCTCTGGGTAGTGTGATCCAAGGCATCCTGATGGATAAGTACCCGACCATTGACTGGTCAGTGTACCCTATAGATAGGTTCCCGCAGATCTATAGGGTAGGTGTGATTCCTACTTCTACACGGGCATGGGCACCTGCACCACAGCCTCCGTTACATAGTACAGGGTCCCTCAGGGAAACTAGCCGGGATATCTACGGTATGGTGGAGGAGAAGGGCTGGGAGATCATACAGAAAACAAATAAGGTGAAGGGGATGAAGAAGATTCTCAAGAAGATCATGAGCAAGTTCAATATTTCTCCCACTTCTTCAGAGGAGTAGCTTTGTATTCTTTAATTTTTAAATCTTATGTTGTAATAAGACAGGTGGTCCACATTTTCTAGTAGTTAATATTTCTGATGTGATTAGTTTAGTGTTAACCTCATGCTTGGTGTGATTCTTCCTTGTTCTTCTTAGTTTAATAAAAACCTTTATCGTGCTAGTTCAACGCATGGAACATACAAAAGAAAAAAACAACGCACTACGATAACCTATTCACACAAAAACAGTAAGAAAAACAAGAAAGTTTAGTAGGCATATTGTGAAGTAAGATATCGTGCAGTTCTTTTGGAACTTACTTCATGTATATTGTGAAAGCTAATAGATAAGAGATTTAGGTATCCAAAAGGAGCCAGAGGTGACGGTTCCTTTGGGTACCCAAATATATCGTGATACACCTTGATGAGATGACGATGAACGAGCCCTTTTGAGTGGAATGGCTGCTCTATTTTGTATATCGGGCCTCCATTCATATTTTGGCTTAATGTTCTGCTTATGTTGTAAGATTCCATTCAGATTTCTAGGAGTCACTACGCGACGAACTTCAGTTGAAACAGTTTGTGTTGGTGGTTTAACTATGTTGAGATTGTTTTCTGATTTAAAATAATCGTGTTTAGCATAAGGACTCATAGTGTAGTGATTCCATGAAGGAGATTTACTTTCGATCGATGTTATGAAGGAAGTTGTTTGTTCATGCAAGTGAGGGTAATTTTTTAGTAAAGAGCTTTCACTCGCATTAGCTCGAGGTTTTCTACTTCCTTTGACTTTCTTAACTAGTGTGTGTGAGCCTACGTTTGATATGCTTCTAGACTTTTTGTGACACTGTATATTTATATTTTGCACATGTTTCTTAAGAATTTCCTTAAGCCAGTTGATTTTCATTTCCAAGTACTTATTCTTATTTTTGAGATTCAGTCTAGCTTTGTTATAGGCAATTGTGTTGTTCTTAAGAGTTGAGACTATAGATTTAATATGAACTTCATACTTATTTCTGTATTCTTCAAAGGTCTCATTCATCTCCTCAATTTCGATTTAAAGGTCAATGCATCATGCACAATTTCTTTTTAAAGATGCATTTCTAGACATAGTTTTTCAGTTTGTTCTTTTCCCGAGAGAAACTCCTTTTCAACCACATCATGTTCCTATTTGAGTGTCTTATAGTCTATACAAGGGGTAGAGGTGTTTTCTAAAGACCCAGTGGGAGAGCTAGACAAATCACAAGTAGATTTTACATTGGCGTTTGCTTTCAACCTTTTATTTTCTAAACATAATTTTGAGTTAATACTCATCAACTTCTTAATTCTACATTTAACATTGTTTGGCACACGCAATGTAGAGATAGAATTATAAAAAGTAACGGAGTTCGACTTCCTTACAGTTCTTTTGGTCACAACATGATTTGAACACGAGGTTCCTTTGTCATCTTCCTCTTGGCTTGATGTGTTTGAGGTGCCCCTCTCTAAAAGTAAATCTTTGTTTCATCCTTCACTCAGATCCATAAGAAATTACTCTGTTTCATTGCCTATAGAAGGAGAACTATACATTTGCTCAAGAAATTTCCAGATATCATATACAGTAGGAAGCGTATATATTAGTTTGAAAATATCTTGACCAAGCCCACAAAATAGACTATTCATAGCTTTGGCATTTAAATAACATTTGTGCTTATTTAAATTGTTTGGGGGCTGGACACAAGTCATGTTCCACACTTCTATATCTAATAATATAGGAAATTTCCTCATTAGTGTTCTCCATTCATTATAGTTCAATTCTGTGAATAGAGGCGGTGCTAATGAATTTTCTGTGTACACTTTTTTATCCCTCCTAGTCGATTCAAGATCGATGTTGGCCATTATTTCGGGTGGTGAAACCATTTTAGAATAACTTCCATCTAATACCACTTGTTGGATCTCGTGTCCAACCTTAGAGGGGGGGGGGGGTGATTATGGTTTTTCATGTTAAATGAAATTTAAATGATTTTGCCCTAGAAAATCGAGTTCTGGAAGCTACCGCGGGGCGTTAGGTAGCTAATGCGCGGCGGTATGTCTATAAACTAACTTTCCTGTGTAGATTCGGTTGTACAGCCCACAAAAGAATACTAACTAACAATCACAGTAGATAGCAGAAGTAATAAAGCAGAAAATGAATTTCATTGCAAGAATTAGAATAACAAATGTTTTTGACAATTATGAAATTGTGATCCCCATGATGCCGGAGATCAAAGGCGGTGAGAAAGAAAACCCTTTTGTTTTCTATACCGACCCGCTCCACGGACAGGTTGGCTCTTTCCCTTTCACTCCAAGAAAGGTCTTCGAGCCGACTCTTCACCTCAATATAAGGAAGGGTCTTAGAGCCCCGCTAGATCACCTGATCTAGGCATCCCTAACCCGGGACAATTTCTCATGAAATCCTTCTCGGATTCCGATGACCTTCGCCGGTCGATTTTCCCCACAACAAGAATATAAAACGAGAAGATAAAGTACAATAGAAGTAAAAGAATCTAAGTTCGAATCTCCCTCAAAAATCTTTTTCCGTTGAGCGATCCGACCCAGGTGCTTGAAATCTTCGAGCGCTTGCAATCGGTTGACTCTTTGTAGTCATTGTCTTTCCTTGCTTGTCGGAGTTCTTCGTTCACGAATGAGAGGGAGGCAGTTTTCTTTTCCTTCAACGAAGATGATTGGAACGGAACACAGAGAGGCGGTCGAATCCTAGAATGCCAGTACTTGATCTCTTTTCATCGTGGTATATAATTTAGAACATGAGGCGCCTTATATACATCTTTAAGAAAATACGTTACCGCCGACGGTAGTGTTCGAATCGTTGTTTCACATTCCCTGTGTTTGAGAATATCAAATCCCCAGTTGTATTTGATCAGGCTGTAGTTTATAGAGTGTGCAGGTTGTCAGGTGCAAGCAACAGAGAAGGCTCATATGGATGCTACCGCCAGGCGCTAGCACTAACGCGCCGCGCTAGCCCGTCGACAAACGTCAAGTGAAGAAGTGTCGAGACTCTGGGCTACCGCCAAGCGCTAGCACTAACGCGCCGCGCTAGCCAGTCGACAAACGTTGAGAGAAGAAGTGTCGAGACTCTGGGATACCGCCAGGCCCTAGCACTACCGCGACGGGCTAGCTTTCGACGAGTTTCGAAGGCAAAACGTCGAGACTCAGAGCTACCGCCAGACGTTAGTACTACCGGAGGCGCTAACATAATGATTTATTTTGACCTAGCGCTGTAGATGGTTTCGAAGCTAGCTCTACCGCGCCGCGCTAGCTCTCAACGAGTTTCAAAGGCAGAAAGTTGAGACTATGGGCTACCGCCAGGCGTTAGTACTACCGCAGGCGCTAACGCGACGATTTATTTGGACCTAGCGCTCTAGAAGATTTTAGAGGTAGCACCTACCGCACGACGCTAGCCTTGTAGAACGGAGGTTATGTTTTTAGGAACGTCACATCCTATGTTACCGCGCGGCGGTAGGCCCTACCACGCGCTAGCTCAAATGAAAAGGCAAAAGATCGTTTCAAAAGATTATTTTCAAGAATTGGAGGATAGTTGGCACAACAAGCGCGCGAAACTACCGCAGGCACTAGTCTTACCGCCGGCAGTAGCCTGTTTTCATAAAGACATATAAGAGCCGCTACGTTTCCTGTTGTTAGTACGAATCCTTGACGAATTTTTACGAAGGGTTTCAGAACTCCAGATTTCGGCCGCCTCCTTGCGCCCGTCTCAAAGGCTTAGTCAAAGTTTAAGGAAGCCTTCTCCCTCCCGTTCGTGAACAAAGAACTCCGGCGATCCAAAATCTTCATCGACCACTGAGAACCGACCGGTTGCTAGCCAACGAAGATTTCAAGCACCTGCCATAGATCGCACACTGGAGAAGTCATCAAGTGGGAGAACTTCATTTTCTTATCGTTTTTTACTTTTAATCTTTGTACTCCTTTTCTATTTTATGTTTAGTTGTCGGTGAGGAAAATTGACCGGAGAGGGTCGTCGAAATCCGGGAAGGATTCCGCGGTAAATCATCCCGGGATTTGGGACATCTAGATCGGAGGATCTAGCTGGGCTCTAAGACCCTCCCTTATGTGGAGGTGAAAAGTGGGCTCTAAGACCCTCCCTTGTGTGGAGGTGAAGAGTGGGCTCTAAGACCCTCCCTTGTGTGGAGGTGAAGAGTGGGCTCTAAGACCCTTCCTTGTGTGAAGGTGAAGAGTGGGCTTGAATGCCTTTCCAGGAGGGAAAGGGTGAGAGCCAACCAGTCAAAGTTTGGTCAGTATATAAACAAAAGAATCTTTATTCTCTTTGCCTCAGATCTTTGACGCCATGAAGATCAAGTTTTGATGTATACTCATCTTGTACTGTTTTCCATTATTGATTTAATGCAATGAAATTCTTTTCTTTGTGATTATCTTGGCGTGCAAAATTTCTAAATTTAAATGTTCGCATATCTTATTCACCCCCCCCCCTCTAAGGTTGGCAACTAGATCCAACAAGTGGTATCAGAGGGGGGTTCTTTCCAATATGCTTAATAACCTGAAGTAAGATGGCAAACACTGTGCACGCTTTCACTGAGGGACAAGGTGTGAGTCGTCCTCCACACTTTATGGGCAGTGACTATAGTCACTAGAGGACACCGATGAAAATTTTTCTGATGACTCATAGCATGGACGTATGGGCCATGGTAGAGACAAAGTACACTGCTCCCATTGTCACGGTTGGTGATACCATCATCGAAAAACCACGAGATAAGTGGGATGACGCAGATAAGTTAAGATGTACAAATAATTCCAAGGCCATGAATGCTTTATTCTGCACCTTGGACAAAACTGAATTAATTAGAATCTACAACTGTGAAACTGCTTATGATATATGGCGACTGCTAGAGCTTACTCATGAAGGTATATAGCAGGTTAAGGAGTCCAAGCTGTTCCGACTTGAATCTGAATATGAAAAGTTTCGGATGGGGATCGATGAGGATGTGGATAGCATATACACGCATTTCACCAAGATCGTCAATGCTTCAAAGTCTCTTGAAAAGAACTTTCCAAACTATGATCTGGTGAGGAAGATCCTGTGATCTTTGCCTCCATGCTTCATCCTAAGGTGACTGTGATTGTTGAGTCTCATGAAATCAGCACCCTAGAGATAAAGAGCCTCATCAAAAACCTCAAAACACATGAGGTGGAACTGAAGATTCAAGCAGAGGAATATCCCAAGGATATGGAGAAGAAGGGAATGGCACTGAAGGCAACACGTGAATGTAAAGCTGCGGAAGATTATGAGGAGGATGAGGAGGAAAGTCTCTACGTTCGAGAGTTCAAGAAATTTAAGAAGAATCCTAAAAAACAGGGACAGTTCAAGAAATTCCTAAAGAAAGGAGCTGGAGAAGGTAGGAGGTGGAACAAGCCAGGGAAAGAGACAGAGAGCGACGATGAGAAGTCCCAGCCGGAATGCTATCACTGCCACAAACCTGGAAACCTAAAGAGAGACTGCCAGAGACTTCATAAGGAAGAGAAGGGGAAAGAAAGCTGATATAAAGGAATGAAGAAGGTACTGAAGGTGCTTACTTGGGATGATAATGGATCTGATAATTCAAGCACGTCAGATTCAAGGAGTGATGATGAGGCAAATCTGTGCCTCATGGGAAAGAGCCAAGAAGAATTTAATGATGAATCCAGTGTCCATAGCGACACTGAGGTAACCCCACCTACATACTCTGAACTTCTTCAAATTTATGAAAATCTAGTTGATAAAATAGAAAACACGATTTCTGCAAAAAAGACCTTAAGAGCTGAAAATAAGAAAATCAAAAAGGATTTAGAAAAATTAAAAAACTAAGTAATTAGAGCCGACAAAGAAAATATCGAGTGTTTAGAGTGTTCTCACTTGATGACAACGATCGAAGATCAAAAGGCAAGTCTCTCCAAGTCGTCGGTGAGAACAACTAGTCTCATAAATGAAAAGAACATCTTGGAGAAGAGAATCCAGTTATCTATTGCTAAGGTAGTGGAAAGAAAGAAATAATTTTCTAATCGGTGTGTGATGCTTGTGACTAAGAACACCGCCTTAAAGGCGAGGATCCATGATCTTGACTGCGCTATCCAAAAGTTTGGAGTAGGCCAAAAATCATTAAATATGTTGTTGGGTGCGCAGTGTCATGGATCTGTGAAATTTGGACTAGGATATGGAGGTCCAACATCACCACCGAGGGGAAATCGTTATTTTTCTAAGCTTAAGCCCAACGTTCATAAACCAAAAGATAAGCTGAAAAATTATGGAGGGCTATCTCCTTCCTCAAGCAAGAGCTCAATTAACATGATAAAAGCAACATCCACTGCTTACTTCTCGTGTGCAAACTGTCATAAGTTTGGTCACACATCTAGCTCATGCATAAGGAAAGGTTCCACAAAAAATTCGCAAGTCTGGCTACCAAAGTCTTCTACCTATGTTATGGGTGGGACAACTTGGGTAACCAGAACTTTACCCTCATCTTCTTCTTAGGTATGTTGGCAGGATAAGGACACAAAGAACGTGTGGTACTTGGACTCTGGTTGTTCTAAGCACATGACGGGAGATAAAGATAAGTTCTTTAGCCTGGAAAAGAAGAAGGGTGGCATGGTGACATTTGGAGATAATAGCAAAGGAAGGATACTGGGAATCGGCACTATAGGTAACAAGTTATTTTATATTTCAAATGTTCTGTTTGTAGATGGCTTAAAGCATAACCTTATCTCTATTAGTCAATTATGTGATAAAGGTATAGATGTTATATTTGAGTCGTCCTTAAACACGTGCAAACTTATTGATGCCAAAACTTCTAAAGTACTGCTTGTAGCTCATAGAAATCATAACGTGTACACCGTTAGTTTTGATGATATTTCTGCATCTAATTTGAAATGCCTTGTGACAAAGAACGATGAGTTAGACCTTTGGCATAGGAGACTAGGACACACTGGTAGCAAGCTTATTGTTAAACTATAATGAAAGAAACTCGTACGGGACCTCCCCAACTTAAGAGGTAGTTTAAATGTTCTGTGCGCTCCTTGTCAAAAAGGGAAATTCGTTAAAAACTCATTCAAAAGCAAAACTGAGATTTCCATGACTAGACCTCTTGAACTCATACACATGGACTTGTTCGGACCTCTTAGTACATTTAGTCTAGGTGGGAAACGATATACCTTTTTCATCATAGATGATTTCTCACGCTATTGTTGGATAATTTTCCTTGCGACCAAATCTGACACATTTCATGAATTCTCAAACCTGTGCACGAGACTTCAAACTGAGAAGGAGCTCAAAATTAAACGGATAAGATCAGATCATAGAGGAGAGTTATAGAATGAGTACTTCTCAAACTCGTGTGACTCCTTAGGTATTAAGAACGAATTCGCCGCCCCTCGCACTCAAAAGTAGAACGGGGTTGTTGAAAGGAAGAACCGTAATCTTCAAGAATTAGCTCGCATGATGCTCGTAGAGTTTGGTCTACCTCATTATTTCTGGTCTGAAGCGGTCAACACAGCAAGCTATGTGATGAACTGTGTCATGCTTTGCCCTCTTTTAAAGCGAACTCCCTATGAGAAATATTTTGAAAGGAAACCGTCAGTATCATACTTTAGAGTTTTTGGGTGTCCATGTTATATTCTAAACACAAAGGACCATCTAGGAAAATTTGATGAAAAATTCGATCTAGGCATCTTTCTAAGATACTCGAGCAAGAGTCATGTCTATAGGATCTACAATAAAAGGACCTTAGCCGTTGAAGAATCGACTCATGTGCATTTCAATGAAAATACTCAAACTTGAAAGCACAAGGCGAGTGAAGAGGAAGTCAAAGAGAACGTACCAATTAAGAGTAACGGGGAGGACAAAACCGTGGAGAGTGAAACACATATAATAGAACAAGGCTATAGGCCTCCTAATAACTTAACTTTCTCAAAGCAACATCCTCGTGATATAGTCATAGGAGAGCCATCTCATGGAGTTAGAACCCGGTCCTCCCTTCATGAGTCTTTTTCAAACTTGTGTTTTCTCTCGAATATTGAACCCAAGAATGTCTCGGAAGCCTTAAGAGATGAATCATGGTTTTTGGCGATGACTGAGGAACTTAGCCAATTCGAGTGGAGTAAGGTATGGGTGTTAGTAGAAAGTCCGATAATCATCCAGTCATAGGTTTAAAATGGGTTTTCAAAAATAAACTCGATGGTGAATCTAGGATAACAAGAATCAAAGCTCATTTGGTGGCCCAAGGATATTCTCAAATAAAGGGTGTGGATTTTGAAGAGTCATTTTCCCCGGTTGCTCGTCTTGAGTCCATTCGTATATTTTTAGCATTTGCTAATTATAAGCGAATTAAATTATTCCAAATGGACGTTAAGAGAGCCTTCCTAAATGAACACATTAAGGAGGAGGTGTATGTCGAGCAACCAACCAGTTTCATGAATGCCGCCTACCCAAATCATGTTTATAGGTTGGTGAAGGCCCTGTACAGATTGAAACATGCATTCTGTGCTTAGTATGGTAGGCTCACTACCTTTCTCTTAGATCATGACTTTAGGATGGGTAGTGCGGACACAACTCTTTTTGTTCAAACCAAGAATTCAGATCTTATTATACTTCAAATTTATGTTGATGATATCATTTTCGGGGCAACAAATGAGAAGTTGTGTGAAGAAATTGTCATTTTAATGAAATCTGAATTTGAAATGAGCTTAGTAGGAGAACTCACCTATTTCCTAGGATTTCAGATTTCTCAACGCCAAGATGGGATTTTTATTAATCAATCAAAATATATTAAAGATATGCTTGTGCGTTTTGGGTATGAGAATCTGAAACAAGTCAAAACTCCTATGAATGCATCTCCTAAATTAGGGAAAGATGAGAGTGGGATTTTTGTTGATCAGACTATGTTTCGAGGTATGATAGGATCACTGCTATATTTGAGTGCCTCTAGGCCCGAGATCACTTTTGCGGTAGGGATGTGTGCTAGGTATCAAGCTGACCCTAGAGAGTCTCATTTGAATGCTGTAAAACATATCTTTAGGTACCTTATAGGTACACATAACCTTGGACTTTGGTACCCTAATTCTACAGATTTTTCTCTTCACGAGTACTCTGACTCAGACTATGCCGGATGCTCTCTTGACCGTAAGAGCACAAGCGGTACTTGCCATTTCCTAGGCCCGACACTAGTCTCCTGGTCTAGCCGTAAACAAAACTCGGTTGCTCTATCAACCGCTGAGGCCGAGTACATTGCTTTAGGAAGCTGTTGTGCTCAAGCATTATTGATGTCTCAAACGTTATAAGACTTTAGCCTCACATGTAGGAATGTTACACTTCGATGTGATAATAAGATTGCCATAGACTTAACACATAATCCAGTGCACCATTCTCGGTCAAAACATATTGACGTGCGTCATCATTTTATTCGAGATCATATAAAAAAAGGAGAATGTGAGTGTCGTCTTTATTGGAACCGATGACCAACTTGCGGACATCCTAACTAAACCGCTCCTTGATGCACGTTTTTCTCTACTCTGACTCGAGCTTGGCATTCTTGACCTCTCATCCTAGTTCTATATGTTTTTTGTTGTTGTTGTTAATCCCTTGTGTTTGCATGTTTCATTTTTGTTTGTTTTTTATGTGTGTGTGCATGTTGTTTTTTTTATTTTGTTTGAACCATTTTTAAAGAAATTAATAATATATTTCATTTAAAAAAACTGCTGAAAAAATAATACAATGCATGATTTGGGGCTCACATGACTGTGACTTAGACCATAACGTGTACGCACAATATATGAGGTTAGACGGTTAATCTATCCAAACATTGTTCCTCCGGTCATTGTGGGCTGAATTTATAAGTGCTTAGCTATTGAGTGCGACATTACATGTGCATGTAAGTTGACTATACCTCTAAGTATGTGTGAGGATTTAGATAGGGGAATGACTTCACTATTCACACATCACTAGACGGAGCACTCATGAAGAAATTATAGATCTACCTGCCATAACTCGTGATATTGTATCTTAACGCGTTAGAAATATGGTGAACAATCAATGTCACGATACACATATGCTTTATTGAGATTAAAACTGTGTGCCAAATCTTAGTGCTAAAGTCTTATGCCTATAAGTTAAAGTGTATCTACCTATGTGGGTAGATTTCGATTGACTTGGGGTTCCTTGTATTCAAAAGAGATAAATGTGATAGCCCAAAACAATAATCAAAAATTATATGGTGGCTATATTATAACATGAAAAGGACCCCCCCCCCCCCCAAGAACTACTCACTCCTCCTGATAAGTCTTTTTGAGCATTGTGAGGATGAGCACCTTGGATCAAAAAGTTGTTTTGATCTTGTGCATAGACCAAACCTTATGCTTCGTGCCCCTAGTTCCAATCTCGGTATGCCTTACGTAAATATGTGACATGATCATTCACTTTATTTCTCTTGGGTTAGCATTTTATCGGATCGAGATAAACATGTAAACTATGATATTTCTAATTAGTGTTTTCTCTCTTTTGATGCTACACGTTCACATGTCATTGCCTTATTTAACACTTCCATGCATAAGAATTGGACTTAAATTGCACTATATATTTTGTGCACAACACATACTAGCACTCGATTTACACTCATGACGGTTACAATGTTTGTTTACCATGATTTACCTCATAACTCGTCTAGCATTTTAGTTGTTCTCATTGTGTGTTTAGTTTAGTCTGTGTTGTCCAATTCATCTGAATCTAAAACTTGTTTTTATCTATCTTGCTCTATTCTATGACCCGCGCATTTCCAATTCTCCGATTTGCTTTTAGTTTTGGGTCCCCTCTATGCTTATTGTTTCAAAACTTACCGTGTGTATGCACTATCTGCTTTTTGTCTAAATCGTTATCATATCTCCTATTTTTCATCTTGCATGTCGGGTAGGCCTTGCCTGCCCTTTTAATATTATCAAAGGGGGAGAATAAATTAGTTCATGAGTTCACGGATTAGGAGAGGTTAAATGTAGGGGGAGCATGGTTCAATTGTGTGCACATATATAGGGGGAGCAACACATAGATAGGGGGAGCAAGTCGAAAGTGTAGAGCCACATATATACTGCAACCTGATGTTAGCTTTTAATTCCTATCTTCTATATGCACTTTAACTCATGTATTATTTATCATGAATGGGATTAAAGGGAGAGTTTGTTGGAACTGATATTTCATATTCCCTGTGTTTGAGAATATCAAATCCCCAGTTGTATTTGTTCAGGCTGTATATTGATAGAGTGTGCAGGTTGTCTCGTGCAAGCAATAGAGAGGGCTCATATGGATGCTACCGCCAGGTGCTAGCACTAACGCGCTGTGCTAGCCTATCGACGAATGTCGAGAGAAGAAGTGTCGAGACTCTGGGCTACCGCCAGGCGCTAGCACTAACGCGCTGCACTAGCTAGTCGACAAACGTCAAGAGAAGAAGTGTCGAGACTCTGGGATACCGCTAGGCACTCGCACTACCGCGCCGTGCTAGCACTCGATGAGTTTCGAAGACAGAACGTCGAGACTCAGGGCTACCGCCAGGCATTATTACTACCGCAGGCGCTAATGCAATGATTTATTTGGACCTAGCGCTCTGGATGGTTTCGGTGCTAGCTCTACCGCGCCGCGCTAGCTCTCGACGAGTTTCAAAGGCAGAACATCGAGAATCTGGGCTACCTCCAGGCGTTAGTACTACCGCAGGTGCTAACACGACGATTTATTTAGACCTAGCGCTCTGGAAGATTTTGGCAGTAGCACCTGACTCGCGGTGCTAGCCTTGTCAAACGGAGGTTACCTTTTCAGGAACATCGCATCCTATATTACCGCGCGGCGATAGGCCCTACCGCGCAGCGCTAGCTCAAATGAAAAGGCAAAAGATCGTTTCGAAAGATTATTTTTCAGAATTGGAGGACAGTTTCACAACAAGCGCGTGAAACTACCGCAGGCGCTAGTCTTACCGCGGGCGGTAGCCAGTTTTCATGAAGACGTATAAAAGCCGCTGTGTTTCCTGTTGTTAATACGACTCCTAGACGAATTTTGATGAAGGGTTTCAGAACTCTAGATTTCGGCCGCCTCCTTGCGCCCGTCTCCACTTGTCTTCATCAAAGTTGAAGGAAGTCTTCTCCCTCCTGTTCATGAACGAAGAACTCCTGCGATCCAGAATCTTCATCGACCACTAAGAACTGACCGGTTGCTAGCCAACAAAGATCTCAAGCACTGGCCATTGATCGCACACCGGAGAAGTCGTCAAGAGGGAGAACTTCAATTTCTTAAATCCTTGTACTCCTTTTTATTTTCTGTTTAGTTGTCGGTGAGGAAAATCGACCGGAGAGGGTCGTCGGAATCCGGGAACGATTCTGCGGTAAATCGTCCCGCGATTTGGGACGTTTAGATCAGAGGATCTAGAAGGGCTCTAAGACCCTCCCTTGTGTGGAGGTGAAGAGTGGGCTCTAAGACCCTCCCTTGTGTGGAGGTGAAGAGTGGGCTCTAAGACCCTCCCTTGTGTGGAAGTGAAGAGTGGGCTCTAAGACCCTTCCTTGTGTGAAGGTGAAGAGTAGGCTTGAACGCATTTCCTTGAGGGAAAGGGTAAGAGCCAACCGGTCAAAGTTTGGTCGGTATATAAACCAAAAGAATCTTTATTCTCTTCATCTCAGATCTTCAATGCCATGAAGATCAAGTTTTGATATATACTCATCTTGTATTGTTTTCCATTATTGATTTAATGCAATGAAATTCTTTTCACTGTGATTGTCTTGGCGTGCAAAATTTCTAAATTCAATAAACATTTGCAAACCTTATTCACCCCCCCCCCCCTAAGGTTGACCACTAGATCTAACAGGTAGGACTAGTTCCTGGCGATAGGTTCACGCGCTACATGCTGACAGCTATCCTACAAAATTGGAAAAAAATTTAAAACAAATATTTTTTCCATTTCATCGTGCTAGCGTAGCGTGTTAGGTAGATAGCGCCCAGCGGTAACTCTGCCAACTGTTCTCCAAATTTGGAAAAATATTCATAATGAATATTTTCCTTTTTCCAATGCTAACGTGGTGTAGCAGGTAGATAGCGCCCGACAGTAGTCCTATCTCAACACACTCGACGCCTTGAGTGTTGAGTGAGTTACCGCGGCACGGTACCAAGCTAGCATCCGGCTGTCAACACCCGCATTTTCTCCGAAATTAAGAAGTCTCAGAGTACGAGGAAACACGCGTTGTGATGCCGCGTCGATCAAGGGATAACTGCTGACGCTCATGCAATGCAACACTACCTTAAATCATGAAAATCATAAGTTAAAAATGAATAGAAAAAAAGATTTATTTAATGGCTGTATCCCTCGGTACAGTGGATCAGCTAGTCTACAATTAAAAATATATTTATTCGCACCAGAAAATAGTTTAATTAGGTTGCTTTGACATTCTAAATGAGCATAAGTGTCGCCGAGGGACAACTCATGGTATGCACGACTCTAAGGTTAGTATTGTATATATAAAAAGATAGTCTTTACGCTTAAGGAAAAATAGTGCTTTGGTTTTGTAAACATGATGTGCATGAGATACATATAGTAATATGTTAGGGTTTTTAAAAATACATAACATGCAGCCTAGCATAAAACCTTCCCAAAAATAAGTGAACAACCTCAAATAGGCAAAAGTAGAAGTTTTAGTTCATACCCAGCAACATAAGTAAGCCACCAGTGGGCATCAACAACCTGACACGAACCCACTGGTGAGTATTCATGTCTATATAGAAAGGAAGAAAAACTACCTCACCAGATGAGGAACAACAACCTCAGCTACCCAAGAGGCCACAAGCAAGCTCCACAAGAGCACTAGCTGTCTAACTGGCTACAACCTGAACCTGAGGCATTCAAAAAAAACACCTCAACAAGTAAACGAAAAATCAAAGGAAGAGGAGCATTAAATTCATGAGTAATAAAAGAAGGGGTTTACCAGCCCTGCAACATAACGTTATCAGTAGAAGAAAAGGCATGATAGTTAGAAGAAACACTGTCCAAAGAGCATTAAAAGTACACCAAGTGTGAACATAAATAGCAACATGCTCTGCTAAGCCCCTACAGTAGCACCAAGGTATACCTATGCCAAAATAAATAACCACTAAAAAGGAAAGGAACTAACAGTCCTATTCTATGTGAATTATTGGCCGTGGTCAAAACCTTTGGTCGGAGTGGGCGGCACAGCCCTCACAATCAACCAGGCCCAAAAACACTCTAGGGTGAAAACAACCGGTGGAAGCTATAGGGTACACACACCAAACCATACCAGCCCAAAACGAACTAGGTGGTGGTGGCCACAACTCAGCACACACGATTCACCCCTTACAGAGCCCACAAAACCACACCACCTACCATAATCCACGAGTCAGCATGCAAAAACTAGCCGAACACCCAACACCCCCACCCCTAAGGAAGAAGCCATACTAACAGTCCTAAAGGAAAACACCCCTAAGGAAAAAGCATCGAGTTCACTCGACGCGGCACTGAGTGGGTTACTCAACACCAAGCATTAACCACGGCGTTGAGTGGGGTCACCCACTCAACGGAAGGAACATAACCGCAAAAAGCCTAGCCATGGCGTTGAGTGGGTTCACCACACTCAACGCCAAACAACTTCGGCGTTGAGTGAGGTCCACCCATTCAACGCCAAGTAACCTAACCGCAGCAACAGGCTTTGGCGTTGAGTGAGCCTACCACACTCAATGCTAAAACAGCCACGACATTGAGTTAGGTCGACTCACTCAATGCTAAAACAGCCACGACGTTGAGTGAGGTCGACTCACTCAATGCCAAAATAGCCACGACGTTGAGTGAGGTCGAATCACTCAACACCAAATCAGCCATGGCGTTGAGTGAGGTCGACTCACTCAATGCCAAAATAGCCACTGTCCAAAAAGCAGAAAAAGTAGAAGAAAAGGCATGACAGTAAGAAGAAACACTGTCCAAAGAGCAGAAAAAGTACACCAAGTGTGAACATAAATAACAACATGCTCTTCTAAGCCCCTGCAGCAGCACCAAGACATACCTATGCCAAAAGAAATAGCCACTAAAAAGGAAAGGAACTAACAGTCCTATTCTTTGTGAATTATTGGCCGTGGTGAAAACCTTGGGTCGAAGTGGGTGGCAAAGCCCTCACCATCAACCAAGCCCAAAAACACTCTAGGGTGAAAACAATCGATGGCAGCTACAGGGTCCACACACCCAACCATACCGGCCCAACACGGCCTAGGTGGTGGTGGCCACAACTCAACATACACGATTCACCTCTTACAGAGCCCACAAAACCACACCACCTGCCATAATCGACGAGTCGGCATGCAAAAACTAGCCGAACACCCAACAACCCCCTAAGGAAGAATCCATACTAACAGTCCTAAAGGAAAACACCCCCAAGGAAAAAGCATCGAGTTCACTCGACGTGGAGCTGAGTGGGTTACTCAACACCAAGCATTAACCACGTCGTTGAGTGGGATCACCCACTCAATGCAAGGAACATAGCCGCAAAAAGCCTAGTTATGGCATTGAGTGGGTTCATCACACTCAACGCCAAATAGCTTCTGCGTTGAGTGAGGTCCACCCACTCAACGCCAAGTAACCTAACCGCAGCAACAGGCTTTGGCGTTGAGTGAGCCTACCAAACTCAACGCAAAAATAGCCACGACGTTGAGTGAGGTCGACTCACTCAATGCCAAAATAGCCACGATGTTGAGTGAGGTCGACACACTCAACGCCAAAACATCCACGACGTTGAGTGAGGTCGACTCACTCAACGCTAAAATAGCCATGACGTTGAGTGAGGTCGACTCACTCAATGCCAAAAAAGCTACGACATTGAGTGAGGTCGACTCACTCAACGCCAAATGACTTAACCGCAAAAACAGGCTTTGGCGTTGAGTGAGTCCACCACACTCAACGCCAAAATAGCAACGGCGTTGAGTGAGGTCGACTCACTCAACGCCAAATGACTTAACTGCAAAAACAGGCTTTGGCATTGAGTGAGTTCACCACACTCAACGCCAAAACAGCCACGACGTTGAGTGAGGTCGACTCACTCAATGCCAAATGACATAGCTGCAAAAATGACTATGGCGTTGAGTGAGGGCACCACACTCAACGCCAGAGGCCTAACAGTCTAGGCGTTGAGTGAGGTCCACTCACTCAACGCTTTTGACTTAGCCTAAAATTCCTAAAACCTGGAGCTAGCCCGACCATAGCCCACTCAACGCCTACTATCCAGAGAGCTGGAAAAGAACTCCAACTCTCTCTCCTACCCCTTCTACCTAGCCACAACAACCTAACAAGCTGGACTAAAGCTTAATAAAGCAAAACCCTACCTCCAGCTACTATTTGGACACCAAGCAGAGAACAGAAAGAGAGAAAATAATTAATTCTGGGCAAGATTGACAGTAAACCTGCTCGGGACAAAGACTGCAGCAACCCTAGCTTCTAGGAGAGAAAAGAATGAGCTGATACAATAAAAGTAATTCGAATAAAATCAAGATTGGCAAGGGCAAAGAGAGCCACTTGCCTCTACCTCCAGGAAACAGCAGTTGCCTTCCAAAATTCGGCACCAGCGGCAAGATCGGCCACCTAAGAGGCAAACCTGAAGCTTTTAGAGGAAGAAGAACAAACCCTAAAAACCCTAGCTCCTATAGACAACCCGAAATGCTAAATTACAAACCTAGGAAGCAAGATCTCGGCGAGAGCATCTCAAATCTGCTGTTACCCAAGCGAAACAAGCCCTAAATCCACAGCTATCCGGCGGTCAAAGCTTCAGCTCCTCCGCCTCCCGCTTGCTTCCTTCCGCTGGAAGCTAACAAGCTGAAGCTAGCTCGGGAAATAGGGAAGAAGAGAATAGCTGG
Source organism: Platanthera zijinensis (assembly GCA_039513925.1). Classification (NCBI taxonomy): domain Eukaryota; kingdom Viridiplantae; phylum Streptophyta; class Magnoliopsida; order Asparagales; family Orchidaceae; genus Platanthera; species Platanthera zijinensis. The sequence continues at coordinate 62,208,143 of CM077081.1, read as the reverse complement.
AGCCTTATAATAAGACGTCCACTCACTTATCTAAAGTTAAATAAAATAATCCTATAGCACTAAGATTTCGACCACTGGCTGCCTCTCCTAAAACCGCCACCTTTAGCTATGCATATAAAATATCATACATATAAAAATATATGCATATACAAACATATAAATCTAAGCTTATAAAATCAGCCTAACTGATGCACCCGAGTCCACCAGCTGCTAGCAAATGCATATATACTAAGCTTTTAAAGACTAGCTAGCAGCTGCTTCCCAAAATCAGCCAACCTAGAGCTTTTATAAGAATATATATATATATATATATATATATATATATATATATATATATATATAGCTATACTTTTACATATGTAGCCAAAACTTAAACACATATGTATATTAGCTCGTAAAATCAGCCACTAAAATAGCTATCGACACCCAAGCCTAACACAACGTGTGTGTATATATATATATATATATATATATATATATATATATATATATATATATATATATATATTTATATTTATATATGCATATACATATATACCTGGCTAAACAAACTAGCCTAAAAACAGGGCACCAACCCTACCAAGCTCGGCCACCCAAGGCCATGCACAACAATATAAAACATTATAAGTAACATAACAAACGTCGAAACGACGCGAAAAACAAATGATCTCGGATTTCGACAAAACTCGCACCATAGCTAAACACCCAAGCTACGAAAACAACGACGAAGTCGAAAACAACATCCGACGATCAAAACTCGGGCTATCACTACCCGAAGCCAAGGCACAAGCATTCCCCAAGAGCCTCACCGAGTCACAAAACCAGACCCGGCTTGCTAGGGAATCTTTCCAGCAGTCTACAAACAAGCCACTCAAGGAACCTAAAGAGCTAATACCATGCTCTAACAACGGCAAAAGGCCGGAAACGCGTCATCGTAATGCCAAACAATGACCAAACAAAACACAGAAAAACTGGGGGTGTTACAGCCACCCCCCCTAAAAGAAAGTTTTGCCTCGAAACTTTACACATAACACTTCTATCAAGAAGGAAAAAGAAATAGCTAAGCAAGATCTATAAAAGAAAGCACAAAACATACCAGACATAAAGTCAGGGAAACGGATGAGGGTAAGCCTTCCTCATCGCCGACTCTAGCTCCCGAGTCGCGCTTTCCACATCCTGGTTCCTCCACAAAATCTTAACCATAGGAATGGTTTTCCTCCACAACACGCGATCCTGAGCATCCAAAATGCGAGCAAGCATTTCCATATAAGAAAGATTCGGCTCCAACTGAGGCACATAATCCAAAACCTGCCTACCACTCTGCACACATTTCTGCACCTGACTGACGTGAAAGACATCATGCACGCCAGGAAAATTTGCAGGCAACTCCAACCTGTAAGCTGATACACCAACCCGCTCAACAATCAAAAACGACCCCACGTACCTTGGGTCCAACTTCCTGTTCTTGCCAAACCTCTTGACTCCAATCATCGGGGAAACCTGTAAGAACACCAAGTCCCCCACAGAAAATTCTAAGCTAGATCTACGCCGGTTGGTGTTCTTCTCAAATCTCTCCTGGGCTATCCGAAGATTCTCCCGAATAAGCTTCACAACAATTTCCATCTCCTCGAGCACCTCTTGACCCAACAACGATCCCTCGCCAACCTCAGCCCAAAACAAGGGAGTCCTGCAACGCCTCCCATACAATGCTTCAAAAGGAGCCATTTGCAATCTTTCTTGATAACTGTTGTTATACGCAAACTCCGTAAGCCGTTAATGCTCATCCTACGCTCCTCTGTGGTCTAGAATATAGCATCGGATAATGTCCTCCACTATCTGATTGACTCGCTCTGTCTGGCCATTAGTCTGTGGGTGGTAAGCAGTAGAATATCTCAAATCCGTACCCAAACCCTCTTGTAGGCTCTTACAGAAGCGAGATGTAAACCGGGAGTCTCAGTCTGAAATAATGCTGACTGGCACACCGTGCAACCAGATGACCTCATTCAAATACAGCTCAACTAACTTCCTCATCGGATAGTCGATCATAAATGGTACAAAGTGAGCACACTTCGTCAATCTGTCCACGATCACCCAAACTGAATCATGCCCCCTAGGAGATCTCGGTAAGCCTGTAATGAAATCCATCGAGATGCTCTCCCACTTCCAAGTCGGAATCTCCAAGGGAGTCAGCTTGCCACCAGGCCTTCCATGATCGGCTTTCATACGCTTGCAAGTGTGGCACTCAGAAACAAATCTGGTTATGTCTCCCTTCATCCTATACCACAAGGCAATCTGCTTTAAATCATGATACATCTTAGTAGATCCTGGATGGTAGAAAACACTAGATCCATGGGCTTCCCTGCACACCATCACCCGGATATCTCCCATAGCGGGATGCAAAACCTTACGCAGTACCGCAAGGTACCCGCATCATCAATAGAAAAATCTGGCAATTCACCTTTCTCAGCTCGAAGATACAAATGCAGAAGATCGGGATCATCCTTCTGATGCTATCTCGTAAGCGCAATCCATGAAGGTTCTGCCACTGCCAAAATACTCTGCAAATCGCCTCTTCCCATAGAAATGCCCATCAAAAGAAACTCCTCTACTAAAAGCTCGGCGGAGAGACCAAAAATCTTCCCTGACTTCCGACTCAGGGCGTCGGCCACCACATTGGCCTTGGCCGGATGATATTGAATCTTAACATCGTATTCGGCCACATACTCCAACCATCGCCACTGGCGCAGATTCAATTCCTTCTGGGTGAAGACGTACTTTAAGCTCTTGTGATCAGTAAAAATCTTGCACTGCACGCCATAAAGCAGATGTCTCCACAACTTTAGCGCATACATCATGGCTGTAAACTCCAGGTCATGCGTAGGGTAGTTCCTCTCATGAGTCTTCAGCTGTCTCGACCCGTACACAATCACTTTCCCGCCTTGCATCAACACGCAACCAAGACCAACATGTGACGCATCCACATAAACATCATACTTCATACCCTCAGTAGGCAGGGTCAAAATAGGGGCACTGCACAATCTGTCCTTGAGCTTTAGGAAGGCTTCCTCGCACTTCTCGCGCCAGACAAAAGCTGCGTTCTTCTGAGTCAATCTAGTCAAATGTGAAACCAAGGTAGAAAAACCCTCCACGAATCCCTGTAATAGACGACTAATCCCAGAAAGCTCCTAATCTCCTTGGGTGTGCCCAGCCTACTCCAATCCATCACAACAGCGATCTTTTCTGGGTCAACTGAAATCCCACTCTTATTCACCATGTGGCCCAGAAATGCAACCTGAGGGAACCAAAACTCGCACTTTCTCAGCTTGGCGAATAGCTTGTGGTCCCTCAAGGCAAGTAAAACTAAACGCAAATACTGGTTGTGCTACTCCGCATTGTGGGAATAAATAAGAACATCGTCGATAAACAAGACCACGAACTTATCTAGGAAATCCTTGAACACTCGGTTCATCAAATCCATAAAAGCTGAGGGCGCATTGGTCAAACCAAATGACATGACCAAAAATTCAAAATGCCCATACCGGGATCGAAAAGATGTCAGTGGAATGTCTGACTCACGGATCCTGAGCTGATGGTAGCCAGAACGAAGATCAATCATGGAAAATACCGCGCTACCGCGCAATTGATCAAACAAGTCGTCAATCCTTGGCAAAGGGTACCTGTTCTTAATAGTAACCTTGTTTAACTCTCTATAGTTGATGCAAAGCCTCATCGACCCGTCTTTCTTGTTTACAAATAGAACAGGGGCACCCCAAGGCGACGAGCTCGGCCTGATAAAAACCTTCGCTAACAGCTCATCCAGTTGGATACGCAACTCCTCCAGCTTTAGCGGGGCCATCCGGTACGGCGCCTTCGCAATAAGACGCATACCTGGCTCCAAGTCTACCACAAAATCATCATCTCGATCAGGTGGAAGACCAAGAAGATTGCCAGGTAAAACATCCGAAAACTCGCACACCACAGGAATCTCTTCCAAACGCAGTACGCTAACAACAATCCCCACTACTGAGACGAAACAGGTAAAGCAATCAAAATCAAGCAGCTTCTGAACACATATCGTAGAAATGACTGGAACATCCTGGCGTGGATCAGCATAAACACTATAAGGATGACCGTTGTCCTTAACGAAGTCCAAGCGCTTACCCTTGTACTGGATAACTACATCATAACTGGACAACCAGTTCATGCCTAAGATAACATCGAAGTCTTCCAGGTCGATCACCTTCAAATATGCCTTCACTAGAAAATCTCCCAACAAAACCGGACAATCCCAAATACCCTGATCTGAAATCACGGAATCACCGAAAGGAAACTTGACGCAAAAGACATCACTAACTCGCTCTAGACCCAAACGATAGTGCTCCACAAAGGCTCTAGCCACAAAGGAGTGGGTAGCGCCAGAGTCAAAGAGAAAATGCTCCCAGCGGTTCCTCACCTTAAATCTTCCTATAAGATGGCATACGCAACTAAGAAAAACAAATGCTAAAGTTATACAAGAAACAAAACATTTAGGCTAGGGATAAATCTAACCTGAAATGACCTGAGTCGAATTCTGTGCTTCCTTTGAAGAAATTACATTCATCTTTCCCTTGCCTTTTTCCACCCGCTGAGGCGGTGGCAACGCCTGGAGTGGAACTGGATGGAACACCGGTTTGAGTTGGGTGCACTGAGCCTTGATGTGCCCTTCTTGACCGCAAAGAAAATAACCTCTTACCTTACTCTTATCCTTTCCCCAGTAATGGGCAACATCATGCCCTGGCCGCTTACACGCAGAACAGAATAAATCTTGCCTGGGAGAGCCTTGAATCGCATGCACCTACTCCTTCTTCTGAGCTCCCAACCTCTTAAAACAACTCTCGAAGGGGTGGCCTGACCGGCCACAGAAACTACAAACCTCCTTGTTCTTCTTTCTGCCATCACCGGGTACCTGAGGGCTCTTTCCTTCAACCGATTTTCTCTTATCTTTTCTCATTTGTTGCCCTCTTTGCTTTGCATTCTCAATTGCATCAACTTTCAAAGCATATTCCACCACTCCCGCATAGCTCGTTGATCCATAAGCACTTGCCAACTGCTGGACATCACTTCTCAGGCCACCAAGAAAACGCTTAACTCGATCCGCCTCAGAGCTTACCAAGTCGGGGGCAAACCGACTCAGTTTGCTGAACTCGATCTCGTACTCACTAACTGTGAGCTGCCTCTGCTTCAAATGTAGGAAATCATTCATCAGGCGGTCGCGCTCGACCGAAGGCAGAAACTTCCTTAGCAACAGTTCCTTGAAGGTCTCCCAAGAGCATCCCTCTTTCAAGCTCTCTTTCTCTCTCAGCCACCAACTCTTCGCCAATCCCTTAAGCTAATAGGCGGCGACCATCACCCTCTGATCAGGGGTAACTTCAGAATAGGAGAACATCTCCTCGATGGCTATAAGCCAATCATCCAAAACCATAAAGTTTGCCTTCCCATCATAAGTAGGTGGTCCAAGTCGCTGGAAGTGTGATATGAATGTCATCTCCGGGGGAAGCGCAACAGGAGGTACCAGGGGAGCAGGAGGAACAGGAAAAGCTACGCTTACAGCAGGGTCCGACACTCTCGGAGGCTGTCCTGCCACAACTGCTAACAAGACTGGATCTGAGTCTGCATACCCACCAACTGCCTAGATAAGGCTTCATTACTCTGCCGCAGACTTTCAATCAATGACTCGCTTTGTGCTCCAGAAGACTCACCGTCAGATTAGGGAGTCGATCTCGTCAAAGGATGCATCGCCATCCTATAATCGTATTAGCACGACTTAGAACCTAGCCCAACTGCTAGAACAAAACTACCCGGTACAAACAAACATACTTAAATATGAACTCTAACTACTAAACTTGCTCTGGGATTTTTACAATAATGATGTTATGCTTAACCTAGGATGGTTCATCACCACCATTCTAACTCATGTTCTTAGACCATGAATGCATGAATTTGTATTTCCTTTGACTCAAAACCATGTATGTACATATGTCATCATGTAAATCTTTAGCTTAGCACATTATGCTTATGCAATATTATGCTATGCATATTGTGCTATGCATTCTAAAAAAAAGCCTTAATGCATGCCATGAGTGATCACACACATAGCAATGTTATGCATCCCATACTACATAACATTGCATGCAACGAAAAAAAGAAAACATTCTAATGGGCATTCATGTGGTGAGGTTATGCATTCCATACTACATAACCCTCATATGTTGCCGCCTATGGTGGATCCATATACAAACACATATTATGCATCCCATAATACATAATATGCCCCATATACTTCTATTCATGCTTATGAGTGTAGTGTTCGTGCTTCAGCCAAGACTTACAGATGATATATCGATGTGTGTATGATATGATGCTAAACCACTAATGCTAACAAGGGAAAGGTTGCCCGACTAATTGTCAAGCAACCTCCCTCTGATACCAACTGTCACAACCCGCATTTTCTCCGAAATTAAGAAGTCTCAGAGTACGAGGAAACACGCATTGTGATGCCACGTCGAGTAGGGGATAACTGCTGACGCTCAGGCAACGCACCACTACCTTAAGTCATGAAAATCATAAGTTAAAAAAGAATAGAAAACCAGATTTATTTAATGGTCAAATTCCTAGGTACAGTGGATCAGCTAGTCCACGATTAAAAATATAACACCTCCCTTGTAAAGACCATATAATATGGGTCCGGCCGGGGCCCCACAACATACGGACGCCACAGCTTTAGTATTAAAAGATGATATGAAAACTACCCAATCTCAAAACTCCAAACAAACACAGCGGAAACAGAACACTAAAAGACAGAAGTTATCCACTAACAGTAGAATATCAAATGGCCTTAAGGCCTTACACAATAAAAGTCCAAATATAAAAGTGCCAAGCACTCCTAGGCTACCTCGGCATGCAAGTCGGACATAGTCAAACAACAGTAGCAAAACAAGAAAAGGAAAATAGCCAAGCACGGCAACTCTTCATGAGGCTTAGGGCTTTTCGCCCGGCCCGCTAGCTCCTACATGCGATCCTTGCCCTGTAAGGATTTGAAGTAACGTGGGTCAGCAAAGGCTGACCTCTACTGTGTAACAAACACATCTCCTCCTGGCCATCCCTAACGGACCCCGGGGTACCACTCCACCTGCAAGTTAGCACTTTGTATACCAAAAGAGCATATATATTAAAGCGGTAAAACAGGCTTGGATGTCTCATACAGCATACATGTTCTCTATGTTTTGTACAAAGTGAAAGGGGCCTACTATGCAACATGAATGCAACCCGGGTTTCACCCAAGGCACCCTAGCTCGTATGCTTCTAGCACAACATCAAACACTGGGTACTTCCGTTTCCCCATTAGCTTAAAGACGCAAATAAAAGGGAACCACCATGTCCCTAACGGCACACACGCCGTCACATGGAACCTTGCAAAGGCTCCACCCGCACAAGGGTCATATACCCCGGGCTTGCCCGCATACTCTGACTTCGCACGTCAGGGTTCCGTCTCACACTGACCGATTCTAAGAAGCCTTGCTGGACCCCACCCGCTCCTGGCCACAATGCCCGGGCTTGCCCTCCGCTCGGCATTCTTGTCAGTCTCACACAAGTGGCTAGTCTCGTCGGGACACTTTCCCCACATGACTTGCGCGTCACGGGATAGCCAGCCGACCACGGAGACATAGCCGCGCCTTTGCACAGCACAAACCAAGGTTTCCTCACCCCAAACACCATTCATACCGTATCTTTCCCATGCTCCAAGGAAACCATCTACCGCACAAAGTGGAGCTAACCTTGTCCGGTTCCGACTACGAGTACTCACTCAATTAAAAGGGGGAAAACGCATACACACGACGGCGTATTGCCGCAATGGATTTCTACAAAATCCCCGAAGCTCGCTATGCAACATCACTGGATCGGACTAACGGCCGCGACCACGGCTTCACCCATAAAGCCTAACCCGCTAACCGAGCGGATCTCTAATGCAAAGCATGTCGGGATGAACATAATCACCCGAAGGTTCCTCTTGAACCAAGGCTACACGAATCCCTCTCATTTGAGAGATCCGGTGCTCAAAATATGAAAGGAAGGGGATGCTATTCATGCATCCTAAATCCTAAAAAACAAGAGGAGATGTGTCGTTACCTTCCGTCCCCTTTTCCTAGCCATGGAGAAGATTTGCTCGGTTGAAAACCACCGCAACGCTCCCACCTTCGCGGATCTGAACTCCGCTCGCGAAACGGACCTCCGAAGCTTCGCCGGCGGCCGGATCTTGGCCTTCTTCCTCCTCTTTACTCTCCCTTCTCTCTTGAATCAAGAGAGATAAAGATAGGAGAAAAGTGAGGGTTTCAAACCCTATTCTCGAGTTTAATCCCTCAGATCTAGCCCCCAGCCGTTGGATCTCATACCAAAGAAACGAACGGCCGCGATTCAGCCTAAAATCACAAAACTGGGCCGAACACGGGTTGCAACACGGCCGTGTGCATGGCCGTGTTACCCATTCGCCATCTCGACCGATTCGAAAACCAGCATACGGCCTTTGACACGGCCTCCGACACGCCCGTGTCGCCTTCGACACGCCCGTGTCGAGACTCGTGTGACGCCCCCCGACCAACCTTCCCAGTCAGAGAAAAACACGGCCTACGACACGGCACCTGACACGCTCGTGTCACAAATGACACGCCCGTGTCAGAGCCCGTGTCACGGCCCGTGTACACGGCTCAGAAAACTGCCGAGAAAGACACGCCCTGACACGCCCGTGTCACGCCCCTGACACGCCCGTGTCACCTGCTCCAAAAACCAAACTTTGTTAAAACGACGCCGTCGTTTCCCCTTCCAAGTTTTGGGGTGTTACAAAAAATATATTTATTCACAGCGGAAAATACTTTAATTAGGTTGCTTTAACATTCTAAATGAGCATAAGTGTCCCCGAGGGACGACTCATGGTATGCACGACTCTAAGGTTAGCATAGTATATATAAAAAGATAATTTTTACGCTTAAGGAAAAATAGTGCATTGGTTTTGTAAACATGATGTGCATGAGATACATATAGTAATATGTTAGGGTTTTTAAAAATACATAACATGCAGCCTAGCATAAAACCTTCCCAAAAATAAGTGAACAACCTCAAATAGGCAAAAGTAGAAGTTTTAGTTCATACCCAGCAACATAAGTAAGCCACCAATGGGCATCAACAACCTGACACGAACCCACTGGTGAGTATTCATGTCTATATAGAAAGGAAGAAAAACTACCTCACCAGATGAGGAACAACAACCTCAGCTACCCAAGAGGCCACAAGCAAGCTCCACAAGAGCACTAGCTGTCTAACTGGCTACAACCTGAACCTGAGGCATTCAAAAAAAACACCTCAACAAGTAAAAGAAAATCAAAGGAAGAGGAGCATTAAATTCATGAGTAATAAAAGAAGGGGTTTACCAGCCCTGCAACATAACGTTATTAGTAGAAGAAAAGGCATGATAGTTAGAAGAAACACTGTCCAAAGAGCAGTAAAAGTACACCAAGTGTGAACATAAATAGCAACATACTCTGCTAAGCCCCTGCAGCAGCACCAAGGCATACCTATACCAAAATAAATAGCCACTAAAAAGGAAAGGAACTAACAGTCCTATTCTATGTGAATTATTGGCCGTGGTCAAAACCTTTGGTCGGAGTGGGCGGCACAGCCCTCACCATCAACCAGGCCCAAAAACACTCCAGGGTGAAAACAACCGGTGGAAGCTACAGGGTCCACACACCAAACCATACCAGCCCAAAACGAACTAGGTGGTGGTGGCCACAACTCAGCACACACGATTCACCCCTTACAGAGCCCACAAAACCACACCACCTACCATAATCCACGAGTCAGCATGCAAAAACTAGCCGAACACCCAACACCCCCACCCCTAAGGAAGAAGCCATACTAACAGTCCTAAAGGAAAACACCCCTAAGGAAAAAGCATCGAGTTCACTCGACGCGGCGCTGAGTGGGTAACTCAACACCAAGCATTAACCATGGCGTTGAGTGGGGTCACCCACTCAACGGAAGGAACATAACCGCAAAAATCCTAGCCATGACGTTGAGTGGGTTCACCACCCTCAACGCCAAACAACTTCGGCGTTGAGTGAGGTCCACCCATTCAACGCCAAGTAACCTAACCGCAACAACAGGCTTTGGCGTTGAGTGAGCCTACCACACTCAATGCTAAAACAGCCACGACATTGAGTTAGGTCGACTCACTCAATGCTAAAACTGCCACGACGTTGAGTGAGGTCGACTCACTCAACGCCAAAATAGCCACGACGTTGAGTGAGGTCGAATCACTCAACGCCAAATCAGCCACGGCGTTGAGTGAGGTCGACTCACTCAACGCCAAAATAACCACAGCTTTGAGTGAGGTCGACTCACTCAACTCCAAATGACTTAACCGCAAAAACAGGCTTTGGCGTTGAGTGAGTCCACCACGCTCAACGCCAAAACAGCCACGACATTGAGTGAGGTCGACTAACTCAACGCCAAATGGCTTAACTGCAAAAACAGGCTCTGGAGTTGAGTGAGTCCACCACACTCAACGCACAAACAGCCACGACGTTGATTGAGGTCGACTCACTCAACGCCAAATGACTTAGCCGCAAAAATGACCATGGCGTTGAGTGAGGGCACCACACTCAATTCCAGAGGCCTAACAGTCTAGGCGTTACGTGAGGTCCACTAACTCAACGCTTTTGGCCTAACCTAAAAATTCCTAAAACCTGGAGCTAGCCCGACCTCAGCCCACTCAATGCCTACTAACCAGAGAGCTGGAAAATAACTCAAACTCTCTCTCCTACCCCTTCTACCCGTCCACAACAACCTAACAAGTTGGAATAAAGCTTAATAAAGCAAAACCCTACCACCAGCTACTATCTGGACACCAAGCAGAGAACAAAAAGAGAGAAAATAATTAATTCTTGGCAAGATTGAAAGTAAACCTGCTCGGGATAAAGACTGCAGCAACCCTAGATTCTAAGAGAGAAAAGAATGAGCTGATACAACAAAAGTAATTGGAATAAAATCAATATTGGCAAGAACAAAGAGATCCACTTGCCTATACCTCCAGGAAACAGAAGTTGCCTTCCAAAATTCGGCACCGGCGACAAGATCGGCCACCTAAGAGAAAAAACTGAAGATTTTAGAGGAAGAAGAACAAACCCTAAAAACCCTAGCTCCTATAGACAGCCTGAAAAGCTAAATTACATACCTAGGAAGCAAGATCTCGGCGAGAGCAGCTCATCTGTTGTTACCCGAGCGAAACAAGCCCTAAATCCATAGCTATCCGGCGGTCAAAGCTGCAGCTCCTCCGCCTCCCGCTTGCTTCCTTCCGCTGGAAGCTAACAAGCTTAAGTTAACTCGGTAAATGGGGAAGAAGAGAACAGCTGGAGCCTTATAATAAGACCTCCACTCACTTATCTAAAGCTAAATAAAATAATCTTATAGCACTCAGATTTCGGCCACTGGCTGCCTCTATTAAAACTGCCACCTTTAGCTATGCATATAAAATATTATACATATAAAAATATATGCGTATACAAACATATAAATCTAAGCTTATAAACTCAGCCTAACTGATACAAATATATGCATATACAAACATATAAATCCACCAGCTGCTAGCAAATATATATATACTAAGCTTTTAAGGACTAGCTAGCAGCTGCTTCCCAAAATCAGCCAACCTAGAGCTTTTATAAGATATATATATATATATATATATATATATATATATATATATATATATATATATATATAGCTATACTTATACATATGTAGCCAAAACTTAAACACATATGTATATTAGCTCGTAAAATCAGCCACTAAAATTGCTATCGGCACCCAAGCCTAACACAACGTATATATATATATGCATATACATATATACCTGGCTAAACAAACTAGCCTAAAAATAGGGCACCAGCCCTACCAAGCTCAGCCACCCAAGGCCATGCACAGCAACAAAAAAACATTACAAGTAACATAACAAACGTCAAAATGACGCAAAAAACAAATGATCTCGGATTTCGACAAAACTCGCACCGTAGCTAAACACCCAAGCTACAAAAACAATGGTGAAGTCAAAAAAAAAACATCCGACGATCAAAACTCGGGCTATCACTACCCGAAGCCAAGGCACAAGTATTCCTCGAGAGCCTCACCGAGTCACAAAACCAGACCCGGCTTGCTAGGGAATCTTGTCAGCAGGCTATAAACAGGCCACTCAAGGAACCTAAAGAGCTAAGACCGTGCTCTAACAACGGCAAAAGGCCGGAAACGCGTCATCGTAATGCCAAATAATGACCAACCAAAACACAGAAAAATCGGGGGCGTTACACCGGCGGTAGTACTGTATCGATGCTCTCGACGCCACTATCTCAACGATCTCAACGCTCTCAACGCCTCTAGCTAGCGCAGTGCGGTAGAAAGTTAGTGCCTGTGCGGCAGGTTCCCGAGAGCTTGAAAAATTAATTCATCAAGCTAATGCGGGCGATAGGTCTAGCGCACTACAGTAGGTTCCCGAGCACTTTATCCATTTAATTCAGGCTACCGCCCAGCTTTAGCTACTACCGCTCAGCGGTAGGTTCCCGAGCTCTTTGTCCATTTAATTCAGGCTATCGCCCAGCGTTAGCTGCTACCGCTCGGCGATAGGTTCCAGATGAAGGCTCCTTGCATTTCTCGGACATGTAAACCTGCACACTCTACCAAACACAAGATGTAATCAATTACAACCTGGGAGTTGATATTATCAAACTAAGTATATATGAACCGTTGGTTCAAATATTTTACACCTCGGATCCGCAACTCCTATAACTCGGAGACGACGCTCCTACCACTCGGAGAACAAACTCTCTTACAACTCGATCCACAACCGTATCTACAACTCAATCCACAAATAGATCTACAACTCGGAGATAAAATCTCCTACAAATGTAAAATAGTATTGCACAAAAGTATTACAAATAATCTTGAAAAGATCTGAAGTCTTCTATCTGTCGTTCTTCATTTAGGTTGAACTTGAATAACTTGGAGAACATAGTAGAATCGGAAGCCTTGAAGACATTGAATCTTGAATCTCGAAATTATTAGATCGTAATGAATAGAGATCTTCAGAATGCAAAAGATTCAGTAAAATCGAAAGAAGAAGATCGAATCGAGCACTGCTTGCGTCGGCCGAACCAAAGTCGTGAATCGCACAGGAGCCGACAATTTCACTTTTGGAATCTTGTATGATTTTGAATTTTGGACAATTCGCACGATTAGGGTTGATGAAAAATCCACCCTAAGTATTTATAGAGACCCTCAATAGTAACGGCTATAAAAAAAATTCAAAAATAAGACTTGCAAAATCACTGTGCATGGACGTCGTTCAACCCGAGCCAAAATTTGAAAAACAGACTAAAAAATAACCCAAGTCATTTTCGTCGAGTATAGCTGAGTATACTCGCCGAACTAGTAGTGATATTCGACGAAATTTACTTAGAGAAATTCAGCTCAAACCAGCTAGCCACTCAACGTAATGTTGAAGTCCGACGAATTCGACGAGTATCAACTTGTATACTCGACGAATTCGATGAGTATCATATCGACTGGCTGACTTGACACACTCGACGCACTCGATACAGTTGATGCACTTGATGCACTCGATGCCATTGACACAATCGATGCACTCGACAAAAATGCCTTGGAAAAACCAGAGAAGAAGCATCGAGATGATTTGACGAAATCGGTGTGTATCGACATGTATATTCGAAGAATTCGGCAAGTATCGTTAGATACATTCGACAAGTATACTTGATGATACCCTACAAATTTTGCTTAACTGTTTTTCCACTCTCAGATACTCTACCACAAGTACATATGATGAATTCGACGGGAGCTAGTAAGTATATCTGACGAATTCGACGAGTATCAACCAGTATACTCGACGAATTCGACAAGCATCCCTTAAAATACTCGACAAATTTTACTTGGGTAAAATTTTTGTTCTTCTGAATCTAAGCCTTCTCCTTCCTTGATCTTCCTCATGCACTTGGGATAGAAGTACACCTCAATAGAGAGATTACACTTGAGTTAACACATTGGCCTACACAATGAAGGATTACATTATATAGTCTTGTGTTTATTGACCCATTATAACCTAACATTGGTGTGTACTTCACAATGTAGACCTGCAAGTACATACCTAAAACAAAGCATCAAATACATACTCAATTGATCTTAGCTTAATGGGACCCTTCTTCAAATAAGAGTTATTGTAGATACAATACAAAACAGTGTGATCCCATTTTGGCCAGCCAATAGCCCCTCAAAACAACGGAGTTTCGTTATTGGCAGACCACTTTGGGGTGCATTTAGAAGAACAAAAGGGCGGGATTTCACTGTTGGATGATCATTCCTAAAAAGACTCTAAATAGACCCCAAAGGGCACCTTTGGAGATGACCTCTTCTTGGTTTTTCCTCTCCCTTAGCTAGATTTGGTTGGCAGGAGTTTCAGCTCATCATTTACCATAGTTTTTGGGTGGGTGGTCGGGAGCTCTCGTGGTGCTCCAAAGGTGTCTGGCCCAATATTGGATTGGGAGGGGAAGAAATCAAAGATCTTCCGGGTGTGTGACAAGAACTTCTCGCTTAAACTTGGGGTCTATTTGGGGTTGTTCTGGTGAATAGGTTTCTAAACTATAAGTCCTCATCTAAGACACCGACACAGGAGAAGTAAAGGCGAGATACACATCCTATCCAAACTCCTCATTGAGCCATGGTTTCTGGGTTCAACACTTTTGGTACAGTGAGCATAGACGTAGCTTGCCAGGAAAATCTTAAGTGGGTATCATGATAGGAGATGAGGGGCTAGGAACTAGCCCAGAGGACTCGCTACCCGCGAGTGGCTTCATGAATCAGAAATAGTTTGAAGATTTCACGAAAGTCATCATGGACATCATGCATTCTGGCCTCATGATGCGAGGCGGTGAGTACTCTACTCCCACAGTCCCAGTACTCACCCAACCAGTATTAGGCGAGGAGGCGCCGAGTAGGCAATCTGGGAAGGAGTTAGTGGTAGAGGAGGGTGATAGGTTGCTTCAAGGGCGCAAGATGTTACCCGTTTTGCTGGTGGTCCCCCCATTCGACAAGATAGTTTGGCAAGATCCAGTAGCTCGCCAGGAAGGCTCAGGGAGCCCCTTTTGCCCGCTCATCTCTTGGACCCAGTGCAAGAAGGCTTCAAAAAACAATTCATGTCTTACTATACAGGAAAGGATGATCTAGTTCAATATGTGCAATGGTTCGAGGATGCGGTCTCCATCAGATAGATGACAGATGCCTTCAAGTGCAAGTTGTTCGACATCATATTCAAGGATAAGGCAAGGGACAGGTTTCACTAACTCCCCTCAGGAACCATATACAGTTTCAAAGACTTGCATCGCGGCTTCCTGCTGCGCTACTCAACATCAAAGAAAAGGAAGAAGGGGTCGGAGGCCATCTTCCTGATAAAGTATGGGGTGCAAGAGGAACTAGAAGATTACACTGATCGCTTCTAAGAAGGAATTCTCTTGATCCATGAGGTCTCAGGGCACCTCCTACACATGGACTACACATTAGGGTTGCAACATGGAATGTTCAAGATGGAATTGACCAGGGACCCCCGCGATCTTTTGAAAAGCTGATAGAGACGACTCCCATGGACGAAGCTCTTGGTAACTACTATCGTGCCAACACTATAGTATCGTCGTTGATCCTTCTTTCACTAATGCACGTTGTAAGGGAGATCCGAGTGTGAAGCAACCAATCCCGACTTTGTCTCGGGATTGTCCCAGATTAGAGGAGGTGGAGTGAAACCGCAAGGGGGTGGGCCACAAGAATAAGGAATAAGAAGGTAAGTGCAAAAGAGACAGGAGCCCCAGGAGCAAGGGTAGGCGATTCTGCTTCCAACTTGTTGGGAAAATCCCTTATGATTTATCTTAATAAATTATTTTTAGTGATTTTACATCCTAGGTTTATTTCTCATGATGTATAGTGAAGTAATTTGGTCTTAGAAGTTCAGAATGATGTCATTGATATAAATGACATAAGAAAGTCATACTGAATATAAGAGAAAAGTCATAAATTTCCAACATGTGTCGACTAGAAGTTGACGCAACTTCAACTGGAATTCGACACTACTTCAAATAGAAGTCAGAGCAATTAAATTTGATAAGTCGATGATATTCAAAGGGTTATATCGACGCATACTTCAACATGATATTGACGGAATGTCGACTACATAGTTAATCTTACATATAGTCGGAATTCGATGCTGCTTCTATTAGAACTCGATGTTACGTCGATTGAATTTCTTAATAGAATTCATTTTGAGGCTTCAATCAGAATTAATTCAAGAAGTGGTTTGAATAACAGAATCTTAAAGACGTTAGAAGATGTTAACCTATATATATATGTGATGAGATACAACATATGAGAGTAAGAGGATCATGAATGATCATTGAATTCTTACATCAATCACTAACTATAAAAGATTAAGAAATTCATATCAGATCTTGATAGATTAATTTCGATAGAGAAAGTTTGGAAGATCATCATCAACAATTGAATTTCTTCCATCAATTAGCCGATTGTTAGATTATTGTTGAATCTGCTAAAGAGAATTAGTTCTTCGTCTTCTCAAGAAGAAATTGCATCAAATTTAGAGAAAATTCAAGGATAATCTGAAAATAGAGCATATAATCTTTGTGATTTTGATATTCAGAGATTCATCAGAAGTTCTAAATATCATCATTGATAGTCCTTAGAAATATGCTAAGAGGGCACAGAGAGAAGATTAATACTATCACAAATCTTCTTTCATTTTCTTTTTACATTTTGTGAAAAAGTTTTGAGAATCCCTCTTAAAAAGAATTAGAGAGAGGTTCTGAGAGTCTCCTTGAGAAAAGACTCAGATTGTATTGGTTCAAGATCTCTTTATCAAAAGATTCTGTGTTTGTTAGAATGAAGACTTGGCCCAATGAGGAGTTCAGACCCAAAGGGGGCAGCCCACAACTACTTATATTGAGAAAGAATGTTAAGCTGAAGACTTAAAACTTGACATAGACCCTGGCTACTGCGCGGAGGTCCAACCACACACCCAAAAGATCGATGAGAGCTTCTCCTCCCAAGCCAATGTTGAAATTGGGCACCTTGGAGAGCTTTTGAAGCCAACCAATATTGACTTGAGAAGGAAGAAGCAAAAAAACTGGATCCTCCCCAAAGGTGCCCTTCAGGGTCTATTTATAGTTTTTCTTACGGGATCTGCCAAACAATCCAGTCTTTTAGTTTTACTAAATGCACCCAAAATTGGTCTGCCAATAGCCAAACTCTTTTGTTTAGAATGACTATCAACAGATAAATAAATATAATCCTTCATGGAGAACATTCTTAGATTGGCGAGTGCCTAATGAAACTCGTACTCGCCCGCATCTTCTGAGTGGCGAGGGCCCGATGAAACCAACACTCGCCCGCCACTTTTGAGTCGCAAGTGCTTGATGAAACTAGCACACACCTGCCACGTTGGCGAGTGCTTGATGAAACTAGCACTCGCCCGCCACTTTGGCGAGGGCTTGATGAAACTTGCACTCGTCCGCCACTTTGGCGAGTGCCTAATGAAACCAACACTCGCCCGCCACTTTGGCGAGTTCCTGAATGTTGGAACCCTAGTTCTGATTTGGGCAAGGATCACTATTAGGATGTTTAGATTGACCCAAAATGTATAGTCATAGGTCATAGGATTATTTCTAGGTTTGCTCCTTCAAAAATATTCCAGAGAAGTTCAGATTTGAAGTTCATAAATTCAGCTCAAAGAAATTCTCCGACCTCAGTTCAATGAATTCCGAGCTCTGTTAAACGAACTCTGAGCTCAGTTCAACGAACTCTGAGCTCAATTCAAAGAAAGCTTTAAAACTCAGTTCAACGATTATGCAGTTCACATTCTTTGAGCTCAGCTCGACGAACTCTGTGTTGAGCTCAACGAACTCCGAGCTAAGATCAACGAATTCCGAGCTTAGTTTGAAGAAACCTTTAAAATTCAGTTTGACAATTTCTTTACAGTATGCAGGCAGAAATATTTACAGCTGGCCAAATTAATTAAGTCTTAATTAAAGGTGATTATAGCTATCAGATTTAATGTTATATATTCTTATGAATATAGCTGTTTGGTGGCTGCATTAATTATGGATTAAATCAGGATTTAATGCTAATTGATTCCCAAAGTAATTACCTTTCTCGAGAATGATTCTGCTATTACAATAAAAGGAAATTAACATGTTCTAAAAGAATCAAGATCAGAAAATGAATACAGATTGGTTCTTACAGTGAATACAGCCGTGAGAGAACAGAGAAACAAATCTGCTTCTGAAGTTCTTCTTCAAAGTGAATTAGTGAATCAGTGAAGAACAAACAGCTCATATACAAAGTTCTTCATCATCTGCTTCAGGCTTCAAAGGGATAACTCATCAACATCAGTCCAAGAAGCTTCTGAAGATCTTCTTCAATCTGAAGGCCTACACCCTGTGTAAAGCTCTCATCTTCCTAAACCATTCAACATCTCAGGGGGAGCTTTGAAAACAGCATCCACTAAAGTCTTCTCATTTATTTGAGAAAGAGAAGACAACATCACTCTTCATTTCCCACTATAAAAAGGGTTTCTAACTCCCTTCAAAAGTTATCACCTGGCTGACAAGTCTCCTTATCAAAAGACTTGATTTAGTTTTTTGGCACCTGATCAAAATCCTAAAGGGTTGTGAGATCTCACTTCAAATCGATCTTGTGCTGAAAGGGCACCTGAGCAAAAACCTGTGGTGGCAGGGCACCTGATCAAAAACTTGTTAGTGGATTCCTACTAGGGTTGTAGAAGAGTGGATGTACCCAGTTTTGGGGAACCACTATAATCCTTGTGTCATATGGATTGCTTGCTTTGCTTTCTTTATTTTTGTGTTATGCTTACTCCTTTGTATAACATATATATATAATTAGAGTAAAGACAGATCTATCCTTATTCTTTCAATTGGTATTAGAGGGTTGTTTCTTTGGTTGTATAGGCTAACACCTGAACCAAAATGATCTGATAGATCTTATATTTCTTAAGAGTTTATCATGGAACAAAATGAAGAGTTTTCAAGCACCAGACCTCCTATATGCAATCTAGATAAGCTTGCATTATGAAAGGTAAGGATTAGGTTTTATATGAACTCTATTGATGAAGCCATTTACAATTCCATTTTGACAGGTCCTTATTAATCAGTGGAAACATCTAGGATCAACTCTGTTTCATCACCTCAATGGACATAAGCCCAGAAAAGGCTAAAAATTGTTGATGCACAAGCAATGAACTTCTTAGCCCAATCAATGTCTGATGACATTTTTCAAGAAGTTGCTGAATGCTCTTCAACGAAGGATATTTGGGACTCCCTCATAGCAATGGTTGTTGGATCAGTTATAAAGAGAATATTTGATGCTGACACTTGGAGTGACTCTGACTCTGAAGCTTCATCTTATACAACTGAAGATGAAGAAGAGTTAAGAGCAAGAGAATTTTGCCTAATGGCAATAAATGCCCCTTGCAGCAACTCAGATGAACAATCCGACTCTGAAGCAGAATCTGAATCAGAAGGGGATCAGGTAATCTCTTCCTTTGATTTTTCTTCAGATCATTTTAAAGAAGATTTTAAAAATATTTGTAAAGATTTGATCCAATCTGAGAATGAAATAAAACTTCTCATAGAAAAATTAAATAATTCTTCTTCAAAAAACATAAAGCTTAAAGAAAATTTGAAAAATGCTTTTGAACAGATTAATTATTTTGAATCAGTTAAAGGCAAAGACAAGTTAAAAGATTTAGACAAACTAACTGAAGTTTTGCATAATAATGACAAACCCAAACAAGTTAAGAATTTTCAGAAAAATCATGTTCAAAAAATTTCGTCGAACCGAGCTCGATGAAAGCAGTATTATACGTCGAATGACGATCGACGATCTCTGAACCCAGAGTTTGGGTATGTTTTCTCAACATAAGGTGCTCGAAGAAATCAACATATTTCGTCAAACAGAGATTGACGATTGTGGAACTCAGAAAATGTTCACTATCATTTTGTGAACTGATATTGACGAAATCAATACATTTCGTCGAACTCAGATCGACGAACTCAACAAAAATCGTCGAACTCAATCTATCAAAACAAAAATTTTAATTTCTATCAGAACAATAATCAAAGACACAAATTTGTCAACCTGAATGTTCTTTTATTTCTAATTATTATTAAAGAGAACCAGGACCCAAGGTAATCTGGGTCCAGAACTCCTAACCTCTCTTTTTAGGAAAAGACCTATCTAACCACAGAGGAATAATGGTATTTGATAGTAACCAAAAGCCTTTAGTCTCAGTTAGTGCAGAGGTTACAACAGTCAGCAAGTTCAATTATTCAGAGAATCAGAAATGGATTCAGACATGCTAAAATAGATAAGCAAAAGTGCAGCTGACATCCTTAATAGATTTTCTTGCAACTGCTCCTTAGTTTTTAATTATGTTCTAATATCTCTGTTGTCTTTCTTTTTTTTCTCAAAGCACCTTTGTACATTTGCTGAAAAATTTATAATTCAGGCAGATTATTTTGCTTCGTATTTTACTTGTTTTGTGTAAATAGTGTCCTCACCAAAATAGGAAGAAATTATTGAAACCCTAGTTCTGATTTGGGCAAGGATCACTATTAGGATGTTTATGTTGACCCAAAATGTATAGTCACGGTCATAGGATTATTTCCAGGTTTGCTCCTTCAGAAAAATTCCAGAGAAGTTCATATTTGAAGTTAAGAAATTCAGCTCAAAGAAATTCTCCGAGCTCAGTTCAACGAACTCCGAGCTCAGTTCAATGAACTCTGAGCTCAGTTCAAAGAAAGCTTTAAAACTCAGTTCAATGATTATGTAGTTCACATTCTCTGAGATCAGCTCGATGAACTCCGAGCTGAGCTCAACGAACTCCGAGATGAGATCAACGTTTTCTGAGCTCAGTTTGAAGAAAGCTTTAAAATTTAGTTTGACGATTTCTTTACAGTATGCAGGCAGAATTATTTACAGCTGTCCGAATTAATTAAGGCTTAATTAAAGGCAATTATAGCTATTAGATTTAATGCTATAATTCTTATGAATATAGCCGTTTAAAGGCTGCATTAACTATGGATTAAATGAGGATTTAATGTTAATTGATTCCCAAAGTAATTACCTTTCTCGGGAATGATTCTGCTATTAAAGTTAAAGGAAATTCACATGTTCTAAAAGAATCAAGATCAGAATATGAATACATATTGGTTCTTACAGAGAATACAGCCGTGAGAGAATAGAGAAACAAATCTGCTTCTAAAGTTCTTCTTCAAAGTGAATCAGTGAAGAACAAATAACTCACATATAAATTTTTTCATCATCTGTTTCAGGCTTCAAAGGGAAAACTCATAAACATCAGTCCAAGAACCTTCTGAAGATCTTCTTCAATCTGAAGGCCTACACCCTATGCAAAACTCTCATATTCCTGAACCATTCAACATCTCAGGGAGAGCTTTGACAATAACATCCACTAAAGTCTTCCCAGTTGTTTGAGAAAGAGAAGACAACATCACTTTTCATTTCCTACTATAAAAAGGGTTTCTGACTCCCTTCAAAAGTTATCACCTGGTTGACAAGTCTCCTTATCAAAAGACTTGATTTGGTTTTTGGACACCTGATCAAAATCCTAAAGGGTTGTGAGATCTCCCTTCAAATAGATCTTGTGGTGACAGGGCACCTGAGCAAAAACCTATTATAGTAGGGCACCTGATCAAAAACCTGTTAGTGGATTCCTACCAGGGTAGAAGAGTGGATGTACCCAGTTTTGGGGCACCACTATAATCCTTGTGTCATCTGGATTTCTTGCTTTGCTTTCTTTATTTTTGTGATGTGCTTACTCCTTTGTATAACATATATATATATAATTAGAGTAAAGACAAATCTATCCTTATTCTTTCACTGAACACTCGACCGCCTGGGGCGAGTATTGTCCTGCATCCCGACTCTTCCCACTGAATTGGGCTCACCG
This sequence comes from Platanthera zijinensis, assembly GCA_039513925.1. Classification (NCBI taxonomy): domain Eukaryota; kingdom Viridiplantae; phylum Streptophyta; class Magnoliopsida; order Asparagales; family Orchidaceae; genus Platanthera; species Platanthera zijinensis. The sequence goes on along the minus strand of CM077081.1, from coordinate 62,186,002 downwards.
GTTTAGGTGAGCGTAAGACAGCCTCTTCGGCTCACCTAGAGTTGCAGAGTCTCTCTGGTTTGCCCACTCGGTGAACACGTGGTTGTACACAATCCCTGCTCTTTGTAAGATTGTCCAAAGCTCTGAAAGAAAAGTGCAAACCCGTGTTCGGAGTGTGCCTACTGACTTGGACAGAATCTTTTGGTGGGTCCCTCTTCCGCACTATAAATACCTCCAACCAATGGAGTGAGGGGCCACTTTACCCCTTCCCTTTTCTCTGCTCGGACAACTTACTGTAGCCAGATAATGCCACTTTTGAAAGAAGTCCGGGCTTGCTTAGACACTATGCGGGAGAATAACCGCTCTTCCACCATTGAGTTCACGCCTTGGCTTGCCCGACGGACTTCGGGCTTACCCTTCAAGCCAAAGAAAGAAAAAATGGTCAAGCACAACTTGGAGGAGGGCGGATCCTCCCTTCCGAACCCATCGCTCGTCTTTGAACTAGACCTTTGGTACGTGAGTTGATTGCTTCATTAGATGTTGAGATAGATTGAATATGTCCTGAGTTCTCACAGAGAACTCTTCCTGAGGAAACTATGGGTGAGAACCCGACGCTCAACCAACCATACTCGTCGGAGTTGAGGACCAGTCCTGCGGTCATGGGGGCTGACCTGATCCTTTCTTGCTTTGATCCTTTCTTGCTCTGATCATTCGGGTCTTTCAGGCTTTAATTAATCATTACCTTTCACAGTTACCACCTTTGGAACCACTGGTCTTCACGCTGATGCGTAAAATTTAAGATAAATAATATCTCCAAATTCTATGAACTATAGGCAAGAACACCTATCGTTCATAGTATATGATATTTTAAATAAAATATCAAGTGTCATATTCTTTCAGGCCTGTTGACTACTTCTATTCACGCAAATTAATATTATTCTATCGCATATAAAAAGTGGTTTGTAAAACTACTGAAAGAAAATGAAACAAAGATGAGCATTTGATCTATAATGTCTTTGGATTAAAATAAACTTTCATGAAATGCAAGCTTCTCAATTACCTAATTCGACTGTGGAGGTTCCAAAAATATGAGAGCGCCTCACTCGAGAAAATGCTCTCGACTAAACTTAGGTTGATCGATTAAGACCCCTCGGCTAGTCAAAACCACTAAGTTTGCTTTAGGCGGTGAACCCCACTATTAAGTTTGACCCCAATCCAGAAGATTTGGGTTACCCTCTATTGAGGATTGCATGACAACTTCTTTTATCTTTGAGTGATCTTCTTATAGCCACAACTTCTAAGTAAAATCTAGGATACGGATCTAGGATCGAAGACTATGTAGCGATACTTTAAGTGACCTCCTCGTATCCATAATCTCTCGATAAAATCTAGGATAAAAATCTAGAATCGGACTCGCTACACTAGAATTCAAATAAATTATAATCAAAGACAACCCGAAGCAAATTAAAATAGAGAGCTTGCTAAATGATTAAAAGAAAATCAAAGTTCATCATGATCAATTGCTAATGAAATTTAACTACTCATGATTGAAAAAGAAATTCTATCATTATGAAATAAAAAGAGTACAATTGCATGAAAAGTAAAATCTAGACTCTATTGCAAATAAAATAAAATTTCATAGAATAAAACTAACTCCAAATATATTCCTGAAATGAGCCACCCAACCTTCTTTTCAACCCAAATGGTGGACTCCTCTCATCATTCCCCCTTGGCCATTATTTATAGAAAAAAAAAGGATGAAAGACACATGAAAGGTTGGAAGGCCAAGGGTAAGAGGAGGAAAATAAAGTGATTGTATTAATTAAATATATAAAAAGGCAACCAAATTAAATGGGGGAGTTTCATAGGTTGAAAAAAAGAGATGAATGGTGACCATAATTATTAAAATTAAGGTGGAGTTGAAACATCAAATATTTATCAAATATTTAAGAGGAGATAAATGGAGGAAGGAGATAAATGAAGAAGAATATGAAGGTGGCTAGTGTCATTTCTTGGAAGAGAGAGAGGCATGCATAGGTGGCGATTTTTAGAAAGAGAAAGAGGCGGTCTTTTAAGTGGTGTTTTATGAAAAGACTTGGGCTTATATTTAATAAATACATGAATGGATTTAAGAAATATTATTGAATTATAGGGGTTATGAAGAGGGTGGAGGTTATGCATGGAAGAAAAAAAGAGGGAAAGTAAATGGTTATAGTAAAATTAAAAATAAAGTACATGTATTTAAAGTGACGGTTTTGACTTAGTAGGAAGAATATGAAATTATGTTATGAGTGATAAATGATGGTGGTTGTATGATGATGTGGTTTTTATAAAAATAAATATGGTGGATTTAATATAATATAGTAATAGTGAAAATATTAAGTTATATGGGCTTGTATGATGCACACATGGATTTGGAGGTGGCGTCGGTGACATGCAAATGTGGCGATGATGGCCTTATGCATGAGAATGATGAGAATGAAAATAGGTGAATGTCACAGACTTGCATGGTGCTGACCATATTGAGAGTTGGCGACGATGGCATGACGGCATACATGGGCTGACCATGCATGGAAGTGCGGGTAGCATCAATGCATATTAATGTATTTGTCGTGAGCTTGCATGAAGGAGAGCCAAATGGGTGGTTGTTATGTGAAACACTTGATCGTCTTAAACGAGTGCAGCGAGACATTGACTTGGTTTCATGTAGACTGCAAGAATTGCTCGGTCAACGTAACGACTTCGGTAAATATTTCTAAACGTCTGAAGCGCGACCACAATAATAAACTACAAAAATAAATATAGTTTAAATTAGTAAACAAATATATAAAAAAGGATTTATAAAAAAAATAGATATTTATCATTAATTTATATTAATTATTAAACTAAAATAAATACTAAAAATAGGTATAAATCGTACAAAAATAAATAAGAGTTAAATTATTAAATAAATATCAAAAAGGTATTATTCATTAACCAGAATAAATAAAATATGATTAAGTAATAACAAATATTAAAGTAAAAAATACTCATAAATATTACTAATCAAATACCATCATACTTAAGCTTTCTCTATTCCAGAGCAAAAATATGACATATATTTATAAGATATTAATGTAACTTTTAATTAAATTAAAAATTTATCAAATCAAAAGAAATCTAAAATAAAATTTAGGAATTCAAGGATTAAGTTCTAAATTATGAAATTAAAATGAGAGGAGAGAAATATTTAGCAAAGATTTCTCAAATAAATTAATTAGATTTCAAAATTGAGTAATTAGCAAACAAAATTAGATTAAGAATTATTAACACTCTTTACCAAAAAGAGACTTAAAGGAAAAGTCAACTACTACTTATGCTCTTTTAGTATTTTAATCTAACTCTAAAATAATTTTATTGCCTAATGACATTTTTTGAATAAGGAATATGAAGAAATTTTTGATTGGAGGTGATGAATTTTATCCTCTCTCTCCACACATTTTTTTATATTTGCATATGTTTACGAAAAAAATGATGAATTTTATCCTCACATTTTCCATGATACATGAACAAATATTTTTTCTCTCTCTTCATATAAATATAAAATTAATTATAAGTAATTAATTTTATCCTCTTACTCCATCTTTTTTTCTTGCGGGTTGCATATGTGTACCAAGGAATGCTTGATTCCCATGACATATGAACTAACAATAAAAAAACGCATATGTTTATCAGAGGATAATGAATTTTATCCTCTTATCCCCGTGACATATGATCTAACAAGAAAATAAAAAGAGCAAGGGAAAGGATAATAATTTTTAGATTAAATTAAAAAACTAATGAGAGCAACTATAATAAATTAAGTTTTCCTTAAAATCTTAAAGCATTAAGTGAATATAATTGAAATCTAAAATTATCAAGCTAGGTATAACAAAATTGAAACTAATTAGAATAGAAATGAAAAAAGAGCTAAATAAATTACTTTAAACAAATTTAATTCATAAGGTATTTCTTAAAATTAAATCACCTAAAAAATAAATCTAACTAACAATGATGAAATAAAAATTAACAAATCAAAAATTATAAAAATTCTTATAAATAACCTCAAAATAAATTGATGAAGATCACAAAAAATTTATTATTCATGCACTTCCTGAGGACTACCCAGTGACGATTTCGCTAGGTACTAGGTGGTTTTGTGGGATGAAAGCCCAACACGGTACTTTCTAAGAAATTAAATTTCGATTTTCTAATGTTTTTTGTATTTTTAATAAATATAAAAAGAAAACAATTTTTTTGTGTATTTTTAAAGATTTTTCAACACTTTTTGGATTTTTAAGTAAAAAAACAAATGAGATCTCACCCTCATACTTAAAAATAAACATTGTCCTCAATATTTATAAGCCAAGTAGAACGGAGAAAAGAAAAAATATAAATTAATTTTTTTTTAAAATGCAAAAAATTAAAAGATAAGCAAGTGGTGTCTCCCAAGAGTGATTTTCTTTTTTCCGTCTATAAGCTAGAGGGTTATTGTTAGGAAAAAGGAATGTAAAATTTTAAGTGAACGAGCAAATCCCTTAATGCACGCTTCAGCGAATATGTTGAAGTCGGTCGCCCGGCAACTCCTCCGCTTGATTTTTGATTTTTCTTCTTTGAACAGTTGGCTTGAGAATGTAAATTCAAATCACCTATACATACCTAAGGTGATTTAAATTTTTGTTGATGAGCAACAAATGGATCTTTGATGCATTTTGATTTCAATGACTCATCTTCTACTTGATAATCCTTAGTATAAGAAAACTCAAAAAGAAACACGTCAGAAAATTTTTCGCAAGAAGGAGGTTCTTGTGAAACTATATGGTCAAGCTTCAGTTGTTTATTTTCTAAAATTAAATTGTTGTCTAAAAATTCATTTAAATTAAATTCATTGGACACAAAATTTTCATGAATTTGAATTCCTAAATATTTATAGGTTGTGCTTGAAAATTCATAAGAAGATGAGAAAAATCGGGAGAAGTAGGAGAAAAACATTTTCTTCTATTTCACCCACTGTGTCCATAAAATAAATAAATTCTTGAAATAATAATTTTCTTTATCTTCGGTATAAGCAACTAAGAGGGTACATGAAGATTTATGTACCTCCATAAGAGAAATATTCGAAGATGGGGAAAAATCATTAGAATTAAAAAAATTATCATCTAATTGTTGGGGAGAAAATCAAATTGAAGTTATAAAGCTTCCCCAACATTAGAATAAGAAGGTTGCGGTGCGAAAGAATAAGAATAATAAATCAGATATAAAGAAGTATTCTCATTACTCAGGAATCTTTTCGTGTGATCTTACGAACAAGGAAAATCAACATCCGAGTTGGGAGAATAATTATTTAAATCGATAGAATTATTCTCGTGAAAGCTCGAAAAAGTATTTTCATGAAAATTAGTAACCTCTAAAAATTTATTTTCATGAATATTTGAAAAAGAATTATCATTAAGGTGAGAATAATTATTTTCATAATTATTATCAAAATTATTTTCATAACATTTTTTTGATAATAATAATAAAGATAACAATTCTCATTTCGATGAGGAGCACCACAATAATAACAAAAAATTTGGCTTTTTCGTGCGGCTTCCAAAAGATTTATTTTGTTTTGAAGCTCGACAACCTTAGCAGCCAAATGAGATAACATTTTTTATGAAGGAAATTTAAAACAACCTTTACTTGATAGAATTGAATTCAAAAAGAAAGAGAGAATTGAGGATTGAGAAAAATAGAATGAAACAATTAATAAAATCCCTGCTTTCAAAATATCAACAAAAAAAACTCTCTGGCAACGGCGCCAAAAATTTGATGCGTAAAATTTAAGAAAAATAATATCTCCAAATTCTACGAACTATAGGCAAGAGCACCTATCATTCATAGTATATGATATTTTAAATAAAATATCAAGTGTCGTATTGTTCCGGGTCTGTTGACTACTTCTACTAATAGAAATTAATATTATTCTATCAGATATAAAAAAGTGGTTTGTAAAACTATTGAAAAAAAATGAAACAAAGATTTGTAACACCCCATATTCGCGGAGTGCCATGGGGTCCCCAAGCAAGCGCAAGGTGTAATCAAGAGAGTAGTCTGGGATAAGTGAGCCCAAAGGCTAAGGGGGCAAAGGGGGGCGGGTGCGGCGGGAGGCCGGCGCCTGCCTCGACCCTACTTCAGGGGGCGGGTGCGGCGGGAGGCTGGAACCAGCCCCGACCCTATTTTTTAGGGGGGACAGCTATGGCGGGAGGTCGATACCCGCCCCAGCCCTATTTTAGGGGGTGGGTGCGGCGGGAGGCCGGCACCCGCCCCGACCCTTTTTTAGGGGGCGCGTGCGTCGGGAGGCTGGCACTCGCCCTTGCCCTTTTTTAGGGGGTGAGTGCGGTGGGAGGCCGAAACCCGCCCCAGCCCTATCTTAGGGGGCGAGTGCGGCGGGAGGCCGGCACCCACCCTGACCTTATCTTAGGGGGGCGGGTGCGGCGGGAGGCCGGCACCCGCCCCAACCCTATCTTAGGGGGAGGGTGCGGCGGGAGGCCGACACCCGCCCCAGCCCTATCTTAGGGGGCGGGTGCGGCGGGAGGTCGGCACCCATCCCGACCCTTTTTTAGGGGGCGGGTGCAGCGGGAGGTGTAACGCCCCAGGTTTTCGTAAATTATTTTTTTCATGTCAGTGACGTCATTTTGACGTAAGGGCGTCACGTTTCCGCGAGGTGACGGCGCGTCGCCGTTAGCGCGTCTTGAGTCTGTTAGGTTTGACCTGCCAAATTTTGGGATTTATGCCGGAAGTGGAAAATTTTACGTTAGGAAATTAGATTGGCTAATTTTTGACTTGCTCGTCAAATTTCGTCGCGTTCCGAGCAATTTTGGAGCCTCGGCGCGCGTTTGAAGTTTTGTGTTTTTTTTTACGTACGCCGTTAGCTTTAGAAATTAATATCTCGAGAACGGTGCGTCGGAATTCGATTCCGACTTCGCCGTTGGGTTCGTAGCGTCGTCATTCGCCTACGTTGCGAATTTCGTTCGAATCGGCGCGCGTTAGGCCCTCCGTATTATCGTTACACTACAACGTTATTTTAAAAATAATTCAAATAATATAAAACAAAAAAAAAACAAAAAAACTTCTTACCATTCCCGTCGACAGCAGCCCTCTCCCGCCGAACTCCTATGCCTTTCTGCCCGTTTTTTTGGGATATTTTTATCTTAATATAATAACTAGATACTATTATTATTATTATTATTAATACTATTATATTTATATATAAAATATCTTCTCCTTCTCATCTCCCAAACCGAGCAGCCCCCGACGTTGTTTTTCCTTCGCCATTAACGAGGCGAAACCCTTCCGCTCGCTAATCTTCCGGCGGCCGCCACCGCCGTTCCGGTGGACGAAATCGCGATCCGAGCGCGGCGTTGGAAAGCTCTCGGCGTGAGCTTCGAGATCGTGGTAAGTTTCTTCCGTTTTGTCGACCTTTTCGCAATGGATTTTTTCGGCCCTAACCTCATTTCGTCCGTTTTTCGTAGATCTCGCCTCCTCGTTCTTCTTTTGGGCGGATCTACGTTGGGGAGCTGATTGGAGACCAAATTCCGAGGCAAGTGATGTTTCCCTCGTCAATTTCGTCTGTCGTTAATTTCGCTCCTAACTCGTAACATTTCGCATAAAATTATTCGTTAGAAAGTCACGATTTACCGTAGGTTTCGCCGTCTAGAGAAGTTGCGTGTGTCGCCTCGCGTATAAATTAATTTTTGCGAGCGATCTCGTCGGGAACGTAACGGTTTACGGAAGCGTCGTACTGGTTTACGGGCGTGTCGTAGTGGTCGCGACGTTTCGATCGTCTCGTTGACTTGACAAGTATAATTTGTACAATATGCTTAGTCGCACGAATTATTGTCGTACCGTTCCGGTCGACGTGTCGCATTGTCCGTTCAGTTCGAACTAATTACACGAACCTTAACTAAAGAAACTGAATAATAAGTTATGAATTAAAGAAATTATGAAATGGTCTGTGCGCGTGGGGTTTCTCCCACGGCACAAATTTTTGAAATAAAGAAAGCTTGAAATGGTCTGTGCGCGTTGGGGTTTCTCCCACGGCACAGTGCCTTAGGGCGAAGTCTGTGCGCGTGGTGGATTTTCATCCCCGGTATGTTACCTTAGCTGTAGGACTGTGTGCGTTGGGGTTTCTCCCTCGGCATAGTGCCTTTAGGCTGGGTTTATGCACGTAGTGGACCTACTCCCCCGGCACAACACTCTGTCCCGATGAGCTGATTTGACTCAATTTAAAATACTGAATGACTAGAATACCGAAGAAAAGGAATAAAGAAGAACTCTGATAGTAGATGTGATAGTTTGAGCAGGCTGTTCTAGCCTAGTTTTCCTGACTTATTAGATTTCCTGTTTTGATTTCCTATACCATGTTTCTGACTCCTTTTGCAGCTGTTTGTTTTACCTCGCTCGTTTCGAGGTTTGTTAGCTTTCTTTTTACTCTTACACCGCTTGTAGCTTGCTTTCTGAGGTGTTCTTCTTTTGAATACCCCAGGTCCAGGGCAGGAGCAGAGTTAGCTGACAGGGTAGTGTTGCAGGTGTTGCGGGTTGCCGCCACCGCTTTTGGTTTCACCTCTGGGTGTTGAGGTAGACTTTTGTTAGACTTGATAGATTTCTATGGGTTCGTGTCAACTGTTGACGCTCATAGTTTTAGACTTTCTGTGATAGACTACTTGCTACTTGTGCTGTGTTACTTACTTTTAGCTTAGTACTTGCTCTCTGGGAATGCTTTATGTTAGGATACATGTTAGGTATTTTAATATAAAATAAAACTGCATTTTTTTAACATGACTCTTTACCTTGCTTTTCAAAAGATCAAATCACTATTTTAAGGGCTATAAAACTGTTTTCTTACTTATAGTAAATCTAGAAGTCACATGTTCATTGTATTTTATGATGAATTTTTATTCTCATATAGGATGATAAATGAATCAAACTAGTGTTTTCCGCTGTGTAAACCTATACTTTCTAACTCGTGGACTAGTTGATCCACTAGACTGAGGGACACGGTCAGCATACATAATAATAAAACAATGTTTTAAAACATAACTCATAGTCTTTTTATAAAAATAAGTGATAGGGCAGGGTTGCCTGAACGTCTGCAGTTGTCCCCTGCACGGCGTGGCATCACGACATGCGTTTTCTCTGGCTCTGACGTATTATTTTATACGGAGAAAATGCGGGTTGTGACAGGAGGCCGGCACCTGCTCCGACCCTTTTTTAGGGGGCGGGTGCGGCGGGTGGCCCGCACCCGCCCTGGCCCTATCTTAGGGGGTGGGTGCGGCGGGAGGTCGGCACCCTCCCCGACCCTATCTTAGGGGGCGGGTGTGGCGGGAGGCCGGCACCAGCCCCAACCCTTTTTTTAGGGGGCGGTGCGGCAGGAGGCCGACACCCGCCCTAGCCCTTTTTTTGTGGGCGGGTGCGGCGGGAGGTCGACACCCACCCCGACCTATCTTAGGGGCGTGTACGACGGGAAGCCGGCACCCGCCCCATCCTTATTTCAGGGGGCGGGTGCGGCGGGAGGCCAGCGTCTGCCCCGACCCTATTTTATGGGGGCGGGTGTGGCAGGAGGCCGACACCCGCGTCGGACCTATCTTTAGGGGGCGGGGGCGGCGGGAGGCCGGCACCCCCCCCCCCCCCCTCGACCCTTTTTTAGGGTGCAGGTGCGGTGGGAGGCCAGCACCTGCCCCGCCCTATCTTAGGGGGCGGGGGCGGCGGGAGACTGACACCTGCCGCTAGCTTTTTTCAGGGGGTGAGTATAGCAGGAGGCTGGCACCTGCCCCGACCCTAGTAAATTAGGGGATGGGTGTGGTAGGAGGCCGACACCCTCCCCCAACCCTTGTTAATTCGGAGGGGAGGGTTAGTGGCAAGCCAACACCTGCCTCGATCTTTTTAAGGTGATGCCCGACGACGCAACTGTCGCCTGACGACACCATAGAGCTTTTGCCCGGCCTAGTTCTCGCCTAGCTTGAGCAACTCGCCTGGCTTGAGCAACTTACCTGGCTTGAGGGTCTTGCCCGGCTTGAGGGTCTCTCCCGGCTTGAGGGTCTTCTATTTTGCCCTTGGTTGGCTGCAAATAGCTGTTCAAAATAGCGAATTTTGGCTGTTGGCAGACCAGCCTAGGGTTTTTCAATAATTTTAGAGCAGTGAGTGTCGGTTATTTGCAGGCCATTTTCAGAAATCTATAAATAGACCCTTGGGGTGCATATGAGAGAAATCTATTTTCACCAATCTTCATCTTCTTCCTTCATCCTCCAAGGCACCTAGCTCAGCATTGGTTAGGGAGGGGGAGATCTCAAAGGTCTTCCGGGTGTGAGGTGGGATCTCCACGCTAGAGCCAAGGGTCATTTTCCAAATTCATGTCTCTCACCAAGTGACGGCTTGGGAGAAGTAGGTGTGAGCTGCACCCCTAAGTCCGAACTCTAGGTAGAACTGAATCTCGGTTTCAACAAGATTAGTACTTGATCTAGAATACTTTTGGACTAAAATAAACTTTCATGAAATGCAAGCTTCTAATTTACCTACTTCGACTGTGGAGGTTCCCAAAATACGAGAGTGCCACTCTCGAGAATACGCTCTCGTCTAAGCTTACGTTAATCGATTGAGACCCCTCGGCCAGTCGAAACCCCTAAGCTTGCTTTAGGCGGTGAACCCCACTATTGAATTTGACCCCAATACAGAAGATTTGGGATACCCACTATTGAGGATTGCATGACAATTCATTTTGTCTTATAGTGATCTTCTTGTATCCACAACCTCTTGGTAAAATCATGGATACAGATCAAGGATAAAAGACTATATAGCGATACTTTTAAGTGATTTCCTCGTATCCATAACTTCTCGGTAAAATCTAAGATACAGATCTAGGATCAGACTCGCTACAATAGAATTCAAATAAATTATAATCAAATACAACTCAAAGCAAATTAAAATAGAGAGCTTGCTAAATTATTATAAGAAAAACAAAGTTCATTTCACTCCAAAGTTTATCATGATCTAGTGCTATTGAAATTTAGCTACTCATGTTTGAAAACGATATTCTTTCATTATGAAATAAAAAGAGTACAATTGCATGAAAAATTAAATCTAAACTCTATTGCAAATAAAATAAAATTCATAAAATAAAACTAACTCCAAAGATATCCCAGAAATGAGCCACCCAAGCTTCTTTTCAACCCCAATGGTGGACTCCTCTCATCATTTTCTCTTGGCCATTATTTATAGGAAAAAAAGAAAGGATGAAAGACACATGAAAGGTTGGAAGGCAAAGGGTAAGAGGAGAAAAATAAAGTGGTATTATTAATTAAATATTAATGAGATATATGAAAAAGCAACCAAATTAAATAGGAGAGTTTCTTAGGTTGTAAGGAAGAGATGAATGGTGGCCAAAATTATTAAAATTAAGGTGGAGTTGAAACATCAAATATTAAAGAGGAGATAAATAGAGGGAGGAGATAAATGAAGAATAATATGAAGGTGACTAGTGTCATTTCTTGGAAGAGAGAGAGGCTTGCATATGTGGCAATTTTTAGAGAGAGAAAGAGGTTGCTGGTTTAAGTGGTGTTTCATGAAAAGAGTTGAGCTTGTATTTAGTAAATTTATGAATGAGTTTAAGAAATAGTAATGAATTATAGGGATTATGAAGATCGAGGGTGGAGGTTATGCATGGAAGAAATAAAGAGGGAAAGTAAATGATTATAGTAAAAATAAAAATAAAGTGCATGTATTTAAAGGTCGCAGTTTTGACTTAGGAGAAATTAAAGAATATGGAATTATGTTATGAGTGATAAATGATGGTAGTTGCATGATGAGGCGGTTTTTATAAAATAAATATGATGGTTTTAATATAATATGGTAGTAGTAAAATATTACGTTATATGAGCTTGTATGGTGCGCACATGGATTTGGAGGTGGTGTCGGCGATATGCAAAGGTGGCGGCGATGACGTTGTGCATGAGAATGAAAATAGGTGAATGTTGTAGACTTGCATGACGCCGACCATATTGAGAGTTGGCGACAATGGCCTGGCGGCATGCATGGGCTGACCATGCAAGGAAGTGCGGGTAGCATCAATGCATATTAATATATTTGTCGTTAACTTGCATGAAGGAGAGCCAAATGGGTGGTTGCGATGTGAAACACTTGATCGTCTTGAACTAGTGCAATGAGACTTTGACTTGGTTTCATGTAGACAGCATGAATTGCTCGGCCAACGTGACGACTTCGGTAAATATTTCTTTTGCAAACGTCTGAAGTGCGACCACAACAATAAATCTACAAAAATAAATATAATTTAAATTAGAAAACAAAAATATAAAATAAATGATTTATAAATAAAAATACATAATTTATTGTTAATTTATATTAATTATTAAACTAAAATAAATACTAAAAATAGGTATAAACAGTACAAAAATAAATAATACTTAAATTATTAAACAAATATTAAAAAAATATTATTCATTAACCAGAATAAATAAAATATGATTAATTAATAATAAATAATAAACTAAATATTATAGTAAAAATATGCATAAATATTACTTATCACACGCTCTACCGCCGTAACCACAACCACTCCAAGCCGCACTCGCCGTAACCCCGGCTCTATCCTCCCGGTCGAAGGGAACTTCGCCGGCCCTACTCCTGCTTCCAACCAGCTCGTGGATCGCGCGCCAGCCCACCCCGGCTCGGGGAAACCCCTCATATTCACCTCCGACAACCATTTCAGGGGCCGCCCGGTACCTCCCGCCAATGCCCCGACAAGGGAATTATACCTTCACCTGGTTAGCAGAAATACCCTTTATGCTCCTTCCCCCAAGTTTGATTTTCGACTGGCTAATAATCTCTACTCGCAGACTACCGAGAAGTCTCCTCCACCAAAGTTGAGGAGGAATTCTCGCCTCCTCCCTCCCCGGATAAGATTGCGGACTTCTTGGGCGACCCAACAGACGCTATGGTGTTGAAGAGGCGGATGACCAAGTTGTTTAAAAAGCATGGTCTAATGTTGCGCAAGATCTATAGCCAAGTCCAAGAGTACAGAGACACCGCCGAGCGGTGACTCTCGAACCTCGAGAGGTATTATACACAACTTCTCGACAAGATGTGACGAGGAGCTAGCAGCGAGGTAACCTACCCTAGGAGGCATATTTCGCGAGCCGAGGACAAACTGAGTCTGGTTCAACAGGATCTTCGTGTCGTACGCCAGTATCATTATCTTCGCACGCCACCGAACTCTGGAGTCTGAGGTTAGAGTAGATAGAAATGGATCCCACATTGAGCCTACCGGCACTAGCATCCGCCACCCTTCCTCTTGGGTTGCACTTTTGTTTTATTTTCCAAATTCTATAATATTAAACATTGAACTCATTTGAGTATTCAAGATTAGTAACATTAGTGACTTTTATTCTCCTCGCGTAGTGTGGGGCTTTGCTTCTCGCACCTCTTTCTCCCCGAGCCTCGCCATCGGAGGATGGGCAGTGATTTGAAGGTGAATGAGAGGGAAATTGGGCTGACTTAGAAATCGAGGCATGTGGGAAATTTGGCTATCCACACCCCACCGCATCGACCTCTTCCCGCCCATTACTTCTCTTATAAATAGTCCATCCTTTACTCCCTCACCCACCGTATTTAATAGCCCCTCCTTGTACCGTCTTCGTCCTCAAGCTCTCGCAAGCACTCCAGAGCACTTGCAAGCACTCAACGACGGGTAGTAGTGGTGGTGATGTCGAGGGTAGGTCAAAGAGCGCGTGAGATTTCTAGGATTACACGTTCTTGCACTGCAACCTTACCGAGAGTGAATATCTCCCTGAGGTTGCTAACTACATCTTGCCCGGGTTTACTGCTCGCCTCTCGTGTTAGTTCGAGTCAATCAACGACCTCCATCCCGATGAACTCGCTATCCCCATCTCGCACTTAGAGGTGGGGTTGCGATTGCTGCTCTGGCCAGAAGTGCGCCTATTTTTCAAGTACCTGGGTTTGCTCTTGGCCCAGCTCAACCCGAACTCCGTTGTCATGCTAGTGGCATTTGCATGCTTCCTGCGCGAAGAGAGGATCGAGTTCAACCTCGCCATCTTCTGCAAACTCTTCATCTTCCAGACCAATAAAGACGAAAACGCGTTCTTCTCCAGCCAAAACGCCAAAGTCCGCGAGATAGCCAACAAGAACCATAACTGGCTGAGGAAGTTCGTCTTCATTAAGGGGGATTTCTGCAAAATCCCCTTCTCGCCCATCCAAGAGGATGAGACCACCTACCGCCCTCCCACTGTGAGAGGTCACGAGGCCAACCTCTTCGCCTTATTCATCGAGAAGAACTTCAAGATCGGCTATCTGAGAAGGAATGCCAACTCGCTTACTCCAGTCCTCCCTGGAGCAGGTACCTCCTTTCGCACTCGCCCCCACCTTCTTCCTTCCTTTAGGCTTCTTCAACGGATCATGGTTCCATCTACAGAAGAGCAAGATATTTCCTTGTACCCCCTTATGCGAGTGATAGGGTCACGCCCATCGACCTTGCCCATATTGAGACAGTTGCAGCTGCCTGCCAGGAGCTCTCCAGGACATCTATCGGGTCCGCTGTTCAAAGCGGGTAGCCCCTACAGATCGTGAGATACCCTTTTCCTCCCCAGCAACCAAAAGATCAAAATCCCAGGGTTCTGTAAAAGGGAAGCAGATCTCGGGAACCCTGGCGGAGAGGATCTCGGATCCGAGCGAGCCGTCAGGCGAGAAGGCCGTCGAGAAGCCATGCCAAAAGGGAACCAAAATTTGGCTTTAGCTAGAAGCACTGCGATGAGGTCGGAGAGCCCTTGCTTCTCTGGGACCGGGAGACCAACAAGTCTTCCATCTCCACCCTTCTCCCTTCCTGGATAGAGCAAGACACCACCAGCAGCCAGGCCTATGCATTCACCTTCGTCCTTTACGGGTGTGAGGATGCTGCAATTTTTGACAAGGAGTCCACCTAGACGTTGGCGCATGAGAGCACGCGAGCTCAGCTTTGCGCCTTGGAACTAGCCTACATGATGTTGTTCCGCAAACAAAACCTTGATCAAAATATCGCGGATAGAGAGCGAGAGATCGATGTTGCACTGAAAGAGGCTTCGAGCCTGAAGAAGAGGTCGGAGACCTTGGAGAAGCTGCTTGCGGAGTAGCTGGGCAGAGTGGTAAGTGATAATCCTTTCGATCCTTCCTGCTTCCACCCCCTTTCTAAGATAACTTATCTCTCCCTATGATTTTATAGCATGTCGCAGGGGCCAAACGACTCCATTCTCGGATCACCGTGATGGAAAAGGAGAACAAGGGACAGAAAGCATAGGTTAACCAGATGCTCGAGGTTATCCTTACGCCGGCTCCCGGCTGGAGAAAGTTCAATTAATACTTCGATCGTGAGCTCAACAAGATGTTGCAGGCCAATGCAACTAAGGCGGCTTTCTTTATTTTTGTTGTATACTCGAGGCGAGACCTCTTTTTCCCTTTTTGGCTCTTTTGTACTCATTTTGTATTTACCTCTTATATGTATACATCTCTGCTTTCTTATGGGCGAGTCCCTTGTTTATATTGCTTACAACAATTTTTATTCTTTTCAGTTATCTTTTATGCTTTCGCATAGCCTCTTACTCTATTCCGCACTCGCACCCACTCTACATCCTCATGCCATGGGTCTTTAGTGCTTTGTTAGGACTATTGCTCGACTCTAGGTAGGTCATTGTGCAAAGTGTGCACCACGTTTATTCTGCTATGAGCCACTGCTAGGACTTAGGCAAATTTCTTTTGTTCCAACTTTCCACATGCTCGTGCTTGCGGGGTTCCGTATTCGGGTCCCCTGGTCTATTGTCGAGTTACGAGCACTAGTTATATGCAAGCTGGCTCTAGGATCTCAGTCCTGCTTCCCGCTTTGCCCTCATGCCGTGAGGATGTCTCGCTTACTTCCTCACCTCGAGAGTATCTAGTGGATAGAGCACTCGCCGACTACTTGCCTCTTGCCTATAGCGAGTGTGGATATGTGTTCACCGATTTATTTACCTTGATGTTATTTTATAAGCACCCACTATTCGAGCAACCAGTCGGCCCTACTAGCTAGCTAGAGCCTTGTCAACGGGATCCAACCAAGGGATTTGCTAACTTTTCTTTCGCAACCACCCACCATCTGATTGACTAGTCAACCATGCCATTTAGTGGGAGCCTGGTGTTGGGTCCATTTCCCATAATGTCCTAGATTTGAGAAATTCAATCTTGTTAATGACATACATAAAGTTGTATTTGATGAGTACCTGAGCTCATGCATGCAGGTTGTCCTAGTAATAATGATGGGACAGGTAGCCTAAGTGGCTAGGTTAGGTAAACACTTACCTAAGATATGGATAGACAGAAATCTGTCTAAGTCCACAGGAATTGAGTGAAGGTTACTCACTCAACTCAAGATTACTTATAGTGCTGAGTGGAGCCTATACAGTCAAAGCCTAACTATTAGCTAGACAAAAATATGGCTAAGTCCACAAGCGTTGAGTGAAGTCAACTTACTAAATGCTATACAACAAAAAGCTGTGAGTATGGCTCAGCTTGTCAAAGCCTAAGAATAATCAGCCAGAAATGTGGTTAAGTCCACAGGCATTGAGTGAAGTCTACTCACTCAATGCCATACAACAAAAAGCTATGAGATAGGCTAAGACAAAGAAGATAGGCTGGAAAATCCGTCTAAGTCCACAAGCGTTGAGTGAGAATAGCTCACTCAATGTTATGTGATAGAAGGCTGTGAGACAAGCTCAGTCAGTCAAAGCCACAGAAAATATGTGCTGAAATTTGACTAAGTCCACAGGCGTATAGTGAGGCAAGCTCACTCAACTCCATATGATAAAGCATTAACTGAACATCATTCAGTCAGAACCCGTGTTTTCAGACATAGAAATTTGGCTGAGACCAAATGCGTTGAGTGGAGCTTACTCTCTCAATGCCAAGGTGGAGAAAAATCTGGCTAAGGCAGAAAGTGTTGAGTGAGGCATGCTCACTCAACGCTCTCAATGCCATGATTCAGAAAATCTGGCTAAAGCAAAAGGCATTGATTGAGGCATGCTCACTCAACGCTCTCAACACTTAAGATGCTGAAGAAGCAAGAAAATGACTAAGGCATAAGGTGTTGAGTGAGGTGTGGTCACTTAACGCTCTAAACGCCTAAATTACAGAAAGCAAGGATAAGGCATAAGGCGTTGAGTGAGGTGTGATCAATCAACTCTCTCAATGCCAAGCATGTAGAAAAGGCTAAAGAATAAGCCAAGGACAAAAGCGTTGAGTGAGGCTTTCTCACTCAATGCTGTCAACGCCTAGATAGATAGAATTTTGTCTAAGTGTTTTGGCATTGAGTGAAGCTCATTCACTCAATGCCTATTCTACTGATACTCGATTTTGTCTAAGTCCACAAGTGCTGACGTCAGTAATATCAGCAAAATTAACAGAGTCAACTAATTTCAAATCAAGTACAGAGAAGCTACAAAATACGACAAACTCTGCCGAGAAGCTACTATACGTCTTCTTCCGTTAAAGCAAGGTGCAGCTGGAAGCTGTAGGTGGGCCCCACTAATTCTTAAGAGCCGTTGATTGGCAAACTACAAAAGGAAGAGATCGGCCAAGACGCAAACAACTTTTATGGCTTTATTGATTTGAAAAAGGTTGTGGCTGGACTTTATCTTCCTCGTCATTGCTGTTGAGAAAAAGCTTGAAGTCTTCCTACAAGGACCAAAAAGTTCAGTTAGTTGGTGCCATCTTCACCTACACCAGCAAGTTCAAAAGGTCTTCCTTTTGATGGAGAAGCAGAAATAGGTAACTGGTTTCTTCAAATCAAGTTGCTTCTCAGTTCAACAAACTCAAATCTGAAGATCTACTTCTGAAGCTGAGAAGAAGAGAGAACAAAAGTAACTAATTCTGTCCTGTGAAGTAAGAAGAAGCAGAGCAGTTTACTGCTAGTTACTTCCAACTTAAGATCCTTGTAGATGTGAAGAAAGTTAGAGCTAAGATAACTTAGCTCAAAGAGTTATAACAGAGAAATTTCTCTATGATAAATATAAATCTATTTCACTCTAGTAGGATCCCTTTGGATCTGAGTTGTAGGGCTTTCTGAGCCTGAGGTAGGGCAAATTTGCCTGAGCTATAGGATCTAGTTTGGATCTAAGTTAGGTGGTCAATTGATCACTGAGCTTTAGGAGAGGAATACTCTCTGAGAGTAGGACCTTTGGGTCTGAGGTAGGATCCTTAGTGGATCTGAGGTAGGGCTGTCCTCCCAGCCTGAGTGTAGGGACTTTGACCTGAGGTAGGTAATCTTCTGATCTCTGAGGTCTAGGCCCTTGTGGCTGAGTTGTAAGTCTTGAAGGAGACTGAGAGATCCTGAGAGATTTGAGGTGTAAGCTCTTTGGAGAAGTGATTTGGAGAAGTGCCTTGACAAACAGGAATTTGGCAAGGTGGGAGGACAGGTATGGCTCTAAACCCAGTAAATAGAACTCTTCTAATATTATCTGTTACTATAGCAGCAAGTCAGGGCATGTCATTGTTGATTGCCCTGTGAAGAGAAGAGAGGATGGTGAGAAGAAATCTCACCAAAAGCACAAGGGCAAGAAATAAAAGTCTCTTATGGCTAAGAAAGAGAAGAGCTGGACAGACTCATCATCATCAGAGTCTGAAGAAGAGGAAGCCTATATTGGGCTAGTTGTTATTGTTGCTGAACAGGCTACTATTCCAGTAGATAAAGACTATCCTGCTGCAAGGATAGGAGTCAGGGCCCCTCTAACACTGTAGGACAGTGACTCAAAGGTGGATGTTAATGAAGAATATGCCTACAGCTTCCATGGACTGATGGCAATGACTGATGAAGAGGGAATCCAGGATCAGCCTGGTCAAAGTAAGGTATATTCCCCATCTAGTTATGTGTCTAGGTATGAGACAAGTCCCTATGCAGAAGCCTCGTCATCTAATGGTGAAGATGATTCTTGCTCAGAAGGTGATGTCAATCAACTAATTGACAGATATAGTGAACTTCTGGATGCCTTTAAAAATGCAAGAAGTTGACTAAGAAGCAGGCTAAGGAGATTCTGTCTCTTCATCCTGCTGCTTCTCAGCTTGCTGAAACAGCTTTTGTGTTGAATCAGACAATGAAGGAACTCAGTAGACTGAAAACCCTATCAGGCATCCAGATGGAGACTATCAAGAGCAAGAATAGTCTCATTAAAGATCTAGAAGAAAATATCCAGAGGGAGAAAGGTATTGTGGCTAGTTTCTCTCAGCCAAATAAAGTGTTGCCTTTGATAGAATCCTTCTTCTCACAGAAGGGTAAGAAGGGATTGGGCTTCAAAGGTAACACAAGAACTCCCCATCCCAAAGGGAAAGGGAAATTTCTAGTTATGCCTATGGTATCTAGGCCACTTATCCCATTCAAGAGGGTAATATTCCCTTCAAATAGGTATGACCAGGAAAGTATATATGGTTACTATATGACTCTTCCTTCTATCAAGACTGCAATCAAATCAACTGCAGGGACTACACAGAAAAGAAGATACAACATACATGACTGCTAGTGCTGTGGCAAGGTAGGCCATTATGTCATTGACTGCTGGCACAATCCTAATGTGGTGTCAGTCCACCAGTCAGAAAACTTGCTGGTGGACATGTTCAGTTTCAAACTAATATGCACCTAGGACCTAATATAAATTGGGGCCCTAAGGTAAAGTTAACTTCTTAATGTATGTTAGTTCAAGTGGCCATACCCCAATATGGTACTTGGATAGTGGTTATTCCAGGTACATGACTGGAACAAGGAGCAACTTGGAGTTCACCCCAGTGAAAAATTTACCCAAGGTTATCTTTGGTAGTTCTGATAGAGGGGTAACTAGAGGCTATGGTAAGATTACCAATGATACAATCACTATCACAAAAGTGACTTATGTTGAAGGGTTGAAACACAACCTTATACGCATAAGCCAACTCTCTGATCTTGGCTATGTTATTGTCTTCCACAAGGATGAGTGCCAGATTAGGAGGTCAAGTGACCAAGAGGTCATATTGACAGGCACTAGGAGTGAAAATATTTATTGTTTAAACTTTCTATGTCTGGACTCAAAATCTCCTATTTGTCTTGTAGCAATGAAAAAGTCTCTTATTGTGTCCAATGGCACAAGAGACTAGCTCACTTGAATTATAAGACTATTGACAAGCTCTTTTGTCAAGAGTTAGTTAGGAATGGTCCAAGTGTGAAATGCACCAAGGATGACATTTGATCAGCTTGCCAAAAAGGTAAGCAGACCAAAGCTTCCTTTAAGGGCACTAGTCTCATAGACTCTGTGAGGTGCTTATACCTCTTGCATATGGACCTATTTGGTCTTATGCCTGTTCATAGTCTTGATAGTAAAGTCTACACCCTTATGGTGGTTGATGACAATTCCAAGTTTACTTGAGTGTTCTTTCTCAAGAAAAAGAATGAGATCCTTGATATCTTCATCAAGTTTGTTAAGCAAGTTCAGAATGAGTTTAATAGTTCTGTGGTCAAAATCAGAAGTGATCATAGAACTGAATTCCAGCCTGAAGGCATGACAGAGTTCTATGAAGAGCAAGGGATTCATTAAGAATTTTCATCTCCTAGAACTCCCTAGCGAATTGGGATTGTTGAGAGGAAAAACAGAACTCTCATAGAGACCGGAAGAACCTTATTGTGTGACACATCACTCCCAGGATATTTTTGGGCTGAGGTAGTAAATACTACATGTCATGTCCTCAACATGGCCTCTATCAATAAAAGCCACAAGATGACTCCCTATAAAATCTTGAAGGGAAGAAAACCAAATCTGGGCTATCTCGGAATCTTTGGTAGTAAGTGTTATGTGCTACATAATGGAAAGTCCTATGTGACTAAGTTTGCTGCCAAGTCCTTTGATGGGATTTTTATTGGGTACAACAATCATAGTAAATCCTATAGGGTATACAACTTGAAAAGCCAAGTTGTAGAAGAATCTGTGCATATAATCTTTGATGAGTCTAGTATGATTAACAAAGAGCTTCCAAGATCCTCTTCCAGTACTGCAGGTACAGAACAGATGATGGACAATCTGACCATCAAGGAAGCAGAAACAGCTATCCAAAATTAAGTGGATAGTCCAGAAGTTCTACTAGACACACTTGGAGTAGAGGATGATCAGCCAGAGGTTGTTCCTGAAGTTGTTGCTGAAAGAAGATTACCCCCCAACAATTAGGCGTCTAAAAGACCATCTTGTTCACCAAATCATTGGTGAACCAAGCCATGGAGTAATGTTAAGAAGCAAAAATCTAAATACAACTATGTATGCAAGCTTCCTATCACAAGTGGAGCCAAAGAAGTTTGAATAGCCCAACATAGATAAATTCTTGATAATGGCTATGCAAGAGGAACTGAACCAGTTCAAATGATGTAATGTATAGAAGCTAGTTCTCAGACCCCATGGACATAATGTCATTGGAGTCAAGTGGATTTACATAAACAAACTTGATGAAAATGGCATTATAATCAATAACAAAGCAAGATTAGTAGTTAAGGGGTACAGGCAGGAAGAAGGCATTGATTTTGATCAAACCTTTGCCCCTGTAGCAAGGTTGGAGTCCATAAGATTGTTCCTTGCATATGTTGCACACAAGAGATTCAAGGTATACCAGATGGATGTGAAGTTAGCCTTCCTGAATGGTGACTTAAAAGAGAAATTCTATGTTGAGAAGCCTCTAGGTTTTGTAGTTCCTAACTCACCTGATTATATTTATAGACTTAAGAAAGCTCTATATGGGCTAAAGCAAGCCCCTAGAGCTTGGTATGAGACTTTATCTAGCTTCCTCATTGAGAACAAATTCTCAAGGGGGAAGATAGACAAGACCCTATTCCTAAGAGAATCTAAGGGCAAGATCATCCTAGTTTAGATCTATATATATTACATCATCTTTGGATCTACTGATGACAATCTCTACAGGAAGTTTGCCAAACTTATGCAGGAGAAGTTTGAGATGAGCAGTATGGGTGAACTTAAGTTCTTCTTGGGTCTCCAAGTAAGACAGACTGATGATGGCTTGTCCATATCACAGTCTAAGTTCACTAGGGAGATAATAAAGAAATTTGGTATGGAGAATTCCTCCAGCATGAGAACTCCCATGTCGTCAAGTATGCCCATATGCAAAGATGAGGCAGGGAAACCTGTTGATGAAACTTTATATAGAGGGATAATTCGCTCCCTTCTCTATCTAACTGCAAGTAGGCTAGACATTATGTATGCTACATGTGTTTGTGCTAGGTATCAGGCTTGCCCCAAAGAATTTCATTACTTTGTTGGAAAGAGAATTCTGAGGTATATTAAGGGCACACTAGATCTTGGCCTGTAGTACCCTAGGAATGGGGAGTTTGAACTAACTGTCTATTCAGATGCAAATTTTGCAGGCTGTAAAGAGGACAGGAAGAGCACTTCTAGCACCTATCAATTCCTAGGTGGAAGACTAGTTTCATGGAGCAGTAAAAAGCAAACTAGTGTTGCAATTTCAATTGCAAAGTCAGAGTACATCTTAGCAGGTAACTGCTGTGCTCAGTTGTTGTGGATCCAGCATCAGCTACAGGACTACAACCTTCAGATAAGTAGAAGTCCTCTATTTTGTGATTCTTCTAGTGCTATTTCAATTGCTAGGAATCTTGTCTCCCATAGCAAGACTAAGCACATTGAAATCAGATATCATTTCATTAGGGAGCATGTGGAATGTGAAGATATCAACCTTGAGTTTGTCCCAACTGACAAGCAAGTGGCTGACATCTCCACTAAGCCACTAGATGAAGCAGTTTAACACCTTCAAGTTTGAGTTGGGTATGTTAAACCTGGTATAGTTTCTGTTGTTATAGGTTATTTTGTATCTTGCAGATGGAATTGTTCTTCAGTAAAATTAAGACTCTTCAAGTGATATACCTTCAGTAGCATCATGGTCAACTACTGTCCAAACTAGTATAGACTAGATTGTATACCAAAAAAAATGATAGATGATGCATCAGTTGAGGGGGAGTATGTCCAACACTGCCCCAACACTCTCATGAGGATCAACTACTGCCTACCTATAATCAAAAAGGGGGAGTAGATGATAAGAATCTTGCTGCCTATTTGCTGAAGTCAAAAGAGGGAGGAAAAGATGATCAGGTGTATGATCAAGAATGGTAACAACACTTCAGGGGGAGCAGGTATGGTAATGTTCACCCTGCAGGCATGTTTTTTTTTAAATTCTTATTGCTGCATATTTCTATGTATGTCATTGACTCATTTGCTTAAGGGTTTTGACTTCCTCAAATAGGGGGAGATTGTTGAGTCTATTGCCCACAATGTCCTAGATTTGAGGAAGTCAATCTTGTTAATGACATACATAAAGTTGTATTTGATGAGTGCCTGAGCTCATGCATGCAGGTTATCCTAGCAACAATGATGAGACAGGTAGCCTAAGTGGCTAGGTCAGGTAAACACTTACCTAAGATGTGGATAGATAGAAATCTATCTAAGTCCACAGGCATTGAGTGAAGGTTACTCACTCAATGCCATATGAATTATAGCGCTGAGTGAAGCCTATACAGTCAAATCCTAACTATTAGCTAGACAAAAATATGGCTAATTCCACAAGCGTTGAGTGAAGTCAACTCACTCAACATCATACATCAAAAAGTGATGAGTATGGCTCAGCTTGTCAAAGCCTAAGAATAATCTGGCAAAAATGTGGTTAAGTCCACAAGCGTTGAGTGAATTCTACTCACTTAATGTCATACAACAAAAAGCCATGAGACAGGCTAAGCCAAAGAAGATAGACTAGAAAATTCATCTAAGTCCACAAGCGTTGAGTGAGAACAGCTCACTCAATGTCATATTACAGAAGGCTGTGAGACAAGCTAAGTATGTCAAAGCCACAAAAAATCTGTGCTAAAATATGACTAATTCCACAGGCGTTGAGTGAGGCAAGCTCACTCAATGCCATATGATAAAGCGTTGACTGACCATCATTCAGTCAGAACCCGTGTTTTCAGACAAAAAAAATTTGCTAAGTCCAAATGTGTTGAGTGGAGCTTACTCTCTTAATGCCAAGGTGGAGAAAAATCTGGCAAAGGCAGAAAGCGTTGAGTGAGGTATGCTCACTCAACGCTCTCAACGCCATTATTCAGAAAATCTTGCTAAAGCAAAAGGCATTGAGTGGGGCATGCTCACTCAATGCTTTCAACGCTTAAGATGCTGAAGAAGCAGAAAAATGACTAAGGCATAAGGAATTGAGTGAGGTGTGGTCACTCAATGCTCTCAACGCCTAAATCACAGAAAGCATGGCTAATGCATAAGGCATTGAGTGAGGCATGGTCACTCAACGCTCTCAACGCCAAGCATGCAGAAAAGGC
This sequence comes from Platanthera zijinensis, assembly GCA_039513925.1. Classification (NCBI taxonomy): domain Eukaryota; kingdom Viridiplantae; phylum Streptophyta; class Magnoliopsida; order Asparagales; family Orchidaceae; genus Platanthera; species Platanthera zijinensis. Next base: position 62,161,584 of record CM077081.1, on the reverse strand, counting down.
TAAAGAATAAACTAATGCAAAAAGCATTGAGTGAGGCTTGCTCACTCAACGTTATCAATTCCTAGATAGATAAAATTCTATCTAAGTGTTTTGGCGTTGAGTGAAGCTCATTCACTCAATGCCTATTATACTGATGCTCGATTTTGGCTAAGTCCACAGGTGCTGATGTCAGCAATATCAGCAAAATCGACAGAGTCAACTAATTTCAAATAAAGTACGGAGAAGCTACAGAACACGACAAACTCTACCGAGAAGCTACTGTACGTCTTCTTCCATTAAAGCAAGGTGCAACTGGAAGCTGCAGGTGGGACCCACTGATTCCTAAGAGTCATTGATCGACGAACTACAAAAGGAAGAGATCGGCCAAGATGCAAACAACTTTTAGGGCTTTATTGATTTCAAAAAGGTTACGGTTGGACTTCATCTTCTTCGCAATTGCTGCTAAGAAAAAGATTGAAGTCTTCCTGCAAGGACTAAAAAGTTTAGTTAGCTGGTGTCATCTTCACCTGCACCAACAAGTTCAAAAGGTCTTCCTTTTGAGGGAGAAGAAGAAACAGATAACTGGTTTCTGCATATCAAGTTGCTTCTCAGTTCAGCAAACTCAAATCTGAAGATCTACTTCTGAAGCTGAGAAGAAGAGAGAACAAAAGTAGTTGATTCTGTCCTGTGAAGGAAGAAAAAGCAGAGCAGTTTACTGCTAGTTACTTCCAGCTCAAGATCCTTGTAGCTGTGAAGAAAGTTAGAGCTAGATAACTTAGCTCAAAGAGTTATCACAGAGAAATTTCTCTGTGATAAATATAAATCTATTTCACTCCAGTAGGATCCCTTTGGATCTGAGTTGTAGGGCTTCTGAGCCTAAGGTAGGGCAAATTTTCTTGAGCTGTAGGATCTAGTTTGGATTTGAGGTAGGTGGTCAATTGAACACTGAGCTGTAGGAGAGGAATACTGTCTAAGAGTAGGACCTTCGGGGCCGAGGTAAGATCCCTAGTGGATCTGAAGTAGGGTTGTCCTCCCAGCCTTAGTGTAGGGCCTTTGGCCTGAGGTAGGTGATCTGCTGATCACTGAGGTGTAGGCCCTTGTGACTGAATTGTAAGCCTTGGAGGAGACTGAGAGGTCCTGAGGGATCTGAGATGTAAGCTCTTTGGAGCAGTGATTTGGAGAAGTGTCTTGACTAACATGAAGTTGGCAAGGCAGGAGGAGAGTGGATGCACCCAAAAGTTAGGGAACCACTATAAATCTGTGTGTGCTTTTCTATAGTGTTTTATTTGTGTAAGTACTTGTAAGCTAACTACTGCCAACACACTATGTACTAAGGAATATAAAATTAAAATCTAATAATATCAGAGAGATAACCTATTCACCCCTAGGTTGTAAGCTACCTTGAAAATAAAGACTTTCACCTGGTCAGTGGGGTCCAATTAGAGGTGTAACCACACGAGAAACCCTCCAAACCTGCTAGCTAGTGAAAGCCTAGTCAGCGTGATCTAATAGAGAGCTTCGCTAACTTTTCATTCACAACCACCCATTATTTGAGTGACCAGCCAACCCTGCTAGTTTGTAAGTGCTTGGTCAGTGGGATCCAATCGAGGACTTTGCTAACTTTTCCTTAACAACCACCCACCATCCGAGAGACCAGTCGACCCTGCCAGCTAGTGGTAGCCTGGTTAGCGAGATCCAATCAGGCATGTAGCCACACAAGCGACCTACCGACCTTGCTAGCTAGTGAGAGCCCGGTAAGTGGGATCCAATCAAGGGATTTGCTAACTTTTCCTTCACAACCACCCACCATCCGAGGGACTAGCCAGCCGTGCTAGCTAGTGAGGGCCTGGTTAGCGGGATCCAATCAAAGGTGTAGCCACACAAGCGACCTACCGGCCCTGCCAGCTAGTGAGAGCCTGGTCAGCAGGATCCAATCGAGGGCTTTGCTAACTTTTCCTTCACCACCAACCACCATCCGAGCAACCAGCCGGCCCTGCCAGCTAGTGGGAGTCTAGTCAGCGGGATCAAATCAGAGGTGCAGCAACACGAATGACCTGCCAGCCCTGCCAGCTAGTGAGAGCATGGTCAGCGGGATCCAATTGAGGGCTTTGCTAACTTTTCCTTCACAACCACCCACCATCTGAGCGACCAAACGACCCTGCCAGCTAGCAGGAGCCTATTCAACGGGATCCAATCGAAGGTGTAGCCACACAAGTGACCTGCCGTCCCTGCCAGCTAGTGAGAGCCTTGTCAGCGGGATCTAATCGAGGGCTTTACTAACTTCTCCTTCACAACCACCCACCATCTGAGCAACCAGCCAACCCTGCCAGCTAGTGGGAGCCTGGTCAGCGGGATCAAATTGGAGGTTTCACATTCCATACCCATCATGCAAACCTACAATCAGACAAGGTTATGAAAGAAATCATCAATATAATAAAAGTTATAGTCATGGGTAGAAATGTTTCAGGTCATCACCGCTCCATGCGCGTTAAAGGGGCATCCCTTCCACATCCTGGAGATGGTACCCCCTGATCTCAAAGTTTCTTCTATAATATAGGGGCCTTACCAATTGGGATTAAGTTTCCCGACTGTTGCCCCCCTTCCGGCACAACGACCTTCTTAAGGACTAGATCCTCATTCTGGAATTGCTTGACTCGAATGTGCTTGTAAAAATACCTTGCCATTCATCGCTTTACTTCTTCTTTTCGGATGGTTGTCAGGTCCCGAAGCTTTTCTACCAGGTCAAGAGAGAGCTTTTGTTATTTCTCATTCTCCATTCTCCATTGCTCGTCACTTTCCCCTACTGCAATCACCCTTGGTGACCTCATCACGAATTCGATTGGTAGCACAGCCTCGGACCCATGAGAAAGTTTGAAGTGGGTCTTGCCCGTGGCCATATTCGATGTGGTTCTCAAAGGCCCGAAGGACTAAGGGGAGCTATTCCACTCAATTACACCTCAAGTTGTCGACCTTCTTAGCAAGTTCACAATTATTTTGTTGGCCTCCTCCACCTGCCCATTACTTCTAGGGTGGTGAACTGATGTAAATCAAGATCTATGACCAGCTATCCGTAGAAGCTGACAAATTCATCGCTAGCAAACTACGACCTGTTGTCTGTGACTATGTCTAGGGGGAGCCCATGTTGATAAACTATCTCCCCCCACACAAAATTACTTATAACTTGGGAGGTTATCTTGGCCAGTGCCTTTAATTCTATCCACTTTGAAAAGTAATCGATTATGACCAGTAGAAACTTCCTCTGGCCACTGGCCTGGGGGAAGGGTCCAACCAGATCCAATCCCCATATTGGAAAAGGCCACGAAGCTGTGATGGACCTAAACCTCTGCGCAGGCAAGAGATGGAGGGGAGAAAACATCTGGTATTTTTGACATTTTTTTGCAAATTCTATCGCATTCTTGTCGAGACTCGGCTAAAAATAACCTTGCCTCATCACCCATCCCTCCAAGGTACTGCTTCCAGAATGGCTGTCGCATTCCCCTGAATAAATCTCCTCCAGGACATTAAGGACCTCTTCTTCTGGTATACACCTAGCTAGAAGCCCGATGACGGTCTTCTTGTATAACCCTTCTTCACATAACAGGTAGTATGCCGACTTATGTCTAAACCACCTCTTGTCCACGTCCTCCTCTGGGAACTTGCCCGAAGTCAAGAAGTTGATGAATGGATCCATCCATGACACCCGTTGTTCCACCTCCATTAACTCGCCTTCCTCAATGGACGGCCGGAAGAGCTCTATCAATGTGCGTCCTACCCAAGGACCATACTTGTCCAAAAGATCAGTTGGGGCACTCTCATCCCTTGGTACATGTCGAATTGAGAAAGTGCGGAACTGTCCTATGGGGCCCATGACCTTTACAAGGTAGAGTTGGAGAGTTGGCTCCCTTACCTCGAACTCTCCTATTACTTGGCATGCTACCTCCATGGAGTCCGTCAATACCCAAAGTCTTGCACCCCCCAACTCTATGGCTAAGCAAAGCCCTGCGATCACAGCCTCGTATTCGACCAGGTTATTGGTGAGTGGGAAGTGAATGTATATTGTCTGCTCGATCCTTTCCCCTGTGAGCTTACTAGGATCAACCCTCCCCTATAGGAATGCTTCCTCGAAGCTCCATATACCAACATCTCCCATACTGTTGGGGAGGAATGCTTGGGCTCCTCACCTTTGACCATATAGTCTACTAGGAAATTCGCCACCTCTTGCGCCTTTATCGATAGTATGGGAACAAATGAGATATCAAACTCGCTCAGTTTCACTAACCATTTTGCTAATCTCCATGAGTGCTCTACCCTTTCTAGGATTTTTCAAAGGGGTGATCGGTCACCACCCGGATGGAGTTCTCCTGAAAGTAAGGCCGAAGTTTCCTGGTCGAGACAACCAGTGCGAACGCTAGCTTTTACAGGATTGGGTATCTAATTTTTTCCTTCCTTAGAACCCTACTAACATAGTAAACTGGGAGAAACTTTCTACCTTAATCTCGAACTAGTACGGAGCTTAATACCTTGGCCCCCACACCCAGGTACAGGGCTAGGTCTTCCCACTCCTTTGGACCTTGGAGTAGTGGGCATGTATGAACTATCTTTTCAAAGCCTAGAAAGCCTCTTCACACTCAGAGGTCCACTCAAACTTCTTGCCACAGCGCAGTAATCTGAAGAAAGGTGAGCACTTCTTCCCTGCCCGGAAGAGAAACTTGCTTAACCCAGCCAGCTTCCCTCTAAGGTGCTGGATCTCTTTCACACTCTTTGGCAATTCCAACTCTAGTATGGATATCACATTGTCAGGGGTAGGATTTTCGCCCACTAGGGTGAGAAGGTGGCCCAAGAACTTGCCCTTGCTAGCCCGAAGACACACTTCTGGGGGTTGAGCCTTATCTTGAACTTCTTCAAAGTGCTAAACATTTCTGTCAAGTTCTGTAGGTGAGACCCAATGCCCCTGCTATTTACCAAAAGGTCATCTATATAGACCACTAGGTTCCTTCTCTTTTGCTCCCGAAAGACCCCGTCCATCATTATTTTGTAAGTTTCCACCGTATTCTTTATCCCAAAGCACATCATATTATAGCAGTAACAACCATCCCCCGTGATGAAGGAGACATCCTTAATGTCAGGCAGGTGCATACGAATCTGGTGGTACCCTAAAAAAGCTTCTAGAAAACTCATTAAAGAAAAACTGACGACTGAGTCAACTAGTGCGTCGATTTGAGACAGAGGATAACAATACTTGGGGCATGATTTATTCAATACGGAGAAATTGACATACATCCTCCAATTCCCATCCCCCTTCTTAACCATCACCACATTGGAGACCAAGCCTATATACTGGATCTCCGATACAAACCCAACCTTGAGAAGTTTACTTACCTCCTCTTGAATAGGCCCAACCATCTTGGTGGTGACGGATCTCTTCTTCTATCAGATAAGACGTGCGCTGGGATCAAGATTGAGGCGGTGACAATCCAAATCTATATCGATCCATGGTATGTCTGTCGCGTTCCAAGCAAAGATGTCGATGTTTTGTTGGACGCAGGACATGACATTTTACTTATCTTCTAAGATGAGCTCCCCACTGATCCCCACCTTCTCCAATCTCCCTGCCTGGGAAAGAACCTCTACTTCCACTACTTCCTCCACAGCCTTCAGCCGGGACTGCTCCTTAAATTCACCCTCTGCCCTCTCTCCTTAGATGAGTGCCTCTTCTCCTCCACTTCTCCAACGATTATCTCCCAGTCTCGATCTTCTAGTAACTCATCCAGCCCATCCACTTGGGTGTGGTTCTCTTCTTCTTCAGCTTCTACCCTCCCCGTAATTTCTTCCAACTTCTCCATCTCCACTACTCCACCAATCAATTTAACTTCCACCCCTTTCAACCCCTCCTTCTAGCCCTGCTCGCTCTTCCATCTCCTCAGCTCCCTCCTTCTAGGAGATGGTGTTGATGGATGTTACATAACATTGCCTCGCTACCTTCGGGTTTCCCCTAACCCTGATCTGGACTCCTCCACGCTAAACTTCAAGCACTGGTGGAATGAGGATGGGATACATCTAAATTTGTTGATGAGGGGCCGCCCAAAGATGGAGTTATAGCTGCTCGGAGCGTCTACAATGACAAACCGACAGTTTTGGGACTGTCCCCCCACCCAAAGGTCACATAAAGTTTGACCCCTCCTTCCACTTCCTTCCTCTCCTTCGAGAACCCAAACAGCAGACTGTCCGATTCCAACACCCTTCTCGACTCCACCTTCATTTCATCAAATGCCTTCTTGAAGATGACGTTGACTGAGCTCCCGTTGTCGACGAGGATCCGCAAGACGGTGAAGTTCTCGATGGCGGTTTGAATCACCAGGGCATCGCAAAATGGATCCTCGTGATCTAGCATGTCCTTCTGAGAGAAGGTGATCTTTTCCTCTGGGGGTAGGGCTTGGGATTTCGAAGCTATGCTCCGACGGTACATGGTGTCAAGGCTCGCCCTTTAGGTGGCCTCAATCCCCACCCCACCATATATTACCCTAATCCCTCCTCGGGTGGCCACGTCTTCCCTATCCACGTATCAGTCCTCTTCCTCTGCCCCGCCGGTTAACTCCTCAATCCTCACCGGTGGCTTCTACTCCCCTGGGCCTCTCGCCCTCCTGATCTCCAAGGACTCGGGGCAGGTTGTCATCGCGTGCCCCTCCTCCTGATGTAAGTCACTATATGGCAATACCACCTCCTCTCTCAGTCCCTCTACTGGCTGGTTCATTCTCCTAACTCCCGCTCCTTTTGCTCCTCTTCCTCTGCCCCAAACCCGACCGATCATCATAGCCTCTTACGGAGGGGGTAGGAGTGGCCTCTGGCCTTGTCTTCATCCTAGAGGATTGAACCTCCCCTGAACTCTGTGGGTGTTCCCCCCTTCTTGGGCAAACCCTCTTCCTTAACCCTGCAGATGCCTCTAACCCAACTCTTGAGGTCTCGGCTCTTCCCTCCTCCTTCCATCTTGTTGCCTAGAACCTCCTTGTTCTCTCAACTCCAAGTTGCTCAACCTTGCCAGTTACTTGGCGAATGCCGGGTTCGCCGCCTCTCCCTCAATCTCCTTTGTTGGTCTCTATCAGCACTTTGAAGGACAAGGGTGGCATCCAATTCAAGCTAATTTTGAAGAACCCCTCGCTCATCCCCATGGTGAATGCAACCTGGAGGGAGAACCCCTACACCTCCTGAATGAGCAAAATCTCCTACTGGAACCTGTCTACATAGCTGGCCAATGACTCCTTTATTCCCTGTTGGATCTTGAAGAGTGCCTCAACACTTTTCTTACTCTTCTTCGACATTGAGAAATGTAATTAGAAACTTTAGTGCAAGTCCTCGAATGCATAGATCGACCCCTTGGGAGCTGGTGAAACCAGTCCCTTGATTTCTCCTTCAAGGTGATGACAAAGAGATGACACTTTAACGCATCCGACATCAGCCTGATGGAGACCATATCCTCAAACCACAGTAGGTGTTGGACGAGATCATCCTTGCTAGTTTAATATATCATTTCTGGCTCCCTGAACCCTTCTGAAATTAGCGCGAAAAATAACCAGTTCACAGAATGGGCTCCTATCGCTCAAGGGTCTATCATGCTCCACCCGCGCTATCAGCTCGCAGGCCAGGACCTCACTCACTAGACCCACACTCGTCGGGCATGCACTCTCCATGCATACACTCGTCGGGATGGGGAAAAGCTCTCTCCTTGCTAGATCTCTCTCCTGCCAACCGCTCGCCACCTCCTTACCTGGCCTCTGTCTCATGGAGTTCTCGCCCATCCCTGGCGGCGTTACCACTTGGATTGTAGGGGTCGAGCACTCACCGCGCGCTACGGTGAATGCGAAGTGGATAGTCTCTAGGACCTCGCTCTTGAAATACTCCAACATCTAAATCATAATCGGCGCCAAAGGTGGTGAAGATCCACCATGGTCAGCACCTTGTTCCTCAACTCTAGCCATAGAACTCTCATGATTTTCCTGTGCAATCTACGTTCCACGCTCACCGCAATAATTTTTTTGGAACCAAGACTTGGCCCAATGAGGAGTTCAGACCCAAAGGGGGCAGCCCACACCTACTTCTCCCGAGAAAGAACGCTAAGGTGAAGACTTGGAACTTGACAAAGACCCTGGCTGCAGTACGAAGGTCTCACCACACACTCGGAAGATCGATGAGAGCTTCCCCTCCCAAGCTAATGCTGAAACTAGGCACCTTGGAGAGACTTTGAAGCCACCTAAATTTGACCTGAGGAGGAAGAACCAAAAAAACTTGATCCTCCCCAAAGGTTCCCTTCACGGTCTATTTATAGTTTTTCTTGCAGGGCCTGCCAATAGCACAATCCATCCTTTTGGTTTTACTAAATGCACCCCAAATTGGTCTGCCAATAGCTAAACTCCACTATTTGGAATGGCTATCAACAGACAAATAAATATAATCCTTTATGGAGAACATTCCTAAATTTGGCGAGTGCCCGATGAAACCGGCACTCGCCCGCATCTTCGAAATGGCGAGTTCCTGATGAAACCAGACTCGCCCACCACTTGCTACTTTGGCGAGTGCCTGATGAAGTCTAGGAGTCTCCTAATCAAAAAATTCAGGCACTGTGATAGTGAATTCCTACCAAGGGGGTAGAAGAGTTTATGCACCCGGATTGAGGGGGAACTGTTGGGTAGTGTATCCACAATTACTTGGATTTGAGGAAGCCACCTGTCTAGCTAAGATGAATTCACAATGTATTTGATGAACTATTTTTTAGTTGTGCTTGCAGTTATTCCACGCTAAGTACACACCAATGTCAGGGTGCAGTGGGTCAATATACACGGGTCTGTGCAACGTAATCCCTCGTTGAGCAGATCAGTGTGTTGGCCTACGTGTACTCTCTCTATTGGGGTGTACTTAATTTCAAGTACAGGGCTATGATAAAGCAAGAGCAGACAAGGAGCAAGGATGGGCCAAAGACCAGCTCAAGGAAAGAAAGAGGAGAAATCACCCAAGTAAAAATCGACGAGAATCACTAAGTGATTCTTGCCGAATCGGCGAGAATCACTAATGATTCTCGCCGAGTCGTCGAGAATCACTAGCTGATTCTCGCCGGTTGGAGCCGGCAGTCTCGACACCGCCTGAAATTTCTCTAAGGCAGAATCGTCGAGAATCACTAAGTGATTCTCGCCGATTCGTCGAGAATGACTTTGCATTCTCGACGATTCGGTGAGAATCAAGTGTGATTCCCGCCGATTCTCCCCGGCTTCTGTATCAGTACAGCCAGAATTCGGCTAAGTAGAAGTCGGCGAGAATCGTAAGTGATTCTCGCCGATTCGTCGAGAATCACCTACGATTCTCGCCGAATTTGACTTGGGCAATTTCCTGTTGTTCTCTGGACCGGTTCAAGTTATCTGAACTGTTTCGAACCGGGCTCAAGTCTTCTTATTGGTGGGACCCACAACGGTCATATACTTGACCTAATATATATATACCCCGTATGTTTGAACAGGGATAGACAGAAAAATACGCGAATTCAAAAAGGACGAGCCGCCGTCGAGCCCTAAATCCCCGATCTTGCTCCGCCGATCGTCTCCGCCGTTCGAGCAGTTGTCGTCGCTATTGATCTCAAGTTCTTCCAGATCTCCGGTGACAGAAGCTTAGGCTAGCATAGCGTCTCACGCGTCTAACCAGAGATCCCTTGTCTCTTGATTCGTTGATCGGGAAAATCCTTCCCCTTCCGAATCGATCGAGACGACCGATCCTAGTGTGACCGTTGGAAGACCTTGCTTCCTTTGCTACGAAGGTTGAATCAAGATAGCACTGCAGCAGCTCTCCGTCGCCGCCGCTTATTCCGAGAACCTTGCCGCCGCTCCAAGCCGCCGCCGGTTTCAGGAAGATTCAATCCAAGTGAGATCTAGGGTTGTGGACTCTTCGTTGACTTCAAGAACACGTCGTCGAACGAAGAGGGACACCTTAGTCTCCAAACATCGTTTGTATTTCTTACAAGCTATTTTCAATTTCTTTGTAACGGACCGATTGGTCTCTAGTTGTAAGGGTTGGGTGCAACCCGGGTTGTGGGAGTGTTGACTCCTACGTGTGGAAGGGTTCCTTCCGTTAGTGCAAGGATTGGATTTCAATCCTGTTGGTGAAGCGACCGAGTCGTCCCTGGTTGGGAGATAGGTCGAAGGGGGAAAGTGGACGTACCCAAATAGGGGAACCACTATAAATTGCCTGTGTATTTTCTGTGCTTGGTTGTTCTGTTTTCTTGTGCAGGTAAAATCTTAATTCCATAAATACGCTGCAAAGACACCTATCCCCCCCCCCATAGGTGAAGATAGTTGACACTAGGTGGACTTTCAAGTGGTATCAGAGGGAGGTTACTCAACAAAAAGGTTCACACCTTGAGTAGAATCCTGCCACCAGTGTCAAAAGCATGGAGCTGGATTATGGGATCTCTCCGCTAAGACTTCCCGTGTGCGCAAAGGACTATTATCCCATCTGGAATATGCGGGTATCCTTTTATTTGGAGGCCATCGACCCTCGCGCATCAATCATCTTGTAAGAGGGTCCATTCATTCCCATGAAGGCCTCCTGCTCTGGAAAGGATATGCAGATCCCCAAGGAGACTACTGAAATGTCTGAGATTGAATTCTCTCTATTCAACTTGGATAAAATGATTCGTAAAATCATCCTGGATGTCTGGACTGGACCTTCCCGGTCAAAACTTGAAAAGTGTAGGACGGCCAAGTCCTTGTGGCAAACTGTATCAGACCTCATGGAGGGATCAGACAGAACAGGGACAAGTAGCCAGCAAGAGGATGAGGCATATATGGGGGTCAGCATTTCTGAAGAAGAAAGTGATGACCAATTTCACAATATCAGGGCACCTGTGACTTTATCAGAGACTGAGGAGGAAGTTGAGGAAGACTGCTCAGTTGAAGATGACTCAGCTGCCCCAGTCAGTTCTACCATTATCCCTGATCAGCTAAGTCAGGACCAGGTAACTTCGTCACCTTGCCCCTCTCTTCCTCAAGTTCCAGAAGACAGGAATAGTTTGGATGACCGCCCTTCAGAAAATCCTGATTCCTTGAAGAGAGCCCTTCAGCAAAGCAACCTACTTGTTGAGGAGCAAGCTAAGGAGATTGCTCGGCTGAAGATCTTGTTGGTTCTCCAATTGGCATCCAACAAGGTTAAGGACTCCAAAATCTCAGATCTAGAGATTAGTCTAGAGAATGAGAAGAGGATAGTATCCAACTTTTCCAAGGTTGATGCTATCAAGAGAAAGGAAGAAAATGGATGGATCTCCCGAATTATCATTTAATGGAGAAATGGGGAAACGGTATTCAGACCCCCCACACCAGGAAGGAAGGGTACTCATCATGCCTACAGGTATGATCACAGGAACAACCGTGGTCACTGCAAGGGTGATCTGCTCTCATGTGGAGGCACCCAAAATGCAAGGGCTGTCATGGCCACCCAGAAGAGAATACCTCCGGCTTCCACCAAGCCCTTTGTATTCTCAGCCACAGCCCCTACTCGTCATGAATCTGCCAGTATCAGCTCACAATGTGCCTCTCACCTCCCTAGGACTCTGGAAAGGGGGGATAGAAATCATGTTATTAGGACTCATGAGGTCCTTGGAAGGGGGCTGACTGAAAAGAAGGCACCACCTCCCAGGCCTCATGACGCCTGCCATATGCATTCTTTCCACCCTTCCAATAGTCACGGTGGAATAGACAATTCTGTGAGCATATCTGGCTCTATTCCGTTTAGACCTAGAACTATGACTACCTCTGTCATCCGTTTAGGCCACAAACGGCGATACAACATTCATGAGTGTTGGTGTTGTGGCAAAGTGGGTCATTTTGCCATAGATTGTTGGCACAACTATTCTGTATCAATGGCAAGGGGACTTCCACATCCTCGAGGCAATGTTAGTCTTCCCACCAGGATTCCTGAGGGAAGGCAGTCCAATTATTATGCTGACAGGAACCTAGGACCCAATACATATTGGGCTCCTAAGGTAAGGTAATATTCTTTGGTGCAGGGTAGTCTAGACTTCCGTGTCATGATGGGAGCTAGACAGAAGATGTTCCAAGATTGGTCTGGAACAAGTATCTGGAACGAAAGAAGTACTATCAACAATGGGATACTCCAATTGAACACCTGGTATGCTCTAATCAGAAGGGCTGAATGATGAATCTTACAATTCCAGGTATCATTGATCAGCCTAAATATTTGAGTCATATTATGTCGACATTTACATATATATATATATATATATATATATATATATATATATATATATATATATATATACATATACACATCTATGTGTGTTATTCTAAGGACAGATCAAAACTGTAAAAATAACCCTTAGATACATTATTAAAGGTGTGTCAGTAAATTCTCTGATAGATTCGAGAAGGCACATCAATAGGCATACATTACAAGCTGAAAATTAAAGCTGACACGTCATTAGGAGTCACTGAGAATGACAACTAACATCAAGAATATTGCGTTTATCAATCTCGACATAATCTATGAAATCTGCTAGCCAATGTTAGTGAGTTAGGAATCACAGAGTTGATGTGCCTCCTAAGCTGTGTGGTATGTTAAACCACACTTGGATTAAGAAATGATCTTTTCGAATTCTTTCCAACCCGTGACAAATACATGAAATTGATTTCTGCAATCCTCATCGAACCAAAGCTCTTATATAAACCCGGTTATAACGTACAATATAAATCCCGCCGACCCTGGTATCCTGCCGACCCTGATATAAATCCCGCCGACTTTTCATCTTCCAATTTACGCGTTCCTTCCGCCAATCCCGTCGACTTTTCACATTCCCGTTTCTCGCCGAGACACTGTCCAAGCTACGAAGGAATCCCTTCGATCCTCTCAGCGGACTCCTCCGTCGACCTCGTAGTGACCTAACGACCCTCCCAAAGACTCCCTCTCGCCGCCGGGGACACGCCCACGCTCAGCTTCGGATCGGCTCTCCGCAACTCTGATAAAGCATCGTAGTGCCGGAACACTCACTGCATCTCCTCACAAGGTAATCCCCTTCTTATCCCTAACCGTGACTTAAGCTTAGTATAGATTGTATCCTCAACCTCATAGTTTCGGAGATCCTTAGACTTGGAAATTGATATTCCCCTTCTTCCTAGTTTGCTATGGCCCCACGGACTACTGCAGGCCTGGTCACTGGATGCGAGCTAGTGAGAACCGGTTTCTCCCAGGCCTCAGACGAGTTCCGCAACATAATCATCATGCTCGAGGAAGCAGGACTGACATTCGTGCTGGAGCACCCATGCAAGATCTTGGATAAGGAGGTACTGGAGTTCTTTGCCACTGCCAAGCTCCGTCATGAAGACACCTCCATCAAAAGCAAGGTTGCTGGGAAGAAGATCAAACTATCCGCCAGGAAACTGATCCAATACCTGCGGCTATCCAGTTGTGGGGAAGAAGACTACCTGGAGGAAGAGGATAGAGCAAGGACACTTTCCTTCTGTGGACTGGCCCGGGGGATCCGGTCAATCAAAAGGAAAGATATGAACAAGGAGGGAAAGCTGCTGTCCGACATTGTTGGGAAGGTTCTAATCTACAAACCTGGATCCCACGACCATATCTCAGGAGAAATGTTCAAGATTCTGGTGGCGATCGTCTGCCGGAAGTGGTTCAATTGGGGAGCCATGCTCTTTGAGAAAATTAAAGACACACTCCGAACCCCCAGCTTTGGCCGAATCATCAGTCTCTATCTGAGTCAGCTGGACGGCGATACATTCGACATGAGCAAAGGAGTGCCTCTGCACTATTTGAAAAGGATGGACGCAAGCATATTCGACCGGTGGGAGCGTCGAATAGGGCAAGTCGCCAGGGAAATAGACCACGAGGATGCATCTTCTGCCAAGGACACCAGTGCTCCTGCACAGTCTATGGCTGCCCCCAGTGAAGTTCCTGATGCACTGATTACAGGAACTGAGGGGGAGTTTGTACTCTCTTCTGCAAACACCATATCAGATATTTCTCAGATAGCAAAAGATGCTGTGGAATCTGTGCAAGTAGACAGTGAGGAGGAAGTGGCAGATGTGGAAGAGGAAGAGGACGGTGAGGAAGATATAAATTACCTGGGCGATGAGGTGGCTGATGAAGAGGAGGTGGATGCAATAGAAGAAGACATGCATAATTCTGCAGATCAGGCTGAGCACATGGAGACTGAGGTGGAGGAAGAAGTAATTGAGCGGGAGAAAGTGGTGGACCCTCAGGAGGATGCTGCTGGTTCATCAGAGGAACAAGCTCCTGAGAGGTCGGATGCAGGAATACAGGGGGAGCCCTCTCAGCAACCCGCTGTCCCCCCTGTAGACTCTATTCTAGTGTCCAGCTCTCCCAGTACTTCTGCTGGGGAGCCCGACCAGGATCTGCCTACAGCTCCTTCCCTCCAAGCAAACCTGGCAAATCTCACTGTTAATGTTGTCCAAGGAATACTGGATGAGCTCAAGAGTACGTTTAAGAAATCCCACAAAACGGTGCTAAAGAGACTGAAGGAATCTGAGGATCTCATGCTCAAGAACATAGTTCAGATCAACCATAAACTAGATGTGATGGAGAAGAAATTTGATGAAAAGTATACAGAGGCAGGCACAGCTGTATCTCTTCTCATGAAAGGACTGAAGAAGAATACTGACGACCTGGGAGTGGTCAATCAGAATGCACATGTTGTGGCGACTAACATACAGAAATTCGATGCCAACATGGTGCTCCTCAATAAAAATCAACAAGACCTGCTGACTGAGTTCTCTAAATCTCTGAAGCACATTGATGAGTCCCTGCACTCCTATGCAAACTCCATTGCAATCGAAGCCAAAAAGGGGGAGAAAGAATATACTGCTAAAATGGAAGGGCTTCAGCACATCATCATCGAAAATTTCGACCAGTCTAATGTATATGTGTATGACAGTTGCCAGTGGTTGCTCAACCAAGCATTAGGCAACAATACAACCAATATTCCTGAGGTTAATCCTGTTCACGAGACTACTGAGAACAATACTGTGGATGACGAAGGAGCAAGTGCAGAAGTTGTTCCGTTAAGCAAAGCTGAGTCAAAGAAAGCTGCTGAAAGGGCTGAACGAAGAACCTGGTTTGATCAAGATGCCTTAGCCAAAGCCAAAGGCAAAAGGCAAATCAAAGAAGGAACTTCAAAGGAAACACCAGCTGAAAAGAGGATCAGATTGACGGAGGAGGATGTGAGAAATGAAAAATGGAGTCCTGTATCAAAGAGTATCATCTTGGACACATTTTTGTTACAGCAGAAGGGGCACATAAATCGAAGTGAGGTATATAGCCAATACGAATGGGAGCGGCATAAAGAATTTGAAGCCAAATGCAACATATTCTTCAGGAATAACATAGTGGCAGATAAAGCCCCTCCTCCCAGATATCATCCTAAGCCTATGGAATATTTCGAAAGACAGAGCAAGAAATTCCTGGCTCAGAAGCTTAAGGATGATATTGCTAAGGAAAAATAGGCTTAGGATCTTTTCCGCCTCTTATTGCACATCAATGTTTCCCTATTATCTTACGAACAAGTATTATGAATTTATATATATATATATATATATATATATATATATATGTGATGTCATGTTTTGACTCAAGTATTGTTATGTTTGTTCTCGTCTACTTAAAATTTTAATCATTCTCTGGATGGTGGTATTCATCTTAGCTAGTAGGATTTTGGCTTCGTCAAATAGGGGGAGATTGTTGGGTATTGTATCCACAATTACCTGGATTTGAGGAAGCCACCTGTCTAGCTAAGATGAATTCACAATGTATTTGATGAACTATTTTTTAGTTGTGCTTGCAGTTATTCCACGCTAAGTACACACCAATGTCAGGGTGCAGTGGGTCAATATACACGGGTCTGTGCAACGTAATCCCTCGTTGAGCAGATCAGTGTGTTGGCCTACGTGTACTCTCTCTATTGGGGTGTACTTAATTTCAAGTACAGGGCTATGATAAAGCAAGAGCAGACAAGGAGCAAGGATGGGTCAAAGACTTGCTCAAGGAAAGAAAGAGGAGAAATCGCCCAAGTAAAAATCGACGAGAATCACTAAGTGATTCTCACCGAATCGGCGAGAATCACTAATGATTCTCGCCGAGTCGTCGAGAATCACTAGCTGATTCTCGCCGGTTGGAGCCGGCAGTCTCGACACCGCCTGAAATTTCTCTAAGGCAGAATCGTCGAGAATCACTAAGTGATTCTCGCCGATTCGTCGAGAATGACTTTGCATTCTCGACGAATCGGTGAGAATCAAGTGTGATTCCCGCCGATTCTCCCCGGCTTCTGTATCAGTACAGCCAGAATTCGGCTAAGTAGAAGTCGGCGAGAATCGTAAGTGATTCTCGCCGATTTGTCGAGAATCACCTACGATTCTCGCCGAATTTGACTTGGGCAATTTCCTGTTGTTCTCTGGACCGGTTCAAGTTATCTGAACTGTTTCGAACCGGGCTCAAGTCTTCTTATTGGTGGGACCCACAACGGTCATATACTTGACCTAATATATATATACCCCGTATGTATGAACAGGGATAGACAGAAAAATACGCGAATTCAAAAAGGACGAGCCGCCGTCGAGCCCTAAATCCCCGATCTTGCTCCGCCAATCGTCTCCGCCGTTCGAGCAGTTGTCGTCGTTGTTGATCTCAAGTTCTTCCAGATCTCCGGCGACAGAAGCTTAGGCTAGCATAGCGTCTCACGCGTCTAACCAGAGATCCCTTGTCTCTTGATTCGTTGATCGGGAAAATCCTTCCCCTTCTGAATCGATCGAGACGACCGATCCTAGTGTGACCGTTGGAAGACCTTGCTTCCTTTGCTACGAAGGTTGAATCAAGATAGCACTGCAGCAGCTCTCCGTCGCCGCCGCTTATTCCGAGAACCTTGCCGCCGCTCCAAGCCGCCGCCGGTTTCGGGAAGATTCAATCCAAGTGAGATCTAAGGTTGTGGACTCTTCGTTGACTTCAAGAACACGTCGTCGAACGAAGAGGGACACCTTAGTCTCCAAACGTCGTTTGTATTTCTTACAAGCTATTTTCAATTTCTTTGTAACGGACCGATTGGTCTCTAGTTGTAAGGGTTGGGTGCAACCCGGGTTGTGGGAGTGTTGACTCCTACGTGTGGAAGGGTTCCTTCCGTTAGTGCAATGATTGGATTTCAATCCTGTTGGTGAAGTGACCGAGTCGTCCCTGGTTGGGAGATAGGTCAAAGGGGGAAAGTGGACGTACCCAAATTGGGGAACCACTATAAATTGCCTGTGTATTTTCTGTGCTTGGTTGTTCTGTTTTCTTGTGCAGGTAAAATCTTAATTCCGCAAATACGCTGCAAAGACACCTATCTCCCCCATAGGTGAAGATAGTTGACACTAGGTGGACTTTCAGGAACCACTATAATCTTTATGTATTCTATGTTTTTGTATTTATTTTTAATTTTGTGCTGTGATTTTATTTACCTACATCTATTTCTGGTTTATTGTTGATGTATATGCAAATTTTATGAATTAAACTAAGTATTTGAAACAAAATTTTAATCTCTATTCACCCCCCTCTAGAGAAAACTCTTAGGGCTTTGAGAATATGAATGTCATTTCTCTTGTTCGTACCAACAATTTTAAAATGGAATTGGCTTTCTGATGGAAAGTCATCGATATTCACCGTAATCTAAAAACTCATATATTCAATATCTATCTCTAGTGGCGGATATTGAGATCACCAACTAAGGTTTTCCAAAATGAGACCATTTTTTTAGCATGAATGTGATTTTTTTCGGCCGAACGCAATTTTTCATCGGGACGCAATTTTTTTGCCCGGTCGTGTTTTATTCGTCTGTGTACGATTTTTTCGCTCAGACGTAATATTTTGTCTTGACGCATATTTTTTGCCTGAGCAGATTTTTTTCTCCCGAATGCGATATTTTTGCACGAACGCGGTTTTTTTCTCTATGACTAAATTTTTTCGCCAGGACGCAATTTTTTCTCTCGAATGTGTTTTTTTCTCCTGTACGAAAATTTTTGGCTGCACTCAATTTTTGGTCGCCTGAGCAGAATTATTCATCCAGACGTAATTTTTTCGCTCAGACACAATTTTTTTCGCCTAAATATGAATTATTTGGCCAAACGCAGTTTTTTCGCCCGAACAAGATTTTTTCGCCCGGACGAGTTTTTTTCACCCTGATGCGTTTTTTTCGCCCGGACGCAATTTTTTCGCCCACACGAGATTTTTTCGCCCGGGCGAGATTTTTTCGCCCGTGCGAGATTTTTCCGCCCGAACGCGATTTTTTTTACCCGAACGCGATTTTTTCGCCCGAACGCGATATTTTTGCCCAGACGCGATTTTTTGCCCGGACGCAATATTTTCGCCCCGAGCTGATATTTTTGCCCCGACCTGATATTATCGCCCTAACGCAAATTTTTCGCTACGACGCAAATTTTTCGCCCCGAAGCAAATTTTTCGCCCGGATGCTTATTTTTCGCCCGGAAGCTATTTTTTCGCCCGGGCACGATTTTTTCGCTCGGACGAGATTTTTTCGCCCGGACGCGATTTTTCCGTCGGGACGCAATTTTTCCGCCCGGATGCGATTTTTTCGCCCAGACGCGAATTTCTCGCCCGAACGCGTTGTTTTCGCCCGGAGGCGATATTTTCGCCCGGACGCGATATCTTCGCCCGGACGCGATATCTTCGCCCGAACGCGATTTTTTTGCCCGGACGCGATTTTTTGGCCCGGACGAGATTTTTTCGCCTGGACGCGATTTTTACGCCCGGACGCGATTTTTTCGCCTCGAAGCAAATTTTTTGCCCTGACGCAATTTTTTCGCCCCGAAACAATTTTTTCGCCCCGATGTAATTTTTTCACATCGGGGCGAAAAATTCGCTTCGAGGCGAAAAAATCGCTTCCGGGCAAAAAAATCGCGTACGGGTGATGCGCTTAGGTGAAAAATTTGCGCACGGGCGAAAAATTCGCGCCCGGGCGAAAAATTCCCGCACTGGCGAAAAATTTGCGCACGGGCGAAAAATTCGCTCCCTAGCGAAAAATTCGCGTCCGGGCGAAAAAATCACGTCCGGGCGTTAATATCGCGTTCGGACGAAAATATCCCGTCTGGGCGTTAATATCGCGTCTGGATGAAAAAAATACGACCAGGCGAAAATATCGCATCCAAACAAAAAAAACGCGTCCGGGCAAAAATTCATGTCTGGGCGAAAAAATCGCGTCCGGGCGAAAAATCGCGTCGGGGCGAAAAATTCGCCTTCGGGCAAAAAAATCGTGGTCGGGCGAAAATGTCGCGTCCGTGCGAAAATATCGCGTCCAGGCGAAAATATCGCGTCCGGGCGAAAATATCGCATCCGGGCGAAAATATCGTGTTCGAGCGAAAAAATCGCGTTCGGACGATAAAATTCGCGTTTGGGCGAATAAATCGCGTTCAGCCGAAAAATTCGCGTTCATATGAAAATTTTGCATTCAGATCGAAAAAATCAAATCAGAGTAAAAAAAATCGTGTCCTGGCGAAAAAAACACGTCTGGCCGAAAAAAACACTTTTGGGCAAAAATTTCACGCCCGGTCAAAAAATTCGCGTTGGGGTCGAAAAACTTGAGTTTGGGCGAAAAAATCACGCCCTGAGAAAAAATCACGGTCGAGCTAAAAAATTGCGTTTGTGATTTTTAATTGTGATCATTAATAACATTTATCAATGTCAATTCCTATGACAGAAAGTCTTTCTACAAACGAACAATAAAAAAATATCAATGTCAATTCCTATGACAGAAAGTCATCATGCCGCCGAACAAAAAAATTGGTTTTAAATTCAATGTCATTTCTCATGTGTATTGATATTGGATTGAAAGTCAATACTTCAATATCAATGTCCGTGAAACGAACGGAGCCTTTGGTAAATAACAACTAGTCACCTATTTCAATTGGTATCATAGGGAGATTAATCATTATTAGATTAATTTAGAGGAGATTAATCAATAAAAGGTTAACACCTTGATCAAAAGATCATTTTAGTTGCATTAGTATATATTCATTTAAATTTCAAAAAATGTCTTCAAATACATTCAAAGGATTTACATCTGCTAGGCCATCAGTTTGTAGTCTGGAAAAGTGTACACTCTTGAAAACTAGAATTTGGTTATATATGAACTCTATTGATGAGGGTATATTTGAATCTTTTTTGACAGGAGAACCAATGCCATACAGGAAGGATGCAGAAGGAGATACAATTGCAGAACCTGTACCTAGAAGTGAATGGACATACATGGAAAAGAGAATAAAAGATTGGGATACAAAAGCTATGAACATACTGGTTTCAACTATGTCTGATGATGTATTTCAAAAAGCTACTAATTGGCAGTCAGCAAAAGAAATATGGGATTCATTTACAAGAATTGTTGATGGAAGTGCAGATGAGAGAAAAGATAGAAGATTACTTTTAATTTCTCATTATGAGAATTTTCAAATGAAAACTAATGAATCTGTAGCAAAAATGTATGACAAATTCAACATGACAATCAATGAGGTGAAGGAGTTGAATAAAGATATATCTCTTATTGATATAAATGATAAATTACTCTTGTGCTTCTTAAGTATATGATATTCTAGAATTTGGGCTATCAGACAAGTAAGGTGTCACAAAGAAATTAAAATAGATGTTTTGCTAGGAAATTTAAAGTCATATGAACAACTATTAAAAGTAGAGCAAGAATAGAAGCTAAGGAGAATAGCTTAACAACTGGAGAAAAATCAGTTGTTTTCAAAGTTATCGAGGATGAACCATCTATTTCAGAACATGAGATGTTCAATCTTCTAGCAAGGAGATTCAGAAGGTGGATAAAGTCAGAAAATTCTAGAAGAAAAGATAGAAATTCAAGCAAGCCAAAGTTTGAAAGACTCCTAATAAGGAGATAATCTGCTTTATATATAGAAAAATTGGACATATATCAACATAATGTCCAGATCAACAAAAGGAAAGATCAACTATCAAGGATTAAAAGAAGAAATACCTGAAGAGAAAGGATAAGAAGAAGGGAAAAGGTTTCATTGCATAAACTTGGAGTGATACTAGTTCTGAATCCAGCTCTTCATCAAATAATAAAGAAGAAACTACTGCTGAATAAGCATGTCTCATAGCTCTAGAGACGAAAAAAAATCATGATACAAATGAGGTACCTGATTATTTTTATGATATTGATTTTACTTCAGATGATTTTAAAGTATTCTTTAGAGAATTCTTTATAGATCAAATAGAATTAAAAAAGGAAATTAAATTATTAAGGTGGAAATTGAAATTATATGAAGATTATCATAATGATAATGAACAAATAGAACATGATAAGCCTTTACAAATTGAGATAGACAACCTGAAGGAACTGATAAGTAAGTTAACTGAAGAAAACTTTTTATTAAAAGAAGAATTAGCAAAGAAAAAAGTCTTTGAAGACTCCTTGAATGGAAGGAGTCATCAACTTAAGAATATTACTGAAAATCTTAAGAAAAAGTTTGATCATTTGGGTTTAGGAGCAAAAACTCACAGGATAGTAGTAATTAATAATAAACTTGCTTGGAAAAATCCTGTACCATTTATCAAAGCAAAGGAAGTACCATCAAAAATAGTTCATAATGACTATCCAAAAAGAGTAATAAGTTGTAATAATGATAAGAGCAAATCTAAAGAAAAAGTGTTGTATATAAAAACCATTAATAAATAAGAAACAAAAATTGGTTGATTCAATAAGTTAGGAACATGGGTTGACTTCATATCAACGAAACTCTTGTAAAACCTCAACTTCAAATCGATGCATTCCAAATGTCGCATCGACTTCAACTCGACACAGAACCCTGAAAAGAAATTATTCTTATAATAATAACTCTGTAAAGGATGTTTGTCAAGATTGCTTTTTTAAAGGACATAAAATTGGAAGTTGTTGGTTTAATAGACCAACACTCTTTTATCCCAAAGGGTATTGTGAAAGATCATCATATACTTTCATTACACCTTATAATGGAAAAATAAGTAATTGGTCCAAGGTAACCTGGATCCAAACTTATGTTTATTCTTATGTGTAGGAAAAAGGCTGTCCTTCTACAAATCAGCAGTGGTATTTTGATAGTGGATGCTCTAGACATATGACTGGAAAAAAGAAATGCTAATTAATTTCAAGGCCAAAAATGATCCCAAGATAGTGTTTGGTGATTCAAATTATGGTCAGACCAAAGGTTATGGTATCATCAAAATTGAGGATATCACCTTTGCTAAATTCGCTTATGTTGAAGGATTGCAATATAATCTGATTAGCATTAGTCAGTTGTGTGACGATGAATACAAGGTTGTGTTCACTAATAACCTTTGCCAAATAATAAATTCTAGAACTTATAATATTGTGCTAACTGGTTCTAGAAAAGACAATATATATTGTTGATTTTAGTTCTTCGAACAATGAATTATGCCTATTCAATACTAAAGTTGACAGGAATGAGCTTTGGCATAGGAGACTTGGTCATCTAAACCACAAGACCATAACAAGGCTTTCAAAAGATAAGTTAGTAAGAGGCTTACCAAAAGGAAAGTATTGAAAAGTTAATCCATGTAGAACTTGTTAGTAAGGTAAACAGGTAAATTCTTCATTCAAACCAATTGGTAAGAATGATTCTCCAAAAATTTTATACCTACTACATATGGATTTATTTGGTTCTTGTACCATTCAAAGTTTAAGAGATAATTCTTTCACTTTTGTTATTGTGGATGATTTCTCAAGGTTCAACTGGGTGTCCTTAAAATCAAAGTCTGAAACTTTTACAACTCTTGCAAGATTCATAAAATAGATTTAATCTAAATTTGATACTAAAGTTGTTAACCCCAAAATCGGCGATCCCTCCCAAGGTCTCTAGCTCGCAAGTCACGGCCCACTCAGGGGTACCCCCCGAGGGTCGTGATCTGCCTCAGCCTTCCTTTTTTGGGCCAAGCAGAATCCCTTCTCCTATTCGCTCAGGCCGTGCGTTTAGGACGGTTTCCCCGGTCTAACTGCCCCGGTCGTATAGTTACTACATACCATGCAGGACGGCGGGCTGCTCCCATAGCTCACCCTCGCAAGCCACGTGGTTAGGCCTGCTAACCGTGGAACATTCTTCCTTGCAGGAGGCAATATGAGGTAACGAGGATGATCTATACGATCTACTCCTTAAGACCGCCAGGTCGCCCAATCAGTGTCAAACCAATACCAATGCAACCGTCACGGGCTCGGCAAACTCATTCTCCGGCTCGCCATCAGTTTTCCCACCATGAAGGTGTCCTGCTCCTCAGGCCGCCTCCTCTGTTCGCCCAAGGGGCGTGGCTTCTTGCCACTGCCCGCCGACGGCGCCTCCAGCTCGCCAGGGGCGCGCCCTCCTGCCGCTGCCCGCCCAGGCCGCCCGCCTGGGCGGCCTCCTGAGGCTAGGCCACCCGCCTGGACGGCCTCCTATGGCCAGGCCGCCTGCCTGGGCGGCCTCATTTGGTCAGGCCACACCCTTGGGCGGACTCCTGTGGTCAGGCCGCCCGCCTGGGCGGCCTCCTGTGGCAAGGCCGCCCGCCTGGGCGGCCTCCTGTGGCCAGGCCGCCTGCCTAGGTGGCCTCCAGTGCCAGGCCGCCTGCCTGGGCGGCCTCTAGTGGCCAGGCTGCCCGCCTGGGCAGCCTCTAATTGTCAGGCCGCCCGCCTAGGCGACCTCCTGTGGCCAGGCCACCCGCATGGGCGGCCTCTAGTGGCCAGGCCGCCCGCCTGGGCGGCCTCCAGTGGCCAGGCCACCCGCCTGGGCGGCCTCCAATGGCCAGGCCGCCCACCTGGGCAGCCTCCAATGGCCAGGTCGCTCGCCTGGGCGGCCTCCTGTGGCCAGGCCGCCCGCCTGGGCGGCCTCTTGTGGCCAGGCCGCCTGCCTGGGCGGCCTCCAGGTGCCAGGCCGCCCCCATGGGCGGCCACCAGTTCAGGGGCAGCCTGCCCTCTTCAGCCCGCTCAGGTGCAGTTTTCCCTTTTCTAGCTGCCAACCAGAAGTCTTCTCCAGCAAAGAAAATGCCAGTCCTACCAGTCCTACACAGTTAATCCAGCGAGGCCTGCGGACTCAGATTTCTCAGTCCTCCATAGTTGACCCAGTGAAGCCTGCAGTCTGCCTGCCGCCAGTCCGTCGAGTCCTCCCATGTCGGCGACCAGCTCTTCTAGCTGGGAGGACTGATTTTCTCAGTCCTCCGAGTCCGCGCAGTCCTCCATGATGACGTCACTGGGCCCCGCTTCTAGAAGATTCTCCCCGGGCCTATAAATAGGCCCCAAGGCCTCTCATTCGACATGCGCGAAAGGATAACTACCAGATTTATCAAGGTCTGCGGCCTCAATTTTCCAGTCCGTAAAAGCTTGATCAAGCAAGGTCGGCGGACTCAAATCTCCAGTCCGTCCAGGTCATAGAGGGTTGTGAACTTAGTTTTTTCTGTCCTTAGCAGGCAGCTTGAGCAAGATCTGCAGCCTCAGTTCTCCAGTCCTCTGTAGCCTCTTTTACTTAGTCTCTGGCAACTCCTTCCTTAGCCGTCAGCTTCCCCCATTGTACCCTTTATTGCTTTCTCTTGTAAAGGTATAATAGTAAGTTATAATCCTGCTTCTTGATTAATGGAAAAGCCCGTCGTAAGAGTGGAATTCATGCCGCGGCGGGCGAAGTCTACTATTGCCGCTGCTAGCGGCCCCCTCTTCTATTCTCTTCTCTCGGCCCCAACCTGTAAGCTCAACCGCCAAAGTAACGTCTGCTCGACAGTTCCTGATCAGGCTTCTCGCTTGCTCAAGCAAGCTTCTTCCTTGCTCAAGCAGGCTTCCCGGCTGCTCTCGAGCAAGCCTCTCCTCTATCTTCGCAATCCTTTTTCCTTCATCCTTAGCTTGTGAGATCGAACACCCCGTTAACTGGAAGGCGCAATTCTTGCATTAACAGTTAACACGCGACCTTCAGATCTCGAGCATGCAGTGAAATCAGTGGTTACTCATGTCAGACCTCCAACCCCTTCCAAATATCCCTTGTACTAGCGAAGATGCTCTCTGGGAAGCCCTCCGGTTGATACGTCATGAAACTGCCAATAGTTTCAGGTGCTCAACGATACTCTAGCTGCTATCACTCAACAATTGGAGATGCAGCCAACAATAGACCTGTCACCTCCGATCAATCGGGCATCTTCAGTGATGGACCAACCAGTCTGTCCATCAACCCATCCATATACTTATCCGCCAACTTTTCTGCCAGTTGATCCTTGTGCATATCCGACAAGTTATCCGCCTAGGCAGATCGCAGTTTCTCTGGAGACTCCAGTTACTATGCAAGGAAAGAGTTTCTTCAGACCCAGCCAAGCTATCACTTGCTCTGCCAATCACCCGAGAAAGTTGCCTAAATTTTCCGCTAAGAGAAGAAGAGGCCCAGAAGCTTTATTCTGAATCAAGCAACACGAGAGCTAGACTTTAGCCCACTTCATTGAGCTCTTCCAAAGGAAAGCCTTAGAAGTTGAGAATATTGATCCCGAATTCTATAAAGCTGCTTTGATAGTTGGTTTACAAGAAGGATGACTCAAGTTCGAAGCCTACCTCCGTCAGCCAAGGATGTATCAGGAGTTGATTAGCCTCGCCAAAGAATATGTTTGCATTGAAAAGGGCAATCCCAATTTCATCTCCAGGCTTGTAGAAGTAAAGGAATCTTCTTCTTGCGAGCAGCCTCCAAAGTTTCTTCAGAAGGATTTTCAACCGCAAGCCAGGAAGGAAAGAATTGGCCAACATCATCAACACTTCTTCCCAAGCAAGGATTACTTCCAAAGTAAAAAACGACGACTGCAAGTCCCTTCTGTTCATCCAACACAAACTCCGCAAGCAGCTTTGGTCCATCAACAACAGGTTGAAGACTTGTTTGAATTGGAAAAAAACACGGCTATGTAGGAAGTAGGCCAAGTCTTGAAGGGTAAGGATAACTGTAAAAAGCCTTGCCAACCGCCAGATCAAAGGTCAAAAAATTCGGATTCCTTCTGCGAATTTCACAGAGCAAAAGGTCATGCGACAGAAGATTGCAAAGCCCTTCAACAACTGATGGAGAAAATGCTGAAGCAAGGCAAATGCCAATATTTTCTCCAGAAGAATAATCCATCTCGTCCATAAAATATCAAAAAGCAAAAAGAGACGAGCGACTTTCTTGCCTCAAAGTCTGCAAAGCTATTCACAATCTGGGCCGGTTATATTTTCCTTTACACTCTTCATACATTCTTTCTCTAAAAAGACTTCAAAGTGTTCTTTCATTTTCATTCAATAAAGATTACGTCAGAGATCCCATACTTACACAGTTCCCTTTTTGTAATGCTTCTCCTCTATATTTCTCTCTTTGCCAAAGATATCACTGAACCACCGAGATATCGCCAAATCTTGTTGTTCCCTTCGTGGATTGTCCTCTGGCGTAATACCACAATGACCACATATGATGAGGAGTTTCACATATGTGAAGTGGGGGCCGTTCAATCTATGATGGTGAACTTCAGGCTTCGGATCCCGGCCGATGTCTAGCGCAATGTGTGTGCCTAGGGGAGGCAGCCTGTGATAGTTTTATCATGCTCCGTTAGGGATACGTTACAGTTACAATGATCTTTGTTGGGCAAGCAATGGTGATCAAGTGAAATCTTGTCTCTTCGATCATCGCACAACTGTAACGGACGAACACTCTATGGTACTCTCAATCCGTGCTTTCGCGGGACCCACAACGTTATTGATCTCTTCAAAGACGAGCAATGTTGTAGACCATTTGGCGCACCTGGTAGAACGGATCAACAATGTTTGTAACCCGAGGCAAGAGAGCAGTGTATCTGTCGCTTCCTTCTTAGGATTTTGCACATGTTTCCCTTTTGTGCTCTATCAAGGGAATGCGGCCAGCCCGCTTTAGGTAGGACTACGCCCTGGATGACTTTTTGGCAAGTGATGCATAAGGCCCACGGGTGCTCTCCTGTTGCAGCATTCAACCTTCTTTAGCTCATCCTCGGGGTATAGCCCTCCTTTGTGCTTTTGTCTTTTTACAGGTTACCAGGTTAAGTCCGACCTATCTAAGGGACCCCCTATATCTTTTGGCTTATGTTCATCTTATATGCATTGCTTACATGAAGCTCTATCAGATGATGATATACAAATTCTCTACTACTCTTATCGGATATTTCTAGCACAAATCACCGATCAGAATATATAGTCCTTCTTAACTAACAAGCCATGCAATTACGATTCTAAATTGAGATGGTTTCATCTTGCTGATCTGGATTTCATGTCAACATTATATCTAATCACGCGAGACGGTCACTATCACATTTTGATCTCTATTCAGTTAATAGCAAAGTCTGCTGGATATGTCTTCTATCAAATCTTATCTTATCAACAATCAACATTCGCAGGTTCCCTCCAGGTACTTGCGATCTAGTTTTCTATCATATATGTTTGCTAACTCTCCTTTTGCAGAGATTAGCAGACATTCGCAGGTTCCCTCCAGGTACTTGCGATCTAGTTTTTTATCATATATGTTTGCTAACTCTCCTTTTGCAGATATTAGCAGACATTAGCAAGTTCCCTCCAGGTACTTGAGATTTAGTTTTCTCTTATATATATGTGCTAACTCTCCTTTTGCAGAGATTAGCAGACATTAGCAAGTTCCTCTCAGGTACTTGCAGCTTATTCCCTTTTCCTATCTGCTTGCTCACTCTACTTTTACAGAGGCTAGCAGATATTAGTAAGTCCCCTTCAGGTACTTGCAGCTTAATTTTCCTCCATATCCGCTTGCTCACTCTACTTTTGCAGAGACTAGCAAATATTAGCAAGTCCCCTTCAGGTACTTGCAGCTTAATTTTCCTTCATATCTGCTTGCTCACTCTACTTTTGTAGAGACTAGCAGATATTAGCAAGTCCCCTTCAGATACTTGCAGCTTAATTTTCCTTCATATCTGCTTGCTCACTCTACTTTTGCACAGACTATCAGATATTATCAAGTCCCCTTCAGGTACTTGCAGCTTAATTTTCCTTTATATCTGCTTGTTCACTCTACTTTTGCAGAGACTAGTAGATATTAGCAAGTCCCCTTCAGGTACTTGCAGCTTAATTTTCCTTCATATCCGCTTGCTCACTCTACTTTTGCAGAGACTAGCAGATATTAGCAAATCCCATTCAGGTACTTGCAGCTTAATTTTCCTTCATATCCGCTTGCTCACTCTACTTTTGTAGAAACTAGCAGATATTAGCAAGTCCCCTTCAGGTACTTGCAGCTTAATTTTCCTTCATATCTGCTTGCTCACTCTACTTTTGCAGAGACTAGCAGATATTAGTAAGTCCCCTTCAGGTACTTGCAGCTTAATTTTCCTTCATATCCGCTTGCTCACTCTACTTTTACAGAGATTAGCAGATACTAGCAAGTCCTTTTCAGGTACTTACAGATTATTATCCTTCTATATTTTCTCTCATCTGTATTTTTGCAGAGCTTAATGGAAGATAGTTATCCGTCTTTATCATTTACCAAAGCAGCTCATGTACACATAAGATGTAACTCTTTTTGCCTACATTGACTTTCTCTTCGCAGGGGAAAAGAAAAGCATTGACAGATTTTTTCAG
The DNA here is from genome assembly GCA_039513925.1 of Platanthera zijinensis. NCBI lineage: Eukaryota > Viridiplantae > Streptophyta > Magnoliopsida > Asparagales > Orchidaceae > Platanthera > Platanthera zijinensis. The sequence continues at coordinate 62,132,948 of CM077081.1, read as the reverse complement.
AGGAGAGACATCAGGTTCTATCTCTTCCAGTCTCTAGTTTTCCCCTTTTCTTTTCTTAAGGGAAAGATCATGATTTTCATGGGTCTCCTACTTTTTCGAAGTTCCCCTCGGAACTTAAAAAAGTGCGTGGATTATGTTAACCCCAAAATCGGCGATCCCTCCCAAGGTCTCTAGCTCGCAAGTCGCGGCCCACTCAAGGGTACCCCCCGAGGGTCACGATCTGCCTCAGCCTTCCTTTTTTTGGCCAAGCAGACTCCCTTCTCCTATTCGCTCAGGCTGTGCGATTAGGACGGTTTCCAAGGTCTAACTGCCCCGGTCGCATAGCTACTGCGTGCCATACGGGACGGCGGGCTACTCCCATAGCTCACCCTCGCAGGCCATGCAGTTAGGCCTGCTAACCGTGCAACATTCTTTCTTGCAGGAGGCAATATGAGGTAACGAGGACGATCTATGCGATCTACTCCTTCAGATCGCCAAGTCGCCCAATCGGCATCAACCCTAGACCAACACAACCGTCGCGGGCTCGTCAAGCTCATTCTCTGGCTTGCCATCAGTTTTCCCCCCATGAAGGTGGCATGCTCCTTAGGCCGCCTCCTCTATTCTACCAAGGGGCGCGGCCTCCTGCTGCTGCCCGCCGACGCCGCCTCTAGCTCGCCAGGGGCGCGGCCTCCTGCTGCTGCCCGCCCAGGTCGCCCGCCTGGGCGGCCTCCTGAGGCTAGTCTGCCCGCCTAGGCAGCCTCCTTTGGCCAGGACGCCCGCCTGGGCGGCCTCCTTTGGTCAGGCCGCCCGCCTGGGCGGCCTACTGTGGCCAGGCCGCCCTCCTAGGCAGCCTCCTGTGGCCAGGCCGCCCGCTTGGGTGGCCTCCCTTGGCCAGGCCGCCCGCCTAGGCGGCCTCCTGTGGCCAGGCCGCCCGCCTGGGCGGCCTCCAGTGTTAGGCTGCCCGCCTAGGCGGGCTCTAGTGGCCAGGCCGCCTACCTGAGTGACCTCCAGTGGCCAGGCTGCCCTCATAGGCGGCCTCCATTGGCCAAGCCGCCCGCCTGGGAGGCCTCCAGTGGCCAGGCTGCCCGCTTGGGCGGCCTCCAGTGGCAAGGCCGCCCGCCTGGGCGGCCTCCAGTGGCCAGGCCGCCCGCCTGGGCGGCCTCCTGTGGCCAGGCCGCTCTCCTGGGCGGCCTCCAGGTGCCAAGCCGCCCCCAAGGGCGGCCTCAAGTTTAGGGGCAGCCTGCCCTCTTCAGCCCGCTTAGGTGCAGTTTGCCCTCTTCTAGCTGCCAACCAGAAGTCTGCTCCAGTAGAGAAAACGCCAGTCCTCCCAATCCTCCACAGTTGATCCAGCGAGGCCTGCAGACTCAGATATCTCAGTCCTCCACAGTTGACCCAGCGAAGCCTGCATTCTTCCTGCCGCTAGTCTGCTGAGTCCACCCAGGTCGGCGACCAGCTCTTCCAGCTAGGCGGACTGATTTTCTCAGTCCGCCGAGTCCGCGCAGTCCTCCATGATGACGTTACTGGGCCCCACTTCTATAAGATTCTCCTGAAGCCTATAAATAGCCCCCAAGGCCTCTAATTCGACACGCGCTAAGGGATAACTGCCAGCTTGATCAAGGTCTGCGGCCTCAATTTTCCAGTCCATCAAAGCTTTATCAAGCAAGGTCAGCGGACTCAAATCTCCAGTCCTCCCAGGTCGTCGAGGGTGGTGAAGTTAGTTTTTTCTGTCCTTAGCAGGCAGCTTGAGCAAGATCTGCAGCCTCAGTTCTCCAGTCCTCTGCAGCCTCTTTTACTTAGTCTCTAGCAACTCCTTCCTTAGACGCCAGCTTCCCCCATTGTACCCTTTATTGCTTTCTCTTGTAAAAGTATAATAGCAAGTTGTAATTCTGCTTCTTGATTAAAGGAAAAGCCCGTCGCAAAAGTGGCATTCAAGCCGTGGCGGGCGAAGTCTGTAGTTGCCGCTGCTAGCGGCCCCCTCTTCTATTCTCTTCTCTCGGCCCCAACCTGCAAGCTCAACCGCCAAAGTAACGTTTGCTAGACAGTTCCTGATCCAGCTTCTCACTTGCTCAAGCAAGCTTCTTCCTTGCTCAAGCAGGCTTCCTGGCTGCTTTCGAGCAAGCATCTCCTATATCCCTACAATCCTTTTTCCTTCATCCTTAGCTTGTGAGATAGAACACCCCGTTAACTGGAAGGCGCAATTCTTGCATCAACAAAAGTATCTTTGATCTGAAGTTATCATGGCATGGAGTTTGAAAATCAGTTGATCTATAGGTTCTATAAAGATGAGGGGATAATGCAAAGCTTTTCAGCTCCTAGAATTCCTTAACAAAATGGAGTTCCTGAAAAGAAGAATAAAACACTCATAGAAGTTAGAAGAACTTTATTAGTACAGTCTAACCTGCCCAGGTCCTTTAGGGCTAAAGCAGTTAACACTACTAACTATGTTCTTAATAGAAGTCTTGTCCATAAGACCAAACTAAAGACTCCTTATGTGCTTTTGAAAGGTAAGCCACCTATAGTTTCTTATTTCAGAATTTTTGGCTTTGTTTGTTACATTCTTAACAATGGGAAAAGTTAACTAGCCAAATTTGATAAGAAAGCCGATGTTGAAATATTTTTGGGGTATTCCTTATCAAGCAAAGCTTATAGGTATTATAATAAAAGGACTCTCAAAATTAAAGAATCCATGCTTGTAGTATTTCATGAAACTCATGCTTGTTCCAAGGGGGTGGAAACTTCCACCAAAGATTTATTGCAGGAACAGATTGTTATAGATGAAAGTTTTAAAGAGATGAAAATTGAGGAGAATATAGAGAACTCATCAGAAAAACATAATCATCAAAAAGAAGATGATGCAAAAGGTTCAGATGATGAAGTACCTATAAAAGACTTGTTAATCCAACAATTACTGAACATGTTAATGATTAGGAAATTGAATTACCTCATGAAGATGGAATAAAAGAATAATTTGATTATATTACAATTGCTCAAAAAGAATTGATCCAAATTGATCAATTCAAAAGGATCATCCTCCATCGCAAGTTATTGGAAATGTGAATCAATGGGTAAAAACTAGAAAATAACTATCCACTGGAGTGACATTGCAGTGCTTCATATCACAGTTTGATCCCAAGAACTTTGAAGAAGTCGATACTGATCCACACTGGATTGTATTATGTAAGAAGAGCTTGCACAGTTTGAAAGAAAAAACAGTCTAGGAACTAGTGGAGAGACTAAAGAATTACTTGGTTATTTGAACCAAATGAGTATTCATGAATAAAATTAATATTGATGCAATGATAGTAAGAAACATGGCAGGACTGGTTGCTCAAGGATATAGACAAGAAGAAGGAATTGACTACAATCAAACATTTGCACCAGTAAAAAGGCTAGAAACAATCAAACTATTTCTAGCTTATGCATCTTATAAAAGAATTAAAGTATACAAGATAGATGTCAAAAGTGCTTTTCTTAATGGATTTATGCAAGAAGAGGTTTATATAAAATAACCTCCAGGTTTTGTCAATCCAACTTATCCTTCTAATGTTTATAAATTGAACAAAACACTTTATGGTCTAAAGCAAGCTCCAAGAACCTTGTATGAGACTTTATCCACATTTATCTTAGATCACTCTTTCACAAGGGGAAAGGTGGATAAAACACTTTTCACTAAGACACGTAAGGAAAAGCTGCTTATTATTCGGATTTATGTGGATGATATTAAATTTGGTTCAATAGATTCTGGATTATGCAAAAGGTTTTCTGATCTAATGCAATCCATATTTGAAATGAGTAGCTTGGAAGAATTATCTTTCTTCCTTGTTTTACAAATAAAATAAAGATGATCATAAAAAAAACATAATCATCAAAAAGAAGATAATACAGAAGGTTCAGATGATGAAGTACCTATAAAAGGACTTGTTAATCTAACAATTACTGAACATGTTAATGATCAGGAAATTGAATTACCTCATGAAGATGGAATAGAAGAACAATTTGATCATGTTTTAATTACTCAAACAAGAATTGATCCAAATAGATCATTTCTGAAGGATCATCCTTCATCACAAGTTATTGGAAATGTGAATCAATGAGTAAAAACTAGAAAACAACTATCCACTTGAGTGATGTTGCAGTGCTTCCTATCAAGGTTTGAACCCAAGAAGTTTGAAGAAGCTGATATTGAACCACACTGGATTGTAGCTATGTAAGAAGTGCTTGCACAGTTTGAAAGAATAAAGTCTGGTAACTAGTTTAGAGACCAAACAATTACCCGATTATTGGAACTAAATGGGTATTCAGGAAAAAAATGGATATTGATGAAGTGATAGTAAGAAAAAAGGCAAGATTGGTTGCTCAAGGATATAGGCAAGAAGAAGGAATTGACTACAATCAAACATTTGCACCAGTAGCAAGGCTAAAAGCAATCAGACAATTTCTAGCTTATGCAACTTATAAAAAAATTAAAGTATACCAGATGGATGTAAAAAGTGCTTTTATTAATGTATTTTTGTAAGAAAAGGTTTATATAAAATAACCTCCAGGTTTTGTCAATCCAACTTATCCTTCTAATGTTTATAAATTGAACAAAGCACTTTATGGTCTAAAGCAAGCTCCAAGGGTCTGGTATGAGACCTTATCCACATTTCTCTTAGATCACTCTTTCACAAGAGGAAAGGTGGATAAAACACTTTTCACTAAGAAACATAAGGAAACGTTGCTTATTGTCTAGATTTATGTGGATAATATTATATTTAGTTAAACAGATTCTTGATTATGTAAAAGGTTTGCTGACCTAATGCAATCTAGATTTGAAATGAGTAACATGGGAGAATTATCTTTCTTCCTTGGTTTACAAATAAAATAAAGCAATGAAGGTATCTCTATTTCTCAAACAAAATATTCCAAGGAACTGATAAAGAAAACTGGCATGGAAAATGCTTCCACTATGAAAACTCCCATGATTACTAATGTTGTTCTAGATAAAGATATTTCTAGTAAGTCTGTTGATCAAAAAACATATAGAGCAATTATTGGATCTCTTCTTTATCTCACAGCTAGCAGGCCAATATAATGTTTTCCACACGTGTTTGTAAAAGATTTTAGGTTGATCCTAAAGAGTCACATCGTAGTTCTGTAAAAAGAATTTTAAGATGTCTTAAGGGTATACCTGAGATGGGATTATAGTATCGTACAAAATTAGAATTTGAAAAATATGGATATTCTGATGTTGATTATGTAGGATGTAGATTGGATAAAAAAACTACATCTAGAATAGATTAATTTTTAGGTGTTAGACTGATATCTTGGTTCAATAAGAAGCAAACATCAGTCTCTACTTCTACAACAAAAGTTGAGTATATTACTGCTGGAAGTTGTTGTTCATAGATTTTGTGAATTCAGAATTAGTTACTTGATTATAACTTGAATTTCACTAACTCCATAATATTCTGAGAGTTCTAATGTTATTTTAATTACATTAAATCCTGTTTTGCACAACAGGGCAAAGCATAAAGAGATTAGACATCACTTTCTCAGAGACAATGTGGAAAAAGGGAAAATTTCCCTGTAATATGTAACTTCTGAAAATCAGAGGGCAGATGAAAGTTATTAGTTTGAGGTTAGCTAGTCACCTAGAGGGGGGGTGAATATGTCTTTGAAATTTCTTAAGTCTTTTTACTATTTTCTTACTAAGTGATCTAGAGCTTGTCCTTAGTGCCTGCAATATAAAAGAGGAACAAGCAACACAGCAAAGCACACAAATAGTTATAGTGGTTCCCCAACTGGGTACATCCACTTTCCCTCTCACCTTTTTAACTTATGTTAGACAAGGCATAAACTCCTCCAAATTCTCCTCAGAGCTTACACCTCAGGCCCTCAGGCTTGCACTCAGGTTCTCTTCAGAACCCTACCTCAGAACCACAAAGGTTCCTACGTCAGAGCTCTACAGTGCTCCTACAGCTCAGTGGTCCTCAAACAACATACCTCAGCCTTATCTCTAAGGCTTATAGCTCAGGCTTTTCAGCCCTACAACTTCAGGCACAAGACCCTACTCTCAGAGTGTTGCAACAATCCTACAGCTCAGTACCCTTCCAGGTACCTACCTCAGTCCCCTTCGAGGCACCTACAGCTCAGTGACAAACTTGTCACCTACCTCAGGCAAAAAGTCCCTATACTCAGTCTCCTCCAAGACCTACACTCGGTGACACACTTGTCACCTAAAGCTCAATAACTCAACAGTCACCTACCTCAGGTACTAGGCCCTACTACTCAGGTTGGTAGGACAACCCTACTCTTAGATCCACACTTGTATCCTACCACAGTACCCCAGCAGGGCACCTAGCTCAGTGACTAGTTAGTCACCTACAACTCAGTCACAAAAGGCCCTACAACTCGGATTCAGATAGCATTAATCCTACAAGAATTTAATCAAGAAATTGAAATAAATTAAAACTCTGAATCAGAGATAAATCTCTGAGTCTACCTTGCTAGACTGAGAAGATATCAGTCCAGCCCTCTTACTGTAGAAGGAATGAGTCTTCTTCTATAGCTACCTACTTCTCTGCTGCACTGAAGAATAGTTATCTGCTGTTGAAGGCTATCGGCCCTTCATACAGCTATCTCTCCTTACTGATTAGATGAATCAACCACCTTGTTCTGCAAAGAACAAATTAGCTGAACTAGAAAAGCTTCAGCTATCTTTCCTTTGCATGCAGGCTTGCTCTGCTGGACTTAGATTTCAAACTAGTCGGAGAAGATGAAGTATCGCCTCTGTATTCGTTTTTTGTTTTTTCCCTAATCCCCTTTTCTCTCTGATTTTTATATCTGTTGATTTGAATCAATGACACAATTTGAGTGTGGGCCCAGCCAAGGACGGTGAGCTCCACCTCCCTCAGGGGAGGACAAAGAGTAGCTTTCGGTGCTACTGTAGCTTTCCCGTAATGGCATAAAGTATTTTGACTTTATTGACTTCCGGTGACGTCAGTAGTGGTCATTCAGTGATGTTGTAGCTTTCACGCAACGACATGAAATACTTTGGCTTGTTGACTTATGGTGATGTCAATAGTGGTCATCACTTTCAGGACTTAGAGAAATTCCAGAACTCATTAAGCGTTGAGTTATGTTAAGTCACTCAACGCACGCTGACTTGGCTCTTCATTAGAAGTGTTGAGTGAGCCTGCTTCACTCAATGCTTTTGGACTTGGAAAATTTTTACTGACTATGTCTCAGCGGTTCCTTCTCAACTATCTCAGTGGTTTTTCTTTCACAGCTGAGATAATCTCCTATCTAAGCAGTTTCTTCTTCACAGCTGAGACTATCTCCTGTCTCAGCGATTTCTTCTCAACGGTCTCAATGCTTCCTTATTCATAGCTTAGACTATCTCCTGTCTCAGTGATTTTGTTAGGACCAACACTTCTCTCAACGTTTTGTAGTGAGTTTCTCAGCTGTCTCAGCGGTTATGCTGAGACATTCTTCTTAGCTATCTCAGCTGTCTCGACACTTTTACTTTGGTCAAGTTATCCGACTTCCAGCATACTCTTTTTATTCACCTATCCAATCAAGGACAACCTGCATGCATGAACTTAAGCACACATCAAATACATTATGCCCCTTAAGATGATTTGTGATGCCTCTTCAAATCCTGAGGAACATTATAGGACACAATTCCCAACAGAAGATATTTTCACAAAGCCTCCTGATGAAACTAAGAACAACTACTTTATCAATGCTTCGGGATTGCTTGATAAAACATAGTAATTGTAAAATCTTTCAACTTTGATTTTAAACATTGTTGGGAAAAAACTACAAAAGACTTAAATTTTTAAGTATGTATTCGACATAACGTTGAATAGAAGTTGACGTAATGTCAAATTCTATTCAATGCAATGTCTAAAGACAATGTTTGTGAAGAGTTTTGGATCAAATCAACGCTATATTGATACATCTCAATGCATGCATTGGTTATGATAGTTATATATATGTTGAAATTAAATCGACTTTACGTCAATTAAAAAAATATTTAGGCCCTAATTTCTTGACGTATCATCTATTTAGGCTTCGTATTTTTCTCCAAACTCTTCATATTTCCCGCTCTGTTTTCCATCTACTCGCTCTCTCCATTCTTCTTTGAAATCTTTGCAGGTACTCAGATAATAATCATAATCAAATCCATTCAATGTTGACTGAGAAAGTGGTATTGGATATTCTTATTCAATCCCTAATGCCACTGGTTATTGGATTCACCAAGGAATTCTTGATTTTTAAAGATGAGTGTAATGATAAACTTCTAATACTTCAAAATCGGATAAATGTGTTATCAAGCTATGTGCAACTTCTTGATCAACAAGTTGATCAAAGTTTACTCCCTGCCAAAGACTTTAAATCAATGTTTCGAGATTTATAGAAGGGGGAGAAAAATCGAGGCAGGGATTACAGGATTCAAGATTCAGACTGTGTTCAAACTTATAATACATATATAAAAAAAATCAGAAAGGTTAAATAAGGACACAATCTTAGACATGATTTGTGATGATGAAGAAATTACTAAAAAACTAAGTGAGAGCATGGTTCAAGATATAATGATACCAGATAGTATTGTAATCGTCTCAGAATCAGAAATAGCTCAGATACCCGCTACATAGGGGGAGAATCCATCAGTCTTAATATCAAGTACTCAAGGGCAGAAAATGTCAGAAGATATTGATCTAGAGAAAGCTTTTGAAATAATTAGAGAAAGAGAGAAAGCTGAGTTCAAAGCATCTAAAGATGACTTAGTTGATAAGAAAAGGATTTTTCTGACAAAATTACAAGCTAAGGAATCAGAGAAAAGAAATCTTATCTCTGATTTATCAATCACTCTTCGAAAAACAATTTTTTATCTTAATAATTTGTCAGGAAACATCCAGCTACTCCGATTGTGGGCACTACTGGACATTGTCACAAAATAATAGTAGGTCTGGGTTACAATCAGGATACATATATTTCCTATGAAAGTGGAAATCAAAGGATGATAAGATTTGTAAAAGAATCAACCACTGGAACATCAATAATTAAAGAAAAGCAGAAAGATAATTTTTCTGACAATTTATTGGAATATATTAATGAGCTATCTACAGAAAATTTAAGTAAAGGATATACACTCAATTCAACATCACATAATGCAAAGGAAGAAGTTCAAAAGTTGTTTAATGTTTATCAAGGGAAACTGAGTCATCCAGAAAATGCAAGAAGGGTTTATTTTGAATTTGTTGAGAAGATGTCAAAGATATTGTACAATGCATTTATAACTTTTCTTATTAACAAAAATAAGAAGTAATACTTCTTATTGAAGACAAAAGATTTACTTTATGGTATATACAGTTGCCTCTTATGCATGCATTTTATTATTTTTATCTATTATCAGTACATGTTCAATCAAAACCTTATATTTTTGCTACTGTATATTTGTAAAGTCACTTTTGAAATTTTGTAAAATTTGTTAAGTTAAATAGGGGGAGATTGTTGGGAAAACCCTTATGATTTATCTTAACAAATTATATTTAGTGATTTTACATCCTTGTTTTATTACCTATGATGTATAGTGAGGGTAATTTGATCTTAGAAGTCCTAGGATGTCATTGATATAAAGGACATAAGAAAGACATACTGAATATAAGAGAAAATTCATAAATTGCCAACATGCTTCGACTGGAAGTCGACACAACTTTGACTAAAAGTCAACGTAACTTCAACTGGAATTCGACGTTACTTCAAATAGAAGTCAGAACAAATAAATTTGATAAGTCGGTGGTATTCAAATGGTTAATAGATGCATACTTTGACATGATATCGACGGAATGTCGACTACAGAGTTAATCCTACAAATAGTCAGAATTCGATGTTGCTTCTATTAGAACTCAACGTTACGTTGATTGAATTTCTTAACAGAATTCATTTTGAGGCTTCAATCAGAATTAATTCAAGAAGAGCTTTGAATAATAGAATCATGGAGAAGTTAGAAGATGTTGACCAATATATATGTGATGAGATACAATATATGAGAGTAAGAAGATCATAAATGATCATTGAATTCTTACATCAATCACCAACTATAGGTGATCAAGAAATTCATATCAGATCGTGATAGATTGATTTTGATAGAGTGTTTGGAAGATCATCATCAGCATTTGAATTTCTTCTATTAATCAGTCGATTGTTAGATTGTTGTTGAATTTGCTAAAGATAATTAGTTCTTCTTCTCAAGAGGAAATTGCATCAGATTCAGAGAAGATTCAAGGATAATCTGAAAATAGGGCATATAATATTTGTGATTTGATATTAAGAGATTCATTAGAAGTTCCAGATATCATCACTGCTAGTCCTCATGAATCTGCTGAGAGGACACATAGAGAAGATTAATTCTATCACAAATCTTCTTTCATTTTCTTTTTACATTTTGTGAAAGGAGTTTTGAGAATCTCTTTTCAAAGGATTCAATGAGAGGTTCTGAGAGTCTCCTTAAGAAAAAAATCAGATTGTATTGGCTCAAGATCTCCTTATCAAAAGATCTGGTGTTGGTTCTAAGAGTCTCCTAAACAAAAGACTCAGACCTTGTGATAATGTATTCCTACCAAGGGGGTAGAAGAGTGGATGTACCTAGATTGAGAGGGAACTACTATAATATTTGTGTATTCTATGTTTTTGTATTTATTTTTAATTCAGTGTTGTGATTTTATTTACCTGCATCTATTTCTGGTTGATTGTTGATGTATATGCAAATTCTGTGAATTAAACTAAGTATTTGAAATTAAATTTTAATCACTATTCACCCACTCTAGAGAAAACTCTGAGGTAAATAGCAACTAGTATACTATTTCACAACTCATCAGCCTATCTAGAGGCCGGTGGGAGGGTCGACCTAAGTTCATGGAATAGGAGCCCAAGGTAGAGGAATCATTGGGAAGGGCAGGGACGGTTCAACCCTCCAGGATGGAGGCCAGGCCCGAGGCCGCTTCCACCCCCTCCCAAGTAGGCAATGGCAATAATCCGAGGAAGAGGTAGTGGAAGCGGAAGAAGAAGCAAGCCTGGAAGAGGAGGAAGACGGGGATGGCATTTCTCTTTTGTGACTTCCACTAGGAGGAGAGCCATGTGACGACCACCTGCCCTGAGTTATTCGAGTTCCGAGGAGAAGTCAGGGTCAGAGGGATACAACCATTTCAGATCGAGGAAACATGAGTCGGGGTGAACGAAGGAGTCAAAGTGGAGGATCAGTGTGAAGACCGGGCCGATGTGGGTACCCAAGGAGGGATCGGGGTGATCCACGAGGGAGTGGGGAGTGAGGCCACCCGAAAGGGGAGCCTGCAAACTATATTTCATTGAAGCATCGATTAGACCTCAATGACCTTACCCCCAGTAGAAAAGAACACCTTTTCATCAAAGGACATGCTGGAGTACGAAGATCTGTTCTGTGACGCCTTAGTTCAGACAGACATTGAGAACATTATGGTATCAACGATCTAGGTTGATAATGGGATTTCAGTGAATGTGATCTTAAAGAAAGCCTTTGACGAGATGAAAGTGGAGGCAAGGAGGGTACTAGCCCTGGATGGACTGTTGTTTGGATTCTTTGGAGAGAGGAAGGAGTTAGAGGGTGGATTCAGACTCCATATGACGTCGGGGGGAACTTCAAGGTACTTTCAGTTTGTTATTGTGGATGCCCCAAGCAGTTACAAAACCATCTTCAGACACCCCCTCATCAACACTTTCCACTATGTCCCCTCGTCGTTCCACCAGTGTCTCAAATTTAACACCGGAGGAGTCTAGGTCCGGATTCGGGTATACCCCGAGGTGGAGAGGCAGTTCTATGTCATAGACATCAATACTATCTCATAGCAGGAAGGAGCGGAGGTGATGGAGAAGAAGAATGAGGAGTTGTCAAGGCAGGAGGTTATGGAAGGAGCAGAGGAGAGGGAGGTTCACGCCTAGGTTGGAGGGATGGAGGAGGTACTAGAGAAGTAGGATGAATTGATGGAGGTATAGGAAGGAGAAGCTCTTTCCCCATGAGAGAGGTCGGGGAGCGAGTGAGAGGAGCAGTCCCGAATGGAGGCGGTGGAAGATGCGGTGGAGGTGGAAGTCCAATATAGTGTATAGGGACTCGCCGGGCTTTGTAGTGCGATCTTCAAACCTGGTCATCACGTACTTGGCAATGATCTTGGTCATCTCCTCTTCTGAGACCTGGTCGTCCGGGATGGCGTAGTCAAGGAAGCAGGTCGCGCAATTCTGGCACCCATCGAAACTATCGTCATCGCCACCCATCTTGCGAGCTAAAGAAGCGAGTAGAGGGTAGATGGGGTAGCAGGGAGAGAGAATTTTTGGTAGTGGGTGAGAGTCAGACGCAGGGTGCTATTTATAGCAGGGCTAGAGGGAGGGGATTCAACTAATTGGCATGAATCCACTTGCATCTCGTATGCTCGCACGGTATTTTGGGCTCGCGCTACCTCAACTCGCCTATCGATAGTGGAGAGTACGATTTTCTTTGTCAAGATGACTACTCCCCGTTATAAAGCACGTATTATTAGTAAAATAAGCGACACCTAAACTACCGTAAAAAATAAAGGGTCTGTTTGGGACAGCGGTTGCGGATCAGAAAGCTGCTCTCTGATCCGCAGCAGCTGTTTTTGCTGTTTGGGAAAGGTGCGGATTCAAAATCTGGGTTTGGAAAACAGCATATGGGAATGCTTTTTTGAGCGCTTCCTCGCGTCTGCGTCTCCTCATCCGCCAAAAATCGCGTGCCGTGCCTCTCTCCCTGCTCCAAAAAAATCCCGCAGCCCTCGAAAAATCATCGCTCCCTTCTCTCCCGCAGCCCGCAGATCTCTCGATCCCGATCCCGTAGATCTCTCCCGATCCCGATCCCGTCGATCTCTCCCGATCCCGATCCCTTCTCTCCCGATCCCACAGCCCGTAGATCTCTAGATCCGCATCGCGCTACTTCCGGCGAGATCCTCCGGCGAAATCGGCGCAAATCGGCTGCCATCGACGAGCCGCAGCGGCGACCCGAGCTTCCGCTTCTCCATCAGCTTCTCTCCAGCCCTACAGCAAAGGTCCGACTCCATCTTTCTCCTCCGTTTTTTTGTTCTACTCCAGCCCTAATTTTTTTGTGTGTGTGTAATTTCTGTGTTTGTGTGTATGTATGTGTGGGTGTGTAATTTTTTGTTTTGATGAGTGTGTATGAATGTAGGTGTGTGTTTGTATGATTGTGTGTGGGTGTTATGTGAATGTGTGCGTATGAATGTGTTTGTGTGTGTGTTTATGAATGTGTGTGTGTGTGTGTTTATGATTGTATGTGTGTGTGTTTGTGGGTGTGTTTGTTTTGTTTTGTGTGTTCTTAATAAAGTGTGTGTGTGTGTATGAATATGTGTGTGTGTACTTCATAAACTAGAGGTGGATCATGAACTTCAAGGGTCACAACGAACGACGGCAAGAGAAGTTCTAGGGATTACATTGTACATCTTAGCACAAGGAGGTTCCATTAGATTTGCGAAAGAGCGATTCCATCACTCGACCGAGACCATTAGTAGATATTTTTCGAAAGGCCTTACATCACTTTTGTTACTCTCTGCTAAGGTTATAAAGCCTATGGACCCTCAGTTCAGAGAGATTCCAGCCGAGATTAGAAGTGATGCTCGTTACATGCCATTCTTCAAGGATTGCATTGGTGCAATTGACGGGACACATGTAGATGCGAGGATACCCGTAGAAGATCAAGTCCGGTACATAGGACGTCACGACACAACGATGCAAAATGTAATGGCAGTCTGTGATTTTAATATGTGCTTTACATTTGCATTGGCTGGTGGGAGGGCACTGCTCATGATAGCCGCATCTTCGCACGCGCATTGGGAGATAATAGATTAAATTTTCCGCATCCCCCGCAAGGTATAAAATCAATTTAATTATTTAAATTTTTTATACCACATAATATTTGGGTGTTTAACATACCAAATAAATGCAGGTAAATTTTATTTGGTGGATGCTGGATACCCGTTGAAGATGGGTTTATTTGAAGCCGTATCTGGATACACGATATCACTTGGAAGACTATGCCCGTGGTAGTCGGCCTGTTCATGGAAGGCAAGAACATTTCAATAAGGCTCATTCATCTCTTCGCAGTGTTATCGAGCGTATGTTTGGAGTGTGGAAGAAGAAGTGGGGTATATTGAGCAAAATGCCACAATATACCTTCAAGAAACAGCGGTTTATAGCGCTAGCCACAATGGCCTTGCATAACTTCATTCGTAGACATCCTTCTCGTTGGGACCCTGAGTTTAATGCTTGTGATGCGGATGAGTCTTCTTACATTCCCTTAGAGGATGAAAACCCTGCGGTAGAGGATGACATTGAAAGCGATGTGGGTGATGCTGCTGGAGCTGAATATATGTCTACGGTATGAGATAGCATTGCCGAAGAAATATACAGGGCGCGTCGGTAAAAATTCGATCCTTATCTGGTTAAATATTTTACAGTATTTAAATAATCATACCAATTGATGCGTATAAATTTTCTTCAAACAGGTGATCGAAAAGGATTAGAGAGAGCAGTCAACGGACGTTGGAAGTCAATTTACATTTATCAGTTATTTTATGTTATTTAGATCTGTTTTTAAGAATGATGTGAAAGACTCTTGTTATCGGTTGTTTTTAATTACTCTCTGCGTTAAAATATTTATGTATTTTAAAGTTTAAAAAAACCAGCTTCCAAAAGCTGTTCATCCAAACAGCTAAATTAGAAAATTGCTCTTCAAAGCGCACTTCTGCACAGAACACCCAAACACTCTACAGCTTTTCAAAACTTCTCCCCAAAGAGCTCTTTCAAAACAGCTCTATCCGGACAGTAGCTTTTTAATCTGCCAGAGCTGTCCCAAATAGAGCCAAAGTCTCGCAAGGCGAGTAAGCATATAAGGTTCCAGCAGATCTCGCAAAAATGAAAAGCAAATAGACACATCAGTTTAACATTGGATTGTCCCACTGGATGATTGGGGAATCCACTTTTATGAACCTCTCCCCCGCATCCTCACCTGCGGGCCTCCCCTCTGGATGATCTCCGCGCAAATGGAGGCAAATTCATGCTTGAACGTGTGACAACACTCTTCCATTTTCTTGAAGTGCCCCTCCAGTGATTCAGTGTTCCCTCTAAGCAATGTCTGTATCGCCCCCATGAACGAAGTGCACTCTAGATCCCCCACTCGCTGCTCAAGAGCGAGTAGGTGATGGAGACGATCGTTCAACGGCTGGTCCCTTTCCTCTTGGATCTCGCGGAGCATGAATCCATGCTTTTGCAGAATGAATGCCACCCGCTCCATCAGCTAGGAAAAAAACCCAGTCTCGCCAAGAAAGCCTTGAATCATGTCGGGGAAGGGGGCCGAGTAGGTCGTGGCAGCATCCAACTCAGCGCCGACAAAGATTTCGGTAGCATCTGCCAAGGAAAAGCGAGAAATTAGTGTGAATTAGTATAACAAAAAGCAAGGAGGGATTTCAGATAACTAACCAAGAGAGCCCCCCCCCCCCCTAACAAGATGGCACGAGGGAAAGCTCGGTTGGGCATAGAAGGGTCGCGAAGAGGCAGTAGCAGGGATTTCCCCGATCCAGTTCGCGGGAGGCTAGGGATACGAGGAGATCAGATACTCGGCGTTGAGGTTCTCACACCGCCACTCACCGGGGACTTTTACGCATTAGCGAGGTCGTGGTTGAGATCATCAAGAGGGGATGTAATTAGTGGAGTTGAGGGGATGTCGATGAATGGAGGCACTGTATGGAAAACATGATCAGGGTCTTGCTAGGCCACGGGGACAAGTTGAATTAAGTGACACTACTAAAAAAATGACTTTTAGCCACAGTTTTTTTTGCCACGGGGGAAAATCGTGGCTAATAATGAAGTATTAGCCATGGTTTCTATTCCATGGCTAATAAGCTAATATTAGCCACTGATGACTAAACCGTGGCAAATAACCCGACTTTTTGCCACGGTTTGCCTGCTTCGTGGCTAATAATCTAGTATTAGACACGGAAGCCTAATCTGTGCCAAAAGGTCGGATTTTTTTTAGTCCCACACCGCCAACTAAAAGATCAATTTGGGGTTATATTGTCCATTCTCAAATAATGTTTGAAATAAAATCGGCTCGCAGGCGGCGGCGGCGACAGCGCCGGCGGCGGCGGTCGGGCGACGGCGGCGACGGCAGCGGCCGCGGCCAGGCTGCGGCGTGCGGCCGAATCTTTTTTATGTTACAAACCCTTTAGCCACCGAAATTGAACCGTGGAAAATAAGGAGCTTTTAGCCACGACAATTGAACCGTGGCTAATAATTTATTTGCAACGGATTCAGCGTGGTTAATACTATTAGCCACGATCGTATTGCCCATGCCCATTTGTCGTGGGTAGGCTGTGGCTAAAAGTTATTTGCCACGGTTTTGGACTTTTAGCCACGGCAATCTGACGTGGCTAAAAGTCATTTTTCTAGTTGTGTGAGGAAATATTTTACTTACCAGGAATTTGCGCGTAAACAACCGGCTCACTCCGATTCACTGAAGTCCCCTAGATTTCTTTCGCCAGACCCTCCATGACCTCGATTAGAGCGTTGAGTTGCAAGGGCATGTGACATGAGTTCACCAGAGGCCAAGAAAAAGTAAGTTGAGCCGGAGATAAGGTCAAAAGAGAGCACCTAGAATATGGGGCCAATATCTTGGCTAGGTTGGGATGTAGGGGGCCAAGTGAGCTCATTCCCCGAGTGGGGTCAGCCCTAGTCCTCTTTATCACGCGATCCTCTGATCGTCTCACTGGAGTGCGCGAAGAGTGCTCAGTGGCGATGACCATCAGGGTAGCCATGGTCTTCTTATTCTTTTCTTTGTCGGCAGCAAGGCGTGCGAGAGTTTCCTTTTAGAGTAGCATAACATGGTAGCGTAGGGAGAAAGTTGGGTTAAGTGGGGGAGAAGGGGGTCTTAAAGGGGGACCTCCATCATGTGATATATATAGGATCCAGTGGGACCCACTAAGAGATTCCCTAAAAAGTCGCACTCGCCAAATAACGATGGGGTAGAATAGTCTTTCTGAGCCTGGGATAAGACTCACAAATAGAGGGGATTGTGTGCAACCCCGTATTTATCGAGTGACCCAAACCAAGCGGAAGCGACTGGCGAGAGGTTAGTACCCAACTTCACCAGGCATACACTACCCGCATGTGGGAGTCCTTTGGTGAGTGGGGTTCGCGAGCTCCTGCTCACTTATGGCAAGGAGGTGAGTGGCGAGTGCCCAGTTAGACTGAGCACTCGCCACTTAGGCAAGGGGCGAGTGGCGAGTGCCCAGTTCCACCAGGCACTCGCCGTCTGAGCGAATGAGACAAGGTCGGCCCGACTTGCCTGTCAAGAGAAGTGATCAACATTTTCGTGTGATCCCATTTTGTCCTGCCAATAGCCCCTCCAAACAGTGGAGTTTCGCTATTGTCAGACCACTTTTGGTTGCGTTTAGTAGAACCAAAATGCGGGATTTCGCTGTTGGTAGACTATTCCCAGAACTATAAGTAGACTCTCATGGGAACCTTTGGAGAGGACCACTTCTGGGTTTTTTGTCTCCCTTGACTAGCTTTGGTTGACAGGAGCTTCAGCTCATCATTCACCATTATTTTCGGGTGGGTGGTCGGGAGCTCTCGCGGCCCTCCAAAGGTGTCCGGTCCAACATTGGATTGGGATGGGAAGCAATCTAGGATCTTCCGGGTGTGTAGCAGAACCTCCTTGTTGCGACTTAGGGTCTATTTAGGGTTGTTCTAGTGAATATGTTTTCAAACTCTAAGTCCTCGTCCAAAACACCAACTCGGGAGAAGTAAACTTAAGCTACACATCCTGTCTGAACTCCTTGTTGAGCCGTGGTTTTCAGGTTCAACACATAATAAGTTTAACAATAATTATAACTAACAATAGCGATGTCCACACTCACGCATCCAACGATGTTAAACTAATACAATAAAGAAATGCTATCAAGAAAAGACAGTGACAGTAACTAAGTAAAAGCTCAACCAACACTACACAACATTATGACATATACACTAGATTTCTAGGTTGGCATAGACTTAACAAATACACAGCATCGAGACGCAAGCACTCAATCAAAATCAAGTCCAGACTAACGACTGAGACACTTATTCGTGGGGTAGATATGCCCACAGGCACCACCGCCAAAGCCAAATGGTAGGAGTGGCACGTCCTGGACACTTCTAGGATATTTAAGCACTATCATCCCTAGACCATACGTATGACTTTCTGAGCTCGTACTCAGTCCTTGCCCATACTGGCAGAACAACAAAAGAATCGAGGTATAGCTTAAGTAAAACTCCAGATGGCTAACACCTATGCAAACAACAAACAAGGCTAGGATGCACATTGTTGTTCGACTAGATATCCTAGAGCATTGTACAAACCCCTAGAGTGTGCCACCGGTAGAGCCAACGACCTGTCACATACAATCACATATAATGTATTTTCATACAAGCAGAGTTACATATAATGTAGGACATCATCTAAGGGAGGTGAACAACTCGATACTCTACCCAAAATTAACCCCATATAACTCTCGCCTCCGCCAAACCATAAAATCCCTCTAAATGGATTACTATTTAATACATATTTTTAGGCATGAGAGCGCATCCAGTAGGGGACCTAACTCATCCCCGACCCTAAAGAGGATTTGGGTTAGCCGCCTCATATGGTGAGCGACACGACCAATCTTTATCAGACATCATGTAGTTGATAGATTATTCTAACGGCGTCCATCCAGTTATTCTACCTGATCAAACACTAATCAATCATCTCCTCTGCCAAGGTCATGGAACTAATAAATGATTATATATAGGTATAACCATCTAATTTAAGTCTGTAAGACACATCAAATTAGGGCTCCAAATCACTCTCAGGCCTACAATAGGTTTTGGGAAAGCCGCCTCATATGGTTGGCGACGCGACCATGATTTAATAGACATCATGCTGTTGATAAATTATCTTGAAGTGGGTAACGCTAATGGCATTTGTACAACTATTCTACCTTGAGTCGACCAGACATTCCATAGACTGGGAATCTTCACCGCTGAAAGTCTCCGCCGCAATCGTCACAATTACCACCAATGCATGTCCATCGTTGATTTCGCCACACGATCGTAAGATTTACTTATGCACTCCTAGGGTCAAAATCTTTGAAATCAACTCATGGGTTGGGAATCGTCTGCCTCATATGCATCGATTATTGGCAGATACAGCTATGACCTATAAGGCATTAGACCATTATTAAAGTGTTACTTAATCGATGAAGCATCCTTGATTTGACATTTCAACCTCAAGTCCAAAATATGTAAAGACGTGCTAAATTCCATCATCATCATTAGTCCTGCTGCAAGCCCCACTTCTCGATTCCATCATAATCGTAAGTACTCGCTGCAAGCCCCACTTCTCGATTCCATCATTGTCGTAAATCCTCGCTGCAAGCTCCACTTCTTGATTCCATTGCACGATCACCGCGGGTTTCATCATGAGGTCCACTTTCGAAAGTCACTGTATAAATTAATATTATTTATCGACGCACGAGGATTGTTATTATGATCACGCACATCATTATCAATTATCGATGTGGGGCCTCCATTACTGAATCGTGCGCATCGATATAACTTGCCGATGCGCGACCATTGTTGTTTTGACCTCGTGCGCATACATAATCATTTACAGTAGCGTGATGATTGTGTTTTGATTGCGCGCACCAATATAATTTGTTGTTAACTGCGAAAAGTTCTGAATGCAAGAAAATTCAGATCTAAAGCCCAGGGGGAGGAAGGAACTCGCTTGAGTCCATACATGCCACCCAATAGCCAGGTATGCGGCATTTTTTGCGAACGCGGTTGTTATACACAGGTGTGTATATATTTTTCTATGCACACCTATGTAAGATTATGACACGTGGAGGGCCCACCAAAAACTTGGAATACACTGGTGAATCATCCTAAAATCCCTAAAAAAAACAATCGCGTAGACAGCCGCCCCTCCTCTTTCTCTCTTGTTCGCGGAGACAGCCGCCGGACCCTCCTCTTTCTCTCTTGTTCGCGGAGACAGCCGCCGACCCCTCCTCTTTCTCTCTTGTTCGCGGAGACAGCCGCCGACCCCTCCTCTTTCTCTCTTGTTCGCGGAGACAGCCGCCGGCCCCTCCTCTTTCTCTCATGTTCGCGAAGACAGCCGCCGGCCCCTCCTTCTCTCTTGTTCGCGGAGACAGCCGCCGACCCCTCCTCCTTCTCCCGTTCTCCTTCTCCTTCCTCTTCCGATGGCGCAGGTGAACCCTAATTTTTTTTGTCGGGAATTAAATATCTGCAATGAGCATGATGGTTGTTTAGTTCTGCATTATCACTCATGTCTTCAAAACATTACTGCAAAATACTGATGGAATGCTAATAGATTTCACTTTTTTTTACTCGTTATTACTGCAAAATACTGATGAAATGCTCACAGATATACACTCTCTTTGTTAAGCAAGACTGAATTTCTTTTTTCTTGTTTACACTCTTCCAGATGTCTTCCTGCATGTCAGTGAATTACATTTGATGGGGTTGCTGAATCATTAAGGTTGATACAAACTTGATTTCCTAGCTTCGACGGTGCTTTGCCACGTAAAGTTTCTTTTTTCAATGGAAGATATTACATTAGAAAATGATATGTCACAAAACCTTGAAGAGATTGATAAAGAAGTGCCTGAAGACTTCCAAACACAATTAGATGAACCCAAAGTTGGAATGACTTTTCTTTAAGAGGCAGATGCTTATACATTTTACAACAACTATGCGAGGAGAAAAGGATTTAGTGTTCGAAAAGATCGACTAAATCGCAGAGTAGATGGTTTTATTTTGTCACGTAAAATTGTATGTAGTTATGCTAGCCAACGTTCTGAACATCCAACACATGTTACACAAAATCCTCAATGCTCACAAAGAACATCATGCAATTGTCGTGTTGATTTTAAAGTTAGTAGAGATGATACATATTGGACTATTTCCCATGCCAATAATGACCGCAATCATAATCTTGTTAGTCCAAACAAAACATTTATGCTTCGTTCTCACAGAAAAATTTTGCATGGCACACTCAATATCATTCAACAGTTGGACAAAGCTGGCATTCCACCTTCAAAAGCATATGATTTTTTTGTTGAGGGAGCATCAAGTTCACAGAATGTTGGTTTTTTGCGTATGGATCACAAAAATGCGTTGCATTCTAATAAGATGAGAAACTTCGAAAGGAATGATGCACAAAACCTTTTGGATCACTTTAGAAGAAAACAAATTTTTGATCCAGCCTTCTTCTACGCTGTCCAGCTCAACGATGAAGGACAAATTTCAAATGTCATATGGGCTGATGGGAAATCTTTGACAGATTACTCTTTTTTTGGCGACGTTATTTGTTTTGATACCACATTTAAAACCAACAGATACGATTTACCATTTGCTCCAATATTAGGAGTAAATCACCACAAGCAAACAGTGATATTTGGTGCTGCTCTACTGAATGATGAAGCAACTGAATCATTTTTTTGGTTATTTGAAACATTTTTGCGTGTTGTTTCTTCAAAGCATCCAAAGACAATATTTACTGATCGATGTGCTGCAATGGCTAAAGCTATTTCTTTGGTGTTTCCATCCACGGCTCATCGGTTATGTTTGTGGCATATATTTGAGAATGCTGCAAAAAATTTGGTTCAAATATTTGCTAAAAATCCAGGTTTTGCAAATGATTTTAAAAGAGCAATATATGATCAAGATCGGAGGAACTACTACAAGAAACATGACAACAAATGATCACAATATATTCTTTGGAGGAAAATATTTGGTTAGAAGAACTTTGGAAGGTGTGAGAAAAGTGGTCGGCATTCCATAGGGCAAGCTCTTTCTGTGCAAACATGACAACTACACAACGCAGCGAATCTATAAATAATCAGTTTAAGAGACACTTTGGTAGAAAGTTAACCTTTTTAAAATTTATTGAAGAATTCGAACTTGCTGTCAATAAATTCAGAGAGAAAGAGTTGTATGAAGATCATAAATCTAAAAATTTTACACCAAACGTTCGTGTGCCGAGCATGCCTATGCCGATGGATGCAGTTAAAGAGTACACACGAACAATTTATGCAGATTTTGAGGAAGAATGTCTAAGTCAAATATCTTGCATTTGTGAACTTGTTACTTCCAATGAGGATAGTCATTTCTATAGAGTTAGCCCACCTGAAGAATTTAAAGTGGCATATGTCACTTACAATGTTAGTGATTATAGTTTGGAATGCTTTTGTAGGAAATTTGAAACTTTTGGTATTTTATGCATGCATGGCATGAAGGTGTTAACACATAACAAAGTATTAATGTTACCTAGCCGATATATTCAAAAGTGATGGTCTAAATTTGCAAAGGATGGTTTACCTTACCAAACACAAAATTATAATTATGAGGATGTTTCTTTGCAATATGGTAGAGTATCTCGAAATGCATTAGCTTTGGCCATGAAGTGCTCAAGTTCCAAACAAGCTTTGGACATGTTGGAACGAGGCATAGAACAGATGAGAGTACAAGCAAATGATATAATGCAGACAAATTATATCGCTGACATCGGTATGAATGTTAATTCCTCGAAGATAGGGACTGTTGAACATTGTGTACAAATAAAACCTCCTCCAATAAAGAGTGGTGGTCAAAGGAGAAGGATTAAAAGCGTCCTAGAACGAGCAACTAAAAGAAGATCATATAAAAATAACAGAAATTCTACTTCATCATCTGCAGTTATCGAGCAAGATATTCATGGAGTTGAAACACAACCTGAATCAGTGCTACATCAAATGGGCTTTTATGGGTTTATTGAATCAAGTATCTTTTGGTTCACAAGACGTTTCAAGAAGACTAAATTTTTAATATTATTTCTGAGTTTAAGTTAGAGATGTTAATGTTTGTGTTTTTACTGTTTTATGTTTGTATTGAGTCTTGCAATTAGAGATGTTACTGTTTTAAGTTTGTGATTTTACAGTTTTAAGTTTGTGTTCTTAGTGTTTTATGTTTGTATTGAGCAAATTATGTTACTGTATGTAGTTATGCTGATTTTGCGTCCTGTTTTATGTTTGCAAATTATATAGCTGTCTCCGCGATGTTTTAGGGATTTTAGGATGATTCACCGGTGTATTCCAAGTTTTTGGTGGGCCTGCCACGTGTCATAATCTTACATAGGTGTGTATAGAAAAAGCTATACACACCTGTGTATAACAACCGCGTTCATTTTTTGCGTCATTCTTGACACTCGATCTCGTCAGATTTATTGCTGAATCTGACGGGAGAGGTTGGATCTAGTGGAAGTAACATCAACATCCAGAGCCCGCTGCTCTTCTTTGTCTTCTTCCTCTACAAAATCGTCTAGCATTAACAACTTTGTGCATATAGCTATATCTTTTATGAACTACAGAAACCTTGCTCTATTTGATCTTGTTTCCTCTAATTAATGAGCAGTTCTTGTATTATCGTAAGGACAACTGCAAAAGTACCTCCAACAATACACTGAACCTCCTAGAAATCTGAATCGGCTTATCTCCAGCAACAAAGATTGGCACTTGGTAATGGTCAGGGTAGAGATAGAATCTTTAAGAGAGGGGTTCTGCCAAAAGTGGAAGAGAGAGAGAAAGAGAGATTTGAAGAGATAGTCTCTGCCGAAAAATGTGAGAGGGAGAGAGCTCGAGCTCGGGTTCTTGCATCCAGAGGAGAGCTCACCTTCCACGATGGCGGAACTACTTGAATCTGGAAGGGGCATTGGATAGGAGACGAGCTTGAGAGGAGAGATGGTCGACCATGAATGTATTAAGGTATATTTAATAAATGATAACAGATTTTTTATTGGGTTTGATATGGATCCGGCAGGCATCCATTAACTCGTAGGAGATTTAGACTTATGCCTATAAATATCATGCTGAGATCAACGTGGAGCTCGCTCAAAATTTGACAGCCACACGGAATGCTATTGGGATTTCCGATCGCGGAAGCGCAATACTCAGGAAAAACTAAATACATAGTCACAAGGAAATACATAGTTTGCACAATTTTATTAGCACAATAAAATTAGTAAGTACTCAAAATTAATAGATATATATCAAAAATTATATTGCAGAAAAACTCAGACTACGAAAATCCGCATGAGTAATATGACCTTAACTGCAATCCGTAAAACGGGCGCACAAGATTCGTACCAGAACGAACCTTCGTCGTCATCAGATGACCAACCACTGCCACCGAGAATAGATCCAAGTCAGGACTTGACCTTGTCGTGAACGTGCAACTCGCCAACGTCACCACTTATGCACAACCACCACTGCCTATGAGCATGCAATCATCGAGCATCACACACCTTTCCGCAGCCCGCGAATCAGATGACTTGCCACTACCCACATGCTTTCGCTCTTCGTTGCCAATACAGCCCGCAATCGGATGTCGACACCTACCGTTGTCTTCGTTCGTGCACTACCTCTCTCCTCTTCAAGGCTTTACCTCTCTTTGGTTTGGATTTTGATGTGTCTTCATGGCTTACTTTTCTCTCCTTTTATAAGGTCATTTCACATGCCTTTGCCTATTTTCAAAAAACTTTCTCGCATGTGAAACACATAGACGACTTGGAGAATTAACATCAACGGCCGGTAGGTAGAAACAAGAATTATGTGAGTTTGAAAAATCAAACCAACTCAACAGATGCTTTGAGCGCCGTCTCTGCTCTCGCGAATTCCATTCCCGATTTCTCGCAAGCAGCGACGTCTAGGAAATTGTTTCCCGTCGCATGTTTCTGTCGCTGTTCCAGTGCTCTCCAGCGCGCCGCTCCTCGCCGCGTAGGGTTTCGCTCCCGTCTTCCGTTGTCCCCAGTTTCCAGATCCAGTCGCCGGAAGGGCAAAGCAATTCCGCCGGTTCTTCCTTGCTGGAAACCTAAGCACGCCTCATCGTTTGGTCTGCAAGAAGAGCAGTTGCCGCCTGGTCCCTTCGCAAATCTGGAAGTGGTATATCGCGATTTCTGTGAAGTCTATCGGCGCACTACTCTCGTTCGCATGTAGATCAAGATCGCCGGAGATCTGGGTTGCTACTTGGAGGATATCCAGTTACAGGTTGTCAGATCTCTCTTCTATGTTTGGAGATCTATATATTTGTTTTTATTCTGCCATCTCTGGATCCAAGCACCGCTCTTCTCTTGATACTGTCACTGGAGATTTTTAAAAATTTCTGCTGGTTGTGAGATCCAGTTCTTGGATCTGGTTTTCTTTTCAAGAGAACAATATTTCTGTTCAATACTTAAAGGTCTCCAAATCTTGGTTATTTGAATCAAGACCTTTCATCAATCTCTCAAGGGCTGATTATATTGATTGGATGAGTCTTCGACAATTGCTCAGCGGGAGAGGAGGAGCAAACAAATCTTTGGATTGCTTCTGAAGAGACTGGATAGTCTTCGCACGGATCAGGTGACTTCTTTCAAGTTTTATCTTGTGATTTAGGTTGATACTGGAAATCCAGAGATTTGAAAATGATCCCACAATGTCAAAGGGAAGCAATCTCTCTTCTCTCATGCTGATGATAAAACTGGAGAAATTCTCAAATTCAGAGTTCAGTGCATAGAAGCAGAACGCCCAGTTCGGTATGAAGTGTTTAAATTTATTCTATACTATGCAATCTGATTTGGGTCTTATGCAGGAGGAGATGATGAGGATCAACGATGAAGGTTTTTGTCACAATTACCTCATCAATTATCTCTCCAATAGATTGATAGAGACCTATAGTAAGATGAAAACTACAAAAGTGATCTGAGATGCCCTGGAGGAATAGTTCAGAGAAGAAAAGGATATGTTAAAGACGCACATGGTGGACAAATCATGACTTTTACCTTCGCTGGAGACAGGGAGATCCTTCTATATGTTGTAGATTTTGAGACTCTTATAGAAAAGCTCAATAGTTAGAACATCCCTCAACATAATGGATTTGTTATAGGAGCCATCATTTTCAAGCTCTCATTGGCATGATACTCCTTCAAAATAGAGACGTATCGGAAGAAGACATGGGTTAGTCTTAAAAACCTTAAACGATTCATTTATATTGAGGACGAGGACCGGACTATTCATGCCTTAAAGACGGTTAGTAAGTAGAACTCTGCTCCAAACATGGTCATGCATCCTAAGCAAAAGCTTATGCATGAGAAGACTAAACCGCTCATTAGTGCACCTGTAATTGCCGGTACTAGCAAAAATATCAAGAAATTTAAAAGCAAGTGCTACAACTATAATAAGTGGGGTTTGTTTATGAATGCAAGCAATCAAAAAAGGGAGAATCCAGCATATCTAAGACTTATAACAAAGCAAATATGCTATATCAGACTCGGTCTGTCAACTTTGTTGCCATGATTGGAAAAAGGAAGACCAGTACCGAGTGGTGGCTAGATTCAGGTGCTACATGCCACATTTGCAACAATTTTGCGTTATTGAAGAATTTCACTATAGTTGAAGAAACTGTTACTATTGCGAATGAAGACACTGCTCAGGTACTCTAGATTGGGATTACAGATTTGCTACTTTCTTCTGGTATACATTTAATTTTGAAAATGTTAAATTTATACCTACATTAGCTGCCAATTTATTTCAATTAGCTTGTTGTGTGATACTGGTATGTCTTTTAACATTAGTAGCAGTAGAGTAACTTTAATGGTTAACTCAAATTACTTTGATTGTGCATATGTCTCAAACAGAATGTATAGATTTAGTCTAGCAAACGAAGTAGTAAATCAAGTTAGTTCAAATCTGATAGATCCTAAGATTTTATATGCAAAACTATGACACATGAACTTTAGAAAACTACTATTGCTATTTAAAACTCACAATATCCTTTTAGACACAATAATCAAGTTTGATAAATGTGAGATTTGTGATTGAACTAAATTAACTAGAACAACTTTTAGTCAGATTTTTAGTAGCACACAATTGCTAGAGTTAAACATTCTGATATTTATGTCTACAAAAGCCTTGTCACAAGAGGAGGTCAGAATTATCTGATAACTTTTATCGATAACTACTCTAGATTTAATCACATTTACCTTCTTAAATCAAAAGATGAAGCTTTTGAAAAATTTCATATTTTCAAAAATATGATAGAAAATCAACTTGACATGAAAATAAAAAGGCTAAGAAGTGATAGCGGAGGAGAATATATAGAGTTTAGAGATTTTCTTGTTAATAACGACATTATCTCTGAAACCATCACCCTGTATTCACCATAATCCAACGATACCATCAAGAGAAAAAAATAAAATTTTAACAAAAATGTTGAATTCTATGTTGTTGACTGCTAGCATGCCTGCGGCCTATTGTGGTGAAACTGTACTTGCATCATATCACATTCTTAATAAAGTTCTTCATGCAAAGTTGAAGCAAACACCTTATGAGTTTTGGTTTAAGAGATCTCCTAGATTTAATAATCTTAAGACATGGGGATATATTGCTTATGTTAGGATACCTAACCTTAGGAGATCTAAGATTGGACCTAGAACAAACACATGTGTCTATCTAGGATGCGCAGAGGATAATGTTATTGACAAATTTCTAGATCTCTCAACCAATACTATAATAGAATCTAGAGATGTCATTTTCTTTGAAAATAAGTTCCTTAAAGATTAAAATCTGACACTTTCAGATCTGCCATCCACTAGTGCTATTGTTATGCCAAAACACAAAATCTCTAACACTAAGCTTATAAGCATTAGTGGTTTAGAATCTGTGAAAAAATGAGAAGAAATGCGAACAAGAGATAAATAACCGCAAATTTTATTGCTCCAAAAAAGTAAGTAATGCATAGGTGTGCCGCCTTATTTATAGAAAATGGGAGAGATGGGAGAATACAACACACGATGTGACACTAAATACAAGTAGAGCGGACTGAGCGGTTTGACAAATACAAACTGCTCACTATACAAGCCATAACATTACAATTTCCGAACACAAGAGAAAAGTCTTCAGACACGCCGCTAAGCCGCACCTGCGGATAGCCAACAATCCGCAGTGCGGCTAACCATTACGTTGAAGTTATTGCATGACATTTGACCGCATACTGCGGGTTGCCACCAGACCGTATAGAGGATAAGCCTTGGACCAGAGCTGCGGCTTGGATTAGACCATTACAACTTCACAAGACCGCTGCGGCTTGTCATCTAACCGCTGAGGCACACACTGGACAGAACACTGCGACTTCTACTAAAACCATCATCCAAACAGCCTGTTGAGGACATCCACTAGAAGACCGGCAGGACAGACCGCTGTGGCTAGTTCGGCTAACCGCCCGAACTGATTTCCAACATACGGAATCATCCTAGCAGCCCGTTGAGGCTACTCGCTAGAAGACTGGCTGGACAGGCCGCGGCGGCTAGTTCGGCTAACCGCCCGAACAGAGTTCTAACACTCCCCCTCAAGCTGGAGCATATATGTCAACCATGCCCAGCTTTCCTCAAACCTCTGTGAACGAAGTAACCGGTTTCGTGAAGAAATCTGTCAGCTCTTTATCAGAAGTAACATAAGAGTTCATATCTGATTCTTCAGAATCTCTTCTCTAATAAAGTGGAAATCAACCTCGATATGTTTCGTTCTCTCATGAAAGACCGGATTCTTCGAAATGTATATAGCTGCTTTATTATCACAGAACATCGGTAGGGGGTGATCATAAAACTCTCCCAGATCTAGCAAGAGTGTTCAAAGGTACTTCAGCTCACAAGCAGTCAAAGTCATGCTTCTATACTCGGCTTTTGCACTCGATCTGGCAACCACAACCTGCTTCTTTCTCTTCCAACTGACTAGATTTCATCCAACAAAGATGCAGAAACCTAATGTTGACTTCCTGTCGCCCTTATCATCTGCGTAGCTCGCGTCAGAATAAGCCTTTACTTTAAAATGTCCCCTTTTCAGGAACAAGAGCCCTTTACTTGGTGCACCTTTCACGTATTCATGAATCTTCAGAGCTGACTGCATATGACACTCCCTAGAAGCTTGCATAAACTGACTTATTTTTCCAACAGCATAACAGATGTCTGGTCTTGTAACTGTCAGATAGATGAGTTTACCAATAAGACATCTGTACCTCGTGATATCTTCAAGGAGAAGAGAAGACTCACTCCAACATTTGTCATCTCCAACGGCCATAGGAGACCTAACAGGTTTAGTTCCAAGAAGACCTGTCTCTTGTGAAAGATCCAGAGCATACTTCTTTTGTGAAAGAACAATAGAACCAGGTTTCATAGATATCTCAATCCCCAGAAAGTACTTAGGAGACCCCATATTCTTCGTAACAAAATGTCGGAGTAGATGCTTCTTCGTCATATCAACACCTTTTCTATCATCCATAGTAAGAAGTATATCATTCGCATACACCACACGAATAAATTGCCCAGACGAGGTTTTTCGAATAAACAAAGAGTGATCTGCAGCGCTCCGAACAAATCCAGCAACAAAAATAACCTCATTAAACTTTTCAAACCAGGTTCTCAGACTCTGTTTAAGACCATAGATGGCTTTCTTCAACTTACACACCTGAGACTCTCTCTGAGCAACATACCCGGGAGATTGCTCCATATAAACTGTCTCGTTCAAATCCCCATAAAGAAAGGCATTCTTGACATCTAACTGAGGCATTTCCCAATCTCTGTTCACAGCCACTGAAAAGAGAACACGTATCGTAGTAATCCGGGCAACAGGAGAGAATGTATCAAAGAAATCCACACCATAAGTCTTCGTAAATCATTTGGCTACAAGACGGACTTTGTAACGATCAACAGTACCATCAGGAAGGTACTTGATAACAAAGACCCAACGACAACCAACCACATCAGCGCTAGAAGGAGTA
Source organism: Platanthera zijinensis (assembly GCA_039513925.1). Lineage (NCBI taxonomy): Eukaryota > Viridiplantae > Streptophyta > Magnoliopsida > Asparagales > Orchidaceae > Platanthera > Platanthera zijinensis. The sequence goes on along the minus strand of CM077081.1, from coordinate 62,103,044 downwards.
AGCATAAGAGACCAAGTACCCTGTTTAGTAAGAGTTTTCATCTCCTCATCCATAGCAGCTTTCTAATGTGGAATAATCAGAGCATCATGATATGACGCTGGAAGAACATTGGCCGAGAGGGCAAAAGCAAAACTCTGCGCCCGAGGAGACAGTCTGGTGTAAGACACCACACCAGTAAGAGGATGTTGAGTGCACGATCGAACATCTTTCCTAAGAGCAATTGGAAGATCAAAGTCAGTCATGTCTACTTGCTTAGATCCATCTGAAGGAGAGGTAGGCAAACTAGGAATCATGGGCAACGGCTCAACAGCGGAATCAAGAAGAGCAGGAGAGTCATAAGAAGAAGAAGGAAAAATAGTAGGCTCGGAACAAGGTGCAAAAATAAGAGGAGAAGGAACTGAAACATCAGTTAAAGGAAGAATGGAGGAGGACGAAGAGAAGAATGGAAAAGTCTCAAAGAAAGTGACATCGCCAGAAACATACTGCCGGCGGAGAACAGGATCATAACACCTATATCCTTTCTGAGTTGGACAATAGCCCAGAAAGATACATTTAATCGAGCGAGGTGACAATTTATCACAAGCAGAAGAAGGAGAATGAACAAAAGCAGTGCATCCAAAGACACGAGGAGTCAAAGAAAAAGGGTTCGCATCAGGATGCAAGAGAGAAGAACCGCATGCCCTCAATAAGACTTGGGAACATACATATGAGTAAGAAGGCTCCGAGCCACATCAAGCAGATGACGATTCTTACGTTCAGTAACACCATTTTGTTGCGACGTATAAGTGCAAGTGGTTTGATGAACAATACCATGATCAACACAAAACGACGTAAACTGATGACTAAGGTACTCCTTAGCATTATCAGACCGAAGGATTTTAATATAAGTATCAAACTGTGTATGAATCTCATTATAAAAATCAGTGAAAATAGAATAAAGTTCACAACGTTCACGCTGCAAATAAGTCATGTACAGCAGGAAAAATCATCAATAAATGTCAAAAATATAAGCTACCCCTACCAACAGTTTGAGTAGGAGCAGGGCCTCATATATCAGAATGGATAACATCAAACGGACGAGAAGAACTGCGTCCTTTGCTGGCAGGAAAAGTAGAATGATGATGTTTCCCAAACTGACAAACTTCATAATGAAGAGAGGAATCACCCCGAGGTAAATCAAGCAGAAGTTGATAGAGGATCCGAGGAGGAGGATGTCCAAGTCGAAGATGCCACTGAAGGAGAGGAGAGGAGGTAGAAAAAGCAGAAGAAGTATCAAGATAGAACAAGCCGCCGCTCTCAGTCCCAGTAGCTATCATCTCCTTGGACTGAGGAACCTGAAAGGCACAAGTAGAAGCAGTAAAAATCGTTTCACAGCCAAACTGCTTACAAAGAGCAGTAACAGAAAGAAGATTGCAGGGAAAGTTAGGAACATAGAGAGTGTCCCGAAGCTGAAGAGAAGGAGTAACATGCACAGTGCCAGACCCGTGAACCGGGGACGATGAACCATCAATAATAAGAACTAGAGGTAAGTGGTTACTCGTTGTAAGAGAAGAAAAAAACTGAGAATTCCCGGTCATATGAGTGGTAGCACCAGAGTCAATAAGCCACCTACCCGTGGTAGCTAACTGAGCAACACCCGAAGTGGCAAGAGATGCAGTAGACTTCTTGGCAGAATCAGCAGAAGTAGGACGAAGATGAGGGTGTTTGACCCAACAACAATCAATCAGGTGGCCAGTCTTGCCACAATGAGAACAAAGATATTTTGTATAACCACGACCTCCAGTACGACCACCTCGACCACCAGAATGATCATGACGGGCAAAATGTGCAACAATATCAGGACAGGGAGAAGGGAGCTTAGGACGCTGAAGTAGAGTAGTAACAACGGAAATCCGAGTAGCAGTAGCATCAAGAGTCGGAGTGTCTGCCTCTCCGAGAATCTGTTGGCGAATCAGGTCATAGGAGTCAGGAAGACGAATTAAGTAGAAAACCACCAGGAGATCCTGAAAATGTTTTTTTTAGTCAGCAAGATCAGCAGAAAAGGGACGATGTTGAAGAAGTTCAGCCCCAAGACTCTACACCTCCTGATAAGCTACAGCAGGGGTCATAACAGGACGAGCAAATAGATCAGCATACAGAGTGTAGATACGCGAAGTATGAGCCCCTTTAAAATATAAAGCAGCCAGATGAGTTAACGCAGCTTTGACTGTTTGATCATATCAAATGACAGGAAGACACTCATCAGACAAACTGTTGGCCAACTAAGTACGGACCAAGGCATCAGAAGCATCCCAATCATCGTAAGCAGCAGAGCCAACGGGAAGAGGGTCATCAGTCAAGTGAGAGCGCTTATGTTGAGAACGTAAAAGGAAGACAAAAGACACACTCCAGTTAGGATAATTTGGGCCCGTAAGCTTGGACAACGTACCCAAATTACCTGAAAAAGAAACAAAGGGAGAAGAATGAGAGAAAGGAATAGGGAAAGTTGCAGAAGATGACGGAGTGTCCATGAAGAAAGCAAGCAAGCCGCTTGGATAGGAAACTATAGAAGAATCCGCGCGAACAGAAAGAACAAACTGCCCGGTCTCGGTGACCACACACCAGCAGCAGGGGAAATGCTACGACCCAAGGGCAGAGAAGCCGCGCAAAAGGAAGAAGAGCAAGAGACCGCGCGAATAAGGGGAAACCGTGTGACCAGAAAGGAAGAACGGGAGGGAAGAAGCCGGACAAAATCTGAAGAAGGGAGGGACAAAAAAAGACAGCTCACACGGTTTCAAAAAACAAACCGCAACAAGAGCGAAACAATTTTGGAGCAAAAGGACCGGTTTTCTTCTGATACCAAGTGAAAAAATGTGAACAAGAGGTAAATAACCGCAAATTTTATTGCTCCAAAAAAGTAAGTAATACATAAGTGTGCCCCTTTATTTATAGAAAACAGGGGAGATGAGAGAATACAACACACGATATGGGACTAAATACAAGTCGAGCGGACTGAGCGGTTTGACATACACAAACCGCTCACTATACAAGTCATAACATTACAACCTCCAGACACAAGAGAAAAGTCATCAGACACGCCGCTAAGCCGCACCTGCGGATAGCCAACAATCCGCAGTGCGGCTAACCATTACGTTGAAGCTGCTGTAAGACATCTGACCGCATACTGCGGGTTACCACCAGACCGCATAGAGGATATGCCTTGTACCAGAGCTGCGGCTTGGATCAGACCATCACGACTTCACAAGATCGTTGCAGCTTGTCATCTAACTGTTGAGGCGCATACTGGACAGAACACTACGGGTTCTACTAAAACCATCATCCAAACAGCCTGCTGAGGACATCCACTAGAAGACCGGCAAGACAGGCCGCTGCGGCTAGTTCGGCTTACCGCCCGAACTGATTTCCAACATACTGAATCATCCTAGCAGCCCGCTGAGGCTACCCGCTAGAAGACTTGTTGGACAGGCCGCGACGGCTAGTTTGGCTAACCGCCCGAACAGAGTTCCAACAGAATCTAAAAGGTTATTTAATAGAGAAAGAGTAATTAAAAGTTTCGGTACAGACTTTGTGACGTACCAAGTTAAAGCTGATTCATCGACCTATAAGGAAACGATGAGATCTAGAGATTCTCTATTATGGAAATAAGTCATAGATGATGCGATGAATTCTATCTTACAAAACCACACTTGAACTTTAGTTGACTTGCCCAAAGGGGCTAGAACCATTGGAAGTAAGTGGGTTCTGAAAAAGAAGCTCAATCCTGATGGGAGTATCACTAAATACAAAACACATCTAATTGTCAAAGGCTTCACTCAAGTGAGTAGTATAGACTACTTTGATATATACTCACATGTTTGTCACATTGCGATAATTAAGATTATTTAAGCTTTAACATATATTGAACATCTCACTATTCATCAGGTGGATGTCAAGACTGTATTTTTTAATGGAGATCTAATTGAAGAGATATACATGCACCAACCTGAAGGGTTTGTCATAGAAGGTCTAAAAAATAATGTCTGTAAGTTGATTAAGTCACTATTCTGATTGAAGCAAGCACCATAATTATGATATAAGAAATTTGACACTTGCGTTAAAGACATAGGTTTTAAATCAAGCATGTCAGATAAATATTTGTATATAAGAACAAGTTCAAATAATATGACAATTATATGTTTGTACGTTGATGACATGTTAATTCTAGATACTAATCCGACTGCGGTGGAAGACATGAAAGTTATTTTGACAAAAAAATATAGCATGACAGACTTAGGTGCGGTGAAAATCATCCTAGGAATGGCAGTGAATTTCACTAAGAAGGGTATAATCATGAGTCAGAGTCACTGCATCAAAAATCTATTGGAAAAGTGGGGATATAATAGGAGCAAAAAGAATAAGACTCTATACGGTTATAACAATAGATTGAAACTCAATGAAGGTTCATCTATTATATATTTTGATTACTCCAAACTTATAGGAAATCTCATATATGCTACAACCTGCGTTAGACCTGATATCGCATTTACGGTCAGTATGTTAAGTAGATTTACTAGTAATTCTGAGAAGGACCACTAGGATGTCTTAGAAAGGCTAATAAGATACTTAAGTATACTGAGAAGTATGATTTATGTTACAGTGGACATCATCCAATACTTGAAGGGTATTCTAATGCCTCCTGGTGCTCAGATGTTGGTGATAGTAGATCAACTAGTGGTTTTGTGTTTATACTAGAAGGAGCTCTCGTAGCTTGAAAGTCTAAAATATAGACGTGCATTGCACCATCTTCTATAAAATTAGAACTCTATGTTTTAGCTTTAGCAGGAGAAGCAGCAGAGAGGATTTGAGATCTGATAATGGAAATTCTAATGACGAGTCTGAAAATGCACTATATTTCAATTTTTGTTACAATCAAGCCACAAAAACCATTGCAACGAGTATATTGGTCAATGGAAAGGGAAGACAACAAAGAATGAAATAAGTTTGGTTGACCTATCTCACAAGTTAGGGGATAATCTTCCTATTGGACTTGAGATCAAAAAGATAATATAGTAGATATCCTTACTAGGGGCTTATGTAAGGTTCTTACATCTAAAATATCGGGAGAGATAAGATTAAAGTCTATTTAGTAGAACTTAATATATTTCTTATATTTTAAATTTAAGAACATAAATCTGCTTACATTTAAGAATCTAGTTTTAGTACACTGAAATATTTCAGATGTCATAAGATGAAAGTCAGAGATGAATAGTTGTTAGTCATTCCGAACTTGATGACTTAAACAATTATTTCTAATTAAAGATTGATTTGAGTATCATTCTAAAAAAGAATACAAAAGTTGATGATGTGTTTAGATATTAGGATTAATAATTATATCATTCCAAACTTGATAATATAATGGTCACAGATTATTGTATCATTCCAAACTCGATGGTATAACATAATTGTGAAATAGTGAATAATAATCTTAATAATCGAAGAAACATAGTTTGATTTTATAAAATCAGATATTTTAAACTTTTTGAAATTAGATACAGATATTGATTTGTGATTCTTTCTTCTTAGTTAAAGTATTCTATTCTTTTACTATTAGAACTAATCACTTTATCTTTGATAGTAAATATTTGAATTTATAGAGTTTTGTCTCATGACATTCTTATTGTAACTATTTACAGATCAAAAAGAGAATGGAGGAGAGAAAGTTGATTTCGACCAAGATAATGATCTGTTGTTTGAGTGGACCAGAAATCAGCTATTAGTATGAGTTTTCAGTTCTATTTACTTTTATGTTGGGAACTTTTGTTTGAGTTTAGATTTATCTTTTACTCTAAAACTCATGTTTATGTTTTTTGAAAAACTCATGTTTATCATTATTAACTCTTGTTTTAAGTAATATGTTATGTGATACCATTTATATAAAGTATATGAGGAGATTATTGAGGTATATTAAAATGATAACGAGTTTCTTATTGGGTTTGGTATAGATCATGTAGGCATCCATTAACCCGTCAGGGATTTAGGGTTACACCTATAAATACCCTGTTGGGGGCAATGTGGAGGTCGTTCAAAACTTGACGGCCACACGGGATTCTTTGAGCGCACTGACAGAATAAAGCTCACCTATTTAATTGGTGGTTCACTCGGAAGGTGTGTTCTCCAAAGAAACTTTGTCGTCGTCGGAGCTTGGAGGTTGCTGGCTGAAAAGAGAAGAGGGGGGGGGCTCGAGGGTGCTTGATGACACTGGATTGAGTTTGGAGGGGAATACCTAACCTTATAAGTATATATATATAATATAAATTATCATGATTATTATTATTATCATTATTATTTAATTTTAATATTCAAACGCTCGTATCTCGCTCTAGATAACTCAAATTTTGCCCCGGACGGGCTTGTTTTGACCGTCTTGCAGACACCCACCCACCAGAACAATTTGAGGTAAGTTGCGAGTTCGTTTGCTCATTTTACAATCTCTGGAGCATTTGGGCCAATTTACTTGTATTTCAAAAACTGCCCAAATGACGTTGGAATCGTGAACGAACAACTCTGTTGGACACAAATTATCGTCACGAATCTAACAAAATTGACTGAGCTGAATTCCGAAGCTGTTTGCTCAATTTTCACAAATTAGGAAAATATGTTATTTGCAAACCACGTTATAATTTCGTTGATTCACATCGGAATCAAGCGCGGAAAATTTTGTTGAACTTCTATAAGCTTCATGAGTCTAACAAAACTGGTTGAGGTGAATTCCAATGTCGTTTGCTCAAAATCATATTTGAGGCGTCGTAGAGCTCGAGGCGATTACTTTGGTCAACTTCGTATATTTGCATATGAATGCGACAAAATATACGTCGTTGAATCCATATTGGTCTTACTAGTGTAACATCACTGACCGAAGTCCTTTCTGAACTCATTTGCTCAAAAAACTTATTTGAGTCATTATAGCTCGAAATCCGGAGTAAACCACTTATAATTGGTTCACCGAACCAACCGGGTCACTCTAGTCCTGAATAGGCTCACCAAGGGAGGTCGATTGAACCAGTTAGGTCCCCTAGGGGTTCAATCGATCGGGTCAGAATTTTGGGATGTTACAAACTAATAAACAAAGAGAAATTCTGTCCCTAAAAATATGAATAGAGCAGGGGGGTTTCGGATGAGAGAAAAACTTACTCTTCATAGACAATTATGGATACTTCACTCATAACAATTTCAAGATCATAAATACATTCTTAATCATTACAATTCATACGTAGAATTGAGATTCTATGAGCGCTCTTGTCTTGTAAAGTCATATGAACTAATAGTGGCATGAACTGTTTCAACAATAATTACATCAGTCTAAGCTAATTCGATTATGATTTAATTTCAATCACACAACATACAAAAAGGTATTATGTGAGGACATAGTGTGTATGACATAATGCAAGCTATTCATTTATAAACACACGATGCATTAGGATATCGCTACCAACCTCTCCATCGCAGTATAGGTTCCATGAAATAACAAAACTACCAAGTCACTAGCTCGTTTACACCTTGCAGGACTGAATCTCAAAACACTAGATCCCTATAGCAAATGCCATCAATGGTTACCATGCATCAATATCTTCTCTGTCTGTCATGAGTCTCCAACACACCTCCTCGACAATTTATTTAGTTTATAATATCAATACATTGTATATGCAGACCAGTGCATCGATACAACTATTGTGAATTCATGAAAACTAGAGACAAAATTGAGAATATCAAAGTTTGTCTCAAAACTACATGTCAAATAAGGTGGATAAGCCAACAATGCTTTAATCGGGGTTTAGTGTATATATAAAATATCGTGAGCACAATCTACTCATCACTTGTTCACACCTTACAAAGTCCGACATACGTCTCGTGATTTCACATGGTCTAAAATTTTCTCCTCATATTTATAATGTAATTGCATGAATTTGTTAACTTAACAAACCATGCTACAAAAATTTTCATGTGGTCATCTGACAAACCATTGATCACTGAGAGGTACTACAACACTATCAAAAGGGTTTAAGTTTTCATTCAACTACACTCTCAATCTAAAAGTTAAGGAATTTAAAATAGTTAATTGACTTAACTGATTATGATATTATCTCTTAAGTGCTTGTTCAGCAAAAGAGAAGATAACTTAAAAGAATCAACATTTTGACTTAACCACCAGAGATCAATATCATCAGAGTGCATTGACAACACACGAAATATTTTTGGTGGGCAAATCAAATTATCGATTATAATAATTATATTTCTTCATTAAATTATTTGACTTCAAAATCCCCCAATAAAATAAAGAGGAATCAACCTGGGGTGTAAATGAGATTATAATTTACTTTACTCCAAGGAGCACACGGGTTTGTAGAATACTTAAATCCTAATAAAATAAAGAGGCACAAACCCGAGGTCATATGAAAGTGAATGAATTTAGATTCATTGAGGGTGTGCATGGAAGTGTCAAAAATATTTATGAAGACTATTACCTTCTGACACTCGATAACCAAATAGTATGCTACCACCCTTGAAAAAAAATATTTTGTTTCTAAGTAGCCTACAAACTTTTTATTTGAAATTTACCTTGCTATGTTTGTTGTCATGTCCTAACTATTCTCGTATCTAAGTTATCTAAAGTTAGGCTAGTTAATTGGAGTTTACTAAATTAGGGTGGTTGTCATATCCCCGTTACGTTTGTTCTCATGTCTAAGTTGTCTAAAGTTGAAAATTTTCGATTGATTTTCTACTTTATGTAGATTGATCTTAAAGTAGTGCATGTTTTCTGTCTTTAATTGTCCTTCGGGTCCACCACCATTTCCACTGCATTAGTTCGACCCAAACCAAACAATGATGATTAGTGAATCAGAAAGGTGTTTCTGTGACTACTACTGGCTCAAGCGATCGATTTGCCTCTAATATTCCTTTGTAAGGCCCCCTTCAAAACTGAGCACGACCAGGGTATCTTATCATACACCACTGTCAATCCACAATAAAGAAGGAAATAACAGAAGAGTAGAGGTATGAACATCTTAAACCACTCCCATCATTCTCTTTGAATGACACAAAATGATGAAGTTGCTAAGCGAACAACCATCATACCCTAACTAGGGTACATTGAGCAGTAAAAAAAGTGGTACTAGCGGAAGATTAGTAGCCACATAGTAGACCACAAAAATATATGAGTAAATAAAAACAAGACATAAATAGCTACAATAATGACACAATAGCCCCACAATCCATGTACAACTGGCTATAGAAAAATCCCAGGGCTCTCAAGTAAAATGCCAAGCCAGATAAAAGCTAATATGTAAAGTGTTGTAAATATGTAATCTAATGAGCTAACTACATGACAGAATACATTGCTCATTAGATCACATATTGAGCCCACGTTGTGTCCACATCTAATCCACATCAAGTATATGTAAGTCCAAGTCGAGTCCACATCAAGTCCACGTCGAACCCACGTTAAGTCCACATCAAGTCCTCGTCATGTCTACATCATAGCTCATGTAACTCCTAGGGTGGTGTCAACAAATGGTGAGAGATAGCAAATACTGCCGTATAAGCTAAGTCGTTTCCCACCCCTCCTCCTGATCCACTTATGTGCTCAAGGGAGGTGGTAAGCTGTCCTGCAGTATGTGTTAGCACACCGTAATATGTATATATATATATAAGCAGTATGAATAATTGTATGTTTAAGGAGTCAATATTAGTAATAAGATGTGTGGTAATAAAAAATGACAGTAAGTAAATCACATCATTATTTCTATCCTAGCGGTGTCCACAATGCGAACACTCTTGTATGCACGTTAAATTATATAAGAGAAACAATCACTAGCAGAACTAAAAAAAATTCTCTGCTAGGGCACAATTTATAAAGTAAACACAAAAGTTTAAATTAAATAGTGTATGCGTAGAAAGCGACTTAAAATTGAACATAGCCTGGCAATTAAATAATAGATGACGACATATCACTATAAGTATTGCTTAGTTCAATTATAATTGAAAAATAAAAATCTAATTCTAATAACTTATAAAATTACTTATCATAAGGAAAGATGTGTAACAAAAGCAAGGTTAGAATAGTGGTAAAATGGCTGAAGCTAAACTAAATGTCAAAAACAGAACTCAGTTTCATACATTATTACTGAAAAAGGTGAACTGATTTTGGCTTTTAGTGATCCAAATGTAGAAAATAGAACTTGTTAAATCAGTTACATATTACAGAGGACTGAGAGGAGTCCAAATGAAACTTGCAATGAGTTAGGAGCCAAAGTCGAACTAGCAGTACACCCGAAGGATCAACCGCCTACTGCCGACGAGACGGAATTGCCTGCTCTAAGTCTAGTCATCCTCATCTCCTCGAAGCAGAAGGAAGAAGAAGATGAATCGGGTGCTTTAATCTTTGTCAAGTTGCTTCAAGTAGCTGAATCGAGCACCACCACAAGCTCATCCATCTCATCGTCCATCAATAGGCATGGATGTAGGCGGAGATCAGAGATTTTCTTCGGAATGAAAGGAAAGAAGGGGAAAGAAGGAAGGGGAAATAGAGCAGAGCTAAATTAGCTAATAAACACAGTTAGCAAAGTCGCGATGGGTTTACAAGGAGGGTAAAGAAGGAAGAGGAAAGGTGGGCATATCTATGCTAATAGGCAAAGAGCTATTTCTAGCCAAAATTTTATATACGTGTAGTGTTGGAAGTTATGGTCCCTAAATAAATTGAGCCTTCTCCTAATCTTATTTTCATGCTTCTCTTGCATTTAGCGAAAAACTCTTCTCCCAAAAATGCTCTGCCTCGCAACTATTCGTTGGAGGCGACGACCTAGCTGCTCCCTCTCTAGGAAGGAAAACTGTGCATTTCTTCTACATCACAACTCTTCCCGGCAGCAGGTGACGACCTAGTAGCTCTCGCTCATGTCAGAAAACACAAAATTACTTTGCGATGGCGTCTCTTCCCTGGTAGGCGACAACCTAGATCATCCATGTACTATTGGAGAAGACTGTGTTTCTTCAGTAACGTTCCTGAGTACCTACCTCGATTTGCCTCCGACAAATACAAGTTCTCCTCCCTTGTTTATCTCTTCATTGACCCACATGCGGCTTAGGATTTTTCTTTGCCTTCCTGTTATACTTCACTACATACATTCTAACTTCTAATCCGTGTAACGTAAATGGGCAGGAGATATGAGAAAGACTCAAAATGAAACAAGAAGCGATTCATTATTTTCTTCGGAAACAATTGTAATTCTTCATCTCCTGCTAAATTTTGTCATTAATATTGTTTTGAGGTTCCATTTGACTATAATTATGTGAAATGTTGATGTTTATAAGATCAAATGCGTTATAACTCGGGTTTGTATTTTGAACTATAATTATCTATTGTTTTGAAACTGTAAATTTTAACTTTAACTAGTAAGTTTTTTGGAACTATAATTGAAGGAAAAAATTTGTAGTGTATGTTGGATTGTTAATTTTCATCTCATGCTAAAATTTGTCATTAATATAGTTTTAAGGTTCCATTTGTCTGTAATTTTATGGAATGTTGATGTTTTTTAGATCCTGTACATTACAACGTTGGGGTTTGTGATTTTGAACTGTAATTAGCTAAGGTTTTGAACCTGTAAATTTTAACTGTAATTAGTATTGGCCTTGGAATTGTAATTGAAGGAACAAATTTGTACTGTATGTTGTGTTGTTAATTTTCATTCCATGCTAAAATTTTTCATTAATATAGTTTTGAGGTTCCATTTGTCTGTAATTTTGTGAAATGTTGATGTTTTATAGATCCTGTACATTATAATGCTGGGGTTTGTGATTTTGAACTGTAATTAGCTAAGGTTTTCAAATTGTAAATTTTAAGTGTAATTAGTATTGGTTTTCGAACTGTAATTGAAGGAACAAATTTGATCCATCTATTGTGTTATAAATTGACTGTATTTTGTAACATTATAAATAACCCAATTATTAGAAAATTAGGGACTGTATGTTGGACTATATATCATCATCATGTACTAAATTTTCTCATTAATATAAATTTGAGGTTCTATTTTTCTATAATTTTGTGGTATGTTGATGTTTTTTAGATTTGTACTTTATTACTTAACAGTTTATTTTTGAACTATAATTGTTATGGTGTTTTTGAACTGTAATTATAACTGATTTTGAAATTGAAATAAATAGCTGACATAGATTGTGTTCTTTGTAAAGAATCATGTTGTGTTTCCGATTGTGCATTTAGAGGAAGATGCTTATATATTGTATTGTGATTATGCACACCGGATTGGATTTAGTGTGCGAAAGCAACGCGTTACTTACTGTACACATACAAGAACTATCAAAGTCAGAGAGTACAATTGTTCAAAATCTGGAAGTAAGTGTCTAAAGCCATCACTAAAGAAGTACTGTAAATTAGATACCCTCACCCGTTGTCTTGCTTGTATCCATTTCATTCTAATTCAGACGGCAAGAATTGGAAAGTAACAAAATTTGTCGAGGAACACAACCACCTGATGGCAACTGAGAAAGAGAGTCATCTAATTAAATCTCGTCATTCTATATCTGAAATGCAGGGTAATCTCATTAAAAGCATTACAGTTGCAGGTATTAAATCTGTTGATGCATACAACTTTATGTTGGATAAAGCTGGAGCTCCTAAAAATATTGGTTTTTGTAAGACAGATGTGTTTAACTATATTTAGCGTGAAAGAGCAATTTTAATTGAAAGCGGTGACGCAACTAGATTGCTTGACATATTACAAGAGAAACAGTCGAATGATAACATGTTCTCATTCTATGTTCAAACAGATGAGATGAAAAGGTTTACGAGTTTCTTTTGGATGGATGGCCATAGCAAACTTGATTATGATTGCTTTTCTGACATTCTAGTTTTTGATATAATATATCATTCGAACAAGTATAATCTTGCATGTGCACCTTTCATTGCGGTGAACCATCATTGGCAGAACATTTTCGTAGGGGGGCTTTCATTGCAAAAGAAACTATCGAGTCGTTCTGTTGGGTTTTGGGGTCATTATTGAAGTGTGTTGGTAGCAAGAAACAAATATCTATTTTTATAGATCACAAGACATGTCTGCTGCTATTGAGCGAGTGTCACTAAGTCTCGACATCGGTTGTGCCAATGACACATCTGCAAAAAGGCACCTTCTAAAGTTCCTAGCTTTAACCATGACAGTAATATTCATGCTTTTTTCTATCGATACATGACGAAGTGTGATGGAGAAATTGACTTTGATAGATATTGGCATGAGATGATCATGAGAGGAAATTTACAGGATAATATATGGTTGAACGATTTGCACAATGCAAAGAGAAAGTGGTTGACTGCTTTTAACAAGGATGTGCTGGACCTTATAATTTTATCAACCCAAAGAAGCGAATCAACTAATAATTGTTTGCATGGGTGTTTTAAGGGTACTAGTTCTCTAGTTGAGTGTTTTCTTGGCTTAGAAAGGCTTGTCACATCATGGCGTAGGGGGGAAGCGTGAGGGGGATTTCAAAAGCAAGAATGATGTGGTTACCTAGAAGCAAAAGACATGTGTCTTGCTAAAGCACGCTTCGAAACTATACACTGGAAAAATATACGGAATTTTTGAAAAGGCCTACACAGAGGGAGTACTTGGATTAAGCATTGTCGATGAAACACGATATGATGATGAGCACATGTTATTTGTAATAAAGAACTGTGATGGTTCTGAGGATGACAAAAGATGGATTGTAAACTTCAACTCAACCACATTTGATTCAGATTGTTTGTGTCGAGGATTTGAGACCAAAGGGCTACTATGTCAACAAATTTTAAGAGTCTACAATTTGAGGAATGTAAAGCAAATTCCACTGAAATATGTGCTCAAATGATTCATTATTGATGTAAAAAAGGCATGTACTTTCCCAATATACCATCTATTATAGAGTATGATTCAAACAAGATATTTAGAAACCATCTTATGTGTTCTAGTTACAATTTAGCTACCCGCATTGAGAATTACATGCCGACAAAAATTCACATTTTGAAAGTTATGAATGTGTTGATAAATTATACATATGAGATATTGGATAAAGATGAGAAGGAAAAGACAAGATTTGTATAACTGGAAAATCCTAATAATCCACCAACTATTCTAGATCCACCTATGAAGAGGCGAAAAGGTGCAAGCAATGCTCGTATGAAGGACCACTGGGAATGAGGGACTAAAAAACACATACTAATTACAATTATTTAATAACTTTGTTTGTTTTTTCATGGTGTAGTTTAACTCATTTATTAGTTCGAAATTATTCTAATATTTTTCTTTTATCGACTTGTAGGGAAAAAAGGTTTGGCTCAATTCTTCCGATATCGTTTTTGATGATGACCCAAACCCAAGCAAGGAGTTATACCTCAAGGGTGATTGCAGTTACAAACACCATTCAAATATTCCATATGTTTCTTAAACATTATATTCTCTTCTTCTAGATGAAAATTATGTACGAACCTATATTTTGTGGTGTATCTAAAGAATTACAATGCTAATTGCATCTTGTGTCTTATCTTAAACATTATAATTTATTTTTCAATTGTAATGCATGTTATTTCTGGAAATATAAATGTACTGTACTTTTTGACTGTAATTCAAATGATTTTTAGAACTACAATTGTTACTCGTACCTTTTTTTGGCATATGAGAAGCATATATTACACGAAAATCAACCAAAAAGAGAAAGTCGTTGCGAAGACCGTATGACAAAAAATAGCATAGAACTTCTAACTAATACCTAAGGAGATAGGGGATGGCTGATCAAATAACAAGAGTTGAAGAGATGTATGTTATCTTTACAACTGTAAATATACTGTACTTCCGGACTGTTAATTTGAATTGTAATTAAAATGATTTATAGAACTGTAATTAACGTAGAAAAAAACTGTAGTCCTGCAACAATTGTTATAAAGCAAATTAAGGTGACACATAATATCGCATGTCATGGACTATCCACAAATATTATTGCTGAACAATAAATTAAGGTAGCAAAAAATGGATGCAAATATTCAATGCTAGCAACATGTTCAAATAATGTTCAATGTGAACTAATTTCAGCAAATGTTATAATTAAATCCGCTGCAATTTCGGTGCGGAATTTTGTCGTCTCACCAGGCCAAGAATTGTATTCTTTCTAGGACATTTCTTCGATTGATAGCACCCCCTCCATAAATTTCAGAATGAATACACCACAGTCATTACCATTTCCTTGTTGAGGCAATCTAGGAACTTCTATAATTGCCCAATCCTTAATGTCAGCTGGAAGTGCTCTAGTTGCCTCTTCATGGAGTAATTTTACCTACAAGATAGCTCACAAAGTTAATAAATATTTAAAATTTTAATGTTAGTTCATTATTTTAAAAATAGCTTACCAATCTCGGTAGGCCTAAACGGTGACGCTTTCTTTTCATATAGTCGTAAAACTCTCATTTATATTCTTTTAAGCGGCACACCAATAATGCCCAATGATTTGTTAGGTGACATAGCATGATAATTACTTCACTATTTTTAACACTTTGTTTGGTTAAATGACTGATTAGACGCCTAGTATTTTGGGTATTGATTCTCCTATATTACTGTGGAGCAATGTTAATAATCATCAACGCAATGTGTAGAATAATTTATAACACTATGATAGTGTACTTACAGCATAGTCCGATGAAACATAAAAAAAATGCTTTAGATTCTCCTTAAACGGCTTGATTTTGGAACTAAGTGTCAATACATACGCATTTAAGTGTGTGTTGTGCAGCCACTGACCTTCAAGCAGGTCATTCATTCCTCCTCGGGTCATCAGGATATTTCTAGTATTAAAAACGGTGTTGCTGCTGAAAATAGGAAACAAAAAAGTTACTATGCCGCATGGATTTATTAAAATATATACATTATTTTCAAGAGCGATATTACCTTTCTGGGAATTTTTCCAACATATCATCTATAACCTTACGCATCGAAGCCGTTATGTATGGCCTACTGAGGTAACTATCTTCCTCTTTAACCTTACATTTTCCTTTCAAAGGGCTATCTGCTGATCTCTGCATTTTAGAAATTCTGGTCTTTACATTTCTAACTAGACTACTAATAAGAATATTATCCTTATCATCCTCCAATTTTATTTTCACTACAACCAGACATGGTTTTTGTGGGGAAACAGGCTTTTGAAGCGGCAGAGATGTTAGGAGGGCTGTTTGTTGTTACGGTTGTGGTCAACCATAAGAATTGGCTTCAATTCTTATAAACCATGATTCACAATAATCTTTTACTGAGTCTAGCCCCTTCTGGACTTCCGCTTTAATAAATGACTGGATACGGGCCTCTAGTCCTCGCCACCCCTCATCAAATAATGATTCTTCAACTTTCCTTCTCTCTTCATTCTTTACCTTCTTCTTCGTCATTTCTTTCCTAGTTTCCTCAACAACTTCTTGTCATTTTAGCAGCAAGTCATTGTTCTTCAGTACTGAACACATAATCGTCTATCTCAGTTTTTAACTCAAGATCAACTTGCTCTTCAAATACATTCTTCTTTGTATCCTTCTTCTTCACCTGTTCGAAGTCAGAATCATCCTCTTCTTCTGCGATTAAACATTCCTCATTCTTCAAAATGTTCGCAAACTTTGATTTAACCTACAGTGCAACAAAAAAACATGTTTAAAATCATTATAACAAATCACGTTACAGTTACACTTATTTAAGTCTTACTGACCTCATATGTCATCTATAGTTGCATAAGTAGATTGAAGAAAAACTGAGCCCGATAACTTTTCTTGGCTGACCACCTACAAATTCTCAGTCTTGCTAATTCATTAACAATCACTTGCACGTTTGTGTGTTCGTATAGCCATACCTACAACCAAAAATAATAGGAATACCAAATGTTTAATATAAAGAGTGTGCATTGAAATTTACCCTCCTTACCAATAATATAGTTGCACATCCCTCTAAGTATCTAAGATTTACCCCAATTTTCTTTACTACACTAGCTTGACTTAAAGCATTAACCTATGATAGCAAAAAATGTTGTATTTCCTTCGGCCAGTTATACTTTACGAATGTCGACAAACCATCAATTTTGTGCAAGGAGGCTGAGATCTTCATCCCTTTCAACGGAAAGAAGAAAACATTCACCAAATATATGATTAGGCTATCCAATCTCCTGCTCTCTAATGTCGGAGACCAATCTTCAACAACGAGATTATTAATTTTCTCAATCAAATCTTTATGGGTTAAATCTATGCGGGGCAGTCTAACAAACGTAAAGTCTAGTCCACAGTTTGGTAGACCCAAGATCAAGGCAACCTCATTAACAATCAATTTCAAGTAGTTATTTCCTATCAAAAAAGCTTGTTTATCTCTATTGAAATCCCTTACAAGAACATAAAGTAATGAAATATTTTGAGGTAAGCTAGGCATCTCAAATAGCTGAAGAACACCGACTTCCCTCAAAATACTCTTATATGCCTCCTCGAGAACGTCCAACAAAGGATGTGCATTCATTTTCAAAGTTGATGCAGCACATCTAGAGTTAAGATAGTTACTACCAGACACTACAACAAAAGTTGGGAATTAGCATATATAAATACAAATACACCACATATAATGTGTAATTAATCTTACTTGTCAGTTTTGGACGAAAGAAAACTTGTAAACTGTACTTGGGTGTCACCTATACACAAAATGTATTATAAAAATATAAACATAAAAATCAATGAACCATAAAAAATAGATAATTTACAATAGGATTTATGAATTTAAATGAAAAAAAAATACTAGTTAAACTTACAACTATAATTACATTTTAAACTGTAATTATAAGCAGACACAATGGCTGTAAGAATATGGTGCATAAAGTGAACCATAAAGAATACAGAAGTTATAACTGGAAAACTAAAAAAAGTATAAAAAAAATTGGGGTTTATATTTACTTACAACTAAAACTTTGAACTAACTATCTACTTGCAATTGAACTTTTAACTTAAACTTTGAACTGAAACTTTGAACTTTGAACAAACTATCTACTTACAACTGAAACTTTGAACTGTAATTATATCTATAACTGCAATTACAATTATATTTTTTTCTAAATTAATAACTATAATTACAACTGTTACTTTGAAATGTAATTACAACTGTAACTATATCTACCACTATAATTTTCAAGTTATAATTTCAATTGCAGACAAGAGAACCATAAAAAATGGAGGATTTACAACTGCAATCATCAAACGATATATAAAAAAAATTATGAGTCATAACTAGAACACTATAGATAACCCATTAATCTTAGGACTGTAAAATACATGTATAAAATATAACTGTAAACATCTACTCAAAGCAGAAATACAAAAGAAAAAAATGTATCTGAACAGCTTTTTTTAGGTTTTTTGAACTGCAAGGATCGCTCAATTGATTGGAATAAAAAGATCATACACCGGAAAAATACCTAACTGAAATAAGGAAAAAAATACATAATCTGAACGGAAGTCCAATGTATTCTCTGCCTGGATGAGAATCGCTTGAGAAGGTGCAGCGGTCGCGAGGTTGAAGAAGTTGTTGACAGAGAAGAATGTTTGAACCCCGGATGACGATGTAGCAACATGAATTAAGTTTTGGAAACGATTATCGCCACCAGAAGAAGGAATGATTGGTTTTCCAGTGAGGGATAAACATAGTAGGTTTTCTCTTCGGGGGTGGGGGAGGGGAAGAGGTGGAGCATTTTATGAAAAATAACAGGGACCCTATTTATTTAGGGACCATAACTTCCAATGCTACACATATATAAAATTCTCTCTTTCTCTGAATCAAGCTTTTATGCTAGGGACAAAGCTAAGTGATAAAAAAAATTCAGAAATCACACCCAGGCACGTGCCTGGATGTGTCTCTGCTTATTTCTGTTAGTGGCATCAATTTAAGTAACCGATCATATAAAGATGCACATATGAGTTTATATGATTGGGCTTTTACAAGATATATAAATATTATACAATCTAACTACACTATCAAGTACATACACATAATAAGTTTAGAAATAATTATAACTGATAGTAGCGGTGTCCACACACACGCATGATATGCCCGAAACGGATGTGTAAATTATGCAAGTGTGCGTGTCAGTTCAAGTAATATAAAGTGAATAAAGATCATTCCCACAGAAAGATGATTAATTTAACGCTCATAAATACCAGCTAACCTTTTCTTTAAAGCCAAGTGAATTGATTTAAATAGAATTTGAAAATAAAATAAAACTTTAAGGAAAATTAATGACTTTCTAAAATTACTTTTTATCAAATGATAAGAAAACAGTCTTGTATTTTGATTTCCTAAGTTTATTATGATGGATCGATAAAATATATTTATCAGAAAACTTGGTATGCTTTCCTGCAATAATTTAAAGATAGAGATCAGTATCTCTCGATATCGAAAATCATTATATCCCTTGTTTCCTTATCATCTCAAACTCAGGCAAAATGAATAATAATAATAATAATAATAATAATAATCAAAGTTGTAAACATACAGATGAAATCTCTTTCTCCTTTCTATGTTATACTGAGTTGATGATATACACTTATGTCTCTCCTCTCTTGAATCTCGAAGCACAGTAAAACGGGACGAAAACTTTGGTTAAAGATTTACATAACTCATCTCTCGAATCTCGCAGCGTAGTAAAATATTTTTTGTTCATAGACTCACGCGTCTTATCTCTCGAATCTCGAAGCGGAGAGTAGAATGAAAATATAATCCAAAAGTTTTTCCATCAATATAAAAAACTCAATAAAAAATCACAATAAAAATCTCATAAACATAAGTAAAAAATAAAGATAACATCAAAATACAAAACCTAGGAAATTAGTTCATGATTTGGGAGTAACACCATAAAATTAGAGAGATCTTACAAGGCATAATATTTAGAGATCTAAATGCTACAGGAAATTCCACTAAAACTTACGTAAAATCCCTCTTTGATGATGATTCAGTGCGGCTCCTCCTTCTCTTCAAAACCTAGTTCTCCTCTTGAATAATTATGAAGATGAAGAAAACTATTGTGAAAAAAGGTTATATTTTATCTCTCCTTGGCCCTTTTATGGATGTTACTCCTCAAAATAATATTTTAAATGTTGAATGCATGTCTCCTCTTTCCTTTGAAACAACTCAAATTTGAATATTTTCGGATTTGAAAATTCTATTTTTGTCGAAATGTTATAACAAAATTTTCTAAACTGCGAAATATATTACAATAAATTTTCTACATTACTAAAAATAGCTCCAAGCAGCCAATAAACTGTTACAATGCTGTAAATTTTTTCTTGGACTTGAAATGCACTTAACCCTTGACTCTTTGAGATGTATACTTCGAACTTTCTGCGACAAAAATATTTCAAAATGACGATAATACCCTCAACTTTCATAAAATACTAACTTACTCATATTTAATACTTTTAACTCCAATTTATTAAGTATTTTAATCAAAATGATAACAATTAAGGCACAGAAAACATCTTTTTGAGAAGTTATCATACCCTCACACTTAAACATTTGCTAGTCTCTAGCAAAGATGAATCATTGTATCTATTGAATGAGCGAATATCTACCAACATATAAGTCTGAGTCTCCTTACCCTTAAGCATAATTAATTAATATTACTCAAGTGATTCACAATAATAATTGGTAAACATATCATTAAATTTCAAACATACATAAATTCATTAGTTTGATACAAATTAAAGCTCCATAATAATTTTCTAATGTTGTATGAACTATTGCTTAGAATTATCTACTCTCAAACAACTTAACTCATTAAACTTTCTCATAAGTAGGAAAAAATAAAAATAGGCTAAGTCTTTGAGTTAACCTCCACAAGAGTTTGGTAGTTGAAAAAAATCATAAGCACTTGAAATATGATGGGTTTTTGCTTGGTTGGGAATTCATGATTTATTTTTGATTTGGTAAAGATATTTTCCTAACTAATATTCTTAATAACTTTACCTACTATGAGGTTTCTTTCACACTTATTATCATTTTTAGTCTATATTTGGGATCATTCCAAGTATGTGTAAACATACTTAGGCCATATATCACTATGACATATATATATATTTTTTATAATCATAGTTGGGATCATTCCAAGTATGAATGCACATACCTAGGTCGTATATCATCATGACACACATTTTTTTCTCTCTTTTTAATCATAGTTAGGATCATTCCAGGTAGCTGTACATACACTTAGGCCGCATATCACTATGACTTATACATTTTCTCCTTTTTTAAAAAACAGCCATAGTTAGAAAACTTATTAAGAAATATCTAGTAAAAATATGGGGAAATAAAACATGAAGTAATGTGCATCCAAATGAAAAGGTTTATGCTCAAATGTTATGGTGGATGAACAAAATGGATTAACTACAAAATCTCATGTGTTGGCTTATATCATTGACTTAATTCTTGTTCACTCCTCCCCCTTATATTTGGAAATTAATAAAATTACTTTGTATGGCACAAATGTTTTTAAGGAATAATGTGAATAGGGAAATACAAAATGGAGCTCTAATATATCTTACTAACTTCAAAAACAAAAAAAAATGAACTTTTAGGTTTGATAAATCTACCCAACAATTTAAATCACATAATTTGAAATAAGAGTAAGGCTCTACAAATTAATATTTAGTAGGCTATTCGTCACCCAATCGGTGAAGGTTACTTCACACCCTCAGACCTAAACCTTTGTTAGTCCCTAATAAAGATATTTCATTAAAATTGCATACCAATTCTCACAATTTGGGAGAAGCAAAAATTTTGCAATTAAAATGAAATTGATCAAAATGCATGTAACCAAATTAAAATACTCCCCTGAAATCTACAGTCCAAAGTATCAATCCTTCTCATCCTTTTCATCCACTAAAGTCCAGAGGTAACCTGGATATGCGTATACATATAGCCAGGAAGATAACAAGTCTGCACGTTTAGATTATCAACAACATTTTCAATGAAATATCCAAGTTCAGACAAACTAATAGATAACAATTCCAATCACAATATGCAGAGGAGAAATTAACTGCCCAATCCACATTAAAGTTCTCAATAAATATAACCAGTGAAATGACATACTATAAATAATAACTTTTGACATATGTTATGGACAAATATCAAAAGTGCACAATATAAGACATCAAAAATATGTTACTCAACATTACCTAAATCACAATGTCTGCATATCTCTTATCCATAAAAAAATTACACAGGCATAATAAATCCTAAGTAATAACAACCATAATGTCATGTGTAGAGCAATGTCCAAAACACATAAAAATAATATCAGAGAACAAATTCTATTGAAAATAAGACCAGTATGAATAAATTGAGCAAAATATGCATTTCACTCTTCTTCATCCTCGTACCCGTCTTCTTCTTCTCCTTCTTCCTCGTCCTTCCTCGGTAACATTGATAGAGTCGTTGAAGCCCCTAAGCAACTCCTCGATGGGTTTCCATTGATACTTTTGATGACATATTTTGTTGCCGCTCACGAGTCTAACTAGTTCAATATTCACTCCATCGTTCAAGATCAACTAAAATTTTCATTACTTTCAATCCAATCCTCTTTTCAGAACCACACAACCTTCATCTTTGAGTACTTCTGTAGTATTGTTTTTCAATCCTTTCTACAACCTTTATTCTTCTGTCGTGCAATCATCTAACTTAAATTTCTCTCTGTTGTCTCACGATCCTATTTTCTCATCATGTACACAAATCCGACTGTCACCTCAATCAATGTGAATTTAAAAAAATGATATCACTCTCAAATCATCATTCCATCACCACCATGAAGCAAAATGGGAGGATTTATACATCTTTGTTTGTTTCTGTTCAGACATGGATTATGGGCTATGGTCAAAATTCAAGAAGAGCATCTAGAGAAGGGAATTGATGCAATCACCACTACTGAACCCACTTGAAAAAAAAATGAATGCTTAACTCCTCGACCTATCTTGGAAATCGATTGATCCATCGCTTATGCCCATATTTTGAGCCTTCCTTAGCTGTTATAGTACCCTGACTCAACTCACCAAGTCATGATGTCATCACCACCCATCAATCTCGCAAGTCGTCGTATCGCCAGGCTCTTCCTTGAATAAGCCAATAGGAATGCTGGACACGATTTCAAATAAGATGAACCCTAATACAGAGGTATTTAAAAATGGGAAATGAAATTCAAAATCACTTACAAAGAGTGGTGCTTTTTTGATTGAGTAAGGATTTGCGACCCTGAAAAATATCTCCACCAAAATTTTCCGACAACTTGCTCCAGCGGACCGTGGGATCCTTGCAGTTTCGGGTTCGGGGTGAGGATGGAGAAAAGGGAGAGGCTTTAACTCCTTGTTGGTCACCTAGTAGTGTCTCCGCTTCTAACTTTGTTAGGGGTTTGCCACTCCTGATCGCAATTTACCAAACACTCTCTCCGTTCGCTCCTGATTCTGCAGTGATATGGTTAATAGTGGGGATCAAGTATTAGCAAGGAGGAGGTGAACCAGGCTTCTTAGCTTTAGGTTTTAAAAATTTCACCTATAACACCGGTTTGATAGGATGGCGGTTCACGTGGAAATTCCTAAGAGCGAACTGTCACAACCCGCATTTTTTACCGCCTTTAAAGATGTATAAGAGTAAGGGAAAATGCGCGTCATGATGCCACGTCAGTAGGAGATAACTGCGGACGCTCAGTCCAAACTCCAACTTGACACATATGGAAAGATTTTTAAGTCATTTAAAGAAAATCCAGTTTAAGTTAAACAGTTAGTCGTATCTCTCGGCTTAGTGGCTTATCTAGTCCACGGGGAAAATAGTTATACGCTACGGAAAATACTTATTTTATGAGATTAACATCCTACATAAGTGTAAACGTCCCCAATGGACAACTCATGCTATGCAAGACCCTAAATTTATAATAAGTATAACTAAAAGTATTTCCACTAACCAGAAAGTAGAGACTTAATTTTGAAAGAGATGGTATGTATGATATACTAATAATAGGGTTTTATAAGTTAAAAATATCTAACATGCAGTCCTAGCATAAAACATTTCAGAGAGCAAGTAATCTAATTCATTAAAAGAGAACAACTAGCAGCTAGCAAGGTATCCAAAATTAACTATCATGTGGACGTCAACAATCTGACACGAACCCACATAAAACAGAAGTATGTCTGAACTAGGTAAGCAAACTAAAACAACAAACTATCTCGCAATGACAAGGTGAAAACCACAGCCAAAACTGCTGCTCAGGAACTCCAAAACCAGCTCTACTACCTGCTAAAGCTCCAAACCTGAGGCATTCCAAACACAGAACACCTCAAGAAGGTACAAGTAGTGGTAGAAAAATAAGCCAAAAAGTAAACACAAGTCAAAAGGGGTACCAACCCAAGACCAAAAGTACCTAAGTAAAGTACAGAAGTAAAGTACCAAAATAAGATAATAGAACTTACGTGAATCGTCACGTACAACAAATCACACTAGATGCACAAGGCTAAAAAGGTGGAAAACAAGATTAAATCATAAGAAAGAATACTCAAAACTTTATTAGTCACATGTGGTCAACTCTACCCAAAAAAACACAGGCGAGGTGGTCACTCATCTGTACACACCCTCACAGATATATAATATCCGTCTAACTACAGGGGATACTCATGCACTCCACCATTCACCGCAGACACCCAAACACCCGGTAGAGTTCCACAAGATACTAATAAAGAAAACAAACCTTGCGGCGGTGGATTCTCCCACTAATACCCGCAACAAAGGAAAACCATGATATAAATCTCAGACATCGCGAAAGTGGTTACGTCCACTAACTCCCGCAACCAGAGAATCATGATATATCTCAAGACTTGGCACATCGAATTCTACTAGACATTTCTAGATTAAGAAGCGGTTGATCAACCTTCAGGAAGGATTCATAATCCTAGATAAAACTCTAACACGATCCACAACAATAATTAGGTGCGATTAAATCCAACAATCTAACATTTCATCAAATCACTACAGCGCTACAAAGTTGAATTATCATGACAATAATTTATAAATTCAAGTGGATTCCAAGGGAAGATTAAACATATCTACAAATTTGAAAGACAAAAGTGCAGAAAAATTAAAGAACAAAAGGTTAACAGTTACCATCAAGATCAGGAAAAAAGGGGAAGGAGGGAAAACCACCACTTGCCTTGGTTTTGTCGGGAAAACTCTCTAAACCACACCTTGTCATAGATTGGGGCTAAAGAAGACAAGGATAGTCAAAATCTAACAAGAAATGGCTGAAATAGAGGTTAGGGCCAAAAACCCTAACGAGAAAAACTCAAGAAATGAGGAAAATTTTACCACGATGACGAAGCTCTCGCTGAGAGATTCCCGGATCTATGATCGGTTGGAAATTTTGAGCATCGAAGCGCCGTCGACAGCCACCGAAAGAATTTCTCTCTCTCGCTCACGCCGCTCTAGTTTGGGAGATGAACAGGAATTCAGTTTAAACGAAGGAGGAAGAATAAGTAGAGTATGTATACTAGGTATATTTATAATATTAAATTAAAAATTTTTGCCTATAACAGTTACAATTCTAAGAAAAGAACCCGGGGAGGGGTGGTTAACTGGACCGGACCTCTCGAGAAGAAGCGGATTTCTCGAATGGAAAGAAAACTCCTTAAGTATAGAAATGAACTCCTCGAGAACAGGGCTTCTCGAGTACTGCAAAACTTCTCGAGAACTAGGACAGTTCTCGAGTACAGAAATGAACTTCTCGAGTACAACAGGACTTCTCGAGAACTAGAAAGGCAGTTCTCGAGTACAACAAGACTTCTCGAGAATATAAAGGTAGTTCTCGAGTACAACAAAACTTCACAAGAACAGAAGGAAGAATCACCCCCGTTCGACGAAACCTGTTCGAAGTTCGTCGAACACAAAACCTATTCGACGAATTCTGATCGAAGTTCGTCAAACACAAAGGAAAAACCCGCTCGACAAAAAACTGCTTGAAGTTCATCGAGCACAAAGGAAAGAACTCGTTCGAAGAATTCTGCTCGAAGTTCGTCGAACTAAGAACCAATCGACGATCATCGACCCCCGCTCGACGCTGTGCCAAACTCCGCTCGACGCTGCGCCAAACTCCGCTCGATGATTCGTCGAGCTCCGCTCGATGATTCGTTGAGCTCCGTTCGACGATCGTCGACCTCAGCTCGACGCATCGTCAAACTCCAGACAGCGCCCAAAAATTTCGTCTCCCGTCTCCGATCGACGAAAACCTACCCTTTAGGAGGGCTTCCCGAGAATCAAAACAAGCATAAGGCTTTATAATATAATAATTATCATATTAAAATAGTTTGAACGAGGAAAAATGAGTTCAAAACAGAGGCCCAAATGCAACCAGCCAACCCCAAGCGAAGGCAACCCTAGAATCTGACGCATCAATCTTAAGATATTATCATCAAATGCTTACTTAAGCAAAAATCAGCACAAAGATCCAAACATGCGTCGAGACTCCAAAATACTCGGATCGCAATTAAAACTGGACAAGTCCAAAAACCTCAAAACTTCATCTCTTTCAATCAAGGAAAACATTCGATTCAAATCAAAATCCCAAAAAAATCTGGTCAAACAGACCCAACAGACGCGAAAAACACACTACTGATGCAGCGTCGTCAACATGACGTAGAAAAGTAACGCCTTGATGTCATAAATATGATGATACCAATTCAAATAATATTATCGAAAAAACGGGGCTTTACAATCACTCCCCCTAAAAATAAGTTTCGTCCCGAAACTTATCACAGCTTCAAAATCAAACCAAAACAAGAAAAACCAACATTCGCAAAAAAATAGGGAGACATACCAGAAACTAAGAGAAGAGATGAGGATGAGATTCCCTCATCGCCGACTCCAATTCTCACGTTGCGCTCTCAACGTCTTGATTTCTCCAAAGAACCTTGACCATAGGAATGGTCTTCCTATACAACACTCGATCTAGAGATTCCAAAACACGGACAGACTCTTCCAAATACGAAAGGTTGGGCTGAATCTGGGGCACCGAGTCAAGGACTTGACGATCACTACAAATACACTTCCGCAACTGTCTCACATGGAACACATCATGAACACCAGGGAAGGTAGCAGGCAAATCTAGTATATAAGCTGACACTCCGATGCGCTCAAGAATTTGAAAAGGTCCCACATACTGGGGGTCTAACTTGTGGTTCCTTCCAAACCTTCTAACACCTGACATCAGAGATACTTTTAGAAAAACCATGTCCCCAACGTCGAACTCCAGATCGACCCTTCATCGATTAGCATATTTATCATAACGCTCTTGTGTTATACAGAGCAATTCTCGAATATGATTCACAACACAATTCATCTCTTCAAGGGCTTCCGGACCTAGCAGCGGTCTCTCACCAACCTCAGCCCAAAATAAAGGAGTCCTACAACGCCTTCCGTGCAAGGCCTCAAACGGGGCCATCTGTAGACTCTCTTGATAACTATTATTATAAGCAAATTCCATGAGTTTGAGGCGTTCATCCCAAGCACCACCATGATCCAATATATAACACCTTATCATGTCTTCCACGATCTGATTCACCCTTTCTGTCTGACCATTTGTCTGCGGATGATAGGCAGTGGAATACCTTAAATTGGTACACAACCTTTCCTGTAAACTCTTCGAAAAATGAGACGTAAATCTGGAGTCTCGATCTGATACTATGCTAACAGGCACTCCATGTAATCTGATGTCTTCATCAAGGTATAGCTAATCTATCTTCTTCATAGAATACCCAATCTTAAAGGGTACAAAGTGATCACACTTTGTCAATCTATATACTATCGCCCAAACAGAGTCGTACCCACGAGGGGATTTTGGTAGACCGGTGATGAAATCCATTGAAATACTCTCCCATTTCCAACTTGGAATATCAAGCGGTGTTAATTTACCACCAGCCCTTCTATGATCTGCCTTGACATGCTGACACGTGTAACATTCCGACACAAACCTTGCTATATCATTCTTCATTCCCGGCCACTAAACAATTTGCTTTAGATCTTTATACATTTTGGTGAAATCAGGATGGTAGGCAACATTGGAACCATGAGCTTCATTGCAGATCTTATCCCGAATGTCACCAAAAGTGGGAATACAAAATCTACCACGGTATTTCAGAGTATCAAACTCATCCAAAGAAAAATCAGGTAGCTCTCCCTTCTCAATTCTATTCCAGAGATGCAACAAATTAGGGTCATCCTTTTGGTGCACTCTGGTAAGGGAAATCCAAGAGGGCTCTTTTGCTTCCAAACTAGCAGGAACAGTACTACTCCCAACTTCAATGTCCATCAACAGGAATTCTTACAACAAGGATTGTATAGATAGATTAAAGATTTTAGCAGTCTTCTTGCTCAAAACATCGGCTACTACGTTAGCCTTTCCTAGATGATAAATGATCTTCACTTCATAATCGGCCACATACTCTAACCACCTATGTTGGCGCAGATTTAACTCCTTCTGAGTGAATACGTACTTCAAACTCTTATGGTCTGTATAGATCTTGCACAGCGCGCCATATAGTAAATATCTCCAAATCTTCAGTGCATAAATTATAGCATCAAATTCCAAATCATGCGTAGGATAGTTTCTTTCATGAATCTTTAATTGTCTTGATCCGTACGTGATCACCTTTCCTTCTTGCATCAAACACTACCAAGTCAAATGTGTGATGCATCCATATACACAGCATATTCGACTCCTTCAGTAGGTAAGGTTAAAACTGGATCAGTACACAATATCTTATTCAACTCTTGGAAGGCTTCTTCACACTTATCTCTCAAAATGAATGTGGTGTTCTTCTGTGTAAGTCTAGTTATAGGCGCAGACAACACAGAGAACCATTCCACGAATCTTCTATAATAACAGGCCAGACCCAAGAAGCTCCTAATCTCTTTAGGAGTAGAAGGTCTCTTCCATTCCATCACAGCAGAAATCTTGGTCGGGTCTACGTAAATACTATCCTTGCTCACAACATGACCCAGAAACGACACCTAGTGTAACCAGAATTCGCACTTACTCAGCTTGGCATAGAGTTTGTGCTCCCTCAAGGTTAACAAAACTAAGTGCAAGTGATGAGCATGCTCCTCAACACTGCAGGAATACACGAGAACGTCATCTATGAACACAATCACAAAACGGTCCAAAATATCTTTGAACACTCTGAAAGTGAGGGTAAGATCTATCTTAACTCTAGAGGGGGGTGAATAGAGTATTTTAAAGTAAATTTACAAATTAAAAAATGCACAGCAGTAAAGGCTTAATTTATGTATAGGTGTAAGGTGCTTTGATGTAGAAAATAAAACTAAAGCAGTAAAACAAAAACCACAGCACACAGCAAAGAATATCCACAAGAAACCAGAAGACACAAGGAACTATAGTGGTTCCCCAAAAACCTGGGTACATCCACTCTTCTACCACCCTTGGTAGGAATCCACTGCAGGATGAGTTGATCAGGTGTCCTGGGCACCAATGAGCTTTTGATAAGGTGCTCAAAAACCAAACTAGATTTTTTGATCAGGTGTCTTGCCACCACTGAGTTTTGACAAGGCTCTCAGAACCAGAATCAAGACTTTGAAGGGAGTTTTGATAAGCCTTTTATAGCAGGAAAAGAAAAAGGAAGAGGTGAAGTTGTCTTCTCTGTCTCAATCACTGAGAGAAGACTTAGTGGATTGATTGTGTTGTCAAAGCTCCCCCTGAGAAAGATGAGAGCTTTGCTAGGGTGATAGGTCTTCAGAAGCTTCAGATCTCCAGCAGAAGATGGTTTCAGCAGAGGCTTAAATATGAATTGTCTGGAGTCCTTGATGTTGAAGCTATGATCACTTTTCAGTAAGCCAATATTCAACTAATTCTCCAGGATTGATCACTTGATTTTTTGAATTGATCTCACTATCCTGTGAATCTGTACTGAGAATTTCTTGTTGTAGATAGTCTATTCTTGTGTAGTCTCTTGTTGTATATCTGTCAGACTAGAAAAGATGATTTATTCTCTAAAAATTCTCTATCCAAGATAGCCGTTAGCAGTCAATAAATGTCTTTCATTAATGTTTTGTCTTCTGGAGGAAATTCCAATAAACATTCTCTGATAAATCCCTTGAAACTTGCTCCAGAATAAATGAAAACGACTAGCAGATCTCTTGAAATAAATGCTGAGAGAATTTGAAAAACATTCCAAAAGCTGACTGAATTTGAATCCTCAAAAGTCGTCGATCTCTCAGGAAAAATGTCGATCTGAGCTCTACGATCGTCGACCTGAGCTCAGAGATTGGATTGAACATCAGACAGAAAACGTCGACCTGAGCTCGAAGATCGTCGACCGGAGCTCAGCGACCTGAAGAATAAGCTGAAGACAGATCGTCGATCTAAGCTCGAAGATCGTCAACCAGAGCTCGACGATTTAGCAGAGTTGAGCTCAGAGAGCGTCGAACGGAGTTCGACATTTCGTCGACCTAAGCTCGACGATAATTGTCTTTGTCTCAGCTCTAAGTCTGAATCCTTGAATGGTCCTAGGGGCAGCTTCAAACCGGAGTTCTAAGCCCTAGACTCATTCTAACTTGACCTTTTCAACTATACATCTAGGTCAAATTGATTTCCTAAAAACATAGTGATCCTTGCCCAAATTAGTAATAGGGTGTTCCAACACACTCTATTCATTAAGTCCATAAAAGCAGAGGGGGAATTTGTCAAACCAAAGGACATCACCAAGAACTCAAAATGCCCGTGCAGGGAACGAAACGCCGTCCGTGGTATATCAGCCTCACGGACCCTCAACTGGTGGTAGCCTGAACGAAGATCAATCTTCAAAAACACAGCGCATCCCCACAACTGATCAAATAGATCATCAATCCGAGGCAATAGATATATGTTCTTGATGGTTACCTTATTTAACTCTGGATAATCTATGCAAAGCCTCATGGAACCATCTTTCTTCTTTACGAACAAAATAGAGGCACCCCGCGGAGAAGAGCTCGGCCTAAAAAAACCACACTACAACAACTCATCCAGCTGAGTGCGCAACTCTTCTAACTCACGTGGAGCCATACGGTACGGTGTCTTGGCAATAGGGCAAATACCTGCCTCGAGGTCTATCACAAACTCCACCTCTTCCTCAAGAGGATTTCCTGGAAGACTATTAGGAAATACATCTGGAAACTCTCGCACCACCGAGATATCCTCAAGACATGGTGTAACAAAATTTGTTTCCAAAGAAGAAATAGATACGAGAAACGCCTCGCAACCAGACTTTAGAGCTCGACAAGCACATACCGTAGAAATAATGAGGGAATCCTTGTCCTGAAATCCATAGACACTCATGGGTTGGCCGTTGTCCATCTTGAAGTCGAGTCACTTTTCCTTGCACTAGATTACAGCATCATACTTGGACAACCAGTCCATGCCCAAAATCACGTCGAACTCTGTCAGATCCAACACCATCAGATCCGCAATAGCTAGGAAATCTCCTAAACAAATAGGGCATCTCTGAATTCCTTGATTGGATATCACCAGATCACCAAAGGGAAGCTTGGCGTTGAAGGAATCTCCTAATTGATCCACGTTTAAACGATGTTTATCTACAAAAATTCGCGCCACGAAGGAATGGGTGGCACTCGAATCAAAAAGAACACGCGTCCACCTATTCTTCACCTTAAACTCCCCTAAAATCGTAGCATACATAACTAAACGAATGAAAACTAGGAAAAACAATGGAGAGTAAAATTAAACTAGAATCTAACCTAATATCCCTTAGGTAGAGGTTTGAGCTTCCTCTCTAGTCATCACACTTAGCTTTCCTTTCCCTTTGTCCTGGTTTGGTGGCGGCGGCAGAGCCCGGAGTGGGGCAGGCTGCAGTGGGGACTAAGCCTGGGGGTCATAAAGACTTCAGGTGTCCCTTCTGCCAGTACTGGAAGCAAGCCTTATCCTTCGACTAGCAACGACTTACGTCATGACCCATCCTTGAACAGAATGAGCATACTAGGTCTCCCTTGGGTGCGCCTTGGATGGCGTGCACCTGTTGCTGCTTCAGAGTGGCAGTTCTCTTGAAATACCTTTCGTAAGGGTGGCCGGATCGACCATAGAAGCTATATACTTCACCACTTTTATTCTTCGAAGAAGGGACAGATGCCCTAGAGCTTCCATCCTCAACACCTTTCCTCTTCTCTTTTCTCGCCGCGGCACCTCGATTCTTGGCGTTTTCAATTGCCTCAACTTTCAGTGTGGCTTCCACTATCTCAGCATAACTTTCAGCTCTATAAGAGCATGCCCACTGTTGGACATCGCTTCTCAGTCCTCCTAGGAAATGTTTCACTCTTCCCTCCTCTAAAGCTACCAAATCAGGAGCAAATTGACTCAACTTACTAAACTCAATCTCGTACTCGCTCACCGTGAGCTGTCTCTGCTTCAGAAGCAGGAAGTTATTCATCAGACGGTCCTGCTCGACCGAGGGTAGAAACTTTTTCAGCAGCATATTCTTAAAAGATTCTCACGAGCATCCTTCATTTAGGCTCTCTTTTTCCCGAATCCACTAACTCTTTGCCAGGCATTTTAACTTATAGGCTGCAATCATTACCTTCTGGGCTTCTGCAATCCCTGAATACGAGAACATTTCCTCGATAACGATGATCCAATCATCCAAAACCATGAAATCGTCTCTCCCGTCGTAAGTGGGAGGTCCTAATTGCTGGAAGTGCAAAATAAAATTCATCTCTGGCGGTAGCGTCATCGGAGGCACCAGAGGAGCAGGGGTACCGGGTATGGCTTGACCTCCGACAGGTTCTTGCACTAAGGGTTGTTGCGTAGGAGCGTCAGACAACAAAGACTGAATTTGTGATTGCATCACAATTAATTGTCTCGACAGAGCCTCATGGCTCTAACGCAGGCACTCGATCAATGCATCATACTGCGCACCTGATGACTCACCCTCCGACTGGGGAGTCGACCTCATCGCAGGATGCTTTGGCGGCATTTCTAAAAGGGGAAATGAACAACTCATCAAAAATCCTAGATTACAACTAGGCCAAACACCTTAGTTCAGACCATACTGAAAAGACACTTGCTTATGCTGCAACTTGCTCTGGGACTTTACAATGATGTTATGCCCTACTTAGGATGATATCCTCTCATCCTATTGACTCATGTGCCTATGATATGAATGCATGGATTCTTTATTCTTATTTAAAATCATGTGTCATCATGTGTCATCATGTAAACCTTAACTTAGCACGCGTGCTTATGCGATGATATGCTATGTATGTAGTGCTATGCATTCTAAATAGGCCTTAATGCATGCTATGAGCAGCGTACACATGAAATGTTATACATCTCATACTACATAACATCGCATGTAATGAGAAAAGAAAACGTGCTAATGGGCATCCATGTGATGGTGGTTATGCATCCCATACTAAATAACCGTCACATGTTGCCTCCTATGGAAATATATATACAAACACATTTTATGCATCCCATACTATATAATATTCCTCGTATACTTCTTATCATGTTATGAGTGTAGTGAATATGCTTCGGCTAAGACGTACGTATGACACATCGGTATGTGTATGAAAATGAAAGAAGGAAAACAAAACTATATCAGATTGGCTTGTTCGACCAACTTGTCAAACCAGCATGGCTTTGATACCAACTGTCACAACCCGCATTTTTCACCACCTTTAAAGATGTATCAGAGTAAGGGAAAATGCGAGTCATGATGCTACGTCGGGAGGGGATAACTGCGAACGCTCAGGAAAAACTCTTACTTGACAAATACGGAAAGATTTTTAAGTCATTTAAAGAAAATCTAGTTTAAGTTAAACAGTTAGCCATATCCCTCGGCTTAGTGGCTCATCTAGTCCACGGGGAAAATAGTTATACGCTGCGAAAAATACTTCTTTTATGAGATTAACGTCCTACATGAGTGTAAACGTCCCCAATGGACAACTCATATTATGCAAGACCCTAAATTTATAATAAGTATAACTAAAAGTCTTTTCGCTAACCAGAAAGTAGAGAAATAATTTTGAAAGAGATGGCATGTATGATATACTAATAATAGAGTTTTATAAGTTAAAAACATCTAACATGCAGTCCTAGCATAAAATATCCCAGACTGTAAGTAATCCAATTCATCAAAAGAGAACAACTAGCAGCTAGCAAGGTATCCAAAATCAACTATCCTGTGGGCGTCAATAATCTGACACGAACTCAAATAAAATAGAAGTATGTCTGAACTAGGTAAGCAAACTAAAACAACAAACTACCTTGCAACGGCGAGGTGAAAACCACAGCCAACACTGCTTCTTAAGAACTCCAAACCAGCTCCACTACCTGCTAAAACTCCGAACCTGAGGCATTCCAAACACAGAACACCTCAGCAATAAGGTACAAGCGGTGGCAGAAAAATAAGCCAAAAAGTAAACAAAGATCAAAAGGGGTACCAACCCAAGACTAAAAGTACCGAAGTAAAGTACAGAAGTAAAATACCAAAATCAGAAAATAGAACTTACATGAATCGTCACGTACAACAAATCACACTAGATGCACAAGGCTAAAAAGATGGAAAACAAGATTAAATCATAAGAAAGAATACTCAAAACTTTATTAGCCACATGTGGTCAACTCTACCCAAAAAATACAAGCGAGGTGGTCACTCATCTATACACACCCTCACAGATATATAATATCTATCTAACTGCGGGGGAGACTCACATTCCACCATTCACCGCAGATGCCCAAACACCCGGTAGATTTCCACAAGGTACTAATAAAGGAAACATACCTTATGGCGGTGGATTCGCCCACTAACACCCGCAACAAAGGAAAACCATGATATAAATCTCAGACATCGCGGAGGTGGTTACGTACACTAACTCCTGCAACCAAAGAATCATGATATATCTGAAGACTTGGCACATCGGATTCTACCAGTCATTTCTAGATTAAGAAACGGTTGATCAACCTTCAGGAAGGATTCATAATCCTAGATAAAACTCTAAAACGATCAACAACAATAATTAGGGGCGATTAAAGCCAACAATCTAACATTTCATCAAATCACTACAGTGCTACAAAGTTTAATTATCATGATAAGAATTTATAAATTCAAGTGGATTCCAAGGGAAGATTAAATATATCTACAAATTTGAAAGACAAAAGTGCAGAAAGATTAAAGAACAAAAGGTTAACAATTACCATCAAGATCAGGAAAAAGGGGGAAGGTGGGAAAACCACCAATTGCCTTAGTTTTGCCAGGAAAACTCTCCGAACCACACCCTGTCGTAGATCAGGGCCAAAGAAGACGAGGAGAGTCGAAATCTAATAAGAAATGGTCGAAATAGAGGTTAGGGACAAAAACCTTAACAAGAAAAACTTAAGAAATGGGGAAGATTTTATCACGATCATGAAGCTCTCACTGAGAGCTTCCCGGATCTATGATCGGTTGGAAATTTCAAGCACCAGAGCGAAGTCGGCGGTCACCGAAAGAATTTCTCTCTCTCTCTCTCTCTCGCTCACGCCGCTATGGTTCGGGAGATGAACAGGAATTCAGTGTAAGCGAAGGAGGAAGAAGAAATAGAGTATGTATACTAGGTATATTTATAATATTAAATTATTTTTTTCCCTATAACAGTTACAATTCTAAGAAAAGAACCGGAGGAGTGGGGTTAGCTGGACCGGACCTCTCGAGAAGAAGCGGATTTCTCGAGTGGAAAGAAAACTCCTTGAGTGAAGAAATGAACTCCTCGAGAACAAGGCTTCTCGAGTACTGCAAAACTTCTCGAGAACTATGATAGTTCTCGAGTACAGAAATAAACTTCTCGAGAACAGGGCTTTTCGAGTACAACAGGACTAATTGAGATCTAGAAAGGCAGTTCTCGAGTACAACAATACTTCTCGAGAACAGAAAGATAATTCTCGAGTACAACAAAACTTCACGAGAACAGAAGGAAGAATAACCCCTGTTCGATGAACTCTTTTCGAAGTTCATCGAACACAAAACACGTTCCACGAATTTTGATCGAAGTTCGTCAAACATAATGGAAAAACCCGTTCGACAAAAAACTGCTCGAAGTTCGTCGAGCACAAATGAAAGAATCCGTTCGACGAATTCTGCTCGAAGTCGTCGAACTTAGAACCAATCGACGTTGCGACAAACTCCGCTCGATGCTTTGTCGAGATCCGCTCGATGCTTCGTCGAGCTCTACTCGACGATCGTCGACCTCCGTTCGACAATCGTCGACCTCAGCTCGACACATCGTCAAACTCCAAACAGCACCCAAAAATTTCATCTCCCGCCTCCGATCGACGAAAACCTACCCTTTAGGAGGGCTTCCCGAGAATAAAAACAAGCTTGAGGTTTTATAATATAATAATTATCATATTCAAATAGTTTGAACGAGGAAAAACGAGTTCAAAATAGTGTCTTAAATATAACCAGCCAATCCCAAGCGAAGACAACCCTAGAATCCGACGCACCAATCTTGAGACATTATCATCAATGCATACTTAAGCAAAAATCAGCACAAATATCCAAACACGCGCCGGGACTCCAAAATACTCGGATCGTAATTAAAATTACACAAGTCCAAAAACCTCAAAACTTCATCCCTTTCAATCAAGGAAAACATTCGGTTCTAATCAAAATCCCAAAAAAATCTGGTCAAACAGACCCAATAAATGAGAAAAACGTACTAATGGTGCAGCGCCGTCAACATGGCGTAGAAAAAGTAACGTCTTGACGTCATAAATATGACGATACCAATTCAAATAATATTATCAAAAAATTGGAGGCGTTACACGAACAGAAAAAATTATATTGTAACATAATTTTTTTTACTAACAACACATGTTGCCTGCAAACTGCTTGATAATACGATGATTTATTATTATTAGGATAGCGATTTTTTTAATCTTTTTTTTATTGGCATTGCGAATTTCTTTCCTTGTTGTGTTGATCAAAAACTTCTGTGTGGATTCAAATTGTCATGCCCTGCATGAACTTCTCTTTTAGTATTATTATTATTATTATTTAAATTTTTTTAAATGATTTTTTAATTAATTAACAAACTATAAACAAACTTACGACTAATGCTAAAATTAATATAAACTTTTTTTAAGAATATTTTAAAGATTGGATTGCCTCATAATAAACGTCTAATTTATTGAAGGACTAAAAAACGGACAGGAAAATTAAAACACAATATGCAGTAAATGTAAGATAACTATTGGGTTTATTATTTTCCCAGCACGACTTATTCAAAATTTTAAAATTCTAAATTATTGGACGATGAAAACAAAAATGAACAAGTAATTGTTCTAATATCTGTGTTGGCAGCTACCCATCTACCTAAATAATAGTACATGTCCAATACAGGTAGAGGAAACAAAAAGTAAGAAGAGTAGGAGAAGTGCTCCTCACTCATCTCACCAAATATATATCCTTGCCCAACAAGGTATCATCGTCAACAGGAAGGCTGTAAGGAGAGAAAAAAATGAATGGGGCTTTCCTTATGGAGGAGGAATAAACTTCCTCACATAAGGAGATATTTTCTTCATTGACTTGAATAGAATGATTCATGTCCTCCTGGAGTACCTCTCTATTGGCTAATAGCTCAGACAATGGAAGGGGGTTAGGAAATAAAATTGAGGAAAGACATAAATGATCTCTAATCATGAGAGTGATCTTGATTTCACTCCTAGTAGGTTCTAAATCTTAATTGATGTCGGTAATGTAGGCATCGTAGTAAGGGGGACCTGAGAACTCAACGGCCTCGGCGGTGAGTTGGACCTCTACATCCAATGAAGAAGTGCAAACCTCCTCATCAAAAAGGATATCATCTCCATCCCACCTTGGTGTGTCATCGTGCTACAAAGAATCATTCCCTCCATTAGAGAGAATAATATTTTCATCTCACTTTGGCGCATCCCACTTTGGCACAGCCTTATGTTCTAGATCATCACCCCAATCACCCTGCATAATATCTTCGATATGATCGACAAAAATAGGTGTAGAAAAGTTTTGCAAGAAAATGGAGGAACACTTTTAATATCTAAATCAGAAAAAATATGCTCAGGTTCCTTTGCGGGTGAATCAAAACTAGGTGATGAATGTGTATGGGGAGGTTACGCATCAATATCAATATACGGGCTCATAATTATGAGGGGCTTATTCGCAATAGTCCCATACAAAATGGTGGTATTGCGGTAGTAGACATGATCTGGATGCTCGATTCATAATTTTTCCCCCTCTGCCTCTTGTAAGTGATTCAATCCTTCAAGATGTGGTCTGTATTATGACAAAATAAATAGTTCCTAACATTACTGCTCGACAACCAAGGAATTAAGTCATAAGGTCGATGAACTATTTAACGTGTTAGCATAAAGTTATAATGATTTGCCCTACAATATTATGGATCTAAATATTCTCTATGTTTTGTGAGGTACGAATGATAACCAACATTAGTCCCCATATAACATGCATCAGTAATATGACTAAATGATCCACACAACTCGCATCTCATATATATATATATTTTATTTAGAACCAATGCGGTTAAAATAAAATTAAAAACTTTCTTTGCAAAAAATAAGCTACACACGAAAATCATGTCAGACATAGATAACCTGCTTCATAAATTTTAAAATAGATTAGGACAAAAAAACTAAATAACTATTTAAAATTTTTAAAAATAAGGACATGCACTATAAAAATTTATAATTAAAAATAAAAATAAAATAAAAACTTGATCTCTAAATACTCAGGGTTCATTAATATTACAAGAAAAAAAATAATAAATTAATTGTACCTCTCCAACAACGGTGCTAAGAACTTGGTATCCCCGACAACGGTGTCAAAAACTTGATACAACCAAAACGTATGTGTAAATTATGCAGGTGCACGTGTCTGTTTAAGTAATATAAAGTGAATAATGATCATTCTCACAGAGAGATGATTAATTTAACGCTCGCAAATACCAGCTAACCTTTTATTTAAATTCATGTGAATCAATTTAAAAAGATTTTGAAAATAAAATAAAACTATAAGGAAAATTAACAACGACTTTCTAAAATTACTTTTTATCAAATGATGAGAAAACGATCTTATATTTTGATTTCTTATGTCTATTATGATGGATCGATAAAAGATATTTACGAGAAAATTTGATGCGCTTTC
Source organism: Platanthera zijinensis (assembly GCA_039513925.1). Lineage (NCBI taxonomy): Eukaryota > Viridiplantae > Streptophyta > Magnoliopsida > Asparagales > Orchidaceae > Platanthera > Platanthera zijinensis. The sequence continues at coordinate 62,063,770 of CM077081.1, read as the reverse complement.
TTGCAATGATTTTAAGGAAGGGATCTGTATCTCTCAATTTCGGAAATCACTATATCTCTAATTCTTTTATCATCTCTAACTCAGGTGAAATGAAAATTAATAATAATAATAAATATCAAAGTTGCTAATATACAGGTGAAATCTCTTTTTTTCCTTCTATGTTATATTGAGTTGATGATACACTTATGACTCTTCTCTCTCGAATCTCGAAGTGCAGTAAAACGGGCCGAAAACTTTAGTTAAAAATTTATGCAACTCATCTCTCGAATCTCACTACGTAGTAAAATAATTTTTGTTCATAAACTCATGCATCTCATCTCTCGAATCTCGAACCGGAGACTAGAATGAAAATATAATCCAAAAGTTTTACCATCAAGATCAAAATCTTGATAAAAATTTAACACCAAAATTCTCATAAACTGAAGTAAAATATGTATATCACATCAAAATAAAGCAAAGTACTCTCAAAATATAAAACCTAGGAAATTAGTTCATGATTTGGGAGTTATACCATAAAATTGGAGAGATCTTACAAGGCATGATGTTTAGAAATCTAAACGCTTCAGGAAATTCCACTAAAACTTGCGCAAAATCCCTCTTTTATGATGATCTGGTGCGGCTCCTCTTCAAAACTCTGGTTCTCCTCTTGAATAATTGTTAAGAAGATGAAAAGGATTGTGAAAAAAGTTGTATTCTATCTCTCCATGGCTCTTTTATGGATGTTCCACCCTCAAAAGAATATTTTAAATATTAAAAAGATGTCTCCTCTTGCCTTTGAAATAACCCAAATTTAAATATTTTTTGTTTTGGAAACTCTATTCCCGTCAAAATGTTATAACAAATTTTTCTAAACTGCGAAATATATTGCACCAAATTTTCTTCACTACTAAAAATTGCACCAAATAGCCAACAAATTGTTACAAAAATATTGTAACTTTTCCCCTGAACTTCAAATGCACTCGACCCTTAATTCTTTGAGATGAATACTTCGAACTTCCTGCAACAAAAATATATCAAAATGACAATAATACCCCCAACTTTCATAAAATACTTACTCATATTTAATACTTTTTAACTCCAATTTATCATGTATTTTAATCAAAAGGATAACATTTAAGACACAAGATAACTTCTTTTTGAGAAGTTATCAATGCATCCAACGATTTTAAAATAATATAATAAAGAAATGTTATCAAGAAGAGACAATTCCTACGTCCGTCGATCGAAGTTCATCCCTTATCCACAGTAGCAGGTTGCGGCGTCGCCAATGCCTGCCCCCTCGCACTCGCCAGCGGTTCGAAGGTTCGTCATTCATCATTTCTTTGGGGCACCCAGTCCCAACAATCTTCAACTGCCACTGATCGAAGGTCCTCCCTTCTCTGCCATAGTAGGTCGCGACGTCTCCACGACTTACCCCTCATGCTTGCTAGAAGTTCAAAGGTCCGCCCTTCACTGTTTCTCTAGGGCCCCCAATCCCAGTTATCTCCCACTATCGTGAATTGAAGGTCCACCCTTCTCCGTCATAGTAGGTCGTGGAGTTGCTAGAGACTGCCCCTCGCACTCGCCAGCGGTTTGAAGCATCCGAACTTTACCGTCTCTTCGGGGACATGCCCCTATGACCTCCCACTATCGCCGATCAAAGGTTTTCCCTTCTCCGCCGTAGTAGGTCATAACACTGTCAGGACCTGCACCTCTTGTGATGGCCCAAGTTCGAAGGTCCTCCCTTCACCACCATACCAAACGTCATACCCCCGCACGGTGATCTAGACATATCACTACCTGAATATAAACATCCTCCCTTTGCCTTGGTAGTAGGTTATGGTATCACCTTGGGTCTCGTCCTTCAATTACCAACATAAAAAAAAGTAGACCAGAGTTTCCTTCACAAAGCATTATATTGGTCCCAACACCACAGATATTACAAGAAGACACTCAAAGTTACAGCAATCCACAAACAATAATGCAATATATAAAGAGCGTCAAAACACAGAAAAATGCATAAAACTGCTATAAAAAGTATACAAGGAGCAAGTACAAACATGTCACCAAGGCAATGAAAGTACAAACAACACAAGATACAACAAATCAAAAACCTACTCCTTGTCATCGACATCAAATTCAACACACTCGTCCTCAGAAAGGTCGTTAGAGCCAAGAGCGGTTATATCACACTCGCGCTTGCAAGACACCACCGAAGAGTCTTCGTCATCCCGTATCAGAATGCCACCTCTCTCACATCTGCCATCTTGGGCTCCACCTCTCACGTCCAGACCTCCTCACGGATCACCTCAAAAAGCAAGTAGTGATTCTGCATAAAGGCAATGGAGTCCATGAACTCATTAACTCCATGCGCCTTAAGCTTAGCAAGTCACTACTATAAAGAAAGGCACTCGACCTCGGCCTTTGAGACCCCCAGATCAGTCTCTAGGCAGGTAACATCCCCCATGCACGCTCTCCAAAAGCCACACTATCTTTCCAACTGAAGGCTTTTTTATATAAAGCTCCACTTGCAACTACGCCACTTCGGCCATCAACTCGGACTCAGTCTACTAGAAGCAGGAAATATCACAGACTCGCCTCTCTCTTAAGTAAAAATGGAGCTCTCCGCTCCCCAAAGCTTCTCCTAAAGTGCCAGGTACTCAACTTTTAGACCCACGTAATGATCGTTACATGTAAGAGCAATCTTGGTTTGAACACCAATCTGCAACAAAAAGAAGAAGTTTGAAATAATCAAAGACAACATGACAAAGTGTAAAACTTACCACGTTATTCATCGCCTCCAGCAAAGATGACACACGCTTCCCCATCGCCGACTGCAATATGAGAACCTCCTTGCAAGGAGCCTGGGGGCAGAGGAGCCTGACTTCCAGGTTAAGATTAATGGGCACTGCCCCATAAACTTTGGAACTGCAAAGAACCGGCTCTTCAGGTCGAATCCTTGGTCGATTAAAGGGATGAGAGTCAGGGTCTGAATCATCACACCCCTTGAACACCAGCTTACTCTTCCAGTCGCGAACCAATGGCACTGCAGCAGAACACTGTGAATTGGCAGAAAGACCGCACAACTATAAATGCCTCTCCTCTACAAACAAGTAGATGCTAAAAAGATGGTTCACCGCAGCATGAGGCTTGGTAAACCATGGCATTGGCATAAACTCGTGCTCACGCCCTTTCACGCATCGAAAATAGTTTGAAAGGGCTTTTCAAAATTCTGGCAATCCCCATCAGTTCTAAGCATTTTGTACATATGTATTTAAATGGCGCCTGTCCACCCGAATCTCAAACTCAACCCAATGTTTGTTGTTATGGACCTCGAGACGACTGTCATTGTTGGTGCGCACCTTACAACAATCTCTAGAGAGATCCAAGATGAATCTTGACTCATGTTCTCGGAAAAGGCTATCATTCTATAATGCATGTCATCCTAAGAGGAGTGAACTGTGATGTCGACACCCAGCAATGCTTCAAGATATCAACGACTTCTTTGCACAGTTGCAGTCAAAACCCAAAACTCAATGACAACTCACACAACATCATCCATCCCATTGGTGTATTCTGAACCCGCTCTTCAATACATAGTATCTTAATCTCCCGTCTAGAAGGTATATTGTACCTCCCCTGCAGGCAGTAATCTGCTCTGCAGTAAATGAAGAGCGTAGTTACATTGGACGACCTTGCGCACAATGCCTCGATACCTACATGAAAAATACACATCAAAATCCACCAAGACAATACACCAAGAAGATAAAATAAGGGCGTCCAAATCTGCATGCTCCGGAAAGCGTGAAGCTCTGCTGAACAAGAACACCCACACACGACCAAGCGAGCCCCACACATGCGTGAGTGCCCTGCGCCCAGACTAGCCCTGATTGTGCACTTGCCCCACGCACGTATTCTCCCCGCGCGTGGGTGAACCCTGCATGTGCACTCACACCGTGCGTAAGCAAGCCTTGTGCGTGTGCGCCCCTATATACAGGAAAGCATCGCGTACGCATGTTGCACGTGAGCAAGACCCGCGTGAGCATGCTATGCACAAGAAATACCCTCGCGTGTGTGTCTGCACCTTATGCTTACACACTTTGTGCAAGCAAGACCCGCGCATGCTCATTCGCACCCTGAGCGCAGGAGCGCTCCCCTCGCATAGGAGAGCTCTGCGCACAAGCGCACGCCCCGTTTGTGGGTGCGCCCACGTGCGCTCTTTGCATGGGAGAGCCCCACGCGCTCGTCCTATATGCGGGTGAACCATATGTGCTCCCCACGTGTGTGCGCACCCTGCGTGCAAGCGAGTCCCACTCGCACCCCTTGTCATGTCTCATGGCATAGCTTGTTGGTTCTGTCCACTTCTTCACGCACTCCTTCATTCGCTTCCTCTATGGTCATCAAATTCTACCTGCACACAAAAAGCCCTCGCACTCCTCTAGCTCCGGCTCTGAACTCCGAGGACTTTAGGGGGAAAATGATGGGGTCACCCACAATTTATAGGAATTCCAAGCTACAAATAGCCGGAATTCCCATTTCCCCCATTAACAAACAATCCATGTGCCAACTAACCAAAACCACCGCACATATAATCTAGATCGTCGCGGTAATCATCGCCTCTGATTGTGCCCCCACGGTCGGCCTCCCGGGTGACCGCCCATAGCGGTGTGCCCTCGGCGCACGGTGGTAAGGCCAAACATCCTGTTGTCACCGCCCAAGAGTGGTTGCGGGGGCCACAGTCGACCCCCAGACAAACTAGTCTACTCCCCGCATTCGCCTTCAAATGGCCACCCTCAAACGTACGTGAGGGTCACGACCGACCTCCCGACAGCCTTCATGTACATTAAGTGTTTCAGTTGTAGATTAAATTCTCTATATTTCTACTTTACTTTCATGTTTAAACAATTGTTTTATGTTGGTAGATGGATAGTTGTTAATCACCTTAACTAGATGGTTTGAATAGTTATTCTGTTAGAATTTGTTAGTTGCTAGCAAACCCTTAGTAGCATGCTAAGTTAACAACCTTTACCATAATTAATGTGACAAGATGACTCAGTTAATTATTATTGTATGTCAAACTTGTTTTGACAATGTTCACTGAAAAAAAAGTGAGGTCAACTGAATCAGCTGAGAAAGGTTCAGCTGAACCGTTGGGACCGCTGAGACAGTCTAGCGGTTCACATTGGTATATGAATTACTCTATCCCAGCGGCTTATCAATCTGTCTCAGCGCATCCTCTGAGACGGGTCGATTAAAATAAAATCAACTCATTTTAACAATCAAATCAGTAGATATAATAATCTAGGTCATCCCTTCAACTCCAAAATACTTCATATAAATAAAGGCTCAGTAAATCGAAAGTCATTAAACCCTAATCTCTTTCCATGTCGTCGAGACCAAACCCGTCTCAGTGTATCATCTTCCAGCTTCAATGGCTCCAAAGTCTTCAAAAGATTTGCAGGAAGGCTATGAGATTGTTAGGAATGGATTCATTCATGCCCCAGTGGAGATTAAAGAAGTCATCAAGATGCCCTAGGTTTAGAATTTGTCCTCTCTGAACCTTCCCCTGTCCTGAGAGATGAGTTATTGGAATTTTTCTCCAATGTAAAGCTTTCCCCGGATAAGATATCACTGAAATCCAAAATTGGAGGGATGAGGATCAAGATTACTCCAAGGAAGTTAGCTATGGACCTTTAGTTACCCTCTCTTGATAGTGATGAAGAAGAGGACATTTCTAATAAGGACAGAGATAGTGTTTCGGAATGGTGTGAGTACATTGATGTTAAGATTGGATCACTAAGAAGGAAAAAACTTCAATCATAGAGAAAAATTACTTGCAGACAAAGTTGGGAAAGTCATTATATGCAAGCCTTGATCACATGACACCATATCCAAGCCCAAATTTGAGATAATCACCAGGATTATACTACATAAAAAGACATTATAGGCTAATGTAATATTCCAGAGGATAATTGATTGGCTACAGGCTCCAAATTTAGGAAGAATCTTGTCCCTTTATCTGATAAACTCTTATCCAGACAGTTTCAACAAGAAGCAAGGAGTCATAAGTGAGACCCCCCTCCCAAACCTTTTCTTGGGTCGGGCCAGAAGGGGTCTTACTTGCACAAGACGTCCACCCAATGCTCCTTAAGGGGTGTCAACCCACACTATTAAGCACTAGTTGGCCACCTTGCTCGGTTTGAATCACACCATTCACATCACATCACAGTGTTTAGCAGAAGCATTAACAGGATGTCACATCGAATATATATGATAATATATATTTAAAAGGAAGTGCAAAAGGTCGTAGCCACTATATATACACGAAGCCCATAGGCTATAAAAGTACTATAACTAACAACTCCTTTCTCTCTCAACACTACTTTAGTACTCACGTCTCGAAACATTGAAGACGACGGGGGTGCCTCTGCTCGGGTATTCTTATCAACTGGTGTATCGTCCTGCAGTAGCTGGTCTTTACGATGCTTCATCACCTGTGAATGGTTATTAAAATAACCGTTAGTCATAGAGCTAAGTAAAATCTAATCTCCTCCCCGGATCCATATCATGGGGACGAGCACACGTATCCAACAAAGTAGAGAGTTAGTACAATATTCAATATATAAACTAGGAGTAATTATAAAAAAAGAAAAGCAGCATAACATAACTGGGATAACAGCAGCAGTATACGTCAGTTATAATTTAAGCTCTTAGAGCAGCATAGTGGGTGTTCACAACCCATGCAAGCATCGCAAGCATTCACATCCGTGTGCACATCACTGGCATTCATAGACGTGCATACATCACAGACATTCATATCCGCGCACACATCACATGCATTCATAGTTGCACACACATTCCCTATGTCGACATAGTATGGACCGCTTCTCTTCAAGCAGGGTAGTGAGCCCCACGGGCCTTACCGATGTGGTCATCGGTGATATTGGCTAGTCCTGCCACTTCTAGGTATGGTCGTACCACACAGCCTAGGCCCCATCGTATAACTCTTTATACTCTTGAATGTGAGCGACATCCAGTGATTCAATATTTTGGCCGACCAGCGGAGGAAAACGCAACGGGGAAAACATAACGACTGGTCACCCATGGTACTCATCTCCCTGTCATCATGAGTTATCAAACTTCCCGCATCGGTACAAACGGTCTGCAAGAGTGACTGACCTGCCACAATTCACTGAAAGAAATGTACAGATAAGCAAATAAGAACAGTTTTGTTAACATGCACCAGGTCTATAACAACTTGCCCTACTATGCTTTAATTTATTCAAGCAACGGCTCTTGGCCTGACTTTCGACAAGGAGCATGGGAGCACTTATTTAGGCTAACTTGGGAGGAACAACTCAACTCTTGTTATCCCTAACTAAGGCTCAACCTATCAAATAACTGCCCATCAGGGCATGACCCATGCTTAAAATAGTAAATTGCAGAAACAAAAGTGCGGTAATAGAAGTTGTTGTTAATATAAGTTATAGAATTGAAATGTTGTAATGAAATAGGACTAGTATCAAACTGGAGTAGTACTGAACGGAAAGTAAGTACTGAAAAAAACTTGACCAGTGTGATACTGGAATAGTACTTAAAAGAAGGTACTGAACTGAATAAAAGAACTTGATCAATATAAGACTGGAATAAAAGAAAAAGAAAAATGTTAGTAGTCACATCACTCCACTCAGGAGGCTTCAGTTATATCTCCTTTCTCAGGAGGCATGTTCAGTTCCATCTCCGTTCTCAGGAGGCATGTTCAGTTCCATCTCCGTTCTCAGGAGGCATGTTCAGTTCCATCTCTGTTCTCAGGAGGCATGTTCAGTTCTATTTCAGCTTTTAGGAGGCTTCCTTGGGTTTCACCAATTATTAAGGTCTGATAATAGTTTATTTGCGCCCTTTTTAATTATGGCTTAATTGGACTTGGAGGACTTATTAAGGGTTACACCTTTATTATTCATCGAGAATAATTAGCTGTTCAATCGCTTGTGCCCTCATTTTCCTAGGCTGTCAAAGTTACCCAAAAGTCCTTTTTTTTTAAACGAGGCGCTCGGCGGTCTCACGAAACTTTGGAACCCTCAGAGCTCGGAGACTTGCTTCGATCACTCTCATTGGTAAACAATTGAAGTTATTATTTAAAGAGGGTGGTCGCGCGCTCCAATTTTCATTTTCGAGAAAAATTGAGCGTACTAGTTTCTGAGCGCGACCCTAGACTCCGACACAATGAGAAAAACTTCAATTTTTATCCCCAGATCCCCAAATTTTAATACAACCTCTAAGAAGGTCTAAAAAGAGCCTAGTAAATTTTTCAAAAAATTTCGAGCAATTTTGGGCCTCTAAACTGGCCAAATATTTTTATTTAGGCTTTCAAAAATACCAAATGAACTCCACAAATTCTCAAATTTTTTGTGTAGGTTTCTCTCGTCAAGGAAAACAACTTTCATGTTATCACTTTTCCCTATGAGCCTATATTTATATACAAAAATGTTCAAAGTCTGTGTTGAATTTTGGTCTTTATATAGCAGATCAAAACAAATCATGTGGCCAGGATTGCGCCAGACAGGTAAATTGACCAACACTTCCCCACAGCGGATCAACCACGGATTCGCGGCAGGGGGGGCAGAAGTTTATGCAGGGGGGGTTAGGTTATCCCCGCCGTCCATCTCATCACCGAGAATGGATGGCAGTGATTTCGTCTCGCTGGTGAAAAAGGTGGTGGCCTTCCTCCACCGCCGGCCAGCCACTGCTAGGTGTCGACGCCCCCCTGAATGACTCGTCGGGGGTCGGTGACCTTCTAGGTGGTGGTCCAGCGGCCTGCTACCGCCGGCTACCGCCAGAAGATGTGAAACCGAGAGCAGGGTGGTGGCTGGATCGGCTCCCAGCGCCACCCCGCCTCTTCGGAGACTACCCCAGCCACGACACCACCCCAGTCCAGTGCGCCGGGGTAGGGCTCCTCTCCAACGGTGCTCCGGCGGCCTAGTGCCATCGGCCACCGCCGCAGAACTACAAAGTAAACTCTATTTTCGGGTGTCGTCAGAGCGGCGTTTTCCGGCGACACCTCGGCCATCCACTGTCGAGGAAGGATATCCTCGATGGTATATCCCTTTCCCAGCGCCACTACTGGAACTTGGCCAGGCTCCCCACTTACAGCCACCACCTGACCCGAAGTTTTGCTCGGGTGGTGCCGGCGGTGCTCCGGCCATTGGGGGACGCATGCAGGACGTCCAAACATTTAGGAAGGAGGAGTAAGGGAGTTTCCACCTATGTTAAGGGGGCTTGGGAGGGACCGACCTGATTCACCATTAAAGGTGGCGGTGGTGAAGCTTGTGTGTGGTAGTTTTCGGCAAGGGTAGCTCCGACAAGGGGGAATTGGCTCACCAAAGCTATATCAAGCTGGGAGGGGGAAAGGCTATAAATAGCCAAGGGAGGGGGTCTGCTCCCCTCTCTTATCAGTGTGGGATTAATCCCTCCTTAGGGAGGGATTAATCACCACCCTCCAGCTGTCCATGGACAGCTGGAGGTTGTTTCTTCCTGTTGTATGGGGAATGAGGGGAGGATAAGTCCTAATGGGCCTTGGGCTTGGGCTTGGTATTGAGGAATAGGGAAGGGAGAGGGGAGTTGGGCCTACCTTGACCCATGGCCCACCTATCCTCCTATTGTTAACTTGTTTTGATGTCCCAAGGGTAAGGGGGTAGGGCCTAAGTAATTCATGAAGAGGAGGTGCACTCCTCTTTTGGAAAAATTCCAAACAATGGGAAAAATGAAAGTTTGACCAAAGTCAACCCTAGGGTGGGTCCCCCTTGTTGGTCAAAGTCAAATTAGGTCCAAGTCATCGAAATTCGGGTCAAAGTTAGGGTGTCATGTCATAATTTGTATGTGTGCGCTCTTCGATGCACAATTATGCTTGATTTGACCACGGGTTGACCACCCATCACTGAAATTGATTGGAAAGAACTCAGTTGACTTCATATTGACCATATGAGTCCAATGCCACTGACTGGGGTCGAATCAGAGTTTTTTTGCTAAATATCCAAAATATGCGCATCGCAGCGTGCTAGAACGGTCAAAATGCTCATATTCATCGCTAGACTTCGAATTACGACGCAACGAGTTCCAATGTGTTCGTATTGCCTATACAAAGCCATAGGAACTGACAGAACTCAAATCGCAGCTCCCTAGGTTATCATCCAATGATCTTATTTTAGTGACACTTTACGAGGGACGGCTATTCCCACTATATGATCTCGAATTTCAACGGAACAAGTTCCAACGCACTCGTATTGACTATACGAGTCCACGTGAACTGAGAGAACACAAATCAGAGTTTTCTTACTCTATATCCTCGTCTAGGGTTACCTCCTACCTTGGTATGGGCCACGGGTAGAGATTCGGGTCACTTTTATTGGACCCACTTGGGTTCTAGTGGCCTCATAAAAGTCGAGATATTACATCATAATTCACTACCTGAAGAGGATGGACATCAAGACATTGGAAAGACTCTCCAGAGTTCTTCCTTTGATTCAACCCTCTGAGGGAAAGGATAAGTCCAAGGGCAAAGGAAAGAAAGTTGTGGGGTCTATTTATTCTGAGTCTAGTTTAGAATATGATTCAGAATTTGCATCCCCAACAGATGTTGGTCTTCAGGTTGAGATTGATTAAAGTTAGTCCTCTGCAAGTTTTCAAGCCAAAAATGAATCAGTCAGAAATCCAGTTGGTGGAGAGCATGTTGATGAAATCCATGCTACTCTTGATTCTACACATATTCCTACAAAAAGTGTTACACAAGATGTGCATAATGCTCAAGATACTTCTGAAAAGGAAAAGCCAATGGAACCAACAAAGGATCTTGAAAATTATCCAGAATCATTTATACTATAAGAGGTGAATGCACCTTCTGAGAGGGAGCTTGTGCTAATAAATGAGCTAGCTCTCAATAAGATTGTTGCAAGAATTGTTGCTGCTGCAAATAATCATAATGAATCAGATAATGTTGTTGATGAAGATATGGATGATGATAACATCATTTCTGTTGATGATGCTAATGTTGAGGGGGAGCCTTCAAAAGTCCTTGATCAGGATAAGGCTAATCCATCCACTCTCTATGAGTGTGATGATCAAGAGGACCAAGAAAAATTCTTCTATGATCAATCCTCCATCTTCAACAACTAATAATACCTCCCTTCTCTACTCTATCAAGGCTCTATTGGATGAGCAAGCCACTTCAGTTAAAGCTTACATAGACAAGTCCATCTCTAAAGTAAAAGCTGAGTTGTTGACAAAAATCAAGACTATGAAAGATGAGACTGTTCATCGAAACAGACAGGTGACTAGCTGGTTTGATAAAGCAGCCATCACAGTCAAAGCACAATATTCAATACTAAGATCAATAGACAAAAGCTTAAAATTCTCTTCTATTGATATTGGGTATGTAAAAACTTATAAGTAAGACTGATGATGTCATCAGGGCAGTTGCAGATCATATAAATAATCATATTACTACTACTGCCATAAAATCCATGGAAGAAGCCTTTCTGATCAAAGGTGGAATGTTAGCTGACAGTGAAAACCGATTCAAGACACTGTCCAGCAGGATTGAGGCTAACACCCTTATATTGCAGAAAAAACTAATTGAAGAAGACAGAAAGAGGGAGGAGTACAATGTTAAGATTACTAAGCTCATTGATGAGCATGACTTCAAAGTGCTTCAAGGTATAAGGATTGCACTGCACCTTCCTCTATTGGAAAAGAATAGGCTAGAAGATTTTGATTTCCCTGCTCAAGCCAGAGTTGTATAGGATGCACAGCTTGCAGCCAAGAGAAAGAGAGAAGGAACTTTGTTGGCTAAAGAGTTCATAGCGAGGAGGAGAGCTGAAAATGCAGATGATCCAGACTATAAATATCTTATTGATGCCTCAAAGTCAATAATTATCAATGCTTGGCTAAGCCATGGACGGTTGCTTAAGAACATTGATAGCATGTACTCTTCTGAGGAATGGATCAAGCACCTGGAAAGGAATTTTTTAAGAGAAAGGATATTAAAGGATAATTTGGTCAGGAAGATCAACCTAAGAAGATACCTCTCAAATACTTACCAAAACCTTTTCTCTATTTCAGGAGACAGATGAACAAAGCCTAGGGTGCAAAGCTGACAGGTGCTGGTCAAGATGAAGACTCAAGCTCTACAAAGAAGAGAATATCTGATTCTTAGTTGAAGCTCACTTAACTAATGTTGAACAATATATGTTAACCTTCATATGTAGCTTATTATTAAATCTGAAAACTTTGAACAGTTATATATATGTTAAACTATCATGTGATGGTATAGGTTGATTCTGTTGGTTGAATTATACCTGTTAGCCATGTTTTTGTGTTGATTAATCATGTTATTAAGCCGTGCTTAAAATTATTAAACATCTAACGGATATGACGTTATCCTTAGATTAATCAGGTTGTTTAGCTTATGTTTAAATTTGGCTAAACATTTTTTCTCTGCAATATTTTCATGATGCTGATGTATTAACTTTTCTAATTTATCATGATATAATTTATGTGTTAAATGCATCTTAACATTGTTATGTGTTCTGTCTTCTTCAAATAGGGGAAGATTGTTAGGAATATTGTCCTTCAATGTTCGTTGGATTTGAAGAAGCATCGCCTTCAATGATAAGTGCATAATGTATTTAATAAACCTTCTACTTCTTTCATTTTACAGGTTTGAGTTGTTCTAGAACATGTTTCAGAACAATTCAGGATGTTACTGTATTTATCTCAGTTATTCTGGAGAAATTCATTGAGAAGACTGTCTGAACTTAGCGGAACTGCTGAGACTCAGCCAATAGCCACAAAGACAGCTGTCTGTCCCAACCCTGCTGAGAAAGCAGTGCGGTCTCAGCGAAATCGCTGAGATGCAGTTAATCTGTCGCTGAGACAGAAGCCAGTCTCAGTCATATTGCTGAGACAATTTCAAATATAGTCATTGAGATGGTGTGACCTATTTTTGACGGAAGGCTAATACAGTAAAATAGCTTTATCCATTCTTGGTCATGTATTGTCAAATCAATCAAAGAGCCGTTGTAGATTGCTGGAACATATATAAAGCATCTTCTAATTCAAGAAGAAATAAAAACATGTGCATGTTAGTGCCAAGTGATTCTTGTAATTTCTAAGTGTTGCAGCAAAGTACTGGAAGTGCTGAGAGTGCCAACAGCCTTGTGCTTCCAGAAGTTGTTCTCAGATCTAAGGAGAAAAGGTTGAGTCCATCAGGGATCAGTGGTTGATCTTCTTTATACAAGGAGACGGGAGATCAAGAAGGAGCTAGGGCACAAGCTGAAGAACAATACTTTTAAGCCCTGTTCCAGGACAGCTCTCAACTGCTCAATCTCAACAGAAGATCAAATCTGAAGGTGTATATCTTTTATTGTCTTTTGTTGTAATCTAAACAAACCATCTTGTAAGAACATTATGTTCTAAGTTAGTAGGGTCTGTGTTCCGGAGTGTAAGGCTGTTGAGACTGAGTTTGTAGATCCTGTGTGCCTGAGTGTAGGGCTGTCCTCCCAGCCTGAGCTGTAGGGCTTCTTGATAGGACTGAGGTAGGTGACCACGAGGGTCACTGAGTTGTACGAGTATAGCTTACTCTGAGTTGTAGTGCAGTGGCTTGAGGTAGGGTTTGGTGGAAACATGAGAGATCCTGAGGGATCTGTGTTGTAAACTCTTTGAGATGAGTTTGAAGGAGGTTGCATTGTCTAACACACTGTTAGAAAGGTGGTGAGAGAGAGTGGATGTACCCAGAACTTGGGGAACCACTATAAAATTTTTGTGTGCTTTCTGTAATGGTTAATTGAGACTAAAATAGCTAAGTAAAAATAAGAATAATATAAACAACCTATTCACCCCCCCCCCCTAGGTGATTTAGATTACTACCCAATTAACTATCACGCGTGATCTGAAAGGAAGAAGGATGCTAGTAGCGGCGGCCGGTAGATGTAGGCTCGCAGGCCTCCCGGATTTCATCGTCGTGAACGCCGAAAAAGGAGGATAAGGATGGCTTCAACTTTGATCTTCTTGTAGAGGACTTGAGAAAATCTCCTTCAACGCAAGTGATTTTATCTGCACCTTAGAAGATCCTTCTTCTTGCTTCTATCGTGCCTAAATAAATAGCCTGTTTTTTTAGCCTACAACTATTTCAGCTTCTCCATTATTTGTTTTCCCTCCCTTCCGCCAAAACCGGTGATGCAACCTCCCTACTGTATATTATGGCTGGTGCACATTGCGAACTTCCTCCCAGCTGCGAGCTGGCGCACACTACTAGCATCCTCCCAGTGAGAGCAATATTTGTGGAATCCGCCATTTTTGGTGTCATTATTCGTTCACCGAGGGACTGGAGCACAACATAGAAAACCTTGAAGAGAAAATTATATCTCGATTTCAAAACGTTGCAACCTTCACCTATGAAGGTTATGCCGACAACAAGCGAAGGACTTGGGGCGGAGGTACGGAGTGGAGCTAGGGGTGGGCAATTTTTTTTTATACGTTCATCGTATTTAGATAATCGTGCATAAATTCATTCTTTTTTTCATTTTTGTTTTTTATTTGGGGATTGTTAACCGCAGATCGAATATGGCTATTCGCAGATTATTACTATTCGCAGACCCAAAGACTATTAAATTTGTTATTCGCAGAAATTATTGTTATTCGCAGACCAACATTAAAAGTAAAAAAATAGGGTCAAGATGTGCACCAGCACCACAAGTACCACCAAAATTGGAGCCTACATAAAAGTATACATAACCTGCATCAAAAAATATGAAGCACTGACACCACAAGTGCACAAAAAATATCAAGTCTATCAGAAGAAGAAGAAGAAAGTACCAGGAGCACGGTTAGGGCAAAATCAAGATTCAGAGCAGCGATCAGCGGCAGAGGCGGGCATTTCCTGGGAGATAGATCTACTAGACGGGGCCGGAGAGAAAAGAGCACACTGCCTTCGTCGCCGCGCTTCCCCGTTACATGCTCGGAAATGCCCTAACTCATGGCGCCTTAAGCTAGGTCCGCCCTTGCACACAGCGGCGAGCGGCGGGGCGATCGACTCTTCTTCGCCGGCGAGCGGGGCGAGCGGCAGATGGCGAGCGGAGCGATCGGCGGATAGCCATTCGGTCTGCGAATAAAAAAAAAAGGAACCCAAAAAAACGTTTTTTTCGGTCTGCGAATAGCCATTCGCGGTCTGCGAATAACAATCCCATTTTATTTTCACATAATAAATTATGGAATATTGATCAATGCATTTTTATGATCATTTTAAGTACTCATGTGTATATATTTTGAGTTGAAAATATACTTATAAAAAACAGTTGTATTTTGCAACTGAAAATACAGTTCATTTGCAACTGTATTTTACGTTGCATTTGTAATTCACACTAAAAATGCAGTCCCGCAAGATCCTTTATATGAGTTGCACGTACAAAATTATTGCCCGCTAGGGGTGGCGTACAGGTGCAAAATCCCAATATTTTTGAAAAGTGGTGGGCCCGGGTGAAAAAATAGACTATTTATTTACGCACAATAGAACGGTGCGAGTAGTGTATAAAAAATGTTTTCCTAGTGAGGCGGGTGCAAAAACAACCCGCCTCAAAGTAATCTTGCTTTCATTTTTTTACAAGGAATTACGCAGCAGCGACCGCTCGATCAAATTTTTTTAAATTTTTACGCAGCGATCAAATGAATTGCAAAGTGATCTCAACTAGGGCACATTTTTCAGTCATGCGGTGTGTGTGTGCACGCGTGCGTATTGTTCACCCGCTTGCTCCTTTTATTAATAGTGTGATCCTTGAAATAGTGCGTAATAGCTCACTGATTGAGCGCTCTTGTGCTGAAGATGAACGGGGCTAAGCGATTTGTCGAAATTGTGGGATGTAAAAATGCATCGGTTGGAGAGCGTTCCGCCTTAGAGGGAAGCACCCGTGCATGAAGGTGTGGACGAAGCGGAAGCGAGAATGTCGGCATGAGAAACGCAAACATTAGTGAGAATTTAATGCCCCGTAAACCTAAGGAGATATATATATAAGAAACATACTAAAAAAGGTCTAGCTTTTTTCATAGGAAAAAAGCTTGAGTTTGTTCTCCCGCCATGCGTATCAGAATTAGACAAATAATATATGTATTTTGTAGGCAAGAACGAGATCTACAACTTTCGGGTCAGATTCCGACCAAACCGTGCATATTTTGGAAAAATGTTGAATTATATATATATATATATATATAGGTTTCGCCCCTTCGACAAATCACAACAATACCTCGATGACGCCGCACCGTTAGTGGTCGGTTTGGTTTTGGTTCTTGTTGAACCGTAACCGTAACCATTGACACGACGGTTCTAAAAATTATTCTGGAACCGGTCAAACCAAATAAGATTTTGGTTCTAATTTGAAGAATCATTACCTTAGCGGTTCGATTCATGATTTTACTAGAACCGAAACCGAACTGGAACCGTGACAGCTCTAAGTCCAAGAATATGTTTCTACCGCGCACCACATAAAACTTCCAACAGACGATGTGCAGATTCCAAATGTGCCGCACACAACAATTGCAATTGCATCAGCATCAGATTAAAACGATGCAACTAGCGAACAATTGCATGGTGCGTTCCACAGCTCAACAATACACACACATGACAACAATCTCCTGAAGGTTGGCCTCCATCCATGTTTTTTTGTTGTGAAATCATGTCGATCAAAGAACAAAGCATACCCTTCATATTATCCATGTTGCTGGCAGTTTCCCTATATCTACTTCAGCACTGGATGCAAAATTATTAAGAAAATGGTGGGACAAATTCCTTCAACAATTGCAAGTCGCCATCGGCCACATAGATATTGTAAACAAAATAACTGTCATGGCAGTAATAGAACGAACAACGAAGCTATTTAGAATTCATTCTTTGCAATGGCAAAACTACAACACCTAACAGCAAACATCAACAATGTCTTCATATTGTTTGCCACAAATATTAGCTGAAAAGTACAGATGGAAACCTATGAAGATTGTTGGCATACATTTTAAACTTGAAGAAGAGTTTTAGGGAGGAAGACACAACAACATAATTGCCCAGATTATTGATCCAAAGAATCACAAATTGCAAGAATACATTATAGAGAGCTACAGGCCCTGTTCGAGGAGATAATCGCCAAGATTTTCGACAATAATGTTGCACTGTCCCGGATTCACAGGCTCGTTGTAGATGCCAAAAATCATCGCCTGATTGGTTTTCTTCACTGTAACGCCGCCCGCTCCCTGCCGTTAGAAAGGCAAGATCAGAACCGGAACTATCGAAGACATCAACATTGAAAATTCAAACTTTTAGTTGAAACAGTACCATCTCAATAACAGACAATATATATTAAGAATTTAGTCCCATATTGAAGCAATCGTGTTGCATAGCATGCTTGATATGGGCCATGGGCTCCACCACCGCCTTAACAGATTGGTATTGGTCTTAGGTTAGATGCATAAATGACCCATTAATAAAGCTAATGAGTTAAAAGTCAAAGATCTTACTGCAACACTTGAGAATCTACACTCACAAGAACATATGTAACTTTATGAGCTTGATATAAATCCTACACCGCTCTGTATTTATGTGTGCTGCATAGCTTATACTAATATATATCACATTATAGATGCCAAGACTGGAAATTTAGGTTCCTTGTGGCGCGAATTTTTTTTGCTCTGAGGAGTTTGAACAAAAACACCACCATTATAGAATGAATGTTTGACATGACAGTGGTTATGACCGTCACCGTGAAAAGAAAACTAGTTTTGTTGTCGTGAATATATATATGATATATGATATATATATAAATATATGATATACGAGCTTCTTCGCACAGACTACGCCCGTGCTCGAAGCTCTCGGGCGGCCTTCGGCCGCATCCAAGCGGGCTTCTCCTGTGCTCGATGCGTTGCGGCGGGTTGCGCCCGCCTATGAGTGGGCTGCGCACGCACCCAGAATCTTATTTTTTTCAAAACATATACATATGAGTACTTAAAATGACCGCAAAAAAATATGAATTATTATTCCAATTTTTATTTTATAGAATTTTGCAAATTTTAATCTATAAAAATAATTTATTATTCTTCTCTCCCTCTCTCTTTATCACTCCACCCTCTCTCTCTCCCCCCCCCCCCCCCCCCCTCTCTCTCTCCCTCTCCCTCTTCTCTCCAAATCCCCCCATGTTTGCTCTCATGATCCAATGGTCAATATTCATTCTATGGTGTGCCTCCAAATACCTATATTTTCTTATATATATAAGATATATATATATATATGAAGTGGCCACGTGAATAGTTGCGGTGGACCAAGTCAATGGCAGTTTTATATAAATAAATACATATGCACGTGGCTGCATTGAAATGGAGGGGGCGTGAATGGAGGGAATGGAAGTGGACATGTGGCGTTGTCCTATTAGTTGAAAATGCCTATATCTAGGGCATTATTGGCTGAAGGCGGCAGATTTTGAAAAAGCTTAGAAAAGTGCGTGTGAAGAAGGCGAGAAGGTGGTTTTGCGGTAAATTTCCTACGAACAGGAAAATATAGCAAGGCGCGTGAACTAGGAGCGGTCTCCTATTGGTAAATAGTAATGTGCGCGCAAAAAGTGGTAGACAATAAAAGTTAGATCTGCAGATGGTGCACACGGATGACAATAGAGCAGATATTCTTACGAAAACCGTATCGAGAGGGAAGTTCGAGCACTGCGTGACGATTGTCGGCATGGTAGTTCCCTCCAAATAAAGCAAAGGGAAATAAGTTGTTGGGTACACTTATCATCCTTTGTGGAGAAAACTGTTGGTTTCGAGTCTTACTAACTCGAACTTGGTCTGTTGACTGAATGTGGAGACATGTTGATGGAGGATCTGACGGGAGGCAAATTGGAGACTTTGAGAAAGATTATCAGAATGACAGGTTTTCTTCACTTAGTCGAAAAGGGAAAGATTTGTTAAGGATAATTTTCTCCTAAGTGTGAAAGAGTCTAGCCAACTTTGACCATGTTTTTCAAGCATGTGTTTCATGATAAGTGTGAAATGGAGGAGCCTCCTTTGACCTTGGAAACCAACATGTACTCTTAAAGGAAGGTTTTAGAAAATTATCCAAAGAAAGTTGATCTGTTGAATGAAAGTGGATTAGAAAAGCGCGTTTGAAGAAGACGAGATGGTGGTTTTGCGGCAAATTTTCTGCGAACAGGAAAATATAGCAAGGCGCGTGAACTACGCGCGGTCTCCTATTGGCAAAATAGTAATGTACATGGAAAAGGTGGCAGTCAGCACCTTCAAACCTGTGAACAAGAAGAGCTACTTATGCGGATAGCGTTTGAAAAGTAGTCTTCTGCAAACAGCTCTGGCGGACAGACCTTGCGGACAGCAGCTCCGGGGACCTCTGCAAGTTAGAAGAGTCTAGGAGAGTTGTAATACCAAGTGTGGGTACTGTGCATGGGTTGTGGTGTGGAGTTGTAACTTGGTGAAGTCAAGTTTTTGTAATTACTTTGTAATCTCTTGTTATATTAATAGAAAACTTGATTGCTCCCATTCTCTTGTGATGTGCCTAATATATCGCTTCCAACAGTTTTGAACATAAAAGTGAATGCAGCCCTTAGGCAAACGATAGTTCATAACAACCGTGTTTACAACCACCACCACCACACCAAAGAGTGCCATAGTCAAACATGCACAGAAAAGCTCAATGAAATATTCAGATAGTCAACAACATTTCCAAAGATTAGAAGTTGTTTGGCTCTCATGCCAAGAGTGGAAATTTAGCCGGTTTTATTGAAAAATTTCAAAGAAAACGAGCATTATCTAGAATAAATGGCTAATGAAATGGAAGCTATAAGATATTACTAAACAAAAATATAATTCTATATGATACGAGACTAAGGCTCCGTTTGGGGGGACTTATTTTCACCGGTCAAGCAATTACGACCGCATGCACCGGACCTTAATTAAGGTCCGGTGCATGCGGTCGTAACCGCTTGACCGGTGAAAATAAGTCCCCCCAAACGGAGCCTAAATCATGCTCTCTCACACGCATCAATAATTATAAAGTGAGTATGAAAAAGAAAGAAGAAGAGCTAGGTATAGCCCAAAAGAGTAGAGTTTTAAGATAAAAAAAGAGGAGAAAATGCAACCTTTTTCCCGCGAATAACAGCTCCAGGTTCTCCTTGAATAACCAAGTATTTTGTTTCCCCGAGACGCAGGCCAGTAGGTGCAAGGGAACCCGGTTCAATGAACTCATTAACAATCCCACTGATCTGGCTTGGCTCGAACTGCGTGTGTATCAATCTTGGTTAAATTACATGCACAGCAAAATTAAAAGCATACGGTGCAGAACAAAAATTTGGAAACGCAAGTAGAAAGAAGAAAAAACAGTAATATAGTGCAAAAGAAAGTCAGCCGAGACACGCGACCATATAAAAAATTTAAGAATCATGGAAAACCAAAGAGTTTATGATACAAACACATGCAATCCATCCCTAATCTTGAGTTCGTATAACTAGGAGCTCTTTACCACCATAGTTTGAAATTATTTCATGTGAGTGAAGCTGCGCTTTAGGGGTAATCGTGACTACTGTTCGAGAAGTTCTAGTGTTTCCATTAGTTTTTTTGGTTCACCTACATTTCATCCTTGTGGCGGGACCCTTCCTAGGATCTTCGCTGCGCTGGGATGCTTTTGCGAGAGAGACTTCGGCAGAGGGATAGAGAGAGAGAGGCGAGAGATAGAGAGAGTGAGGCGAGAGATAGAGGCGAGAGATAGAGAGAGAGAGTTTATGTTGGCGGTGGAATTAAATAGGGAGAGAGAGTTTTGTTTTAGTTCTCCCCATCATCTCTCTCGCGCAAAGTTCTCTCATGCAGTTCCCACAGGAACATTCTCGCCATAGTCGGTCTCGCCGGAGCAGCTAGCTGGGTAGCCGCGACCATCTCGCCTGGAAGACCTCGCCGGAGTAGAGGCACTCGCCGAGTAGGTGTGGAGCTTGCGGAGAAGCTCGGCGTAGACGTTGCGTGGGTGTTTGTCAAGGTGTTTTTCGAAAGAGTGGGCGCGCTATCATTTCCAACAGCTTTGTGTACGGGGCTGCCCTTTTATTGTTTCAAGATTTCCACATTTGATGAGACCTTACTTACTGTTGGAAACGCGATATGGGACCCTTCTCCTCTCCGATTTAAGTTAAAAAATATTCAACTCTAATGGCCCTTCTCGGCACCCCACTAAATAAATTGCCTGTAACTTTTCTTCCCGCACGACTAAACAACTCGCGAACTGACCCCGGCGAGATCTCAATGCTCACGGCGAGAACTCCTCCAACTCGGCCGAACTCACTTCGTGCGAGATCACACGGCGAGAACACCTTGCTCCGGCGAGATGACTGAACTCGCGCGAGCTCCTCTTGCACAACAGTCGAGCTGCCGCTTGCGAGCTCCACCACTATCTGTCGAGCTCAACTCGCGAGCTGCCCCACAGCACCGGCGAGAACGAGCACCAACCGAGCTCCCCTTCACCGCCGAGGCCAACCCAACACCGGCGAGCTGCAGCAACTCCTGCTCGGCGAGATGGCGGGATCAAACCTTCCGGCCGGCTTCAACTCCAAACTGCTCGACACGTTCACCGCCGGCAACCTTCTCTCACTAGAAACCTTGGCGCTGCGGCGCTCTCTCCTCTCTCTAAACTTGAACAAAGAGTTGGGAATTTTTCTCACTATTTCATCAATCTATAACTAAGGATTACAAGCCTTTATATAGGCAACTACAACGAATAAAAACGTGTCAAGTGGCAAAACAATAAAAGCCACTAACTTCTAACCATTCACCTACCAACTCCTCAACTCCCCATTGATTACATTCATTCCCCCTTAATGCAATTAAAACAACAAACTCATAACTCCCATGCATGTGGGGCCCGGTCAACAAGTCAACAAACTCCCCCTCAAACTTGGCAGCACATGCCGAGTTTGCCTTTGAGCTTCAGGAACGTGTCCGCCTTCAGCGCCTTGGTAAAGATGTCCGCAACTTGCTCTCCGGTCGGGCAATACTTGACCTCCACGGTCTTCAGCTCCACCTGCTCTCTCAGGAAATGATACCTTGTATCTATGTATTTGCTCCTCCCGTGTAGGACCGGGTTCTTCGCGAGCTGGATGGCCGACATGTTGTCCACCAACATGGTCGTTGGCCCATCCACTTCATGTTGCAAGCTCTCCAACAGGTTCCTTAGCCAGATGGCTTGACAGGTGCCAGCTGCCGCCGCAATGTACTCCGCTTCGCAGGACGATAGAGCTATCGTGGCCTGCTTCTTTGAACTCCAAGAGAACACTCCTATTCCCATGTTGAAAGCATATCCAGAAGTGCTCTTCCGGTCATTCACATCCCCGCCGTAGTCACTGTCCGAGTAACCTACCAGCGTCAGCTCCTCTCCGGTTGAGTACTTTAACCCATGACCTCTTGTCCCATTGATGTACCTCAGGATCCTCTTCACTGCGGTGAAGTGGTCTTCCTTTGGCTCCTCCATGTGTCTACTCACCACCCCGACCGCGTACATGATGTCCGGTCGGGTGAAGGTCAGGTAGCGCAGACTACCCACCAGGCTCTTGAATAAGGTGGAGTCCACCGCTCCTTCCTTCGACTCCTTGCTCAGCTTCATTCCCGGGTCGGCAGGAGTGGAGATAGGCTTGCTATCCTCCATCCTGAATTTCTTCAGAATCTCCTCCGCATACTTCTTCTGGGATATGAAGATCTCGTCTTCTCCCTGCTTCACTTCCACCCCCAGGAAGTAGCTCAGCTCTCCTAAGTCTGTCATCTTAAATTCCTTCTTCATCATCTCCCGGAACTCTTCATACATAGCTGTGTTGTTCCCCGTGAAGATCATATCATCCACGTACAAACACACTATCATCATGCCTCCGTCCTTATCCACCTTGGTATAAAGGGCGTACTCATGTGGGCTCTTCTGATAGCCATGCTTTTGCAGAAAAGTATCTATCCTCCCGTTCCAAGCTCTAGCTCCTTGCTTGAGCCCATAGAGTGCTTTGACAAGCTTGCACACCTTTCTTTCTCGCCCCTTCACCACGTACCCTGGAGGCTGCTCGATGTACACATCTTCCTCCAGGTACCCGTTCAGGTAAGCAGAGACCACATCCATCTGCATGATCTTCCACCCATGATGAGCAGCTAGGGCGATGATCAAGCGGATGGTGTCAATCCGTGCTACCGGTGCGAAGACTTCATCATAGTTCACCCCTTGAACTTGACGGTAGCCCTTCACGACTAGCCTCGCCTTGTGCTTCTCCACGCCTCCATCTTTATTTTTCTTCACCTTATACACCCACTTCACCCCGAGGGGTTTGTGTCCTGCAGGTGGGTCGACCAACTTCCAGGTCTCATTCTTCTTGATGGAGGCGATCTCCGCATCCATCGCCTTCCTCCAGCTTTTCTCCTTCGCAGCTTCATCGTAGGAGCACGGCTCAACATCTGCAAGCAAACATTATAAGGAAAAGTTGTTATGGGTTGCAGCCGTCTCTTCATAGATCTCCTCCAACCTCCTAGTCCGAGGGTAAGGACGATCATCCTTAGTTCCACTGGTGCTTGCTCCACCAGATCCTCTTCCTCTTGAACTTGTTCCACTTGAGTAAGGGGTGAGAGCTCCCCCTGAACCTCCGCTAGGTGGTGATGGTGGCTCAGCTCCACCCATCTCCGCCTCACCTCCTTGACCGTCTTCTTCTTCATCATCTTCAAAGAACAACCCCTTGGTGTTCTTCACCTCGTCATTCCAGCTCCAGCAACTTCCTTCTTCAAACACCACATCTCTAGAGATGATGGCATTCTCTGTCTCCGGGTTGTACAACTTGTAAGCCTTGCTCGCAGGAGCGTAGCCTACAAAAATGCACTTCTCACTTCTATCGTCAAGCTTCCTCCTCCTCTGGTCCGGGATGTGAGCATAAGCTACACACCCGAAGACCCTCAGGTGCTTCACACTGGGCTTCCTCCCACACCAGGCTTCAAACGGTGTCTTGAATTTCACACTCTTGGTTGGGCAACGGTTCAACAAGTACACCGCTACCTGTACTGCTTCCGCCCAATATTTCTTTGGCAACCCCTTGCCCTTCACCATACTCCTCGCCGTGTTCATGATGGTAAGGTTCTTTCTCTCCGCCACGCCATTCTGTTGAGGCGAGTATGCCGCCGTCAGCTGATGAGATATCCCTCATTGCTTACAGTACTCATCAAACAGCCTAGAGGTGTACTCCCCACCCCTATCCGTTCTGAGCACCTTCAGTGGTTGGCCACTCTCCTTCTCAGCTATAGTCTTGAACTCTCGAAACTTGTCCAGAGCCTCGGCCTTCTCCCTTAGAAAGTACACCCAACACTTCCTGCTGAAGTCGTCGGTGAATGTGATGTAGTATCTGCTTCCACCAATTGAAGTAGTCTCAAACGGACCAGCGATGTCCGAGTGAACTAACTCCAATGGCCTTGTCGCTCTTCGGGACTTGCCACCTTCAAATGTCTCCCTTCTTTGCTTCTCCTTCGTGCATGCCTCACAGACCCTTTGAGGAGGTGTGATCATAGGCAGCCCTTCCACCATCTTGGATCCAGACAACAGCTTTAGGCCTGTGAACCCCAGATGCCCCATCCGGTGGTGCCACAGCCAAGCTTCTTCCTCCTCTTCAGTCCTTGCGAGACACGTCGTCTCCTTCACATCCATGCTCAAAGTAAAGAGACGATTCGTCGCCATCTTCACCCTCACCACTTCTTTCCCTTGACCATCTTTCATGGCTAGGGTGTCATCCCTTAATAAGACTCGGTAGCCCTTCTCCACCAGTTGTCCGAGGCTTAGGATGTTACTCCTCAAACCTGGCACGTAGAAGACGTCGTTGATGAGCACCTCCTTCCCATCCAACACAACCGCCACTACTCCTCTTCCTTCAACCGAGATCTTAGAAGCGTCGCCGAAACTCACCTCACCACCATTTGGTTCAAGGCTCGTAAACAGCTCCTTCTCTCCGCACATGTGATTACTGGCTCCGGTGTCCAAGTACCATATTCCATTCTTTCTGCTTCCAGCCCCTTGGACGGTAAGGAACATCATTAGGTCGCCTACCGTGTTGCTAGTCTCCGCATAATGGTTGGCATCTCCTCCCTTCCTAGGAGCCCAACAATCGTAGCTCATGCGCCCGAACTTGCCACAGTTGTAGCATTGGGTCTGGGACATATCTCCTCTTCCTCCTCTGCCTTGACCTTTGCCTTGGTCTCTTCCCTGACCTCTACCTTGACCCCTTCCTTGGCCTCTTCCTCTTCCTGTGTTCCAGCCTTGATTTTGTTCCACCTCCTTCTGGTGTGGTTGGTATCTTCCTTGGTCTCTGCCTCTTCCTCCTCTACCTCTTCCTTGGTAGCCACGGCCACGCTGGCCTCCTCCTCTTCCTGAGCTCTCTCCAAAATTGAGCTGAGTCTGGAGTGCCTTCCCCAAACCACTCGACTCCTCCTCACCTTGCACCATCCGATACTCATGTGCTTGTAGCGAGCCAACAAGCTCATCCACCGCCATCGTGGTGAGGTCCTTCGACTCCTCAATAGCCACCACCACGTGTCTGAACTTCTTGGACATCGACCGCAGAAGCTTCTCCATGAAACTGACGTCGTCAGTGACCTCTCCGTTCCTCTTCATTTCATTTGTGAGCGTCCGCAGACGGGTCACATAGTCGCCCACCTTCTCCGAGCTCTGCATCCTCATCACCTCGTACTGAGCCCGAAGTGATTGCAACTTCACCTTTTTTGCCTTGTCCACTCCTTGCATGGAGCGTTGTAGTATCTCCCATGCTTCCTTTGAAGTCTCGGCATCCGAGATCTTCTCAAATGTAGCTTCATCCACTCCTTGGTACAAGATGAACAACGCCTTCTTGTCCTTCTTCTTGGTTTCTCTCACCGCCATCCTTTGAGCGTTAGTCAATGCGGCTTCTGCTTCGGCAGTAAGCACCTCGACACCTTCCTCCACAACATCTCATAGCTCCTTAGAGGCGAGCAACACTCGCATCTGAATACTCCAATTTCCATAGTTTGTTTTGCTCAGCTTGGGGACCTGCCCCGGCATCCCGCTTCCCATCTCCATCACTCCTTTTCGCAAAAAAAACTTCCAGGAGTCTCTGAACCTCCCTCTGATACCACTTGTTGGAAACGCGATATGGGACCCTTCTCCTCTCCGATTTAAGTTAAAAAATATTCAACTCTAATGGCCCTTCTCGGCACCCCACTAAATAAATTGCCTGTAACTTTTCTTCCCGCACGACTAAACAACTCGCGAACTGACCCCGGCGAGATCTCAATGCTCACGGCGAGAACTCCTCCAACTCGGCCGAACTCACTTCGTGCGAGATCACACGGCGAGAACACCTTGCTCCGGCGAGATGACTGACTCGCGCGAGCTCCTCTTGCACAACAGTCGAGCTGCCGCTTGCGAGCTCCACCACTATCTGCCGAGCTCAACTCGCGAGCTGCCCCACAGCACCGGCAAGAACGAGCACCAACCGAGCTCCCCTTCACCGCCGAGGCCAACCCAACACCGGCGAGCTGCAGTAACTCCTGCTCGGCGAGATGGCGGGATCAAACCTTCCGGCCGGCTTCAACTTCAAACTGCTCGGCACGTTCACCGCCGGCAACCTTCTCTCACTAGAAACCTTGGCGCTGCGGTGCTCTCTCCTCTCTCTAAACTTGAACAAAGAGTTGGGAATTTTTCTCACTATTTCATCAATCTATAACTAAGGATTACAAGCCTTTATATAGGCAACTACAACGAATAAAAACGTGCCAAGTGGCAAAACAATAAAAGCCATTAACTACTAACCATTCACCTACCAACTCTTCAACTCCCCATTGATTACATTCATTCCCCCTTAATGCAATTAAAACAATAAACTCATAACTCCATGCATGTGGGGCCCGGTCAACAAGTCAACACTTACTTGATTAGTTATTGTTTCTACATAACTAAAGATTCATAAGACGGATGGCCAATTTTGTTCAAGTATTACTTCATTAGTATTCATGTTTTTTATTTTCTTCAGATTAGCTTTATCATAAGAGACAAGTCTACCTTTATCTCATTTAAACCAATATGTAATGCATACATGCTCTCTTTAAATATCATTGTTGTTGCTACCAACACAAACTTTTAAATGAGAATCTTATGGCATACATTAATCAAACCTTTCAAAATGTATGTAATTTGGCCATCTATACAATATTAAAAAGAAAAACTTGGGATGTTCATGGTCCTAAAATAGGATCATCAAATAAATCTAAGTCATTTGATTTTAATCACCTCGATCTAATGGAGCACATGGTTTTTTTAATGCATATGATTATTATAAAAAAAATTTATGTTCTTCATTAATAATAGAGTCTGCGAACCCTGGGCATCAAGATTTCCCAAAACCCTAAGAAAATGGTTCATAACCACCGAACCACCGCTTTCACGACAGCTGCCGCCGTGCCAAACGGAGCCTAAGTGAATCACACTCCTTAGCATGGTCCAAAGAAATTATTTCAATGATAAACTTGAATTTCTCCTCCATTTTCCAATAATGTTGTGCTGATTTTAGTTTATCCGGACAATCCAAAAACAGATTCAAATGCCCCAAGTATATTTGGGACTATGATTACCATGCGCTACATAAGAGATATAAACCCAGTCCAATAACCTAAAAACAGCAACAACCTGAAAGTCAACCGAACTACTATGCATAAAGCAATGCCAATACCACAAGAATCACATCAACATCTAGAATTCGGATCAATATTTAACACAGATATGAGAAAAAATGGAAGTCAACCATAAAATGCAACTCAGAGCAACCTAGATTAAACTAAGGCTCCGTTTGACATGGTGGTGGTCATAAACATGAGGGTTAAATTGTCATTCGTTTACGCTCACCTAAAGAACTTCATCCACTTTTATGTTCAAACAGATGATGTTTGTTAGGTGATCCTTAACAAATGACAGTTTAACTCATGCGTTTATGGCCGCCGCCATCGTGCCAAACGTAAGGCTCTATTTGGGCATTTATGACTGCATGAACCGGACCTTAATGCCGTCGTAACCAAACGGAGCCTAAGTCACAGCGTTTTCACGCCCGTGTTTCGAGCAAACACCTCCGGACAGCGGTAAAGCAAATGTTGTCCGGCGGCCTTTGCTCCGTAAGCACCCCCCCCCCCCCGACGCTCCGTTTCGATCCCCGTCTCGCCCCCTCCAGTTCAAGACCGCCGGTTCCATCCGCTGGCTGCTCCCGCTACTGCCGTGCCAAATCAAGCCTTAAGATCTGAATCATAACGTGACCGGTCGAGAGGGAAAACTTAGGAGCCAAGGTGAATGGAAGACTTACGAAGGAACCATTGAATGCAAGCAATTGAGAGGAATTAGAAACCAAAGTAGGAATTGAAGGGAGGATGGCGTTTAAAGTATCACCTGTGGAAATGATTCGCTCTGCGCCCAAACGTTCCCGTCAAGCCCAATGATAGCCGCGGCGGCGAGCCGATGGCCGTCGATATCGCACATCAACTGCTCGTCGACGTAGGTTTGCCACGACATATCTTCCGCTCTTTCGTCTTCTGGGTTCTTCGATTCTCTTCCCTGTCCTCTTCAATTTCTCAATTCACAGCCTCCTCTTGCCCTCTCAATCTCTCTGTCTCTGCTCCGCGCCTTCATCGGTCCCTGAAAGGGGAGTATAAATAGGCGCGAGGGGATCTCCGAGGCGCTCCACCACACATTCGAACCGAGTAAAAGAACGGCCTTAAAACCCGGAGTTAGATTTGGAAATGAAGCCCGAAATCAAAAACGCATCCTTCATTAAAAGACTAAAGGGGGGAAATCCATGATACGCCGATTTATTTCTCTGCTGCCGTCGGAATTGGCCGGGAATAACGGTCGCGGCCTGCTCGCATTTTCAACTGTAGCCAGCTCGAAAAAAAAACATCTCGTATAATATTGCGGCATCACGGCAATTGTAATATTTGGTCTCATAAATTTTATGACAAAATACATTTCCCGTGTAATATTAATTTGGTCTTTAAAAATTTGAGTGGTGTTATGGACACATCATAAATGGTTATGGATAGCCAACGGCTATGTATAGCACAATATGGTTATGTACAGCCTAATCTCACTATGTGCACACCAAGTAGCATTCAATGTTCATGACCTCGTGGTTGCCGTGAATGCTGCGAAAAGCATCGTCGGCGCAAGTTGATTCAAGCTTGATGCGGTGGAGGAGATACAGGAGATGGATCTATTCGCCGCCGTGGTCTAGAATGTCAACGAGGTGGACAACAATAGTGGAGCCACCGGTCTGGATGATTTTCACCTTGTTGATCTTAGGAACCATAGATTTAAGCATGTAAATCCCGTCATTGAGCATCATCCCGTTTCTGGAAAAGATTTGGCTGAGCAGCCGCCAGTGGCCGAAAAATCTCCAGTGTTTTTAAGACCTTTCCCCTACTCAGTAGTGGCATCTACGTGATCTCCTGTTCTATTCAGAAGCAGAGAGGAGTTAGTTAGAGGGAGAAAGTTTGAGGTATCAGACAAGAAATCGAAGCCAGAGTCAAATGGGTTGGAGTAAACGGCAGAGAGGAAGGATGATAGAGTAGGCTTTTGGGGGAAGAAGACCTGGTGGGCGGAGTTGTCCAGTACAAAGATGAAGGAAGGAGAGCAGGAGGAGTCGACCTGCGGAGGGAGGAAGAGAGAAGTGTCGGAAGAGAGAGCACGGGTTGGGCTGTACATAGCTGTAGGGAGAGAAAATAAAAAATAGGCTTTTAGTATTAATTTTTGGTGTGTCCATAGCCGAATTTGGTGTGTCCATAACATCACTCTTAAATTTTGTATCGTTTTCATCATTTTGTCAAACATAAGCTTCATTTTGTTTGCTATTGAAGGACTAAGGCTGCGTTTGGGGCGGCTTATCGGGACTTATTTGCTCCGGTGAGCTTGGACAAAAATGTCATTGTCATATCAAAATCTTATGCCCCAAACTAGTTTTTTTTTAATAACAGTATTAACATTGTCATACCAAACATACAATGACATTTTTGTCCAATCTCACCGAAGCAAATAAGCTGCGATAAGTTGTGCCTAAATAAATCCTTTGATGAAAAGTTGATGATGTATTTTGACACAACTAAGATTTTAGGAATTAATTTGATATTGACTCGAAATTTAAGATATGATATTGCTTCATTTGGTTTAGCGGTGGCGGTAAATTTTAGTAATCTTGACGGAGTTCCCCAATATCTAGAGTCAAATCGGAAGGATTATGGCCGAGAATATTCAAGCAATACGACCAAATCAAGCGAGTCGGGTCCGCTCAAAGGGCCCAAAGTCACCCCGAAAGGAGAACGGAACCAAGCACGCACGGAGGCCGTGCAAATCCCGCGTGCACGCATCACGAGCGCCTTGCGTGCACGCCACAGCACGGCGCCTTGCGTGTGCCCCACAACACAGGCGCCTTGCAGCGCGGCACAGCACAGGCGCCTTAATCCGGCCCGGGGGGCATGTTCATCATTTTGGGGAAATTGTTCATCCAGATGAATAAGACAGAGTGACACGATTCACTAATTCAGGACTCAGACTGGCGCAATTATCAACACGTCCCTCCAGAAAACTATACAAAAAGTATTCGAGCCTTCATTTGAAGAGAGGCAACTCCAGAGAGCTCTGAGGTTTTCGGCGAGAACATGGGACTTAGATCGTTCCTCCGCTTGGAACTTGCTCGGCCCCCCTCTCTAGTTCGTTCAGTGCTCAACGCTCACTTGGATGTTTCAGTGAGCTTGGAAGAAAGTACAAGAGAATGCTCTTGTGGACGCTCTCATGGACGCTCTCAAGGAAGCTTTGTGGACTTAGCGTTTTCATTTATTCTTTGTTCTCCAAGCTTGTAACAGAGAGGTGGTCTGTCATCCTCAGATCAAGTCCAAATACATGTAAACAAGACTAAATAATAGATTTCGGCCCGACAAAAATCCGTGCACGTTGTTTTTCACCCTTTCCGAGTTTTCCATAGTAAAAAAAGCCTATTGTCATTGCTATTTGGTTTTCTCTTGACTATTTGCGCGTCACGTCCGACGCAGATCTAAGACGGTCTGATTATCCATACAGGAGGAAAATCCGGTGACCCGTAATAGTTTGGCGCCATCAGTGGGAATGTGTTCCCAACTATGCAACAACTCACTGGAAATAACGTTTACCTCGCGTGCGCACCCCCAACTGACGGTAACAACAAAAGGAGGCGCGTGCGACACTGACCAGGCAACTAAAAATCATGCCTCTAGCAGCTCACTGGTCGGCAGCACGCCGCACCTCGAGGAGATAATCGCCACACTAGCATCTTCGGTGGAAGAGCGGATGTGACCGAATGTCAAGCCCAGGAGCTCTCCCTGTTAAGGGACTTCTATGTTCCCGGGGACATATGTTACGACTGCATGTCTGGCATATTTCCCTTCAAGTCATCGCTCGCTTGGTGGAGTGGCCGGTACCATGTACCACGTATTGACTTTGAAGCACCAAACAATGGAGGCGTCACCAACAAAGGAGCGCCTCCCCTGCAAGGATACTGGAGTCAAAAGAGGAAGAACGAGCAGAATTTGTGCCCAACATCCGGATAAGGAAGCAGACACCTCAGTAGCACCTCAAGGACTGGGTGGCAGCTACACGACTCGCACTTCACTCCGCACAATACTTCTCATGAGGAAGTTTGGCATGCCAATCAAGCCCCTGCTAACTCGCTCACAGGCAACGCTCAGCTTCAGGAAGGAGTCATTACTATCTTATCTCCAACCTATTGGGAAGAATACAGACGCCAGATGGCAGAGCGTCAAGCAAAGAGGCTCACCTCACAAAGAGACTCAGGGGCCAATCATACCACTAACACGGTCATCACCCTCGGAGGCCAACCACCACTAATACTAAATCAGATAATGTCTAAAGAAGCGGACCGCTCCAAGAATTCCATCACGCTGAGTTGCCCAAAGAAGATAACTTTGTGTGTCTTGCGGTACCTGATGGGCTTCTCGGGCATGCGGGGAGTAACTCTTATACAATGACAGAAAATCGACAGAAGATCCACTCGCAATGATGGAGATATGTGATCGAGGAGGAACGTGTGTGGGGGGCACCAGGACACAAAAGTGCAACGCTCTAATCATCGCGTCTCCCCGATAGCTCCACAGGTCCTGACGCATCCCATTTCGCCCTGTTCAAATTCCTCGACCTCAAGACTTTCGATGGATCAGGTGACCCCTAGAGCATGTCAGATACTTCGCAACTATCATACACATCTACACCACTCCAAACCAGCTAATATTTTGAGTTTTACCGACAACTCTGAAAGGAAAAGCCTGATGGTAATATTGCCCTCAATATTCCTATATTTGAAGAAACATCACCTATAATGTTAAATGCACATTGTATTTGATAGCATATCTAATTATGAGTATGCATGACAATTGGTATTATCTCTAAAATAGGTTTAGAGCAATGATGGATCATACCCCTGAGATAGTATATCAGAGGTCAACTGTTTTGGTGATATACCACTGAGAACAAAACCTTATTTCAGCGTTACCATAGAGAAGCCGCAGAACTCAGCACCAAAGCAGATACTGCTAAGAACAAACTATGGTCTCGGTGTTACTGTGGAGAAGCCGCTGAAAGCCGCAGAACTCAGCATCAAGGCAGATACTACTGAGAACAAAGACTAGTCTTAGTGTTACCGTGGAGAAGCCGTTGAACTCAGCGCCAAGGCAAACACCACTGAGAATGAAGTTACCACTCAGCAGTACTGTGGAGTATATTCAAAATTTTACCGTTGAAGCCCTAACTTCTTAGGGAAAGTCAATTATGGCACTAGCGTCAAAAGCAGGGATAAGATATTTCATTCTTGTCCATGCTGTTGACATGATATTTCCTGAGGCCGTTGCAGATTGTCAAAAATTATAAAGAGAAACTTCTAGGTTAATAGAACAGTGTCGTTACACAACAAGAAAATGAAAAGAAGCTTGACATCGATCTGAGAAAAAGAAGAAGATAGTTTTTGCTGAATACTTTCAGAAGAACAAGGAGAGTCTTTTATCAGACTCAAGATAGATCTTCCTCCATCTGTTAAAGAAGAAGATCAAGGTGGAGCAAGCCCTAACTTGTGCAACCTAAAGATTACTCTATTCAGGGACCTGCTCCAGATCTTGTCATCAAAGCAAGAACAACAAAAGTGTTAAAGCTTAAAGATTTATTCTTTTTAGACTTCTATTGTAACATTTATTTATATCTACTATAGGGCCTTTGTGACTGAGTTGTAGGGCATTTATACCTGAGTTATAGGGTCTTTGTACCTGAGTTATAGGGATGTGCTCCTAGCCTGAGTGGTAGGATTTCTTGGCAAAACTGGGGTAGGACTTGGGATAAGTCTGGCATAGGAAACCTGGAGGGTATCTGAGCTGTAGGAGTTAGAGCACTTTGAGTTATAGGGCCTGGGTACCTAAGGTAGGACTTCTTGATCAGTCTGAGGTAAGATCTGGGATAGATCTGAGAGATACTAAGGGATCTGAGGTGTAAGCTCAAGGAGCAAAATTTTTATAGGAGTTTGTATAGTCTAGATCATTGTTAGATAGGTGTAGAGAGAAAGTAGATGTACCAAGACCTTAGGGAACCACTATAAATCTCTGTGCGCTTGTTTTATGTTTGATTTACCTTCTTATATCTGCTGAAATTCAAAAAACCCACAAAACAACAAGACACATATTCACCCCCTCCCCCTCCCTCTAGGAGAGTTAGACTACCACTAACAATAAACTATCAAGTGGTATCAGAGGGAAGTTGGTCAAAAAGGACTTAATTGTCTGACCAGAGTCCTACAATGGTAGTCTAGCATTACACCATGTCTTCTAGTAAGCATCATAAGGAGATGAGCTCAACAAAACTGCCCATATGTAGAAAGTAAACCTTTGGTATATGGAAGCAGAGGGCGAAGTTCTTCATGGAAGCCTCTGACCCAAGGATCTACATCACAGTAAAAGATGCCCTTCATTCCCATGAAGGCCTCCACCATTGATCCAAATCTACAAGTTCCCAAAAAGTATGCAGATATGACAAAGGATGAGATTGTGCTGGCCACCATGGATAAAATGGCAAAGAACATCATTATGAGTGCAATTAATGACTTCACCTTTCAAAACTTGGTACACTGCCAAACTACAAAGGAGATGTGGGATATACTTATAGTGTATATGGAAGGGACATAGGAAGTAAGGGATGATAGGAAATCCCTCCTCAGTCCGGAATATAAGGCCTTCAGACAGGGAGACAAAGACAACATAACAGAGTGTTATGAATTTTTTTTTAAGATAGTAAATGAGTTAAAGACCTATGGAAGGACATTCACAGATTATGAGCAAAATTACAAGTTCCTTAGGTCTCTAACAAGAGACTGGAACATCAAAATCTATGCTATCAGGAAAATAGGGAGCATTTCCAACATTCCTTCTCACACTCTCTATGGTAAGCTGCTCCCCTATGAGATGAAGCTAAATTTTAAAAAAGAGGAGGATAATACTGCCAAGTCTTACGTAAAGGTGAAGACAGTGGCCCTCAAGGCCAAGGAGAAGAACAGGGAACAGGATTCCCTCTCCTCCCAGAAGACCATCTGACTCAGAAACTTCTGAGCCCAACACATCAGACATTGATATGTCTGATGAGGAGTTTGTTGCTTTCTCAAGGCAGTTTAAGAAAATGATGTCCAAAAAGAAGCATTGGAAAAGAAAGCATTCTTCCTCCTCCATCTACAAGAAGAACCCCAAGGGGGACATGTTTGACACCTCTCAAAATAAATATATTTCTTCGGACATTGTTGGTTATTATTGTAGCAAGCCTGAGTATGTCATTGTTGACTGCCCAGTTAAAAGAAAAGAAAGAATAGCTGCCAAGGAAAAGAAGCATGATGGTGACAGGAGGCACCACCACAATAGAAAGAAGTCCGAGAAGACTTTCATTGCCAAGGAGGAGAAGAGCTGGAGTCAAAGTGACTCAGACTCTTCTGATTCCGAGGAAGAAGAAGTGATGGAGACGTTGCTGACACGGCCGCCATTGATCCCCTTCTGAGAGAGTTCGTCAATTGGGACGATCGCTGCCTCAAGCTCGAGGATGGGATCGACGTCCGCCGCCATTATATAAAAATATATAATTATAAATTAAATATTTATACTTATATATTTTTAGTAATTTTATTTTTTTAGTAAATTTATTTTAAGTATTTATTTCATGATTTAATTTTCATTTCATGTGTAATGATGGGTGCTTATAATAATCATGTGTTGTTTTAATTATTTCATTTCATGTGTAATGATGGGTGCCTATAACCATCTTTTTTGAATTTTGAATTTTGAATTTTGATTGAAGGGAGATTGAGTGGTGTAGGATATATATAGTCTTGTTATGAAGGATTGATTAGAGAGAATGAAAAAATTAAAACCTTAATTCAAAGATTGAATTTTCCCCCTTTTTCCCTCTTCCCCCTTAGGCAAAATTCAGCCTTCCTTCTCTTCTTCCTCCTCTCCCTCTTCAAAATTCGTCCAAGGCTAGTTCCTCCTCTCCCAAGCCGCCAACCCTCCTTCTCCCTCTCAAAAAATCCGGCCACCACTCCACCTCCTCCTCCCTCCTCAAGGTTTCCACCACCTTTTCTCTCTCCACCTTCCATATATATATATATATTTTCTTCAAGGTTTCTCCCTCTCCTAGGTTTATTGCAAAGTAAGCGGCTAGCGTCTTCATCGTACGGTACGGATCCGTGGTTCGCGCGAAAAATAGGAAATCAACCACCGTCGTGAGCGCTTCATCCACTCATCTTGTGGACGGACTTTTTCTCGGGATTTGGGTAACGATTTCTATACCTCTTTGTGTGATTTCTTCTATATTATTTTGTGAGATTTTGGTTGAATTAGAAGGCTAGTTTTTAGTCCGGATTTATATTGAAATTAGCACTTAATAAAATCTGAATTTTCAAGCATATATTTCCCGAATATTTTTCGTATAATTTGGAGCGGGTAGATCTCGTGAATAATAGGAGAAATCGGATTCATAACCTTTGATTTCCCCTTGAGTTCAAGTTATTTGGTATACCCTCATATTAATTAATTTTTGGGATTATTTGGACTTTATTTTTAAATCGTTATTCTAGTACGAATTATCTCTTTTGTGTTTGTAAATGCTTGCGGGTAAATTTAATTGGAATTGCTAATTGTCCGGATCGGGTAGGTCCTCTTCGCTTGAGCGAACTGTTGGAACACCCTATTACTAATTTGGGCAAGGATCACAATGTTCTTAGGAAATTGTTTTGACCTTATTGTATAGTATTAAAGGTCAATTAGAATGAGTCTAAGGGTTAGAACTTAGGTTTGGAAGCTGCCCCCAAGACCTTCTAAGATCAGAATTCAAGTGCTGAAGACTAGGATAATTTTCATCGAGCTCAGGTCGACGAAACGTCGAACTCAGTTCGACTATCTCTGAGCTCAGTTCAACGAGTCGTCGAACTCGGTTCGACGATCTTCGAGCTCAGATCGACGATTCTGTCTCTAGCTATATTCCAAGTCTTTGAGCTCAGTTCGACGATAGTTGAGCTCAGGTCGACGATTTCTGTTTCAAGTCTAGATCTAGTCTCTGAGCTCAGGTCGATGATAGTTGAGCTCAAATCGACGATTTTTTGAAGAGATCGACGATTTCAGGAATTCAAAATCAGACTGTTATGGTATTCAATCTGATTTATTATCAGCATTTATTTCAAAGGATTCTGTAGCAGTTTCAACTAATCTGGAGCAAGTTTCAAGGAAGACAAAATGGAATGTCTCTTAGGACTTTCCTCCAGAGACAAAGTTCATTTAAGACAGTTATTTATGACTGGTTAACGGCTATCTAAAAGACAGATTTTCAGTATATCTCCAGAGAATAATTAGAGAAAGATAGAACAAGATATATCAATCAAGAATTCTGGGAATAGACAAAAAAAAGAGACACAAGTCTACAGGATTACTGAGTTAGAATTCATACAGAACACAAGGAACAATACTGTGAAGGAGATCATCAAACAGAAAAGATTTCTTCTATTCTACTCCTTCAAGATCTTCTTGATTCAAGTGTTCAAAGGCTTCTTCACCAAAGACTCCAGACACATCACATTTCAACAACTGCTGAAATCATCTCTTGCTGGAGATCTAAAGTTACTGAAGACCTATCACCTTATGCAAAGCTCTTCTTCCTGAACAATTGCAAATCTCAGGGGGAGTTTTGACAACATCATCCACTAGTCTTCTCTTAGACTGTTGATAGAGAAGAACAACAAACTCTTTTATTTTTCTTTCTTTACTCTACTGTAAAAGGGTTACTCAAATCTCCCTTCAAAAGTTTTGTGGTTGGTTTCTGAGACCTGATCAAAACTCAGTGGTGGCAAGACACCTGATCAAAAAATCTGGGTTTGGTTTTTGAGCACCTTGTCAAAAGCTCATTGGTGCCCAGGACACCTGATCAACTATTCCTACAGTGGATTCCTAATTAGGATGGTAGAAGAGTGGATGTACCCAGGTTGATTGGAGAACCACTATAGATCCTTGTGTCTTCTGGATTACTGTGTTTTTGCTTTGCTGTGTGCTGTGATTTTGTTTATTGCTTTCTTAGTTTTATTTACTGTAAGCACATTACACCTATACTTAAATTAAGTCTTCCACTGCAAATAATTTTTATCTGGAAAATTATTTTAATATACTCTATTCACCCCCCCCCCCCTCTAGAATAAAGGTAGATCTTACCCTCACTTTCAATTGGTATCAGAGGCAGGTTGGTTACTCAACAACTGAATCTTCATTAGATTGGTTGTTCCTACAGGCTAACAACTGAACCAAAAGATCTCTGATAATATCAATCTTCTATAGAGGGCTATTATTTGTATTATATTTATATTCATACAAAACCATGGCACAAAACAAAGATTATGCTAGCACCAGACCTCTAGTGTGCAATCTTTCTAAGTTTGCACTTTAGAAGGCAAGGATAAAATTATATATGAATTCTATTGATGAGGACATCTACAATTCTGTTTTGACAGTGTGTCCAAGACCCCCAGTAATTACAAGTACAAGTGCTGTTCCACCTCCTTCAAGAACAGATGCAGAAATTAAGAAGTGAAAAATGCAGATGCCAAAGCAATGAATATTCTGGCTCAGACTATGTCTGATGAAATATTTCAGAAAGTGGCTGAATGTAATTCAGCAAAAGAAATATGGGACAAGTTGTCAGAAATTGTATCAGGATCTGCTGATGAAAGGAAAGACAGAAGATCTCATCTCATAACCCAGTATGAGAATTTCAAAAAGGGAGAAACTGAGTCAGTTGCTGACATGTACAACAGGCTCAGCCTAATAGTCAGTGAGTTAAGAACATTGGACAAGGAGATTTCACTAACTGAACTCAATGACAAAATCCTAATGTGCTTCCCCAGCACTTGGGACTCAAGGATCTGGCCAATCAAGGATGCCAGAAGTCTAACTGAGATTACTACTGAAGCTTTGTTGGGCAAGCTCAAGTCTTATGAGCTGCTCATCAAGAATAGAGAGGAAGAATAAAAGGTTGCTTCTCCAGCAATTAGGAAGGAAAAGACAATAACATTCAAAGCTACAAAAGATCAGTCTGAAGACATGATGTAGGCCTCTACCGTGAACGCACTAAGGACTAGGGAAATAAGCAGACGCCTCACTAACTCCACTATTGCACTCACACGAGCTTTAAACACAGCGCACTCGCAAGCAAACTATCACAGTTTATCAACGCACGGTAGCCACACCGCTGTGAACAAACGACTATTGGTCGAAGTTCTTCCAAGGCAAAGGGACCCACCCGGTCCGGACAAGCGAGGTTGTACCAAAAGAGTCTACCGAAAAGTGCGATCGAGAAACGGTAGATCTCTCCCAACAAAACTACGGGGTTCGCCAAACCCTTCCTGAAAATAATGCGAATAAAAGAGAGGCAGAAAATCAAAAAGAAACCACGAAGAATCTAACGATTCAAATCCAACGCAAAAATCGTTCCAACCACTAGAACACCAAGAGGGAATCACACTTGAGTGGATAGATTCGTTACCCAAGTCGGAATAGATGATTTCGACTACCTTCAAAGGATCACTCTTCCGCGGTTCCGCCGGAGTTGCGCCGGATGGAGAGATAGTTCATCTGCCTTGGCCACTTCACACCGGTACCCGGATTCCACGTTGTAGAAGGATGTTCCTTCTCGGAAAATACTCTCCGAGGAGAGGGGTGGTCGGCCTCCTTGTTTCAAAATGGTGCTCGGGTGGGGAGTTTGGGTGGTCGGCTGGTTATGGAGGAGATGCTCGGGTTGTGAGGGGGAGGTGAGGAGGCGGCTAAGGGAGAGGGTGGAAGGAGGGCGGCCGGAATAGGGGGAGATAGAGGAGGGAGGAGGCGGATTGGAAGAGGAAGGGGTGGAGGATCTTGGCCGAATGGGAGGAGGAAGATAGAGAGGGGGCGGCTATGAGAGGTAGAGAGAGAGGGAGAAGATTAGGAAAGTTTTAGGGTTTAAGATTTTCTTCATTCACTAAGCTTTCATCAAAACACTACATGCCTATATATAGGCTTAACTCCAAGTTTTGGCTATATGTAGCCCAAATTAAAATGACAAACATAAAGGCTACATGCAGCCCAAATTAAAATAAAATACTCCAAATAAATAATTAAAACATGCTAAATGAAAAATGCTCTCAAGCTAAGAAATAGAAGAAGTGCAACTAGATATTAGTCTTGCGCCGAGGGCGGAGATTGTAGCGTTGCTCCATACGAATGCTATGGCGACGCGAGTCCTTTGTTGGAGACGAAGGAGGGTCGTCCGTTAGCGTGCCGCCATCAACAACTTGGGGGCCATCGTCTCCATCAATCCTCCCCCGCTTGAAAGGACTCATCACCGATGAGTTGGCCTGAAGATACCGTCGTAGAAGAACACCATCCAACAGAGCGATCTCCGCTTCCGGAAGCCAAGAGTCATCAGAGGCGGGGCGATCACGCCAACAAATCAAGTAGCGGCGCACATCGCCATCTGTAGTGGGAAGCACATCATCCTGGAGAA
Organism: Platanthera zijinensis; assembly: GCA_039513925.1. Taxonomy (NCBI): domain Eukaryota; kingdom Viridiplantae; phylum Streptophyta; class Magnoliopsida; order Asparagales; family Orchidaceae; genus Platanthera; species Platanthera zijinensis. Next base: position 62,023,617 of record CM077081.1, on the reverse strand, counting down.
TCTTGTCGGGCAAAAACGTTGTCCTGGCAAACCTGAGAAAAGCATTAGGCAGCAAAGGGGGAAAATCTATGTCATCAACATTTAGCGTACCTCCATTGGAGACCGGCGGAGAGAGAGATCCCTTACCCCACTCAACCCCACACCCATGAGAATCTGTAGTGGAACTAAACGGACAGGAAGATAATTCTAGTGGCGGAGCAATATATGGCGTTAAATCTGAAACATTAAAAACAGGGGAAATACCCCAATCAGTTGGTAATTCCAAAAGAAATGCATTGTCTCCTAACTGCTTTAAATCCAAAAAGGTCCCGCTCGTCGATCCGCTAACTTTTTTAAGGTACCCGTAGGCAACCGTTCAGGGATGAGGCATACCATGACTAAATCACATACTTTCAAGTGAGACACTCTCTTATGTGCATTGGCATTAACTTGATAAGATGCGTATTAAGTGGTAAGCGTTTCATTTATGTGCTTGTGCAGATCATGGATGTGAGAGGCAAAATCCTGTGCAAATTTACTTGACTTAAAAGATGGCGGTAACGGAATCAAGTCAAGTGGCACGGGTGCTTTATAACCGTGCACAATCTCATTTGGGGACAAACCTGTGGACCTATTTTGGAATTATTATACGCTAACTGAGCATGAGGGAGGATAAGGTCCCATGTACCCTTGTGGTCTCCCATAAGGCATCGGAGCAAACTACCTAAACTTCTGTTTACAACTTTGGTTTGCCCATCCGTATGCGGGTGGTAAGCTGAAGAGAATAGAAGTTTGGTGCCCATAATCCTCCACAGGGTTTTCCAAAAATAACTAGTAAACTTCACATCCCTATCGGTAACTATAGATTTTGGAACGCCACGATGGCCAACTACCTCTTTCAATGACGAGTTAGATCATATGGACAAGACGAGAATGACTCTACTAACAAAGAAGTAGAGGGCTTGCCTTTGCCTGCTGAATGGATTGATCTTGACAGTTTGGATAAAATCACTTTCTTGAGCTTGCTCCTAAATACAATTGTGCAACGTGTGACGCATCGTTGGTTTTGTTGCACCCAATAAAATAGGCCATTTTGGAGAAACGGTCTACAACAACTAAGATAGAGTCGTAACGTCTAAAAGTGATTGGGAGGCCGAGAATGAAATCCATGCTAACGTCTTCCCAAGGGATAGAAGGAATCAGAAGAGGGGTATAGAGCCCCGCATTTGTTTTGTTCCCCTTAGCCAATTGGCACGCTCGACAACTTCCCACGATTTTACTAACCATGGCCTTAAGACCGGGCCAATAGAACTTATCTTCTACTAACGTGATTGTCTTGTCACGGCCGAAATGTCCCCCTAGTCCTCCGCTATGCAATTCCCACACTATGAAGTGGCGTAGGGAGGAACGGGGAATGCATAGCTTTGCATGATTAAATAAATAACCGTCACGAATATAAAACGAGGTAATGGTTGTAGGCAAGTCGTCTTGAGTGCTGAAATAGATATCCTTGAAATCTGGACAGTGGACGTACTCATCCTTAATCCTATCGAATCCAATTACCTTAACTTCTAGCGTGGATAATAATAACGACACACGACTGAGAGCGTCGGCTACGCGGTTGAGAGTTCCCTTAAGGTGCTTGATAATGAAGGTGTACTCCTGGAGATAGGAGACCCACTTGGCATGCCTAGGACTAACCTTAGTTTGCGAGTTAATAAATCTTAGCGCTTCATGATCAGATTGGATGACAAACTCCTTAGGACGTAAGTAATGCCGCCAATGTTGGAGGCATCTAATGACCGCGTAAAACTCCCGATCATAATTGGAATAATTTAATTTTGGACCCGCCAACTTCTCGCTAAAATACCCCACAGGGTGGTCTTCCTGGCTCAATACTCCGCCAATTCCCACTCCTGACGCGTCACATGACAACTCAAAAACTTTGGTAAAATTCTGTAGTCGTAAGAGGGGGGCTTCCGACATGCGCGCTTTAATTAATTGGAATGCTCTAGCAGCCGAGTTCGACCATGTAAATTCCCCCTTTTTCATGCACTCAGTGATGGGGGCCATAATGCTACTAAAATCCTTAATAAACCTCCGATAGAAAGTAGTGAGGCCGTGAAAACTCCTAACATCCCGAATGTTGGCGGGCTCGGGCCAATCTCTAATGGCTTGCACCTTCTTGGGATCTACAAGAATCCCCTTCGAACTAATGATATACCCGAGGAATTCCACCGAGGACACATGGAAGGTGCACTTATTAATGTTCACGAACAACTTTTCCGATCTCAGCGTGGTAAGGATGGTTTTTAAATGTGACTCGTGATCGATCGTGGAGGTGCTAAAAACCAAAATATCGTCAAAATATACCACGATGAATTTTCCCATATAGGGTTGGAAGACGTGGGTCATCATCCTCGAAAACGTGCTCGGTGCATTGGAAAGCCCAAACGGCATAACTAACCACTCGTAGAGCCCTTCCTTAGACTTAAATGCGGTTTTCCACTTGTCCCCTTCCCTAATTCGGATCTGATGGTAGCCACTCCTAAGGTCCAATTTTGAGAAGATCGTGGCACCGGCTAGCATGTCCAATAAATCGTCCAAGCGGGGGATGGGAAACCGGTACTTAATAGTGATCTTTTTTATGGCTCTACTATCCACGCACATCCTCCAAGAGCCGTCTTTCTTCGGGGCAAGTAAGGCGGGAACGGCACACGGACTCATGCTGTGGCGAATAAAACCCTTTTGCAATAAGTCTGAAATCTGTGTTTGCAACTCTAAGTGGGCGGGGGGGTTTAGACGATAATGCGGGAGGTTGGGCAAAGAGGAGCCCGGAATGAAATAAATGGCATGCTGGATATCCCGCATGGGGGGTAACTCAGACGGCAGCTCGTCCGGATACACGTCCACAAACTCATCTAAAAGTTTTCTCAGAGTCGGCGACAAATTCTCAAACGTTGCCGCATCTTCCTTAACCTGCAGACACACTAAATCATAGAGGACACCGTCTACAAAGGCAGTGCGTCTCAATTCATTCTTCCCAATCAGACTCAACGTTTTCTTTTCGGTCGGGACGACTGTGTCCTTGGAGGGGGCCGAAGGATCCTTAGGCGGAGCGGGTTTAAAGATAATGGTTCGGCCATTAAATTTAAACTCGTAAGTATTGGCTCGCCCAAAGTGGGTAACATCATGATCATACAACCAAGGGCGACCCAGCAAAACGTGACAAGCATCCATAGGGATGACGTCACACCAAATCTGCTCAGAATAAGCTTTGATGGTAAGGGGTACCAAACATCGCTTCGACACTGGGAGGGACGACTTGTTTACCCATGCCACCTTATAAGGGTGAGGGTGTGGCTCGGCAGCAAGTGACATACGCTTCACCGCGGCTTCAGAAATAACATTCATGCAACTACCGCTATCGATGATCAACCTACACCATTTTTCGCCACTCTTAAGATTTAACGTGAAAATGTTCATCCTATTCCAGTCGTCTAATGCTCGTGGGGTCGCCAGGATACACCTCATAACCATCATATGGGAGTCATCCTCCATATCACTTGGCACTCCGTCCGACTCACTCTCTTCACCCGCCTCATAAGTAAGGTCGTCTGAACCACCCGTGGAATCTAACAGAGCTAACGGCTTGGGTTTAGTAGGACAATCACTAGCATAGTGTCCTTGGATTCCGCAAGCGAAACATGTGACATTCGTTCTGTTGACCCTACCCACTGGGACTCTCTCACTAGAGGGGTTTCTATTATTCCTAGCCGTTACAACTACGGTGGTAGAGTCAGGGGACTGATATTTTCCTTTGTCCTTATAGGTGGAGGTGGGTGGCGGTCCTAGGATGGACTTGCGCTTTTGGAACGAGCGAGTCTTACCCTTAAGCACATTATGCTTCTCTATGTCTAAGGCAGCGTTGAATGTGACATGCAAGTCGGTGTGACCGTATCGCAGAAGTTTTCCTTGGATGTCGGGGTTCAGTCCCTTACGAAACCTGGAGAGGGTGACCTCGGGCATCTCTCTCACGTCACACCTAACCATCATGTCCTTCAACAGGCTCATGTACTCAGAAACCGACCTAGTCCCTTGCTTAAGGGTAGCTAAATCATCGAACATCTGTGTTCGGTGGTATGTGGGGACGTTCTGCTCTGTAAGCCTAGCGTTCATGTCATCCCAACCAATGGGCAACGCACCATTCTCGACTCTCAAACGACGTTCCTCATTTAGCCAAAAAATTTTAGCACGCCCTAACAACTTCATCCTTGCTACTCGCACCTTATCTGCGTCATTCAGGGCATACCACTCGAAATAACATTCAATCTCCATGACCCAGTCCTGGAAGACTTGGGGGTCTCCCAATCCGTCATAGGATGGTGGCTTAACTCGGACAGCCCGAGTAAGATCAAACTCGTAAGGTGCTCGAGGAGCGTACTCATTAGGAGGGTGGGGGTAAGGATTGTGATTTTCTCCCACCCGTTGGTGTGGAGGTTGATTACGAGGTGCCCCTTGTTGTAATCCCATTGTGTGAAGAGCCTCCCGAATAGCCGTCATCTGCTCCATGAAATCCTGACGGCGTTCCTCAATCTCCGTGAGGGCACGAACATCAGCCCGTTCATCATCCATATTAGACGACGACGGAGGGTATTCCGTAATGAGCCTAGTGCGCATGCACAAGTGAAGATAACAGACTTAGACAGACCACTGAAGGATTTAATCCCGCTAGACAAATAAACAAAAATAATTTTTTTTTTGATTTTCTTACTGGAAATAAAATGAGGGTTATTAAAAAAAAATTGGATTTTTTTCAGAAAAATAAGAAATCTACACCGCTATTGGCAGACCAGAAATAAATTTTTTGGGTGATTTTTGACAACAAACGTGCAAACAGAAGTGCGGGCTAACGTGCAAAAATAACAGGGGAGGGTGTCAATTAAAAAATTGACAAGAACCACCTCTGATACCAAATTGATGTAGGCCTCTACCGTGAACGCACTAAGGACTAGGGAAATAAGCAGACGCCTCACTAACTCCACTATTGCACTCACACGAGCTTTAAACGCAGCGCACTCGCAAGCAAACTATCACAGTTTATCAACGCACGGTAGCCACACCGCTGAAAGGTTGAACAAACGACTATTGGTCGAAGTTCTTCCAAGGCAAAGGGACCCACCCGGTCCGGACAAGCGAGGTTGTACCAAAAGAGTCTACCAAAAAGTGCGATCGAGAAACAGTAGATCTCTCCCAACAAAACTACGGGGTTCGCCAAACCCTTCCGGAAAATAATGCGACTAAAAGAGAGGCAAAAAATCAAAAGGAAACCACGAAGAATCTAACGATTCAAATCCAACGCAAAAATCGTTCCAACCACTAGAACACCAAGAGGGAATCACACTTGAGTGGATAGATTCGTTACCCAAGTCGGAATAGATGATTCCGACTACCTTCAAAGGATCACTCTTCCGCGGTTCCGCCGGAGTTGCGCCGGATGGAGAGATAGTTCGTCCGCCTTGGCCACTTCACACCGGTACCCGGATTCCACGTCGTAGAAGGATGTTCCTTCTCGGAAAATACTCCCCGAGGAGAGGGGTGGCCGGCCTCCTTGTTTCAAAATGGTGCTCGGGTGGGGAGTTTGGGTGGTCGGCCGGTTATGGAGGAGATGCTCGGGTTGTGAGGGGGAGGTGAGGAGGCGGCTAAGGGAGAGGGTGGAAGGAGGGCGGCCGGAATAGGGGGGGATAGAGGAGGGAGGAGGCGGCTTGGAAGAGGAAGGGGTGGAGGATCTTGGCCGAATGGGAGGAGGAAGAGAGAGAGAAAGGGGGGCGGCTAAGAGAGGTAGAGAGAGAGGGAGAAGATTAGGAAAGTTTTAGGGTTTAAGATTTTCTTCATTCACTAAGCTTTCATCAAAACACTACATGCCTATATATAGGCTTAACTCCAAGTTTTGGCTATATGTTGCCCAAATTAAAATGACAAACATAAAGGCTACATGCAGCCCAAACTAAAATAAAATACTCCAAATAAATAATTAAAACATGCTAAATGAAAAATGCTCTCAAGCTAAGAAATAGAAGAAGTGCAACTAGATATTAGTCTTGCGCCGAGGGCGGAGATTGTAGCGTTGCTCCATACGAACGCCATGGCGACGCGAGTCCTTTGTTGGAGATGAAGGAGGGTCGTCCGTTAGCGTGCCGTCATCAACAACTTGGGGGCCGTCGTCTCCATCAAGACAAGGTCACATGCAATGAAGAATTGATGAGCTTACTGGACAAAAGATTCTATAAGATGGTCAGGAAAGATTTCAGAAAGAGGTCATCTAGAGGGCATGAGAAGCCAAGGTATGACAAATCCAATAATAAAGAAATTATTTGTTTTGGATGCAGGAAACCAGACCACATTGTGCCTGATTGTCCACAAAATAAGAATAAGGACAAGAACGACAGGAAAGATAGGAGAAAAGACAAGGACTCCAGGAGAAACAACAATGACAAATCCTCCTCCAGCAAAAACAAACACACTAGGAAGGGATTTGTAGCTAAAAGCTGGAGTGAAACTGAAGAAGAGTCAGAGGCTTCATCAAGTTCAAGTGATGATGAAGATGATGCTGAAGAGAAGGAGTTCTGCATGATGGCTATCAATGCCTCCCAACATAATTCTGATGCAGAACATGAATCAGAATCTGAATCTGAACATGAAGATGAAGAAGACCAGGTAATAGATTCCTTTGATTTTAATTCAGAGGACTTCAAATTTGAATTTAAGGCACTCTGTTTAGACCTGCTAAAGTCTGAGAAAGAGATTATTTCTCTCAGAAATCAATTATCTGAACTTAGCACCTTAAAATCAGATAACCTCAAACTCTCTGAGGAGTTGGAATGCTGTAGGGAGCAGATAGCCTCACTGAAAAGTGAACTATCTGAGGCCAAAAAGTTTGAAGAATCCCTCAATGGGAGAAGCATCAAACTGATGGACATCACAAGCACAGTGAATTTAAGACTTAATTGTACACTGGCTTGGGTGCTTCATCCAGCCAACCTATAGTGTTAACAACTCCAATCAAGTTTATCTCAGATAAAGGGAAGGGAGTTATAGAGGTGGCTAGGAAGAATTCTGATCTGCCTAAGAAAACTAAAGGTTAACGGAAAACGTCGACCAGAGCTCGACGATCGTCGAACAGAGCTCAGTGATCTCAAGCTGAATCGTCGAACTCAGGTCGACGATCGCCGAACTCTGAACTCTGTCATAATCGATCTTCGAATGGATCTCGACGATCTGACCCAAGATCATCGAACTCAGCTCAAAGATCGTCGAACGGAGCTCAGAGTTTTTAAAATTTTTTCAAAGGCAAATCAAACTTCAATCCTAGAGGTCCTACATCCCAAAACTTTAACCCTTATACTGAATGGATAATACCTCCTAGGAGATATCATCCTGAAGGTTATAAGAGTCAGCCAGGGATGTCTTTTATTTCAGAATTTAAAGGTTATCAACCTAGGCCTAAGGTAAACTGGGTCAAAAACATATAAGCTATTTATGTGCAGGTGAAGACCTATCCAGCAATGAACCAACAATGGTATCTGGATAGTGGGTGCTCAAAGCACATGAAAGGAAGCAATGAGAATCTCACATCCTTCAAAGCCAAACTTGGACCCAAAGTAATATTTGGAGATTCAAACTTTGAACAAACAAAAGGATATGGTGCTGTCCAGATTGGCTTAGTCACATTCAAGAAGGTGGCTTATGTGGAAGGACTGAAGCACAATCTAATTAGCATCAGTCAACTGTGTGATGAAGGCTACCAGGTGACATTCAACAAATCCTCATGCAAAATCAAATCAGAGGATAACACAACTGTGTTTACAAGTAAAAGGAAAGATAACATTTATCTTGTAGATTTTCTTTCAACTAAGATAGATATTTGTTTATTCAATTTTGTATGCAAGCCAAATGATTTATGGCATAAGAGATTAGGGCATGTAAACCTTAGAACTATTGCGAAGCTATCCAAGGACAACCTTGTTAGAGGACTACCTTCTGGCCCCTACAAGAAGGAAGGACTTTGCAGGGCTTGTCAATTAGGCAAGCAAACTAAAAATAGTTTTAAGTCACTTAATAAGAGTGATTCACCTAGGATCTTGTATCTGTTACACATGGATCTTTTTGGACCCATTACAGTACAAAGATTAGGAGGGAAATCTTACACTTTGGTGATTGTATATGACTTTTCTAGATTCACAGGGGTATTCTTTCTGAGGAAGAAGTCGGATAACTTTAAGTATTTGACAGAGTTTCTCAAATGCATACAGATTGAGTTCAATACTCACATTGTCCTGATCAGAAGTGATCATGGGACAGAGTTTGATTCTCTTCTTATGCAAGAGTTCTGTCAGAGTGAAGGGATCAGGCACACTTTCTCAGCTCCTAGAACTCCTCAACAAAATGGGGTAGCTGAAAGGAAAAAAATAGAACCCTTATTGAATCTGCCACCACATTATTGATAGATGTTCACCATCCTCTATCCTTTTGGGCAGAGGCAGTTAACACCTCAAACTATGTGTTGAATAGAAGTTCGATACATAAACTGAATGACAAGACTCCCTATGATTTACTCAAAGGGAAGAAACCTAAAGTAGATTATTTCAAAATTTTTGGTTGCATTTGTTACATACACAATAATGACAAGAAGTATATAGCAAAATTTCAAGCTAAAGCTGATGAAGGAGTGTTTCTGGGATACTCCATGATCAGTAAAGCTTATAGGGTGTATAACAAATCTTCTCTTAAAATTGAAGAATCTGTACATGTATCTTTTGATGAAACTAACATGTTTTACAAGGAGAAGAATACTTCTACCATAAAACCTTTGCAAGTACACTCTCTTTCAGAAAATTTGGACAGGTTACATATTGTAGAAAAAGATACAACACAAAAGGATGAGAGCAGTGAAGATGAAGAGGATGCTCAACATCCTGGAGAAAATCATCTTGAAGAGCCAGTTGTTGTTCCACAAGAGGAAACAACAACCTAGGTTGGTGAACAATCAACACCACCTGTTGATTTAGTAACATCAAGAGATCATCCAATCTCCCAAGTGATTGGAGACATCTCAGTTGGTGTGCAAACTGAAAGTGAGGGTAAGATCTATCTCAACTCTAGAGGGGGGGTGAATAGAGTATTTTAAAATAATTTTTCACAGTTGAAATAAACAGCACATATAAAATTCAATTTATGATATAGTGTAGAGTGCTAGTAAGAGGTTAAAAACCAAGAAGTAAAGAGTATAGCACACAGCAGACAAATCACACAAACAAACCAGAAGACACAAGGAAATATAGTGGTTCCCCAAAAACCTGGGTACATCCACTCTTCTACCACCCTTGGTAGGAATCCACTCAGGATGAGTTGATCAGGTGTCCTAACACCAATGAGCTTTTGATAAGGTGCTCAAAAACCAAAACTGGATTTTTTGATAAGGTGTCTTGCCACCACTGAGTTTTGACAAGGCTCTCAGAACCAGACAGAACTTTTGAAGGGAGTTCAAGAACCCTTTTACAGCAGGAAAAGAAAAATAAGAGTGAAGGGTGTCTTCTCTGTTCTCAATCAAATGAGAGAAGCACAAGTGGATTGATGATGTCAAAGCTCCCCCTGAGATGTAGAAAGGTTCAGGAAAAGAAGCTTTGCTCTAGGGTGATAGGTCTTCAAAACTTTTATCTCCAGCAAAGGATGGTTTCAGCAAGAAGGCTGAAGAATGAGGTGTCTGGAGTTCTGAGATGAGATTGTGAACACTTTTCAGTCAGCAAGAAGATTTTTGAAGTCACAGTTCTTCTGTTGTTCTTCTGCTATCAGTATTCTCTATTCTGTGTGTTCACTTTCTTTCTTGTCAATCTATGTATATTTTCTCTTGTGTATTCTGTATATCTTAAAAACACAGAAAAGAGGAATTGAAATTTTCTGAAGTTTTCTTGTCCAAATTAGCCGTTGGGAGTCATAAATGTCTTCCAAAAAGAGTCTTGTCTTCTAGAGGAAAGTCCAGCAAACATTCTCTGAATAATTCCTTGAAACTTGCTCCAGAATAAAGACAAACGGCTGGGAGATCTTCTGACATAAATGCTGATAATATTCAAAAACATTCCAAAGAACAACAGCATTTGAATTCCTGAAAGCGTCGATCTCTCTAAAAGAAACGTCGATCTGAGCTCTACGATCGTCGAACTGAGCTCAGAGATGAAATGAGACAAGCAGGCAGAAAACATCGATCTGAGCTCGAAGATCGTCGAGGGGAGTTCGACGACTAAGTAGAAGCTAGCCAAAAGCAGATAGTCGATCTGAGCTCGAAGATCGTCGACCGGAGTTCGACGATTTATTGAAGTTGAGCTCAGAGAGCGTCGAACGGAGTTCGACGATTCGTCGACCTGAGCTCGACGAAAATTGCCTTAGACTTAGCTCTTCAACCTTGATCTTGGAATGGTCCTGGGGGCAGCTCCAAACCTAAGTTCTAAGCCCTAGACTCATTCTAATGTTGACCTACTCATTTATACAACTAGGTCAACTGGGATTCCTAAGACAAGCATAGTGATCCTTACCCAAATTAGTAATAGGGTGTTCCAACAATCTCCCCCTATTTGGGTTAGGATTACTATTTACAGACAATCATAGGGAATAAAAAGCATACAACAATACAGAAGCTAATACAAAATTGCAGAGAAGATATATAGCAGCAAAGCAGATCACAGATAAATAGCAGCAGATATCCAAAGGTGGATGAAATGTTTAGCTTACATAGTTCACTTCCTTTCAGTTCCCTTTTTTAAATAAAATTTCTCTATTAGGATTCTGACTTTCTTTCTTTGACCTTCTGTCATCCTCTGCACCTAGAGAAGTTTGAGATTTGGGCCTTGGAACAACAGCCTTAGGGTGCAGCTTCATATAGTCTTCTGGATTGAAGAATTTCCTTGATGCATATCTCTCTAGTTCTTTCTTTCTCTGCTCTGATAAAGTAGTTATGTTTGAAGTATCCTTGCCTTGTTCTCTGGCCTTTTTTATTTGATCAAGGGCAGCCAATTCTTTCATTCTGGCTATCCAGGACACAGGGTTGTTCTCAGGATCTTCAAAAGGAATAGGAGGTTCATATCTGTTGATGATTTCAGAATCAGTAGAAGGAGTCCTGGAGACAATTGTGTCTTTCAGCTTGTAAGGGAAAGGGCCTGAAGAAGGGTCAGAGTGACCTTGCCCTTCCCTTAGATGAAGTCTATGCCCTCTCTGGCTTCCTCTAAATTGATCTCTTCTGGATTGATATCCCCTTTGATGCTGTCCCCTTTGATAGGATCTTTGATAATACTGGGAAGAACTGTGTCTGGAAACTGGAGCTTGAGGGGCTGAGCCTGAGCCAGAATCTGGAGGAGGAGGAGGAGGCTGAAACTGAGACGATCCTTTTTCATATTTGTCTAGCTTCCTCTTCTTCTTCATAGCTTTCAGTTGATTCTTGGAGTATTGCATCCATGGCTCAGAGATGGGGCAGTCATGCAGGATGTAGTATGGAATATCATTGGAGTCTTTGGCTTTGGCAGGAGGGACTGACATCATTGCTTTACTTCTAGCTTTTCTCTTCTTGGCAATAGTGCTAGCAGAGTCATCAGAATCAGTCATGTACTGATCACTCTCAGAACTTTGAGGTTGATCATACAGATCATCAATTCTTCTGATAAGCTCTTCTTGAGCTTTAAGCTTTGCAGAAACAGCAGGAGCAGGAGGAGAGAGAGCAACAGCAGAGCAGACAGAATCAGCAGCAGACACTAGAGCAGGAGCAGCAAGAGTGGGATCTACTAAGTATGAGGCAAGCTCTTCATCAGCAGTCTCAACAGCAATTTCATCAGCATCAGTTGCTGGAATCATCTCTATGTCAGCAGTAGCAGCAGCAGCAATTTCAACAGAAAGAGGCACAGTGGCCTTAGTAGCAGCATCAGAGATATCCACAGCCTTCCAGGACTTGATGTAGGAATCAATATGGCTGGGATCACAGATAGATACAGGCACAATGGCCTTAGACAAATCTTCAGCAGGAGTTGCAGGCAGACAGCTGAAATGGACTGTATCAAATATCGATAGCAGCCTCTGCAGATTCAGTGCAAAAGCACATCCAAGAGCTGGAGCAGACATATGATCAGCAGCTGGCACATCCACTTCTTCATAAGGCATCTCCCCCTGCCTTGGTTCAGAGAGAGGTGAATCAAGGCACCCAGAAGAAGGGATAGCCTGGAAGGAGGAAAGGGAGGCAAGCTTGGTAGACAGCTCCTGGACTTGCTTCAGGAGTGGAGCCAGGGAAGACTCCAGTAGAGATGCCAGCTTGGGAGCTAGCAACTCATACAGCTTGTCTGCCAAACTAGGAAGATCCACATGCTCAAGTGGGGCTTGAGCAGAGGTAGAAGCAAAGGTGGATGGAGGGATGGTGGCTGAAACTGAAAATGTGGAGGAAGGTGGAGAGGGAATGGTTGGTTCAGAAGATGGAATTATGGAGATAGAGGAGGTTGAGGAGGAGATAGGGGAAGTAAGAGAGGGTGTGAAGGAGGGTTGAGAGAGAATGTCATGGAGCATTTGTTGAAAGGAGGAAGTTGAGGGTGGCTCAGGAGGAGTAGAGGGTGAATCATCCATGAAGGAATCATCTATAGGTGAGAAGGATGGTAGGGTGAAGGTTGAATAGGAAAAGAGAGGATGGAATTCCTCTGAGGTGGATAGTGGAGGGGATGACATAGGTGAGGAAATGGTAATTGGGGATGAGATGATTATGGTGGTGACTGGTGGTGAGGAGGTGACAGCTTGGGTGGATATGGCTGGAGGAGGGGAAGAAGCAGGCAGCTCTTCTGCTGGAGGAGTGACTGAAATAGTCCTTGTGCCTGAATGAAGTGGAGCAGCAGCCCTGGAGGGGTTTATGATCTGCCTGTCCCATTTACTGAAGAGGGCACAGGAAAGCCTCTTGGATGCATTGATGAACATGCCAGAGGAGGTTAAAAGGTCAGGGCACCTGTTGTGCAGATAGACCCCTAAGATTCTCCCACAACTAACTGCAATCTTATTAATCTTCTTCTTAATCATAGTGAAGAAGATGGAGCCCCAGTCAAGGTGTTTCTTATCTAATAAAGCTCCCATCAGGCAGAACTGATATCTGGATATGGTGTCATGGGCTGAGTGCTTGGCCAACAGCACCTTCCCAACTACATCAGCCAGGAATTGAAATTCTATAGCCAGATTTTTCTTCAATAGCTTATGAGGGTTGACTGCATTGTGACCCATCCTATCCAGCATGGAGTCATACTCCTCTCCAGACAGTTCAATGGAGTCTTCTCCAGTACTGAGTTGAAAAACTTCTGTTAAAAGAGCCGGGGATAGAAGTACCTGAGTCCCCTTAATGGTGCCGATAACAGAATTCTCAGTCTCGTTTGTTGCGGTATAACACCACTCTTTAATTTCTTCTGAGGCGATCTTCATCCTTGTAGTCATTATTGGAGTCAGCTGTTGTTCTCTGAATAAGTTTAGGATGTCCTTGAAGCACTGGTCGCTTCCATCGAAGGAGTTTATGTCGATGTCAAAGCCTGTGTCGAACTTCATCTTAGCAATAGCAGCACTTGATTCAGCCATATTCACCTGCAACAGAAAACCAAAAACGACCAAGCGTAGAGAATTTGGAGGGAAGAGAAAGAAAGTTGCAGAGTATGAAAGCGCAAGAGGAGAACGACGGCTGAAAGAAAGATTTTATATTAGGGTTCGACGGCGAAAAGGAAGATCGATGAGCTCAGCTCGACGAAACGTCGAGCTTAGCTCGACGATTTGGGCTACAGAGGGAATCTGAAGAGTCTTCAAAATCGGCGATCTTCGTTCGACGATGTTGAAAACGTCAAGCTCAGCTCGACGGCCTCTGATTAGAAAGAGAGAAAGCCTAGTTCTAGCGAGGGCTCTGAACTCAGATCGACGACTGCAAAAGCGTCGATCTCTGGTCGACGATTTTGGGGAAAACGTCGAGCGCAGTTCAGAGTCTAAACTCATTCTACAGACACAAAAAGAAGGATTTTTATTTGGCCTAGTCTTGGTCTGTTTTAGCTTTTCAAAATCTTGTAATTTAATTAAGGCTTCCTCCATCTAACATGCCTAACTGATTTAGGAAGAAACTGTGTTTCTTTTCATCCAAAGGCTTGGTGAAAATATCTCCCCTTTGCAAATCAGTAGGAATATATTGAAGTTCAATTTTATTTTTCTCTACATTATCTCTTAAAAAGTGATGCCTGATTTCTATGTGTTTTGTCCTACTATGGAGGACTGGATTTTGTGCTATAGAGATAGCACTAGTATTATCACAGAAAATTTTTGACTTCTCTAAGTTGTAACCATAGTCTAGAAGCTGATTCTGTATCCACAATATTTGTGAACAATAATTGCCTGCAGCCATATACTCAGCTTCAGCAGTTGAAGTTGACACAGATGTTTGTTTCTTACAAAACCAAGAGACAAGTCTATCACCAAGGAACTGACAAGTTCCACTGGTGCTTTTCCTGTCTATTCTGCATCCAGCATAATCAGCATCTGAGAATCCAGTTAAATCAAATGCTGAATCTTTTGGATACCAGAGACCTAGATTTGGACAACTTTTTACATACCTAAGAATTCTCTTAACTAAGATTAAATGTGACTCTCTAGGGCTAACTTGGAATCTAGCACAAATACATGTGGCAAACATTATATCAGGCCTACTAGCTGTAAGGTACAATAAAGAGCCAATTATTGCTCTATATGTTGTCTGATCAACAGGTTTCCCATGTTCATCAGCATCTATTACAGCATTTGAGGGCATGGGTGTTTTCATACATGATGCATCAGACATACCAAATTTCTTAACCAATTCTTTTGCATACTTGGTTTGAGAAATAAATATGCCTTCAGCATGTTGCTTGACTTGCAGTCCTAAGAAGAAGGACAGCTCACCCATGCTACTCATTTCAAATTTAGAGTGCATAAGCTTGGAAAACTTTTTGCACAATTTTGAATCAGTAGAGCCAAAAATAATGTCATCTACATAAATTTGCACTAGTAGGGTATGGGACTTATGGGTTCTAATAAAAAGAGTTTGGTCTACTCTCCCCCTAACAAAATCATTTTCCAGAAGAAAGCATGCTAGGGTCTCATACCATGCTCTAGGAGCTTGCTTGAGACCATATAATGCTTTATGCAATTTGTAAACATAATCAGGGTGAGTTAAAGAGATAAAACCTGGAGGTTGTCTAACATAGACTTCCTCTTTGATGTCCCCATTGAGAAATGCACTCTTTACATCCATTTGATACACTTTGAAACCTTTGTGAGCAGCATAGGCTAGGAATATTCTGATGGCTTCCAACCTTGCAACTGGTGCAAATGTCTGATCATAGTCTATTCCTTCTTGTTGAGAGTACCCTTGAGCAACTAGCCTTGCCTTGTTTCTGACTATAACTCCTTGATCATCCAGCTTGTTCCTGAACACCCACTTTGTTCCAACAATGGGATGATCCTTTGGCTTAGGCACTAGTTCCCAAACCTTGTTCCTTTCAAATTGATGCAACTCCTCTTGCATTGCAATGATCCAGTGTGGATCTTGCTCTGCATCTTGTATGGATTGAGGCTCAATTTGAGATAGGAAGCAAGTGTGCATCAGGTTCTGGTTGACCTGATTTCTAGTTTGCACACCAGCTGAAGTTTCTCCAATTACTTGGGTGATTGGATGATCTCTTGTTGTTACTAAGTCAACAGGGAGTGTTGATTGTTCACCAGCCTGTGTTGTTGTTGTCTCCTCTAGTGGGACAGCAGCTGGCTCTTCAGGATGATTTTCTTCAAGATGTTGAACTTCTTCTTCATCATCACTGCTCTCATTCTTTTCAGCAACTTGCAATTTGTTCAAGTCTTCAGCTAGAGAATGTACCTGCAAAGGTTCTATGGTAGAAGCATTCTTCTCCTTGAAGGACATGTTAGCTTCATCAAAAATAATATGAACAGATTCTTCAATTTTACAGGAAGATTTATTATAAACCCTATAGGCCTTGCTGATCATGGAGTATCTCAGAAACACTCCTTCATCAGCTTTAGCTTGGAATTTAGCTAGATATTTCTTGTCATTATTATGAATATAACAAATACAACCAAAAACTTTAAAATAGTTTACTTTAGGTTTCTTCCCTTTGAGCAATTCATAGGGAGTCTTGCCCTTCAGTTTGTGTATCAGGCTTCTGTTCAACACATAGTTGGAGGTGTTCACTGCCTCAGCCCAAAAGGATAGAGGTAGGTGAGCATCTGCCAACAATGTAGTTGCAGATTCAATGAGTGTTCTATTTTTCCTTTCAGCTACCCCATTTTGTTGAGGAGTTCTAGGAGCTGAGAAAGTGTGCCTGATCCCTTCACTCTGACAGAACTCTTGCATGAGAAGAGAATCAAACTCTGTCCCATGATCACTTCTGATCAGGGCAATGTGAGTGTTGAACTCAATCTGAATGCATTTGAGAAAATCTGTCAAACACTTGAAGTTATCAGACTTCTTCCTCAGAAAGAATACCCAAGTGAATCTTGAGAAGTCATCTACAACCACTAAAGTATAGGACTTCTCTCCTAGGCTTTGCACTGATATGGGTCCAAAAAGATCCATGTGCAACAGGTACAAAATCCTAGGTGAATCACTCTTATTAATTGAGTTAAAACTACTTTTAGTTTGCTTGCCTAATTGACATGCCTTGCAAAGTTCTTCCTTCTTATAGGGACCAGAAGGTAGTCCTCTAACAAGGTTATCTTTGGATAGCATAGCAATGGTTCTAAGGTTAATATGCCCTAGTCTCTTATGCCATAAAATATTTGGTTTTGAAATGGAATTAAACAGGCAAATATCTACCACTGGTGAGTGAAAATCCACTAAGTAAATGTTACCTCTTCTGTTACCTGTCAGCACAGTTGTGTTGTCCACTGACTTGACTTTGCATATGGCTTTGTTGAAGGTCACTTGATATCCTTCATCACACAGTTGACTGATACTTATCAAGTTGTGCTTGAGTCCTTCAACATATGCCACCTTCTTGAAAGTGACTGAGCCAATTTGGACTGCACCATATCCTTTTGTAGTTCCAAAGCTTGAGTCTCCAAAGATTACTTTGGGTCCAAGCTTGGCTTTGAAGGAAGTGAAGTTGTCCTTGTCCCCTGTCATGTGCTTTGAGCACCCACTATCCAGATACCATTGATGGTTTGATGCTGGATAGGTCTTCACCTGCACAAAAACAGCTTATTTGTTTTTGACCCAGTTAACCTTGGGCCTAGGTTGATATCCCTTGAATTCTGAAATAAAGGACATCCCAGGTTGATCCTTATAACCTTCAGGATGGTATCTCCTAGGAGGTACTATCCATTCAGTATAGGGATTAAAGCCTTGGGATGTGGGACTTTTAGGATTGAATCTAGATGTGCCATTGAAGGAATGTTCACAGTCCTGATTTCTGTTCGACGATCGTCGAACTGAGGTCGACGATCTTGGGTCAGATCGTCGATCTCTGTTCGAAGATCGATTATGCTGAAGTTCAGAGTTTGGATGTCGTCGAGCTGAGGTCGACGATCTGTAGTTAGATCGTCGAGCTCTGTTCGACGATCGTCGAGCTCTGCTCGATGCCATCTGTTGAACTGAATTTTTCTCTGACAGATCTGCATTCTTCCTGGGTACCTCTATTACTCCCTTTCCTTTGTCAGAGACAAACTTGATTGGAGTTATCAAAATTATAGGTTGGCTGGATGAGGCACCCAAGCCCAGTGTGCTATTAAATCTAGAGTTCACTGTGCTTGTGATGTCCATCAGTCTGATACTTCTCCCATTTAGGGATTCTTCAAACTTTTTGGCCTTTGATAGTTCACTTTTCAGTGAGGCTATCTCCTCCCTACAGCATTCTAACTCCTCAGAGAGTTTGAGGTTCTTTGAGTTTAGGACACTATGCTCAGATAATTGATTCCTGAGAGAGATTATCTCCTTCTCAGATTTTAATAGATCTAGACACAGTGTCTTAAATTCATCTTTGAAGTCCTCAGAATTAAAATCAAAAGAGTTGATTACCTGATCTTCATCTGGTTGAGTTTCTGAGTCTGATTCTGATTCTTCATCAGAGTTTTGTTGTGAGACATTGATAGCCATCATGCAAAATTCTTTTTCATCTGCATCATCCTCATCATCACTAGAACTGGATGAGGCTTCAGATTCTTCTTCAGTCTCACTCCATGTCTCAGCAACAAAGTGTTGAAACCAGAAAACTGGTCTCTTGTGGAGTTCGACCCTTGGGGAAGGGGTGGCCGCGCACCTACTTCACTCCTGTAAGAAAACGACAAAGAAAAGAAGAGACAAGGACTAGACCAAGGGCCCGGCGTGGAGGTCCCACCACACACCCGGAAGATCTCAGAGCGCTTCCCCTCCTTAGCCAAATGCCGGGCTAAGGTACCTCAGAAAGCGCTAGTAGGCCGGGGAATCAGTAAAAACGTGCCTTCTGAGGTACCCCTTGGGTCCTATTTATAGGAAAAGATGGCCTGCCAATATACAACCTTCACTGTTTTCGAGGACTGCAGGCAGACCAAAAGGGGCCACACAGTAAAAGTGTGCCATGGCCAAGATGCGAGCTGGACCTGAGGGGGCACTCGCTCGGCAAGGGGTCCGACTCGCCTCGCCCTGGGCCTAGGCGGGCACGGACTCGGCGGACTGTGCTCGGCTAGCGCTGGGCTCGGCTAGACTATTGCCGAGCTCGGGCTCGGCACGACGATCGCCGAGCTCGGACTCGGCACGGAGATCGTCGAGCTTGGCTCGACTATCGTCGAGCCCTGTTTCCGCACCCGAGCTCGGTCTCGGCATGCCGGACTTCGTTCGGCCATCGCCGAGCTTAGCTCGACTATTGCCGAGCTCGGGCTCGGCAAGCTGGGTCCAAGTTGATCTGAGCCGGCCGGTTCAACCCCTGTCGACCACTCGCGGGATACGGGGTTGTACATAATCCCCGCTCTTTGCGAGGTTGGGACAAGCTCGGAAAGAAACATCCAACCCCATGGGATCCGGCGAGTGCGACAGGGGCAAAAAGGAATCTTCTGGTAGGCCCCACAGGTAGCTATATATATGTACCCCTGCGCATCTGGCTGACCTTTGCCCTTCCCCAAATTCTGACAAGATGCCGCTCCCCAAGGAAGTCTTAGAGCGACTCGCACGCTCCCGCGAGGAGATCGCTGCCCAGGCCGCGGGGCTGACCAACCTTGAAGCCCCTGCTCGCCGTTTTGCCGATTTCAGCTCGGCCAAGCGGGCGAAGCCCCTTCCCCCGGGGGCCGAACCCATCCTGGCCGACTTTACTGCCGCCTTGGGGAACGGGGCCGGTTCCTCCAACCAGCCAGTTCTTGGCTCCTCCACTAAAAACCTCGTGGAATTGTCTTCCGACCGGGAGAACAGCGGCGAAGCGTCCACCCCTCGGACCAAAAGTGCTCCTGTCAACTCGCCACGGCAGGATCCCGAGGTTAAGGAGCCGGGCTCGCGAGAACTGGCGTCGCCGAGTCGTCTCCCTTCCCGGCAACCCTCCCCTGGATCCCTGGTCGTGGGGAGGGGCGCCGGGATTATCCCCGTTCCCGGCTACCAACTCGCTCCTCAAGAACTGCTGGGGCGTGGCAAGGACCTGCGCTACTTCTCTCCTCGCGCCCACCCGGAGGAGCCAGGCTCGCGCGGTAAGTTTCCGGCATTGCTCTTCTGTTCCGTGGATTTTTGCTTTTCTGACCGTCTTTCAATTCTTCACCCAGAATTTCCCGGGCGGACGGAGGACGGCGAGTCCGTGGATCGACCTCCTTACTCGCCCCTCCCTTCTCCAAGCGCCCTGGACGCCTTCCTGGACTCCGAGGTGGGCAGCCCTGAACGCGCAAGACGGGAGCGGAAGGTTCTCAAGAAGCTGGTGCGCGAGCTCCACGACCTGCGGAAGGACAACAACAGGCTGCAGTGGGAGTGCTTGCGTCTCGCGGACGGTGCTGGAGTCAGCCTGGCGTTCGAGGAGGCGTCTTCCCTGGTGCTGATGGACGAAATCGACGAGAACCTGCGGGTGATAAATAGGAACATGGGGCGGCTTCGCGAACTTCATGCGCGGCGGCCTGCGACGGCGGGCCAGCGAGACCGGGGAGAATGAAACGGCTCTTCTGTCAGTCGGCCGGTACTCGCCCCCGCCCTCGCATGGTCCTCGCGCCCCTATTTGTATTTTTCCTTTTATTTACTCTGAATGGTCTGCATGTAATAATCTTGGAACAATTTTTTAACTACTTTGTATATGTAGACGCTTTTTCAATATTTTGGCGGGTCTTTTCGAATTCCCCCTTCGGGGGCCTGGTTGGCTCGCAGGACTTGCGAGGAGAGGATGGCGAGGTGGCGCGGCGAGATCGGACCGATCGGCTGACTCGCCCTCTCTCTCGCCCTTCTTTACCTTCTTCTATAAATAGACCTTCTCACCTACCCCCGAGGCACGCTTTTATTGCTTTCGAATCCTTGCCTCGCTTCTGTCTTCCCGAGCTCGCGCTTTTCTTTTCCCCTGCGACCATGGTCAAGACCAACCCTGATGCGGACGGTCGGTCTAAGTGCGCCCAGCACTTCGTGGATCATTGCTTTTTCGAGGGGCACATCACAGAGGAGGAGCTCGTCGAGTTCACGGCGGCGTTCGTCCCCCCCGGCTTCCAGGCTCGCAGGCCCGCCGAGCATGAAGCCATCAACTCCTTCCCGGAGGGCGAGCTCGCCTTTCCCATCTCGCACTTCGAGGTGGGACTGCGCCTCCCCCTCTGGCCAGAAATCCGCCAGATCCTGAAGTACTACGGTGCGGTGCCTGCGCAGCTGAACTCCAACGCCATTGCTATGATGGTGGCGTTCGCCTGCTTCCTCCGCCGGGAACGAATTGAGTTCAACCTCGCGGTGTTCCGCAAGTTGTTCTCTTACAAGGCTACCCCCGACGGGGTCGCCTACTTCGGCGGGTCCTTCATCAAGGTTCGCGAGCTGGCGAACAAGAATCACAACTGGATGACCCGGCTCGTCTTCATCAAGGGCGAGCTCGGCAACATCCCCTTTCGCCCCCTGCAGAAGAGCGAGGACATATACCGTCCTCCTTCCCTGTCCGGTAGCGACGCCGACCTCCACAAGTTCTTTCTCCACAAGGACTTCGAGGTCGCCTTCCTCCGCCGCGGCCTTGACTTGCTTCAGCCCGTTCTCCCCGGCGAAGGTATATCTCGCTCAGCCCTCTCGCGGACTTTATCGAGGTGGATCTCATGTAATTTTTTCCCTCCCTCTTTTTTTTGACTAAGTCTTTCTCTGCAGGGGAACGGGTTCTGCCGGAGCATCCGCCGTTCGCCGACCCGGGGATATTCTCAGACCCTCTGGAGCTGGCCCGGGCGGCGGCACTGGCTTGTCGCGAGGAGCAACCGCGAGTCCAACCCCCCGGCAAGAAGCGCTCGGAGTCCGGGGGGTCGAGCTCGCGCCCCGATTCTTCGCTCCCCAAGAAGAAGAGGGCGAAGGTGGTCTCGCGCGGATGGCTGCACCTTCCCTCGTCTCCCGCCAAGTTCATGAGCTCGCCGGAGGCTCTGTCCGACAAGCCGCCCTTGAGTCCGCTGAAAGAAGCCTCCTCCCCCCGAAAGGGGAAGAAGAAGAGCGGGCCGTCCTCCGATTCTACCGAGGAGGACACCGTCCGCGAGCCCAGTCTGTCGAAGGATCACCCCAACTTCGGCAAGGGGTGCAAGAGCAAAGATGCGGCTGGCGAGCCCATCTTGAAGTGGGACGAGGGGGCTCACCGAGTTTCCGTCTCCACTCGCGCCCCCTCCTGGGGAGCTCGCCGGCCGCCCACCGCCCATGCCTTCGCTTTCGGCTTCGGCCTCTACAGCCGCGACAGCGCCGAGTCGTACAAGAAGCTTACCCCCAGTCAGCTCGGCTACGAGGGGATGCAGGCCCACCTGCGGGCCTTCGAGCTCCATCACATGATGGTCCGCCGCGGCTTCCAGCTCAGCAACGCCCTGCTGACTGCCGAGCAGGAGCGCGACCTGGCGAAGGAGAGCGCGGTCGACGCGGAAAGGCGGTTCGGCCTCGCGGACGCTCTACTCGCGAAGTCTGTCGGCGGCCTGGTAATCACTGGATACCTCTATTTACCTTGCTTAAGATTATTCCTGCGCGTGTTCTGAACTTTTAATCTTACAGGACGTCGAAGCCGCTAACGCGATGCGAGACGAGATAGCTCAGTTGCGGGCTCAGCTCGCTGAGCGGGAAGCCCAGCTCGCCGATCAGAAGACATATTCCCAGGAGCAGGAGGCTGTTGCCGCCCGGCTGGGGGCGGAGGTGGAGGAATTGAAAGAGAAGAATAAGGGGCTCCTGGGAGAGGTCCTTCGCCAAGCCGACGCTCTCCTTCCCCTGGACGCCAGCGAGCCGGCCTTCCCCTTCAAGAGGCCTCGGGTGTTTGGCGAGGCTGACGTCGCGGAGCGGCTGCGAGTCAACTCCGTCGAGGCTGCCGAGTGTCTTCTACAGGCCATGAGGGGGACGGGGATCTTGGCGGAAGGCTGCGAGGAGGTCACCGTCCGGGAGCTCCTGCCAACCCTGTTCCCGCCCAGCCCGCTCAGCGAGAAGGAAGATAGCTTTGACTCGCTCTTTGCTGGGGTGAGGGAGAAGGACGCTCGGCTTGGTGACGAGGAGGACCGCCATTCGAGGGGGGAGGGCGAGAGTTAACTTTGTTTTCTTTTCTCTGTTTTTTTTGTACCCTGCCGAGGCGGGCCTTGTAAACCTGTAATGATAAATCAAAGATATTTTTGCACAATTTTGCTATCTTCTTTTTGAGCTCACTTGCGATGTTATACCCGCGCGCTAGGTAGAGCGACCTCGCCTGTAGAATGTCTTGAGTTAGGACCAGCCCCCGCGGTGCTCGCGGCGAATCCCTAGGACACGTGCTCGCGCCATGTCCTACTCGCACCTCACCTTCCCCTGAGTCTGGGACAGGACCAGGGCTTCCTTAGTAGCGAGCTGGAGAGTGAGAGGAGGGGGGGTAGGATATTCCGAGCTCGCCGTCTTAACTGGCGAGCTCGCGCCCTGGTATTTTCCTCGGGCCAACTCCCAGTCTCAACTCCAGGGTCGTAGCGATGTCCATCGAGACTCAGCCGTGCCAGCTAGGTGGGAGCCTGGCAGGGGAGTGACGAGACCTAACCCCAGAGCGAGAAGACTTAGAAACTTTTGCCTTTCCCGGGTGCTACCACCGGGCCAGTCAGCTAGGTGAGAGCCTGAGGGCGGGTGTTGAACATCCTCCGGGCTCAGCCCCAGGGTCATAGCGATGTCCATCGAGACTCGGCCGTGCCAGCTAGGTGGGAGCCTGGCAGGGGAGTGACGAGACCTAACCCCAGAGCGAGAAGACTTAGAAACTTTTGCCTCTCCCGGGTGCTACCACCGGGCCAGTCAGCTAGGTGGGAGCCTGAGGGCGGGTGTTGAACATCCTCCGGGCTCAGCCCCAGGGTCATAGCGATGTCCATCGAGACTCGGCCGTGCCAGCTAGGTGGGAGCCTGGCAGGGGAGTGACGAGACCTAACCCCAGAGCGAGAAGACTTAGAAACTTTTGCCTCTCCCGGGTGCTACCACCGGGCCGGTCAGCTAGGTGGGAGCCTGAGGGCGGGTGTTGAACATCCTCCGGGCTCAGCCCCAGGGTCATAGCGATGTCCATCGAGACTCGGCCGTGCCAGCTAGGTGGGAGCCTGGCAGGGGAGTGACGAGACCTAACCCCAGAGCGAGAAGACTTAGAAACTTTTGCCTCTCCCGGGTGCTACCACCGGGCCAGTCAGCTAGGTGGGAGCCTGAGGGCGGGTGTTGAACATCCTCCGGGCTCAGCCCCAGGGTCATAGCGATGTCCATCGAGACTCGGCCGTGCCAGCTAGGTGGGAGCCTGGCAGGGGAGTGACGAGACCTAACCCCAGAGCGAGAAGACTTAGAAACTTTTGCCTTTCCCGGGTGCTACCACCGGGCCAGTCAGCTAGGTGGGAGCCTGAGGGCGGGTGTTGAACATCCTCCGGGCTCAGCCCCAGGGTCATAGCGATGTCCATCGAGACTCGGCCGTGCGAGCTAGGTGGGAGCCTGGCAGGGGAGTGACGAGACCTAACCCCAGAGCGAGAAGACTTAGAAACTTTTGCCTCTCCCGGGTGCTACCACCGGGCCAGTCAGCTAGGTAGGAGCCTGAGGGCGGGTGTTGAACATCCTCCGGGCTCAGCCCCAGGGTCATAGCGATGTCCATCGAGACTCGGCCGTGCCAGCTAGGTGGGAGCCTGGCAGGGGAGTGACGAGACCTAACCCCAGAGCGAGAAGACTTAGAAACTTTTGCCCCTTGGGGGTTTAAGCTGAGAGCCCCTTTACCCCCACTATTTTGACAGAGCATAAAATACGACAATGAGATTTGTTTTCATTCTTAAAGCCGAGATATTTACAATATTTTCAAGGGTAGAAACGTTTCAGATCATCGCCACTCCAAGTGTGGCTGAGGGTGTCCCCTCTTATATCTTGGAGGCGATATCCCCCCGATTTCAAGACCTCCTGCACAATGTAGGGGCCCTCCCAATTGGGGTGGAGTTTTCCCACAGCGGCTGATCTTCCTGCTGCGTCCACCTTTTTCAAGGCAAGGTCCCCTTCCGCGAACTGCTTGACACGGACGTGCTTGTCGAAATACTTGGCCATCCTTCGCTTGGCCTCTTCCTGCCTGATGACGGACAAGTCGCGTAGTTCTTCCACCATATCAAGGGAGAGTCGAAGCTCCTCCTCATTCTCTGACCTCCATTCTTCCCTTCCGGTCCCTGCCTTGACGACCCGAGGCGTCTGGACCTCGAATTCGATAGGTAGAACGGCCTCGCAACCGTGAGAGAGTTTGAAAGGTGTCTCCCCTGTGGCCGTATTGGGGGTGGTCCTCAAGGCCCAGAGGACTGATGGAAGCTGTTCCACCCAACTTCCCCTCAAATTCTCCACTTTATTTTTTAAGAGGTTCACTATGATTTTGTTGGCCGCTTCCACCTGCCCGTTTCTCCTGGGGTGATGGACAGAAGCAAACCGAAGGTCAATCCCTAGTTGCTCGCAGAAACGAATGAACTCCGCGCTGGCGAACTGAGGTCCGTTGTCCGTGACGATAGCTTGTGGCAGCCCATGCCTGCAGATGATCTCTCCCCAGATGAAGTTCCTGACTACCTGAGAGGTCACCTTGGCTAGAGCCTTCACCTCCATCCACTTAGAAAAATAATCAATCATGACCAACAAAAACCTCCTCTGCCCGCTGGCCTGGGGGAAAGGTCCTACGAGGTCCAGCCCCCATATGGCGAAGGGCCACAGTGCCATGATGCTTCTTAACCTCTGAGCCGGCTGGAGCTGGAGCGGGGCATATAGTTGACACTTATGACATTTTTTCGCGAATTCGGCTGCATCCTGACCGAGGGTGGGCCAGAAGTACCCTTGCCTGACGATCCTCCCTTCCAGGGTCCGACTCCCCGAATGACTCCCACATTCACCGGAATGGACTTCCTCCAAAATTTTGTGCACCTCTCTTTCGGCCACGCAACGGGCCAACATCCCTGAGAGGGTTTTGCGGTACAACTGTCCCTCACGTAGGAGGTAGTATGCCGCCTTGTGCTTGAGCCCTCTTCGGTCCATCCCCTCCGGGTATTCTCCGGTGGACAAGAAGATGACGAAGGGATCCATCCATGAGGGGTGCTGTTCTACTTCCATTAGCTCCCCCTCCTCGATGGAAGGTCGGAAGAGATCCGTAATGGTGCCTCCCATCCGGGGACCGTGCTTTGCTAGCTGGTCGACTGGCTCGTTTTCCCCTCTTGGCACGTGCTTGATTGAGAAGGTCTGGAAGGTCCCAATGACTCCCCTTACCTTCATCAAATAGAGCTGCAGGGTGGGCTCCCTTGCCTCAAACTCCCCCTTGATCTGGGAAGCCACCACCATGGAGTCAGTGAGGACCTCCACGTCATGCACCCCCAAGTCTCTTGCCAGGCGCAGACCTGCGATTACAGCTTCGTATTCGGCTTGGTTGTTGGTGATAGGAAAGTGCACTACCACGGTCTGCTCGATCTTTATCCCTTGGGGGCTTTCTAAGATGACCCCAATCCCTAAAGAATGCTTCCCTGAGGAACCGTCCACCCTGACTTTCCAGGGGAGGGGGCGAGTGAGTCTCTCCTCCGCCACCTCGACCACATACTCTGCCAGGAAGTCAGCCATAGCTTGGGCCTTGATTGAGAGTCGAGGGACGAAGGAGATGTCGAACTCGCTCAGTTCCACCGACCATTTGGCCAACCTACCTGAATGCTCTACCCCCTTGAAGATGTTGCGCAGGGGGTGGTCGGTCACTACTCGAATTGAGTGTGCCTGGAAATAAGGCCGAAGCCTTCGGGCTGAGATGATTAAGGCGAAGGCCAGTTTTTCCAGGATGGGGTAACGGAGCTCGGCCCTCTTCAATATCCGACTCACATAATAGACGGGGAGTTGCCTCTTTCCTTCTTCCCGAACCAAAACCGAACTCAAGGCTTCAGCCCCGACCCCCAGATATAGGAATAAGTCTTCCCCCTCCTTGGGCCCTTGGAGCAGGGGGGCCTGAGTCAGCTGTTTCTTTAAAGCCTGGAATGCCTCCTCGCACTCCGAGGTCCATTCAAACCTGCGACCCCCTCTCAAAGTTTTGAAAAACGAGGAGCACCTCTCTCCGGCCCGGGAGAGGAATCTACTCAGCCCTGCCAACTTCCCTGTCAGTTGCTGTACTTCCTTGGTGTTTTGTGGCGACCTTAGCTCCAAGATTGCCCTTACCTTATCTGGATTAGGTTCTACCCCAGCGGGGGTGAGAAGATGCCCTAGGAACTTTCCCCGGCTTGCCCCGAAGACACACTTCAAGGGGTTCAACCTCATCTTAAACTTGCGGAGAGTGGCGAAAGTTTCTTCCAAGTCTTGGATGTGGGAGTCGACATCCAAGCTCTTGACCATGAGATCATCCACGTACACTTCGAGATTCCTCCCCTTCTGCTCTCGAAAGACCCTATCCATCATTTTTTGATAGCTAGCCCCTGCATTCTTTAGCCCGAAGGGCATCATTTTGTAACTATAACATCCGTCCCCCGTGATGAACGAGACGTCTTTGACGTCAGGGGGGTGCATCCTGATTTGGTGATAACCTGAAAAAGCATCAAGAAAACTCATTACAGGGAAACCGACGGCCGAGTCAACCAGCACGTCGATCCGAGGCAAGGGATAACAATCTTTCGGGCATGATTTATTAAGAAGAGAAAAGTCGATACACATCCTCCACCGGCCGTCTCCTTTTTTAACCATTACAACGTTGGAGACCCAGCCGGGGTATTGGATTTCGGATATGAAGCCAGCCTCGAGGAGCTTGGCGACTTCCTCTCTGATTGGCTCGGCGAGCTTGTCCGTGATGGATCTCTTTTTCTGCTGGATGGGGGGAGCCTCCGGGTCCAGGTTGAGGCGGTGGCAGGCCACGTCGGGGTCGATCCCTGGCATCTCCACGGCGCTCCAGGCGAAGATGTCCACGTTCCTCTGGATGCACTCCAGCATCCTGCTTTGAGCTTCCGGGGTCAGGCCTCCGCTGACGCGGACCTTCTCCACCCTGCCTCCAATGGTGAGGACCTCCATCTCCTCCACCTCTTCCGCTGCCTCCAGACGGGACTGCTCCTCCCATTCCTCGATACCTCCCCTTCCGGGGGCGAGGACTTCTTCCTCAGCCTCCTCGACGGCCATGGCTTCGGCCGACCCCCGAGTCTCTTCCGCGACCTCCCCCCGAGCGCGGCACTCCGCCTCCATTTCTTTGTCAGCTTCCTGCTCCTCCTCCAGCCTCCGCCCCATCTCCTCGGCCCCCTCCAACCAAGAGATGGAGTTTACCGCCGAGACGTAGCACTCCCTTGCCTCCTTAGGGTCTCCTCGAACTCGGATCTGGACCCCCTCGACGTTGAGCTTTAGACACTGGTGGAAGGACGAGGGGACGCAGCGGAAGGCGCTGATGAGGGGTCTCCCGAAGATGGCGCTGTAACTGCTAGGGGCGTCCACGATAACAAACTTGCAGTTGCGCGACTGCCCCCCTAGAGTGACATGGAGTCCCACTCCTCCCTCGACTTCTTTCCTCTCCCCTGAAAAGCCGAACAGAGGCCCGTCTGAGGCCAACACCCTCCTGGCCTCTACCTTCATCGCATCAAACGCCTTCTTGAAGATGACGTTGACCGAACTCCCATTGTCCACGAGGATCCGGGAGACAGTGAAATCCTCGATGGCTGTCTGGATAACCAGCGCATCGCAGAAGGGGTCCTCGTGACCCGGCAAGTCCTCTCTGGAGAAGGTGATTTTCTCCTCCGGGGGAGGGGATTGGGATGTGGAGCCAACGCTCCTCCGGTACATAGTGTGGAGGCTTGACTTACGGGAGGCCTCGATCCCGGCCCCCCCGTGGATCGCTCCGATCCTTCCCCGGGTGCCCACATCAGCCCGGTCTTCACACCGATCCCCCTCCTCCCGAGGCCGGATCTCCTCTATCCGAACTTCCTGATGGTCTTGTTGTTGCTGTTCCCTTCTCCCCCTCATCTCGAGGAACTCCGGGCACTTGGATGTGAGGTGCCCCTCTTCCTGATGAAAGTCACAATAGGGCAGGTCCACCCTGACCTCCCTCCTTCTCCTCGGCTGTCCTCTCCTCCTCCCCCTCATGGCAATTGCCATTGCCTCCTCCTGGTCGGGGAGAGGGGGTCTCTGACCCTGCCTACCCCCCTGGGGGTTGTACTGCCCTCGGCCACCCTGGCGGTTATCTCCTCCCTGATAACCCCTTCGTGGTGCCTGGTCTTGCCACTCGGGCCTCCATCCCAGACGGTGGGTCTGCTCCGGACGCACCCACCTGGGTTGCGGCTGCTCCCTCTGTCGAGGTTCAGCCCTCCTCTCCTCCTGAATTCGGCCACCCCTTGGCCTTTCCTCTTCCACGGCCCACTTGGCCAACCTTCGCGCGAACTCTGGATGTGCTGCCTCCATTTTGGCCTCCCTGGCCGCCCTCTCTAGAAGCGCCTCAAAAGACACTGGAGGTGACCTCTTCAGTTCCATTGCGAAGAACCCGGACTGGAGACCCAGGGTGAAGGCCACCATCATGGTGTGTCCCGGCATCTCCTGAACTTGGGACAGTTCCTCTTGGAACCTGTCCAGGTAGCTCCCCAGGGTCTCTCCCACCCTCTGCTTGATGCGGAACAAAGACTCCGCCTCCCTCTTTCTCTTCTTAGAAGTGGTGAATCTCAGCATGAAACCCCGTCGCAGATCCTCGAAGCAGTAGATGGACCCGGTCGGGAGCTGGTGGAACCACTCTCTCGCCTTTTCCCTGAGGGTGATGGCGAAGAGTCGGCACTTGAAGCCGTCTGACATCTGTCGAATGGAGACCATGTCCTCGAACCACTGGATGTGGTGGACCGGGTCTCCTCTCCCGGAGTAGTAAGTCATCTCCGGCTCGCGAAACCCCTCGGGAACGGGGGCTGAAGAAACGAACTCGCTGAAGGGGCTCCCCCCCTCAGCCGGGCGAGTCGGGAACTCCCTCCCTGCCGTCTCGCCGAAGTGGTACTCGGCGGCCGAGCCGGGGAACAGAACTCGCCCCTGGAACTCGCGCTCGCCCCTCTCGGCGGGCTCCTTCCCTGGTCGCCTGAGCGGGGCGTCGTCGCCGAGTGCGGGAACGGCGACCACCGGGACAGCCGGTGTCGCACTCTCAGCTCGCATGCCGAGGGCGGTCCTGACGAGCCCGAGGATCTCCTCTCTGAGCTCCGCCGGCATGCTCGCCGCTGGGGGTGGGGGAGGGGGTGGCGAGTTGCCCCTGCCTGATCCTTGTCTCTCATCTCCAGTCATCGGGCCTGTAGGAGGTTTTCTCTGCTGACCACTCTCCACGCTCACCGCACCAAAATGTTGAAACCGGAAAACCGGTCTCTTGTGGAGTTCGACCCTTGGGGAAGGGGTGGCCGCGCACCTACTTCACTCCTGTAAGAAAACGACAAAGAAAAGAAGAGACAAGGACTAGACCAAGGGCCCGGCGTGGAGGTCCCACCACACACCCGGAAGATCTCAGAGCGCTTCCCCTCCTTAGCCAAATGCCGGGCTAAGGTACCTCAGAAAGCGCTAGTAGGCCGGGGAATCAGTAAAAACGTGCCTTCTGAGGTACCCCTTGGGTCCTATTTATAGGAAAAGATGGCCTGCCAATATACAACCTTCACTGTTTTCGAGGACTGCAGGCAGACCAAAAGGGGCCACACAGTAAAAGTGTGCCATGGCCAAGATGCGAGCTGGACCTGAGGGGGCACTCGCTCGGCAAGGGGTCCGACTCGCCTCGCCCTGGGCCTAGGCGGGCACGGACTCGGCGGACTGTGCTCGGCTAGCGCTGGGCTCGGCTAGACTATTGCCGAGCTCGGGCTCGGCACGACGATCGCCGAGCTCGGACTCGGCACGGAGATCGTCGAGCTTGGCTCGACTATCGTCGAGCCCTGTTTCCGCACCCGAGCTCGGTCTCGGCATGCCGGACTTCGTTCGGCCATCGCCGAGCTTAGCTCGACTATTGCCGAGCTCGGGCTCGGCAAGCTGGGTCCAAGTTGATCTGAGCCGGCCGGTTCAACCCCTGTCGACCACTCGCGGGATACGGGGTTGTACACAAAGCCCTTCCTTGTATGTTTGTTCTTGCTGGAGGAGGCTTTGTCTGGGCTATTCTTCTTGTAATCCTTTTCTTTTCTTCTTTCTCTTCTTTCCTTCTTGTCCTTATTCTTGTTTTCTGGACAGTCAGGCACAATGTGGCCTGGTTTCCTGCAACCAAAGCATATAATTTCTTTATTTTTATTTGATTTATCATACCTTGGTTTATCATGACCCTTGTATGGTCTCTTTCTGAAGTCTTTTCTGGCCATCTTGTAGAATCTTTTGGCCAGTAGACTTATGAGCTCATCATTTCCTGTAGCTTTATCTTCAGGCTCCTCTTCTACAGCTTTGAAGGCTATGGTCTTTTCTTTCCTTGTGGCTGGAGAGGTAGCCTTTTGTTCTTCTTCTCTATTTTTAATGAGCAGCTCATAGGATTTGAGCTTGCCCAGGAGTGCTTCAGTAGTAATCTCATTTAAACTTCTGGCATCCTTGATTGGCCAGATTCTTGAATCCCAAGTGCTGGGGAAGCACATCAGGATTTTGTCATTCAGCTCAGTCAGTGAGATTTCTTTGTCTAGGGTTTTTAGCTCATTGATAATTAGACTTAGTCTATTGTACATGTCAGCCACTGATTCAGCTTCTCCCTTTTTGAAGTTCTCATATTGGCTTATCAGATGAGATCTTCTATCTTTCCTTTCATCAGCAGATCCTGAGATAATTTCAGAGAGTTTGTCCCAGATTTCTTTGGCTGAGTGGCATTCAGCCACCTTCTGGAAAATTTCATCAGACATTGTTTGGGCTAAGATGTTCATAGCCTTAGCATCTGCAGTCTTCCACTTCTTTATATCTGCATCTGTTCCAGAAGGAGGTGGAACAGCACTTGTACTTGAGCTTGCTGGTGGAGTTGGACAAACTGTCAAGACAGAATTGAAAATGTCTTCATCAATAGAATTCATGTATAATCTAATCCTTGCCTTCCAGAGTGCAAACTTAGAAAGGTTGCACACTGGTGGTCTGGTGCTTGCATAATCTTTGTTCTGTGCCATGTCTTTAAATAAATAGGTAGATGTATAGAAAATAACCCTCTAAAGAGATTGATCTTATCAAGGATCTTTTGGTTCAGGTGTTAGCCTGTATGAGCAACCAACCTCCCTCTGATACCAATTGAAAGTGAGGGTAAGATCTATCTCAACTCTAGAGGGGGGGTGAATAGAGTATTTTAAAATAATTTTTCACAGTTGAAATAAACAGCACATATAAAATTCAATTTATGATATAGTGTAGAGTGCTAGTAAGAGGTTAAAAACCAAGAATTAAAGAGCACAGCACACAGCAGACAAATCACACAAACAAACCAGAAGATACAAGGAAATATAGTGGTTCCCCAAAAACCTGGGTACATCCACTCTTCTACCACCCTTGGTAGGAATCCACTCAGGATGAGTTGATCAGGTGTCCTGACACCAATGAGCTTTTGATAAGGTGCTCAAAAATCAAAACTGGATTTTTTGATAAAGTGTCTTGCCACCACTGAGTTTTGACAAGGCTCTCAGAACCAGACAGAACTTTTGAAGGGAGTTCAAGAACCCTTTTACAGCAGGAAAAGAAAAATAAGAGTGAAGGGTGTCTTCTCTGTTCTCAATCAAATGAGAGAAGCACAAGTGGATTGATGATGTCAAAGCTCCCCCTGAGATGTAGAAAGGTTCAGGAAAAGAAGCTTTGCTCTAGGGTGATAGGTCTTCAAAACTTTTATCTCCAGCAAAGGATGGTTTCAGCAAGAAGGCTGAAGAATGAGGTGTCTGGAGTTCTGAGATGAGATTGTGAATACTTTTCAGTCAGCAAGAAGATTTTTGAAGTCACAGTTCTTCTGTTGTTCTTCTGCTATCAGTATTCTCTATTCTGTGTGTTCACTTCCTTTCTTGTCAATCTATGTATATTTTCTCTTGTGTATTCTGTATATCTTAAAAACACAGAAAAGAGGAATTGAAATTTTCTGAAGTTTTCTTGTCCAAATTAGCCGTTGGGAGTCATAAATGTCTTCCAAAAAGAGTCTTGTCTTCTAGAGGAAAGTCCAGCAAACATTCTCTGAATAATTCCTTGAAACTTGCTCCAGAATAAAGACAAACGGCTGGGAGATCTTCTGACATAAATGCTGATAATATTCAAAAACATTCCAAAGAACAACAGCATTTGAATTCCTGAAAGCGTCGATCTCTCTAAAAGAAACGTCGATCTGAGCTCTACGATCGTCGAACTGAGCTCAGAGATGAAATGAGACAAGCAGGCAGAAAACATCGATCTGAGCTCGAAGATCGTCGAGGGGAGTTCGACGACTAAGCAGAAGCTAGCCAAAAGCAAATAGTCGATCTGAGCTCGAAGATCGTCGACCGGAGTTCGACGATTTATTGAAGTTGAGCTCAGAGAGCGTCGAACGGAGTTCGACGATTCGTCGATCTGAGCTCGACGAAAATTGCCTTAGACTTAGCTCTTCAACCTTGATCTTGGAATGGTCCTGGGGGCAGCTCCAAACCTAAGTTCTAAGCCCTAGACTCATTCTAATGTTGACCTACTCAACTATACAACTAGGTCAACTGGGATTCCTAAGACAAGCATAGTGATCCTTACCCAAATTAGTAATAGGGTGTTCCAACACAAACCAGAAATCAGGTCAACCAAAACTTGATGCACACCTACTTTCTCGGCTTTATCAGAATTTGTAAAAGAAGACTCACGGCTAGATCTGTTCTGAGAAACTTGGACTCACACGATCAAGGTGTAACACCCCTATCCGTCACATAGTATATAACAGTAGGTCCGGCCGGGGCCCGATGCCATATACTACAGACAGACCGGTTGGTTACGCGTTGAAACCATTCAACCAATCACAACGTCCTACACAACACCTAGCGGAAGCAATTTATTAGAGTTGCAAAGAATAAAGAACCCTGCCAAGCATGAATGTCCACTACTCAAACCCATAGGAATGTATAATACACAAAACGGAAATAGCCTTATGGCCTTACAATAGTTTGCTTAATAAGAGCGTCTTCCAAACCTCGGCACGCAGGCCGGCCACACATGAGTACAAAAGGAAAAACACTCAAAACTTGGCCTTCGAGGGCCAGTACAGCAACTTAGGCTTTAGCCCGCTAATTACCTCTCGGCTCCGCAGTACCTGCAAGAAACAATCCACCGCATGGTGGTAAACAAAGGCAACGGTCAGCTATGCTGACCAAATTATAACGATTCCGCCCCCAAACCGGGGCGGCAAAGCTTCTTCCCTACACTTGTTAGCAAAACAAGCAACACAGTAAAACAAGCATCTCATCATAGGTGCACGCTCTCACGGCCGTACACCCCGTGCTCACAGGGCACTTACTCGGCGAAGCCAGTCCGAACCCCGTCCGGTCCTCGACTCCACCACCACCCCCAGGGTGTCAATCTTTGTGAGCATTTAGTCTTCTCAGCCGCAGCCTAGACTCGATCTCCAAACCTCGGTAAGTCTCACGTAAAACTTTAGGTCGCATTAACCGAGCAGGTGGAGGGGTTAGGGGTACACTAGCCCGTTGCTCACCCCGCCATTGCCATTTGGCCACTGACGCGGACTAAGCTTCCCCAGTCCCAAATAACGATCAAATATGGTACATAGCCCCGCTATGTACCCGGTTGGCTCTCAGGCCACCGATATGACAGAAATGCATTTCCGTCCAGATTTCCGGGTGCACCTCGGGGTTAATCCCCCAGATTCCCTGATGCATTCTACCGCATAGCAACCCGAAAACAATCACAATGCTCGGAGTCTTCTCCGGCTAGAATATGCATAGCAAAACATCACCGATCTGGAAAACACGTCCGGGTAGGCTTCACACACCATGCCGATGTCCGTACTACGATTCCGGACTCTAACAAGGGGGACTTCACATATCTACCCCAAGGAATACCACGATCTCGCCGCACACTCGCGGGAGAGGGGTTTTCCCATGCAAAGGAAGAAGAGCTTCACATGCTCAAGAAGAGAATCGTTACCCTTGCACTTTTCCTCGGCTCCATGATGATCTAGCCGGATGGAAAGCACCGTATCGGCCTCGCCTTTGCGGATCCGGACTCGGATCGTGATTTGGAGCTCCGAAGCTCCGCCGGTGATCGGATCTAGCTTCTTCCTCCTCCAAGCTCTCTCCTCTCTCTAACTCTTAGAGAGAGAACTAACCAAAGGAAATGATGGTTTCTAACCCTATTCCCGGATATAACATCCCAGCAACAGCCCCCCACCGTTGGATCCAAATCCAAGGAAACGAACGGCCACGATTAGGCCTAAAATACAAAATCTGGGGCCGAACACGGGTTGCAACACTGCCGTGTGCCCAGCCGTGTCACCCATTCGCCGTCTGGACCGACTCGAAAACCAGCACACGGCTTTTGACACGGCCTCCGACACGCCCGTGTCACATGTGACACGCCCGTGTCGAGACCCGTGTCACTCCACCCGTGTGCAATCGGCCAACAATCCTAACCCGAGAACTACACGGCCATCGACACGCCCGTGTCGACACCCGTGTCACTACCCGTGTCGGACGACACACCCGTGTCGACACCCGTGTCACTACTCGTGTCGGATGACACACCCGTGTCACTACCCGTGTCGGATGATACACCCGTGTCGACACCCGTGTCAATACCCGTGTCGGATGACACACCCGTGTCACTACCCGTATCGGATGACACACCCGTGTCGACGCCCGTGTCACTACCCGTGTGCCAAAAATGGCATAGGACCAGAAATGTACCGAGGAGGACACGACCATGTGACACGCCCGTGTCACATGCTATGTGCCTGACACGCCCTGGGACACGCCCGTGTCCCAGGCCGTGTTCCAGCCTTCTACGATCGTCGACCTCGTCTCGACGACCAGAATCATGACACGCCCTGGGACATGCCCGGGTCCCAGGCCGTGTGCCTCCTACCAAGTCCCAGACTGGGCTCAAAATGTTGTCCGTCCCTCTTTTGAGTTTCGGGGCATTACAACTCTCTCCCTCTTAAAAGAATTTCGCCCACGAAATTACTAAAGGAAAAGGAAACAGAAAACCAAGAGCGATACCTGAGTGAAATAACTCCGGGTACTCCTCCAGCATGGTCTGCTCCCGTTCCCAAGAGAGCTCCTTGCTATCGCAATAGTCCCACCGGACCACGACTATCCAAAACTCCTTGAGACAAAGTCGCTCGACTTCACGGTCTCCAAAACGAACGGGTTTGACCCTAGTCGTCAACCTTTCGTCCACCAATGCTTGACCACTCACAATCAAGTTCGAAGGCTCTTGCGCCGCCTCACCAAACCGCTCTAGGAATCTCAAGTGGTCCAAGGTATACCGGGCTCAGCTTCCCCAAGCGTCGCTCCCGTGAAACACTCTTGAACGACTTTAACTTCCAACACGCCATCCGATAACTCATCAATCCGTTACGTAGCGTTAAAACACTTAGTCTGCCTTTCCTGAGCGATTAGTAAAAGTTCTCATATGGTTCGCACCAAAAAGGGTAGTGTTTACCACCTCTTACTTTAAATACAACTTCGTGTCATCAGTTTCTAGCCTCGACAACGACAAGCGATGACTTCTACCAAAAAGGGCCTCGAAGGGCGCCATTTGTATGCTCGCTTGGTAGCTAGGGTTGTACACCAACTTTACCAAAATAGATGACCTTCTACTTCTTCCCGAAGTCCAGAACGCACATGCGAAGCACGTCCTCCAACGTCCTGTTGACCCACTCGGTCTGCTCATCCGTCCGTGGATGTAAGACTGGACTAAACTTCAACTTAATCTCCAGCACTTTCTGTAACCACTTCCAATCATTGGGCGTAGAACGCCCACCTCGATTGCTCGCAAAGTTGCGGGGCACACCGTGCCGTCTAATGATGTTATCCATAACCATTTACCAGTTACTCCACCGAATTATCCTTCCTATGCGGAATGAAGTGCGATGCTAGTGTCAACACAACTACGATCACCCAAACGGCGTCGTTACTTCACTGTGACTTTGGCAAACCATGCCCACAGTCCAGTCGAACTTCTATTCCGAACTAGGCAAGGATTCAAGAATCCCCCGGCACTTGGCACTCTGCCTTCACTAAGGCGCAAGGCTGGCACTTTGCCACATATAGTGCCACGACCTTCTAGAGTTCTGGTCACCAGAGCACTTCTTCAGATATCGGCACAACTTCGTGCCTCCTAAGCGAGTTGAGTACTTGATATAACGTATCACAACTCCACCCATAGATTACCCATGCTTGGGCCGCACAAACAATGGTCTTTCCTTGGTAGCCCACCTACAACCGTCGATTTGGGATTTTGACCCATCGAGCCGCACTCATGATTTCCTTCATGCAGCTACACAAACCATAGTCTGCCAACTACGATCAGCCAGGTCATACTGGACTTCCGACCAGTTCAACAACGCTTCGGCGCTAGTCCGCTTGTCAACACAACAGATCTCTAACGCTTCTAAATCCCAAACTAGCCTCTCAACATGTACCGACAACCATTCGGCTTGGGCGGTAGCCCTGCGACTCAACGCATCCGCAACGCATTTCCCTTGTCGGGTGCATGATGAATCTTGAACGTATAGTCCCCCAGGCACTCCATTCATCTCCGCTGCCACATGTTCAGATCCTATTGATCCAATAGGTATTTCAGGCTCTTATGGTCTGTATGAATATCGACCTTAACGTCGTACGGGTAGTGCCTCCATAGCTTAAGCGCAAATATCACGGCCGCCAACTCCAAGTCGCGGACCGGATAATTCCTTTCATGCACTTTTAGCTGACGCGATCCATAAGCTATCACGCTCCCATGCTGCACCAGCACGCAGCCCAAACCACTACCCGAGGCATCACTATAAACCTCGAAGCCCTCGGTCCCACTCGGCAAACTAAGTACTGGCACCGTGGTCAACCGACCCTTCAGCTCTTCAAAAGCTTGTGCACCCTCATGCGCCCACACAAAACTCTGAACTTTCCTTGTCAAAGTCCTGAGAGGTAGCGCTATCCGCGAGGAGTTCTCCACGAAGTGCCTGTAATAGCTGGCAAGCCCCAGCAAACCCCGGACTTCCGCTACGGAAGA
The DNA here is from genome assembly GCA_039513925.1 of Platanthera zijinensis. Classification (NCBI taxonomy): domain Eukaryota; kingdom Viridiplantae; phylum Streptophyta; class Magnoliopsida; order Asparagales; family Orchidaceae; genus Platanthera; species Platanthera zijinensis. Next base: position 61,985,855 of record CM077081.1, on the reverse strand, counting down.
CAACACAGGTCACTCTCGTATTGCAACAATCTACGCTGGATCCACCGCAACACCTTCGCCACTAACTACGTGACCAAGGAACGCCACTGAGGATAACCAAAACTCGCATTTGGAGAACTTTGCTTATAGATCGTTCTTCCTCAACTTCTCTAAAACCAAACGCAGATGCTTGAAGCGATCTTCTTCGCACTGCGAGCACACCAATAGGTTATCAATAAAGACGATCACAACATGGTCTAAGTACTCCCTGAACGTTCTGTTCATCAGGTCCATGAACACCGATGACGCATTAGTCAGCCCGAACGACATGACCGTAGACTCGAAATGCCCATATCTTATGTTGAACGCTATCTTTGGGATACCACTTTCCCCGATTCTCAGCTGATAGTAACCAGACTTAAGATCCAACTTTAAGTACACTGATGACCCAACCAATTGATCAAACAGATCGCCAATCCTTGGGATCGGGTACTTGCTCTCTTTTGTCAACTTGTTCAGTTCTCCATAATCGATACAGAGCCGCAAACTCTCGTCCTTCTTCTAAACGAAAGGACCGGTGTGCTCCAAGACGACAAACTTGGACGCACAAGACCTTGCTCCAGAAACTCTTCCAGTTGAACTTTCAGTTCTGCCAACTCATTAGGCGTTAACCGATATGGAGAGCGTGACCCAGGTTTGGCACCTAGCGCCAGCTCACTAGTGAAATCGATCGCTCGCTACGGAGGGACTCCAGGGAGCCCATCAGGGAAACACATCAGTATATTCGGATACACACGAGATACTACCCAATGTATGCTTGGGCTTCAAAGCCTCCCATGGTGGCAGTAACGACGCTTGCACATCGAATCCCTGACCCCTAAACCGTAACCTTGCTCCACAGAAACTCTCTTCGCGCGCATTGAACATCCATTACGCCACAACGCATCCAATTTGTCCTTTGCCATCGAAGAAGGTACTTTAATGCACGATATAATTCCTTTGGACAAAAAGGAGCGCGAAGCTTCCGTATCGAACAATGCTCTCGTCGGATTGCCAAAAAAATCCAAAAATAAAGCCTAGAACTTCTAGTTCTAATTTAACACGCATAAGGTAAGAAGCAAGATTGCTAACAATTAAACCATACCTGTCGACCCGACGGTCGGCCACATGGCCTCCTGCTGGCCAAGGATGTCCATTCCCAGTTGGGCCGGAGTAAACAGCGGTGCGGTGGACGCTACCGCCTTTCCCTTCTCCTCAGATATTGCCCCCAACTTCTTTTTGGACATTGGGCATCCACTCCAACAATCCCGAGCATAGTACCCCAGCTTTCCACAAACAAAGCATGCATCCGGGGTTTGGACTGTAGTCACTCCGGATGTGCTAGAGGAAGGGACTAGACCCGACCTCCTAGACTTCTTGTACCACCTACGGTACCCGGATTTTGAGGTTGTCGACTTGACCACCGAATCCTTTGTCATAGCATCTTCAACTGCTCCTGCCAAAACTTTCCTAGTCTTCTGAGCACTCTCCCAACACTCTCTGGCGAGATGCCCTTTCTTGCCATAAGAATAACAATTGAGGGTAGTTCGGGTAGTAGATGATCCAGCCTCTTTTCTCGGCGTCTTTTGATAGGCAGTCCTTAAAGGATCTACAGGGTTTGGTACCCTATTCTCTGGTTGTTGAAACCGGAAAACCGGTTTCTGTGGAATTCGACCCTTGGGGAAGGGGTGGTCGCGCACCTACTTCGCTCCTGCAAGAAAATGACAAGAAAAAAAGAGAGAGAGACAGAGAACAGGACCAAGGGCCCGGCTCGGAGGTCCCACCACACTCCCGGAAGATCTTAGAGCGCTTCCCCTCCTTAACCAGTTGCCGGGCTAAGGTACCTCAGAAAGCGCTATAAGATTTATGAACTAGTAAGCGTGCCTTCTGAGGTACCCCTTGGGTCCTATTTATAGATTACCTTGGATGGTCTGCAAATAACCTGCCCCTGGCGGTCTGAATTTACTAAAGAGTCCCTCGGATTGGCCTGCCAACAGCCAAACCCCGCTGTTCTGGTTGGTTATACGCACCTCTTACCGGGTCACCCCTACCCTCTATCAACTGGAGGGAGGTGGGCAGCATCCGGTCTTGCCTGAGGGAGGCGGCTGGGAGCCCGGCCTGCCTAGGAGAGGCGAGCGGGGGCTGGCCCGCCTGAGAGAGGCGGCTGGGGCCCGGCCCGCCTAGGAGAGGCGAGCGGTGGCTGGCCCGCTTGAGAAAGGCGGCTGGGGCCCGGCCCGCCTAGGAGAGGCGAGCGGGGGCTGGCCCGCCTGAGAGAGGCGGCTGGGGCCCGGCCCGCCTAGGAGAGGCGAGCGGTGGCTGGCCCGCCTGAGAAAGGCGGCTGGGGCCCGGCCCGCCTAGGAGAGGCGAGCGGTGGCTGGCCCGCCTGAGAAAGGCGACTGGGAGCCCGGCCCGCCTGGGAGAGGCGAGCGGGGGCTGGCCCGCCTGAGAGAGGCGGCTGGGGCCCGGCCCGCCTGGGAGAGGCGAGCGGGGGCTGGCCCGCCTGAGAGAGGCGGCTGGGGCCCGGCCCGCCTGCATGCTTGGGCCCCTTCGGCGGACACGGGGTTGTACACAATCCCCGATCTTTGCGTGCTTCGCAGAAGCTCGGAAAGAAACGTCCAACCCTGGTGTCCGGCGATGACCTTGCTGAGCTGGAGGGAATCTTTTGGTGAGGGCCCACCTTCTAGCTATAAATAAGCCACCGGGCCTTCGATGACTGGCCCTCTACTCTTGTTCCCTGCGCGGTTTGAGGTCAGGAGATGCCTGCTTCTGAGGAGATGCGTGCTCGGTTGGCGGCTGCCAGGGAGGAGAGTCGGGAGGAGGCCCTCGCGGCCGCTCCGTGGTTGGCGCCTAGACCCTCCGGCCCGCAATTTAAGCCGGTGAAGGGAAAGGTTGTCCGCCGTTCCACGCCGAGTGAAGATCAGGGTTCCGGTGGCTCCAAGGTTGGCTCTGGGTACGTGTTCTCGCCCTTTGACCTATGCTTTCCATTGACTTTCTCCTTCGCAGGAGACTCCCCCAGAAGACGCATTGGAAGGTGGCTCCGGGAACCTTGCAGATCTCTCCGTGGAGATGGTCGACCTGGGCGTCAGTCCATTTTCTCCAGCGCGCAGCCTTCCTGCGACTCCCCCCCCCCCCCCCCCCGCTGAGAATCCAAGGCCTGGGGAAGCCACTCGTCGCCCCGGGAGGGAAATCGTTCCAAGGTCAGCCGGGTTCCTCTCGGTCTGCTCCCGACGGGGGAGACGTGCCGACGCCGGGTAACCCACCTGAAGCTAACCCATTCGCCGCTCGTCTGCTTCTGACCTTGCTCCTGCAGGATATCGCGCCGCTTCTTCTGATGTCGAGATGAGCGAGGGGTACTCGCCTCCCGTGGAGCCGGAAGACATTGCGGATTTTCTGGGCGACCCGCATGATAGCGAGAAGATGAAGGCGCAGGTGGCGCGACTGTTTCAGAAACACACGTTGCTGCTCAAAGATGTCTTCGTGGGGATGGAGAGGGATAGAGTCCGGGCGGAGGAGCGACTCGCTGCTTTGGAGGGGGCAGGAGGTTTGGCTGAGGGGGATACGCCGACATCTCCGGGCGCGCATATTACGCGGGCTGAGGAGCGGCTGACGAACATTTCGAGACAGGCCGATCAGACCAAGCGGGAGCTGGCGGCGGTTCGAGAGTATCATGACTCTCGCATGCCGCCTCGAACCGGCTCGCAGAGGCGGGGTAGGTGGAAATGGGTCGAGTACTAAGCCACCTGCCTCGCCTGCCCGTGCCCGCAGTTGCTCACGGGGTCTGAATCGTCTCGATGCGAGCCATCCCATGTTATCGGGGGCAAATATCATCCAAGAACAAAGGCTTGTAATAATTCAGGGATCTTCTCGCCCGTTTCTGGGCGCATGCTGCTACTATTATTTATTATTTTACATATTTTGTTGAACTCTTAGCTTCTACCTTGGAGCGCCCACCTAGCAGGAGCGGGCGGTGCCGGCCCTCCTAAAGAGAGGCGAGGGCTGGCCCGCCTAAGGAGAGGCGAGCGAGGGCTGGCCCGCCTAGGAGAGGCGAGGGAGGGTCGGCCCGCCTAGAAGAGGCGGGCGAAAACCGACCCGCCCGGGAGAGGCGAGCGAGGGCCGGCCCGCCTAGGAGAGGCGAGCGAGGGCCGGCCCGCCTAGGAGAGGCGAGGTGTTCGCTCGTTCCCCCTCGACTGGGCATCCCTCTCAGCCTCCGCTCTGCGCGAGAGAGGAATGGCTCGCGGCTGGTGGGGAGACTCTTGCGGCCGGCCGGCGACTCGATGCGGGCCCGCGCGGGGCTCGGGAATCGAAGCGTCGGGGTTGGCCCCGCTGTAAGTTCGCTTCCCGCCTTTTCCGATTTTTCCCGCCCTTTTTCCGGCCCTATAAATAGGCCCTTCATTTATGGTTTCACCTACCGTATTCGAGAGCCCTTACCCCTTCTTCTCGCGAGGACCCTCTCTTTGCTCTTTCCTCTCGCTCAGCTAGCTTATCAATCCCGCGAGATGACGGGCGGCAGTGCCGAAGCGGACGGGAGGGGCAGGTGTGCCTGGGTCTTTGCAGACCACAGCTTCCCTCCCGCCTCGGTCTCGGAGAAGGAGTTTCTGGACACCGTTAGCGACTTCATCCCGCCTGGCTTCGTGGCGAGGCGGCCCGGGAAGGATGAACGGATCAATGAGCTTTCGGGCGATGAGCTGGCACTCCCGACGGCCCACTTCGAGGCGGGGCTCCGGCTACCCTTCTGGCCGGAAGTCCGCCAGGTCTTCAAGTATTACGGGGTCGTCCCGGGGCAGCTGACCCCGAACTCCATCGCTGTCGTAGTCGGGTTCGCCTGCTACCTGCGCGAGGAGAGGGTCGAGTTCAGCCTTGCGGTCTTCCGCAAGCTGTTCTCTTTCCGCGCGAATAAGGACGGGACCGCGTGCTTCGCGAGCATGCACGCCAAGGTGCGGGAGACGGTCAACAAGAGCCACAACTGGCTCAAGAAGTTCGTCTTCGTCAAGGGCGACTTCGGCAACATTCCGTTCTCGCCAGTGCAACTCGGCGAGGCGAGCTATCGGCCCCCTAGCCTGGGGGGCCATGAGGCGAAGCTATATGAGTTCTTCGCCGGGAAGAACTTCGAGGTCGCCTTCCTCCGCCGGAATCTGGACGACCTCGTCCCCGTCCCGCCTGGGGAAGGTAAGCGGCTCGCTCGCCTCTGCTTGAATCGTACCTTGGCTTTTCTAACTCTGGCTTCTGCAGGCGAGCGCGACGTCCCTCTCCGCCCGCCTTACGAGAGCGCGCGGACCGCTATTGGCGAGCTTGGCCATGCCGAAGCGGCAGCCTTAGCTCACCGCGAGCTCTCGGCTCCCGCCGGCCGGAAGCGACCCGGGGGTGAGCTAACTCAGGGCCCTCCCCCTCTTAAGAAGCCGAGTAAAACGGGCGGTCAGGCTCCTTCAGTCGGCGATAAGGGCAAGGCCTCCGTGGATCAACCATCCTCCGCCCCCGCCCCCGCGGTTCCCTCGACCGCTGATCCTGCTGGCGGGGCGGCTGGGTCGTCGCGGTCGCTACCGGCGATTCAGCACGCCGAGGCGGTTCCCCAAGGCCACCCCAACTTCGGTTACGGCGAGGGGCCCACGGACAGATCCGGTGCCCCGCTGCTTCAGTGGGACAAGGAGGGCAACCGCGTCTTGGTGTCCTCGCTGCTGCCTAGTTGGTCGGAGCAGGACACCGCCTCCAGGGACGCCTTCAATCTCTCCTTCGGCATGTACGGGCGGGAGGACGCCGCTACCTACGGCGAGGAGGCCACGCGGGTGCTTATTTATGAGAGCGCGCGGGCGCAATTTCAAAGCCTCGCCTTGGCCCACATGGTCGGCCGGCGATGCCTCCGGCTGGACAGAGATGCCCCTTCGCTCAACAAGTTGATCGATGAGAAGGAGGCGGCCCGCAAGCTCGCCCAGGAGGAGGCGGAGGACCTGCGAAGGCGGCTCGAAGCGGCTGACGCCGCCCTCGCGCAGTACCAAGGGGGCGCGGTAAGCCATCACTCTCGCACCCGCCTCTATCCCGCGACTTGTCCTAATAAATCTCTTCGCAGGATGCGGCGACCGCCAGCCGACTTGGTACCGAGATCGCCACCCTCCAGCTGGAGAACCAGACCCTGCGGGCGCGGGTGGGTGCGTTCGAGGCTGCTGCCGCCGTCCCGCCGGCCTCTTCGAGCGGCTGTCAACTCGTTCATCACAGCGAGTATGACCTGGCGGTTCTGATGCAAGAGAACGGGGCCGACGCGGTGACGTACCTCTTCAAGACGTTGCAGCGGGCCAAGCTCCTCAAGGACGAGTGCTCCGGCTTGCGGGTGACCGAAGTGGTGCCGGAGCTGTTCCTTCCAGTACCCAAGCCAGGCGGGTTCCACCGCATCTGAAGGGCCCGCCGCCTTGTGGCTTTTATCCCTCCCCCCCTTCTTGGGACATGTATTTTGTTTTTATTTTTGTGTGGTCGCGCCGCGGGCCACAGTTGTAATTTTGTAAAAGTTAATATATTTACTGCATTCACTTCTCAATTGCCAATTACTTCCCGCCTCGCGGTCGTTACTGTGCACCGCTTGTTGATTAACTCTGATTTTCGTTGCTGCGAGCGAGCGAGTGAGGCCACCCGCCCGTTTGTGGTTCGGGACATAGATCTAGGTTCGCGGGGCACTAACGCTGGCGCGACGCGAGTGGCGAGTCGCGCCTTCCGCCCGGGCTTGTTATTTTGACCGTATCTAGGTGCGGACTGGGCCCGGCTTCCGCGCGTAACGACTTCGCGCGGGCCGGCTTCCCAGGGAGGGTCTTGGCGCGTCCGACCTTTTGCTTCCAATTCACCCCGGGAACCCGCCGAACCGAAGGTTGGGGCCGGCGTTGCGGCCTCATAGGGTCATCCTGACTGGCCCGCTCACCTGATCTCCGGCGACGTGAGTACAAACTCTCCACTCGCGTGCCGTGCTTAGGGCTCGCTCCTTTATGCGCCGGGCCCGGCCTTCTTGGCTCGCCGACTCCCCTTCTTGGCTCGTCGACTCGCCTTCCTGGCTCGCCTCCCTTCCCCGGTTGCTTGGCGGGGAATTACCGACTCCGAATGACATCCAGCCCTGCCCGCTTGGAGAGAGCCTGGCAGCTGGATCTGCTCGGGGCCTGAGGCAAGCTCCTCAGAGTGACATCCAGCCCTGCCAGCTTGGTGAGAGCCTAGCAGCGGGATCTACTCGGGGTCTGAGGCAGACTCCTCCGAGTGACATCCAGCCCTGCCAGCTTGGTGAGGGCCTGGCAGCGGGATCTGCTCGGGGTCTGAGGCAGACTCCTCCGAGTGACATCCAGCCCTGCCAGCTTGGTGAGAGCCTGGCAGCGGGATCTGCTCGGGGTCTGAGGCAGACTCCTCCGAGTGACATCCAGCCCTGCCAGCTTGGTGAGAGCCTGGCAGCGGGATCTGCTCGGGGTCTGAGGCAGACTCCTCCGAGTGACATCCAGCCCTGCCAGCTTGGTGAGAGCCTGGCAGCGGGATCTGCTCGGGGTCTGAGGCAGACTCCTCCGAGTGACATCCAGCCCTGCCAGCTTGGTGAGAGCCTGGCAGCGGGATCTGCTCGGGGTCTGAGGCAGACTCCTCCGAGTGACATCCAGCCCTGCCAGCTTGGTGAGAGCCTGGCAGCGGGATCTGCTCGGGGTCTGAGGCAGACTCCTCCGAGTGACATCCAGCCCTGCCAGCTTGGTGAGAGCCTGGCAGCGGGATCTGCTCGGGGTCTGAGGCAGACTCCTCCGAGTGACATCCAGCCCTGCCAGCTTGGTGAGAGCCTGGCAGCGGGATCTGCTCGGGGTCTGAGGCAGACTCCTCCGAGTGACATCCAGCCCTGCCAGCTTGGTGAGAGCCTGGCAGCGGGATCTGCTCGGGGTCTGAGGCAGACTCCTCCGAGTGACATCCAGCCCTGCCAGCTTGGTGAGAGCCTGGCAGCGGGATCTGCTCGGGGTCTGAGGCAGACTCCTCCGAGTGACATCCAGCCCTGCCAGCTTGGTGAGAGCCTGGCAGCGGGATCTGCTCGGGGTCTGAGGCAGACTCCTCCGAGTGACATCCAGCCCTGCCAGCTTGGTGAGAGCCTGGCAGTGGGATCTGCTCGGGGTCTGAGGCAATGACATTCATCTCTCATCGGGGGGAAAAACAAGTCTACCGCAAGAAAATCCATTAGAGATTGAACATGGTTTACATAATTTCAAGGAAAAAAACGCTTCAAGTCGTCCCCGCTCCAAGTGAGACTTAGGGTCTCGCCCTCCACATTTCGGAGGCGGTACCCTCCCGACTTCAATGCCTCCTGCACAATGAATGGTCCCTCCCAATTGGGATGGAGCTTTCCCACTGCGGCTGACCTTCCCGCCGCGTCCACCTTCCTTAAGACCAAGTCTCCCTCAGCAAACTGCTTGACTCTAACGTGCTTGTCAAAATACTTGGCCATTCTTCTCTTTATCTCCTCCTGCCTCACGGCTGCAAGGTCCCGCAGTTCCTCGACCATGTCGAGAGAGAGTCGCAGCTCCTCTTCATTATTGGCTCTCCATTCCTCTTCGTGCTCTCCGGCCCCGACCACCCGGGGTGTCCGGACTTCAAACTCCACCGGAAGTACTGCCTCACACCCGTGGGAGAGTTTGAAAGGCGTCTCCCCTGTCGCTGTGTTGGGTGTGGTTCGGAGGGCCCAGAGGACCGAGGGGAGTTGCTCCACCCAACTTCCTCTCAAGTTCTCCACCTTTTTCTTGAGGAGGTTTACAATAATCTTGTTTGCCGCTTCTACCTGCCCATTGCTTCGTGGGTGATGAACTGAGGCAAACCTGAGGTCGATCCCGAGCTACTCGCAGAAGCTGGTGAACTCGGCACTGGCGAATTGAGGGCCATTGTCTGTGACGATGGCCTGGGGCAACCCATGACGACAGATGATCTCCCCCCACACAAAGTTTCTGACGACCTGGGAGGTCACCTTGGCCAGCGCCTTGACTTCCAGCCACTTGGAGAAGTAATCAATCATCACGAGCAGGAACCTTCTCTGGCCGCTGGCTTGGGGGAAGGGCCCGACCAAGTCCATTCCCCAGATGGCGAATGGCCAGGGGGCTGTGATACTCCTGAGGCGCTGGGCCGGTTGCAGTTGGAGGGGAGCAAATAGCTGGCACTTATGGCATTCCTTTGTGAATTTTGCCGCGTCGAGACCCAGAGTCGGCCAAAAGTATCCCTGCCTGACGATCCGGCCTTCTAAGGTTCGACTTCCAGAGTGACTCCCACACTCTCCGGAGTGGACCTCTTCTAGAATCTTTGGGACCTCCCTCTCGCCCACACAACGCGCCAGCATCCCTGAGAGAGTTTTCCGATATAACTGGCCATCTCGCATGAGGTAGTATGCCGATTTGTACTTGAGTTTCCTTCCGTCCATTCCCGTGGGGTACTCCCCGGTGGTCAGGAAAGTGACGAATGGGTCCATCCAGGAGGGGTGTTGTTCCACCTCCATCAGCTCCCCCTCCTCGATGGATGGGCGAAAGAGGTCTGTGATGGTTCCCCCCGCCCGGGGTCCATGCTTTGCCAGCTGGTCCACCTGCTCGTTATCCTCCCGAGGCACGTGCCGGATGGAGAAAGTCTGGAAGGTGCCGACGACTCCCTTTACCTTCGCCAAGTAACGCTGCAGGGTGGGGTCCCTTGCCTCGAATTCCCCGTTGATCTGGGAGGCCACCACCAGGGAGTCAGTGAGGACCTCCACATCGTGCACCCCTAGCTCCCTGGCCAGGCGTAGACCCGCAATCACGGCCTCATACTCGGCCTGATTGTTGGTGATGGGGAAATGCACCACCACCGTTTGCTCGATCCTCACCCCCTGGGGGCTTTCCAAGATGACCCCAGCCCCCAGGGAGTGCCTCCCTGACGCACCATCCACCATGACCTTCCAGGGAACCGGGCGAGTGAGTTCTTCCTCCGCCACCTCGACCACATAGTCAGCCAGGAAATCGGCCATGGCTTGGGCCTTGATCGAGAGGCGAGGTACGAAGGAGATGTCGAACTCGCTCAGCTCCACCGACCACTTGGCCAACCTGCCAGAATGCTCCACCCCCTCGAAGATGTTGCGGAGAGGGTGGTCAGTCACCACTCGGATCGAGTGTGCCTGGAAATAGGGCCGGAGCCTCCGGGCCGAGATGATGAGGGCGAAGGCCAGCTTCTCTAGGATGGGGTACCGGAGCTCGGCCTTCCTCAAGACCCGACTTACATAGTAAACTGGGAGTTGTCTCTTCCCTTCTTCCCGAACTAAAACAGAGCTCAGGGCCTCGGTCCCAGCCCCCAAGTACAGGAATAAGTCCTCCCCCTCCTTTGGCCCTTGTAGTAGGGGGGCCTGAGTCAACTGCTTCTTTAGGGCCTGGAATGCCTCCTCGCACTCCGAGGTCCACTCGAATTTTTGGCCTCCTCTCAAGCTTTTAAAGAACGGAGAGCATTTCTCCCCGGCCCGTGAGAGGAACCTGCTCAGTCCCGCCAGCCTCCCAGTCAATCGTTGTACTTCCTTCGCATTCCGCGGAGACTCCAACTCCAGGATTGCCCTCACCTTGTCGGGGTTGGGCTCTACGCCGGCAGGGGTGAGGAGATGCCCCAAGAATTTTCCTCTGCCTGACCCGAAGGTGCATTTGAGGGGGTTCAGCCTCATCTGGCACCCGCGGAGAGTGGCAAAGGTCTCCTCCAGGTCCCGGAGGTGGGAGTCGAGGTCCGGACTCTTGACCATGAGATCGTCTACATAAACTTCCAGGTTCCTTCCCTTTTGCCCTTGAAAGACCCTGTCCATCATTCTCTGGTAGGTCGCCCCTGCATTTTTCAGCCCGAAGGGCATCATTTTATAACTGTAGCACCCGTCCCCTGTGATGAATGAAACGTCTTTGACGTCCGGAGGGTGCATCCTGATTTGTTGATAACCTGAAAAGGCATCTAGAAAACTCATCAAAGGGAAACCGACGGCTGAGTCAACCAGCGCGTCGATCCGAGGCAAGGGGTAACAATCTTTAGGACATGATTTATTAAGAAGGGAAAAATCGATACACATCCTCCACCGGCCGTCTCCTTTTTTAACCATTACAACATTGGAGACCCAGCCGGGGTATTGGATTTCGGATACAAAGCCGGCCTTGAGGAGCTTTGCTACTTCCTCCCTGATTGGCTCGGCGAGCTTGTCCGCAACGGGCCTCTTCTTTTGTCGGATGGGGGGAGCCTCCGGGTCCAGGTTGAGGCGGTGGCAGGCGATGTTGGAGTCGATCCCGGGCATCTCCGCGGCACTCCATGCGAAGATGTCCACGTTCTTCTGGACGCACTCCAGCATCCGGCCTTGAGCCTCCGGGGTCAATCCTCCGCTGATGCGGATCCTCTCCACCCTGCCTCCGGTGGTTAGAACCTCCATCTCCGCCACCTCCTCTGCCGCCTCCAGGCGGGATTGTGCCTCCCACTCCTCAGCCTCCCCCTCATCGAAAGCGAGGACCTCCTCAGCTTCTGTCACGGCCATCGCCTCGGCCGGCTCTTGAATCTCTTCCGCGACCCTTCCCTGGGCGCGGCTCTCCTCCACCTCCATCTCGTCCCCGGCAGCTTCCGGCTCCGCCTCCTTCAGCCTCCGCCCCATCTCCTCGGCTCCCTCCAGCCAAGAGATGGAGTTCACCGCTGTGACATAGCACTCCCTCGCTTCCTTGGGGTCTCCGCGGACCCGGACCTGGACCCCCTCGACGTTAAATTTCAGGCATTGGTGGAAGGATGAGGGGACGCAGCGGAAGGCGCTGATGAGAGGCCTCCCGAAGATGGCGCTGTAGCTGCTGGGGGCGTCCACGATGACGAACTTGCAATTGCGGGACTGCCCCCCCAGAACGACATGGAGTCCCACTCCTCCCTCAACCTCCTTCCTCTCCCCTGAGAAGCCGAACAGGGGTCCGTCCGAGGCCAACACCCTTCGGGCCTCCACCTTCATCGCATCAAACGCCTTCTTGAAGATGACGTTGACCGAGCTCCCGTTGTCGACGAGGATCCGGGGGACGGTGAAGTCCTCGATGGCGGTCTGGATGACCAGCGCATCGCAGAAGGGGTCCTCGTGACCCGGCATGTCCTCCATGGAAAAGGTGATTTTCTCGTCCGGGGGCGGGGACTGGGACGTGGAGCCAACGCTCCTGCGGTACATGGTGTGGAGGCTTGACTTGCGGGAAGCCTCGATCCCAGCCCCCCCGTGGATCGCTCCGATCCTTCCTCGGGAGCCCACATCCACCCGGTCTTCGCACCGGCCTTCCTCCGCCCGAGGCCGGATCTCCTCGATCCGCACTTCCGGACGTTGTTGCTGCTGCTGCTCCCGACGGTCCCTCATCTCGAGGAACTCGGGGCACGTGGCTGTGGCGTGCCCCTCTTCCTGATGGAAGTCGCAGTAAGGCAACTCCACCCTCACATCTCTTCTTCTTCTCCGCGCTGCCCTTCTCCTTTCTCCCAGTGCTATGGCCATAGCCTGCTCCTGGTCGGGGAGGGCCGGCCTCTGGCCCTGCATCCCGCCTGGAGGGTAGAACTGACCCTGTCCTCCTTGACGGTAGTCCCCTCCGCGGAACCCTCTCCTTGCCCCGGGTTCCTGCCACTCGGGTCTCCAGCCCAGCCGAAAGTTCGGCTCCTGTCTCCCCTGCCTGGGTTGCTGCTGATGCTGCGGCGGCGGCGGCTGTTCCCTCTGCCGGGGCTCAACCCTTCTCTCCTCCTGCCCTCGGCCACCCCTTGGCCTCTCTTCCTCCACGGCCCATCTGGCCAACCTTCGGGCAAACTCCGGGTGTGCTGCCTCCATATCGGCCTCCCTAGCCGCCCTCTCTAGGAGCGCCTCAAAAGATACTGGGGGGGACCTCTTGAGTTCCATTGCGAAGAACCCGGATTGGAGACCCAGGGTGAAGGCCACCATCATGGTGTGCCCTGGCATCTCCTGCACCTGAGACAACTCCTCTTGGAATCTGTCCAGGTAACTCCCCAGGGTCTCTCCCACCCTCTGCTTGACACGGAACAAGGACTCCACCTCCTTCTTCCTCTTCTTGGAAGTGGTGAACCTTAACATGAACCCCCGACGCAGGTCCTCGAAACAGTAGATGGACCCGGTCGGGAGTTGGTGGAACCATTCTCTCGCCTTCTCTCGGAGGGTGATGGCGAAGAGCCGGCACTTGAAGCCGTCTGACATCTGTCGAATAGAGACCATATCCTCGAACCATTGGATATGGTGGATCGGGTCTCCTTTCCCGGAGTAGTAAGTCATCTCTGGCTCGCGAAACCCCTCGGGAACTGGGGCTGAAGAAACGAACTCGCTGAAGGGGCTCCCTCCCTCAGCCGGGCGAGACGGGAATTCCCTTCCTCCAGTCTCGCCGAAGTGATATTCGGCGGCCGAGCCGGGGAACAGAACTCGCCCCTGGAACTCGCGCTCGCCTCTCTCGGCGGGCTCCTTCCCTGGGCGCCTGAGCGGCGCGTCATCGCCGAGTGCGGGAGCGGCGACCACCGGGACTGCCGGTGTCGCACTCTCGGCTCGCATGCCGAGGGCGGTCCTGACGAGCCCGAGGATCTCCTCCCTAAGCTCCGCCGGCACGCTCGTCGCTGGGGGTGGGGGAGGGGGTGGCGAGTTGCCCCTGCCTGATCCTTGTCCCTCATCTCCAGTCATCGAGCTTGTAGGAGGTTTTCTCTGCTGACCACTATCCACGCTCACCGCACCAAAATGTTGAAACCGGAAAACCGGTTTCTGTGGAATTCGACCCTTGGGGAAGGGGTGGTCGCGCACCTACTTCGCTCCTGCAAGAAAATGACAAGAAAAAAAGAGAGAGAGACAGAGAACAGGACCAAGGGCCCGGCTCGGAGGTCCTACCACACTCCCGGAAGATCTTAGAGCGCTTCCCCTCCTTAACCAGTTGCCGGGCTAAGGTACCTCAGAAAGCGCTATAAGATTTATGAACTAGTAAGCGTGCCTTCTGAGGTACCCCTTGGGTCCTATTTATAGATTACCTTGGATGGTCTGCAAATAACCTGCCCCTGGCGGTCTGAATTTACTAAAGAGTCCCTCGGATTGGCCTGCCAACAGCCAAACCCCGCTGTTCTGGTTGGTTATACGCACCTCTTACCGGGTCACCCCTACCCTCTGTCAACTGGAGGGAGGTGGGCAGCATCCGGTCTTGCCTGAGGGAGGCGGCTGGGAGCCCGGCCTGCCTAGGAGAGGCGAGCGGGGGCTGGCCCGCCTGAGAGAGGCGGCTGGGGCCCGGCCCGCCTAGGAGAGGCGAGCGGTGGCTGGCCCGCCTGAGAAAGGCGGCTGGGGCCCGGCCCGCCTAGGAGAGGCGAGCGGGGGCTGGCCCGCCTGAGAGAGGCGGCTGGGGCCCGGCCCGCCTAGGAGAGGCGAGCGGTGGCTGGCCCGCCTGAGAAAGGCGGCTGGGGCCCGGCCCGCCTAGGAGAGGCGAGCGGTGGCTGGCCCGCCTGAGAAAGGCGACTGGGAGCCCGGCCCGCCTGGGAGAGGCGAGCGGGGGCTGGCCCGCCTGAGAGAGGCGGCTGGGGCCCGGCCCGCCTGGGAGAGGCGAGCGGGGGCTGGCCCGCCTGAGAGAGGCGGCTGGGGCCCGGCCCGCCTGCATGCTTGGGCCCCTTCGGCGGACACGGGGTTGTACACTGGTACTTGGTGATTTTTCCCCAACTCCACCTCCAAAGCTCTGGCCGACTCCACCAAAGCTTGGAATCCCAATAACTTTGGTCCTAGCAGTAGAATACGCAACTCGCTGCGTAGACCGTTATAAAATCTATTAACTATAGATTGCTCGCTTTCCCATTCAAAGCCTGGGTAGCGCCTTATCATAAGGAATGTCTGCAAATATGCGTCAACTGAATGCTCTCCCTGCACCACAGTCATGCTCATCTGCTGCTCTAAAAGACCTCAAAATGCCCTTTGCTCCAACATACCGCCCGATGTTAGGGCCATCTCAGGGACAAAGGGTTGCACATTACTTCTATGTTGTGCGTTGGTCACAGCGAACACCGCTTCAACCACCCTTCTTATGGTTTCTCAAGACGTAGGGATCTCAGGAACGTTACTTAGTGCATTACTTTGCTCAGCAAACGTGTGTTCTGACTGCCACGCTCCACTTCCGGACACCTATAGTCGTTCAAAACACAATAAGTGACTGAACAAAATTGCAAAAAGCAATTATAGGAACACGCAGGTTCCTCAAATATGTGTATTTTCATTCCTAAGTGGACATTCATGGGTTCTTTTCATGTTATAACGATGACGCACACACATGTGCTCACCACCCCTTAAAGTGAATTAGCCCACGAATTCATTTAAGCTTGACCGAAACCAGTAGTCTGATACCAATTTGTAACACCCCTATCCGTCACATAGTATATAACAGTAGGTCCGGCCGGGGCCCGACGCCATATACTACGGACAGACCGGTTGGTTACGCGTTGAAAACATTCAACCAATCACAACGTCCTACACAACACCTAGCGGAAGCAATTTATTAGAGTTGCAAAGAATAAAGAACCCTGCCAAGCATGAATGACCACTACTCAAACCCATAGGAATGTATAATACACAAAACGGAAATAGCCTTATGGCCTTACAATAGTTTGCTTAATAAGAGCGTCTTCCAAACCTCGGCACGCAGGCCGGCCACACATGAGTACAAAAGGAAAAACACTCAAAACTTGGCCTTCGAGGGCCAGTACAGCAACTTGGGCTTTAGCCCGCTAATTACCTCTCGGCTCCGCAGTACCTGCAAGAAATAATCCACCGCACTGTGGTAAACAAAGGCAACGGTCAGCTATGCTGACCAAATTATAACGATTCCGCCCCCAAACCGGGGCGGCAAAGCTTCTTCCCTACACTTGTTAGCAAAACAAGCAACACAGTAAAACAAGCATCTCATCATAGGTCCACGCTCTCACGGTTGTACACCCCGTGCTCTCAGGGCACTTACTCGGCGAAGCCAGTCCGAACCCCGTCCGGTCCTCGACTCCACCACCACCCCCAGTGTGGCAATCTTTGTGAGCATTTAGTCTTCTCAGCCGCATCCTAGACTCGATCTCCAAACCTCGGTAAGTCCCACGTAAAACTTTAGGTCACTTTAACCGAGCAGGTGGAGCAGAGTCGGCGAAGCGGCATACCGTTTGAAGCTATCGGTGGAGTTGAGTGGATTACATGATGTGTTCCACATTTCTGTGTTGCGGAAGGCGGTGCAAGAGCCTTCGCAGGTGATCGCGGTTGACCAAGTGCCGGTGGACGAAGGGTTGACGACTAGGGTCTGGCCCATTCGTATTGAAGATGTTGAGGTCAAGAGGCTTCGTAATAAGGAGATCCGGATGGTTAAGGTCCGGTGGGATAATTGCGGGCGAGAGGAACTCTCTTGGGAACGGGAGCAGACTATGCTCGAAGAGTACCCGGAATTGTTCCGCTCAGGTACTGTTTTACGTTAAGTCCTGTTTTTCCTTTATTAATTTCGTGGGCGAAATTCTTTAAGGGGGGTAGAATTGTAACACCCCAAAATGTTGTAGGAGCGACGGGGATCGAATTTGGCCAAGACAGGGTTTTGGTGCAGGTGACACGGCCCCCGACACGGGTGTGTCGAAGGCTGTGTCGGGCGTGTCGAGCTCGGGCCGTCGAGCTGGCCGTGTAGTCGACCAGTTCAGGTCGACGATGGTCGTGTGGTGGAACACGGCCTAGGACACGGGCGTGTCCCAGGCCGTGTCACACCTGGGCTGTGTGGTTGGGTACACGGGTAATGATACGGGCACGAACACGGGCGTGTCTAGTTTGACACGGGCGTGTCTGATGCCGTGTCACCAAGCCGTGTACCTCTCTGACTGCGGATTGTTGGCCAATTGCACACGGGGGGCGTGACACGAGTCCCGACACGGGCGTGTCGCAGGTGACACGGGCGTGTCGGAGGCCGTGTCAAAGGCCGTGTGCTGGTTTTCAATTTTGGTTGAGACGGCGAATGAGCTACACGGCCAGGCACACGGCCGTGTGTGAACCCGTGTTCGGCCCATATTTTATGATTTCAGGTCTAATCTCGACCGTTCGTTTCCTTGGCTTTGGATCCGATGGTGGGGGGCTGTTCCTGAGGGGTTTTAGCTGGGTTTTAGGGTTAGAATCCCTCATTCCATCCAAGTAAATCTCTCTCTAAGTTTTAGAGAGAGGGGAGAGCAAGTTTGGAGGAGGAGACCAAGATTCGGCCGCCGGAGGAGCTTCGGAGCTCCGAATCGCGATCCGAGCCCAGATCTGCGGAGGTGACGCCGTTGCGGTGCTTTTCAACCGCATAGTTTTCGATGGCGCCGCGGAAGAACGCAAGGGTAACGATTTCTCATCTTTGGGCATGTGAAGCCCTCTTTTCCTTTGCATAGGAAGCCCTCTCTCGCGAGTGAGCGAAGAGTTGGAGCGTTCCTTGGGGTAGATATGTGAAGTTTCCCTTGTGTAGAGTCCGTATGCGAAAACGGACATAGGCATTGTGTGTGAAGCCTATCCGGACAAGTAGAGCCGGATCGGTGATGTTGCATTGCATATGAACCGGGGAAGACTCCGGGTGTTTGGGTGTTTTCGGGTTTTCTACGTGGTAGATTGCATCAGGAAGCCTTGGAGATTAACTCCAAGGTGCACCCGGAAAACTGGGCAAAAGCGTGTTTTGCCAACACGGTGGCCGGGGAGCCAACGTGAACATAACCGGGTTATGTGATTTATTGTGGTGGAAGCGGGACTCGGTGAGTCTTGACCCGCACATATGGCTTAAATTGTCGTTGCGGTGTGAGCACAGGTCAGGCGGAACCGTACCCGGTCTATGTCGTTCGGTAGGACTGTTGGCATGGATGAGGGTCTTCGGCGGTCTATGGCTTAAATTGCCGTGACCAAGGCCAGGAAGACAAAATGCTCATATGGATGACCGTCCAAGAGGCGGTGGTGGATTGGGAACGTCTATGGCTTGAATTGACGTGACGTTGGCCGGTTCGCCGAGAATGTGCCCTGAGTGCATGGGGTGTGTGGCCGTGCGAGCCTACGCCTGTGGTGAAGTGCAAATACTTTATATAAGTGCCTATGCTAATAAAGTGCAGGGAAAGAGCATCGCTGCCCCGAATGTGGGGGCAGGATCGTTATAATTTGGTCAGCATTGCTGACCGTTGCTATTGTTTGCCACCGGGCGGTGGTTTGTGGCTTGCAGGTGCTGCGGAGCAGAGCGGGAAATAGCGGGCTAAAGCCCTTGTTGCTGTGCCGGCCCTCGAAGGCCTAATTGCTTATGTTTCTTTCCCGTTTTTCATGTATGGCCGGCCTGCGTGCCGAAGTTGGGAAAACACTTCTTTTGTTAAGTGAACCGTGTAAGGCCTTAAGGCCATTTCTCTTTTGGTGTATGTATACATTCCTGAGTTTGTAGTGGACATTCATGCTGTTGTGGCTGGGTTCTTATTTCTTTTGCAACCTAATAAATTGCTTCCGCTAGGTGTTGTGTAGGACGACATGATTGGTTGAATGGTTTCAACGCGTAACCAACCGGTCTGTCCATAGTATATGGCGTCGGGCCCCGACCGGACCTACTACTATATGCTATGTGACGGATAGGGGTGTTACAGCAAGCACATTAGGAATAGCTTTCCTATTCACATATGAGTTTGGTCCAACTGGTCCAGACTTTTGGATTTCTTTTCCCTTAGTCTGAAACACAGGTTGTGGCAAGACTGGACCCTTTTGTCCTATCAGCTTTTTGCCACTCCTTCTCTTAGGTTTAACATAACCAAGTTCACTTCCAGGAGTTCCTGAGAAGGTATCTATAATGGGGAGCATAGTCTTAGGTTTGGAAAACAACTGAACATGTATTTTCTCATTCAAGAGTTTGAATTCTAACTCCTGAATGGTTGCATCCTTTTGTTTTAGCAACATGATTTGATCATCAATGATCTTAGTTAGCTTAATCAACTTTGAACTTTGAAGACCAATCTTTTGAGTAGCCATCTCATGATGGTACTTAAGACCTCTTAGAGATGCAATATCAATGACTTGTTCTTTGACAAGCTTTTTTCTTTGTATAAGAGCCTCTAGTAGTTTTCCAAATTTATCTGAGTTGTTCCAGTTCAGTCTCAGAGTTGGACTTAAGTGACTCAAAATTTGAGTTACATGAGTTTGACACATCCCCAGTCTCATAAACAGAAGTTTTAGAACAAATAGAATTATCATAGATTACTTGAGTATCCTAACAGTCAAGAATTTCTAGTTCTGGATCATCAGATAGTGTCATCAAGTTAACCTCCATATCATCTTCAGAGTCACCATGGTGTGATGAAGTTGTGGAGTTATTGCCCTTATATATGGCCTCTCTAATGAATTCCTCTTCACAGTATAACAGTCCAATGTGTGCATGTTCTTCTGATTCAATTGAATCAGTATCACTATCAGATAAAGTCTTTGGCTTATTTGCCATAAGACCCTTTTCTGATTTCTTGTCTTTATAGAACTTTTTTTCCTTGGACTTCATGTTCTCCTTTCTTTTTACTAGACAGTCAGTAATAATATGTCCAGACCTGTTACAGTAATAACAAATAATGTCAATCTTATTTTATTTGTTCTGGTTTATATCATACCTAACCACAGATTTGTTTTTGTGTTTGTCTTTATTTTTGCTGGAACTTCGACCAGATGATCTATTCTTGTTCCATTGCTTCCTTCTTCTCATTATCTTTTTGAATTGCATGGTGAACATTGCCAATTCTCCATCTGACAATTCTTCTGATGAAGAACTAGTCCCAGTGCTAACTGTATCTTCATCCCTTCTTAGTGATGATGGAATTTCTCTTCTAGCCTTCTTTGATGTGTCAGCTTTGAAAGCCACAGATCTAGTCTGATTTGAACTTCTGGCAGATTTATCTTCAGCTTTTCTAGAATTTAACTAAAGCTCATGTGATAACAGCTTCCCATACAAATCCTGGGGTAACATGTTCCTCAGATTGCCCATTTCTCTTACAGCACAAATCTTTATGTCCCATTCTTTGTTTAGGGATCTCAGAAACTTGTCATTTAGCTCATAGTTTTAAAATTCTCTGTCATAATTCTTTAAGTCATTGACTATTCTAAAGAATTTTTCATAACAAAGTTCTATAGAATCAGTCTTCCTTTGCTTGAATACCTCATACTGCTGGTTGAGTAGAGACTTTCTGCCATCTTTGACTTCTTCTGTGTCTTCCATATAGACTATTAGAGTGTCCCACATATCCTTGGATGTTTTGCAGTGTACTAAGTTCTGAAAGGTTGAATTATTTATTACACTAATAATTATATTTTGTGCTCTTTTATCTATGGTGGCAAGAACCACCTCATCCTTTGTCATCTCAGACAGTTTCTTAGGTGTTTGCACATTTGCATCTAAGACAGATACTTTCATGGGAATATATGGTCCTTCTTGTACTGTGACAAAGATTCTTAGATCTGATGCTTCCATAAACAATCTCACCCTTTGCTTCCAAATAGCAAAGTTATCCTTTGTACAAATAGGAAGCTTCATATAACTGAGTTCTCTGTGAGATTCAGAAGCCATCAGATCTGATATGTTTCAACCCCCCTTAGGATCTTTTTCTGACTGTTAGGTATTTATTTGAATAACCTCCCTCTAATACCACTTGAAAGATAAATCTATGGGTAGTTAATTACCTAGAGGGGGTGAATATGTGTCTTTTAAATTTCTTAGTCACTTATATTAAATGTTCAGCAAAATCTTGAAAATAAACATTCATAAGCACACAGCACAAGCAATCCACGTAGTACACAGAAATTTTATAGAGGTTCTCCTATCAAGGGTACATCCACTTTCCCCCTTCTTCCTCACTAGCAATGTGCTAGATAAGGTTATATCTCCTCCTCTTCAACTCAGATCAAAAGATCTTACAGGCTCAATTTCTATTAAGAAACCTACACTCAGACCAATAGATCCTACCTTAGAGATCCACCCAATCTCCTACCTCAAGTCCCTCAAGAACCCTACTTAGCCTTTATAACACAGGCTTACACCTCAGTGATTCCACACAAATCACCTATCTCAGGTCCCTCAAGAACCCTACCTCAGCCTTTATAAATCGGGTTTACAACTCAGAGATTAAATCTCCTACGCACTCAGATTTCAAAGAGATCTTACAAAATTAAGAGGTAAATAATTTCAGAAAACATCAATTCTGTGATCCGACTTATCTGAGAATTCAGATACTTCAATTCAGCAGCAAAGAATTAATTCTTGATGAACAGACTGGCTGAAAAGATACTTCTCTAGATCTACAATCTTCTTGATGATGATCAGCTTGATTTCCTTGAAGAACTTGTAGAACAGATCCACCTTAATCCTCTGATCAAGTTGTTGAAAGGATCAGAAGATTTTCTTGAAGACCTTCGTCTTCTTTCTTCTTCTTGGGGTTGTCGTCCTCCCCTGAATTGAAAGAAATTAGAATGAGTGAATTGATTTATTGAATTTCTTCTGATTGTTCTCCTTATACTATTCTGTGTAGACGACCCCTCTATTTATAGCTTTCTCGGGTTGTTGGCTTCTGATTGATGAAGTCATCATTATGCCATCATACTTCAAGTTCTCCTTCAAACAGTTTCTGATGAGATATCACGTTACTCTAGCTGATGTGACATTTCTGACTTGACTTGACACTTCTGTGTTGACTCTGTTCAACTTCAGAATCAAAATGTCGAAAAGTCCAAAGTGTCTCGACACTATATTACTTAGTAGAATTTTTCAGTCTGAACTTGAAGGTGTCGAGACAGCTGACTTATCTCGACACAACTATCGTCTGTGTCGACATCTTTAAATCTGCACTGTGTCGAGACAGTTGAATTGTCTCGACACAACTATCTGTCGAGTGTCGACACTTTTACACTTGCTTTAAATCTTCACTGTGTCGAGACAATTGAATTGTCTTGACACTTCAGTCTGTCGGGTGTCGACACTTTAAGTCTACACTTATGTCTTAAGGTGTCGAGATATCTGACTTGTCTCGACACAGCTATCTTGATCTTCAAAGTGTCGAGATAACTGACTTATCTTGACACTGCTGGCTTGAACTTCAAAGTATCGAGATAACTGACTTGGCTCGACACAGCTGACTTGAACTTCAAAGTGTCGAGATAACTGACTTGTCTCGACACTGCTGACTTGAACTTCAAAGTGTCGAGATAACTCACTTGTCTCGATACAGCTGACTTGAACTTCAAAGTGTCGAGATAACTGACTTGTCTCAACACTGCCCCTACAAAGGTGTCGACATAGTTAAAGTGTGTCGACACTTTTGTACTTAGCCATTTCTCTGCACTGCAACTTGCTAGACGTTGACTGTGCTGACTTCACTCAACACTTTTAGTTGTATGGCGTTGAGTGAACTTGCTTCACTCGATGCTTTTGGACTTAGGAAATTTTTTGCATTTCCAGTCAGCTTCTTTGAGTCCATCTGTCAATATAACATGGACCACCTATCCAATCAATAAGACATAGGCAACATGCATGCATGAACTGAAACATACATCAAATACATACTTGTGTATATCATTGAGTTGAAAGAGCTCTTTAAATCAAGTACATTGTTTCCAATGTACCCAACAACACCTATCAGGATAACGCGCGTCATGGGCCTGATTGCATTTTTTATGGAGCATGACTCGATGTTCTCTTTAGATCTGTTCAAAGACTGATGTGAGGTGCGCACTGATGGAGGTCGTCGCATTGAGGCGCACATCAACAAGTGTTAGCTCAAGTTCGAGGATCAGGTGGATCATCGCCACATGAATACTTTATTATAAGGATATGTCAGGAACTCCTGGGGCATGCCAGAGCTTTGGAAATCTCTCTATGGACGTTTACTCCACGTGACGGGTCGCGAGCGGGAGTTCGCGACGGTGCTGGGGTTTACTAAGCCTCATGCGCTGGTGAACCCCTTATTGTGTATTTCCCTATTCATGGAGGAGAATCGACTGTTGTTGTGCATGATTTCCACCGACCCTGAGCGCTTTGTTATGGTGCCACTAGATTGTGAGAGGAGATGAGGCGCGACCAACTGGCGGTCGGCCGGTGGTGGCCGAAGCATTATTCTTTATAGTTATCACTGGCATATAAGAGCCGTCTGATCCCGATCATGGGATCGGATGGCCCTAATATTATTAGTGTTATCAAATAATGATTGGTCTCCATAGCGGATAAGCACCAGATATGTTGTGGAGCCGTTGTTAGATTCCTGTGAGGCTCTATCTTAGCAAGGGATTTACTTTAAGATTAACACATTGACAATATAACTAGAAGCTTAGGAAACAAATTAGGGGACACTAGTGACCTCTGCCAAAGATGGTCCATAGATGAATTTTGTGTGGACTTTCAAAAGGAACCCAAATATAGTTTTTATAAATTTTTATAAAAATGTTTCCTATTTATTATATCCTTAAAAATTGATTAGCTCATAATAAATTTATTTTAAGTTTGAAATAATTCCCAAAATTTACTAGTGCATTTTTAGCCTTGGTTCCTCACGGAATAAAATGTTTAAAATTTAACAACGAGTCTATATAAATTATTTGAAAAATATCAGGATCGGTTTGTAAAGCTTGAATTATTCTGGGCGTGGAAAACTCGACTTATATCCTCTGAATTAATTTGTATTATTTAAGCTCAGCTAAATTGCAAGTTTAACTCTTGAATATCTTATAATGCAATTTAACATAAATAACTATCGGGTTCAAGTGACGTAAAATCCAACGAACCATGGAATTCAAATAATTATAAAACTCATTGCCATGAACACTGTAAATTCATAATACCTTCTAAGAACGGAGATGAATGCATCCTAAGAAAGTAAATGAATGTCTCCTTAAAATGGAAAGATCTCGAAGAACTTAATGAATTCTTGGTACAAAGCTTAAATCAAAATTTCTTTCATTTCTTTATTTATTACTATATGCTTATTGCACTTTATTTACTTCACATTTATTTACTTTTGGCTTTAGTTTATTTGTCATTAATAATTTTATATTAGCTCTGCTTAAAGTTTACCTAAAGATGTGACATTCCTTTGAGGTTAACCTGAAATAATTCCCGAACTCGATCAACCCTCATGTTAGTAGAGCAATGCAATCAAGTTCGATGTCTTAGCCTATTATTCTATTTTGCATTACTGATTTTATATTAGTCCTACTTAGAGTTAGCAAAGAGATTGAATATTCATCTAAGAATAACCATAAATAATCCTCGAACTTGATCAACTCTCTTGTAAGTGGAGCAGTGCGATCGAGTTTGATGTTTTGTCATATTGTTCTATTTTGCAATACTGTTTTTATATTATTCTTATTTAGAGTTAACTTGGAGATAGACAATTCCTCTGAGGTTAATCTTAAATAATTCCCGAACTCGATCAACTCTCTTGTTAGTAGAGCAACAAGCTGATTGAGTTCGATGTCTTGACCTATTTATTATTCTATTTAGCATTACTATTTTTGTATTAGCCTTATTTAGAGTTAGCTTAGAAATGAGAGAGATTTTTCTGAGGTTAACCTTTAATAATGTCCGAATTCAATCAACTATCTTGTTAGTAGAGCAGCGCAATCAAGTTTGATGTCTTGGCATATTATTCTATTTTGCATTACTAATTTTATATTAGCTCTATTTAAAGTTAACCTTGATATGAGAGATTCCTCCAAGATTAACCATAAATAATGTCTGAACTCGATCAACTCTCTTATTAGTAGAACAGTGTGATCGAGTTCGATGTATTGATATATTATTATAATTTACATATTTTAATATTAGCCCTATTTAGAGTAACCTAGATATGGGAGATTCCTCCTAGTTTAACTCTAAATAATGCTCAAACTCGATCAATTCTTTTGTTAGTAGAGCAGTGCGATCGAGTTTGATTCTTAGCATATTATTTTATTTTGCATCACTACTTTTACATTAGTCTTATTTAGAGTTAATCTGTAGATGTGAGATTCCTCCGAGATTAACCCTAAATAATGTCTGAACTCGATCTACTCTCATGTTAGTAGAGCAACGCGATCAAGTTGGATATCTTAGCCTATTGATGTATTTTGCATTATTGTTTTATATTAGCTTTATTTAGAGTTAACCTAAAGTTAAAACATTCCTCTGAGGTTAACCTTAAATAATATATGAACTCAATCTACTCTCTTGTTATTAGAGCAGCATAATCGAGTTTGATATCTTAGTCTCTTGTTCTATTTTGCATTACTACTTTATATTAGCTATATTTAAAGTTAACTTGGAGATGGGACATTCCTTCAAGGTTATTCCTAAATAATATCTGAACTCAATCCACTCTGTTATTAGTAGACTAATGTGATCGATTTCGATCTCTTAGTACCTTGTCTAAATTATTTAAATATCAAGTAGGACAAATGATCGATTTAAAACGCATGACTTGCTTTCTTTATATAAGATGCTGATGGCGCCGGCCCGCCACCGTTGGAAGACACGACGCCCGTGCACAATCTTCGCCCCAACACAAGGAAGCCCTACCGCGACATGCTCCGCTACAACACTTGAGTCCGATCGACCAAAATGTTAGGCGGTCACGGACATTCGATTTCATTTAATTTACTGCATTTATTTTGAGTCTAAAACATTTGAATGGCTGGGATGAGATCGTGGATTTGTGTGGTTGGGAGTGCTCCTCATGTGGAGTATATATACTCTCCACCACATCCTAAAAACCTAACTTGATATTGAATTTTATTCTGGCAATAGCAGCCTCTCTCTCCCGTGACAGGAGCCGACCCCTTCCCCATCGGAGCGATTCCGATCGGAACCGTCCGGTGCGACGCCGGCGGCCGCGCCTCTCGTTCCTCCCTCCGGTGAAGTGCAGCCCGCTGTTCTCCACCTCTCCGACCGCAAGGCGACCACCCTCCTGCCCTCCGGCCGCCCGTGACCCCATCGCCCGGCGCCGGCTAGCAATAGCCGATCGGCTAGGTCCGACCCGGAGCGACCGGCTACGCTCGGCAAGGTTTCCGACCGGCCACTTCGTCGTCCGCTACTAATCCGCTTGGGTCAGATCTCGCCGCCCTTTTTGGCTCCGGATTCCATCCGGATTGGGGTAACGCGTTTCTCATCTCCACCTCGTGTGATTCGTCTTTACTTTCGTGAATTTTTGTGGTTGTGATAGAGTCGTGTGTGGTCGGAAATAGCGGATAAATCGGAACGTTGAAAGTGCGACGCTCGTCTCCAATCCCTTTGATCGGAGAGAGGTCAACGCCGGCGACTAGCCGCTTGTTGGAGTTGGTATTCACCGGCTCGGGATCTCCACTCCAAAATTGCGTTCTCAGCAAGTCCCTTGCGTAGGATTGGAGTGTGCATGCGTTATAATAACTTTCGTTCTGATTCGGAGACGGTGACGTTAGGTCTCGCTTGTCAGATTTTGAGTTTTGTCTAAAATTAACGCGCGTGTTGGATAATTGTGTGCGAGTGGTACTTTAACTGCATCAATTGGTATCAGACTTCGTCGCAAATATTTCTTAATCTTTGCCGGTCCTCCATCGTCTCGTCCCTTATTTTATGCACACACGCTCCGGGAACGAATATCCCGCGACTTCATCCGCGTCCAATAATATGGGCGACAATCCGGATAATCGTGAGGTTACGCAGGCACAACTTGCGGCCGTCCAACGTACTCTCACCGAGCAAATCGCTCAACTCACCACGGCATTTACCAACCTCACACAAACAATCCAAAATGGGTTGCCACCGCCACACCCACCTAATCAAGCGCCACGTACTCCTCCACCACGCCCGCAACGTCACTACAATGACTTTGGCGACAACGACCACAACGACGCTTGGCACAACGACCTCACCCGCAAAATCAAAATCGATGCCCCCACGTTTGACGGTCACAGCGACCCCACAAAATTTAACGACTGGCTCATGAAAATCGAATGTTATTTTGAGTGGCACAACTTGGATGACCACCAAAAGGTCGTCGTCGCTCGTATGAAATTAGAAGGCCGCGCACAAGTATTTTGGCTCAATGAAGAGCGTCGGGTTGGGGGGATCCCCCACACATGGCCCCAAATGCGCAATATCCTCACTAATCATTTCGTCCCCGCCTACCACCGCACGAACATGTTCGACGAATTCACTTCTTTACGCCAAGGCACTAAATCGGTGACTGAATATATGGCCGAATTACACGAATTAATGATCCGTTGTCAAATTGAAGAGATGCCCGAGCTTACGGTATCACGTTTCCGTAAGGGTCTTCGGTCGGAGATCCAAAGTCAAATTCGGCGCTATGATCACCATGATCTGGATTCCGCCATGAATGCCGCTCTTGACATTGAACAACATATCTCCATGACCACGAATCCGCGAACGACTTCCTCCAAAGGCTTTTTCCATTCCAAATCCACTTCTACGCACTATAATAATTCAAAAGGGAAAGGTCTCTCCCAAGACAATCCCAAATCCGTCATCATCACCGCTAGGAAAGCTCATGACACATCGGGCGACCGCATCCCCCTAGGCAAAACTAGCAAGGAACACGTCACTTGTTATGCGTGCAATCAATTGGGCCACTACGCGGTTGAATGCCCCACTCGCCGCAAGTTAGTCACCTTGATCGAACCCTCGGCCGATGCCGACGATCTCATCTATGAGGAACATAGTGACGTCGACGAGTCGGACATTCCTAGTGACATGGAAGAGGAGTTTCCCGCCCACAACCTCTCGGTCATGCGTTGTATTTTGACCACCCCGCATACTAACCATGATTGGAAGCGATCAAGCATTTTTTCCTTGTACTTTAAAAGCGGTGAAAATCTTGCAAACTTATCATCGATAGCGGGAGTTGCATGAATGTGGTTTCCGAAGCCGCTATTCTCCGCATGAAGCTAACTACCGAACCACACCCCACTCCTTACCAAGTCGCTTGGGTCGATAAAACATCTATCCCAGTCACCAAACGTTGTCTTGTCCCCCTAGTTATAAAGGACTATGTTGACCAAGTATGGTGCGATGTTATTTCCATGAATGTGTGTCATATCCTCCTTGGTCGCCCTTGGCTTTACGATTACAACGTCACCCACTTTGGTCGCGCGAATACGTATGAATTTAAATTCAAAGATCAAAAAATCACCTTACGACCGACCGCACCTAAGGATCTCAAGACTTCCGACACCTCCCTCCCCGCGGTCAAACATACGTTAAGCTTGATCAACCCAAAAAAATTCGAACGCGATAGTTTTTCCGGTGGTATGCTTTATGCCTTGGTCTTGCTTCAGGCTCATGGCCCACTCCCCCACACCACCTCTTTGCCCACCGACGTTTTAGCACTGCTTGAGGATTTTAAGGACATTCACCCCGATGAACTCCCCTCCGAATTGCCTCCCCTTCGGGATATCCAACATGCAATCGACCTCATTCCGGGCTCTACCCTTCCAAACCTACCCCATTATCGTCTAAACCCTAGTGCGCATGAGGAACTCCAAACCCAAATTTCGGATCTACTCTCCAAGGGTCTCATCCGACACAGTTTAAGTCCATGTGCGGTTCCGGCACTTCTAGCCCCGAAGAAAGATGGATCGTGGCGCATGTGCGTCAATAGTAGAGCCATTAACAAAATTACAATT
Organism: Platanthera zijinensis; assembly: GCA_039513925.1. Taxonomy (NCBI): domain Eukaryota; kingdom Viridiplantae; phylum Streptophyta; class Magnoliopsida; order Asparagales; family Orchidaceae; genus Platanthera; species Platanthera zijinensis. Next base: position 61,957,234 of record CM077081.1, on the reverse strand, counting down.
AAGTACTGTTTTCCAATTCCCCGTTTGGATGATTTGTTGGACATGCTAAGTGGTGCCACTATTTTCTCTAAAATTGATCTAAGAAGTGGGTACCATCAAATTCGGATTAGAGAGGGGGATGAGTGGAAAACAGCGTTTAAGTCTAAAGATGGCTTGTACGAGTGGCTCGTCATGCCGTTTGGGCTCTCCAACGCCCCAAGCACATTCTCGCGCATGATGACACAACTCTTTCAACCCTTTATGGGAAAATTTTTGGTGATTTACTTTGACGATCTATTGATATATAGCATGTCCCCACATGATCACATCCACCACTTGCGACAAATCTTTGAAGTTCTCCGTAAGGAAACGCTCTTTATTAATCTCAAAAAGTGTCACTTTATGGACTCCTCCGTCTCTTTCTTAGGCTATATCGTGAGCGCGGATGGCATTAAGGTTGATCCCGCCAAGGTTCAAGCGATCTTAGATTGGCCGGAACCCAAATCAATTCGTGATGTTCGAAGTTTTCATGGCTTGGCAACCTTTTACCGACGTTTTATTCGCGATTTTAGTACAATCATGGCTCCCATAACGGAATGCATGAAACAAGGTGACTTCAAATGGTCTAAATCCGCCTCTTTTGCCTTCACAAGAATAAAAAAAATCATGACCGAGGCACCAGTTCTCCGGTTACCGAATTTTGATAAGATTTTTGAGGTCTCTTGTGACGCCTCCGGTGCGGGTATAGGTGGTGTTTTAAGCCAAGAGGCCCACCCGATTGGATTTTTTAGTGAAAAATTAAGTGGCCCTAAACTCAACTACTCCAATTATGAACGCGAGTTTTATGCTCTAATCCAAAGTCTACGACACTGGCGACACTACCTCTTGCCCAAGGAATTCATCCTTCTCTCGGATCACGAAGCTTTACGCTATATCAATTCTCAACACAAGCTTAGCCCGCGACAAGCAAAATGGGTCTCTTTCCTACAAGAATACACGTTCGTAATCAAACATTGCAAGGGCAAACATAACCTTGTCGCTGATGTTCTAAGCCGTGTTAACTTACTTATCTCCACTTTGGACGTTAAGGTCATCGGATTCGAACGTGTGAAACGCGAGTATGCGGAATGCAAGGATTTCAAGCAAATTTTTTTAGCCCTCCAAGAGAACTCACCTCACACTATTTCGGAATACCATATTCGTGACGGTTATTTATTTAAGGGCTCTAAGTTGTGCATTCCAGACTCCTCCCTCCGCCTATTCATTATTTGGGAAATGCATGGGGGTGGGTTGGGTGGTCATTTTGGGCGCGATAAAACCATCACGTTAGTAGACGACAAGTTCTTTTGGCCCGGTCTAAAAAAAATGGTTAACCAAGTTGTGCGTAGTTGTCGGACATGTCAACTCGCTAAAGGCAACAAACACAACACGGGTTTATATACGCCGCTCCCCATTCCCTCCACGCCATGGGACGACGTTAGTATGGACTTTACTTTAGGCCTTCCACTCACACAACGCAAATGCGACTCCATACTCGTGGTCGTTGATCGCTTCTCTAAAATGGCGTATTTTATCTCTTGCAACCGCACAAACGATGCCTCTCACATCGCCAAACTCTATTTTAAGGACGTTGTTAGTCACCGCGGGCTACCCAAGACTATTGTCTCGAATAGAAATGTTAAATTCACCTCTTATTTTTGGAAAACACTATGGATGTTGGTTGGCACAAAACTCCTTTTCTCCGCGGCATACCATCCCCAAACGGATGGGCAAACCGAGGTGGTCAACCGGAGCTTGGGCAATTTACTACGTTGCTTAGTTAGTGATCACAAGGGCACTTGGGATCTCATCCTACCCCAAGCCAAACTGGCTTATAATAACTCCAAAAATCGCTCCACGGGTCTTTCACCGAATGAAATTGTGCATGGTTACAACGCACGCGTGCCTATTGATTTGATTCCGCTACCACCGGCGTATAAATCAAGCCAATTTCCCAGCGACTTCGCTCACCAGTTACATGCGTTGCACAACGAGATCCCCCTCCGATTATCCACTACGTATGACGCTTACCAATCTCATGCGAATGTGCACAAGCGGGCTCACACGTTTGTTGTTGGAGATTTAGTACTTGTGAAATTAATTCCTGAACGGTTACCTACGGGTTCCATAAAGAAGCTAGCCAACCGGCGTGCCGGCCCTTTTAATATTTTAAAAAGGTTGGGTGACAATGCGTACGTACTCGAATTACCTTCCGATTGGGGCATACACCCCGTGTTTAATGTTTCCGACCTTACACTATTCCATGAAACACCACAGGAATTACATCCCTTCTCTTCTTCTTCTCCACACGACCATTCTCTTGGGTTTGGGAGCGACACCATTTACCCACATCTGCCACCCGGGGAGCTACCGTCCTCACCGTCTAGTGAGCCTCCCGCTGTTATTTTGCCTGTTACTAATGTTTTCTCCAGGTTTCCGAAGATTGCATTTGTTCCAGATCAGATTTTAGATGCTGAAGTTATTGCTTCTCCTGACGGAGACGTGTACCGCTACTTAGTTCGTTGGAAGGACCGCCCCGATTGTGACGCCACTTGGGTGACCGCCAACGAGATGGAGCGTCTTGACGAGGACATGCTGCACCGTTACCGCTTAGACCACTCACCGGTGACGAGTGGTTTCGAGCGGGGGAGGATTGATGGCGCCGGCCCGCCACCGTTGGAAGACACGACGCCCGTGCACAATCTTCGCCCCAACACAAGGAAGTCCTACCGCGACATGCTCCGCTACAACACTTGAGTCCGATCGACCAAAATGTTAGGCGGTCACGGACATTCGATTTCATTTAATTTACTGCATTTATTTTGAGTCTAAAACATTTGAATGGCTTGGATGAGATCGTGGATTTGTGTGGTTGGGAGTGCTCCTCATGTGGAGTATATATACTCTCCACCACATCCTAAAAACCTAACTTGATATTGAATTTTATTCTGGCAATAGCAGCCTCTCTCTCCCGTGACAGGAGCCGACCCCTTCCCCATCGGAGCGATTCCGATCGGAACCGTCCGGTGCGACGCCGGCGGCCGCGCCTCTCGTTCCTCCCTCCGGTGAAGTGCAGCCCGCTGTTCTCCACCTCTCCGACCGCAAGGCGACCACCCTCCTGCCCTCCGGCCGCCCGTGACCCCATCGCCCGGCGCCGGCTAGCAATAGCCGATCGGCTAGGTCCGACCCGGAGCGACCGGCTACGCTCGGCAAGGTTTCCGACCGGCCACTTCGTCGTCCGCTACTAATCCGCTTGGGTCAGATCTCGCCGCCCTCTTTGGCTCCGGATTCCATCCGGATTGGGGTAACGCATTTCTCATCTCCACCTCGTGTGATTCGTCTTTACTTTCGTGAATTTTGTGGTTGTGATAGAGTCGTGTGTGGTCGGAAATAGCGGATAAATCAGAACGTTGAAAGTGCGACGCTCGTCTCCAATCCCTTTGATCGGAGAGGGGTCAACGCCGGCGACTAGCCGCTTGTTGGAGTTGGTATTCACCGGCTCGGGATCTCCACTCCAAAATTGCGTTCTCCGCAAGTCCCTTGCGTAGGATTGGAGTGTGCATGCGTTATAATAACTTTCGTTCTGATTCGGAGACGGTGACGTTAGGTCTCGCTTGTCAGATTTTGAGTTTTGTCTAAAATTAACGCGCGTGTTGGATAATTGTGTGCGAGTGGTACTTTAACTGCATCAGATGCTTATGATTTGGAATGTGATTGGTTTGTCTGATATTATGAACGAATTGGTTTATAACCTACAAGGTCATGATGCTTATCAAGTTGAGGCGAGAATTGGGGTTTACTAGAGTCATAATGGTTTAAATGGGGTTTATGAGCTTGACCTTTAACTCAATCACTGAGTGCCTTGATTTTGGTTTCTTTTTGTCTATGTGATGGTTTTATTTAAATGCTTAATTTCTATCACTTTGTTTTACAACAACACAAAGATATTTTCAATATTAATAAAAATTATGGGTCTTCGAAAGATAATTCCTACTAGAATAAAAAATGTGTCTCCGAGAAGTAATTTCTACAGGGAAAAAATGTGTCTTTGATAAATAATTCCTACAAGAGAAAATTGTGCATTCGATAAATAATTCCAACGCGAATTAAATGTGTCTTCGAAAAATGTGTCTTGGGGAGAATATCAGATGATTGACAAGTTATATTCTGAGATGCCCCACTTAAAGACGGTTCAAGCTATGCAGTCGACTACATAAAAACGAAAGCTTTGATGTTTGGTCAAATTTTCATAGACTGCACTTTAAGTGCATCGGCATGAACCGTCTTGATAGTTCTGCATTATCTTCTTGATCTTTCGATGCATCACTTAAAGATAGTTTATGTTATGCAATCGACAAATGACTTGGATGAAAATTTTGAACCATGCATTTGATACAGCTGATGCAGTCTACAAATGACTTTGATGTAAGTTCTAAACCATGCAGTCAATATAGCCGATGCAATTGACAAATGAATTAGATAAAAATTCTGAACTATGTAGTCGATGCGATCGACAAATGAATTAGATGAAAATTTTGAACTATGCAGTTGATGCAGCCGATGCAGTTGACAAATGACTTAGATGAAAATTCTAAAACATGTAGTCGATGCAGTTGATGTAGTCAACAAATGACTTAGATGAAAGTTTTGAATTATGCAGTCGATGGAGCCAATGCAGCCAATGCAGTCGACAAATAACTTAGATGAAAATTCTGAATCATGCAGTCGATGCAGCCGATGTAGTTGACAAATGACTTAGATAAAAAATTATGGACTATGCAGTCGATACAGCTGATGCAGTCGACAAATGACTTAGAAGAAAATTTCGAATGCTGCAAATAATACAACCGATGCAGTCGACAAATGACTTAGATGAAAATTCTGAACCATGCAGTTGATGCAGTCGACAAATGAATTAGATGAAAATTCTGAACCATGCAGTCGATGCAGCCATGCAATCGACAAATGACTTAGATAAAAGATTTTGAACTATGCAGTCGATGAAAAAAAAGTAGACTTAAATTATGCATGAAATTCTAAGCAGTAAACTTAGAAAAAATTTTAGAGAGAAAAAAGAAATTATCAAGGTATTACCAACCTTACATGACTAATTATTAGGAAGAAGCAGAAATACAAAGAAGGACATGCTGGGGGGAGGCAAATCATTACTTGCCTTAACTTTTTCACCGGTTTTTCGGCCTTTCAAGCCCTCTAGCCAAGGATTGGCCCAAACTAGGGCTCGATAAGAAAATCACGCACATGAAGAGCTTGACCAGAGCTTTCTAAATTTAGGCTCTGTTGGATCGTGAGGCGCCCTTAGAGGGGGGGGGGGTGAATATGAGTTAACAAATTTTTTCCTTAAACAAATTTTCCTTGATGAACTAATTGCTAAAATCAAAGCAAATTTTTCATAATCAAAGATTAACACTTAAAAAAACATAAGAATAAGAATGATGATATTTTATTTCACAAATGTTAAAACAAAATGCAACGTATCTCTATAGAGCTAGAGATCAAGGCTATGAAAAATACAAACTTTTGTTTTCACCGGTCCTTCTAACAAGAACTGACCGGCTATAACATATCTCTCCCTAGATCATACTATTAGCCTCCCCCTAGAAACACCACGATCTATTCGCTACACACAAGGCAGCAAAAACTTCCTAAGTCATATAAGGAACTAGATGTCACGCACAAGGCGGCGATTTCCTCCTAAGCCACACACGGACCTAGACGTCACGCACAAGGCAGCAATTTCCTCTATCAATTACAATGAAGAAAAATAATGACAAAGAACACTTTTCATAATTAAAACTCCCTCTTAATGAAGCACTGAAGATATCGACGAATCCTTATCAGGGTTGCTTCAGATGTCGTGTACGAATCGCCGCTTTTCCGCGCTTGAACCTTCTTGGGAAGATGGAATTTTTCTGGATGCTGGATCTCTCTGGACAGGATGTACGGGAAGGAACACTCCAGAAACTGAAATTCGTAATCTCCTCAAAAAATGAGCCTCTTTTATATTTTAGCGCTATTGCTCAGCGATACTGGGTATCGCCTGCAGGCGATATCCTCTCTGGCTGTCATGTGTCCCATGATTCAAAACTTCTGCAGGCTGAATCTATCGTGGCCAATCGTGCTCTATCGCTTGAGTGGTATCGATATCGTCGGGCGATATCGACTATAACTGCACGTCGTGGAGATAATGTTGTAACTTCCCATTGAGCTATCGTCTGTTAGCAATAGTGGATATCGCTAGGCGATATCGCCAAAACTCCTATGTTAACACCCGAATCAAACCCCAAATGATTTTAATGTTAGACCTGTGATATCTGCATATCATAAACACTTTATGATCAAATACAAATGAGATTTGTTATTAGAAAATCAAGAAACGTGGAACACATGCTCCAACAATCTCCCACTTTTGATAATAACAAATCCACTTAGAAAGAAATCATGAATGACCTATAAAGTGATAGAAAACGTGATTAGCAAGATGAAGCATTTGTATGTGTGCACACTCCTTTTGGATGTACACCCCCATGTGTACTCCCCCTACATGTGTACTCCCCCTACATGTGTACTCCCCCTAAATAAAAGCAAATGGAGCCATTGAATTTTGTTTAAGTTTTAAAATTAAAGTAATCCTAATGTAGTAATCTAAAGGAATGATTGGGATATCGCCAGGCAATATTGGATATCGGCGATAGCGGAGAATTATAAATACTGCCAGATCCGGAGTCAAAGCACTGTTTGGAACATTTTTTTCCTAAAGTCTGTTGGGTACATTAGTAATTGTACCAGATTTGGAGAAGCCTCACTTAAATCAATGACATACATCATCTTGTATTTGATGTCTATTTAAGTTTATTTGTGCAGGCAAAGTAATGCAGGAATTTGTCTAAGTATAAAAGCGTCGAGACACTCGGTCAGTGTCGACGCTTATGAAGAAGCTTTGTCGAGAACAAGAGCAAAACTATGTCGACACACAGATGTTCAGTCTACACCAGCTGTGTCGACACACAGGACTTGTGTCGACACACAGATATCAGACAACACAAGCTGTGTTGACTTAAATGATCTCAGTCGACATCCTGAATGTTGAGTTGAAAATCAACGGTGTCGACACTCAGGACTAGTGTCGACGCACTATAACTAGTAGTGCTGACAGTAAGCTGAAGCTGATATGTCAACACCCAGGACTTGGGTTGACAACTGTTTTGAAGAAAAACTGTATCGACGCTAAGGAAGTTGTGTCGACACATTTTACATTATCTGTGTCGAGACTATGAAGAAAAGCTGTGTCAATAGAGATTGAAGTCTATCGACTACATCAAGGCAATGTGTCGACATCCTGATAGTTGTGTCGACACATTCATAATCTGTGTTGACACATTTTGAAATCAGTGTCAACACATTGTGAAGAAGATCTGTATCGATGCTGTCTGCTATTTTGAAGACAAAGTTGCAGATTTCCAGATCTAAAAAGTGACAGCTGGCATAACTGTCAAAGTTGTCAGATGTCAGAACTGTCAGATGTCAGTTAGCTGCCGGTTCAGCCGGTTACCCTTGCTGTGTTTCTATAAATAGAACAGTGTTATCAAAGAGGACAATAACACACAGAAAATATACAACACAAAAACATAGAGACGAAGAAAAATCTTAGGAGATCAGTAAGGATTACAGAATCATTTTTGTAATAAGAAGAAGGAGAAGAAGGAAGCTGATTCAAGATCACCTCCATCTGCTCAAGAGAGATTCAACCTAGTTCTCTACTTTTAAGAAGCTTTGAAGAAGTTAAGTAAGGTTGAATCAGATCTAAAGCTGCAAGGATCAGAAGAAGACCAATCTCTCAAGATTTAGTCAAGAACACTTTACCCCATTCTCTCTCTCTCTGGGTAAATAAATTCTTAAAACATTGTAATCACAACTGTAGGATCTGTATAGATCTGAGTGTAGGAAAGTCTATCTTTCTGAGTTATAAGCCTTAATTTATAAAGGCTGAGGTAGGGATGAGTGCCTGAGGTAGGATCTTTGTGATCTGAGTTATAGGCCTAGTGATAAGGGCTGAGGTAGGGCAGTTTGCCTGAGGTAGGGTTCTTAGGAAGAATCTTAGTTGTAGGATCTGGAAGGATCTGAGTTGTAGGACTTGAAGAAGTCTGAGTTGTAGGAACCTGGAAGGGTTCTGAGTGGTAGGATCTGTGGATCTGAGAAAAGTGGAAGTTGGGCCGAATATAGTTCATTGCTAGATAGGCGAAGGGGGAAAGTGGATGTACCCAAATATTGGGGAACCACTATAAATTTGTGTGTCTCTATGCTATGTTTGCTAACTCTGAATGTTTGTGATGCTTGTATGGTTGGATAACTATATTTATTAGTTAGAAATCCTAAAACTTACTATTATAAAGAATTGAACCTATTCATCCCCCCTCTAGGTGATTAGTTGTTCATTATTGAATTCTTTCAATTGGTATCAGAGGGAGGTTGCTCAAAAATTGACTTAACAGTCAGAGCTTATCTCCAAGGCAGTTATAGATATTCAAAATGGGATCAAGTGAGAATCAGAAAGAGCTTGGTTCAATGAAACTTCCCATATGCAGGAAAGAAAATTTTGGTATCTGGAAAGAAAGAGTCAGATTGTTCATGGAGGCATCTGATCCAAGAATTTATATTACAGTTCAAGAAGGTCCCTTTATACCTATGAAAACATCAGTTCTTGATGCTAATAAATCCACTCCTAAGAGCTTTGATGAGATGACTAAGGATGAGATCATCTTGGCTACTATGGACAAAAGGGCACAGAACATAATAGTTAGTGTCATAGATGATTCAACTTTTCAGAATCTGGTCCATTGCAAAACATCAAAAGAAATATGGGATACATTGGTTGTCTACATGGAAAGAACTGAAGAAGTTAGCGATGACAGAAAGTCTATGCTCAATCAGGAGTATGAGAGCTTTAGATAGGCCAAGACTGATAGCATTGTAGAATGCTACAAGAAATTCTTTAGGATAGTGAATGAACTAATGACTTATGGAAGGGTATTCAGTACATATGAGCTAAATGACAAATTCCTCAGGTCATTAACCAAAGATTAGGATACTAAGATTTATGCCATAAGAGAAGTAGCCAGATTAGTTGATACACCTCCACCAACACTGTTTGGTAAACTGTTGTCCTATGAAATGCAGTTGACAACAAGGAAAAAGGAGGAGAAATGCAACAAGTCTTCAATCAAGGATAAGTCTATGGCTTTCAAAGTTGAGGCCACAAGAAAGGGTAGGAGAAAGTCTCCTTCTCCTCCCAGGAAGGTTGCTGAGACAGAAAATGAAATCTCAGACACCAACACATCAGATGGTCATAATTCTGATGAAGACTTTGCTGCTTTCACCAGACAGTTCCAGAGATTTGTAAAGAAAAAGAGCTAAAGAAGCAGGCCATCCACATCTTCTTACCCCAAGGATGATTACTACAAAGGAAAGAAGAAATCCTCTAAAGAGGACAGGTATGGCTCAAAAACTAGTAAACAAACTTCTTCTAAAATAGTTTGTTATTGTTGCACAAAACCAGGACATGTCATAGCTGACTGTCCTGTGAAAAGAAAGGAATCAGGAGACAAGAAGAAGCACCAGAAGGGCAAGAAGGAAAAGTCCTTTTTTGCCCAAAAAGAAAAAAGTTGGACTGATTCATCTTCATCAGAATCAGAAAGAGAAGATGATGTTGAGGCCTATATTGGGTTATATTCAGCAGAAGTAGATTCTATGGAGACTGAATTCCTACATATGCTGGATTACATCAATTCAAGGATAGAAGACAGTCTTTGCTTTAGTCTGTTGGGAGTTGATGAGGAAGGAGACAGCTAGGATCAGCCTGGTCCTAGTAAGGTACATTCCTCACCATTTGTATCTGTATACATAACTAGTCTAGAATCAGAAGCATCAACTCAAAAAGGTGATGATGGTTCTGAATCTAAGGGAGACATCAATCAACTGATTGATGATTATGGTGAGCTCCTGAAGACATTTAAGGAAAGCAGGATCCTAGCCAAAAAGCTGGCAAAGGAGAATGCTTCTATGAGATTGGCTACTTCAGACTCAGCAAAAGTGTTGGATCTGAAGATAAAAGAAGTTAGTAAACTGAAGAACATAACTGTTATTCAGATGGGTATAATAATTTTCAAGAATAATCATATCAGGAATCTTGAAAGCACACTTTAAAAGGAGAGGGAATTAGTTGCTAAATTTTCTAAACCTAGTACAGTTTTACCTTTAATAGATTCCTTCTCCATCAAAAAGGGTGAGAAGGGACTAGGTTACAAAGGTAGAACTAGAGTTGCCAAATCTAAAAGTAAAGGCAAAGCTTCAGTACAGCCACTAGCCTCAATTCCCCCTATGAAAGAAAAGGGATAGATACTACTCTAGAGGGGGGGTGAATAGAGTAATCAAAAATTGCACTAGCAAAGTTGACTGTCTACTCAACTCCCTTGGAGTTAATTGCGGAATGAAGGTTATAGATATTGGAGGTGAAACCCTAAAGCCTAACACAAGTGTTGTGCACAAAGGTAGCCAACTGTAATTACAGTTAAGGCTTGGAATCCTAAACAGCAACTAGCAATCCTAGTTAAAATCTAATCACAGCCAATCAGCACAGAGAATTAAATAAACAATCCAGACGACACAAGGAATTTATAGTGGTTCCCCAAACAACTTGGGTACGTCCACTCTTCTACCAATAAGGTAGGAATCCACTCAGGTTTTTGATCAGGTGCCCTGCCACCAACAAGATCTGCTGCAGGTAGATCTAGAGACCTTTTAGACTTTTGATCAGGTGTCTAAAAACCAACACAGGTTTTTGATCAGGTGCCCTGCCACCAAGGTATACTTTTGAAGGGAGTAATAACCCTTTACAGGAGGGGGAAAGGAGGTTAGAATGTCTTCTCTATTTTACAATAGATTAGAGAAGCACAAGAACTTGCACTGAGCTAGAAAGCTCTAAAGAGTCAAGGCTCCCCCTGGCTAAAAGAATGTCCAGGTGAAGTCTTGCTTCAGTGCAGAAACACTTCAGAAAATCTGAAGGAAAAAGCTACAAGAAGATAAATAATATGAAATAAAATTTCTTCTTTAGGCAGCTATCTTCTTCTTCTTCTTCTTCAAAAAGGCTCTGAGTGTAAATCTTCCTGGAGACAGGAGAACTCAGGTTGAAGAAGAGTGAAGAACTAAAACTTCTTCTCAGTTGAATGTGAATGAGCTGAGAGCAGTTGAAAACTATAAGCTTTAAGTTTGAATGCTGCAGTTAGCTTTTTGAATATGTGAGAACTAGTTGATTTCTTTCTCCAAAGAAGTCTTTATAAAGCAGCAGCAGCAACGGCTCTCATTTGAGTTTGAAACTTGTCTTCTACTGAAATCTACAAGCTGGGCTGCAAATAGCATAAAGCAAAACAAATACTGCAGGCAGATATCCTATAAAAGGATAAAGCTTTCTAAGAAGCTACAAATAACTCTGATGAAATAATACAAGAGAAAGTCACATCAGAAGAGACTCTTTACGGCCAAGGAAGACTTTTTGAGTCTAACGGCTATAAAGGACAGGCTGGCAGATAAAGCAGAAATCATATCTCAGCTAATAAGACAAACAACTTTGTCAGAAAAAGATTAGCTCATGCATAAGGAATGGAGCAGATATTGCATGGAAATAATATCACAATTTATTCAAATAATCTTTTATAAAATATGCCAAGATAAATATGAAATAAATCACATCATAGAAGACGACAAAACTATTCAAAACATACAGCAAAATGTCGAATGACCTTCGGAGATCGTCGAACGAGGCACAGAGATCGTCGACCTATCAGACAGATAGTCGAACGATCCAGATAGTCGAACTATCAAAGAAGATAGTCGAACTACCTCAGCAGATAGTCGAACTATCAGGACAGATAGTCGAGCTATCAGATAGTCGATCTATCAAGACAAATAGTCGAACTACCAAACAAAACAGATAGTCGACCTATCAATAGATAGTCGAACTATCACAGAAAACAGATAGTCGACCTATCAACAGATAGTCGAACTATCACAGAAAACAGATAGTCGATCTATCAACAGATAGTCGAGCTATCAGATAGTTAAACTATCCAAGCAGATAGTCGAACTATCAAAGCAAACAGAAAGTCGACCTATCAAACAGATAGTCGAACTATCAGATAGTTAAACTATCCAAACGGATAGTCGAACTATCAAGCAGCACAGATAGTCGACCTATCAACAGATAGTCGAACTATCAGATAGTTGAACTATCCAAGCAGATAGTCGAACTATCAAGCAAAACAGATAGTCGACCTATCAAACAGATGGTCGAACTATCAAACGAAGACAGATAGTCGACCTATCAAACAGATAGTCGAACTATCAGATAGTTGAACTATCCAAGCAGATAGTCGAACTATCAAACAAAGCAGATAGTCGACCTATTAACAGATAGTCGAACTATCAAAGCAAAACAGATAGTCGACCTATCAACAGATAGTCGAGCTATCAGGAAGACGATCGTCGAACGGCTGATCGATGATAGTCGAGCGACGTTTGACCATAGTCGAACGAAAAACAACTTAACCAAATATTCATCTGGAAAAGTGACAAGACTATACTAGACAACTAACCACACAACTAACCTTTGACCATAGATAAATCTTGGGTCAAGAGACAGAAAGAGAAGACTGAACTCAAATCAAAACTAGGGTACCAACAATCTCCCCCTATTTGAGTTAAGTCTCTCAACAACTAAACACAAAACTAATTACAGAAAGTAAATAAAAAAATGCATGAAAAGAAATAACTAAGCAGATAACATCAATCAAACAGATAAGCAAATAACTGTCAATCAATGAAATATTAAGATGCTTCAGAGTTACGTTTAGGATCAGAAGAGCTAGAAACAAAAGAAATCTTTCTAGAAGGATCTTGGGCTTCTTTCCTTGACAACTTCAGGTCTTGTTCTCCAATGATTTTCAATTCTGATGCTCTTGGGACAACTGCCTCAGGATGCTTTTCCATGTACTTTGAAGGATCAAATACCTCAGGTCTGACCTGGAATTTATCGAGCTCCTTCATTCTGAATTTTGACATCGTGGTCAATCCTGCAGTGTCTTTTCCTTCTGCTTTAGCTTTCTTAATTTGAGCTGCTCCAACAAGTTCAAGAAAACGAGCCATACTAAAATTAGGATCAAGCTCTGGGCTTTCATAAACAATTTCAGAAGATGTATCAACTGGTTCTTTATCCTGAATAACTAGATAAGAAGGAGGAGCGGACTTAGCAAATATCTTGCTAGAATTTTCAGATAAAATAATTTTCTTACCTTTTGAAACAGCCTTCACAGAATGATCTGGCTTTGGAGAGGTTGAGCTCTTGAGTTCTTTAGAATGAGGAGGAGAGAAAGTTGGTCTTTGATATACCACCTCCTTTACTTGTTCCTTAACAGCATCAAGCCTTTGATAGCCAGATTGAGTTTTGCCTTGATATCCTTGAGAGCTTCTCCTTTGAGATGACGTAGATGGATTGAACCTTTCAGACTGAGCAGCTGGGTTTGCAGATAAGTTTCCTGAGGCTCCTGCACTGGGAGGTGGAGGAGGAGGACCTCTAGGAGTCCATCTTGGAACAGGACTGTCATATCTCTTTGACTTCTTCCTTTGCTTCTGCTGATTTTTAGAGAAAGCCATCCAGTGCTGGAAATCTTTTGACTTAGGATCAATGCCTTTTAGAATATAATAAGGAGTATCATTATCTGGATTAGGAGGAGGAGGAGCCACAGCTTTATTTTTCTTTTTAGCAATTCTCTTTCTCTTAGACTCATTAGATTCATCAGAATCAATTTCATCCTCAGAATTTGAAGAGATGGGCAGATCATATGGATCAACTGCCTCTTGCAAAGCTCTTTCCTTTTCCTTTAGAGCAGCTTTTTCTATTTCTTCTTTCATGGCATCCTGTGCCAGGAGAGCATCTAAATCCAAACCAGGGGAATCATCCCATACAGTAGACTTTTCAATTTGAGCATCTGCAGCCTTTTCTTGCTGATCAGAAACTGTCATGGTGACCAGTTCTACTTGCACTTCTAGCTGAGATGGCTGAGCAGCCTCAGAAACTTGAATAGCTGGTTCTAGTTCAGATTGAACTTCTGGAGCTGGCTGGAGATCAGGCTCTTGAACATCTAGAACTTCTTCCATATTATCTGTAGTATTATGAATAAAATTTTGCTAAATGACATCTAATCATCCCTTCCAGGTATTCCCATACAAGCATATCAGTTATCAAGTCTAAGAAATGAATAAAGGGGATACCTTCAGAATCGTCCTTTGCGTGTCCTAACTCCCATAAATCATCTAGAAAGGAAGTGATAACTCCTTCTAGGTATAGGGCGACCAAGGGAGTAGAACATTCTTCCAGGCACGCTTTGACAATAAATTCAGACTTCAATAAGGCATCAGAAATTTCTTTTTCAGACAAACTTTGAGGAGGAGCTGATTCTTCTAATTCTTTCTCTGCCACTGCTGAGGATCTGCTGGAGGGGAGGCCAAAGGCTGCTCAGAGACATCTTCATGAAGCATCTCCCCCTGCCTGATTTCAGTAGATACTGAAACCAGGCCCCTAGAGGAAGAGGGCTCAGCAGACTTTGAGAGTGCTAGAATAGCAGCAGTCAAAGAAGATATGGAGGAAGCAAGAGGAGCAATTGCCTCTTCAATCATAATTTTGATTGAGGGGGTAATTAGCTCCAAGATGCTAGATATGAAAGCTGGAGAGATTTCAGATGATGAAGATGATGGGGGAATCTCAGAGGATGGAAGATCAGCAGAAATGGTGAATTCTTGATGATCTGGAGATGGAACTGGAGATGGATGAGTGGATAGAGGATGATCAATATGATCTGAAGAAGGAATTGGAGACTGAGGAGAAGTAGAAATCTCAGAAACCAATAAATCAAAACTGGGATGTGAGATCCCAGCAATATGAGATGGGAGAGGAGATGCAGGAGGAGATGTAAGGTGAGAAGCAGAAGGTCGTACTTCAATTGAAGTTGATGGAACTTCAACTGAAGTAGACGGCAAAGCAGATGAAGAAGATGGAAGGGAGAGGTTTGCTGAGCCAGCTTCTTGAAGGGGAGGAGTGACTGAGGCAGTCCTGGTGCTCTCAGATGCAGCTGGAGCAACCCTTGCGGGAGCGGGCTTCAGAAAGGTCCTTTTCCATTTGGCGAACAGGGCTGGATCCATCTTCTTGCTGGCGTTGATGGAGGTAGCAGCTGAAACTAACAGATGGGGATATTTTTCCTTCAGAAAAATCCCAACTACCCTACCCAGGGTAACTTCTTTCTTGCTGTTCTTTTTCCTGATCAAATCAAACAGAACTCCTGCCCAATTAATCTGTTTCTTATTCACAATTGCACACATCAGTGCAAACTGCTGCCTTGTAATGTTGTCATGGGCAGAGTGCTTTCCCAGTAGCACTTTTCCAACGAGTTCAGCAAGAAACTTAATCTTAAACGGAAAATTTACTTTAAGCAGCTTAGAGGGAATGCCTTCTGCATGTCCCAGCTCGGTCAGCATTCTCCCAAACTCTGGGGTATCTTGCTCGTAATCTTCTTCCCCATTTATCAATCCAAATATTTCAGTTAAAATAGCGGGAGTCAATGTTACCTCTTCTCCGCCAATAGTTCCGGTCATTGAATCATCATTTGAAGATGAAGTAAATGCCCATTCTTTGATCTCGGGAATATTTATCTTTATCCTGGAGGACATAAGCTTTTCTAAACCTTGATCTTTGAACAGATTAAGAATTTCCACTATTCCAGATTCGCAGCAACTGAAAGACTCGAAATCCACACTGAATCCTGCATCGAACTTCACTACTACCAGGAGCGCTGGAGCAATCGCCATCGAAAGGGCTGGAGAAGATGAGGGAGAGACGGCGAGGACGAAGCGGCAGAAATCGCAAGACAAAGAGCAAGCGGGAAGACAGAATACGAAAAGACGCTCTCCGTCGACGATAAAAACAACGATCTCTTAACCTAGGTCAACTATCGGCTTTATATTAAAACAACGATCGTCGATCTATTTAAAAGATGCTGGAGACGATGGTCGAACGGTCGTTCGACGATCGGTCCTGAAGCAGAGTAGTCGATCAATCGTTCGACTATTTCTGTCTTCACAAACAACAAGTTGTCGTCAACCATAGATTGACGATGAGCTCGACCTGTTCGACTATCTTTGAACGCCGATCGACGATCTTCAAGCAGATAAGCTATCTTCAACCATAGGTCGATGATAGGCTTGATCCGATCGACTATCTTCGAACGTCGTTCGATGATGTTCGAACAAGTTTCAACAAGGCAGACGTCACACTTAGTCTCTTCCATTAATCATGCCTAGTTGAACCAAAAAGAACATATGCTTCTGTTCATCTAAGGGCTTGGTGAATAT
This sequence comes from Platanthera zijinensis, assembly GCA_039513925.1. NCBI lineage: Eukaryota > Viridiplantae > Streptophyta > Magnoliopsida > Asparagales > Orchidaceae > Platanthera > Platanthera zijinensis. The sequence continues at coordinate 61,940,743 of CM077081.1, read as the reverse complement.
ATCACCTCTCTGAAGGTCTGTGGATATGAACTCAAGGCTGATCTTGTTCTTTTCCACACAATCTCTTAGGAAATGGTGCCGGATCTCAATGTGTTTCGTTCTAGAGTGGTGCACGGGATTTTGTGCAATAGAGATAGCACTGGTACTATCACACATGATTTTTGTGTTCTTATGTGTGTACCCATAATCCAAAAGTTGGTTTTGTATCCACAGGATCTGTGAACAACAACTGGCAGCTGCTATATATTCAGCTTCTGTAGTTGAGGTTGATACAGAGGCCTGCTTCTTACAGAACCAAGAGACCAATCTCTCTCCCAGGAACTGGCAAGTTCCTGAGGTACTTTTCCTGTCAACTCGACAGCCAGCATAATCAGAATCAGAATATCAAATTAATTCAAATTCTGACTCAGCTGGGTACCAAAGTCCTAGATTTGGACATCCCTTCAGGTATCTCAAGATTCTCTTGAGAAGAATCAGATGAGATTCCTTGGGGTTGACCTGGAATCTAGCACAAAGGCATGTAGCAAACATTATATCTGGCCTACTTGCAGTTAAATATAATAGGGAACCAACAATGGCCCTATAATTCTTTTGATCAACAGGCTTTCCCTGATCATCAGAATCAATAACTACATTAGTAGCCATAGGTGTATGCATTGCTGAAGCATCAGCCATCCCAAACTTCTTTACCAATTCCTTGGCATATTTGGATTGGGAGATGAAGATGCCATCAGCATCTTGCTTTACTTGGAAACCAAGAAAGTAAGACAGCTCACCCATACTACTCATCTCAAACTTGAAATGCATCAAGTTAGAGAACTTTTTGCACAGTTTGGGATCAGTGGAACCAAAAATAATGTCATCCACATACACTTGAACTAACAGGATTGTGTCATTGTGGTGCTTGACGAAGAGGGTTCTATCAACTACTCCCCTAACAAAGTTGTGCTCTAACAGAAAACTAGCTAGAGTCTCATACCAGGCTCTGGGTGCTTGTTTGAGTCCATAGAGAGCTTTTTGCAACTTGAATACATGTGAGGGCTGAGTTGAAGAAACAAACCCAGGTGGCTGTTCAACAAAAACCTCTTCCTTTAGCTCACCATTTAGAAAGGCACTTTTGACATCCATCTGAAAAACCTTAAACTTCATATAGGCTGCATAGGCTAAGAAGATCCTTATTGCCTCTAGCCTTACAACAGGAGCAAAGGTTTGGTCATAATCTATACCTTCCTCCTGTCTGTAGCCCTGAGCTACAAGCCTAGCTTTGTTCCTTACAATGATTCCATTTGCATCCAACTTGTTTCTATACACCCACTTGGTGCCTATGATCAGTTGGCCTTTAGGTCTTGGAACCAAAGTCCACACTTTACATCTCTCAAACTGATTGAGTTCCTCTTGCATAGCAATGATCCAGTGAGGATCTAGCTCAGCATCTTTAATGGTGAGGGGCTCAATCTGTGAGAGGAAACAAGCATGCATCACATCCTGTCTTAACTGATGTCTTGTTTGAACACCAGCTGATATGTCTCCAATCACTTGAGATGTAGGGTGATCTCTAAGTGTGACAATATCAGCAGGTGGGATGTGATCTTCAACAATAGTTGGGATTAATTCCTCAGGAGGAATTTGATCTACTATTGGTGGAAAGACAACAGCTTCTGCAATGTCTTCATCACTGTCTGATTCAGTGATATGAAGAGTTGAAAGATGAAGAATCTCTTGAGTGATATCTTTATTAGATTCTTGTACCTGCAATGAACTTGAGGAAGGGGAAGTTTCCTTCTCCTTGTAAAACATTTGAGATTCATCAAAGGACACATGAACAGACTCTTCAATTTTAGAAGAAGATTTATTAAAAACCCTATAAGCTTTGCTTACTTGGGAATATCCAAGAAAAATTCCCATTGAAGCTTTTGCTTCAAATTTTCTAAGGTATTCTTTATTATTATTATGAATATAAACTACACAACCAAATACTTTAAAATAATTTATTTTAGATTTCTTTCCTTTAAGCAACTCATAGGGAGTTTTACACTTAAGCTTGTGTATCAGACTTCTATTCAAGACATAGTTGGCTGTGCTAACAGCTTTTGCCCAATAGGAAAGAGGCATATTAGCATCTGCCAACAATGTGCCAGCAACTTCAATCAGGGTTCTGTTTTTCCTTTCAACTACCCCATTTTGTTGGGGAGTTCTAGGAGCTGAGAAGCTATGTTTGATACCTTCTCTCTCACAGAATTCTTGCATGAGAAGAGAGTCAAACTCAGTACCATGATCACTTCTGATCAAGGCCACATGAGTAGAGTACTCAGTCTGCACACATAATAGAAAATCTGTAAGGGCTTTGAAGTTATCAGCCTTAGTTCTCAAAAAGAACACCCAAGTGAATCTAGAGAAGTCATCTACAATGACTAGGGTGTAATACTTTCCTCCTAAACTCTGTACATTTATTGGGCCAAATAGGTCCAAATGTAATAAATACAGGATTCTAGGAGAATCACTTTTATTTACTGATTTAAATGAATTCTTGGTTTGTTTGCCTAATTGACAAGCCTTGCATAGGATCTCCTTCTTGTAGGGGTAAGAAGGTAAACCTCTAACAAGGTTGTGCTTAGATAACCTAGATATATTCTTGATGTTAACATGGCTAAGCCTTTTATGCCATAAGGTATTGTTATTTGTTACTTCATTAAATAAGCAGATTTCAGAGTGAGTTGAGTTAAAATCTACTAAATAAATGTTACCTTGTCTAATACCTACTAATACAACATTATTATTTAAAGTAATATTATAAAGAGAGTTAGAAAATGATACCTGGTATCCAGCATCACATAACTGACTTACTGAAATGAGATTATGCTTCAGTCCAGTTACATAAGCAACTCTCTTGAAAGTTACAGCTCCAATTGTCATCCTGCCATAGCCTTCAGTTTGACCACAGCTTGAATCTCCAAAGATTACCTTTGGGCCAAGCTTGGCTTTGAACTTTGACAGATGTTCTTTATTTCCTGTCATATGCTTGGAGCAACCACTATCCAAATACCACTTATTCTGAGTGATAGGATAGGTCTTCACCTGCAAATAAATCAATTAAACATTGTGGACCCAGGTAACCTTGGGTCCCTTGTTTTTCACATAAGAAAAACTGGAAATAAATGAATAAGCAGGCTGAGGGTGATAACCTAACGGGTAAGATCTCCTAGGTGGGATTCTCCATGCAGATGATGGGTCAATGAACCTAGGGTTTCTATTTTCATTCTGATTTCTAAAGTTCTGAGTGAAGTTTTGAAATTCTTGTTGAAAACGTCGATCGGCGTTCGACGATTGGTACCCAGATCGTCGATCTCCGTTTGACCACTAGGCCTGCGATCGTCGAGCAACGTTCGACGCTTTTTGTATTTCCTTAAATTTTTGTTTTCTTTTCTCTCTCTTAGCTTTATTTAAAGCTTTATTGACCTGATTAACTTGCTCAGTGTTCTTTATTCCACTAGATGAAATAAAATTCACTGGAGTTGAAAGATGGTTTTTAAGAACAATTGGGGGTTTACTAGAAGAAGCTCCTAAGCCTAATTTGTTATTGCCTGACCTAGTGTTAGACATGCTGGTTATTTCAAGCAACTTAAGGCTTCTACCATTCAGAGACTCTTCTAACCTTTTGTACTTAGCTAATTCATTCTTAAGAAATTTTATTTCTTCACTAGCATTAGTGAGTTCTGCTGTTAACCTAATATTTTCAATAGAAATTAATTCAGAGTCAGCTAGTTTATTTCTAAGTTCTTTTATTTCCTTTTCAGAACTAATTAAATCTAAACATAAAGATTTAAAATCTGATTTAAATTCATCAGATGTAAAGTCGTAAGAAGACAATACCTCATCTTCAGTTGGCATTTCTTCATCAGAATCTGAACTCTCTGCAGTTGAGTGATTGCTGCAGGCATCAATTGTCATCAGGCAAACTTCCTTTGCCTTCTTTTCTTCCTCATCCTCACTAGAGCTTGAGGAGGAAGATTCCTCATCAGAATCGCTCCAGGTTTCAGCAACAAAGCCTCTCTCCTTCTTTTTGTTTTTGTAGGAGGATGGCTTGGAATGCTTCATGTGCTGCTCCTTGTCTTTCCTTTTATCTTTATTCTTTTCCTCTGGACAATCTGGAAGAATATGTCCAGGCTTCCTGCAACCATAGCAAATTATTTCTTTAGAAGGAGTACGATCATACCTTGGTTTATCTTCATACTTTGAAGACTTCTTTCTGAATTCTTTCCTTCCCATCTTGAGAAACCTTTTGGCAAATAATGTCATCAGTTCCTCATTGGACTGGCTTCCTTCAGAAGCATCAGCAGCTTTGAGAGCAAGGGTTTGCTCTTTTCTTGTGGGAGTTGGAGTTTTTGCTTCAGCCTCAGCTTCCCTGGACTTCAGCACTTGCTCAAAGGACTTGAGCTTGCCGAGAAGGGCTTCTGTTGAGATTTCTGTTGTACTTCTGGCCTCCTTGATAGGCCAGATCCTCAGATCCCATGTGCTAGGGAAGCACATAAGAATCTTATCATTGACCTTTGTCAATGAAATATCCTTATCAAGAGTCCTCAGCTCATTGATGATTGAGCTGAGCCTTGTGTACATTGCTTCAACTGATTCAGCATCAGTTTTCTTGAAGTTTTCATACTGGGAGATAAGGTTGGACCTCCTGTCCTTCCTTTCATTAGCTGAACCAGCTACAATCTGGTTCAGTGTATCCCACGTTACTTTTGCTGAGGGACAGTCAGCAACCTTCTGGAATACTTCATCAGACATTGTCTGAGCCAAAATGTTCATTGCCTTAGCATCTGCTATCTTTGCCTTTTTGTATTCATCATTGTAATCTGGAGGAGGCACTGCACTCATATCAGTTGATGATGAAGCAGTAGCAGCAGCAGGTGCTCTTGGTGGTCCTGTCAAAATAGAAGCAAAGATACTCTCATCAATAGAATTCATATATAATTTAATCCTTGCCTTCCAGATGCTAAACTTAGCTAAGTTGCATGCTGGAGGTCTAGTGCTAGAGTAATCCTTGGACTGGGCCATGATAGTGAAAGTGAATATCTATAATCCTTGGTATCTATCAGGATCTTGTGACTTAGGTGTTAGCCTATACATTCAGCCAACCTGGCTCTGATACCAATTGAAAGAAAAGGGATAGATACTACTCTAGAGGGGGGGTGAATAGAGTAATCAAAAATTGCACTAGCAAAGTTGACTGTCTACTCAACTCCCTTGGTGTTAATTGCGGAATGAAGGTTATAGATATTTGAGGTGAAACCCTAAAGCCTAACACAAGTGTTGTGCACAAAGGCAGCCAACTGTAATTACAATTAAGGCTTGGAATCCTAAACAGCAACTAGCAATCCTAGTTAAAATCTAATCACAGCCAATCAGCACAGAGAATTAAATAAACAATCCAGACAACACAAGGAATTTATAGTGGTTCCCCAAACAACTTGGGTACGTCCACTCTTCTACCAACAAGGTAGGAATCCACTCAGGTTTTTGATCAGGTGCCCTGCCACCAACAAGATCTGCTGCAGGTAGATCTAGAGACCCTTTAGACTTTTGATCAGGTGTCTAAAAACTAACACAGGTTTTTGATCAGGTGCCCTGCCACCAAGGTATACTTTTGAAGGGAGTAATAACCCTTTACAGGAGGGGGAAAGGAGGTTAGAATGTCTTCTCTATTTTACAATAGATTAGAGAAGCACAAGAACTTGCACTGAGCTAGAAAGCTCTAAAGAGTCAAGGCTCCCCCTGGCTAAAAGAATGTCCAGGTGAAGTCTTGCTTCAGTGCAGAAACACTTCAGAAAATCTGAAGGAAAAAGCTACAAGAAGATAAATAATATGAAATAAAATTTCTTCTTTAGGCAGCTATCTTCTTCTTCTTCTTCTTCAAAAAGGCTCTGAGTGTAAATCTTCCTGGAGACAGGAGAACTCAGGTTGAAGAAGAGTGAAGAACTAAAACTTCTTCTCAGTTGAATGTGAATGAGCTGAGAGCAGTTGAAAACTGTAAGCTTTAAGTTTGAATGCTGCAGTTAGCTTTTTGAATATGTGAGAACTAGTTGATTTCTTTCTCCAAAGAAGTCTTTATAAAGCAGCAGCAGCAACGACTCTCATTTGAGTTTGAAACTTGTCTTATACTGAAATCTGCAAGCTGGGCTGCAAATAGCATAAAGCAAAACAAATACTGCAGGCAGATATCCTATAAAAGGATAAAGCTTTCTAAGAAGCTGCAAATAACTCTGATGAAATAATACAAGAGAAAGTCACATCAGAAGAGACTCTTTACGGCCAAGGAAGACTTTTTGAGTCTAACGGCTATAAAGGACAGGCTGGCAGATAAAGCAGAAATCATATCTCAGCTAATAAGACAAACAACTTTGTCAAAAAAAGATTAGCTCATGCATAAGGAATGGAGCAGATATTGCATGGAAATAATATCACAATTTATTCAAATAATCTTTTATAAAATATGCCAAGATAAATATGAAATAAATCACATCATAAAAGACGACAAAACTATTCAAAACATACAGCAAAATGTCGAACGACCTTCGGAGATCGTCGAACGAGGCACAGAGATCGTCGACCTATCAGACAGATAGTCGAACGATCCAGATAGTCGAACTATCAAAGAAGATAGTCGAATTACCTCAGCAGATAGTCGAACTATCAAGACAGATAGTCGAGCTATCAGATAGTCGATCTATCAAGACAGATAGTCGAACTACCAAACAAAATAGATAGTCGACCTATCAACAGATAGTCGAACTATCACAGAAAATAGATAGTCGACCTATCAACAGATAGTCGAACTATCACAGAAAACAGATAGTCGATCTATCAACAGATAGTCGAGCTATCAGATAGTTGAACTATCCAAGCAGATAGTTGAACTATCCAAGCAGATAGTCGAACTATCAAAGCAAATAGATAGTCGACCTATCAAACAGATAGTCGAACTATCAGATAGTTGAACTATCCAAACAGATAGTCGAACTATCAAGCAGCACAGATAGTCGACCTATCAACAGATAGTCGAACTATCAGATAGTTGAACTATCCAAGCAGATAGTTGAACTATCCAAGCAGATAGTCGAACTATCAAGCAAAACAGATAGTCGACCTATCAAACAGATAGTCGAACTATCAAACGAAGACAGATAGTCGACCTATCAAATAGATAGTCGAACTATCAGATAGTTGAACTATCCAAGCAGATAGTCAAACTATCAAACAAAGCAGATAGTCGACCTATCAACAGATAGTCGAACTATCAAAGCAAAACAGATAGTCGACCTATCAACAGATAGTCGAGCTATCAGGAAGACGATCGTCGAACGGCTGATCGACGATAGTTGAGCGACGTTCGACCATAGTCGAACGAAAAACAACTTAACCAAATATTCATCTAGAAAAGTGACAAGACTAAACTAGACAACTAACCACACAACTAACCTTTGACCATAGATAAATCTTGGGTCAAGAGACAGAAAGAGAAGACTGAACTCAAATCAAAACTAGGGTACCAACACCCTATATCTTTTAAGAAGATTGATCAGCCATCAAACAGGTATGACCATGAATGCATTTATGGTCACTGTGAGATTGAGAGTGGCAAGGGTGTAAGTGACTATATGGCAGCTCACCAGAAAACTTAACTTGCCCATTCTGGACATTTTGTGTTTGGTGTCCCAGCCCCATCACTCAAACAAAAATAGCACTTCACTTCCAAGGTCTTACAGACCAGAACCAGACAAAGGGGAAATCTGATAGCAGGACTAATATAGGTATCACTGAAGCAATCAGGAGCATTTACTCTGAAAAGAAGAATGCTGCTATTAAGACTCAGGATATCCCAAGTACATCTGCTGCTAGACCAATTCCCAAGAAGGCTTTGGCTAATAGACGAGGAAAAGGAACTGTTATACCATCAGATTTAAGAACTAAAGACAGCAATGCTGTTAGACCAGTACTTAAGAGGAGGTATAATAAGTATGAGTGCTGGTGCTGTGGAAAAGTGGGTCACTTTGCCATTGACTGCTGGTTCAATGATAGTGTCAACAGGGATAGTCTACCTATTATTAAAGCTGTAGGTAGGCAGATGCATTTTCAGTCTAACCAATGCCTAGGACCCAATAAAAATTGGGGCCCTAAGGGTAGATAGTCTTGTTCTATGCAGGTGAGTCCAAGTAGTAATACCCCTATATGGTACTTGTACAGTGGTTGTTCCAGGCACATGACTGGAATAAAGAGGATGCTAAAGGACTATACTCCAACTAATAATGGACCCAAATTCATCTTTGGAGGTTCAGAAAGTGGGATTATAAAAGGTTTTGGTAAGATTACAAATGGTCTAGTCACTATCACACAAGTGGCCTATATGAAAGGTTTGAAACATAATCTAATAAGCATAAGCCAATTATGTGATCTTGGCTATGGCATTTCTTTCCTCAAAGATAAGTGTCAAATAAGAAATTCTAATGACCAAGGGGTCATCTTATCTGGCACTAGGAGAGGAAATGTTTATTGTCTAGATTTTGAATGTATGAGAAGAGATTCTCCTGTTTGTCTAGTTGTAGATGAAAAAGCCACTCACTGTGTACAATGGGACAAGAGGCTAGCTAATCTAAACTACAATACAATAGGAAAACTCTTCAGTGGTGATCTAGTCAGGAATGGTCCTAAAGTCAAGTGTGTCAAGGAGAGTATCTATTCAGCATGTTAAAAGGGCAAGCAGACCAGATCCTCTTTTAAAAGCCTTGATACCAAAGATTCAGTGAGGTGTCTTTACCTTATGCATATGGATTTGTTTGGTCCTATGCTAGTTCATAGTCTAGGTAGGAAAGCCTATACATTGGTAGTAGTAGATGACTTTTCCAGATTTGCATGGGTGTTCTTCCTAAGGAAGAAATCTGAAACACCTGATGTTTTCAGACTTTTGTTAAGAAGATACGGAATGAATTTAACAGTACAGTGATCAAAATCAGAAGTGACCATGGGACTTAATTTTAGTCTGAATGCATGACAAAGTTTTGTGAAAGTATTGGGATTCATTAGGAGTTCTCCTCACCTAGAACACCTCAGCAAAATGGTATTGCTGAAAGGAAAAAAATAGAACTATAATAGAGGTTGGTAGGACCCTACTAAGTGACACTTCTCTTCCAGAATATTTCTAGGCAGAGGCTGTAAACACTGCATGTCATGTCCTCAATAGGGCCTCTATCACTAAAAGTCATAAGAAGACTCCCTATGAGATTCTGAAGGGTAGAAAACCAAACCTATCCTATTTTAGGATCTTTGGTAGCAAGTGCTATATACATAATAATGGTAAGTCTCACTTGACTAAGTTTGCTGCCAAGTCCCAAGAGGGAATCTTTGTTGGGTACAACAATAATAGTAGGACATATAGGGTCTATAACTTGACTACACAAGTTGTAGAAGAATCTGTCCATGTAGTTTTTGATGAATCTATGCTTATTAACAATGAGTTGCCTAGCATTTCATCTAGTTCTGCAGGTCTAAAGGATAAATTGGAGAAGCTATCCATTAAAGAAGTCAAGATAGCAGAATAAAATACAGAAGATGATGGATGCTGTCAAGGGGGAGCTCTAGAACAGCAAGCTGATAATATTCCATAAATGGAAGTTGAAGACACTAAAGAACAGGCTGTTGTAGAAAGGATGCCTTAAGCAATGAGACATCTAAAAGATCATCCAGCTCACCAAATCATTGGTGATGCTAGACATGGTGTAATTACAAGGAGAAAGAGCATGAACACTGCACTATGTTCAAGCTTTCTGTCCCAGGTGGAACCAAAGAAGTTTGAGGAAGCTATTAAGGATTCTCACTGGATAGGTGTCATGCAAGAAGAACTGAACCAGTTCAAGAGATGCAAAGTATGAAAACTTATTCCTAGACCAGAAGGTCACAATGTCATTGGAACAAAATGGATCTACAGGAATAAGTTGGATGAGAATGGAATCATAATCAAAAATAAGGAAAGACTGGTAGCTAAATGTTACAGGCAGGAAGAAGAGATAGACTTTTACCAAACATTTACTCATGTAGCAAGGTTGGAGGCCATAAGACTATTCCTTGCCTATACAACATATCAAGGATTTTATGTCTACCAGATGGATGTCAAGTCAGCATTTCTGAATGGAGACTTGAAGGAAGAAGTATATGTAGAACAGCCATCAAGTTTTGTTGATTCTCATTTTCCAAACTATATTTATAGACTTAAGAAAGCCCTTTATGGGTTGAAATAGGCTCCTAGGGTTTGGTATGATACATTGTCTACCTTCCTCATTGAGAATAAATCCTCAAGGGAGAAAATAGACAAAACTATATTCCTTAGGGAATCCAAAGGCAAGATCATACTAGTTCAGATTTATGTTGATGACATAATCTTTGGATCTACTGAAAATAACCTTTGCAGGAAGTTTGCTAAACTTCTGTAAGGGAAATTTGAAATGAGCAGTATGGGTGAGCTAAAGTTCTTTCTAGGACTTCAAATAAAATAGACTGATGATGGCTTGTCCATATCACAGTCTAAGTTCACCAAGGAGTTGATAAAGAAATATGGTATGGATACATCATCCACCATGAAAACTCCAACGGGGTCAAGCATGCCTATATGCAAAGATGAAGCAAGAAAATCTATTGATGAGACTTTGTATAGAGGGATAATTGGCTCCCTCCTCTACTTGACTGCTAGTAGGCCTGACATCATGTATGCAACATGTGTCTGTGCTAGATATCAAGCATGCCCTAAATATTCACATTATTCTGTTATAAAAAGAATTCTAAGATATCTTAAGGGCACACCAGATCTAGGTCTTTGGTACCCTAGGAATAGAGATTTCCTATTAACTGGATTTTCAGATGCAGACTTTGCATGATGCAAAGAAGATATGAAAAGTAACACAGGTACTTGTCAGTTCCTAGGTGGAAGATTGGTGTCATGGAGCAGCAAAAAGCAAACAAGTGTTGTCATTTCTATAGCTGAGTTAGAGTACATTGCTGCAGGAAGTTGTTGTGCACAACTATTGTGGATGCAACATCAGTTAGAAGATTATGACATCAAGCTAAGTAATACAACTTTATATTGTGACTTTACAAGTGCTATTTCCATTGCTAGAAATCCTATTTCACATAGCAGAACAAAACATATTGAAATTAGGTATCACTTTATAAGAGAACATGTAGAGAAAAATGACATATGTTTAGAATTTGTCACTACAGATAGACAAATAGCTGACATATTCACTAAGCCTCTGGATGAAACTAAGTTCAATAACTTTAAGATTGAGCTAGGAATGGTAGATATTGAGTAAGTCAATTTATAAACTCATTAAAGGAAAAATCCTCAGATATTGGCTAAGTTAAGAATTCATGTTGACATCAACAATAAGTTGGTCGACATTAATTGTTGTTAGTGTCGACACTGCCAGAGCTTGGTGTCGACATTAAAAGGAAAGTGTCGACACTACCAGAGCTTAGTGTCGACACAATGCTGTCGACATCTTACATCTATATATCGACATACTTCTGTCAACACCTTAAATCAAAATGTCGACACAACAATATCAAGTCTTATATGTTGACTCCTATAGAGTGGTGTTGACAAATAATAGTGTTGGATCCCTATTATCCGTTTCGAGATGTTAACTTCTATGTCGACACAAGGTGTCGACACACAATATTTGGGCATGTCGTTTGACCTTCTAAATTTAAAACCCTATAAATAGGTTAAAATGAGAATTAGTTGATCACGCGACTTAGCTTTCTCGAGACATTGAACTTCTGTGTCAAGAGCTAGATCTCCTCTCAACCATCCTCAATCTCTCTTCCTTCAACATTCAATGGTGCCAAAGTTGGAAGAAAACATCAACGAGGGTTACGAACTAGTTCATAACGCCTTCAACGATGCTTCTCAAGAAATTCAGAAAGTCATCACCCTAGTCACTGATGCTGGACTAGAATTTATGTTCTCAGAACCAACCAAGATATGGAAGAAAGAAGTAATTGAATTCTTATCCAACGCAAAGCTGGATTCAACTAGAAACAAGATTAGGTCAACAGTTCTTGGGACGAAGATAAAGCTTACTTCTAAAAGTCTGAGCAAGGTACTCCAACTGTCGTCGCTCAAAGAAGAAGATGAGGTTGATTCCGACAAGATAACAGAGGGACTTCAATGGTGTGGTCTGAATGCAACCACAAAGATTGGATCCTCTATGAACAGAAAAGGGATGAATTTCCAAGGGAAATTTCTTTCTGAAGTGGTTGGAAAGGTTATACTCTGCAAGACAGGGGGACATGATAGGATATTTTCCTTCATGTTCAGCCTAATTATAAGATTAATATTCAATCTCAAGACTGACTGGTCGATAGTAGTCTTTGACAGGATCAAGGAAGGGATCAAGAAGCCAAACCTAGGCAGAATTCTGAGTTTGTATCTGATCTCAGCAATGCTAGAGATACTAAATCAAGCTACAGGAGCTAAAATAAATCATATGAGGAGAATAGACACTAGAATCTTGTCAAGATGAGATAGGGTACTGACCAAGGAGACTCCAGCTCCTGTGCAACATCAAAAAGAACTAAAGAAAAAGAAATCAGCAGAAAAGATTGTGGAATCATCTAGTGATTCAGAAGAGGTTGTGGTTTTCAGTTCTGATTAGGATGTAAATGAAGTACAATCTCAAAGGGAAGATGATTCGGTGCCACATCCTCAAGTGTCCTCAATTCCAAGGGGACTTCACAGAGACTATCATGGAGCGTAAAGCAGCTCATCTCACTGTCCTAGAGGTTCTCAAGGATATCAACAAGGATGCTGCTATGATAGATGAGCCAGAAGCACAAACTGAGCTAGTTCAAGTTGCTGAGAAAGAGACTTTTGTTTCAGAAGCTGATGTCCGGGGGGAAAGACTGGGGCTACTGAGGACAATGTTCCTCCATCTGATACTTTGCCAGATGTCCAGAAGGACAACCAGGACATACTTCAAGAAGATGCACATATTGAGGGGGAGGTACCAGACCTTGACTAAGTACATTTTCCTAATAACCAGCCTCATGCTATGGATATAGCCAGTTCCTCTGAATCAGAAGCTGAACAAGAAGCCTTAGAGTTAAAGAAGAGAAAACTAATGGAAATAAGGAAGAAACGCATGGGCTATAAGAAGGCCTTGCAGACTGCCCCACCAACACCAGCTCCTGTTATGGACTATAGTTCACTTTTGGTGAAACTACAAGTAAAGATGGATGAGCAAAAAACTACTCTTGAAAAATATGTGAATGAGACTCACAAGGACCTGTAATTTTAGTAGGCACGGGATATCAAATCCATCAGATTTGAAGTCAATCAGAATAAAAAAGAGATGACATATTGCTTCCATAAAGGAGGTAATGTTGTAGTTTACTTGGACAGCAACAACAGGAGATTAAGACTGCAGTAGAGGACATTGCAGTCAAACAAGGTTATGTCTTGAAAAATCAACTAAGAATGAATGAAAATCTGGTAGAATCTCATAATGCTATTCTAACAAAGCTTGAGAATAGTGTCACTATTATAAAGACTGAAGTGTCCAAGCAAATCAAGGAAGATTTATCAGTTGTCCAAACAGCAATCCAGGCATCTCAAACAGCTATTTCTGATCAACTGAATAAGTTCAGGACCTATTATAAAGAAGGAATAAATTATCTGGCTGATTAGGTAAGGTTTCAAAAGGATGATCTGAGAGATCACGTAGAAAGAGAAGTCATAAAGGGGGAGAGAGTATTAGTCAAAGCAAGCTCAGATCATGCTAAATGGATATCAAATAGCATCAGAGCAACTCTTGGGTATCCTCCCCTTTGTGATGATGACAACACTGCTGAATCTGGAATTCAATCTGCTTATTTTGAAGGGGTTCAGCAGGAAGTAGCTCAAGTTATTTATCCTCCTTCTGATTTTGAAGAGATCCAACAGGCAGTTCACCAAATGTATAGCCCTCCACAGGCAGCACAAAATGTTATTCTTGAAAAAGTTGATATTCCTGCAGCTGTAGTTCAAAAAGAAAAAGAAGCTCAGTTGTCTAAGAAAAGGTTCAGAAAACAGACAGAATTAAAGCCTGATTTTGAACAATGGAGTCCAACCTCTAGAAATATTATTCTGACTGCTTGGAAAGCACTGAAAGACAATATGCATGATAGAGGCAAATGGTATTCTTAACAAGAATGGAGTAAATATCAGGAGCGGCAAGATGGCATATTTCAGTTCAGAAAAGATCTTAAAGCTGGGAAGATACCTGCTAACTCGGTGGAGCCTAGCAAGTATTCTCAAAGCCTTTTCATTACTTTGAAAGGCAAAAGATCAAGGCTAAAGAGCTTAAGAAGAAGGATCAGAAAGGAAAGAAGCTGGCTGATGACACGGAAGCTAATGTACAAGCTAGGATTCAACCTGGCAAAGGAATTGTGATCAAGGAACCCAAACTGACTTAGAGTCTTTTATGTCTTAAAATTTAGAACTATGTAATAATATTGTTTTTTTTAGACATTCTTGATTTTTATAAGTCATATATAATTTGAAATGATGAGTTAATTTCTAAGTTGAGTAAATCTGTTTGATTTTATCTGTTTATATGTTACATGTTTCTGTGATGGATATGCTTAACTTTGTAACATATATATTTTCTGCCTAATGATTAACCCTGTCTGTGTTTGTTAGTATATCATTAATTTTGCTGGTTATTATAATGGTGTATATCATTGACTTGTGGTTATGACTTCTCCAAATAGGGGGAGATTGTTGGGTACATTGGTAATTGTACCAGATTTGGAGAAGCCTCACTTAAATCAATGACATACATCATCTTGTATTTGATGTCTGTTTAAGTTTATTTGTGCAGGCTAAGTAATGCAGGAATTTATCTAAGTATAAAAGTGTCGAGACACTCGGTCAGTGTCGACGCTTGTGAAGAAGCTTTGTCGAGAACAAGAGCAAAATTGTGTCGACACACAGGACTTGTGTCGACACACAGAAGTTCAGTCTACACCAGCTGTGTCGACATACAGGACTTGTGTCGACACACAGATATCAGACAACACAAGTTGTGTCGACTTAAATGATCTCAGTCGACATCCTGAATGCTGAGTTGAAGATCAACTGTGTCGACACTCAGAACTAGTGTCGACACACTATGACTAGTAGTGCTTACAGTAAGCTGAAGCTGATATGTCAACGCCCAGGACTTGGGTTGACAACTATTTTGAAGAAAAGCTGTGTCGACCTAAGGAAGTTGTGTCGACACATTCTACATTATCTGTGTCGAGACTATGAAGAAAAGCTGTGTCGACAGAGATTGAAGTCTGTCGACTACATCAAGTCAATGTGTCGACATCCTGATAGATGTGTCGACACATTCATAATCTGTGTCGACACATTTTGAAATTAGTGTCAACACATTGTGAAGAAGATCTGTCTCGACGCTGTCTGCTATTTTGAAGACCAAGTTACATATTTCCAGATCTTAGAAGTGACAGCTGGCATAACTGTCAAAGTTGTCAGATGTCAGAACTGTCAGATGCCAGTCAGCTACCGGTTCAGTCAGTTACCTCTTCTGTGTTTCTATAAATAGAACAGTGCTATCAAAGAAGACAATAACACATAGAAAATATACAACACAAAAACACAGAGACAAAGAAAAATCTTGGGAGATCAGTAAGGATTACAGAATCATTTCTGTAATAAGAAGAAGGAGAAGAAGGAAGCTGATTCAAAATCACCTCCATCTTCTCATGAGAGATTCAACCTAGTTCTCTATTTTCAAGAAGCTTTGAAGAAGCTAAGTAAGGTTGAATCAGATCCAAAGTTGCAAGGATCAGAAGAAGACCAATCTCTCAAGATTTAGTCAAGAACACTTTACCCCATTCTCTCTCTCTCTCTCTGTGTAAATAAATTCTTAAAACATTGTAATCACAACTGTAGGATCTGTATAGATCTGAGTGTAGGAAAGTCTATCTTTCTGAGTTATAAGCCTAAATTTATAAAGGCTGAGGTAGGATCTTTGTGATCTGAGTTGTAGGCCTGGTGATAAGGGCTGAGGTAGGGCAGTTTGCGTGAGGTAGGGTTCTTGGGAAGAATCTGAGTTGTAGGATCTATAAGGATCTGAGCTGTAGGACTTGAAGAAGTCTGAGTTGTAGGAATCTTTAAGGGTTCTGAGTGGTAAGATCTGTGGATCTAAGAGAAGTGGAAGTTGGGCCGAATCTAGTTCATTGCTAGATAGGCAAAGGGGGAAGTGGATATACCCAAATATTGGGGAACCACTATAAATTTGTGTGTCTCTATGCTATGTTTGCTAACTCTGAATGTTTGTGATGTTTGTATGGTTAGATAACTAGATTTGCTAGTTAGAAATCCTAAAACTGCCTATTATAAAGAATTGAACCTATTCACCCCCTCTAGGTGATTAGTTGTTTATTATTGAATTCTTTCAAAGCCCTCGAGCGAAACCCTGTCCCGATGCTGGCGAACTCTCAAAACTAAGGTATGATTGGGATTTTTTGTTTCCTTTCTTCAAGATTTGATGATTCAAATGTTTGGAAAAATGATTTCATGAAATTTTAGGGAGGAATATTTCAGTTCTTAGGTTGTTTTGCTAGGATTAGGGATAAACCTCAAAATTGAATTTTTGAGAGAATAGATCTTAGATCCAAGGGATTGATGAAGTGCAAACATAGATCTAGGAGTGTGAAGTACACCAAAGAAAAATCTAG
This sequence comes from Platanthera zijinensis, assembly GCA_039513925.1. Taxonomy (NCBI): domain Eukaryota; kingdom Viridiplantae; phylum Streptophyta; class Magnoliopsida; order Asparagales; family Orchidaceae; genus Platanthera; species Platanthera zijinensis. Next base: position 61,923,967 of record CM077081.1, on the reverse strand, counting down.
GTTTGTAAGAAGAGATTTCCAAAAAAATTGAACTTTTGAAGAAGAACATGATGAATAGTAGTTGTGAATTTTTTTCTTGAATTTGTTAAGGCAAATAGGAAATAAAATTATATACGTGCGAGATTTTGTAAGTAGGGATCTTGAAATATGGAATAGCATGGTGAAATCGTAAAATTTTTTATTTTCGATATTGCCCGGCGATAGTGTGTATCGCCTGGCGATATTAATAATTTCTAAAAAATGTGTGTTTTACTGTTTGCAGATATGGCGTCCAGTTCTAAGGCCAGGAGAAGCACAGATAATGAATCTCATACTGCGTACCAAACATTTCTGGGGATTGAAAAATGCAAACATCGGTGTGGGTAAAGTGATTGAATTTGATCAAGTCTGGCACACACATATCCACGACCTACTAGCTATGGAAGGTATAATGTCAATCATACTGCTGGATATGTTTTCTTCAATATTAATTAGAGAATTTTACAACCACCAAAGGGATCCAAATTTTACTGAATTGAACGGGGGAGTAAGATCTAAAATTCAAGGACAGACTGTTGAAATCACTCACCATGACTTAAGGGATGAGTTTTGTTTGATTGAGCGTGATTATGTGCTGGACGTTGTGGAAAACTACCGAAAAGATAGGGATTTGACACTTTTGAATATGGTTTTACATGGTAATTCCAAGAAAAACCTAATCCAATCCACAACCACACTCGCTCCTGATGAACAATTAGTGCAGGATATCTTGAGACATACGATTATGCGTAAGCCTGGGGACACTATAAAGATAACGACGCAACTGAGTTATGTTACTTACATGATTTTGGAGAGGGAGACATTTGACGTGATGGACTTAATTTTATCCATTATTCGGTACACGTATAGACTTAAGAATCCTATGTGGAAGAAATTGAATACTCTGCCTATGGGTACTATCATCTAACATATCCTATACAAGAAATACAGTTAGATTGACCAGGAATTCTACTTTGATGATTGTACACCTACAGTGTTTTATACGGGAACCACTCATATTAGTGCACGTGGGTCACGAGCTGGATCCATGCAGAGTAGTGAACCCTCTTCAAGCATTAGAAATCTACCACTCTCAAGAGGTGGATCACTGTGAGAAGGACTGTATGACTTGCGAGAGTCATTCGAGGAACATAAGCGGGAAGTGAAAAAGCATCACATGGGAATGCAGAAATTTATTAAATTTCTGACAAAGAGACTTAAACTGAAACCAACTCCAGCAGAGGCGGCAGATGCGACAGAGTGGGAGAACCCAGTCGTGGAGCCTCAACGATAGTCTATGTGATGACCTCGTCTGACACGGAGTAGCGGTCAAAGCTCCACTAAAGAACAGGAGGATACCAGTGTTGGGGATAGTAGAGATTTCTTAGGTTCAGACAGAAAATGGCTTCTGGGGATATCACCAAGCGACAACTAGTAACGTCGGGCGATAGTGAATTATATGTTATTTCCTGTTTTTGTATTCGATGATGAACACGTATTTGTAATAATTTCAGGGAACTATGTTGTGATGTGATATGATGTCAGTGAACTATGAATAAGTGTTTATAATATGTTCGTTATTTTAAGTTTAATTATAAATTTTGTTTTAATGTTTTAATTTTTTTTAATAATTTTTTTCATAATCCTTATGTGAATTCATCAGCTTGAAATGTCAAGGATTCCTAATTCTAGTCTTAACATTGTAAAACAGAAATCTGGAAGTGGTTTTGTGAAAATATTCGCAAGTTGTGAATCTATGCTTATAAAATTAACCTTTACTGAATTTTTCTTTATATGGTCTCTAATGAAATGATAGCGAACATCTATATGTTTAGATCTAGAATGATGAACTGAATTATTAGTTAAATCAATTGCACTTTTATTATCACACCTTAATTTTATAGTTTCTTGAGGTATTCCAAACTCTTCTAAGGTTTGTTTCATCCAAAAAGCTTGTGTAAAACAACTACCTAGTGCAATGTATTCAGCCTCGATAGTGGATAGGGCAACAGAATTCTGTTTCCTACTTGACCATGAAATAAGTGATGGGCCTAGAAAGTGACAAGTGTCACTAGTGCTCTTATGATCTAATGAACATCCAGCATAATCGGAATCAGAATAACCATGCAAAATGAAAATTTCATAATGTGGATACCAAAAACCTATTTTAGAAGTACCAATTAGATATCAAAAAATACGTTTAACCGCTTTTAAATGTGATTCTTTGGGATTAGCCTGAAATCTAGCACATAATCAAACTGCAAATATAATATCAGGTCTAGATGCGATTAAATATAAAAGTGATCCTATCATTCCTCTTTATAATGTCTGATCTACAGATATTCTACTTTCACCTTTTCCTAATTTCAAAGAAACACTCATAGGGATATTTGCTTGCTTTAGATTTTTAAATCCAAATCTTTTCAAAACATCATGAATATATTTAGATTGACAAATAAAAATAACAGCATGTCTTTGTGTAATTTTAAAACTAAGAAAATAAGTAAGTTCTCCTACCATGCTCATTTCAAATTCATTTTCATAATTTTTACTGCATTATCACATAACTCTTCATTAGTGGCTTCAAAAATAATGTCACCAACATAAATTTGCAAAACTATTAAATCATCATGAACATGCTTAATGAAGAGTGTACAATCAACACTACCCATTTTATAATCATTTTTTTTAATAAATATAAAGTCAATATATCATACCATGCTCGGGGTGCTAGCTTTAAATCATAAAGGGCCTTTTCTAATTTATATACATAATCAAAAAAAATTCATTAACAGAGCTTGGAGGTTGTTCTAAATAAACCTCTTCCTTAATATACTCGTTAAGAAAAGCAATTTTTACATCCATTTGAAACAATTTAAATCTTTTAAAGCTAGCAAATGCAAGAAAATTTCGAACTGCTTCTAAACGTGTTATGGGTGTAAAAGTTTCATCAAAATCTATCCCCTCAATTTGAGAATATCTATTTTATTTTTAAAAGTCCATTTTACACCAATAACAAGATGATTTGATGGTCTTTCTACTAGTTTCCAAATCTTATTACATTCAAATTGCCTAAGCTCTTCATTCATAACTAAAAATCAATAATCATCATTCAAAGCGGTTTGCACATCTTTTGGTTCTATATCAGATATCAAGTAAAGGTTTGTAAATAAATCATGTAATGATGAATGAGTGCTTACCCCTCTTGATGGTTCTCTAATGACCAAATCTTATGGATGATCTTTTGAAAATTTCAGTTCACTTGGAGGCACATATTCCACCACTTCTTCTTCTTCTGATTCTTCTTTATCTTCTTCTTTATCTCCAAGTACTTCATCATAATCCGACCTTGGTAGAGGAAAAGGCTCTTCATCATGACCTGTATTGTTAGTTTCTACACAAGAGAGAAGTTCATCAAATTTAACATGAATTGATTCTTCAACTATTTTTGTCCTCTTATTATAAATTCTATAAGCTTAAAGAGTATCCAATAAATATTTCTTCATCACATTTTTCATCAAATTTTCCTAAAGTGTCTTTAGTATTTAAAATGAAACATTTACATCCAAAAACTTTAAAATAAGATACATTCAGTTTCTTTTGAAAATATAATTCATAAGGTGTTAATTTCAAAAGTGGTCGAAGCATAACGTGATTAATAACGTAGTATGTGTAACACCCCAAAATATTGTAGGAGCGACGGGGATCGATTTTGGCCAAGACGAGTTTTTGGTGCAGGTGACACGGGCCCCGACACGGGCGTGTCGGAGGCCGTGTCGGGCGTGTCGAGCTCGGGCCGTGTCGTCGACCAGTTCAGGTCGACGATGGTCGAGTGGTGGAACACGGCTTAGGACACGGGCGTGTCCCAGGCCGTGTCACACCTGTGCTGTGCGGTTGGGTACACGGGCAGTGACACGGGCACGAACACGGGCGTGTCTAGCTTGACACGGGCGTGTCCGATGCCATGTCACCAAGCCGTGTACCCCTCTGACTGCAAAGTGTTGATTTATTGCACATGGGGGGCGTGACACGGGTCCCGACACGGGCGTGTCGCAGGCGACACGGGCGTGTCGGAGGCCGTGTCACATGCCGTGTGCTGGTTTTCAATTTGGGTCGAGATGGCGAATGAGCTATACGGCCAGGCACACGGCCGTGTGCCAACCCGTGTTCGGCCCAGATTTTATGATTTTGGATTTAATCCGGGCCGTTCATTTCCTTGGCTTTGGATCCGACGGTGGGGGGCTGCTCCTGGATGGTTTTAGCCGGGAATAGGGTTTTGAAACCCTTATTTCTCTTGGATAATCTCTCTCTAAGTTTTAGAGAGAGGGGAGAGCAAGTTTGGAGGAGGAGTCCAAGATCCGGCCGCCGGAAGAGCTTCGGAGCTCCGAATCGCGATCCGAGTCCAGATCCGCGGAGGCGATGCCGTTGCGGTGCTTTCCAACCGTATAGTTTTCGATGGCGTCGCGGAAGAATGCAAGGGTAACGATTTCTCATCCTTGGGCATGTGAAGCCCTCTTTTCCTTTGTATAGGAATCCCGCTCTCGCGAGTGAGCGAAGAGTTGGAGCGTTCCTTGGGGTAGATATGTGAAGTCCCCCTTATGTAGAGTCCGTATGCGAAAACGGACATAGGCATTGTGTGTGAAGCCTATCCGGACAAGTAGAGCCGGATCGGTGATGTTGCATTGCATATGAACCGGGGAAGACTCCGGGTGTTTGGGCGTTTTTCGGGTTTTCTACGTGGTAGATTGCATCAGGGAGCCTTGGAGATTAACTCCCAGGTGCACCCGGAAAACTGGGCAAAAGCGAGTTTTGCCAACACGGTGGCCGGGGAGCCAACGTGAACATAACCGGGTTATGTGATTATTTTGGCGGAAACGGGACTCGGTGAGTCTTGACCTGCGCATATGGCTTAAATTGCCGTTGCGATATGAGCACGGGTCAGGCGGAACCGTACCCGGTCTATGTCGTTCGGTAGGACCGTTGGCATGGATGAGGGTCTTCGGCGGTCTATGGCTTAAATTGTCGTGACCAAGGCCAGGAAGGCTTAATGCTCATATGGATGACTGTCCAAGAGGCGGTGGTGGATTGGGAACGTCTATGGCTTGAATTGACGTGACGTTGGCCGGTTCGCCGAGAATGTGCCCTGAGTGCACGGGGTGTGTGGCCGTGCGAGCCTACGCCTGTGTTGATGTGTATTCACATTAATATATTTCCTATACTAATAAAGTGCAGGGAAAGAGCATCGCCGCCCCGATTTTGGGGGCGGGATCGTTATAATTTGGTCAGCATTGCTGACCGTTACTTTTATTGGCCACCGGGCGGTGGTTTGTGCTTGCAGGTGCTGCGGAGCCGAGCGGAAAATAGCGGGCTAAAGCCCATGTTGCGGTGCTGGCCCTCGAAGGCCTAACCCTTTTTATTCTTTCTGTTTATTTCATGTATGGCCGGCCTGCGAGCCGAAGTATGTAAGACATGTTTTGTTAAGCAAACCTTGTAAGCCTTAAGGCCGGTACTTTTGTAGTTTCATTCCTATTGTTACTTCTGTAGTGGACATTCCTGCTTGGCAGGGTTCTTAAATTTGTGCAACTTAATAATTTGCTTCCGCTAGAATGACTCTGTGTAGGACGTTGGTGATTGGTTGTATGGTTTCAACGCGTAACCAACCGGTCTGTCCGTAGTATATGGCGTCGGGCCCCGGTCGGACCTACTGCTATATGCTATGCGACGGATATGGGTGTTACAAATTGGTATCAGACTTCTGGTTTCGGTCAGGCTTAAATGAATTCGTGGACGAATTCACTTTAAGGGGTGGTGAGCACATGTGTGCGTCACCGTTATAACATGAAAAGAACCCATGAATGACCACTTAGGAATGAAAATATACATGTTTGAGGAACCTGCGTGTTCCTATAATTGCTGTTTGCAGTAATTTTTGGGTCGCTTATCGGTGTTTTGCACGATTATAGGTGACCAGAAGTGGCGCTGGGCCGTCTGAACGGCCAGGTTCTGAGGCGAGCAGTGCGCCAAGCGATGCGCCTGCAACACCTCCGTCTGCCGAGACCATTAGGTTGGTGGCAGAAGCGGTCATGGCAATGATCAATGCGCAGCCTGCAAGGCAGGTGCAACAGCCTGCTCCTGCTATGGAGCAAGTACCGCTTCAGACGGCAGAGCAAAGGAGGGTTGAGCAAGTAGTTTTGGAGCCAGAGTTGCCTCGGAGAGCAACGGAAAGACAACTGAAGCACGTAATGGGCTTTCATCCACTGGTATTCACGGGGGCAGAAACCCCGACCCAAGCAGAGGATTGGCTCTCAAGGGTCAACAGGGTGATGACTGCGACGGAAACGGAAGAGTGGCAGAAGACCACTATAGCGACGTTCCTTTTGGATGGGGACGCAAGGTTATGGTGGGAAGGCCTAGAGCTACATCAGTTGCGGGGAAGGCCGTTGGTCGAAGTTCCGATGGAGGAGTTTGCGAGACTATTCATGGCTCGATACCTCCCCTCGGCACAGAGAATTGCGCTAGAAAGCGAATTTCAGAAGTTGGTGCAAGGGGATTGCACCGTTGATGAGTACCTCCACGAGTTTACTCGGTTGGGGAGATATGCCGGCGCTACCTTCGCAGACGAGGAGCGCAAGACGAGCCGCTTCTACGAAGGTCTAAGAGATGATCTAAGATTGCTACTGTCGGGGCCCAAGGCGCAGGGTTTCATGACCCTGGTCAGTTCGGCCCGGTCCTTGGAGAAGGACATGAAGAATGTCCAAGCGAAGAAGGAATCCGGTAGTAAGAAAGCGGAGTTCAAGGCACCGACTACGTCGAAGTCGGGCTACCGCAGATTCTATAAGAAAGCTAAGACGTCGGGTCCAGCTGCTTCAGGTGCCTCAGGGGCAACTACCAATCGAACCCCGGGCACTTGTTTCACGTGTGGAAAACCGGGGCACATTGCCCGTGATTGCTGGAGTGGATGCTCAAAGTCCGAAAGGAAACAAGGAGCTACCTATGAGGAGAAGGGCAAAGCGGTGGAGTCGACCACGTCCCACTATGCTCCGACTCAGCCTAGAGTCTATAACTTGGGCCAGCAGGAGGCCATCAAGCAAGCGGATGTGGTGACAGGTATGAGTTAATTTATAGCAAGTTAGCTTTAATACCGTTATCTATTGCTGGTTAGTATAATATTGTTTGTATAGGCTTTGTTGTGATTAGTGATAGTCCGGCACGGGCACTGTTCGATACGGGAGCTTCACACTCCTTCTTGTCCGAAAGCTTTATATCGCGCATCGGAGTCCCTTCTTCGATGGCGAAGGACAAGTTGGATGTGCTGCTACCGAATGGGTGCTCGATGCGTGCGGACAGGGTGTGCGCCGTAAAGGTTCACATTGGGAGCCAAGAGTTCGACTTGCTAGCATCATTGCTGCCGCTAGTAGAGTTCGACGTGATCTTTGGAATGGATTGGCTGTCAGAGCAGAAAGCTTGGATTGACTGTGACCGGAAGGAGGTCAAGCTGGGTGTAGGGCGGAAGACTACATTCGAGGGGTTAAAGGGGTCGAGCAGGACACTGATGTCTGCTCTTCAGGTGGTGAAGGCAGTTTGTGCTGGTGCAGAGCTGTTCTTCGCGATAGTGGGGGCTGTGGAGCCAAAGTCTCCGTTGGTTAGTATCCCCGTGGTTTGCGAATACCCCGATGTGTTCCCGGATAGTCTTCCTGGAGCCCCACCGCAGCAGGAGATTGATTTCACCATCGAGCTCGTACCGGGGGCCAAACCGGTGTCACGTGCTCCGTATAGGTTGGCGCCTAAGGAGATGGCAGAGTTGAAAGTTCAGCTAGAGGAGCTGATGGAGCAAGGGTATGTGCGTCCAAGCTCGTCGCCTTGGAGCGCACCGGTCCTCTTCGTTAAGAAGAAGGATGGTAGTATGCGGCTGTGTATCGACTACAGAGAGTTGAACAAGCTAACTGAGAAGAATAAGTACCCGATCCCGAGGATTGATGATCTCTTTGATCAGTTGGTCGGATCGTCGGTATACTCCAAGTTGGACTTGAAGTCGGGGTACTATCAGCTGAGGATCAGGGAGTGTGATATCCCGAAGACGGCGTTCAGTACGAGGTATGGGCATTTCGAGTTCACGGTCATGCCGTTTGGACTGACGAATGCGCCATCGGTGTTTATGGATCTGATGAACAGGACGTTCCGAGATTTCCTGGATCGCTTTGTGATCGTCTTCATTGACGATATTTTGGTGTACTCGCAGTGCGAAGAAGACCACTTCAAGCATTTGCATTTGGTGTTGGAGACTTTGAGGAGGAATGAGCTTTACGCAAAGTTCTCCAAGTGCGAGTTCTGGCTACCCTCGGTAGGGTTCCTTGGTCACATAGTGAGTGGGGAAGGTATAACGGTGGATCCGGCGAAGATTGTTGCGATACGGGAGTGGCCTGCGTTATCTTCTGTCGCGGAAGTCCGTAGTTTTCTCGGGCTTGCCGGATATTACAGGCACTTCGTAGAAAACTTCTCGCGGTTAGCATTACCTCTCACGAAGTTGATAAGGAAGGATCAGAAATTCTTGTGGACGCAAGAGTGCGTGCAAGCTTTCGAGGAGCTGAAGAGACGGTTGACCACGGCGCCAGTGCTTAGTTCGCCGAGTGGGACCGAGGGCTTCGAGGTGTATAGCGACGCTTCGAGTAGTGGCTTGGGCTGCGTGTTGTTGCAGCATGGGAGCGTGATAGCGTATGGATCGCGTCAGTTGAAGGTGCATGAAAGAAATTATCCGGTGCACGACTTGGAGTTGGCGGCCGTGATATTTGCACTCAAGTTGTGGAGGCACTACCTATACGGCGTAAGGGTCGATATATACACCGATCACAAGAGCCTAAAATACTTGTTGGATCAAAAGGACCTTAATATGAGGCAGAGGAGGTGGATGGAGTTCCTAGGGGACTACACCTTCAAAATACATTATGTACCCGGGAAGGGCAACGCAGTTGCGGATGCGCTGAGCCGCAGGGCTCCCGCCCAAGCCAACTGGTTGTCGGTGCATGATGAGCGGCTAGTACGGGAGTTGGAGGAGCTTGAGATCTGTTGCGTTGACAGGCAGACGAGCGCCAAAGCAATGTTAAACTGGACAGAAGTGCAGTATGACCTGGCTGACCGGGTTCGGCAGGCATTGGAGTTAGATGACTCCATGAAGGAGCTTTTGGAGGCCGCTCTGGATGGGTCAAATTCCCAGTTCTCGGTGGAAGATGGTTTGTTAAGGAAGGGACATCGGTTGTGCGTCCCGAGTGGGGGTAACCTCCGGGCGGAGTTGATGTACGAGGCTCATCATACCAAGTACTCAATCCACCCAGGGAGCACGAAGATGTATCGTGATCTCAAAAAGTTGTTTTGGTGGCCGGGGCTCAAGAAAGATGTGGCATTGTACGTGGCTAAGTGCCAAACGTGCGCCTTGGTGAAGGCAGAGTGCCAAAAGCCGGGAGGATTTCTGAAGTCTTTGCCTATACCGGAGTGGAAATTCGACGATATATCTATGGACTTTGTGCACGGGTTGCCAAGGTCGCAGAAGGGGAACGACGCCATCTGGGTGATCGTAGATCGGCTAACCAAGGTATCGCATTTTATTCCGCATAGGAAGGATGATCCGGTGGAGAAGTTGGCAAAGTTGTATGTTGACAATATTGTTAGGCTGCATGGGGTGCCCCGTAGCATTGTGAGTGATCGTGATGGGCGGTTCACGTCAAATGATTGGAGGTTAGTGCAGCAGATGCTGGGAACAAAGTTAAAGTTCAGCACAGCTTTCCATCCGCAGACGGATGGGCAGACCGAGAGGGTCAATAGAACGATGGAGGACATGCTACGCATGTGCGTTCTGGATTTCGGTAAGCATTGGGAAGACCACCTTTATTTGGTGGAGTTCGCGTACAACAACAGCTACCAAGCGAGTATACAAATGGCGCCCTTCAAGGCCCTATATGGTAGGAAGTGTCGCACGCCGTTATCGTGGCTTGAAACGGGTGAGGCAAGGTTGTACAAGAAGCAAGAGGTGGAGAGTGCTACCTCGTTAGTGCGGATCATTCGGGAGCGCTTGTTGATCGCTCAGGACCGGCAGGCGAAGTACTACAATGCCAAGCACCGGAACGTGGAGTTCGCGGTAGGCGATTGGGTATATCTGAAAGTGAAGCCGTTCAAGGGGGTTTCGCGGGTGAGATGCTTGAAAAAGCTGAGCCCAAGATACCTTGGACCTTTTGAGGTTCTGGAGCGAGTCGGCGAAGCGGCATACCGTTTGAGGCTATCGGAGGAATTAAGTGGATTACATGATGTGTTCCACATTTCTGTGTTGCGGAAGGCGGTGCAAGAGCCTTCACAGGTGATCGCAGTTGACCAAGTGCCGGTGGACGAAGGGTTGACGACTAGGGTCAAGCCCATTCGTATCGAAGATGTTGAGGTCAAGAGACTCCGTAACAAGGAGATCCGGATGGTTAAGGTCCGGTGGGATAATTGCGGGCGTAAGGAGCTCTCTTGGGAACGGGAGCAGACTATGCTCGAGGAGTACCCAGAATTACTCCGCTCAGGTACTGTTTTTCGTTAAGTCCTGTTTGTCCTTTATTAATTTCGTGGACAAAATTCTTTAAGGGGGGTAGAATTGTAACACCCCAAAATGTTGTAGGAGCGACGGGGATAGATTTTGGCCAAGACGGGTTTTTGGTGCAGGTGACACGGGCCCCGACACGGGCATGTCGGAGGCCGTGTCGGGCGTGTTGAGCTCGGGCCGTGTCGTCGACCAGTTCAGGTCGACGATGGTCGAGTGGTGGAACACAGCCTAGGACACGGGCGTATCCCAGGCCGTGTCACACCTGTGCTGTGCGGTTGGGTACACGGGCAGTGACACGGGCACGAACACGGGCGTGTCTAGCTTGATACGGGCGTGTCCGATGCCGTGTCACCAAGCCGTGTACCCCTCTGACTGCAAAGTGTTGATTTATTGCACACGGGGGGGGCGTGACATGGGTCCCGACACGGGCGTGTCGCAGGCGACACGGGCGTGTCGGAGGCCGTGTCACATGCCGTGTGCTGGTTTTCAATTTGGGTCGAGACGGCGAATGAGCTACATAGCCAGGCACACGGCCGTGTGCCAACCCGTGTTCGGCCCAGATTTTATGATTTTGGATTTAATCCGGGCCGTTCGTTTCCTTGGCTTTGGATCCGACGGTGGGGGGCTGCTCCTGGGTGGTTTTAGCCGGGAATAGGGTTTTGAAACCCTTATTTCTCTTGGATAATCTCTCTCTAAGTTTTAGAGAGAGGGGAGAGCAAGTTTGGAGGAGGAGTCCAAGATCCGGCCACCGGAAGAGCTTCAGAGCTCCGAATCGCGATCCGAGTCCAGATCCGCGGAGGCGACGCCGTTGCGGTGCTTTCCAACTGTATAGTTTTCGATGGCGCCGCGGAAGAATGCAAGGGTAACGATTTCTCATCCTTGGGCATGTGAAGCCCTCTTTTCCTTTGCATAGGAATCCCGCTCTCGCGAGTGAGCGAAGAGTTGGAGCGTTCCTTGGGGTAGATATGTGAAGTCCCCCTTGTGTAGAGTCCGTATGCGAAAACGGACATAGGCATTGTATGTGAAGCCTATCCGGACAAGTAGAGCCGGATCGGTGATGTTGCATTGCATATGAACCGGGGAAGACTCCGGGTGTTTGGGCGTTTTTCGGGTTTTCTACGTGGTAGATTACATCAGGGAGCCTTGGAGATTAACTCCAAGGTGCACCCGGAAAACTGGGCAAAAGCGAGTTTTGCCAACACGGTGGCCGGGGAGCCAACGTGAACATAACCGGGTTATGTGATTGTTTTGGCGGAAACGGGACTCGGTGAGTCTTGACCTGCGCATATGGCTTAAATTGCCGTTGCGATATGAGCACGGGTCAGGCGGAACCGTACCCGGTCTATGTCGTTCGGTAGGACCGTTGGCATGGATGAGGGTCTTCGGCGGTCTATGGCTTAAATTGCCGTGACCAAGGCCAGGAAGGCTTAATGCTCATATGGATGACCGTCCAAGAGGCGGTGGTGGATTGGGAACGTCTATGGCTTGAATTGACGTGACGTTGGCCGATTCGCCGAGAATGTGCCCTGAGTGCACGGGGTGTGTGGCCGTGCGAGCCTACGCCTGTGTTGATGTGTATTCACATTAATATATTGCCTATACTAATAAAGTGCAGGGAAAGAGCATCGCCGCCCCGATTTTGGGGGCGGGATCGTTATAATTTGGTCAGCATTACTGATCGTTACTTTTGTTGGCCACCGGGCGGTGGTTTGTGCTTGCAGGTGCTGCGGAGCCGAGCGGAAAATAGCGGGCTAAAGCCCATGTTGCGGTGCTGGCCCTCGAAGGCCTAACCCTTTTTATGCTTTCCGTTTATTTCATGTATGGCCGGCCTGCGAGCCGAAGTATGTAAGACATGTTTTGTTAAGCAAACCTTGTAAGGCCTTAAGGCCGGTACTTTTGTAGTTTCATTCCTATTGTTACTTCTGTAGTGGACATTCCTGCTTGGCAGGGTTCTTAAATTTGTGCAACTTAATAATTTGCTTCCGCTAGAATGACTCTGTGTAGGACGTTGGTAATTGGTTGTATGGTTTCAACGCGTAACCAACCAGCCTGTCCGTAGTATATGGCGTCGGGCCCCGGCCGGACCTACTGCTATATGCTATGCAACGGATAGGGGTGTTATAGTATGCAGTACTTATAGCTTCAGCCCAAAATGATCTAGATAATTTGTACTCAGATAACATAGTACGAACTAGTTTTTGAAGAGTCCTATTTTCCGTCTTCATCACACCATTTTGTTGCGGTGTGCGAGGAGCGGAAAATTCATGTTTAATTCCTAACTCATTGTAAAAAGATACAAATTTATCATTATCAAATTCACCTGCATGATCTGAACGAATGCATTTTATTTTTAAATCAAAATCATTTTGAATATGTATACACAATTTAGAAAATTCTACGAATGCATCAGATTTCGACGTTAAGAAAGTTGTACAACAAAAACGAGAATAATCATCAATCAAAACAAAAGTGTATTTTCTATCTCCTAGACTTTGTGTAGTAACTGGACCAAATAGATCCATATGAATCAATTGTAAAGGTCTAGTAGTAGAGAATAACATTTTTATTTTTAAATGAAGACTTTGAAAATTTACCTTTTTGACATGGTGAACATAAAGAAGATAAATTTCCACGTAAAATAGGTAAACCATTAATTAATTTATCTTGTGACAATTTTAAGATTAACTTGGAACTTGAATGTCCAAGTCGCATGTGCCATAAATCTAACTCTTTATTTTTGGACATAAAACACTTTAATGATGAATGTGATAAATCATGAAATTTTATCATGTAAACATTTTGAGATCTAGGTGTAGTAAGAACAACATTATTTGTTTTGGAATCAAAAATTTTGCAAAGGTTTGTAGAAGAGTCAAATAAAACATTTAGACCAATATCGCATAATGGACTAATTGAAATTAAATTATGTTTTAAACTTTTCACATACAAAACATTTGATATAGTAAAAGAGTTGTTACCTACTACTCCAATGTCAATGATCTTTCCTTTACTGTTGTCGCCAAAAGTAACTACTCCTTTTTCCATTTCAAGGCTAAGGAACTTTGACTTATTTCCCATCATGTGCTTGAAACATCCTAAGTCCAAGTACCACACATTTTCCTTGTCCTTAGCCCTTCAACATACCTAGAAAGAGGATGAGAGTAAAGATTTGGTTACCCAAGTGGTGTCTCCCATAGAATAGGTGGACGCCTTAGGTACCCTGATTTGTTTAACAACACAGTAACCTGTCTTCCTATAGGTGTGAGTGGTGTGACAAAATTTATTACATTTGGCACAAGTGATAAATGAAGTTGAATGATTTTTCAAAACCTTTTGTGACTTCTCGCTGGAAGTATTAGTGACAACAGATTTTGTATTGTTACTCGAAAAAGGCAAATTTTTGAACTTTTTGCTATCGTCGGGCGATAGCTTCCAAAAGTGTATCCGAGCCCAAATTTCGCCGAACCATAGCATTGGTTCGCCAAAATCATGTCCAGTGATTTTCAGCCCACCCCAAACTTTTTAATGGCCTTTTCTAAATAACAAACTCGGGCTCTCAAGGTGGTGTTTTCAGCGACTAATATGGCGCACCGGTTAGCAAAGGTCTTTTTACTACCTTCTACTTGAGATTGAGAAAATTTTAAAGATCTTCCAAACTCCCCTTTTTTTCCTTTGTAAGGGAATTAACATGAAGTAGGGATTTAGCAAGATCTTTTCTAGTTCTTGTATTTTTGTCAAAGAGTGACAATCCACTTGACAAGTCACTTTCTCCTTACCAAGTACTTTTAATTCAGTTGTTAGTTATTTATTTTCTTTTAACAAAACTTTAATTTCAGATTTAAGTAATTTAATTTCAGTTAAGCTTTTGTCAAAATATTTACAAGATCTTAAGAATTCATAATATAAATTATCATAAGTCAGAGGAGTTACCTCCATGTCGCTCTGGATACTGCACTCGTCATCAGATGATGAGATGCTCTTTCCCATCAAGCACATGTTGGTCTCCTCTTCAGTTTCTGAACTTGAACTGATCGACTCCTCCGATGTGATGTCATCCTAGGTTTCAGTCTTCCTAACTTTCTTCTTATCCTTCTTTATGTGCCTCTTCTCTTTCAGCCCTTTTAGATATTTTTGACTTGCTCCTTATATGTCCAATTTTTCTGCAATGGTAACACTCAGGTGGTGGATGCTCTTCATCATCCTCTCCATCAACTTTGGCTTTTCCTTTCTTGTTGAAAAACTTTCTGAAAGAATTTCTTCTTTCAGGGTTTCTCATCAATCTTTTGAACTTTTTCACAAACAAGCTCTCCTCATCTTCTTCATCATCCTCGTCAGACTCACTTTCCGCTTCCTTCTTGGACTTCAACACCAATGCTTTCTTTCTCGGTTCCACATTGTACTCTTTTTGTTGAATCGTCAGTTCCACCTCATGAGTTTTCAGATTTCCTATAAGATTTTCAATTTGAAGAGTCTTTAGATCATGAGACTCCGAGATGACAGTCACTTTTGTATTGAACTTTGGGGGAAGCGATCTAAGAATCTTCCTTACTAAATCACCATTTGAGAAACTCTTTCCAAGAACCTTAGAGTCATTCACAATTTTGCTGAATCTTGTATACATGGAGTCTATGTCTTCATCAACTCCATCTTGAATTTTTCAAACTCTGATTCTAATTGGAATAGCTTTGAGTCCTTCACCTGCGATGTACCTTCATGAGTAATTTCAAGTAAATTCCAAATATCATACACAGTTTCACAAACATAAACTCGATTAAACTCATTTCTATCTAACGCACATAATAAAGAGTTCATTGCCTTAGCGTCATTTTTACACCTTAGCTTATCAACGTCATCCCATTTGTCCTTGGGTTTTTCCATGGTGAGACTTCCAACTACGGTTGTAGGTGGAGTGTAGCATTGTTCTATCATTCCCCAAACTTCAATATCTAAGGAGATTAGAAAACATCTCATTCGAGTTTTCCAATAGTTATAGTCCGCGTCAGTGAACAAGGGAGGTCTACTAATACCTTTCCCCTCAGAAAACGCGTGATCATTATGCGCCATTACTCCCGATGGTGAAACCGTTTGGAGTAACCTTCCTCTGATACCACTTGTTGGATCGTGAGGCGCCCTTGGGGGGGGGGGGTGAATAAGGGTTAACAAATTTTTTCCTTAAACAAATTTTCTTTGATGAACTAATTGCTAAAATAAAAGCTAATTTTTCATAATCAAAGATTAACACTTAGAAAAACATAAGAATAAGAATGATGATATTTTATTTCCCAAATGTTAAAACAAAATACAACGTATCTCTATAGAGCTAGAGATCAAGGATATGAAAAATACAAACTTTTGTTTTCATTGGTCCTTCTAACAAGAACCGGCCGGCTATAGCTTATCTCTCCCTAGATCTTGCTACTAGCCTCCCCTTAGATCTTACCACGATCTAGTCATTGCACACAAGACAGCGAAAACTCCCTAAGTCACACAAGGACCTAGACGCCAACACAAGGTGGCGACTTCCTCCTAAGTCACACACGGACCTAGACGCAAAACACAAGGCATCGATTTCCTCTGTCAATTACAATGAAGAAAAATAATTACAAAGAACACTTTCCAGAATTAAAACTCTCTCTTAATGAAGCGCTGAAGATGCCGACGAATCCTTATCAGGGTTGCTTCAGATACCGTGTACGAATCATTGCTTTTCCGCGCTTGAACCTTCTTGGCAAGATGACGTTTTTCTGGTTGCTAGAGCTCTTTGGACAGGATGCGCGGGAAGGAACACTCCAGAAATTGAAATTCGTAATCTCCTTAGAAAAATGAGCCTTTTTTATATTTTAGCGCCATCACTCGGCGATATTGGGTATCACCTACAGGCGATATCCTCTCTGACTGGCACGTGTCCCATGATTCGAAACTTCTGCAGGCTGAATTTGTCGTAGCCAATCGTGCGTTATCGCCTGAGCGATATCGATATCGCCGGGCGATATCGACTGTAACTGCACGCCGTGGAAATAATGTTGTAACTGCCCATTGAGCTATCGCCTGTTGGCAATAGTGGATATCGCCAAAACTCTTCTGTTCAAACTCGAATCAAATCCCAAATGATTTTAGTGTTAGACCTTTGATATCTGCACATCATAAACATCATATGATCAATTACAAACGAGATTTGTTATTAACAAACCAAGAAGCGCGAAACGCATGCTCCAACAGGCTCTGTCAAGAATATCGAGCACCGGAGCTCCCGAACGGGCGGCCGAAAAGTTTTAGTTGAAAAGTTCTCCGCCTCTCTCTCTCTTTGGTTTCAGGTTGGCTTGAGGAAGAAGAAAAGCTTTGAAAAGCTAAGACTACAGCTAACCCCCTTTAATATAATTAAAGAAGAGATCAATTTCTAAGACAAACCTTTTAATTTATTTGGTCAACATTTCCAAGGCTAAATTTTTCATTCATTTCTTTTTTTTTGTCTGATTTAAATTTTGAAGACAAGAATTTCTTTTATAAGGCAGAGCTCTCATTATTTTTAAATAATTTAAAATTAAAATTTCAATTAGAGACCGGGGACCAAACTCGCACTGAATCTATAGAAAAAGCACTAACAACGGTGCTCCGTTAAGTCCGCGTAAACATATTGCCCTTACTTCAAAATTACCCAAGTTGGAGATTAAAATTAATTATCGAAAATTCATGGGCATTACGAGCAATACCAACAGGAGGGAGATCGAGGACGAGCGTAGAAATCTCGCCATCGTCGACGAGATGGGGGGCTATACGACAGTGGAGGAAAAATCTCGTCGGCAGAGGGAGGACAAGCGTCTGAGAAGAATCGTCGGGGTAGGCGTTGATGGTGTCAACGAGAGGAGAACAAGAGTTGTCGCACGGAACCTAGGGCTCGAGCAAAAATCTGCTGCGGGGGTAGTCGTGTAACGACTCCACCCGTTAAATAACATATAATAGAAGGTCCGGCCGGGGCCCCACACTATATGCCACAAATAGACGGTGAGGTCACAGGATAATACCATCAACGCATCCTAACACAAAGCATGCAAGCGGAAAGTTACATAATTAGCTGAACTCATACCAGGAATATCCACTATATATATAAACCAAAGTTATATACAACCACTCCAACGAGGGGATAACAAATACTACAGTTTGGCATTAAGGCCTTATAGTTCCTCTTTAATCAGTATGGTTTACAGACATCGGCGCGCAGGCCGGCCATACATGAACAAAAGAAAGGACATTAGCTAGCCTTCAAGGGCTAGCAGCAACATCAACAAGAGCGGCAACAGTAGCAGTAGGGACATCATCCATTCACTTCCGGCTCGGCTCTCCAGCACCTGCACAGGGACAAACCACCCAAACGGTGGCAAACAAGGCAACGGTCAGCATTCAGCTGACCAATTTATAACAATCTTACCCCTTCCCGGGGCAGTGACATTCCTTCCCTACAGAGCATTATAGCAATTACAAATATCATACATATTGTACTCTCCCGCACAAGCAATCCATCACAACCGTCAGCCACCCGGCCCGACGATCTGTGCTCTCAGGCACACATTTGGGTACACCGGTGAACCGGGATTAACACCATTGAGCATTTAGTCTTACTGGCGCGCAGGCCTAAGACTCTCACTATGCTGCTGACGAAAGCCCAATGCCTTGGCACTTCCTTGTACAGCCAACATAACGCAGGTACAGATCCGCCACCCCCCGTTGCTCAAATCGCATTGCCATCACCAAGCACATCGTGCTTGCGGCTATAATAAAAGACGCTGGTCGGCTTCACCTTTCCTGTTCGGCACGAGGCCTTTTAGAGCTCGCAGCTCTCAATCGCCATCACGTCCGCCAAGGACTGGCGTCACATTAGCCACACTGCACACATAGGACTGGCTTCATTGTCCATCAAGGACTGGCTACGTCGTAGCCATAGCATAAACAACACAAGGGCATTTTCCTGAAATTCCACATTCCAGTACTTCCTACTACTCCCCTTCAGAGGCACAACCCAACGACCCCACTAACTACACGAGTATATGTGGAGTCTTCTCCGGTGCGTCAATGCAACATCACCAATCCAGACCAACCTGTCCAGATGGGCTTCACACAGCATGTCTATCCTGTACTACACACTTCCGGGTCTAGATGCAGACTCAATAGGGGATAGTAACTATCAATCCACTGGAATCACTCACTCTTCCCACCTTTTGGTGGAGAGGATTCCTTACTCATGCATAAAGAAGGACTTCACATGTCCAAGAAGGAAGATCGTTACCCTTGACGATCTCTTGGGAGCCATCGAAAATCTGGTCGGTTGGAAAGCACCGCAGTAGCTTTGCCTCCACAGAACTAGCCTCGGATCTCGAATCGGACCACGGGAGCACCACCAAAGCCTTGCTCTTCTCCTCCTTCTCCTTCCTCCAAGCTCTCTCTTTTTCTCTCTTTATAAGAATGAGAGAAGAGGCCAACACTCAGCCTTATCACTACAGGAAGGCACCTGGGCCATTGGATCCAAATAGAAATAATTGGATGGCCGAGATCTGCCCAAAAATCCAAATTTGACTTGACACGACCTGTGACACGCCCGTGTCCCCCAAGAGGCACACGAACCGACTCAAACTGAACCAGAACACGGCTCCAACACGCCCGTGTCACAGGGCAGACACGCCCGTGTCAACTTTGACACGGCCGTGTGACTGGCCGTGTCACCCATTTGACACAGGATCAAATCACCAGAGAAGGACGCGGCTAAGGCACACGCCCGTGTCCTTGGCCGTATACCCAACACACCCCCAGTGACACGCCTGTGTCTCTGGGCGTGTTCCACACTCAACGCCACTCAACACCACTCAACGCCATATCACTCAACGCCACTCAACGTCGCTCACTATTTACCGAGCAGGACACGCCCTGGGACACGCCCGTGTCCCAGGCCGTGTTGTTATCTCGAGAAATCGAGTTGAAGTTTACAGAAAAGGACACGCCCGTGTCCCAGGCTGTGTACACCAGACACGCCCTGGGACACGCCCGTATCCCAGGCCGTGTCACCCAGCCTGACTCCAACTTAAGGTTTTGGGGTGTTACAATCCTCCCCCCCTTAAGATAAATTTCATCCCGAAATTTGTACTCTGCAAAGAAACAAAAATCACAAAACTATTACGTTAAACAATCTGTTATAACAAAATGTACACAGTCAACAGTTTATACAAAAAGTTTGGAAAACTCAGCTCGCATGGTCTTCTCTTGCTCCCATGTTAGCTCCTCACGGCCACAATTGTCCCACCGAACTTTGACCATCCCGATTATCTTGTTCCGCAACTGTTTCTCGACTCGATCCTCGATCCGAATGGGTCTAACCTTCGTCGTTATCCCATACTCGACCGGTACACGATAACTCTCAACTACTTGAGCTGGATCCTTGATGGCTTTGCGAAGTACTGAGATATGGAATACATCATGTAATCCACTCAACTCTGCTGAAAGCGCTAGCCGATAAGCAGCTTCCCCAACTCGCTCTACCATTTCAAACGGACCAAGGTATCTGGGACTTCGCTTTTTCAACCGCCGAATCCGAGATACGCCTTTGAATAGTTTGATCTTCAAATAGACCCAATCGCCCACCGCGAACTCCACATTTCGATGCTTGGCATTGTAATATTTCGCTTGTCGATCCTGGGCTATCAATAGCTTTTCCCGAATAGAGCGTATTATCGAGGTAGCTTCTTCGACTTCTCTTTTCCCATTCAGTTTTGATTCGCCAGCTTCTGCCCAAGCTAAAGGTGTACGGCATTTACGACCATATAGAGCCTCAAACGGTGCCATACCGATGCTCGCTTGGTAACTGTTGTTATAGGAAAATTCTACCAAATAAATGTACTCTTCCCATTTCTTACCGAAATCCAGGGCGCACATACGGAGCATATCTTCCATTGTCCTGTTGGTTCGCTCAGTCTGGTCATCCGTTTGAGGATGAAAGGCCGTACTGAATGCTAATTTTGTGCCCAACATTTGATGAATTAGCCTCCAATCCGTTGAGGTGAATCGCCCATCACGATCACTGACAATGCTCCGAGGAACATCGTGCAGTAGAACAATCTGTCCACATAGAGCTTAGCAAAGGTTTCCACTGAATCATCTCACTTGTTTGGAAGGAAGTGAGCCACTTTTGTCAACCGGTCTACAATCACCCAGATAGAATCATGACCGCGTTGAGATCTCGGTAACCCGTGCACGAAATCCATTGAAATGTCATCAAACTTCCACTCTGGAATCGGTAACGACTTCAGGAAACCACCAGGCTTCTGGCATTCCACTTTTACTAAAGCACAAGTATGACATTCTGCCACATAACATGCTATGTCTTTCTTTAGCCCGGGCCACCAGAACAACTTCTTCATGTCTCTGTACATTTTTGTGCTCCCAGGGTGAATTGAGTACTTGGCAAAATGCGCTTCATACATCAACTCTTCTCTCAGCTTCCCGGTACTTGGGACGCACAAGCGACCATCTTTTCGTAACAAACCATCATCCCAGGAGAATTGGTCACCAGGACCATCCTTCGCATAGCGTTGGAGACTTTCATCAAGCTCCGTTGCTCGTCAAACCCTGTCCGCAAGGTTATATTGTACCTCCATCCAGTTCAAGCATGCGTCGGTCATAGCATCCTTGTCAACACAAGATATCTCTAACGCTTCCATCTCCTGGATTAGCCGCTCATCATGTCTCTGCAACCAGTTTGCCCGTACTGGTGCCTTACGACTCAAAGCATCAGCGACCACATTTCCCTTTCCAGGAGTATAGTGAATATTGAAAGTGTAGTCCCAAGGAACTTCATCCACCTCCGTTGTCGCATATTCAGATCCTTTTGATCTAACAAATACTTTAGGCTCTTGTGATCAATATAGATATCAACTTTAACGCCATAAAAATAGTGCCGCCACAACTTTAGCGCAAAGATTACCGCCGCCAACTCCAAATCGTGGATGGGGTAGTTTCGTTCATGCACCTTTAACTGGCGTGAGCCATAAGCAATCACTTTACCAAACTGCAGAAGGACACAGCCTAAGCCGCTCCCTGACGCATCACTGTAGATATCATAACCGTCTGTACAACATGGCGATGTTAACACAGGCGTCGTGGTCAAACGACTCTTTAGCTCTTCAAAAGCTCGCACGCATTCCGGTGTCCAAACGAACTTCTGATCTTTTCTCGTCAATATGGTCAGAGGCAAAGCAATTCGTGAGAAGTTTTCCACAAACCGTCTATAGTAGCCTGCCGGACCAAGGAAACTCCTGACTTCTGCCACTGAAGACATCACTGGCCAATCCCATATGACACTTATCTTTGCCGGATCTACTGCTTGTTGGAGTTACCATGGTGATCTAGAAGTGGTCAAACATGTAATCTCACTGCCAACACGATATGAGCTTGTAGGGTCGCACATAAGAGCATATGGAGAAGTTAGAAGATTGACTATGTTGGTAAGGGTTACAAATCACCATATAGAATGGGGTCAGGCAAACATTGCCAAGGAGGTTCGTCAAGAATGATTCATGGAGAATCATTCGTCGAGAATGATTCGTCGAGAATCATTCGTCAAGAATGATTCGTCGGGAATCGTCGAGTATGACTCGCCGACTAAGGCAAATTCGTCGAGAATCGGTCCGTTGGATTCCCGACGAATGGTGATACTCGACGATTCTAGCTGATGATTCTCGACGATTCTGCAGCTGTGTCTCAACGATTCTACAACTGAGTCTCGATGATTCTGCAGATGATTCTCGTCGATTCTGTAAGCTGATTCTCGCCGAACCTAGAGCTGATTCTCGCCGAACGATTCAGAAACCCTATTTTGGGTGGTCTGCGGATAGCGAAATTCCTAGGTATGTTTATATACCTTTGGTATAAATTAGGACTTAGGATTTTGGGAAGCTAAGATTTTTCTCCTGTGGCCGAATCGAAGCCGACGGAAGTGTTCCGCCGTTCTGTCGGCCCGCCGCATCCCGAACCCCGCCCGACGGAAGTGTTTCGCCGCCTAGTTCGCTCCGCCGACCTCCTCCTCTCCGACGATAGTCGCCGGTGCTGCTCTTCCTGGAGCGGACCTAGCAGTCCGTGGAAGTGCAAGGTGCAGTCAACCTACTTTCCCGATCTTTCGTGCGACGAAGCTCGGTGTTCTCCAACTCGTGTGGATTTCTGCAGAGACGTAGACGCTATTCTACGTGGAACTCGCCACCGACAAGGACTCATATTTTGGAGCATCATTATTGAGTTGTGACTCAACACCGCTAAGGTAATTTTACCTAGTTGTTTGCTAACTTCTTGATTCAATATTCATGGCCCGATCCCAATCTCTTTTGGGTTGTTCTTGATTTTATTACTTCCGCTGCGTGCAAAAGTATTGTGCCAACCTCATAGAGAAACCCAACAGTGGTATCAGAGGGAGGTTTCAGCCATGATTGTTGTATTGAAAGTTAGGTTATTCCAGTACGTGTAAACCTAGGGATTTAAAAGTGTTCTAAATGTCTAGATTTAATCCTGGAGCATCAATTGTTGATGATTTTTCCAAGGGAAATCGGTGGGCCCATAACCCACAGGTTAGGGGCTCTGCCCTTAGAACCCTGCCAGGAACGTCTGGGATTTCGTGGTAATTTCTAATTGTTAGAAATTGTTGTCTCCTTAGCAGTAACCGTCCCTCGAGTGATTAATGAACCCGTGTATTATTTTGAATCTTTAATCCAACAATGAGAGACGAGCTTGTCTACTGCTTTAAGTTGAGTTGTCTTTGCCTTTGTCCAATGCATGCAAATCTAAAGATTTGGAAGAGTCCGGATGCTCAGATTCAGCCCTTCCTTCTATCAAATGTTGATAGTGCCGTGTTGTGCACATAAGGGATGCATGTGGATTTTAGAAAAGTGTTTTTCTTTGGATGTGCACATTGATCAAATGTTGATCATGGTTAATTGTTAACCTATTATCAAAAATCCCTTCATCAAATATTAAGTGTTCGGATGCCTTCCGATGGATGACACTCTTCCTGCCTCGATCGATGAAGTGTGGGCTTGCCAAAGCAAGGTGCATTAATCTATCTTGGTAAGAGTGCGAGCGAATAATTGTGATATCCCACTGTCGACATCGGGTATAACTTAACTAGGTGAAGTGCCTAGAGGCATAGGGTTGGCATGCACCATATGATGGATGCGAATAAAGAGTTATTCACCAACCATACAAGAATTGCATGAGGATGCAATTGGCAAGCGTTGCCTACCTAAATAACCACATCGTGAGAGAAAAGCCAAAGCTGACTCATTGTGTTGGTGAAATACGGATCTTGTCCACTAAGAGAGTAGCTCGCATGAACTCTCCGAATTGATAGTGAGGGCTATCATTTCGAATAAAATAGTGGGAGTTTTAATTGAAGTCCAAATTAAAATAAATTGTATTTTGAAATTTTGGTACTGATATTATTCTGCATGAAATCTTGTAGAATTCCATGGCAAGTGGTTCTCACTCCATTCTGTCTCTGAGAGCCATCCTTGAGAAGGATAAGCTCAATGGGACTAACTATATGGACTGGTATAGGAACCTGAGAATTGTTCTCAGGCAAGAGCGAAAGCTCTATGTCTTGGAAGAAGAAGCCCCCGAGGTGCCGACCGGGAACTCTTCCCGTGCTGATAAGGATACTTATAAGAAGTATATTGATGACGCCTTAGACGTCGAATGCCTTATGCTTGCCACCATGAACTCTGAGCTTCAGAGGCAACATGAGAACATGGGGTGCAAGAAGATTGACGAGCATCTCAAGAAAATGTTTCAAGGGCAGGCTCGTCAAAAGAGTTTCGACGTCACAAAAGCATTATTTCAGTGCAAGATGGGAGTTCGAGACTCAGTAGGGACTCACGTACTTAAGATGATTGGGTATATAGAGAACCTTGAAAGGCTGGGTTTTCCTCTTGGTCAAGAGTTGGCCACAGATCTGGTCCTGCAATCGTTGTCGGACAGTTATGAGCAGTTTGTCTTGAACTACAACATGAATGAAATAGACAAGACACTGCCCGAGCTCCTAGGCATGTTAAGAACTGTCGAGATCAACATAAAGAAGGCCAAGCCTGCCAGCCCCATACTGATGGTGCATAAGGGCAAGGGCAAGGCCAAGGGTTCTAAGAAGATGAAGGTGGGACCTAAGTCACATCTTGAGCCCAAGTCTTCTACATTGAAGAAAAAAGAAGAGCACGGTGAAGGAAGGGAAATACCACCACTGTGGCAAGGCTGGTCATTGGAGGAGGAACTGTCCTTCTTACATTGAGGGTCTACATAAAATGAAGGAAGGTATGACTTCCGCTTCAAATATTTACGTTATAGAAATAAACCTCTATGCTCCTTCATCTTGGGTATTGGATACCGGATGTGGTTCACATATTTGTACAAATGTGCAGGAACTATAAATGAGAAGATTGTTGAGTAAAGGGGAGGTGGACCTGCGTGTCGGCAATGAAGCAAGAGTTGCTGCTGTAGCCGTAGGGGTTTACCGTCTTTCTTTTCCCAGTAGGCTTATAATAGAATTAGATAATTATTATTTCGTTCCGGCCATAACTAGAAACATTATATCTATTTCATGCTTGGACATGATTGGATTTTCTTTTATAATTAAGAATAACTGTTGTTCTATATTTAAGAATGATGTTTGTTATGTTGTAGCCCAATTGTTTAATGGTCTTTATGTTTTGAACTTGGACCATCTGATCTATAATGTAGAAAATAATAAAAGACTAAGAACAAATGACTCAAACCCTACATATCTATGACATTGTCGTTTGGGCCATATAAACGAGAAGCGCATATCCAAGCTCCATAAAGATGGACTTTTTGACTCATTTGATTATGAATCGTTTGAGCGATGCGAATCTTGTTTGTTAGGCAAGATGACTAAAGTCCCTTTCACTGGTTATACTGAGAGGGCTGAGGGTCTCTTGGGTATTATATATAGTGATGTATGCGGACCCATGAGTTCTATGGCTAGAGATTGGTATTTCTACTTCGTTACGTTTACTGATGATTTCAGTACATACGGATATGTGTATCTTATGAAGTGCAAATCCGAGACCTTTGAAAAGTTCAAAGAGTTCAAGAATGAAGTAGAAAACCAGTTGGGTAAAAGGGTTAAAGCACTCCGATCTGATCGAGGTGGCGAATACCTGAGTCATGAGTTCCGTGATCATCTGAAAGAGTGTGGTATTGTATCACAGCTTACTCCACCTAGAACACCACAACATAATGGTGTGTCTGAGAGGAGAAATCGTACTTGTTGGGTACATTGGAAAATGTGTACCTGATTTGAAGAAGCCCAACCTAGCTCAATGATATACATCATGTTGTATTTGATGTTGTTTTGAGTTGACATGTGCAGGTAAAGAATTGTTAAAGTTTACAGAAAAAATTCTAAGTCCAAGTGTCGACACAAAGGAACATGTGTCGTCACATAGAAGAAAGTTGTCGACACAACACTGGGAAAGTGTGTCGACACAGAAGGTGTAAGTCGACACTACTCTGGGAAAAAGTGTCGACACATAACATAGTCTACAACAACACTGGGAAAAAGTGTCGACACAGAAGAAGTCAGTCGACACAACACTGGGAAATTGTGTCGACTCAGAAGAAGTAAGTCGACACAACACTGGGAAATTGTGTCGACACAGAAGAAAAACGTCGACCTCAACATTGGGAGAATGTGTCGACACTGAAGAAAATAGTCGACCACAAGTTTGTCGTCACCAGCAGAATGTGTCGACACATAGTGAGTAAGTCAACACTTATTAAAGTTATGATTCTACAACAACTGTGTCGACACACAGGACTTGTGTCGACACACTGCAGAGTCAAAGACCAAGTTATTTTCAGAAGAAGATGTGTCGACACAAAGGCAATTTTGTCGACATCACTGAAGGCAGTGTCGACACCAAAGTTAATTGTGTCGACACAAATAGACAGATGGTCTCGACACTTTCTGACAGACTGTTTCAACACTAAGGCACAGGACTTGTTTGAAGACTTGACAGCTGTGGGTTATCACCAGTTAACTGAAGTTGTCAGACTTGTCAGAAAACGGTTAGAAACCGGATCAGCCGGTTACCATGAAGAATGTCTATAAATAGACAGATTCAGAAGGAGAGAAAAAAAAAAGAACAACACACACAATTAAGAAGATATAGAACTGATCCTTTGAAATACATTGGAGAAGGGTTATATTCTACTCATTTCAAGAAAGTGCTAGGCACTTAAGAAGATCTTCTCCGGGAGATCTAAGAAGACTATCTAAGGATAGATCTAAGAAGAGTTCTAATCAGAATTCAGAAGAATCATTCAAAGTTCTGGACAGAGAGAGATCAAGTCAGAATTTGAAGAAGAAGAAAGAATCCATCAGTGGATTCTCAAGAAGCTGTTTGGAATCAACTCAGCTAAGTACATTTTCAAGAAGCTTTGAAGAAGGCTAAGAAACAGTTGATTGCATCAGCTGATTAAGAATTGTCATTGCCTCTTCTCTCTCAACTTGGCAAGACAATTTAAAACAATCTTTTCTATATTTCTGTAGGATCTGTTTATACAGATCTGAGTTGTAAGCCTATGTTATAAAGGCTGAGTGTAGGAGTGTTGAACTCTGAGTGGTAGGGCTGATTGCCTGAGTGTAGGAGAAGGATATTCTCTGAGTTGTAGGCCTTGGGGCAAGGCTGAGGTAGGGCAGTTGTGCCTGAGTTGTAGGAACCAGTTGGGTTCTGAGTTGTAAGATCTATTGATCTGAGATAAGTGGAAGTTTGGCCGAATCTAGCATACAGCTAGATAGGTGAAGGGGGAAAGTGGATGTACCCAGACCTTGGGGAACCACTATAAAACATAGTGCAATCTGTGATGTGTTGTTTTCTGTGATTGCTGTGTTTTTGTATTAGTTAATAAATTGAATTCTGTCTAGAAGTTTTAGAAAAAGAAGCAGGACCTATTCACCCCCCCTCTAGGTGTTTAGGCTGCCTTGAAAGTTAAACTATCAAGTGGTATCAGAGGGAGGTTCCTCAAAAAGGACTTAACAGTCTGAGGTAGATCTGATAGGCAGAATCAAGAATCAAGAAGATGGGTTCTGGAGAGAATCATAAGGAGCTAGGGTCAATGAAATTACCCATATGCAAGAAGGAAATCTTTGGGATCTGGAAAGAAAGAGTCAGATTGTTTATGGAAGCATCTGACCCAAGGATTTACATCACAGTACAGGAAGGCCCCTTCATACCAATGAAGATATCTGTTCTTGATGCAAATATCCAAACACCAAAGACTTATTCTGAAATGACCAAGGATGAAATCATCTTGGCAACCATGGACAAAAGGGCACAGAACATCATTGTCAGTGCCATAGATGATTCAACATTTCAGAATCTGATTCACTGCAAGACCTCCAAGGAGATGTGGGACACATTGATTGTCTACATGGAGGGATCAGAAGAAGTAAGGCTGGACAGAAAATCTATGCTAAATCAGGAGTATGAAAGTTTTAGACAAGGAAAATCTGATAGCATAACTGAGTGCTATAAGAAATTCTATAGAATTGTGAATGAGTTAATTTCCTATGGAAGAGTCTTCAGTACCTATGAACTGAATGACAAATTCTTAAGATCCTTATCAAAGGATTGGGATACAAAGATCTGTGCCATAAGAGAAGTGGCAAAATTGGCAGAGATATCTCCTCCAACTCTGTTTGGAAAGTTGCTATCCTATGAAATGCAACTTATGGTAAGGAAGGAGGAGGAAAGAAACTCAAGAGGAGAGCATAGAGAAAAGACTGTGGCATTTAATGCTGAAGCCACCAGAAAGAATAGGAGGAAATCACCATCTCCTCCTAAGGAAGTTGAAGAAGGTAGTTCTGAAAATTCAGATAGGGGTTCAGTCAGCAGTGATTCAGATGCAGACTTTGCTGCATTCACTAGGCAATTTCAAAGGTTCTTGAAAAAGAAGCAATGGAAGTCTAGGCCTTCATCATCACAGCAAGTAGATGACTATTATCAGAAAAGAAGGTCATCTAGGAAAGAGAAAAGCAGGTCAAAGCCCAGCAAAGCCACTACTTCAAAGATTGTCTGCTATTGTTGCAATAGGCCTGGACATGTAGTGGCTGAGTGTCCTGACAAAAGGAAGGAATCTTCAGAAAAGAAGAAGACTTATCAGAAAGGCAAGAAGGAGAAATCCTTTGTAGCAAAGAAAGATAAAAGTCTGTCAGACCAGTCAACTTCAGAATCAGGATCTGAAGCTGAAGCATATATTGGATTATATGCTGCATCTGAGGAAGAGGAGTTTATGCAGTTGCTAGACTCCATCAATGAACATCAATGCATGGGTTTGATGACTAGATCAGAAGAGGACCTATGCCAAAATCAGTCTGGTCCTAATGAGGTAAACAGTCCTTCCAGTACATTTGTTTGTAGTACAAGTGAAGAATCAGCTACATCTGCATCAAGTGATGAAGATGCATCTGGATCTGAAGGAGATGTCTATCAATTGATAGACAAGTATGGGGACTTGTTGCAGGCCCTTAATAAAAGCAAGAACCTGGTTAAATCACAGGCTCAGGAAATTGCTGATCTAAGGGTTACAACAGCTGAGTTAGAAAAAGTCCTTGATCAAAAGTTAGCTGAAATTGCCAAGCTGAAAAATATAACTATTATTCAGATGGGCACAATTAATTATACTAATGATCAAGTAAAGAGTCTGGAGGACAGACTTAGAATTGAAAGGGATTTAGTGGCTAGTTACTCTAAGCCAAAATCTGTCTTACCCTTGATAGATGAATTTGTCACTCAGAAGGGTAAGGCTGGATTAGGATTTAAGGGTAACTCCAGGGCTAGCAGATTCAAGAAGAAAGGCAAAGCCCCTATTCAGCCACTAAACCTTTCAGTCCCCATAAGGTTTGGTAAGAAGAAAGTGCCTTCTAACATATATGATCATGAAGACATTCAGGATCATATCAAGACAAATGTTCTGAAGAACAAGGGTGTTAAGGCAAGCAGGCCTACCTATGGTCATAAGCCCTATGGTTTTAAGAAACCAGCAGGAGAAGTTGCAACAGCACCAGCAATGAACAGAAATGCTTCTGACAAGGATGTATCTAGATCTAGATACAATAAGTTTGAATGTTGGTGCTGTGGCAAGAGGGGTCATTTTGCATTGGACTGCTGGTATAACACAAGTGTTATAAAGAATAAGAGTCTACCTGTTAGAAGAGGTTATAATAACTTTATTAAGGCTAACCTGAACCAAGGACCCAAGACTTACTTGGGTTCTAAGGGTAAGTAATTCTGTATTGCAGGTGAATCCAAGTTACCATGCCCCTATATGGTACTTGGATAGTGGTTGTTCCAGGCACATGACTGGAACAAAGGGGCTGCTGAAGGAGTATTCATCTGTCAAAGATGGACATAAAGTGATCTTTGGTGGATCTGAAAAAGGAGTCATCAAAGGATTTGGTAACATCTCTTCAAACCTAATTACTATCACCCAAGTGGCCTATGTAAAAGGTTTGAAACATAATCTAATAAGCATAAGCCAGCTGAGTGATCTAGGATATGACATTTCATTTGGTAAGGATGGATGTCATATCAAAAGGTCAAGTGATCAAGAGATCATATTGACTGGGTATAGGAAGAGAAATGTGTATTGCCTTAATTTTGAATGTGAGAATAAGGCATCCCCCATTTGTCTTGTAGCTGATGACAATGCTTCTCATTGTGTTAAGTGGCACAAGAGATTGGCTCATCTAAACTACAAGACAATTGGCCAACTCTTTAGTAAAGAACTAGTGAGGAATGGGCCTCAAGTTAAGTGTATAAAGGAAGGGGTATGCTCAGCTTGTCAAAAGGGCAAGCAGACAAAAACCTCATTTCAAAGCCTTGAAAACAAGGATTCTGTGAGGTGCTTATACCTCTTGCATATGGATCTTTTTGGTCCTATGCCAGTTCACAGTCTAGGAAGGAAGGTCTACACACTAGTGGTTGTAGATGACTATTCTAGATTTACATGGGTGTTCTTTCTGAGACAAAAATCTGAAACCCCAAGTGTATTATTTAAGTTTGTAAAGCAAATTCAGAATGAACTGAACAGTACAGTGGTCAAAATCAGAAGTGACCATGGTACTGAGTTTCAATCTGAAAGCATGACAAACTTGTGTATAGACTTTGGGATTTTCCAAGAGTTCTCCTCACCTAGAACACCTCAGCAAAATGGAATTGCTGAAAGAAAGAATAGATCATTAATTGAAGCTGGTAGAACTCTATTGAGTGACACCTCTCTCCCAGAATATTTTTGGGCTGAGGCAGTTAACACTGCTTGTCATGTCATCAATAGGGCTTCTATCACCAAAAGCCACAGAAAGACTCCCTATGAGATTGTGAAAGGCAGAAAACCAAATCTATCCTATTTTAGGATCTTTGGCTGCAAGTGCTATATACTTAACAATGGTAAGTCTTATTTGACTAAGTTTGCTGCCAAATCCCAGGATGGGATATTTGTTGGGTACAGCACAAATAGTAAGGCCTATAGAGTCTTCAACTTAACTACTCAAGTTGTTGAAGAATCTGTGCATATTGTATTTGATGAAACAAGATTAATCAATTGTGAATTGTCTTGTAGATCAAATGACTCAACAGGTATAAGCAAGAAGATGGACAAGCTCTCCATTGCTGAAGCTTCAAAGGAAGAGGGAGCATTGGAAAATGAAGGCTGCTGTCCAGGGGGAGTACAAGAGATAATGGAAGCTGATGAAAACCAAGAGGAGCAGCAGAATGAAGAAGCTGGAGATGCTCAACCTGAAGGGAATCTACCTCCAGCTATAAGATATCTAAGAGATCATCCTACTGATCAGATCATTGGTGATCCAAGACAAGGAGTGCAAACTAGAAGCAGAAATCAAAGCACAGTTTTGCATTCTAGTTTCTTGTCTCAAATGGAACCTAAGAAGTTTGAAGAAGCTATCCAAGACCAGTACTGGATTGATGCTATGCAAGAGGAGCTGAATCAGTTCAGAAGGTGCAAGGTCTGGGAGCTTGTTCCTAAACCAAGAGGCCACAACATAATTGGGACTAAGTGGATCTATAGGAACAAGCTAGATGAAAGTGGAATAATAATAAAGAATAAAGCAAGATTGGTTGCAAAAGGATACAGGCAGGAAGAAGGGATTGACTTTGATCAAACCTTTGCTCCAGTAGCAAGGCTGGAGGCAATCAGAATGTTCCTTGCCTATGCAGCCTACCAAGACTTCAAAGTATACCAGATGGATGTAAAGTCAGCATTTCTGAATGGTGATCTTAAAGAAGAAGTATATGTAGAGCAGCCATCAGGTTTTGTAGATCCTCTTAAACCTGATTCTGTGTACAAGCTTAGGAAAGCTTTGTATGGGTTAAAACAAGCTCCAAGGGCTTGGTATGAAACCCTGTCTACCTTCCTCATTGAGAATAAATTCTCAAGAGGAAAGATAGACAAAACTCTATTCCTTAGGGAATCCAAAGGAAAGATCATCTTAGTCCAGATCTATGTTGATGACATAATCTTTGGATCTACTGAAAACAACCTTTGTAAAAAGTTTGCCAAACTTATGCAAGGGAAGTTTGAGATGAGCAGTATGGGAGAACTTAAGTTCTTCTTGGGACTCCAAGTAAGACAGACTGATGATGGATTGTCCATATCCCAGTCTAAGTTCACCAAGGAATTAATTAAAAAATATGGTATGGAGTCATCCTCCTCCATGAGAACTCCTATGGGCACAAGTATGCCAATATGCAAAGATGAGGCAGGTAAACCTGTTGATGAATCATTGTATAGAGGAATAGTTGGGTCACTACTATATCTCACTGCTAGTAGACCTGACATTATGTATGCAACATGTGTCTGTGCTAGGTACCAAGCCTGCCCTAAAGAATCTCATTATACTGCAGTAAAAAGGATTCTGAGATATCTAAAGGGCACTCCTACTCTAGGTCTTTGGTACCCTAGGAATAGAGATTTTCAACTAACAGGCTATTCAGATGCAGATTTTGCAGGATGTAGAGAGGATAGAAAGAGTACTACAGGTACTTGTCAATTCCTGGGAGGAAGACTAATATCTTGGAGTAGTAAAAAACAGACTAGTGTGGCAATTTCCACAGCTGAGTCAGAGTATATTGCTGCAGGAAGCTGCTGTGCACAGCTATTATGGATGCAGCATCAGCTTAAAGATTATGGTATTCAGGTAAGTAGAACACCCCTTTTATGTGATTCTAAGAGTGCTATTTCTATTGCTAATAATCCAGTTTCTCATAGTAGAACTAAGCATATAGAAATCAAATATCATTTTCTTAGAGAACATGTAGAAAAAGGTGACATCTCATTGGAATTTGTAAAAACAGATTATCAAATAGCAGATGTATTTACTAAGCCTTTAGATGAAACCAAATTCAATAAATTCAAAATTGAATTAGGTATGTTAACCATTGATTAATGTATTAAACAAAATCATTAACAATGCTATTGAAATGGTTAATAAGTAAGTAAAAGTAGTAACAACAATAATCAAGTGTTAAAAAGGACACATTGAAGTTACAGAAATTGGCTAAGTAAGAATGTGTCGACACATTCAGTAATAATGTGTCGACTCAGAGAAATTATGTCGACAAGTCAGAAATATTGTGTCGACACAGAGAATATGTGTCGACACTTAAGAGTTTTATTGTCGACTTAACCAGGAATGTAATGTCGACTCAACCAGAATTATGGTGTCGACACTTACAAAATATGTGTCGACACTTGTCTTAGTGTCGACACAGAATTTCTGTCTTTCTACTATATATCCAAGGTGTCGACATAACCACAAATTGGTGTCGACACATAGTAGACTGAAGAAATGTCGAGTTAATAGAAGCTTGTGTCGACACATTCCGTCTGTGTCGACACATTTAGACTGTCTTTGGCGCCTTTTGAACTTCTTTCAACAGAAGCTATAAATAGGTCAAAAAGCTCTTTGTGTCGACACGCTTTCAAGGTTTTCGAAACTCAAACCCTGTGTCGACAGTCTTTCTTTCTCTCTTCTCTCAAGCTTTCTCGACACAACGATGGCGCCAAGGATTGAAGACAATGTTAATGAAGGGTATGAGTTGGTGCGCCAGGCGTTTGCAGAGGCGCCGCCTGATGTTCAAGGAGTTATCACCCTTCTCTCTGCATCAGGGTTAGAATTTCTTGTCTCCGAACCATCCAAGATCTGGAAAAAGGAGGTGCATGAGTTCTTTATCTCAGCATCAGTCCATTCTACTGAACTCAAGATCAAGTCCATTGTTCACGGGACTAAGATTAAGATTACTCAAAGAGGTTTGAGAAAGTTTTTGCAATTACATGTGGCTGAAAATGAAGAAGAGGTTCCTAGTTCTAAGACAAGGGAAGCCCTTCAATGGTGTGGTTTGGATTCAAACATGAAGATTGGTGCTGCATTCAATAGGAAGGGTATGAATCAGCAAGGAAAGTTCTTGTCTGAAATAGTTGGGAAAGTAATTCTCTGCAAGACAGGTGGACATGATAGGATTTCTGCCTATATGTTCAACCTTATGACCAGGATTGTCTTTACAATTTCTACTGATTGGTCAGTAATCCTATTTGACAAGATTAAAGAAGGGATCAAGAAGCCCAACATGGCTAGGATCATAAGTCTATATCTCAATGGAGCAATTCCTGAAGTGATGCAGCAACTGCCAGGATCTAAAATCAATCATATGAGAAGGATGGACATGAGACTATTCTCCAGGTGGGAAAGGGTGCTGACTAAGGATGTGCCTGAAGGGAGCAGGCCAGACACCCCTGTGAGATCCCCTTCTCCAGCTCACGAGACTGAGCAACAACAAGAGGACCCACTAAGGATACAGAGTGAAGAACAACCTGCCTCCACTACAGTTCATCAAGTAGATACATCTGCACAGATGCAGGGGGAGTCTGTTCAATCTCCTGCTCAAAATGTATCTACCCCTACTCAGGTACAAGTGGTACAGGTGTAGGGGGAGCAAATGTATTTTACTATAAAAGACTTTCTAAAAGTTTTTTTTCTCACTGCACAGGTTCAGGGGGAGCATGTGTCTTCTCCTACTCCAGATATGCAGCTGCCTGAGAATGTGCACAAGGATGCACCTAATGACTTATCTTCAGATGCTCCAGTTCAAAAAGAATACACTCTGGATGAGTTATTTCCTAATGATGACATAGCTACTGATAGAATAGAAGAGAACCAAGATGTTGAGCAGCCTCTTGACATAGAGCTAGAACAAGAAGTGGAGAAAGTTCAAGAGATTGAAAAAGTTCAAGAAATAGAGGAGGAGCAAAGAATTGAGGGGGAGCCAGTACATGTTGAAACTGAGCAACATGGCACTGAAGCAGATAGAGTTCACATTGAGAGTACTTCTGAATCTGAGACTGAAGAAGCCAGGTTGGCTAAGAGAAGAAAACTGGTTGTATTTAAAAGAAGAAGCAAAACTTATAAGCAGGCTTTACAGACAACACCTCCACCTCCACCTCCTGAAGTTGATTATAACAAGTTCTTGGTGGATTTACAGGTGAAATTGGATGACCACAGGGTGGCCATTGAGAAATATGTTGATGAAAGAAACAAAACTCTGCAGTTTGACTTAGCTCAAGATATCAAATCTATCCAATTTCAAGTCAACTTGAATAAAACTGAAATGACAGATTGCTTCCACAAGGGTGGCAATGCTGTAGTTTATCTGGCTAAACAACAGCAGGCTATCTCTACAAAGGTGGATGATATTGCTTTGAAGCAAGGTTATGTTCTGGAAAATCAAATAAGAATGAATGACAATTTAACTGAATCACATAATGAGATCATTCTAGAAGTGCAGAAGATTGTTCCAGGGATGCCTGCAGATAGAGCCAAAGAAATGGCAGAGTTTGATAAGAATTTTCAGGCTGCAATTGCATCTGTTAAGACTGCCATCACAACCTCTCAACAGGAAATATCTGAAAAGCTTCAAAAGTTAAGACCATTTTTCAAGGAGGGAGTGAATTATTTGGATGGCCAAATTCGATTCCAGAAAGAAGATCTTAGAGATCATGTCTCAAGAGAAGCCATAAAGGGGGAGAGGATGCTAATTCATGCAGGCTCTGAGCATGCCAAATGGGTGACCAATAGTATAAGAGCCACATTGGGATATCCACCATTGTGTGATGATAACATGGTGGCTGAGTCTGGTCTACAAACAGGACTACTTGAAGGTGACCAACCTGAGGTTGCCCAAGTCATATACCCCCCTCCAGATTTTGATATATTGGATCAGCAAGTGCAATATATGTATAGTCCTTCAAAGGAAGTTGTAAATGTTATCCTTGGAAAGGTTGATAAGCCTGAGGTAAATTTGCAAGAACAGCAAGATGCTCTACTGTCAAAGAAAAGATTTAGAGAGCAGGCTGAGCTGAAGCCAGATTTTGAGCAGTGGAGTCCTACTTCCAGAAATATAATACTCACTGCATGGAAAGCTGTCAAAGATCAAGTTCATGAAAGGGTAAGTGGTACAATGAGCAGGAATGGCAGAAGTATGAGACAAGACAAGAAGCCATTGTACAATTCAGAAGGAAAGCTAAGCTGGGAAGACTTCCACCTGATGCTATGGAGCCAAGCAAATACTTCCCAAAGCCTTTTCACTATTTTGAAAGGCAAAGGCTCAAGGAAGAAGCTAAGAAGAAAGCTGATCTTAAAGGAAAAAAGATGGCTGAAGAATCAGAAGCTCCTGTGACAGCTAAAATTAAATCTGGCCAAGGGATTGTTATTAGAGAGCCTAATCAATCCTGATAATGTTTAGTTCTTTCATAATGTTTTGTAATGATGTAATGTGATCTGTCAAAGAAAAACCATGTAATCAAACATTACCCATTAATAAACAAAATATTGTTAAATCTGTGATAGATTGTTTTATCCATGATGTTCTTATTATTTTGTTTATAATTAAGTATCCCTGTGTATTGTCATTTATCATCATTTTATACTATTTCTAAATGGTGTATATCATTGGCTATAAGG
Source organism: Platanthera zijinensis (assembly GCA_039513925.1). Taxonomy (NCBI): domain Eukaryota; kingdom Viridiplantae; phylum Streptophyta; class Magnoliopsida; order Asparagales; family Orchidaceae; genus Platanthera; species Platanthera zijinensis. The sequence goes on along the minus strand of CM077081.1, from coordinate 61,887,305 downwards.
GTTATGACTTCTCCAAATAGGGGGAGATTGTTGGGTACATTGGAAAATGTGTACCTGATTTGAAGAAGCCCAACCTAGCTCAATGATATACATCATGTTGTATTTGATGTTGTTTTGAGTTGACATGTGCAGGTAAAGAATTGTTAAAGTTTACAGAAAAAATTCTAAGTCCAAGTGTCGACACAAAGGAACATGTGTCGTCACATAGAAGAAAGTTGTCGACACAACACTGGGAAAGTGTGTCGACACAGAAGGTGTAAGTCGACACTACTCTGGGAAAAAGTGTCGACACATAACATAGTCTACAACAACACTGGGAAAAAGTGTCGACACAGAAGAAGTCAGTCGACACAACACTGGGAAATTGTGTCGACTCAGAAGAAGTAAGTCGACACAACACTGGGAAATTGTGTCGACACAGAAGAAAAACGTCGACCTCAACATTGGGAGAATGTGTCGACACTGAAGAAAATAGTCGACCACAAGTTTGTCGTCACCAGCAGAATGTGTCGACACATAGTGAGTAAGTCAACACTTATTAAAGTTATGATTCTACAACAACTGTGTCGACACACAGGACTTGTGTCGACACACTGCAGAGTCAAAGACCAAGTTATTTTCAGAAGAAGATGTGTCGACACAAAGGCAATTTTGTCGACATCACTGAAGGCAGTGTCGACACCAAAGTTAATTGTGTCGACACAAATAGACAGATGGTCTCGACACTTTCTGACAGACTGTTTCAACACTAAGGCACAGGACTTGTTTGAAGACTTGACAGCTGTGGGTTATCACCAGTTAACTGAAGTTGTCAGACTTGTCAGAAAACGGTTAGAAACCGGATCAGCCGGTTACCATGAAGAATGTCTATAAATAGACAGATTCAGAAGGAGAGAAAAAAAAAAGAACAACACACACAATTAAGAAGATATAGAACTGATCCTTTGAAATACATTGGAGAAGGGTTATATTCTACTCATTTCAAGAAAGTGCTAGGCACTTAAGAAGATCTTCTCCGGGAGATCTAAGAAGACTATCTAAGGATAGATCTAAGAAGAGTTCTAATCAGAATTCAGAAGAATCATTCAAAGTTCTGGACAGAGAGAGATCAAGTCAGAATTTGAAGAAGAAGAAAGAATCCATCAGTGGATTCTCAAGAAGCTGTTTGGAATCAACTCAGCTAAGTACATTTTCAAGAAGCTTTGAAGAAGGCTAAGAAACAGTTGATTGCATCAGCTGATTAAGAATTGTCATTGCCTCTTCTCTCTCAACTTGGCAAGACAATTTAAAACAATCTTTTCTATATTTCTGTAGGATCTGTTTATACAGATCTGAGTTGTAAGCCTATGTTATAAAGGCTGAGTGTAGGAGTGTTGAACTCTGAGTGGTAGGGCTGATTGCCTGAGTGTAGGAGAAGGATATTCTCTGAGTTGTAGGCCTTGGGGCAAGGCTGAGGTAGGGCAGTTGTGCCTGAGTTGTAGGAACCAGTTGGGTTCTGAGTTGTAAGATCTATTGATCTGAGATAAGTGGAAGTTTGGCCGAATCTAGCATACAGCTAGATAGGTGAAGGGGGAAAGTGGATGTACCCAGACCTTGGGGAACCACTATAAAACATAGTGCAATCTGTGATGTGTTGTTTTCTGTGATTGCTGTGTTTTTGTATTAGTTAATAAATTGAATTCTGTCTAGAAGTTTTAGAAAAAGAAGCAGGACCTATTCACCCCCCCTCTAGGTGTTTAGGCTGCCTTGAAAGTTAAACTATCAGTACTCTATTAGACATGGTACGTTCGATGATGAGTCATGCAGACTTGTCTGTTTCCTTTTGGGATTTTGCTTTAGAGACTGCTGCAATGACACTGAATCGCGCTCCAACGAAAACGGTTCTGAAGAAACAATATGAGATATGGACTGGGAAGCGTCCTAGTATGTCGTTCATCAAAATTTGGGGTTGTGAGGCATACGTGCGACGTCAAATGCCTGACAAGCTGGAACCCAAATCGGATAAATGTTATCTGGTGGGATATCCTAAGGAAACGAAAGGGTATTACTTTTACCTACCGTCCGAGGGCAAAGTGTTTGTCGCAAGGACTGGCGTCTTCTTGGAGAGAGAATTCTTATCAAGAAAGACTGAAAAGGTAGAACTTAAAGAAGTTCAAGAACCACAAGTGGTGAATGAACCGGAATTGGATTCTGAGATAGGACTACAAGATGTTGTAGCTGGAGAACCTACTCAAGAAACACAAGTCCTACGTAGATCTGGTAGACCAAGATTTGAGCCTGAGAGATATGGATTTCTCATGTCTCAAATAGGTAATGTGTTGCTTATGGATCATTATGATGAACCAGCAACCTACCAAGAGGCTATGAATGGACCGGATTCCGACAAATGGCTTGAGGCTATGAAATCCGAAATGGACTCCATGTATGCAAACCAAGTTTGGAACTTGGTGGAACCACCTGAAGGGGTACGACCCATAGGGTGCAAATGAGTCTTCAAGAAGAAGACCGACATGGATGGGAATGTATAGACATTCAAAGGGCGACTGGTGGCTAAGGGTTTCAAGCAAATTCATGGTATTGACTATGATGAGACTTTTTCCCCTGTTACCATGGTAAAGTCCATTAGGATATTGCTTGTTATTACTGCGTATTATGACTACGAGATCTGGCAGATGGATGTCAAAACGGCTTTCCTTAATGGAAACCTCCTTGAGGAAGTGTACATGACACAACCCGAGGGTTTTGTATCCACAAATGAAGCCACTAAAATATGCAAGTTGAATAGGTCCATCTATGGACTGAAGCAGGCCTCTCGAAGTTGGAATCTTCGTTTTGATGAGAAAATCAAAGGGTTTTTGTTTCATCAAGAATGAAGATGAGCCTTGTGTTTACAAGCGAATCAGTGGGAGCATTGTTGTCTTCCTGATATTGTATGTAGATGACATAATGTTGATTGGGAATGACATTCCTACCTTGAAAGTTGTTAAGAACAACCTAGGGAACTGCTTTTCTATGAAGGACTTGGGTGAAGCGACTTATATACTTGGTATTAAGATCTATAGAGATAGATCGAAGAAGTTGCTGGGTTTGACCCAGAGTACATACATTGAGAAGGTGTTGAAGCGGTTCAACATGCTTGGGTCCAAGAAAGGACTTTTACCCATATCTCATGGTGTGAATCTCTCTAAGGACCAGTGTCCAAATTTTTGTGAAGATAAGGACCGCATGAAGTTGATTCCATATGCTTCGGCAATTGGATCAATCATGTATGCAATGTTATGTACTCGACCCGATGTCTCCTTTGCTTTGAGCATGACTAGCAGGTATCAGTCAGACCCCGGTAAGTATCACTGGATTACAGTCAAGAATATCCTGAAGTACTTGAGAAGGACAAAGGATGTGTTCTTGGTGTATGGTGGAGAGGAAGAGCTCGTTGTAAGTGATTACACGGATGCAAGCTTCCAAACTGATAGGGACGATTCAAAGTCTCAGTCAGGGTCTGTGTTTTGCCTTAATGGAGGAGCTGTGAGCTGGAAGAGTTCCAAGCAAGAGACAGTTGCTGATTCTACTACATAAGCCGAGTATATCGCTGCAGCTAACACAGTGAAGAAGGCTGTATGGATTAGGAAATTCATCGGCAAACTTGATGTAGTTCCTAGCATTGTTGGTGCCGTAGTTCTCTACTATGATAACAATGGTGCAATTGCACAATCTAAGGAACCTAGATCCCATCAACGCTCCAAGCACATACTTCGGCGGTTCCATCTTATTCGTGAGATTGTCGAACGAGGAGATGTGAACATTTGCAGAGTGCCGACTGAGGAGAATATTGCGGATCCACTGACAAAGCCTCTCGCGCAGAGAAAGCATGATGGTCATACTAGATCGATGGGTATACGATACCTAAATGATCAACTCTAGTGAGAGTCTTGTGGGTTGCATGTAAACATATATTCTGTTGGCTATTTGTTACTTATTCATATGATGAATTGTGTACCAAGATTTATCTTTTATGATTAATGACAAGTTCTTTTATTATGATTTCTCTATGCGATAGTTAAATGTTAACATAATAAATACCCTTAGAATGTTCGTTTCCATAGGACATCAAGTACGTGACTTGAATGTGAGAGCCTATGATTTATTTGAAGCTTCATTCTTAAAAGGTCCCTGATCGCTGTATCATCATAGAAGCTAAGGGTGATGATGATGCATTAAGACTAACATGTGCGTTGACTGATGACCAGTTCTCACAGGTCATGATATTGTGATATCAAGTCATCACGTGGGTACTTGTTAATGAATAAGTTGTACTGGACAGACCCAACCTGAGACTACTTTGTGGATTGTTATCTAAACGTGTCATGAGTAGGTCTCAATTGACAATGATGTTGTGGTCCTTTGACCTGAAGTCACAACATTCATCAAATGAGGAAGAGCGTGCTTTGATGCCATCTAAAGTCTTCCTTGAGAAAGGTTGATGATAAGGGTGGTTGTTGGGCCCGTTAAGAATCATTTGGGTGTTTGTGTGTGAGCAGACATGGGATTTGTCCTCCTATATGACAGGAGTTGCATCCATGGGCCCCTTGATGGAACTGGACTGAGAAATGCATGGCCATGCTTGGTTGAGTCAATATGTGATATTGGATTCACCATTCTCTGGAAGTCCGTTCTAGATCAAGAAACTTGGATTGAGCTATTATGAGGGTGACACGGTCCATGCCTCTAGTTCTTTCCGGATGTAAAGGAAAAGGGACAAAGACAACGCTGGAACATTGTTCATATAGGCTTTTGAGTTATGAACTCGTATTGCTTGGGTAGCAATGATGCATTGCTAGATACCGCTCATTGTTTGTGAGGTTTTTGGTTTGATACTTTCAAGATCAAGTGGGAGACTGTTGGAGTTACCATGGTGATCTAAAAGTGTTCAAACATGTAATCTCACTGCCAACGCGATATGAGCCTGTATGGTCACACATAAGAGCATGTGGAGAAGTTAGAAGATTGACTGTGTTGGTAAGGGTTACCAATCACCATACAGAATGGGGTCAGGCAAACGTTGTTAAGGAGGTTCGTCGAGAATGATTCGTGGAGAATCATTCGTCGAGAATGATTCGTCGAGAATCATTCGTCAGGAATCGTCGAGTATGACTCACCGACTAAGGCAAATTCGTCAAGAATCGGTTCGTTGGATTCCCGACGAATGGTGATACTCGATGATTCTAGCTGATGATTCTCGACGATTTTGCAGCTGTGTCTCGACGATTCTGCAGCTGAGTCTCGACAATTCTGCAGATGATTCTCGTCGATTCTTTAAGCTAATTCTCGCCGAACCTAGAGCTGATTCTTGCCGAACGATTCAGAAACCCTATTTTGGGTGGTCTGCGGATAGCGACATTCCTAGGTATGTTTATACCTTTGGTATAAATTAGGACTTAGGGTTTTGGGAAGCTAAGATTTTTCTCCTGTGGCCGAATCGAAGCCGACGGAAGTGTTCCGCCGTTCTGTCGGTCCGCCACGTCCCGAACCCTGCCCGACGAAAGTGTTCCGCCGCCTCGTTCGCTCCGCCGACCTCCTCCTCTCCGATGATAGTCGCTGGTGCTGCTCTTCCTGGAGCGGACCTAGCAGTCCGTGGAAGTGCAAGGTGCAGTCGACCTACTTTCCCGATCTTTCGTGCGACGAAGCTCGGTGTTCTCCCGCTCGTGTGGATTTCTGCAGAGACGTAGACACTATTCTACGTGGAACTCGCCACCGACAAGGACTCATATTTTGGAGCATCATTGTTGAGTTGTGACTCAACACCGCTAAGGTAATTTTACCTAGTTATTTGTTAACTTCTTGATTCAATATTCATGGCCCGATCCCAATCTCTTTTGGGTTGTTCTTGATTTATTACTTTCGCTGCGTGCACAAGTGTTGTGCCAACCTCATAGAAACCCAACACTGTTATGCCCTCTCCACTTACCACATGGCCAAGAAAAGCCACTGACGATAGCCAGAACTCACACTTTGAGAACTTGACATACAGCTTATTCTTCCGCATGGTATGCAATACCAACCGTAAATAGTTTGCATGATCATCTCCCGACTGAGAGTACACAAGAATATCATCAATAAACACAATTACGAATAAATCTAAGTACTCTCGGAACGTCCGGTGCATTAAATCCATGAATACCGAAGGCGCATTGCATAAGCCAAATGACATCACTGTGAATTCATAATGACCATAGCGTGTCCCAAACGCCGTCTTAGGAATGTCACCTTCCCGAATCCGCAATTGATAATATCCCGATTTCAAATCCAACTTTGAATAGACGGTTGACCCCGCTAGCTGATCAAATAGATCATCGATCCGTGGAATCGGATATTTATTCTTTTCCGTCAGCTTATTCAATTCGCGGTAGTCAATACATAATCGCAAACTACCGTCTTTCTTCTTCACAAATAGAACAGGCGCGCTCCAAGGTGACATACTTGGGCGTATGCATCCCTGCTCCAACAACTCTTGCAATTGGACTTTAAGTTCAGCCATCTCTTTTGGCGCGACGCGATAAGGTGAGTGGGCCACAAGTTTTGCACCTGACACCAACTCAATCGCGAAGTCAATCTCCCGCTGGGGAGGTAACCAAGGAAGATCCTTCGGAAATACACTGGCAAACTCTGACACAATCGGAACTTCACTAACATTGGACTTTGGCTCAACAGCCTGAATGAGCGTGAAGAATAACTCCGCGCCCTTCCGAACAGCACTGACGACTTGGAGTGCAGACAACAAGGTCCCGCCTACTCCTCGCATACCAGCGAACTTCATCTCAAGCTCGGTATTCTGGCCCAATGTGATCTTCTTTGAGTTGCAATCAATAAAGGCACGCTGCTCCGAGAGCCAGTCCATGCCAAAGATCAAATCAAACTCCGATAGCGGTAGCACAGATGCACTCAATCCGAAATCTCGAGTGCCTATATGTACTTCCACCTCGCAAGTCCTGTCCGCAAGCATGATACAACCATTCGGTAGTAGCACTTTTACACCATCTGTCTTCACGTGACTCGGTACTCCAACCTGAGTTACGAAGTCCTTCGATAGAAAAGAATGCGAAGCACCCATATCGAATAGGGCTCTCGCCGGATTGTTCCATATCAGGACAAAGCCTGTAGCACACACATCATGCACAAGCTACATACAAAACATGCAATCAATGCAACAAACATGAACTTAATTCGTACTCATATCTGTGACAACGTCACTTTGCTTGATAGCCTCCTGTTGGCCAAGATTGTAGACTCTAGGCTGCGCCTGGGATGAAGAGGAATCAACCACTACCTTGCCCTTCTCAGCATAAGACGCACCCGTTTTCTTTTCTCCTTTGGGTTGAGCAACCCGACAATCACGGGCTAGATGCCCCACTTTGCCACAGGTAAAACATGTACGAGACTCCGGTCTCGACGTTGCTCCCGATGTAACCGTCACAGAAGTTTGCCCCAAAGGCTTGGACCTCTTGCCCCACTTCCTCTGGTAGTACGATTTACCAGAGCAGGGGTCTTTGAACTCGGGCTTCGCCACAGCCAAGTCCTTCCTGCCTTGCACCTGCTTCATGTCCTTCTCCAGCGCACTCGCCGTATCAACCAAAGCCTGAAATCCTTGGTTCACTGAACTAGAAAGCAAGAACCTCAATTCGTCCCGCAATCCTTCATAGAACCGATTCATTTTTCTTTGTTCATCGATGAAGATTGTTCCTACATACCAGCCCAATCTTGTAAATTCATGCAGGTACGCATCAACGCTATTCTCTCCTTGCGTGAGCCGCTGGAACACGTTTTCCATAGCAATGCATTGCGCTGCTGGTAGATGTTTGGCTAAAAACATGCGAGAGAACTCCTCCATCGATACTTGAGTCAATTTCCTGCCCGCCAAATGGTGTAACTCAACCTCGTCCCACCATAACCTTGCCTCTCCTTCTAGCAAGAAGGTGACCAAAGTGACCTATTGAGTTTCCTCCGTCCTGATCGCCGTCAAGATACGTTTGACTCGCGAAAGCCAATCCTCTGCCTGCGTTGGGGATCTCAGTCCCGTGAACGTAGAAGGATTGAAGCTCATGAATTTCTTCAATTGTCATTCAGCTGCTCGCGGATCTACAGCTTCAACCGATTCAGGACGGACACAAACACGATCTGGCACGACTGCCGGCGGCGTCTGCCCGGTCGGCCAAATCATCGCAAATAGAGCCTCAGCAACCAATCAAATAGTTTTGCAGAAGGAGGAGGTGTTGACACCTCAGCTGGTGCCACACTCTCATCAGAGCGCTGGGGCTCAGACTACCCAACACCACTACGCGTCACCTATGGGTGGACAAGACACACATTAGCGACAAAACGCAAGCAAAAACAACAAAGTAGAAACGCGCAGATTCCTCAAACAAGAGTATTTGCATTTCTTAGTGGATATTCCAGAGTGTACTAGCGTTACAGCGGGTCGCACAACCACATGCTCGCCACACCACAAAAGAATTCGACCAAGAATTCGAAAGAGGAAGACCGAGACAAGCTGATATCAAAATGTAACGACTCCACCCATTAAATAACATATAATAGAAGGTCCGGCCGGGGCCCCACACTATATGCCACAAATAGACGGTGAGGTCACAGGATAATACCATCAACGCATCCTAACACAAAGCATGCAAGCAGAAAAGTTACATAATTAGCTGAACTCATACCAGGAATATCCACTATATATATAAACCAAAGTTATATACAACCACTCCAACGAGGGGATAACAAATACTACAGTTTGGCATTAAGGCCTTACAGTTCCTCTTTAATCAGTATGGTTTACAGACATCGGCGCGCAGGCCGGCCATACATGAACAAAAGAAAGGACATTAGCTAGCCTTCAAGGGCTAGCAGCAACATCAACAAGAGCGGCAACAGTAGCAGTAGGGACATCATCCCTTCACTTCCGGCTCGGCTCTCCAGTACCTGCACAGGGACAAACCACCCAAACGGTGGCAAACAAGGCAACGGTCAGCATTCAGCTGACCAATTTATAACAATCCTACCCCTTCCCGGGGCAGTGGTATTCCTTCCCTACAGAGCATTATAGCAATTACAGATATCATACATATTGTACTCTCCCGCACAAGCAATCCATCACAACCGTCAGCCACCCGACCCGACGATCTATGCTCTCAGGCACACTTTTGGGTACACCGGTGAACCGGGATCAACACCATTGAGCATTTAATCTTACTGGCGCGCAAGCCTAAGACTCTCATTATGCTGCCGACGAAAGCCCAATGCCTTGGCACTTCCTTGTACAACCAACATAACGCAGGTACAGATCTACCACCCCCCGTTGCTCAAATCGCATTGCCATCACCAAGCACATCGTGCTTGCGGCTATAATAAAAGACGCTAGTCGGCTTCACCTTTCCTGTTCGGCACGAGGCCTTTTAGAGCTCGCATCTCTCAATCGCCATCACGTCCGCCAAGGACTGGTGTCACATTAGCCACACTGCACACATAGGACTGGCTTCATTGTCCATCAAGGACTGACTACGTCGTAGTCATAGCATAAACAACACAAGGGAATTTTCCTGAAATTCCACATTCCAGTACTTCCTACTACTCCCCTTCAGAGGCACAACCCAACAACCCCACTAACTACACGAGTATATGTGGAGTCTTCTCCGGTACGTCAATGCAACATCACCAATCCAGACCAACCTGTCCAGATGGGATTCACACAGCATGTCTATCCTGTACTACACACTTCCGGGTCTAGATGCAGACTCAATAGGGGATAGTAACTATCAATCAACTGGAATCACTCACTCTTCCCACCTTTTGGTGGAGAGGATTCCTTACTCATGCATAAAGAAGGACTTCACATGTCCAAGAAGGAAGATCGTTACCCTTGACGATCTCTTGGGAGCCATCGAAAATCTGGTCGGTTGGAAAGCACCGCAGTAGCTTTGCCTCCACAGAACTAGCCTCGGATCTCGAATCGGACCACGGGAGCACCACCAAAGCCTTGCTCTTCTCCTACTTCTCCTTCCTCCAAGCTCTCTCTTTTTCTCTCTTGATAAGAATGAGAGAAGAGGCAACACTCAGCCTTATCACTGCAGGAAGGCACCTGAGCCATTGGATCCAAATAGAAATAATTGGATGGTCGAGATCTGCCCAAAAGTCCAAATTTGACTTGACACGGCCTGTGACACGCCCGTGTCCCAGGCCGTGTCCCCCCAAGCGGCACACGAACCGACTCAAACTGAACTAGAACACGGCTCCAACACGCCCGTGTCACGGGGCAGACACGCCCGTGTCAACTTTGACACGGTCGTGTGACTGGCCGTATCACCCGTTTGACACAGGATCAAATCACCTGAGAAGGATACGGCTAAGGCACACGCCCGTGTCCTTGGCCGTGTACCCAACACGCCCCAGTGATACGCCCGTGTCACTGGGCGTGTTCCACACTCAACGCCATCTCACTCAACGCCACTCAACGCCGCTCACTATTTACCGAGCAGGACACGCCCTGGGACACGCCCGTGTCCCAGGCCGTGTTGCTATCTCGAGAAATCGAGTCGAAGTTTACAGAAAAGGACACGCCCTGGGACACGCCTGTGTCCCAGACCGTGTACATCAGACACGCCCGTGTCCCAGGCCGTGTCACCCAGCCTGACTCCAACTTAAGGTTTTGGGGTGTTACAAGTCGCGTGATTCCGGAGTCGTGATAAATTTTCGCGACTCCTCCGCTTTTTTTCCGTGATAGGGGAGTGAGGGCGTCTCCAACATCGATACTCAAAATATTGTTTGGCTGGACATTTTAAAAATTCGCGGCACCCCACCCCTTAAATGTCCCGCCAAACAAAGCCTAAGGTCCGTTTGACAGTGTGGCTGCGGTCCTAAACACATGGGATGAAGTTTTTTTAAGTGATCATTAACAAATGACGGTTTAACCAAACGTTTACGACCGTCATGGCTCAAATTTTTAAATAATTTTTGGTTCCGGGTAGCATTCATAGAGGAAGGAGCGCGAGTTGCGATCGCCATTGGATCAATCCTGCTCGCCGTCCAATCTAACGTGTACTAGCCTATTTTTTTCGTTTTTTTCTCCATGTATTACTGCTGCTCAAATCTAAAATCAAGCCCCCATTCTAACTCACACTCCTTCACCTGGGAATGCTACGCAGACCCAAACATTATTCCAATTTTTATGGTAGCGACAGGAGTATCATCACCCCGCGTGGGGCAGGGGAGCTACTGTCACTCATTATTAAATTTTAAAATTCTGCCGCGAGTTTAAAAAACATCTATTCTCTGCAGCAGCAGTTCACGGAATCCGTCGACGTTCACAAGAAAAAAATCCCCTCCTTGAAGATGCGCTCCGTAACTCCGTTGCTACAGCGGCCAGCTCTTCGTCGTTTAGCGAACCTTTTCCAGAACTACGACACTACGAGCTCGAATTCCCAGGCGATCAGGCCCACTCAGCAACGGCAGCAAAGTGGGAGGAGTGCCGAAATAGGGAGAAACGGAAAGCGCAGATTGTTCTCAAGAAAGAGCTGGGGAAGCTCCCTCCTTGCCGTCAATGGCTAACGGAAGACGACTCCTCACTGTTATTCCTTTGCTCACCGTCTCCCTCTTCTTCCTCGGTAAGTGATTCCTTCCTCCCCACCTCTCTCGTTTTCCTCCAGTATTTTTTCTCTCTCTCAACATTCTTGACAAAATGCTTCAATGACTTACTTCTCCGGCAGAGGCCTGTAATGGAGGGAAAGTTGGCGTTTGCTACGGCAGAAATGCCGACGACCTTCCAACTCCCGACAAAGTTGCCCAGCTTACCCAGCTTCATTCCATCAAATATGTTAGAATCTACGACGCCAATATCCAGGTCCTCAAAGCCTTCGCCAACACCGGAGTTGAACTAATGATAGGAATACCTAACTCAGACTTACTCGCCATCTCCCAGTTCCAATCAAATGCCGATTCCTGGCTCAAAAACAACATCCTCCCTTACTACCCGGCCACCATGATCACCTACATAACCGTTGGTGCCGAGATCACCGAAAGCCCTGCCAATGTCTCATCTCTCGTGCTTCCTTCCATGACCAAGATCCACATTTCACTGAAGAAAGTTGGTCTGCATAAGAGAATCAAGGTCTCCAGCACTCATTCACTGGGAGTGCTTTCCAGGTCGTTCCCTCCCTCCGCCGGTGCATTCGACAGCAAATTCGCCTTTTTTCTGAAGCCTATGCTGGAATTCCTGGTGGAAAATCAGTCACCGTTCATGATTGATCTTTACCCTTACTATGCTTACAGAGACTCATCTGGAAACGTTTCTCTCGACTACGCTTTGTTCAACCCATCCGCGGATGTGATCGATCCCAACACTGGTTTGGTCTACACCAACATGTTTGATGCTCAAATGGATGCTATATTCTTTGCACTCATGGCATTGAATTTTAGAACACTGAAGGTCATGGTCACTGAATCCGGCTGGCCTAACAAAGGCGCGCCAAAGGAAACCGCGGCAACTCCAGATAACGCTCAGTCATACAATACCAATTTGGTCCGACACGTTATCAATAACACGGGGACTCCGGCGAAGCCCGGAGAAGAGATTGATGTTTACATATTCTCATTGTTCAATGAGAACAGGAAGCCGGGGCTAGAATCGGAGAGGAATTGGGGTTTGTTTTATCCCGATCAAACTACTATATACAGCCTCGATTTGACGGGGAAGGGCGACATCGACGTTGTAACCGGAGAGAACATCACGACCTCGAATGGGACATGGTGTGTTGCTTCCGGCAGTGCTTCGGAGCAAGTGTTGAAGAATGCATTGGATTGGGCGTGCGGTCCTGGAAATGTCGATTGCTCGGCCATTCAACCGAGCCAACCGTGTTTTCAGCCGGATTCTCTGCCTTCACACGCCTCTTATGCTTTCAATAGCTATTATCAGCAGAATGGGGCTAATGATGTTTCTTGTAGCTTTGGCGGCGCAGGGATTAAGACTACTAAAGACCCAAGTGAGTTACTCGGTTTTTTTAGGTGATGTAAAAATTCTTTTAAATATGTTTGCAATTGTCCAACGATTAATTATATAAATTCTGAAATTAATAGAGTAATTCACAAATATGCACGATTGAGATTAGGCGTTAGAAACACAAGCAAGATCCAATTAAAATTAATGTAAGAGCGCTTCAATTATTTATGTTCAACAAATATGTCTTTCAAGTAAAATAAAATATTGGGCAAACATATACAAATTTAGATCTCAAATTGTATGTTTTCAACAAGTATTCAACACAAAGTAATATAAACTTTCAAATTAGAACTTACACAAGTAATCAGTGTTCGGGGGGGGGGGGGGGGAAGTGAAAGGGGGAATGATTTGAAGATTGGGCAGCATTGTATTCACAATTCCTGCAGATAAATCTAGATTTGTGGATGTTTTCTTGCTGTGATCAGGGGTGATCAGGGGGTTTTAAGTCTAATGTGGTGATTGGGAAACAATGAGGTTGTTGGGAAGGAGAGGGAAGCGTTGTGTGAGGTGACCGGGGACTGGAACGAGCAGTTTCCAGGTGTGAAATCACAATTTTGGTCTCAGGCAGAGGTCATCCAGGCATCTTGAAGGGGATGGTGAGTTCTCTTAGGATATGGGTGTCAAGGAATGGCAGATTGAAAGCCACAGTTAGTATTTTGAGGGGTGATGTGGACTTGAATTCATAGGAAACACTGGAATTGGCTTCCAATTGAGTGGATGGATGGGTTTTCGACAGGGAATGATATTCGGATGGGGAACCAGAGGATTTGGTTGGGCTGGTGGTAGAAAACTGTCTAAGGACAACAATTAGGATGTGGATTTAATGGTGTTAATGAAGGGATCGGGTTGTTATTTTCCTGAGTGGGTAGTAGTGTTAATGGATGGAGGTAGTTAATGGAAATTGGGGTGGTTATGAAGTAGTTAGTAGGTAGTTATGGTAGTTTTGGGTGAGGGGCTGCATCGGTTATGGATAATTACTTGGTAGTTATTGAGTGGGAAGGGGGGATTATGGGCGGTTATGGATGGAAGACAGTTATAGGTAGTGGGAATGTAGTTACCTTGGCTTCTGTACCATGGATCCACGTAAACGACATCGTTGGACGATCGTGAGAACTTAGAATTTTTGTCTAAAATCTGTGTTTGAAAATCAGCCCATTTACCCCTATTTATTGACTTAGAACCCACTGCGGACGATCGTCCAAAACATAAAATCACTAAATATTCAATAAAAAAATACATAAAAATATGTCGTCGTGACTATTGGCTCAGATCGTTCATCTGACGATCCTAACTCCGCCTCTCGTGTAAGTGTAGACATGGGTGGGTTCCGAATGAAATATGATATCCATCGTAAACTGTGTTGTGATTAATACTGACGTTGGAATCATTTGTCTTTCTTTGATTACATGTTTTCTTGACGATTCCACATAGTTAGGAAATTTTATGTATCTTAGTTGATGTCAGTGGGTCAAAGTAGAATGAAAATAGTTATGGAGGATTGGAGTGGGTTATGGATCAAGTTTCAGGGATGTTGGAGGTTGAGTTATTGCCTCCTTCCTGATGCCATGTGCATTTCCCAATGTGGGTTGTTACCGAGAAAAGGGACATCAGCATATGTCGCTTCCACAATGAAAGATGGTTCAAATGGATGGGCTGCGAGTGTAGGTGTGGAAGTTGAAATGAGGGAACCGTAAGCATGGAGAGGTTGGGGGAGAAGTGAAAAGTGTTGCTTAGGGGCAGCCGCGTGCGTTACAAGCTGGGAAGAGATGTGTGGACGTGGATTATGCATTGGAAGGCGTAGTTGTATGTGTATGAAGGGGTTATGTCAACGGTTATATGTTATGAACCATTAGCAAGAGAACACAAATGAGGCGGAAAGGAGATCTATGAGAAAAACTGAGGGAGTACATGTTAAGAGATGTGCTGCGAGTCAGGTCGAGCAGCAACTGCGGAAAAAACTACAGCAGAATAGCAGCACAACAACGATGGCAGAGAATCAGGTCGAGCAGCAACTGCTGATGAAACTACAACAAAACAACGACACAACAACAACAATGACAATGAATCAGAGAGAGCAACGAAAGAGAATCAGATAGGGATGACGAAAGAAGAAGGGAGACATCACTGGAGAGCGGCGACGACGTCCTCCTCAGCAGCCGACGACTGCATCGTTCCCGCTAGGCGACCGCATGGGCGGTTCGAGCACCTACGCGCCGCTCGAAACAGCGGACGGAGAGAGCGGGTTGAAAGAAGGACAGCGCAGGCGTGAGACGGGAGGGCGAGACGGGAGCGAGCGCGGCTGGGTTTTCTTGATTTCTTCTGATACAAAGTTGAAACCAGGAAAGCCAAGAAAAATAATATTGCCCTACTTCATAACCCACTACTCTTACATATATATCAGTAGGTAAATAAGAAAGACTTGACTAATTACAACTTTATCAACCAAAGTCCGAATGAAGCTAATGCCATTGCTTATATTTTTGGTGGTACATGGATTAAAACTACAAGTGAGTTATTTACTTTCTTCATATGTTATATAACCAAGTTATTACCTTTTTGTTGAATACTGAAAAGTGGAAAGCACATTTAATCAGTTTCATTATTTTCACATCAATTGCTTATTTTATTTCTTGGATGGTTTTATAACTATACATTTATTAGCACACCAATCTGATTCAGAGCCCTTGAACTAAACAATGTTGTAACTAATCTTGACCTTCGGTTGAGCTTGGAATCATTTGCCTTTGATTGGTTACATGTTCTTTGAAGGGTAACAATTTTCTGTATGATGAGTTCAACGTGTCCTTTCTTGTCATCCCTATTACTAGAGAATTTTATATAGCATAGTTAATGCAAGACAAAGAGGAATTGGAAGCTACGGAGGATTATGGTTATAATTTCATGGACGATCAAAAGCTCGAATGGTTTCTTTCTTAATGTGGATTATGCAAAGGAGAAGCTAGGAAGAGAGGCAGAGGTGGGTCTCGGAGGAAAAAGGTGTTTTGAGGGGGTCTGCGGGTAGCTAGGATTGCCAAAAAGGTAGATTTGTGAAAATTGTGACAAGGGTAAAGAAGAAAATATGAAATATTGTGACATGGATGAGGGATGAAGTCTGAGAACGACTTCTGAGATGGTTTCAAATTGCATGTAGCTGTCGGAGAGGGCTCATGGTTTACTTGAAAGGGTCAGGGTCACTGAAGTGGGTTGGAGCCATTCTTGTCATGACGTCAAGGCGAACCAAGGAGAGCGCCGGGCGCCTTGACGCTTAGGCAACAAGGCGGACGCCTAGGCGACCACAAGGCGAGCAAGTCGCAAGGCGCCAATTTCCTTCTATTTAAATTTTTTTTTATAAAAAATACTATAAACTGCGGTTATTATAATAACTGCAGTCTATAGTCTTCAGTCTAAAGACTGCTGTTACTATAGACTGCGGTTATTATAATAACCGCAGTCTATAGTCTGTAGTATATATATAGACTGCGGTTATTATAATAACCGCAGTCTATATACTGTCAGCCACACTTTAGACTGTGGTTATTATAATAACCGCAGTCTAAAGCTCTTTTTTAAAATTATGACAGAAATTACACCAAATTACAAAATAGATTACCTCTGAACCTTGGAATAGACTGCGGTTTATGTAAAAACCGCAGTCTATTCTTGATTAGACTGCGGTTTATATATAAACCGCAGTCTATTCGACAATGAACCCTAGAATAGACTGCGGTTTATATATAAACCGTAGTATATTCCCATTTTTTAATATAAAAAAGGCGCCAAACGCCTTGTTTACATTTGGGCGCCCTGACGCCTAGGCGACGGCATGACAAGAATGGTTGGAGCCCTTTAGAGTAAGGGAAGTGGAGAGATTTGTGCACATTAGAGGGTGGTTACGAGTTGCTGAGTCGAGGGGAGGGGTGGGTTGAGGCTTTGAGCGCAGTGTAGTTGCTAGCAAAGGAAAAAGGCTTCTTTTCAGTGCAACATGAGTTATATGCTTAGAAGGAACGTGGGGACGTGGACTACTTGAAAGGTGTTGGGAAAATCTCTGTATGATTTAATAAAATAAAGATAAGTAGTTGAATAGGAAAGCTAAATAAGCAAAGTCCTATAGATCCTCAAAATATTAGGTGAAGACTTTTGATAACATCGGCTTATTGAATCACTGAAGACTTACAGTGCTAAGAAGAATTCTCTTTTTTTCAGGGGACTTCTCTATCTGCATTCATTGATCCAAGTTGAAGTAGCTCAACTATCAATGAATGCAATAATAGCTCGACGATTTGATATTGTTGTCTGCCGACCTCCAACATTGCTCAGAAATTGTTGACCGATACTTCCAGTTCAAATTGAAG
Source organism: Platanthera zijinensis (assembly GCA_039513925.1). NCBI lineage: Eukaryota > Viridiplantae > Streptophyta > Magnoliopsida > Asparagales > Orchidaceae > Platanthera > Platanthera zijinensis. The sequence goes on along the minus strand of CM077081.1, from coordinate 61,869,905 downwards.
GTAGACCAAAATTTCATGTCCGCATCCACCTCTCAAAAGAGGCTCCCTCAACGACCGGGGATCCCCTCAGTCATCAATCATTGATCGAACTCAAAATATTATGATGATTTCAAAAGAGTCGTTCTCTCTCATAATAGAAGGCGTCAGTCATGTCGATGCCTATGCCGACGCTGTTCCATTGTTACTTGAACATAAAAGGAAAGAGAATGAGATATAAAAAGTACCTTCACTTTGAGGATGCCCTAGAAGCTTGCGTTGAGCTTCTCTGTCCCCAGAACTTGCAAGTCAAGATAAAGAAAAGCTCTCAGAGCCTACTCTCCTTCACCTTCTGTGTATTTTGAATCTCCAACTTTTAAGATTTGGATAGTCTCTTTTCTCTGGAGACACTCTCGCTAAGAGCTTCAACACCCATTCAATCTACTCAATTGCTGTAAAGGGTTATCAGACCCTCCCTTTGAAAGAGTTATTGTGGTTTGAATCTCTAGTGCAAAAGAATCACTTGGGTTCGTCGTCAATAGGTGGAAAAGGTTGACATTGGGTTGGGGAATCCAGATGGAAAATGCTCATCGTCTCGGTAGTCAGACAGTGGATTCCCGCGTGTAGTGGAAGAGAGAACGTACCCACGTTATTGGGGAATCTCTATAATCTCTTGTGTCATCTGACTATTCTCCTTACTGTGTTTTTTCACTTTGTTTATTTACTGCTTGTGATAATATTGTTAAACTAGTTTACTTTATCACATAAACAAAACTGACGAAGTGAAGAATCAGAGAAGTATTTTATAAATTACCACATAAGTGATCATCTTCTCTATTCACCCCCTAGAGCAGTATTCTAGTATTTCATTATGCACTTTCAATTGGTATCAGAGATAAGTTCACCTTTAAATGTTAATATCTTGGCAAATCAAGATTTTGATCTTGAATACTCTACTTGTGTTTCTTTTTCACTTCTAAAATGTTATCTTAAAAAGACTATGCTACCTCTTCAAAACCTCCCATGTGCAACTTAGAAAAGTTTGCCATACGGAAGACTAGAATTAGATTCTATATGGATTCAATTGATGAAGAAATATACGAATCTATTATTTCAGGAGCATTTATCCCTATGAAGCCAACTTCTTCAGGTGATGGAATAGTTATCAAGCCAAAGACGCAATAGTTTGACGAAGATAAGAAGATGATGTCTCATAATAAGAAGACCATGAATATCCTTGTGAGTGCACTATCTGTTAATCTCTACCAATCAATCATCAACTGTGACTCTGCAAAGGAGATCTAGGATGCCCTCATTGCCATGACTGAAGGAAGCAAGGATATAGAAAAAGGCAAGAAGGCTGACCTAATCAGTCAATATGAAAACTTCAAAATGAATTTTAATGAATATGTAGTGGAATGGTATAAAAGATATACCACTATTATAAATGGTTTGAATGTTGAAACCGAGATTCGGTTTCCCCTAGAGTTCGAACCTAGGGCGCAGCTCACACCTACTTCTCCCAAGCCGTCCCTTGGTGAGAGACCTGAAAATGGAAAATGACCCTTGGCTCTAGCGTGAAGGTTCAACCTCACACCCGGAATACCTTTGAGATCTCCCCCTCCTTATCCAATGCTGAGCTAGGTGCCTTGGAGGATGAAGGAAGAGAATGAAGATTGGTGAAAAACTGGATCCCTCTCCAAGGCACCCCAAAGGTCTATTTATAGATTTCTGGGGATGACCTGCCAATAGCGTAATCCTACTGCTCTAAAATTACTGAAATACCCTGTGGATGGTCTGCCAACAGCCAAACTTCGCTGTTTTGAACAGCTATTCGCAGCCCACCAGGGGTAAAATAGCGGACCCTCAAGCCGGGCGAGGAATTTAGCCGGGCGAGATCTCCAGCCGCGCCCTCCCGCCTGAAAGGAGGCCGGGGCGGGTGCCGACCTCGCGCTACACCCGCTCCCCAGAAATGAGGCCGGAGCTTGTGCCGGCCTCGCGCCGCACCCGCCCCCCCTGAGAGGAGGCTGGGGCAGGTGCCGACCTTGCGCCGCACCCGCCCCCCTAAAAGGAGGTTGGGGCGGGTGCCGACCTCGCACCGCACCCGCCCCCTTGAGAGGAGGCCGGGGCGGGTGCCGGCCTCGCGCCGCACCCGCCCCCTAATAGGAGGCCGGGGCGGGTGTCGGCCTCGCTCCGCACCCGTCCCCCTGAAAGGAGGTCGGGGGTGCCGACCTCGCGCCGTACCCGCCCTCCTGAAAGGAGGCCGAGGAGGGTGCCCGTCTAGCGCCGCACCCTCCCTCCTGAAAGGAGGCCGAGGCGGGTGCCGGCCTCGCGCCGGACCCGCCCCCCTGATAGGATGCCGGGGCGGGTGCCGACCTCGCGCCGCACCCGCCCCCTGAAAGGAGGCCGGGGCGGGTGCCGGCCTCGCGCTGTACCCGTTCCCCTTAGAGGAGGCCGGGGCGGGTGCCAGCCTCTCGCCGCACTCTCCCCCCTGAGAGGAGGCCGGGGCGGGTGCCGGCCTCGCGCCGCACCGGCCCCCCTGAAAGGAGGCCGGGGCGGGTGCCGGCCTTGCGACGCACCTGCCCCCTGAAAGGAGGCTGGGGCGGGTGCCGGCCTCGCGCCGCACCCGCCCCCCTGAGAGGAGGCCAGGGCGGGTGCCGGGCTCGCGCCGCACCCGCCTCCCTGAGAGGAGGCCGAGGCGGGTGCCGGCCTTGCGCCGCACCCGCCCACCTGAGAGGAGGCCGGGGCAGGTGCCGGCCCCGCCCCGCACCCGCCCCCCTGAAAGGAGGCCAGGGCGGGTGCCGGCCTCGCGTCGCACCCGTCCCCCCTGAAAGGAGCCCGGGGCGGGTGCCGGCCTCGCGCCGCACCCGCCCCCCTGAAAAGAGGCCGGGGCGGGTGCTGGACTCGCGCCGCACCCGCCCCCTTGAAAGGAGGCCGGGGCTGGTGCCGGCCTCGCGCCGCACCTGTCCCCCTGAAAGGAGGCCGGGGCGGGTTCCGGCCTCGTGCTGCACCCGCCTTCCTGAAAGGAGGCCGGGGCGGGTGCCGGCCTCGCGCCGCACCCGCCCCCCTGAAAGAAGGACGGAGCGGGTGCCGGCCTCGCGCCGCCCCTCCCCCTCCGCCTTTGGGCTCACTTCTCCCAGACCGTTCTCTTGATTATGCCTTGCGCTTGCTTGGGGACCTCACTCCGCGAATACGAGGTTTTACACAATCCCCGCTCTTTTCGAGCGAGTTTCACGCTCGGAAAGAAACATCCAACCCAACGTATTCGCTGAGTGTAGCTCTCGTGGAGCCGAAAATATTTGGCCTCTCCGAGGGGTCATCCCGCTCTACCAGCTAATGGGAGCCTGGGTGGCGTGATCCCCTCTGGGTAGAATTCACATAACTCCACGAGGGGTCAACCCGTCATGCCAGCTAATGGGAGTCTGGGTGACGAGATCCCCTCCGGGTAGAACCGACTCTCCACCGAGGCACATTCGACTCATCCAGCTAGTGAGAGCCTGGGTGAGGAGATCCTCTAGGGGGTTGGAACCTTCTCTCCACCGAGGCACATTCGACTCATCCAGCTAGTGAGAGCCTGGGTGAGGAGATCCTTTCGGGGGTTGGAACCTTCTCTCCACCGAGGCACATTCGACCCATCCAGCTAGTGAGAGCCTGGGTGAGGAGATCCTCTCGGGGGTTGGAACCTTCTCTCCACTGAGGCATATTCAATCCATCCAGCTAGTGAGAGCCTGGGTGAGGAGATCGTCTCGGGGTTTTATTCATTCTCTCCACCGAGGCAAATTCGACCCATCCAACTAGTGAGAGCCTAGGTGAGGAGATCCTCTCGGGGTTTGGAACTTTCTCCCCACCGAGGCACATTCGACCCATCCAGCCTGAGTGAGGAGATCCTCTCGGGGGTTGGAACCTTTTCTCCACCGAGGTACATTCGACCCATTCAGCTAGTGAGAGCCTGGGTGAGGAGATCCTCTCGGGGTTTTATTTCTTCACTCCACCGAGGCACATTCGACCCATCCAGCTAATGCGAGCCTGGGTGAGGAGATCCTCTCGGGGGTTGGAGCCTTCTCTCCACCAAGGCACATTCGACCCATCCAGCTAGTGAGAGCCTGGGTGAGAAGATCCTCTCGGGGGTTGGAACCTTCTCTCCATCGAGGCACATTCGACCCATCCAGCTAGTGAGAGCCTGGGTGAGGAGATCCTCTCGGGGTGAGATTAGACATGACATTCAAACCGTACTAAATTCAACATCCTCAAACGGGAAATTTTTTAAGATTCATGACCTCCTGACTCTTCCGGTCTGGGGTAGACTCCACCAAGGCAAGGTTTCTTCAGGCTGCTTGGGCATGATGGTCGTCATTCGCCTCATTATTCTCTGATACCTCTATCCTTCTCAAGCTCTCCATGATCTTCTCCATCTCCTCTGCCCTGGCTAGCCAGGAGATGGTGTTGACGGCCGTGACGTAGCACTGCCTTGCCATCCTGGGATCTCCCCTGACCCTAACTTGGATCCCTCCAACGTTAAACTTGAGGCACTGGTGAAACGATGAGGGCACACAACGGAAGCCGCTGATGAGGGGTCTTCCAAAGATTGCGTTGTAACTGCTCAGAGCGTCCACAATGACGAATCGACAGTTCCTTGTGGTCCCCCCCAACTTCACCTGAAGTTCGACTCCACCTTCTACCTCCTTCCTTTCCCCTGAAAATCCGAACAGGGGTCCTTCTGAAGCCACCACCCTCCTTGGTTCCTCCTTCATCTCGTCAAACGCCTTCTTAAAAATGACGTTGACGAAGCTCTTGTTGTCAACCAAGATCCGGGAGACGGTGTAGCCCGCGGTGACCGTCTGGATGACCAGCGCATTGCAGAACGGATCCTCATTGCTCGGCATGTCCTTCACTGAGAAGGTGATCTTCTCCTATGGGGGTGGGATCTGGGATGTCGAAGCGACGCTCCAACGGTATACGGTACGGAGGCTTGCCTTTCGAGTGGCCTCGATTCCCACTCCACCGTGGACCACTCCTATACCTCCTCGGGCTCCTACATCGACCCGGTCCTCACATACGTGATCTCCCCCTTCTATGGGGAGAACTTCAATCCGCACCGGTGGCTGCTGCTGGACTGGGGCTCTCGCCTCTCTCACTTCCAGGAATTCGGGGCAGGTAGCTGTGGCGTGACCCTTTACCTAGTGGAAGTCACAGTACGACAACACTCTTCCTTCCCTTCTTTGACGGGCTGAGTGATTTCTCCCGTTACCTCTTCCCCCTCTTCCTATCGTCATGGCTTGCTGCGGTGGGGGTAGGAGCTGCCTAGGGGATTGCCTCTGGAAGTTGAACCTCCCTTGGCCTCCGTGGAAGTTCCCCTCACCCTGGACGGGACCTCTTCCTGGACCCTGAACGGGTCCTCCCTATTGCCTCCAACCTGGCTCCGGACCTTCTTGAGGTCCCTGGAACCCCTAAGTTCTCTGCTCCTCTCTCCTTCTCCCCTCCTGATGCCTCGATCCACCTTGCTCCTTCGACTCTGCCTCTGTTAACCTTACCAACTTCTTGATAAATGTCGGGTTGGCCGCCTCAGTTGCTATCTCCTCTGCCGCCCTTTCCATCAGCTCCTCGAAGGATAAGGGGGCCTTTCGGGTCAGACTCATCTTGAAAAACCCCTCACGCAACCCCACTAACGCCATCTGGAGGGCATACCCCGACATTTCCTGGATGTCCAGGATCTCTTCTTGGAACCTGTCCACATATTGGGCCAACGACTCATCCGCCCTCTGTCTTATAAGGAAGATGGACTCGGGACTCTTCTTCCTCTTTTTAGAAGTGGAGAAGCGGAGCTGAAAACTCCGGCTCAAGTCTTCGAACCCGTAGATCGATCTCGCTGGGAGTTGATGGAACCAATCCCTTGCCTTGTCGTTCAACGTGATCGCGAAGAAGCGACACTTGAATGCATCCGTCATCGGCCTGATAGAGACCGCATCTTCGAACCATTGCAGGTGCTGGACGGGGTCATCCTTCCGGGTATAGTAAGTCATGTCAGGCTCTCTGAACCCCTCGGGAACGGGAGCTGAGACAATCAGCTCGCTGAAGGGTGACCCCCAACTTGGCGGTCTCGCATGCTCCACTCGCGCGACCTGCTCGCCTGGGAGGCTAGTACTCGCCGGGCTGGGGAATAACTCCCGGCCGGTGAGGTCTCGCTCGACCCCCTCTCCCATCCTTTCCTTCCCGGGCCGTCTTCCTGGTGCATTTTCTTCTACCCCTCCTAGGGTCATCTCGCCTACACCCCTGGGAGCTGGCTCGCCGAGACCCCTGTGAGTTGTCTCGTCGAGACCCCTGAGAGCTAGTCCCTGGGGGGTGGGAGTTGAGCAATCATCTCGAGGAGCAATACTGCGCAGCATCTCCATGATGCCTTGGATGGATGCCATGAACTCTTCCCTCCCTACAAAGGGTGCTGGGTTGGGGAGCTCGTTGGAGTCATCACCACCTCCATGATCTCCCGCCATGGAACTTACTCAGGAACTTCTGTATGAGCTGCGGTCCATGCTCACCGCACCAGAATGTTGAAATCGAGATTCGGTTCCCCCTAGAGTTCAGACCTAGGGTGCAGCTCACACCTACTTCTCCCAAGCCGCCCCTTGGTGAGAGACCTGAAACTAGAAAATGACCCTTGACTCTAGCGTGGAGGTCCCACCTCACACCCGGAAGACCTTTGAGATCTCCCCCTCCCTAGCCAATGCTGAGCTAGGTGCCTTGGAGGATGAAGGAAGAGGATGAAGATTGGTGAAAAACCGGATCCCTCTCCAAGGCACTTCAAGGGTCTATTTTTAGATTTCTGGGGATGGCCTGCCAATAGCGCAATCCGCTGTTTTGAACAACTATTCGCAGCCCACCAAGGGAAAAATGGCGAGGACTCCAGCCGGGCGAGATCTCTAAGGGGCGGGGGTGGGTGCCGGCCTCGCGCCGCATTCGGCCCCCCTAAAGGAGGCCGGGGCCGGTGCCATCCTCACGCCACACCCTCCCCCTGAAAGGAGGCCGGGGCGGGTGCCGCCCTCGTGCCGCACCCGCCCCCCTGAAAGGAGGCCGGGGTGGGTGCCGGCCTCGCGCCGCACCCGCCCAGCTAAGAGGAGGCCGGGGCGGGTGCCGGCCTCGCGCCGCAACTCACTGAGAGGAGGCCGGGGCAGGTGCCGGCCTCGCGCCGTACCCGCCCCCCTGAGAGGAGGTCGGGGCGGGTGCCGGCCTCGCGCCGCACACGCCCCCCTGAGAGGAGGCCGGGGCGGGTGCCGGCCTCGCGCCGCACCCGCCCCCCTAAGAGGAGGCCGGGGCGGGTGCCGGCCTCGCGCCGCACCCGCCCCCTGAGAGGAGGCCGGGGCGGGTGCCGGCCTCGCGCCGCACCAGACCCCCTGAGAGGAGGCCGGGGCGGGTGCCGGCCTCGCGCTGCCCCCCGTTCCCCTGAGAAGAGGCCGGGACGAGTGCCGGCCTCGCGCCGCTCCCGCCCACCTGAGAGGAGGCCAGGGCGGGTTCCAGCCTCGCGCCGCACCCGGCCCCCTGAGAGGAGGCCGGGGCGGACCCGGCCTCGCGCCGCACCCGACCCCCTAAGAGGAGGCCGGGGCGGGTGCCTTCCTCGCGCCGCACCTGACCCCCTGAGAGGAAGCCGAGGAGGGTGCCTGCCTCGCGCCGTACCCGCCCCCCTGAGAGGAAGCCGGGGCGGGTGCCGGCCTTGCGCCGCATCCGCCCCCTTAAAAGGAGGCCGGGGCGGGTGCCGGCCTCGCGCCGCACCCGTCCCCTTGAAAGGAGGCCGGGGCGGGTGCCGCCCTCGCGCCGCACCCGCCCCCCTGAGAGGAGGTCGGGGCGGGTGCCGGCCTCGCGCCCCACCCGCCCCCCTGAGAGGAGGTCGGGGCGGGTGCCGGCCTCACGCCGCCCCCGCCCACCTGAGAGGAGGCCGGGGCAGGTGCCGGCCTCGCGCCGCACCCGCCCCCCTGAGAGGAGGCCGGGGTGGGCGTCGGCCTCGCGCCGCACTCGCCCCCCCTGAGAGGAGGCCGGGGCGGGCGCCGGCCTCGCGCCGCACCCGTCCCCCTGAGGAGGCCGGGGCGGGTGCCGGCCTCGCGCCGCACCCGTCCCCCTGAGAGGAGGCCGGGGCAGGTGCCGGCCTCGCGCCCCCCGCCCCCCTGAGAGGAGGCCGGGGCGGGTGTCGGCCTCGCGTCACACCCGCCCCCCCTGAGAGGAGGCCGGGGCGGGTGTCGGCCTCGCGTCGCACCCGCCCCCCCTGAGAGGAGGCCGGGGCGGGTGTCGGCCTCGCGTCGCACCCGCCCCCCCTGAGAGGAGGCCGGGGCGGGTGCCGGCCTCGCGCCGCACCCGCCCCCCTGAGAGGAGGCCGGGGTGGGTGCCGGCCTCGCGCCGCACCCGCCCCCCTGATAGGAGGCCGGGGCGGGTGCCGGCCTCGCGCCGCACCCGCCCCCCTGAGAGGTGGCCGGGGCGGGTGCCGGCCTCGCGCCGCACCCGCCCCCTTGAGAGGAGGTCGGGGAGGGTGCTGGCCTCGCACCGCCCCCACCCCCTAAGAGGAGGCCGGGGCGGGTGCCGGCCTCGCGCCGCTCCCGCCAACCTGAGAGGAGGCCGGGGTGGGTGCCAGCCACGCGCCGCACTCGTCCCCCTGAGAGGAGGCCGGGGCGGACCCGGCCTCGCGCCGCACTCGCCCCCTGAGAGGAGGCCGGGGCGGGTGTCGGCCTCGCGTCGCACCCAGCCCCCTGAGAGGAAGCCGGGGCGAGTGCCGGCCTCGCGCCGCCCCCGCCCCCCAGAGAGGAAGCCGGGGTGGGTGCCGGCCTCGCGCCGCACCCGTCCCCTTGAAAGGAGGCCGGGGCGGGTGCCGGCCTCGCGCCGCACCCGCCCCCCTGAAAGGAGGTCGGGGCGGGTGCCGGCCTCGCGCCCCTCCCGCCCCCCTGAGAGGAGGCCGGGGCGGGTGCCGGCCTCACGCCGCCGCCCCCCCCCCCCTGAGAGGAAGCCGGGGCGGGTGCCGGCCTCGCGTTGCACCCGCCCCCCTGAGAGGAGGCCGGGGCGGGTGCCGGTCTTGCGCCGCACCCGCCCCCCTGAGAGGAGGTCGGGGCGGGTGCCTGCCTCGTGCCGCACCCGCCCCCCTGAGAGGAGGCCGGGGCGGGTGCCGGCCTCGCGCCGCACCCGACCCCCTTAGAGGAGGCCGGTGCGGACCCGGCCTCGCGCCCCACCCGCCCCCCTGAGAGGAGGCCGAGGCGGGTTCCGGCCTCACGACGCACCCGCCCACCTGAGAGGAGGCTGGGGCGGGTGCCGGCCTCGCGCCGCACCTTCCACCCTAAGAGGAGGCCGGGAAGGGTTCCGGCCTCGCTCCGCACCCGCCCCCCTGAGAAGAGGCCGGGGCGGGTGCCGGCCTCGCGCCGCACCCGCCCCCCTGAGAGGAGGCCGGGGCGGGTGCCGGCCTCGCGCCGCCCCTACCCCCCTGAGGGGAGTCCGGGGCGGGTGCCGGCCTCGCGACGCACCCACCCCCTGAGAGGAGGTCGGGGCAGGTGCCGGCTTCGCGCCGCCCCCGCCCCCCATAGAGGAGGCCGGGGCAAGTTCCTGCCTCGCGCCGACCCCGCCCCCTGAGAGGAGGCCGGGGCGGGTGCCGGCCTCGCGCCGCTCCCGCCCTCCTGAGAGGAGGCCGGGGTGGGTGCCAGCCTCGCGCCGCACCCGACCCCCTGAGAGAAGACCGGGGCGGACCCAGCCTCGCGCCGCACCCGCCCCCCTGAGAGGAGGCCGGGGCGGGTGTCGGCCTCGCGCCGCACCCGATCCCTTGAGAGGAAGCCGAGGAGGGTGCCGACCTCGCGCCGCACCCGCCCTCCCGATAGGAAGCCGGGGCGGGTGCCGGCCTCGCGCCGCACCCTCCCCCTTGAAAGGAGGCCGGGGCGGGTGCCGGCCTCGCGCCGCACTCGTCTCCCTGAAAGGAGGTCGGGGAGGGTGCCGACCTCGCGCCGCACCCGCCCCCTGAGAGGAGGTCGGGGCGGGTGCCGGCCTCGCGCCCTACCCGCCCTACGAAGAGGAGGTCGGGGCGGGTGCCGGCCTCACGCTGCCCCCGCCCCCCATAGAGGAGGCCGGGGCGGGTACCGACCTTGCGCCGCACCCGCCCCCCTGAGAAGAGGCCGGGGCGGGTGCCGGCCTCGCGCCGCACCCGCCCCCCTGAGAGGAGGCCGGGGCGGGTGCCGGCCTCGCGCGCCGCACCGCCCCCTGAGGAGGTGGGACGGGCGGGTGGGGGCCGGCCTCGCGCCTCCCCCGCCCCCCTGAGAGGAGGCGGGGCGGGTGTCGGCCTCGCGCCGGCCGCACCCGCTCCCTGAGAGGAGGTCGGGGCGGGGTGCCGGCCTCGCGCCGCACCGCCCCCCTGAGAGGAGGCCGGGGCGGGTGCCGGCCTCGCGCTGCACCCTCCCCCCTTAGAGGAGGCCGGTGCGGGTGCCGGCCTCGCGCCGCCCCTCCCCCTGAGAGGAGGCCGGGGCGGGTGTCGGCCTCGCGCTGCTCCCTCGCACCTGAGAGGAGGCCGAGGCGGGTGCCAGCCTCGCGCCGCACCCGGCCCCCTGAGAGGAGGCCGGGGCGGACCGGCCTCGCGCCGCACCCGCCCCCCTGAGAGGAGGCCGGGGCGGGTGTCGGCCTCGCGCCGCACCCGGCCACCTGAGAGGAAGCCGGGGCGGGTGCCGGCCTCGCGCTGCACCCGCCCCCCTGAGAGGAAGCCGGGGCGGGTGCCGGCCTCGCGCCGCAATCGCCCCTTGAGAGGAAGCCGTGGCGGGTGCTGGCCTCGCGCCGCACTCTCTCTGAAAGGAGGTCGGGCGGGTGCCGGCCTCGCGCCGCACCCGCCCCCCTGAGAGGAAGTCGGGGCGGGTGCCGGCCGCACCCTCCCCCTGAGAGGAGGCCAGAGCGGGTGCGGCCTCGCGCCGCTCCCTCCCCCCCCTGAGAGGAGGCCGGGCGGGTGCCGACCTCGCGCCGCTCCCCCCCCCTGAGAGGAGGCCGGGGCGGGTGCCGGCCTAGCGCCGCACCCGCCCTCCGGAGAGGAGGCCGGGGCGGGTGCCGGCCTCGCGCCGCACCCGCCCCCGGGGAGAGGAGGCCGGGGCGGGTGCCGGACTCGCGCCGCACCCGCCCCCTGAGAGGAGGCCAGGGCGTGTGCCGGCCTCGCGCCGCACTCGCCCCCCATGAGAGGAGGCCGGGCCGGGTGCCGGCCTCGCGCCGCTCCCGCCCCCGAGAGGAGGCTGGGGCGGGTGGCGGCCTTGCGCCGCACCCGCCCCTCCTGAGAGGAGGCCGGGGCGGGTGCCGGCGTCACGCTGTACCTGCCCCCTGATAGGAGGCCGGGGCGGGTGCCGGCGTCACGCCGCACCCGCCCCCCTGAGGGGAGGCCGGGGCGGGTGCCGGCCTCGCGCCGCACCCGCCCCCCTGACAGGAGGCCGGGGCGGGTGCCGGCCTCGCGCGCCGCACCGGCCCTCTGAGAGGAGGTCGGGGCGGACCCGACCTCTTGCCGCACCCGCCTCCCTGAGAGGAGGTCGGGGCGGGTTTCGGCCTCGCGCCGCACCCCGCCACCTGAGAGGAAGCCGGGGCGGGTGCCGACCTCGTGCTGCACCCGCCCCTCTGAGAGGAAGCCGGGGCGGGTGCCGACCTCGCGCCGCACCCCCCCCCCTGAGAGGAAGCAGGGGCGGGTGCTGGCCTCGCGCCGCACCCGTTCCTCTGAAAGGAGGCCGGGGCGGGTGCCGACCTCTCGCCGCACCCGCCCCCTGAGAGGAGGTCGGGGCTGGTGCCGACCGCACCCTCCCCCTGAGAGGAGGCCAGAGCGGGTGCCAGCCTCGCGCCGCTCCCGCCCCCCCCCCCTAAGAGGAGGCCGGCGCGGGTGCCGGCCTCGCGCGCTCTCGCGCCCCCTGAGAGGGAGGCCGGGGCGGGTGACGACCTCTTGCCGCACCCGCCCCCCCCCCGAGAGAGGAGGCCCGGGCGGCTGCCGTCCTCGCGCCGCACCCGCCCCCTGAGAAAGGCCGGGGCGGGTGCCGACCTCGCGCCGCACCCGCCCCCCTGAGAGGAGGCCTTGGCGGGTGTCGACCTCGCGCCGCCCCCGCCCCCCCTGAGAGGAGGCCGGGGAGGTTGCCGGCCTAGCGCCGCACTCGCCCCCCCATGAGAGGAGGTCGGGGCGGGTGCCGGCCTCGCGCCGCTCCCTCCCCCTGAGAGAGTTCGGGGCGGGTGGCGGCCTTGCGCCGCACCCGCCCCCCTTAGAGGAGGCCGGGGCGGGTGCCGGCGTCACGCCGTACCCCCCCCCCCCCCCCGAGAGGAGCCGGGCGGGTGCCGACGTCACGCCATACCCGCCCCCTGAGGGGAGGCGGGGCGGGTCCCGACCTCGCGCTGCACCCCGCCCCCCTGAGAGGAGGCTGGGGCGGGTGCCGGCCTCGCGCCGCACCCGCCCCCCTGAGAGGAGGCCGGGCGCGACCCGGCCTCCCGTTGCACCCGCACCCTGAGAGGAGGTCGGGGCGGGTGCCGGCCTCGCGCCGCACCCGGCCCCTGAGAGGAAGCCGGGGCGGGTGCCGGCCTCGCGCCGCACCCGCCCCCTGAGAGGAAGCCGGGGCGGGTGCCGGCCTCGCGCCTCACCGCCCCCTAAAGGAGGCCGGGGTAGGTGCCGACCTCGCGCCGCACTCGCCCCCTGAAAGGAGGCCGGGGCGGGTGCCGGCCTCGCCCGCACCCGCCCTCCTCAAAGGAGGCTTGGGCGGGTGCCGGACTCGCGCTGCACCCGCCCCCTGAAAGGAGGCCGGGGCGGGTGCCGGCCTCGCGCCGCACCCGTCCCCCTTAAAGGAGCCCGGGGCGGGTGCTGGCCTCGCGCCGCACCTGCCCACCTGAAAGGAGGCCGGCCTCGAGCCACACCCGCCCCCCTGTAAGGAGGCCGGGGCGGGTGCCGGCCTCGCGCCGCACCCCCTGGCCTTTGGGCTCGCTTGTCCCGGACCGTTCTCTGGATTATGCCTTGCGCTTGCTTGGGGACCCCACTTCGCGAATACGGGGTTGTACATTGAAGACCTATTGAAGGAAGATCTCAAATGAAGAGAATGACAAGCTCCTCAAGAGTCTCACTAAAGAATGCGTACCATACTCCTGGGCCATCAAAGAAATCAGGGAGTTGAGGGAAATAACTCTTGAAGCCCTGTATCGAAGACTTCAACCTTTTGAGTTGGTTAATTCTCAGACAAAGAGTGAACCAGATCCAGTTCCGCTCCCCAAGCCAACCCAAGAGAAGACCCTTGCATCCATTGAATCAAGGAGGAGTCTTCCCTCCTTCACCGAGGAATTGATTAGCTTTTTGGCAAGGAAGCTCTTCAACTGGAAGAATGACAAGATTCCTTCAAAACACAGAAATGAGCAAGGAAAGAAGCTCTAAGAACATCAGGTATGAACCTAAACCATCTGATGAAATTGTAAGTTATTATTGAAGAAAAAGTGGACACATTTTCCACTGATTGCTTCAAAAATCTGAAGAATCAAAGATCCAAAGGAGAAGAAGAGAAGAGGAGAAAATTCCACAAGAAAGAAAAAGGGATGATAGCTCGAAGCTAGAGTGATTCCTCCTTATCCTCTGAAGGAAGCTCGGATTCTGAAACTGAAGATGAGTCTGAAATAAAGTGCCTGATGGCACATGAAATGGAACAGACCTCCACTTTTGAAGAGGTATTCAACTTATGTTCTCTAGATTTCACTTCACCTGATTTCAAAATAATCTTTGATAATCTATGTAGAGAAAATTTAATGCATGAAAGAGAAATAGAATCTCTAAATAAAAAAAAGCTGTGAACTCATCCAGTGTAGTAGTGTATTGCATGAGAAGCTTGAATACACACTTTGAAAGAAGTCACCATTAGTGAATCATGGGCAGAGGATAAGAAAGCTCTTGATGAAGAGCTAAGGAAGTCTCTTGAATAAAATAAGAGATTAATTTTTAAACTAAGTCAAGATCCCAGTGAGCTAAATAGTCTAAACTGTAGCGGTTATAAACTTCAAAATCTCACTAAGAATCTTCAGGCAAGGCTGAATAAATGAGGCCTTAGAATTGACCCTACTAATTTATCTAAGCATGCCATTGCATATGCTAGTTAGACACCTCCAAAATTTGTTTTTGGAGGAATTGAATGCTCTGAGAAGGAGATTTGTGGGGCAACTGTCTCACAGATTAGGAAGATTTCTTCCTGGTCCGTCAGAAATTATGGACCTCAAAACACTCTTAAGAAGACTATGTCTGAAGGAGTTTATATACCCAACCCCTTTCTTATTTCTGTAAATAAAAGATCAACTCGGTCTTTGCATAATAAAAATAAAGGGAAAGGAGAAGCATTAGAATACCCCTTGCCTAAGGTAGGGGTCAACGATCGCAGACTGCTCGATCAGTACTCGTTGACTACCAAATTCATTAATTGTCGACCTTTCGACCCATAGACACATTACTGCCCAATCTCCTTTTGATGGTTGATACCAGATTATGGATTTGCAATCGACCATGCGCCCAACAACAGTTAATTGCTGACCGCCTCTTCTATCAACGGTCGTTGACCATTGGCCTCTTCAACGATCAATGATCGCCTCCTATAGACAACAATCTAACTATTATCCTGAATCCTCTCCCATCTCTCTCTCTCTCTTATGTATGTATGCCTCCTAGAAGGAAAAGATTGTATAATATGTACCAATGTCACTGTTATGGCAAAGTAAGTCACTTCAAGGTTGACTGTTGACACAATATCACTAACACACTTCCCCTGAGCCATCCTGTGAGAGAAAGAGTGTGTTACTTATCCAACTTCTAGGAAGGGTCCCAAATATGTATTGGGACTTTATCCTCACTGATTGTAGATAATGATAGGTTTAAGCCCAACCAAGATGCACACTTGGTACTTGGACAGTGATTGTTTCAGGCATTTGACTGGATATAAAAGCTTGCTGACAAGCTATTATGCAAACAAATGACGTAAAGTTATCTTTGGAGATTCAAACCATGACTTCCCCAGAAGTTATGACAAATTTTCCTTAGGAAAAATAACCTTTACAGATGCGACTTATGTGAAAGGATTGCAACACAATCTGATAAACATAAGTCAATTATGTGATAAATGTTATTAAGTTTATTTTCTTAATGATAAATGCATTGTAAAAAAAAGTAGGATAGACAACTTGATTTTCACTGGTATTAGAGTGGACAAGATTTATCTTATCAACTTTAGTCATTATAATCATTATAAACTCCTGTGTGTTTAGTATCCTATTTTCCCAATGTCAGCCATCTATGACATAATAGATTAGCTCATTTAAACTTTAAAACCCTAAGTAAATTGTATAGGTCAAACCTAATTAGAGGTTTACTTAACTTTAAGTATGATAAGGACAAACCTTGTGGTGCTTGCCAGCTTGGGAAGCAAACCAACACCCCCTTTAAAGGCAAAGAAATTTTAGATACTCCTAGGTGTCTCTATCTTGACATATGGATTTATTTGGTTTCGTTTTCATGTTTAGTTTAAGAGGAAAAATATATTCTCTTGTAATTATTGATGATTTCTCTTGATTCACTTGAATGTTCTTTCTCAGAAACAAATTTGATAATTATGGGATTCTCTCTTATTTCTGCAAGTAAATCTAAAATGAGGTGAATACTTCAGTTGTCATGATTAGAAGTGATCATGAGATTGAATTTGAGTCTCATAAGATGAGGGAATTCTGTGAATCCATAGGTGTCAAACAAAGCCTCTATTCTCCTAAAACTCCACGACAAAATGAAGTTATTGAGAGAAAAAATAGAACACTTATTGATGCAGGCAAGACATTACTTGCAGAAAGCCAAAATGTCTATGTACATCTGGGCTGAAGCAGTAAACACTGCATGTCATGTTTTGAATAGGTCACTCATCAACAAGCTGCATGAGAAGACTTTGTTATGAATCCTCCATCGGTTATCTGGTTAAATATTATTTTTTTCACATCTTTATGTATCGAGGCATGTTGGGTCGAGTCAAGTTATGTGCGTCGTAGTATTTTGTGTTTTTATATTTCGTTTATTTTTTTTACGTTCGAGTATTTACGTATGTGCCATTTGGAGCTTTATATATGGAGGTCATGTCATGTAATAAAAATCAATCATCAATGAGAAAGTTTCTTCAAGTCTCCCTTCCAGGACTTCCTCTGTTCTACTAAAGTTCTTCTCTCCTTCCTCCACCCTTTAGAGTTTCATCTTCTCTCATCTCCTCCGCCATTTCTAGCGCTTAATAGCCTTGTATCCCCATTTCCGCTGCCACCTCAAAGAAGCACGTAACAAATTTAGTATCAGAGCCTTCCTTCCGCGGCCCGACACTTCCACCGCTCGACACTTCCTCTGTTCTCATGATTTCAACAAGCCAATGTTCCTTCCATGTCGCTGAACATCAACCTCATCCATACCAACAACTACTTTTATGATGTCAGCAACCACATCTTCTCCATACTCAATCCACCCCAGGCTCTGCCACACCTATTCCCTACCGACAAGCCCAACGAAGCCTTCTCATTGCTTCGTCAACTCCTTCAAGACGCTGTGAAGAAGCCGTCACCTACTTTCTGTTGCCATGATCGATCCATCCCAGTTCCCCCCCTTCTTCCGCGCTTCTTCAATGTCTCCAACATGCATGTCCATATCCTTCCATTGATCGCCTTCCCTGATTGACCCTACGAGATTTTCTCCTCTCCAGCGCTCTATGCCAACTCACGCCTTTGTTGCTCCTGTACCCGATTTTTCTAAGAATCGTTGTGCCCTCTAAGCAA
Source organism: Platanthera zijinensis (assembly GCA_039513925.1). Lineage (NCBI taxonomy): Eukaryota > Viridiplantae > Streptophyta > Magnoliopsida > Asparagales > Orchidaceae > Platanthera > Platanthera zijinensis. Next base: position 61,853,162 of record CM077081.1, on the reverse strand, counting down.
TTCCCTCCCAACGTTCATCTCCTCACTCAGTTGCTGCTGCTCTCCCCACGTCAAGTACATCTCCATCTTCTCAAGCAAACCACCGCTATTTCCTGCATGCCTAGGTCGCGCGCTTCTTCTGCGTCCCATCCCTGCCTGCTTGAGCCCCGCACGGTCACCTACCAACGCACGCTTAGCCTCCTTGAAACGCATTCCGTAGACCCTATTCTCGAGTTAGAACTTTCTTAATCTAATTGATTATTTTAATTAATTCTTTCCTTGAATTAATTAGGTAATTAGTTTATTAAGATGCTTGTTTCACTAAATGCGTCCGACAATATAAGTAGTGAAGAATTTAAACATATATGTTATTGTAATGCAACTTATTCCCATATACTTCAAATCACAAATAGTCAACTAAATAGTTTAGTGGATATTATCATCAGTTTTAGCAAAGCATTAGATTTCACAACCACTAAGTATATGAATATATATGCTTAATGTGAAAACATTAGATCATAAAAATAAGATGTTAAAGGAAATTACGACCAACCAACAAACTTAAAAAATCAACTTTCATGTTTGTTGGAAAAACTTAAACAAATTGAACTTAAAATCCCCAAAATAATTCTAAATATAGGAAACATAGAAAAACAATTAGAAAAATTACAAAATAATTATGCAGACTTAAAAAAATTCTTGTTAAAACTAAAAAAGTTAATCTTATCCTAAAATGGAAATTGAAGAATATAAAGAAGCTTTACGACAAACAAGTATGTACTTAAAAAATTCAAGGATTTAGTAATTATGATCCGGGAGGAGAAAGTGACAAAATTATTGTATGACAAAATAATACAATAGTACATTTACTCATCCAACTCCATAAAAAGATTGGTGAGCTCTTAGAAAATCCACTAAGACAAAGACTGATGAATCTCAAATGGAAGGTCTAATTGGACAATTAAAAAACTTAAAAATAGATAGGGACAAACCACTTATGACATAAGAGACATTATATAAATTTGGAATAGCAAAATGAGTTTACAACCTTTTACAGGAAGTTGTAGCCAGGACCATCACCTCTGAAGATAGTGACATTGGCTCATCTTCATTTTTAAGCAGAATCCTCCATTAAAGAAACGTAATAGAACTGTATTAGAAGTTCCTGATGTAGAACAAAATCTTGTATTATACAATAACCACAAAATTAGTCTTCTAACCCCCATAACTCTATCTCATGTCGGAATGTTTATCTTGAGCATACAGTTACTTTGAGTTAATAGAGAAGAGGAATTATCAGCCACTGATATACCCGGTAATACAAAGTTAATCAGCAAAGATGTAATAACCCAAATTAAACAGACAAATAAAAAATTAGTCCACCAGGATTGCTTGTTATAGGTCTAAAGGGATTATCCCGTAAAAGATTAGGAACTAAAGTGTTAATAAGTCTCCTAGATAAAAGATGCAAAGTGATGCCTGCAAAGCAATGATATCAGCTATGGAAGTAGATATGTATGAAAATAAAGGAATCTTTTATTGTTGTGACTGTTGTCCCAATTTTATGGTAAGTATTAAAGACATTGATAAAATCAAGCTAGACATGCAAACAAAATGATATGAAGATTTTACAGGACATAATAATTTATTACTAATATCAGATTATTGAGAAAAATAACAAATAATAGCACAACAAAGTGCAAACTTAATATTCAACATATCATTGATGGAATTAGAAGTACCAGTGTTAAAATGATTAAACCTACAGATATTGATCCAACCCTTTTAGAAGGATTAGATTGGAATATTAGTAATTTAATAAACAATTTCCTTAGTCTACCAGAAGATAGTTTTTTTCTACAAAAATATTGAGAATATATATAGTCTATGATTCCAAGGATATAAACATAAACCAACGATAGATTTAGAAGAAATTGATGATGATATAGAAGCACTCCAAAATGAACATGATAGAAGACGATCATATAGTAAAATATAACTATAAAGGAACATACGACAAAAAAAATTAGGCTAGAAAATAAAATAGCAAATGAAGGTTTAATGCATGAATATGATAGTCTTGAGTTAAATCAAGAAGGGCACTTAGTGATGTATAGAGATTTTCTTCTCCATGAATACGAAAGAGAACTCGTAGAACCACTTGTAGCAGAACTACTAGACTACCCAGTAGAATTGGTTAATGGAGACAACTTCTTAAGGATGTAATCATTTTATATTTGAGACAGTAGTTAAAAGTAGGATATTACAACCATCTCGAACTTCATATAATGAATATAAAGGAGAAAATGATAATATAAAACCTAGGGGAAAAAGAATGCCATTAGAAACAATCGATAAAAAATTACTAGTTGAAATGAAAATTGCCAACCATTTTTAAAATATGGAGCCAAATGGTAATTCGTAGATATGAAGAAATGGAAATGGAGTTCACCTTCCCGCCACCTTGGAGTCCACCAGGGGCCCACCTTGGAGTCCATCAAGGGGGTTTATCAGGCCCACGGGACGTACAACCCAACCCATCCCCGGCCCCACAGGAGAGCTCGCGGGAGAGCTCTTTATCAAGGAGGTCGGGGGATCTAGCCCCTGCCTCAACAACCTATCGACTCTGTTGTGGGGCCGGTGATGGGTTGGGGTGTACGACCCGCGGGCTTGATAAACTCCCTTGGTGGACTCCAAGGTGGGCCCCTGGTGGACTCCAGGGTGGCGGGCAGGTGGACTCCTGGCTCTGGATCAAATACCCTCGTGATTTTAATCGCGATATTGCCATGAGACAAAAACTTTATAATTTTATTAATAAAATTATCCTTCTACTTTTAGGATACCATCCCAATATTAACATTATAGCCCAAGTAGAGGCTATTAGAAAAGTAGAACAACTCCAAATTCAAAAATGAAATTATATTAAACCATTTCTCCAAAATTACATATATTACATCAGTATCGTTGGATGCTTTTATGACAAATGCATTTGGGAAAAATTATTTTTAAAATTACCCAATTCTCTAGGAACCCAAATATGTAAAAATATATAAAGAAAGACCGATAAGCCATCCTTAAATAGATAGCATTAGCACTAGAATTAGATTTATTATTAATTGATTAGAAGGAAAATGTACAGACCTCCAAATTAGCCGCCAACTCAAAGGTGAATACAACTTTTGTAGAAATATATATACACCTCAGCGTTATGATAAGAAAGACAAAATAACATACAAACCTAAATATGATACTCTCTATAAACCTAAGAAAAAAATTATCTTCGAAGAATTAATACTAGAAAACCATATCTCAATAAGGATAAACATGTACAAAAATATGATAAAAGAAAAATTTGTCATAAAATCCTAACATGTTTTACTTGTGGCTCAACAGACCATCTGACCAACGAATGTAACCAAAGACACAACATCCATGAGAAACAAGTGTCATTAATAGTATGCACCAATGAAGAGATAATTAAAATAGATGAAAATATTAATGATGCAGAGAGCATTTATAGTATCATTAGTATAAATGATCAGGATGATCGTTACCTCCCTAATTCAGATAATGAAGCCAAGGGATTATCAAAAGAATTAGTAGAATTTGACCGTAAATGTAAGGAAGCATATGAAGACAACCTATTAAAGCTAGATGTCCTAGGTCATTATCTTAACCAAATATTAACATGACAATATGTGAACATGCTTGTAAACCTAATAGTGGTAACAATGATAAACCATGTACGTATTATTTTAGATATTCTACTTTAGCACTAAGGTACCAATGCACTGCATGTTTAATAGAAACATGTAAATTTTGCATAGAAGAAAAACACCCAACCTTTCTTCCAAATCAAATTACTCCTACTGAACAACGACAAAATGATATTATTGAACTTTGAATCTTTGATATAAAAAATCAAATTAGTGACCTAAAAACCCAACATACTTTACTACAAAAAGATATTATAAATCTTTTTGGCTTGTTTGATACCTTATATTATTATGTACACACTCAGTAAGCTTCGCATAGTGATGCCTATGATGGCTGCTTATTTAAAGCATGACCATCCCCGCAATCGACTATATATTACTCAAGCCTTGACTGCAACAATCAAGCCATATTTAATAGCAAAAAAATTTGTATGAAAACTAGGCACTCGAATAGCTATTATTAAGAAACGTCTCCAAGAGTTAAAAGAATGTTATTTGGTGCGAAAAGTGTTTAGAAACTTAAGACCCCAACATACCTTAATTACCCAACTAGCTGAACAACAATATGACCAACCCTACCAACTTCTTAGTAGTAAAATATTCCCACTAAACCCTTGCCTAGAGAACTACGCCATGGTCCTCATATTTATAGTTTAAAAATACGCCTTCGTTTTAAAATTTGAGATTGGCACTTTGAATTTATTGGTCGGGATGATGCAGGTTGTAGCAACACTCTATTTGATACTAAAATTAGTCCCATTGTCATATATACAACTTATACCTAAGAGAAAGGTTTAAGGCTCAACAAATGGATGACCAGTTATTCTATTATAACAAACAGTAAGATACTACCTATCAATTTGTTATAAATTAGACACTAATACTTGGACAAATGACCAATCCTCCCTGTCCGGACAACGTTACGAGATTTTCAACTAAGCAATGTAGATTGCATTATTGGTCTTAATCTTCTCATCAACTGGTACTGGTCTCCTTATAACTGCCCATAGCATGCATTTGTTAACCCAACCAGCTTTTCCCTTTATGTCCGAGCCCACTCGAAAGCGTGGTGGGATTTCTTTTTCCACTTATACCACATCTTGCCATTGTACCCCTATAGATGCTTGTAAGGATAATTTTTTAGAAAAAACATTTGATAAGATAGAAACTGACCATGTAGACCTTTTATCTTTACTAGAATATCTTAATGAGAGAGAAGAAGAATAGGCAAAGTTAGATGCCCATGGTCCCTCTGTTCTTCCAAATCAGTATACACACTCCTAGAAACTAGTTACATTAATATAGACCAACATATCAGTACTTTAGTAAAAGATGAAAGTTTTGGCTGAATGTACAACCTCGGGCTCGCAGCCCAGCAAGAGGGGCCCTAGCGAGAGGAAAGAGGGGTCCAGCGTGGCGAGAAGGGCCCAAGCGAGAGGAAAGAGGGGTCCAGCGTGGCGAGAGGAGCCCAGGCGAGAGGAGAGGGCCTAGGCGAGTGAAGAGCGTTCGGCCTGGCGAGAGGACCCTAATGAGAGGCGCCTCGAGAGAAGGGCCGTCTTGGTTTCAGGGCCAGTTCAGGTAAGGTCGGGCCCACCTTCTGGGCCCTGGAGGTGGTTTTACTCTTTTACCCTGCGTGGGCTGCATTTAGTCTTTTGGGACAGCGGAGTTTAGCTGTTGGCAGACCCAGCCAAGGGTATTCTGGTATTTTCACAGCAGCATAGTTTGCTTATTAGCAGTCCCAGTTCAGAGGCCTATAAATAGACCGGTAAGGTGCCTTAGGGAAAGGGCATTCTTGACTCCTCTTATCTTTTCTAAGGCACCTAGCTCAGTATTGGCTAGGGAGGGGAAGAGGTCTAGTTCAAGTCTCTTCCGGGTAAGAGGTGGGACCTCCTCACTGAAGCCTCCGGTCTAGTTCTTCGCCTCGAGAGTGATCCCAAGGGAGTAAGCACGAGCTGCCTCAGTAGTTCCGAGCTTTAGGTGGAATCGGCTTTGCCGGTTCCAACATTTTTGGTGCGGCTTTTCGAGGTTGGCACAAACTCGGAAAGATAGTCCAACCGAGGCTCGCGATGGTACAGCCAATTTATTGAGGGAATCTTTTGGTGGGCCCCTTGCCTGACCTATAAATACAGAACCTCCCTTCCCTTAAAGGGGGTACTTCCTCACTTTCTCTCTCCTTAACGCTTGTCCATGTCTCTCAACCAAAGCGTCCGGGACCGCCTCGCGGCCGTGCGCCAGCGGAATAGGGCGACGGCGGTGGGTCTGAACAAGATCCCTGCCCGTGCTCCACCCTCGCTACCGCTATCCGCATCCCCTCCTAAGAAGACGAAAATTCCGGAGCCTCATATTCTGGCTGAGGAACCCTCTCGCACCCATCCAAGGGGATCGACGCCCCCGGCCCCCGCTAGCCTCAAGGGAAAAGAAGTACGTTCTTCCAACCCTTTCGGGTTTCTTGCTACTGCCCCTTCTTTATCTGCTGTCTATTCTCAGAGATTTTTGGAGGCCTCTCAGCGCCCCGAGACCATCCGAATAAACATCTCCGAGTTCCCTTCTCAGCGCCTCTCACCCCAGGACTCCCTCCCTTCTACGCCGGTGACGAAGAGGGATGACCCTTCTACCGCTTCGGACCGCACTCGCCGAATTGGTAAGATCTTATCACTGACTTGCTCCGTCCTTGCTATTCCTTCCGCCACTCCCAGCCAATATTGGTCTTCTGGCAGGTGCGAGTGGAAGGCCTGCCGAGAGCACTCTGGCCGCCGACTCGCCGACTGAGGGTTATTCTGGGAGAGAAGCCTTCTCGCCTCCTCCGCCAGTAGACGAGATTGACGATTATCTGGGCGATCCCGCGGACCCCATAGAGATGAAGCGAAAGGTGGCCGAGATGCTGCGGAAACACGCGTTGCTCATCCAAGCACTGGAAAAAGGAAAGCAGGTCGCGGACCACCGAATTGATTGGCTCGAGATGGAATGTGTTCGCCTGTCGAACGAGGTTGATGTCGACACGGAGGTGGACCAGACTGATCCTCTAGCGATTCTGAACGATGTCGATCAACAGCTTCGTTTCGCCCGGCGCGGTGTTGCGGCTGCTCGCGCCTTCCACTTCCCCCATTGCCCCCCCTGCGTGAGAGGTCGTGGAGGACGATGGAGGTGGGACAAGAACTGACGGAGCCCGAGCGTTCTTTCCTCCTGCAGTCGCCTCTCGCTTCCCGCCTTCCGCCAAATAACTCTCTTCTTAGCTGTAATAGTATTGACTGATATAGCGCCTGCTGTGCGGCCTTTTGAACTCGCCGCCCGCTACGCGCGGGATTAATTAATTTCATAATGTCGGTTTAATCGTCGCTACTGCTTCTTTAAATGATTTCTATTTCACATTATTGACCTTCATCATTAGCTGTCTGCCCCGCTGTCTTTTCACCGCTCTTTTTTCGAGAAGGCCGTTCACCCGGCGTTCCGCTGCCCGAGGCCCGGAGGGCGAAGGGTCGGCCGACTCTTCCCCTCTCCTGACGCAACCCCCTTGCCCGTACCGAGGTACTGGGGAAGGTTATAAATACCCCCCCCCCCTGCCAAAACAAGGTGTGCTTTCCTTAGACTCCAACCCGCGAGTACCCTTCTTCTTGCTGTTCGCCTCGCTCTCCAGCCCCTCCCGCTTCTCGCGCACACTCGCGCGTTTCCCATTCGCCAGTCCCTCCCTTTAGTCTCGCCCTGCGCTCAAGATGGCAAAGAGGAGGTCTGAAGGGAGTGAGGGGCGCAGCCGCTGCGGGAAACGATTCACAGACCACGACTTCCCCCCCGGTCGCCTCTCTGCCGACGATTACGAGGCCTTTCGGGGCGATTACCTGTCAGAAGGCTTCGAGTCGCGCCCTCCCCGGGTCGGCGAGAGCATCAACACTTTCTACCCGGGAGAACTCGCCTTCCCCATCTCCCACTTTGAAGCTGGGCTTCGACTTCCCTTTTGGCCAGAGGTAAAACAGGTCCTGAAGTACTTCGGTGTTGTACCCGCTCAACTGAATCCGAACGCCATCTCCGTCATCATTGCATTCGCCTGCTACATGCGGAGGGAGAGAATAGAGTTCAGTCTTATCGTCTTCCGTAAGATGTTCGTGTACCACGCCAATCAGGACGGAGTGTCCTTCTTCACTGGGTTGAATCTGAAGGTGTGCGAGACCCCTAACAAGAACCACCACTAGCTCACTCGTTTTGTATTCATCCGCGGGAATCTAGGCGGAGTTCCTCTCGCGCCGGTGTCTCCTGCTGAAACCTTCTATACCTCCCCTCAGGTAGGCGGCACGGATAGACTTCTCTGTGAATATCTTGCAGGGAAGAACTTTGAAGTCCGTTATCTGAGAAGAGGGCTCGCCTCTCTACCCCCCGTGCTCCCGGGGGAAGGTATACTTCGAACTTCTCTTTTCATTACCTCTCGCCTCTTTCTCTCGCGAGAGCTCTCCTGATGTTCGTTCTCTCCTTTCTTCTCAGGAGAGAGGGTCGTGCCAACGCATCCCCCCTATCGAAGCGCCATTAAGCCTTCCCCAGATGTGGCTCTCGCTACTATGGCGGCCGAGGCGGCCAGGGAATCGCTGGCCCCTCCCTCCCAAAAGAGGGTGGCCGAGGATTCCGCGCCGCTTCGCCTTAGTCCTTCGAAGAAGATGCGGATGAAGACCAAGAAGACCGTCTCCTTTCCCTCTGGGAAGGGCAAAGCTCCTGCCGATCTCGCGGGGACGCCGGGATCGCTGAGCCCTATTTCCGTGGGGTCTCGGTCTCCCCACTCGCCTCCTCTAACTTCTCCACGTAAAGTGATCTCGCTCCCCGAGGGGGCAGCCCCCTTCGCTCCCCTGGCGAGTTCATCCTGCCCTTCTCCTCGATTCCCCTCTCGCGAGGGGACTTCCCAGATTCCCCCGCCGTCCGATCACCTCAACTTCGACCTGGGGCCGGCGGTCCCTGACGGCAACAATGACCCCTCTCTGATTTGGGACAAGGGGTCCTACCGAGTCTCCATTTCCACCCTCCTGCCCTCCTGGAGAGAGCAGGCTGAGCCCAGTGCTCACGCTTTCTCCTTGGGCTTCGGCCTCTATGGAGGCCTTACTCCCGATCCGCTCGACGCAGCCACTACGCGAGACCTGGTCCTGAGGACGGCACACTCGCAGTTGCGCACTTTAGAGCTGTCGCACCGCCTCTCGCGGCGCCTGATTTTCAACACCAAAAGCTGGAAGGAGATACACACCGAGCTGGAGACCGAGCGCGAGAAGTCGGGGGACCTCGCCAAGCGGCTGGAGGTGTCCGAAAGCCTTCTGGCGAAAGCTAGCGGCGGAGTGGTAAGTCAACACCCCGCCAATGTTCTACGGGCACTTGCCCCGGTACCCCCTTTCTTTTTCACTTTTCTACCTCTCCTTTTCTCTCGCAGGATGCCGAGACGGCCGATCGATTACGTTCGCGGGTGGAAGGGCTGGAGGCCGAAGTAAGAGAGCTGAAGGCGGAGAACGCCAGGCTCAAGGAAGCTCCCCTTCCCCGTTCGCAGGCCTCCCCACTTCCTCTCGCGCGCTATACCCACGATGATGTGGAGGAATTTTGTAAGGATGCTAATATAAGGACCGCCGAGCTCATCCTCAAGATGATGCGGGAGCTAGGTGTTGTAAAAGACGGCTGCGAGGACATCACTGCTCGAGACCTCGTGCCCGAGATCTATGGCGAGGACGAGGATCCCTCAGCGAGTGAGAGGGGTTAGGGCCTTCTTTTTCCTTTCTTTTGCTGGGATTGTAATACTTCCTATTTCATAGCCGCAGGGTGTTTGAACGCTGTTATGACTCATGTTTAAATTCTTACTTTTTGCTCGCCTCTCGCTTCTTTCTTATTTTACGAATGCGTTGTCTTAAAATATAGATTATGACTCGTGCATGTATATACATATATATATTCTTGCTCGCGCCTTTTTAGGGCCGACCCTTTCTTTTATACCGGGATTGCTCGAGGAAACCTCGAGATTATCGATAGGCGAGAGAAAACAGCCTTTCCTCTCGCCTAGTTATTACCCGTGGGCTTGGCTCCTGGGGCGAGTTGGTGGGCCTCCATGGTTTTCCGTGAGCGAGAGGAGTATTTCCTCGCCCTCGGCTCTCGGGACGGCTCCTCTCGGCGCGAGTGGACAGGGAGGGCTTGCTATCCTCCCTCTCTCCCTTTTTCTCCTTCCTCTTTTTTTCTTTACGCGGTGACTTCCCCCGAAGCATCCCTTTTTTGCTAGGGGGGATAGATTTTTCCGATTAGCCGACCTCCGTTGTGGCTAGCGGACATTAACACGAAAACCCAAACCCTCGCTTGCAGAGGACCCGAGAGTGTTGGGTCCCTCCTCTCCCATCTATTCCAGCCACCGAGTGAGCATACAGACCTGCCGGCTCAATGGTAGCCTGGACCGCGGGTCTTTTCGGGGTCTCCTCCCCTCTTTCTCCTCCAACCACCGAGTGAGCCTACAGACCTGCCAGCTCGATGGTAGCCTGGACAGCGGGTCTTCTCGGGGTCTCCTCTCCTCTTTCCAACCACCGAGTGAGCCTACAGACCTGCCAGCTCGATGGTAGCCTGGACAGCGGGTCTTCTCGGGGTCTCCTCTCCTCTTTCTCCAACCACCGAGTGAGCCTACAGACCTGTGTTGGAACAACCCCGGTTGTGGATTTGGGCAAGGATACACTTCATCAAAGAGAGCATGGATCTGACTAAAGATTACAAAAGAATCAGGCAAAGATCAAACTGCGTTCAACGATAGTTGAACTGAGTTCGACGAACGTCGAACTCAGATCGACGATCTGCAGGCCAACTCAGCTCGACGTTCAAATATATCTAAACAAAGTCAGCTCAACGATTCTACAATAAAGTGAGCTCGACGACTCAAGCCTTGAACTCAGCTCGACGATCACCAAAGAATTGAAGAACAGCCAAGTCAGGTCGACGATCTCTGAACCCAGCTCGACGCATCTTCGAACCCAGTTCGACGATCGTCCATCTCAGGTCGACGATTTGCCAAGGAATTGATAAAAGCTAAAGTACTCTTCAACGGTCAGATTCCCTGACATTTATGTCAGCATTCAACCAAAGAGCCGTTGTCAGCTATCAATGCAAAGTCACAATGGGAAAGGAAAAGGATTAAAGGCTGAATAGTTGTCATAAGTTCCAAGAATGGAATAAAATAATGCTCACAAGTTTTGAGAATTTAAAATCAATTCATTATATATATGCATTCCTGCTTCCAGTCAACACACACAGGACAACAACATATTTTCATATATACAAGAACAACACAACAGCTCTCATCAATCCTCATCAGAGAGCCTTTTGTTCACAGCAAGAAGAAGAAGGAGTCTCCTCCTTCAGTCTCATACAGGCTTCAAGAGCAACAAACAATCTGAATCTTCAGATTTATCTGCTACTAGAAGACCTACCACACCCCAAGAACAAAGTTTCTTCATCCTGAACCAACTCCAAACTTCAGGGGGAGCTTTGACAATCAAGAATCCACTAGTCTTCTCTCAGAGCTTGAGAGAGAGAAGAACACTTTTCACCCCTTTTTTGTTTTACTCTTTTTTCCACCTTGTATAGGGTTATAACTCCCTTCAAAAGTTAAGTGTTGGTGTTAGGGCACCTTATCAAAAACCCTTTGGTGTGAGGGCACCTGATCAAAAACCTTATGGTGTGGGGCACCTTATCAAAAACCCATTGGTGCCCAGGACACCTGATCAACTATTCCTGCTAGTGGATTCCTACCAGGGGTGGTAGAAGAGTGGAGTACCCAGTTGAGGGGAACCACTATATTTTCTGTGTCTTCTGTGTTTTTATTTCCTTTACTTTTGCTGCTTTATTTTCTGCATATTGTGCTGTGTATGAAAAATATCTAGAATAAGGTTTAGGTCTCACTTTCAATTGGTATCAGAGCCAGGTTGGTTAAAACCACAGGCTAACACCTGAACCAAAAAGATCCAACAGATCTTACTTCATTCTAGAATTTTTTTTTCACTCATGGCAGAACTTCCTATGTGCAACCTCAATACACTTGCACTATGGCAGTCAAAGATAAAATGTTATATGAAGTTATTTGATGAAAGCATTTTTGATGTTATAATGACAGGTCCTATAGCACCCACAGCATCAAACAAAGATGCACAAAAGTTACTTAAGGATGCTGATGCTAAAGCAATGAACATCTTGGCACAATCCATGCCAGATGACATCTTTGAAGATCTGATGCACTGCACCACAGCCAAGGAGCTATGGCAATCCCTCATCAAGATGGCTGCAGAATCAAGTGAAGAAGAATCAGCATCTGAATCTTCACCAAAATCAAACACAGATGAACCACAATATGATTCATCTTATTTAAGTGATGAAGAAGATGTTGCTGATGAAGTAGCCTTCTGCTTAAAGGCCATAAATGCATCAAACAACAAGGAAAAGCCTGAATCAGAACTTAGAAAATATCAGGTGATATCCCATACTAACTACATTTCAAAATATCCTAAATCACTTCCTAACTTGGATGCAACTAAACCTAAAGAAAATATGAATTTCCTTAAAAGTCTACTCCCATTCGTCATCAATCCACATGCAGACCACACTCATTTTAAGGAAACAATAAGAAAACCTTCAAGAGAAATATTAAGAAAATTCAACAACATTGATTTTGTTTTTCAAAAGTTTTCTCAAATTTTTCAAACATACATGAAATATTTTTTGAAAAATTTATTTAATAAACCAATAAAACCTCATTACATTTATGGTCTGAAAATTTTCCTTTTTGATGAATCTTAGATCTCAAGGAGGCATAATAAGATAATTCTACATCCTTACAGATTTTTCACAAAATTATCTACACTAAAACTCAACACAGACTTGATCCAGTGGATCATCACACCGTGTTGAAGTTTTTATTTGTGATAAAGTGATTCTATAGGAAGGGAATTATCAGACAGTGCCTTTCTGATTTTAAAGATTTTCTTCAAAATCTTTTTCAGATAATCCTAATGAGTGCTGTGCTCATTAAATTGCATTCCCCTGCCGTCCTCTCTGCCTTCACTCTTTTCTTCTTCAAGATTTGCTTCATTCATTTTTGTTCATGCACAAAAGCAAAAACTGCATCTCTTCTTGTTCCCTTTGCACTTGATCTGTTTTCTGTTTTGCAGGATTACAGACTCAAAATTTCCAACATGAAGAGATGATCAAGAACAGGGCCAAACTTTACAAAACATTCATAAAAGTATGAAGTGTACCCTAACCCAAATAGGGGGAGATTGTTGGAACAACCCCGGTTGTGGATTTGGGCAAGGATACACTTCATCAAAGAGAGCATGGATCTGACTAAAGATTACAAAAGAATCAGGCAAAGATCAAACTGCGTTCAACGATAGTTGAACTGAGTTCGACGAACGTCGAACTCAGATCGACGATCTGCAGGCCAACTCAGCTCGACGTTCAAATATATCTAAACAAAGTCAGCTCAACGATTCTACAATAAAGTGAGCTCGACGACTCAAGCCTTGAACTCAGCTCGACGATCACCAAAGAATTGAAGAACAGCCAAGTCAGGTCGACGATCTCTGAACCCAGCTCGACGCATCTTCGAACCCAGTTCGACGATCGTCCATCTCAGGTCGACGATTTGCCAAGGAATTGATAAAAGCTAAAGTACTCTTCAACGGTCAGATTCCCTGACATTTATGTCAGCATTCAACCAAAGAGCCGTTGTCAGCTATCAATGCAAAGTCACAATGGGAAAGGAAAAGGATTAAAGGCTGAATAGTTGTCATAAGTTCCAAGAATGGAATAAAATAATGCTCAGAAGTTTTGAGAATTTAAAATCAATTCATTATATATATGCATTCCTGCTTCCAGTCAACACACACAGGACAACAACATATTTTCATATATACAAGAACAACACAACAGCTCTCATCAATCCTCATCAGAGAGCCTTTTGTTCACAGCAAGAAGAAGAAGGAGTCTCCTCCTTCAGTCTCATACAGGCTTCAAGAGCAACAAACAATCTGAATCTTCAGATTTATCTGCTACTAGAAGACCTACCACACCCCAAGAACAAAGTTTCTTCATCCTGAACCAACTCCAAACTTCAGGGGGAGCTTTGACAATCAAGAATCCACTAGTCTTCTCTCAGAGCTTGAGAGAGAGAAGAACACTTTTCACCCCTTTTTTGTTTTACTCTTTTTTCCACCTTGTACAGGGTTATAACTCCCTTCAAAAGTTAAGTGTTGGTGTTAGGGCACCTTATCAAAAACCCTTTGGTGTGAGGGCACCTGATCAAAAACCTTATGGTGTGGGGCACCTTATCAAAAACCCATTGGTGCCCAGGACACCTGATCAACTATTCCTGCTAGTGGATTCCTACCAGGGGTGGTAGAAGAGTGGAGTACCCAGTTGAGGGGAACCACTATATTTTCTGTGTCTTCTGTGTTTTTATTTCCTTTACTTTTGCTGCTTTATTTTCTGCATATTGTGCTGTGTATGAAAAATATCTAGAATAAGGTTTAGGTCTCACTTTCAACCTGCCAGCTCGATGGTAGCCTGGACAGCGGGTCTTCTCGGGGTCTCCTCCCCTCTTTCCAACCGCCGAGTGAGCCTACAGACCTGCCAGCTTGATGGTAGCCTGGACAGCGGGTCTTCTCGGGGTCTCCTCTCCTCTTTCTCCAACCGCCGAGTGAGCCTACAGACCTGCCAGCTCGATGGTAGCCTGGACAGCGGGTCTTCTCGGGGTCTCCTCTCCTCTTTCCAACCACCGAGTGAGCCTACAGACCTGCCAGCTTGATGGTAGCCTGGACAGCGGGTCTTCTCGGGGTCTCCTCCCCTCTTTCTCCTCCAACCACCGAGTGAGCCTACAGACCTGCCAGCTCGATGGTAGCCTGGACAGCGGGTCTTCTCGGGGTCTCCTCTCCTCTTTCCAACCACCGAGTGAGCCTACAGACCTGCCAGCTCGATGGTAGCCTGGACAGCGGGTCTTTTCGGGGTCTCCTCTCCTCTTTCTCCAACCACCGAGTGAGCCTACAGACCTGCCAGCTCGATGGTAGCCTGGACAGCGGGTCTTCTCGGGGTCTCCTCCCCTCTTTCCAACCGCCGAGTGAGCCTACAGACCTGCCAGCTCGATGGTAGCCTGGACAGCGGGTCTTCTCGGGGTCTCCTCTCCTCTTTCTCCAACCACCGAGTGAGCCTACAGACCTGCCAGCTCGATGGTAGCCTGGACAGCGGGTCTTCTCGGGGTCTCCTCCCCTCTTTCTCCTCCAACCACCGAGTGAGCCTACAGACCTGCCAGCTCGATGGTAGCCTGGACAGCGGGTCTTCTCGGGGTCTCCTCTCCTCTTTCCAACCACCGAGTGAGCCTACAGACCTGCCAGCTCGATGGTAGCCTGGACAGCGGGTCTTCTCGGGGTCTCCTCTCCTCTTTCTCCAACCACCGAGTGAGCCTACAGACCTGCCAGCTCGATGGTAGCCTGGACAGCGGGTCTTCTCGGGGTCTCCTCCCCTCTTTCCAACCGCCGCTCTCGTCCTCTGAAGGAGGGCGCCCTGAGGTATAGTATTAGCATATTCAAAAGAGGGAGGATTATTAACGATACGCTCAAGCAAATTCAAAAGACTTTTATTATTATGGATAAAAACGTTTCAGATCATCGCTATTGCGGGCGCAGTCCAGGGGTATCCCGTCCACATCCTGGAGGTGATACCCCCCTGACTTTAAGACTTCTTTTACTATGAAAGGACCTTCCCAATTGGGGTTGAGCTTCCCCACCGAGGCTCCCCTTCCTGCAGCATCTACCTTCTTGAGGACCAAATCCCCCTTTTGAAACTGCTTGATCCGGATGTGCTTATCGAAGTACCGGGACATCCGGCGCTTGACCTCCTCCTGTCAGACTGTTGCTAGCTCTCTGAGCTCTTCCACGAGGTCGAGAGAAAGCCTCTGCTCCTCTCCATTATCGAACTGCCACCCTTCCTCTCCTTCTCTGGCTGCTGTGACCCTGGGCGATTCAACTTCAAATTCCACAGGTATGACGGCCTCGGAGCCATGAGAGAGCTTGAAGGGCGTTTCCCCTGTGGCCGTGTTGGGTGTAGTTCGCAGAGCCCACAGGACAGAGGGGAGCTGTTCCACCCAGCTCCCCCTCAAGTTCTCTACTTTCTTCTTCAGGAGGTTCACTATAATCTTGTTTGCTGCCTCGACCTGCCCGTTGCTTCGTGGATGATGGACCGAGGCGAACCGAAGGTCTATGCCGAGCTGTGCACAAAAATCCACAAACTCTCTGCTAGCAAATTGCGGCCCGTTATCGGTGACTATGGCTAAAGGAAGCCCGTGCCGGCAAATAATCTCCCCCCATACGAAATTCCTCACCACCTGCGAGGTTACCTTTGCCAGGGCCTTAACTTCTAACCACTTTGAGAAGTAATCCACCATAACCAGTAGGAACCTCCTCTGACCACTGGCTCGAGGAAACGGTCCTACCAGATCCAATCCCCATATGGCGAAGGGCCAAGGAGAGGTGATCGTTCGCAGCCTTTACGCTGGAAGGAGCTGCAAAGGAGCAAACTCTTGGCACTTCCTACACCTTTTAGCGAGCTCTTCTGCATCTCTTCGTAGGGTAGGCCAGAAATAGCCCTGCCTTAGCACTCTCCCTTCCAAGGTTCGACTCCCCGAATGGCTCCCGCACTCTCCCGAATGGACCTCTTCCAGCACCCTTGGTGCTTCCTTCTCGGATACACATCGGGCTAACAGTCCAGACAACGTTTTTCGATAAAGTACTCCTTCCTTCAACAAATAGTATGCAGACTTGTATCGGATTCGTTTCTTCTCGAGATCCCCCTCGGGTAGTCGTCCCGACGCCAGGAAAGTCACAAAGGGATCCATCCAAGACCTCTCCTGGTCGATCTCCATCACCTCCCCCTCTTCTATGGAGGGTCTGAAGAGCTCGGTCATGGTCCCTCCGGCCTGAGGGCCATGCTTCGCGAGCAGGTCTGCCCGAGCATTCTCCTCTCGAGGAACATGCTGAATGGAGAAGCTATGGAACTGTCCAACTATGCCTTTTATCTTCACTAGGTACAACTGGAGAGTCGGCTCCCTCACCTCGAACTCTCCGCTGATATGTCGCGCCACCACCAAGGAGTCCGTGAAGACCCTGATATCCTGTATACCCAACTCCCTGGCCAACCGAAGTCCGGCGATGATGGCCTCATACTCCGCCTGATTATTGGTGAGGGTGAAGTGTATTTTCAAAGCTTGTTCAATCCTAGTCCCCTCAGGACTCTCCAGGATGACCCCTCCCCCGAAAGAATTCCTACCAGAAGCTCCGTCCACCAGCATCTTCCATGCTGCTACGGGAGGTACCTCCATTTCTTCGGCCTCCAGTACATAGTCCGCCAAGAAATCCGCTACCACTTGTGCTTTAATAGCTTCTCGAGGAACGTAGGAGAGGTCGAATTCACTGAGCTCTATCGACCACTTGGCCAACCTCCCCGAGTGTTCGACCCCTTCGAGGATACGGCGAAGGGGGTGATCCGTCACAACCTGGATGGCGTGGGCTTGGAAATAGGGTCTGAGCTTCCGGGCCGACACAATGAGAGCGAAGGCCAACTTTTCAAGGATGGGGTACTTCAGCTCTGCCTTCTTGAGGACTCTGCTTACATAATAGATTGGGAACTGCCTCTTCCCTTCTTCGCGGACGAGGACTGAGCTGACCGCCCCCGTCCCTACCCCGAGGTAGAGGAGCAAGTTCTCCCCTTCCCTCGGCCCCTGAAGTAGCGGCGTCTGAGTGAGTTGCTGCTTTAGAGCCGCGAAGGCTTTCTCACACTCAACGGTCCATTCGAACTCCTTCCCTCCCCTTAGGGTTCGAAAGAAAGAAGAGCACCTCTCTCCCGCTCTGGAGAGGAACCTGCTCAAACCGGCTAGTTTACCAGTGAGACGTTGGACTTCTTTGGCATTCCTAGGAGATCCCAGCTCCAGTATCGCCCTTACCTTGTCAGGGTTGGGCTCCACCCCTTCAGGGGTGAGGAGATGTCCCAAGAACTTCCCTCGGCTGGCCCCGAACACACATTTCAGAGGGTTAAGCCTCATCTTATACTTTCTAATGGTTGCAAAGGTCTCCTGTAGGTCTAGGACATGAGACCCAAGGTCCCGACTCTTTACCATCAAGTCGTCCACGTAGACTTCGAGGTTCCGCCCTTTCTGCTCCCGGAAGATCCGGTCCATCATCCTTTGGTAGGTTGCTCCCGCGTTTTTTAGCCCAAAGGGCATCATGTTATAGCTGAAGCAACCATCCTCCGTGACGAAGGTGACATCCTTGACGTCCGGAGGGTGCATGCGTATCTGGTGGTACCCTGAAAAAGCATCTAAAAAACTCATTAGTGAGAAACCGACGGCTGAGTCAACCAGCGCGTCGATCCGAGGCAGGGGGTAACAATCCTTAGGACAAGCTTTATTTAAGAGAGAGAAATCGATACACATCCTCCACTTGCCCTCCCCCTTTTTCACCATTACAACGTTGCTCACCCATCCCGGATACCTGTTAGCCGATATGAATCCCGCCCGGAGCAGCTTCTCTACCTCTTCTCTGATGGGCCCGGCCATCTTGGAGGCGATGACTCTCTTCTTCTGCTGAATGGGGCGAACCCCGGGGTCGAGGTCGAGACGATGGCACGCCACATCCGCGTCGACCCCCGGCATGTCTGCTGCGCTCCAGGCGAAGACATCAATGTTCTCTTCCACACACTTCCGAATTTCTTCCTGGTCCTGCGGAGTGAGCTCACCGCTGATCTTTATCTTCTCTTTTCTCCCATCTTTGGTGAGGATCTCGACCTCCAGAACTTCTACCGCCGCCCTCAACCTCGAGGGTTCTTCCTCCTCCTGCTCTCTCAGCTCTTCCTCTAGATCCTTCGACCCGCACCCAACTCCTGAGACTTCCACAGTAGCCACCCTCTCCTGGGCCTTTCCTCCTTCTCCCTTCTCCAACCCGTCTCCTTCATACATCTCCTCCTCCACTACCAGACTTCCTTCCCCTCCTGCTCCTCCAGCCACCTGCTCTCCAGCCATCACTGGCTCCACCGCAATGCCCCTCTCCACTACCATCTCCAACTCCTCTCCTCCAGCCACCTGCTCTCCAGCCATCACTGGCTCCACCGCAATGCCCCTCTCCACTACTATCTCCAACTTCTCTCCTTCAGCCATCTCTTCTTCCGCTACCAGATCTTCCTCCATTCCTGCTCCCACGCTTCCCAGCTCCTCTCTCTCCATCCTTGCTCCCAGCTCCTCCGCATCCTCCATCGACGAGATGGTGTTGACCGCCGTTACATAACACTCCCGAGCCGCTTTCGGGTCCCCTCTCACCCTGATCTGGGTTCCTCCCGAATTGAGCTTCAGGCACTGATGAAAAGAGGACGGAACGCATCTAAAGGCACTGATAAGAGGGCGCCCAAAGATCGCGTTGTAACTGCTGGGAGCGTCCACTATCACGAAACGACAATTCCTGGACAACCCCCCCAAGGTCACCTGAAGTCCTACTCCTCCCTCAACCTCCTTCCTTTCTCCTGAAAAGCCAAACAACGGTCCATCCGCCGCCAACACCCTTCGAGACTCCACCCTCATCTCGTTGAAAGCCTTCTTGAAGATTACATTAACGGAACTCCCATTGTCCACCAGAATGCGAGATACCGTGAAGTTCTCGATGGCAGTCTTGATCACGAGCGCGTCACAGAAAGGATCCTCGTGGTCAGGTAGGTCTCTTCTGGAAAACGTGATCTTCTCATCCGGGGGCGGGGTTTGTGACGTCGAGGCGACGCTCCGACGATACATAGTGTGAAGACTGGCCTTACGGGTGGCCTCGATTCCCACCCCCCCATGAATTACTCCAATCCCCCCTCGATCCCCTGTATATGACCGGTCTACACACCGATCTTCCTCCCCAGCTCCTGGCACCTCTACTATCCGCACTGCCGGTTGTCGGTCTTCTCCTCCTTTTCCTCTCTTCAACTCCAAGAACTCGGGACATGTTGCCGTCGCGTGACCCTCCTCCTCGTGGAAATCACAATAGGGCAAAACTCCTTCCCCACGTCTCTCTTCTGTGGGATTCCTCCTCCTCCCTGCTCCCGTTCTTCCACGGTCTCTTCCCCTTCCTCTCCCTCTGCCTATGGCCATAGCTTGCTGAGGTGGGGGTGGGAGCGGCCTCGGACCATGTCCCCATCCTAGCGGGTGAAACCTTCCTGGTCCTTGATAAAAGTTTCTTCCCCCCTGCGGAGGACCTCTCCCAGGTCCCTGAACCGGGCCTCCTGGTTGTCTCCACCCCGGCTCCGGGTGCACGGGCCCTCTTAGTTCCTCTCTCCTCCTTCCTTCTGGCTGCCTTCCCCCTCCAGGCTCCCTCTGCTCCACTTCTGTCAACCTCGCCAACTTCCTTGCGAATGTCGGGTTTGTCGCCTCCATGGCTATTTCTTTCGCAGCCTTCTCCATCAATCCTTCGAAGGACAACGGCGCCTTCCTGGTGAGGCTCATCTTGAAGAAGCCTTCCCTTAGCCCCACGGTGAAAGCCATCTGGAGGGCGAAGCCAGGCACCTCCTGAATGTCCAACATCTCCTCCTGGAAGCGGTCTACGTACTGAGCCAAAGACTCGTCTGCCCTCTGCTTGATCAGGAAGATGGACTCCGGGTTCCTCTTCCTCTTTTTGGAGGTTGAGAACCGCAGCTGGAAACTTCTGCTCAGGTCCTCGAAGCAATAAATAGAACCAGTTGGGAGTTGGTGGAACCAATCCCTAGCCTTGTCCTTCAAAGTGATGGCGAAGAGGCGGCACTTGAAGGCGTCCGTCATGGGTCTGATGGAAACTGCGTCTTCAAACCACTGCAAGTGTTGGAGGGGGTCATCCTTCCCCACGTAGTAGTTCATTTCCGGCTCGCGGAACCCTTCTGGAACGGATGCCGAGAGGACCAACTCGCAAAAAGGAGATCCTCTCGCCAGTGACTTCGCCTGGTCCACTCGCGCCACGAGGTCCACCGGCGCGACACTCGCCGGACTAGGGAAGAGCTCCCTTCCTTCCACCTCTCGCCGACTTCCTTCCGCCATTACCTCTTTTCCTGGCCGCCTCCCAGGTGCATCTTCACCTATTCTTGCCGAGTCGGCCCCTCCCCTGGGCGCGAGATCTGGCGCTTGAGGAGAGGGGGTCTCGCACTCGCCTCTTTGTGCGAGTTGTTTGAGGAGATCCATGATCCCTCCAATGGACGTCATGAACTCCGTTCTCCCAACATACTCCTCCCGGCTGGGGGACCTCTCGCCTCCTCCTCCCGCATCTCCCGCCATGAGATAACCCCTCGTTCTTCCGCACAGGCTGCAGCTCCACGCTCACCGCACCAAAAATGTTGGAACCGGCAAAGCCGATTCCACCTAAAGCTCGGAACTACTGAGGCAGCTCGTGCTTACTCCCTTGGGATCACTCTCGAGGCGAAGAACTAGACCGGAGGCTTCAGTGAGGAGGTCCCACCTCTTACCCGGAAGAGACTTGAACTAGACCTCTTCCCCTCCCTAGCCAATACTGAGCTAGGTGCCTTAGAAAAGATAAGAGGAGTCAAGAATGCCCTTTCCCTAAGGCACCTTACCGGTCTATTTATAGGCCTCTGAACTGGGACTGCTAATAAGCAAACTATGCTGCTGTGAAAATACCAGAATACCCTTGGCTGGGTCTGCCAACAGCTAAACTCCGCTGTCCCAAAAGACTAAATGCAGCCCACGCAGGGTAAAAGAGTAAAACCACCTCCAGGGCCCAGAAGGTGGGCCCGACCTTACCTGAACTGGCCCTGAAACCAAGACGGCCCTTCTCTCGAGGCGCCTCTCATTAGGGTCCTCTCGCCAGGCCGAACGCTCTTCACTCGCCTAGGCCCTCTCCTCTCGCCAGGCCGAACCCTCTTCACTCGCCTAGGCCCTCTCCTCTCGCCTGGGCTCCTCTCGCCACGCTGGACCCCTCTTTCCTCTCGCTTGGGCCCTTCTCGCCACGCTGGACCCCTCTTTCCTCTCGCTAGGGCCCCTCTTGCTGGGCTGCGAGCCCGAGGTTGTACACTGAAATCTCCAAAATATTGGGAACGTAATAAGTTAGTATGTCAATTAGCTCTTAAATATCCTAATTTTAGGATCGTAATTAAAAACATTGAAGCTACTAATGAAAATCTAGTTGATTTTAAAATGCATATAGATGAATTATTAAAGCTCCAAATTATTAGACGAAGTAATAGTCCCCATAGAAGTCTAACATTCATTGTCAATAAACATAGTGTTAAGCCTCCGGACGAGGCTAGGCTATTTGGGCAACATTACAAGCAACGGCAACGGTGTATGCAAGGCAACAACGGGGTTGAACCAATGGGTTCAGCCCCCTCTTCTTAAAGATTTCGGCTCAAGGGGGCTGAACCACATTTTGTTCAGCCCCATGGGGGCCGGCCAGCCCCCTTGGTTGGCCGGCCTTGGGTCCGGGGTTATATATACCCGGACCCCTCTCTTTTGGGGATTATGCAAGTATTATTTCAAGGTATTTCCCTCTCTTTTTCTTCCAAATCCTAACCTCTATCTTCTTCTTCTTCCTCTAGTTCTTCTTCCCTAGTTCGTGCTTAACATTTGGTATCAGAGGATTCTTTCCTCCATCATGGTGACTACATGCTTGTAAGATGAGAATGGCCGCTTGGAAACCCTAGAGGAGAACTTGATGGGGCTTACCGATTCGGTAGCCGCCATCGAAGAAAATGTCAAAACGTCCAGTCAAAGGTTGGAAGAGCGAATCGACGGCCGCTTGAACGATATCATGACACTATTAGCGCAAAAATTGAAGGGCAAGGCGGTGGCGGAGGTGGAACCGGGCGGATCTACAGGAATTAGGCTGGAAATGCCCGGACTTGGTGCATCGGGTGCGGGAAGTGCCAGATCGGGGGCTGGAGGGTTCGGATCTGCTGCTGCGAGCCAGGCGAGGGCTGGATCCGGTGCGGCGAACCACGGAGGGGCTGGATCGGCCTTTGGCGGCGTCGGCTGGTCGGGATCGGCAGCAGCGAACACGCAAGGGCCCGGATCGACAGTTGTCGGCGGTGGCTAGGCTGGATCGGTGGCGGCGAGCATGCAGGGGGTCGGATGGGGCTCGGATCTGGATCGGCGAGCCATCAGGGGGGCGGATTTGGTCCGGGTGGCTTCGACATGGCTGGGGGTGGCCTCGGAGTGGCTGGACCTCCCGCGGCAAGCACGGGGAGGGCCGAATTTGTGCCGGCAAGCCTGGAAATGGCCGGCAGGGGTGGCGGCTTCGCAACTGGTGTTGACGGAAGGGGTGGGACTTTTACCGAGCACGCTCCTTGGAGGCAAGGTCGGGATGAGTTGTTACCCCCACCGACAGGAAGAGGGCAACCACCAGGCTTTGGAAGAGGGCAACCACCAGGCTTTGGAAGAGGGGTGCAGTGGGGAGAAGGGGGGCCCTTCCATCATTGGCTCCAATGGTGGGACAGTTCCAACAGTTTCCAGGCGTGGCGGGGGAACGTGGCCAAAGGCCGTATATGGCTCCCAAGTTGACTCGGATGAATTTCCCTCGATACAATGGAGGCGACGCTTTGGAGTGGGTACAAAAAGCTGAGTTGTTTTTTAGCTATCAGGAGGTGCCAGAGGCTCAGTGGGTGCAGCTAGCGTCCTTCCATCTGGAGGACGATGCTTTTCAGTGGACACAGTGGTTCTTGCGGGGACGGGAGTATGTTCCGTGGGAGGAATTTGTGGAAGGCTTCACGGCTTGGTTTGGGCCTCTGGAGTTTGAAGACTTTGAGCCGCTTTTGCAGAAGCTACGTCAGAAGGGTACAGTGATGGAGTACAGGACGGAGTTTGAGAAGTTGGCCAACCGGGTACAGTGGGAAGAGAAGACACTCCTCAGCTGTTTTGTATCAGGACTGAAGGATCACTTACGCGATGAGGTTCATGCCTACATGCCCCGTAGTCTGAACCACGCGATCAGCTTGGCGCGCATCCAAGAGGAAAGGTTAAATAGGCAACGAGCCCGCAGTACGGCAAGGCATACTACTACACCGGCCGCGGCCAGGAGAGAACCTCCAGTGGCTGGCCGACCGACGGTGACACGGTTGTCTTGGAACGAGTTACAAGCACGGAAGGAGAAGGGCCTTTGCTTTAATTGTGATGAGAAATTCACGCCAGGTCACAAGTGCCAGAAGGTCCAGGTCTTTATGTTGCATCAGGAGGATCAGCTTGAGGAGGACGTGTTTCCGGAGGAGGAGTTGGAGTCTGGAGGGGACTTAGACTTGACGGAGTTGGGTGTGTCCCTACATGCCATGGAAGGGTGCAATCCACCTCCGCTTACTATGCGGCTGGCGGGAAGGATTCGGCAGGAGAGGGTGACCATTCTAGTGGACAGCGGGAATACTCATAATTTTATTCATCCAGATGTGGCACAAAAGGTGGGGCATGTGATTGACACAGGAGCTGCGTTCCAGGTTATGGTTGCGGACGACAGCAAATTACAGTGCCAGGGAGTGTTGAAGGCGATGGAGCTTCGGATGCAGGGCTATGTGGGGTGCACGGATGTCTATCTCTTATCGATCCGGGGCTCAGATATGGTGCTTGGAGTGCAGTGGTTGCAGCAGTTGAGGAGGGTGACTTTTGATTGGGACCAGATGATGATGGAGTTCTTGCAAGGGGAGCGCCAGTTCTGTTTGAAAGGGCTCAGATCTCCTCCGGTCAAAGAGATCTCCCTTCGCAGCCTACAGCAGCTTGAGGAGTCCAATAGTCTGATGGCGGTTCTGTTGGGGGTGAGGTCTGACGAGGATAGACCGACGGAGGTTCCTGACCAGATGCGGGCGTTAGTAGAGGAGTATGATGACATCTTCCAGGAGCCGAGTACACTTCCACCGTCACGATTCCGTGATCTCCAGATTGTGCGGAAGACCGGGGCGGAGCCGCCCAACATTCGTCCTTACAGGTATCCCCACATGCAGAAGGCAAAGATCAAGCGCAGTGTGAGGGAGATGCTTGATGCAAGCATTATACGGCCTAGTACCAGTTCCTTCTCAGCACCGATTATTCTTGTTAAAAAGGACGGATCTTGGCGTTTTTACTTAGATTACCGTGCCTTAAACAGTGTTACCGTGAAGGACAAGTTTCCGATTCCCGTGATAGAGGAACTGTCCTTCACGGTAACACTGTTTAAGGCAGGGTAATCTACGTAAAAACGCCAAGATCCGGCTATTATCAGATTCTTATGAAGGAGGAGGACGTGCATAAGACGGCCTTCAGGACTCATGACGGCCACTATGAGTTCTTGGTGATGGCGAATGGATTGACGGGGGGGGCCGTCTACTTTTCAGGCCAATATGAACGAAATTTTTCGCCCATTCC
Source organism: Platanthera zijinensis (assembly GCA_039513925.1). Lineage (NCBI taxonomy): Eukaryota > Viridiplantae > Streptophyta > Magnoliopsida > Asparagales > Orchidaceae > Platanthera > Platanthera zijinensis. The sequence goes on along the minus strand of CM077081.1, from coordinate 61,828,109 downwards.
TGCGACACTTCGTCTTGATCTTCTTTGATGACATTCTGATTTACAACGCTACTTGGGAGGATCATCTACGTCATGTGGCTCAGGTCTTCTCTACTCTTCGGCAACATAAGCTATATGCTAAGAGGTCCAAGTGTTCTTTTGGACAACAGGAGGTAGAGTACTTGGGGCATCTAGTTTCAGCTGACGGGGTGAAGGCCGACCCACGGAAGATCGAGAGTATGATTTCTTGGCCACGACCTCTGACCATTCGGGCGCTGAGGGGGTTCTTGGGCCTCACTGGGTACTACCGGCGTTTTGTATGGGATTATGGGAAGATTGCTCGGCCACTTACGCAGCTGCTACAGAAGGATGCTTTCTCGTGGCAGGATGAGGCCGAGACCGCTTTTCAGGCGCTGAAGAGGGCGATGACGACGACTCCAGTGCTGGCACTTCCGGATTTCCCTAAGGAGTTTGTGGTGGAGACGGATGCTTCCGGCGTGGGAGTGGGGGCGGTCTTGATGCAGGAGGGACGGTCGACGCCTTCTACAGTAAGGCCTTGGCTCCACGGACACTGGGACTATCGGTGTATGAAAAGGAGATGCTGACGGTTATTCATGCGGTGGCCCTATGGCGACCATACCTGCTGGGACGTCGTTTTAAAATACGGACAGATCATCAGAGCTTGAAGCACTTTCTGGAGCAGCGGATTTCTTCCCCCCTTCAACAGACGTGGGTCACAAAGTTGTTGGGATATAATTATGAGATCGAGTATCGGTCGGGGAAGGACAATCGGGTGGCTGACGCCCTATCGCGCTTACCAGAGGGGGCCTTGGCGCACATTTCTATTCCACAGTTGGAGTCGATGGATGAGATTCAGGAAGAGGTGCAGCGAGATCCCAAGTTACGGGTTATTGTGGAGAAGGCAGGCTCGTGAGGTAGCCCCAGGTTATCACTTACAAAATGACCGGCTATATTATCAGGGACGAGTGGTCATTCCTGCTCAGTCAGCTTGGAGGACGGTGATGATGCATGAGTTCCATTCGTCGCCGACGGGAGGTCACACCGGTATTCTTCACACTCTCCAGCGGGCTCGGACAAATGTGTTTTGGAAGGGGATGCGCCGTGATATTCAGGAGTTTGTGCAGAAATGTGATGTGTGCCAAAGGCAGAAATATGAGACTACTTCTCCAGCCGGGCTACTCACCCCCTTAGAGATTCCGCATCAGATCTGGGATACGGTTTCTATGGACTTCATCGATCGGCTGCCCAAGTTGAGGGATAAAATAGTTATCTTAGTGGCGGTGGACAAGTTGTCCAAGTATGGGCACTTCCTTGCTTTGAGCCACCCTTACACAGGCGAGTCTGTGGCGGCTTTATTTGTTCGGGAGATTGTTCGATTGCATGGGATTCCCCAGACGATCATTTCCGATCGGGACCCTACTTTTGTTGGCATATTTTGGACGGAACTCTTTCTCTTGCAGGGGACTTCATTACGTTTCAGCACGGCTCACCATCCCCAGACTGATGGACAGACGAAGGTCTTAAATCGGGGCGTAGAAACTTACCTGCGTTGCTTTATCATGGATGAGCCAAGGACATGGACTAGCTGGTTACATTGGGCGGAGTACTGCTTCAACACTTCGTATCACTCCGCTAGCAAACTCACTCCCTTTGAGGTCGTCTATGGTCGGCCACCTCCCTCCTTGAGCAGTTATGAGCCAGGCAGTACCGCAGTGGCAGCAGTTGATCGGGCACTCCGTGATCGTGATCGGACCTCGCCACCTTACGCGAGAATCTTCGGGCGGCGCAGGATTGTATGAAGGCACAGGCAGATCGACATCGGACAGAGAGAGAGTTCCAGATAGGGGATGAGGTTTTCCTCAAACTTCGCCCTTACCGGCAGTTGTCTGTGGCGTAGAGGACAAATCAAAAGCTGGCACCCCGCTACTATGGACCATTTCGGATCACGCGGCGGGTCGGGCCAGTTGCGTATACCTTGGCGTTGCCCGAGGGCTCACGGATTCATCCTACCTTTCATGCCTCCTTGTTGAAGCGAAAGCTGGGTGATGCTGTTCCGGTCTTTCCCGTTCTGCCAGAGGCTACTAGTGGAGGCGAGCTTCGCCCCATTCCGGAAGATGTACTGTTGATCAAGTGGAAACGTCGTGGCACGACGTACTGTCCAGAGCTGTTAGTCAAATGGAAGGATCTCTCCGCGGAGCACAATACTTGGGTGGACTTGCTGGAGTTCCGGGAGCTTTACCCCGATTACCACCTTGAGGACAAGCTGGCTTTTGACGGGGAAGGGAATGTTAAGCCTCCGGACGAGGCTAGGCTATTTGGGCAACATTACAAGCGGCGACAACGACGTATGCAAGGCAACAACGGGGCTGAACCAATGGGTTCAGCCCCCTCTTCTTAAAGATTTCGGCTCAAGGGGGTTGAACCACATTTGGTTCAGCCCCATGGGGGCCGGACGGCCCCCTTGGTTGGCCGGCCTTGGGTCCGGGGTTATATATACCCGGACCCCTCTCTTTTGGGGATTATGCAAGTATTATTTCAAGGTATTTCCCTCTCTTCTTCTTCCAAATCCTAACCTCTATCTTCTTCTTCTTCCTCTAGTTCTTCTTCCCTTGTTCGTGCTTAACACATAGTGAATAGGTTCATGGCAAATCTCGAATGGTCATTGATTATCGATGATAACACAACAAATGATGCTTATATAATTCTTGGTAAGACCGAACTACTTAATAATATCCAAAATTACTGTATTTTTAGTAAATATGATCTTAAATCCAGATTTTGGAAAATATGAATGCACCTTAATAGTATACCTTGGAAAGCAATCACTTTCCCGCTCGGTCATTTTGAATGGTTAGTCTTACCCTTTGGGCTTAAAAATGCTCATAGCAATTTCCAAAGAAAAATGGATGATGTTTTTAATAAATATAGAACTTTTCCAAGTATTTACGTAGATGTCATTTTAGTACATTCATGCGCAGAAGAAGAGCATATAATGATGCGGCATAGACGTCACATTTGCTCGTCACTTGGAGTATCACTAGGGGGCCCGCTCTAGAATCTCATCAAGACGACTTTCATTAAGACTGCAGCCCTTCAGAATAGCTTAAAAACCTTAATCTAAAAATTATCTAGAAACTCTCTATATGCTCTTTCACAAAATCTTAGACCTACGATCGTTGAGTGATTGAGCGCTGAATGCATCGTCTATCGACTTCCCTTCTCTAAAAACTAGTGTTGTAGATGTAAGTTGACATGTCTGACATGTCAGCCGACATAAAGGTTTTGGGAATATAGTTGAGGTCATTTTTGGTCTGCAAATAGCTGATTCCTAAACCCTAGGTTAGGATGACCAAGTGGTTTCACCATGACTCCAAGACTTCACCAACCCTTGGGAAGGGACAACAAAGCCCTAAGGACTCATTGGAGTCAACTCTAGATGGCCAAATTAACTTAGGACCATCCTAGGCCTGCATTAGGCAAGGGGCCTAAATAAGGATAGGGTGCCCTTAGTAAACTCAACCAACCCTACCAAGGTCTCTCAAGACCTAAAGTGGGGTCAAAGGGTCACCAAGGACCCATTAGGGTCAACCATAGAGGCTAAGTTGACCTAAGTCAACTCTAGCCCCAAAGTGGTCTAAATGCCCTTACCAAGGGACAAGTGACCTCCAAGGTGCCAAGTTAGCCATACCCAACCATACCTATGCCTTAGGGGAGACCAATGGGTCACTAAGGATCCATTGGGGGTAACCCAAAAGGTCAAAAAGACCAAAGTCAACCCAAGCCTAATTTGGGTCAACCTAGCCCAAGGCCTAAGCTCAAGGCTCCACATGTGGCATCATTAGGGAATAATGTGCATGGATGGGCTGCAAATAGCCCTCCAGGTTTACCAAGTCAACATGGTGACTAGGAGAGACGGTGAACACCATTCCATGTTAATGGAGGAGAGAGAAAAAGAGGGAATGAAGGGGCAAGTCAAACCTGGCTAAGGGAGGCCAAAGGCCACCCTTAATGGCTGGATTCAACTCCCCTAGGGAAGGGGAGAAGTTTCCAGCCATTTCTCGGCCACCAAGTGGCTGGTAAAGCCCCCTCCTCCTAACCCGAGCCTAGTCATTAGTGGATTTAATGGCCATTGATAATCCAGCCTCTCCCCTCCTGAACCGAGCCTTTAAACACCATCAGTGTCCCCAGAGGAACGTTTCCCAGCCTTTACCTGAAGATTTTGAGCCCTCCCACCATGCCGTTGCAGAAGTCGAGTGACGCCGCTTTCAAAGATGGTTTCCCGGAGATCTTCTTGACTTCAGGTCGCCGGCAAGGTCCTTCTCCTCTGCTTACATCATGGGTAGATCTTAGGGCTAATTAGGTTTAAGGTCCGAGCTCAATTGAGCCCGATCCAAACTCGGATTTCTCTAGTTTTATGGGAGAAATGAACTTCTCGGGTTCGCCGGAAAAGGCCCCTCCGGTGGCTGTGCCACCGCCAGTCGATGGCCACAACCTCAACGGAGGTGTTGGTGGTGGTGGCCGACCAGGGAGGTGGCCGGGTGGCCGGCTGTAGCAGCTGGAAGGTGCTCCAGGCTAGGGCTATCTCAGCCGTTGGCTGGAGGTAGACGATGAGCCCCAACCACTGAATTTGCACCAAGATCCATGCTGGATCAAATGAAGATATTTCATATTAAATGATTTTCTGTCACCTTTATTTTATTTTATTGAATTAAATATTACAAATAGTTAGGTGCCCCTGATGTAAAAGTACAGAACATAAATGTTGTATACCTTGGGGTTAACTTTAATTCAAAATTTATTTGAACCAATTTGGACCTCTGGTTGGATCAGGGCACCCGTTTTGTGGGATTTATACCTAGGGCTATCTTGAGATTCAAATAGGTGTCCACTCTTCATCCCTTGTCCAAATGACCTGAAATTTAGGCAGGGGGTCAACCTTAGCTATACATAAGGTCTGTCTAAAAATGGTAATTTTTAGAGATACTTTGTTTAAGGTTTTTATTTTTATTTAATAATACTAGGGTATTTTAATTAAGTGGTCTAATAACCTCCAAACCCTCCCAAGTTTTGGTGAGTGGTCCCTGGCATCATGATATTGCTCTGTATAAAATTTAACATCATTTAGAGGGGTTTTAGATAGGTAAATACCTAACCATAATTCTATCTTAATGAAAGGTTCTTAAGTAAAAAGTGTACTTTGCTTTGGGTGGTCAAATCACCTCAACATGGACTGAGATTTTTACCACTGACTTGGCAAGGCCATTATCACCCTCATAGGGATTATGGGGTGGTCTAGTGTAGTTTTGCCCTTGGATCCAAACTCAAACCCTAAGGAGGGGCTTTGAGGATTGTGAAGGGCATGGGGGTAAATGCCTTAGTGTGATCTTATAACTTGGTGGAAAAAATGCTTGAGTAGCCTAACTCCTCTGGTATGATCCTTAGAGGATTTGGAGAAAGATAGACATCTCAAAACCCTAACCCTAGTTTTAGGGACTAATCTCTTTAGTGTATAACAAACAACTACAACTTATAAAAAGGGTGTGAAACTTAGGTAGCATGGATTTTAGGTTAGATAGAACCTTTAGTGAATTCATTGGAATTTTATGAGCAATATTTTTGGCGCCTCATTTGTTAAGAATGGTTTAGCCCTGAATGATATTTCTTTATTAAGATCACTCTGTTCAATAAAATTCCAATGAAACTTGGGCAGGAGATATTTTAGGTCAAGATGATGATCCCTGAATTTTATTATAAATTTTAGTTGGTTATTTTCAGTACTTTCTTCACAAGATTTAAAAGGGGCATTCATGGTCAATAAATTATTTGGAGCTATTTTCATATTACAAAAATTATGAAATTAGGCCACTATTGCTTTTAGGTCAATAACTACTTGGAGAAATTAATTCATGACTTTTAGAAGACTATTTGCAGTACTTACTTTACAAATCCATCATTTTTGGAATTTGATGTTTAATTTATCCAGATCATATTTCTTACTGAAAAGTCATGAAACTTTGTCAATATTGTTTCTAGGACAGTAGTTGTATAAGAAAATTAATTCACAATTTTGGATGATTATTTGTTGTACTTACATCATTATTGAAGGGAAATAAGATATTTTACAAAAATAGTTTTAGGGTCCTTTATATACTGGAAAAAAATGATTATATTTTTGATTTATAATATTGAGTTATCCTAATATTTTTGATAATTTTGTTAAGCATCATGCATGATTATATAGGATACTTCATGTTCAAAATAGTAGTACCTGGATCTTTTAGGAAAATAAAATAAATGTCGGGTTAATTAGAAAAAATATAAATTTCTAGATTTAGCCTATTTAGGTCATATTAGACCCCCATTAATTATCTTAAGGCATTTGGATGATTTTTTTAGTGCTACCAGTATGTGCATTGTATCGCTATGTATGGTTTGTGATTAGTAAAAGAACAGCAATTAGGAGATGTGGGTGTGTAGGCATAAGGTTTGGGATTCTAATAGTCTACTGGTTTTGGATAAGTAATTTGGGTCACCTTTGGAAGTTAGGTTGATTAAGGTATGGAGTTGGTTAGTGTTAGGTGGCGTTCGAGATCGACGAAAGATCGTCTTTCCGTAAGGGAAGAAGAGTCAAATTACCCTAGGTTTAGTACAACGTAATATAAAAATGGAATTGGTAAGGGGAGCAACCAATAATAATAAGTGCCTTGCCAAAGGGAACTATGAGCTTCAGCTACCATTATAGTTCCTAGTGCCCTTTGAGAACCCTTCACCGGGTATACCGGGGGCTGTCCTAGGCTAACCTAAATGGTAGGCAAACTAACTTTCAAGAGTAACTAGCATAATTAGGGATTAACTTTCACTCACCTTGATGTGACGAGATAGTACGGTGAGCTTTGGCTAGGTTGTTGGTTGCGATGGACGGGATAGTCCGGTGGGCTGTGGCTCGGTTATTGGTTGTCACGGATGGGATAGTCCTGTGATCTTTTGCTCAGTAGGTGGTTGGATTCATAACTATTGAATGTGCATAAAAGGTATAAAGGTAGTGGGTATTCGGTATTGGAGGGTCAATGCACCGACTCCAATACGTCGACTCGGCAAGTGTGGTTTAGCACTTCGCCAAAAAAGTCTTGTGCGCTAGCCGGTAAGAGTACGCAGGAGTCAGCTTTGTGCACCAGCATTGAGGCGTACGATAGGTCTGACCGGTAGTGAAATTACTAGTTTAGAGGTGGGCGAGGCCAAACCCACTGCTTCCGTCTGCACTACGGAGGTATCCTAGAAGGTTCGGCTATAGAAAGAGGGAACTAAAGGTCTGTATACACAGAGTCGGGTGAGTGAGTTGCACTTGCATGTTCACATCATGGCATAATAGCATGTCATAGCATAAACATTGCTCATAACCCTGTCACATATTGTACAAAGTTGTATGGAACGCTTTATACCATAGGACCTGCAAAACGACCCCTTAGCTTATAGGCTTGCGTGAGCATGCTTATAAGTTATGGTAATTTTCCTATGATAAATATTGTTCGTTTATAAACTGACAACTCATCGTATAAATTGGTATGAGACTTTTTATCTGATGGGAGCCTTGCAAAAGATCCCTTAGCTTATCTTCTCTCATATAAGTTAAGGTTACTTTCATATTTCACTTACTGCCATTATACTCATAGAATTCCTAGCATAGGTTCGTCGTCATCTGTTACTTGATTATTCCCCACTTTCATGTCCTCTCATTTCTTCCTCCCCGCTCGGTGCCTAGGAGCCTTGGGGGAAGGGCAGGGTATGATAGGGCTTAGTCTTATAGACTAACAATTTTCGGACCACATCATTTAGGGGATCGTGGAGCCCAGCATGGATGAGCAGCCCTGGAGGTTGACACGCTTGGAGATGGGGTAGTCTAGCACCGGAGTACAGACAGCTAGGACTGTGAGTCCTTATCTATAGTAGTGTTCTGTTTTGCTTCCGCGATGAGTGACTCTGTAGTGAGGATTTTGATGTACTGGGCATAAGCCCTCATTTCAGTACTTTTCTTACTGTTATTATATCTGTGGACACTCCCTTCGTGGAGACTATTTTCTCTTATATGTGATTTTTTGTGATCGATGTTTTATAGTGACGACCTTCCCGGGCGTGAAGGTGTCACCGCAAAGTGGCGGTTTTGGGCCTAAGACCCTGGGGTTTGAAAAAAAAAGGGGGTCTTACATTATAATCTAGGCTTTACAATTAGATCTCACCGATCTCACACACAGCCTAATAAATCAAGGCCTTAACACATATCATTCACAGATCCATTGATTTTGAAAGAGTTTGTTGATTTGACTCAAGAGAAATTACTCTCTGAGTCAATTTCTTCTTGGGCTGAGTAATTCTCAGCCCAATCTGCTTCCCAAAAACTAGAATGACAATCTTCAACTATCTACTGCTTGTGTTGGAAGTTTCTTAGGACCTTGATCATGGTCTTGCTGATGAAGGGGGAAGATTAAGAATGATTGTCTTCAATCAACTAACCTTTATTTGTAGGAAATGAATTGCTCTGCCTCTCCTTCTATCCAGAGGAAATTCTATGCAGATATATTCTTCTTCTTCAACAATCCAGAGAAAGATCTTCAGATTTGGCTCGACTTGGATCATGAATCAACTTTAGCTAGAGCTTAGCAAGAGTAATTCATCTTTCTCAGAGAGATCCTCTGATCTTGCTGTAGCAGATGTTAATTGCACCAGCGAACTCAGAAACCTTTTAGATTTTTCAATAGAGGTTCTTGGTTCTGTAGCAATGGCAGATGAAGACAACGAACTCCTGCTTCTCGTTTTTAGAATGTTAATTAGAAAAACTTATTTGATCATAATTACAATTGTTATGTATAACCCCGTCGAATTGTTGGATGTTTGACACGTGTTCCAGTTTTAACGATAGTTAAAACCTCAGCTTAATCAAATTGAGATCCATTGTAGACTGAAGGAGACGTTAATGTCGATTTGCATCATTTAAATAACGAATAAAAAATCATTGACTTGTTTTCTTTCCTAACGTCAGCATCATTCTGGACTTAACAAAATCAAGCAATACTACAGAAATCTTCAGTTCGACGAACTCAAAACTCAGTTCGATGAACCCAGAGCTCACCACGACAAAATCAAGCAATACTCGACGATTCTAGACTTAGAATTTCCTTCAGCTCTGCTAGGCATTGAGTGTCGTTGAGTGAATAGGCAATTCTCAATGAATCTGGACTTAGAAATATTTCAGCTTTGCTAGGCATTGAGAGCGTTGAGTGTATATGCCTCACTAAACACTTTTTGCCTTGGCCATATTCTTCAGGTTTTTGCCTGATGACATAAAGAGCATTGATTGTAAAAGCTTCACTCAACGCTTTTTGCCTTAGCCATATTCTTCAGCTTTATGCTTGATGGCGTTAAGAGTGTTGAGTATATATATAAGCTTCACTCAACACATTTTGCCTTAGCCATATTCTTAAGCTTTTTGCCTTATGGCATTGAGAGCATTGACAGAATCAGCATGGCGTTGAGTGATGAAGCTTCAGTCAACGCTTCTGGACTTTGTCGATTTTTTTGCTTGAACTACTTAGGCTTTGACATGATATCCTTGTCTCAACGATTCTGGCCATATGGCATTGAGTGAATTGAGCACACTCAACTCCTATGGACTTAGCCACATTTTTTCTTTTCCATACTATAAGCTTTGACTACAAGTCTTCTCTCAGCTCTATTAGTTGTAAGGCATTGAGTGAGCTTGCCTTACTCAATGCTTCTGGACTTAGGCATTTTCCTAAATTTTTAGCCTATCACTATGAGTCCACTTATCATTGTCTCTTAAACAATATGTCCAATCATTATGACAAAGACCAACCTGTATGCATGAATTTAAACATACATCAAATACAATAATGTGTATACCATTGACCTATTTGACTTCTTACAAATCTAGGACATTAGGATCAATAGACCCAACAGCAGGCTAAATATTCGACAAAATCCAGATGCATCTTGATGTTTTTAGTTGCCTACCTAAATCACCTAGAGGGTGTGAATAGGTGAGGTCTGCGTCTTTTTGGTGAATAAAAACTTTTACGAACAGAGCGTAGAAAATAAAAAAAATAAGCCACAGATAAATCAAGATTTATAGTGGTTACCCAACCATGGGTACGTCCACTCTCCACCACACGGATCTAGCACCACGCTAGACTTAGCTACTTCACTATAATCTCAGATTGGAAATCAATCCTACAACTCTGATCAACGCCCCTACAACTCGGAGTAAAAAAGCTCCTATAAAATCTTGGAGAATAAAGCTCCTATAACTCGTAGAAGAATCTCCTACAAGATTAAAGATGTTGTACAGAAAAATATACAAACAGAAATTATTCCAGATCTTGATTCTTCAGCCTTTCTTCCTTCTTAAAACTTGAAGCTCTGTTAGAAATAGATCAAAGAAGACTGCGGCAAAATCTCTGGATCTGAAAAGCTTAGGTTCAATACGATCAAGAAAGAGATCTGTAGAAGTTGAACGTCTTGATCTGTTGAAGCCTTCTTGTTCTGAATCAATTGTTTCGGAGAAGAGCAGTGCGAGGAAGACGATGAACATCAGAAGCTTATCCCGATTTAAAATAAATAGAATGATTCAGAAAATTAGATTTCTTGTGTTAGGGTCAGTCGATTTTGATAAGACCTTTTATAGGACAAGTCTAACGGTCATTATTATAAATGACTGCACACGTGGACCAATAAGAATCGAGGTTAAATTTAAAAACATTTTCGTCTGGACTTAACAAAAATTTTGTAAAATTTACTGCATTTCTCGAGTGAATAACAGACTACTCGAGAACAATAGCTGTTTGTCGAGAAGAGGATGTATGGTTCTCGAGAACAAGTCCTTAAGGAAAACACGGGAAATGATTTCTGGCTTCTCGAGAAATAACTTCATTAATCGAGAACTAGAGAAATACTTCTCGAGAACTAGCTAGACTCCTCGAGAACAAATAAACTTCTCGAAACTTAACTTCTTCTTACTCGAATACTGGTCTTCTGCTTTCTCAGGACAAGGCTTGGCCTTCTTGAGTAAAGGCTTCTGTTACACAAGTACAAAACATAGAATGATTCTGAAATCATTTTTTGGTAAACTCGAGAAGGAGGTAAGAAGTAATAGAGTACTCCCTAGCTTTCTTGAGTATTATACAAAGCCTTCTCGAGAATAGTTTATACTACTCGAAAACTATACTAAGCTAACTCGAGAAATCATTCCAAAACTACTCGAGTACAAGATGTACTTCTCGAGTAATGGACTTAAAAAATTTTTTGACTCTCTAAAAAAATATTTTTCTTCAAGGAGTTCAGCAACTACTCTTTCTTCCATTACTTTAGTACTTTGAGAATGAAGTGTGTCCCAATAGAGAGGCTACACATGAGTCAACACCATGGGTCACACAATAAGTTATTACCTTGTATGATACTGTGTTTGGTGACTCATTGTAGACTGACGTTGGTCTACACTTGACAATTATAGCCTACAAGCACTCAACTTGAAAAGATCATCAAATACAAACTTAATTCATCTTAGTTCAAGGGTCACTTCATACAAATCTAGGTTATTGTGGATACAATAACCAACAATCTCCCCCTATTTGTAGAAATCAGAATACTCTACACTAAGGTGAATTACATCAAGATAAAAAACACAAAATAACAAGTAAACATAGTAATATCTAGTAATGCTATGCAATGAAAAATCAGATCATCAAAATTAAAAGATTTATATTTATAGATTTTGTCCAAGAAAAATCCAATTTCACAAAATCTTATATATAAACTTTTTGATCATCTTCAATTTCTACTTGTCCTACTGTTGTTGCTTTCTATCTTTCTTCTCTTGTTGCCTCTTCTGGTAGAAGTAAGGTTTAGGATAATACTTGGGAGGTTTAGGAGGAGCCTTGGGATTATTCTTTCCATACTCTATGTCATATATTCTTCTCTTGGTAATAAATTTCTCATACAAGTCCCATTCATGGGAGCTGTAATGATCATGTCTATTTTAATTAAAATCAACAATATGTTTAAGAGTTTCCAAAATTAGTGATTTGGAAGTTGGGCTCCATATTTTAGCAAACTCTTGAGCTCTTCTTCTTTCTGCTTCAGGATTAGTAGTGGTCCTGCTAGTAGAGGCACCATCACCATACTTTCTTCTTTTAGGAATTTGCACATCAGGAGGTACTTGAGGAGGCACATCAGACTGTTCAGAGTCCCATACTTGAGCATAACTTTTAGGAGCTAGATCATCAGAACCTTCAGGTCTGGGAGAGAATGATGGATGCTGGGCAGGAGGATGATAAGCAGTAGGATTGAAATGATGAGGAATAACATTTAGATCAGCTTGAAAATCAGGAAATATCTGCTTATGCATCCAAACTGTTGTATCATAAGTGTGAAAATTCACACCTTCAATCTGATTCTAAACATCAGCATGTATCTCAGTCAGCTTTCCTTCCTAAAGGGTTTTCATGTTATTATCAGATTTTTCTAAATATTCCTTGACTAATTTATCCCCCTTTCTTACTTCTAAAGATAGGGTGGCTATAGCTTCCTCTTTGAAGGTTCCAACTTCTTTACATGTCTTGAAATTATGTTCTTGAGCTTTCTTTTCTGATAGATTAAACTTCAAGACAACCTAAACACCTAGAGGGGGGGGGGGGGTTAATAGGTTCTTATCCTTATTTTAATCTAAGGCAGAATATACCTTCAGTTCTTTAATATAAATTTGAAAACTCTACAGCTAACACATCATATACAATCACAGAATCTATAATATCACTAATCACAGATTGCACACTGATTTATAGTGGTTACCCAAGGTTTGGGTACATCCACTTTCCCCCTTCTCCTATCCAGCAATATGCTAGATTCAGCCAAACTTCTTTCTTTTTTCTCAGATCCATAGATCTTACAGCTCAGAATCCTGAAGGATTCCTACAACAAAGAATGTATCCACACTCCTACAGCTTAGGCTAATAAGCCCTACCTCAGCCTTGCCACAAGGCCTACACCTCAGAGAACTGATTCTCCTACACTTAGGCTCAAACAGCCTTACCACTCAGAGATCTAAATCTCCTACACTCAGCCTTTATAACGCAGGCTTACAACTCAGATCTTTGAAAAGATCCTACATAATTTTATAAGTATTTTTGATGGACTCTTACCCTTGTGAGAGAGAAAGGATAAGAGGATTCTTGATCAGCTTCTTGATGAGACTGATGGCTGAAATCAACCTGTTCTTAGCTTTCTTCAAAGCTTCTTGAATCTGAACTCAGTAGGGTGTATCTCCTTTGAAGTTGACTTACTTCCAGTTTCCTTCTTAGAATCTAGAAATAAATTTGAATCCTTCTTAGCAGATTAGTTAATGATCTGCTTTTTAGGAGACTTGTAAATGTCTCCTTCTTTACTTTAATAGCTGAAGATCTCTCTCTCTCTCTCTTCAAAACTTATGAAGTTTCTTCAAAATTCTTGCTTGAATTCTCCTTAGATCTTCACACGAAAATCTTCTTCAGTGTGACATGCACTTTCTTGATCAATGATCAATACTTCAGTAGTTGTGCCTGTTGTTGTTGTTAATTATCTTTGATTTGACAGAATCGATCCATATATATAGACTTCATCCATGGTAACCGGTTGATCTGGTTTCTAACCAACTTCTGACAAGTCTGACAGCTTCAGTAAACTTGTTGGAATGCACAGCTGTCAAGTCTCCAGTCAGTTCTTGAACCTTTGTCTTTGACAGCAAAGCGTCGAGATTGATTGTCATTATGTGTCGACACAAGTAGATAAAGTGTCGACACAAGCTTTGGTGATGTCGACATTACTCCTTTGGTGTCGACACAGCTTCTTGACACTGCATCTGTAGAATGTGTCGACACATCCTCTTTGTGTCGACATAGACACTTCTTCACTACACAGCACTCAACATAGTTGAAACTCTGTTGAGTGTCGACACAAGTCCTGTGTGTCGACACAGTTGATATAGTCTCAGAATTTGTGTGTCGACACAGCCTTTGAAAATATCACCCGGTATATCCGTAAAACCCGATATATTAGGCGATATTTCGCGACCGATATATCGTCAAGAGTGTTAAAAATATTGCTTTCATTTTTGATGAGACCAAACACCGGTTAAGGTGTTACCGCGTGACCTTGAGGTCATGAGTTCGAGTCCTAGAAGCAGCCTCTTGCAAAAATGCAGGGTAAGGTTTGCATACATTTCACCCTTATTGTGGGATCCTTCCCCGGACCCTTGCTGCACGGGGATGCTTTGTGCACTGGGTTGTCCCTTTTGAAGAGACCAAACAGAAATATTTTATTTTGTGCTTAATTTCGTGCATCTCTCTAAGTTTAGTATCGATTAATTTCTCATCTCGCTCTCATTTGGTGAACTTTATCTCGTTTATTGCAGTCGTCAATTCTTTCTTGTGTAATTTATAAACATACATTATGTGTATATATGTTTATTATGTAATTTATAAACATACATTTTGTATTCAATTGTACATATTTATAAAAGCTGTGTATATATATGAATAAATTTATTTAAATACTAAAATCCGACATTATAAAATATCCCCGATATATCCCCCACAATCCGACATTTGATATTTCAAACTTAAACCAACATGAACCCGATATCCGACATCTGCAAATTTGCTAAAACCCCACTCTTTATGTTCTGCCCATGCAGCCAACAATCGTTGATCGATCCTGCTCGTGATCCTTGATAGTTTTGGAGATAGTTCGGTTTTGCTGGAAACTTTTAGGCTATCTTGCCTATAGGGTTGTAGCTTGACATATACCCAAGTCCCTTCTGCCAGTTCCCTTTCCCACTGACGTTTGTCTCGACGAACTTTCATTTGATTTTGTGCTCATTACAAATGATGTTTCAATTGCCGGTTTGCCTTCTCCTGAACCTGAAAGCTCCTATCTACGGTCGCGACATGGTAGAATCAATGATTTATGGAATGTGCAACCGAGGAGGCTGGACGCAAACTATCTCATATGGAGTAAATTGAGTGACGCTATGGAAGCAAGTGTAGTACCACCATTCAGCGAGGTGAAGGAGCTGTCTCCATTTCTTTGGGTCATCTGAGGTCATGCAACGCATGTAGTTTTCCAGGCATCTATTGACAACTTCAGTCTGTCCGTCTGATTGAAGATGATAAGCAGTTGAGGTATGGAGTTGGACCTGCAATTTCTTGAAGAATTCCCTCCAAAATTTGCAAGTAAAAATTACATCCTGATTGTTTACGATAGAATTGGGAATACTGTGATGTCGAAAGATTTCTTTCATGAACACTTGGGCTGCTGATGAGGCATTGTAAGGTTGTTTGAGAGGAACGAAGTACGCGTATGTGCTAAGTCGATCTACGATGAGTAAGATGACATCAAAACCCTGTGAGGGGGGGGGGGGGGGAAGGCCTTCGATAAAATCCATCGAGATGTATTTCCAGATTTGATCCGGAATGGGGAGCGGCTGCAGCAAGCCCATCAGTTTATTATTATCAGTCTCCCATTTTTGGCAAATGACACATCGACAGATGTAATGGTATATAAAAATTTTTATGTCTTTCCACCAAAAGGTCGCCTTGATCCGTTTGAGTGTATCCTGAACTCCAGAGTGCTAGCCGATGGGTGTGTCATGGAATTAATGGAAGATTAAAGTTCTGATAGATTCATCCACTCCCACCATAACTTTTCCTTTCCTTGTCAGAATGCCATTGCTCCATTGGTAATTGGGTTTTGCGTGTTGGTCATCCTCCTTTAATGCAATGATTCTCTGAATTGCTTGATCTTGCTTCCGGGAGTCCTGAACTTGAAGTAGAAGATTGTAATCAAATGTTGTAAGGGAAGTGAGATTAATAACCTGTTCGTTGTCCTTTTTGGAGAGTGCATCTGCTGTTTGATTAAGGATTCCTTTCTTATAGTTGATTGTGAAATCGAAACACGAGAAGTTTGTTATATACCTGTTGTTGTGGGGTTCCCACTTTTTGCTCAAGAAGATATTTTAGGCTTTGGTGATCAGTATTAATCACAAAGGCCGCACCGATGAGGTAGTGACGCCATTTTTGGACTGCAAGGACAATCACAAGGAGCTCCTTCTCTTAGACCGATAAGACAACATGTTTAGGACCTATGGCCTTGCTGAAAAAGGAGATGGGATGTCCTTGTTTTAGGACAGCTCCAACCCCTGAGTTTGAGGCGTCCATCTCTAAAACAAATGGCTTGGAGAAATTGGGAAGTGCCAGCACTGGGATGAGCTAACGACTATTTTGAGATGGTTGAAAGCTTCCAAGGCAAAGTTAGACCACTTGAAGTTATTTTCTTTGAGAAGGTTGGTGAGGGGCTTTGCAATTGCTCCATAGTGTTTGATAAATCTTGGGTAGTAGCCCGTTAGACCTCGAAATCTGCGCAATTGCTTTAATGATTGAGGTTCTGGCTAGTTAATCATGTCGTGTATCTTCTGTGGATTAACTGCAACTCCTTTTCCAGATATTAGATGACCAAGATATTCTATTTGAGGAATTCCAAAGAAACACTTACTTTTCCTTAAGAACAAGGTCCGCTCGATGTATTTTAAAAGTTGTATGTAAATGACTAAGGTGAGCCTCTCATGACGAGCTATATATTAGTATGTCGTCGAAGAAAACTGGGATAAACCTTCTTAAATGTGACAGAAAAACATGATTCATTAGACATTGGAAGGTTGAGGGTGCACTAGTCAAGCCAAAAATTCGTAATGCCCCTCGTGTGATCTGCATGCCGTTTTCTTATAGTTGATTGTGGAGCCATTTATATCTTTGGTGGCCAACACAGAGATCTAATTTGGAGAAAATTGTATCCCCCTGCATTTCGTCCAACAATTCCTCAATATTGGGTATGTGAAATTTATCTTTAATAGTATTCTTATTTAGGTGCCTATATTCAATGCATAGCCTCCAAGATCTATCCTTCTTTTTGACCATCGCGATGGGAGATGCATACGGGATTTTGCTTCTCCTAATTACTCCAGAATCGAGCATATCTTTAATAATGAGTTCCATTCCTTTTTTCTGCAGTGTTGGATATCGAAAGGGTCTTATGTTCACATATTGATTTTGATCTTTTAATTTGATATGGTGGT
The DNA here is from genome assembly GCA_039513925.1 of Platanthera zijinensis. Lineage (NCBI taxonomy): Eukaryota > Viridiplantae > Streptophyta > Magnoliopsida > Asparagales > Orchidaceae > Platanthera > Platanthera zijinensis. The sequence goes on along the minus strand of CM077081.1, from coordinate 61,810,936 downwards.
CATGTACCCGTGATGGAGGTAGACGTGTTCGAGTGGATAATAAATCTTGATATTCATGTAATAAGACATTTAGTTGCTGTGCCTGGGCATCATCTGGTGGGGCTGCTTGGGCGCTAGGAAGCAATTGTAGCATATTGATAGATGGAAAAGAGCAGCACTCTTGAGGTTGTTTCTAACACACCAACAAAAACAGATAGTTTGGAGTGTTTTGTGATAGCTTGTTCATCTGTCTCTTATTGATAAGGGAGTTTCCAGCATTGTGGTCATCACGAAGTGATATCTTTTTGTTGTTAGAATAGAATTCCATCTTTAGCTGATTGAAATCCCAATGAATAGATCCTAGTGTGATTAACCACTGGATCCCAATTACTATATCGCTCCATCTTAAAGGAAGGATTAACATGTCTGCATTAAATTGGAATCCTTGCATCATCCAGTTGAAATATCTGCATATATAAGAGCCGATGATTTTGTTTCCATCTGCCACTGCTACTTGGAAGGGAGGAATGGAAGTCAGGCTGTAACTTAGACGTGCTGCAGCAGCTTCGTCAAGGAAATCGTGTGTGTTCCTTGTGTCAATAAGTATCTAAATTGGAACCCCATTGTGCGAGCTAGTGACGCACATTGCACGGAAGGTTGAAATGCCAGTGAGGGCGTTCATTGAAACATGAGGGGCGATTAGTGATTTGATATCGTGTTCTTCGGCTTTAAGAATGACATCTTCGTACAATGCCTCCTCTTCCGCATCGCTATTGTTGGTCTCCATTTCCATAACGTATAACCGTGAACTCAATTTACATTTATGACCTTTGACAAACTTTTCGTCACACCAAAAGCAAAAGGCCTTTTGCGCGCTTGTCGTCCATTTCTTTGGAAGTTAATGTCTTTGTGGTTCGGGGACCCAACAGTCTGGGAGGAGTGGTAACATGAGCTGGTGGAACTACGATTTTGCTCCCAAAAGGCTTAGAGAAGCTTGCGAGGTAGTGTCGGGGGGACATACCTTGGCAGTCCCCAGGAGATTGTGTTGTTCCTGAATGTGAGCAAGGCTATATGCTTTTTGAAGAGTGACTGACATACACATGCGTACTGGTAATTCGATGTCACGACGAAGGCCTATGAGGAATAAGCTGATAGCATACTCCTTAGAAATCAACACCTTATTGTGTAAGAGCTCAAAGGCATCTAAGTACTTCTGGACTTGGATGTTTGGCGGAGTTCCTTGAGTTCACTCATTGGTTCTTCGAAAAGGGTTATTCCAAAACGGGCATGGGTTGCCATGGCGAATTCGTCCCAGGAATGTTCAGTGCCGCTGAGTTTTGATTTGCAGTAAAGTTGGAATCATGCTAAGGCCTTGCCTTCGAGACTTATAACAGCCAATTTTACTCTGAGTTCTGCAGGAGTACTGTCGACATCAAAGAATTGTTCACAACGATAAATCCATTCTTCCACTGTGTCGTCGGCGAACCAGGGAAAGTCAAGACATGCACCACGAGTTGGAAGGTTGTATGTTGAAGAATAGGAATGGTCATTTGCAGTCGGAGGGTCAGCGAGTCAGCGATGGATCCCCCTGCCTCCCGATCCAATGTGATGGAAGTGAGACAATTGATGAAATCCTCCAAGATCTTACTTTGGTGGTCTTGCATTTCCTGCAGTTGTTGCTTCAAAAGGTCCAATATATATTTATATATATATATGTATATTTATGGATTGAGGGTAGAATCCTTCTGAGGACGAGCCCTGAATGAAGGATTGAGATGTCTCCTTTCGGAGAGGATCAAGTATGAGTGAAAAGGAGAGGAAGAAGAAGACAATTTTCACATAAAACATCACATATCCATTCATTTCACAAGCAGTTGCCGGAAGTTACAATCACTAGCACCACTCCTAGTAGTGTCCACGTTTACATGTTTTTCTAACTACTGGGTCAAGGCTGGTTCACAAGCAACGGTAAGTGACAAGATACGACTTCAGTAAAAAAAATAGAATACACGGAAATTAGGAAAGAAACTTAGAAAATTCCCACTTATGATGGTATTTCATGAGATATGGCACCCCGTCCCTCCACCCCTGGTGAACTAGAGTAAAAAAAGTAATCTTTTGTGGCCAATGAAGTAGACTTCTATGGTGGTGTGAGTAGACTTTAAATCTTGACTCAGGTTTGATCCCATAAGTTCTCTGTAGCTTAAAAAATTCATCTACCATGAATTATTAAAGTATCTTCACACAACCATGTGCTTCTTTGTTATTGGATCAAATCAATCAATCACACATTTGTAGTGCATTTGGCCTTCTATCGCCACACTTTTATCTTTTGGTGTGTATATAGTTTCCATCAAGAGGGTTTTCTTTGACGCTTTCGACAAACTTTTCAAAGGATTTTCATCATTGATTGCTTCTATAGAAGAAATATACATGTGCAAGCCAAATGTAAAGGCTCACTTCTTTGACCTATTAGGAGATCCCTCTTATATATAAATTAGTCTTACATCGTGGTTTGAAGTTAAGATGTCACTTCCTGCCACATATATATATGTGTGTACATGTACTTGTTTTTTCTCTCTTAATTGAAATAATAAAAGCAATTACTTGTTGTATTTTACTCTTCTACATGGTGTCAGAGCAACACGATTCTTGAAGTAAAACTCTTGACAATTGAGCTCATGCTCTTGCCGACTGAGCTCACTTCCTCTGCGAAATCAGCCCACCACGTGGACTTTTTTGTCTTGAGTCCACAAAGCTCGCCAGGTTTAGTTTGGAAGATTCGCGGATCCCCGCTTTGAGCTCACCAAGTTTTACTTTTCCTCTGTTCGTCCGAACATATCATTCCACACGCCCACCCCTCCTTTTATAGGCTTTTGTCCTGCTGGGGTGCATGCCAATATTTGATCTCCAAAACCAGATCTCGTTGATTCCTCCTGCCACAGGACTCTGACAAGATGACCTTCATTATTTGTTCGATCTCTTTAGAAATCTCTAGACTGTTGAACCGGGTTCAGACAGTAACCTAATATCGTTCGTGGCGCAACACAAGACTCTCGTTGAGTCGTGTGTATTCAACACCAGCCTCCTACTTTGAATTTCATTACACAACATGCTCAAAAGGAAGTTGTTGGAATCACGTTGATGATGGAACAACTATCACCTTATCTATACAATGTTCGTGCCAACATAATATATGATAGTAAAGAGATGTGTACAACAAAAATAAGATTTATAGCATCAAGATAAACGAAAGAAAATTTTATCATTTAAATTAAAATCTTAAAACTTACAATGATTTTGATTTTTTACGCAAAGACCGAAAACAATATAAATAAAGATCTTTGGTTTTTTATACCAACTCACCCCTTGAACCGGTTGGCCATAGCTAATCTACCCCGGATTAGCCTCAAGTCTCTCCTTCCTAGAGAACTCCCTAGAGCTATCCTAGACCTAGTCGCCACACACGAAGCAAATTTCACTCATAAATGCACAAGGATTATTTATAAAAACGAAGTTTTTTCTTTTTGCAAATACAAACTTATATGATATTAAAAAGATGTGCGCAAGAGAAATCAAATTTATGGCATCAAGATAATCAAAAGAAAATTTTATCATTTAAATTAAAATCTTAAAACATACAATGATTTTGACTTTTGACGCAAAGACCGATAACAATAGAAATGATGATCTTTGATTTTCTATACCGACTCACCCCTTGAACCGGTTGGCCATAGCTAATCCATTCTTGATTAGCCTCAAGTCTCTCCTCCCCAGAGAACTCCCTAGACCTATCCTAGACTTATTCTCCACATGCGAGGCAAATTCCACTTCTAGATCTAGTTGCCACACTAGAGGCAATTTCTCACGATTGCAAAGATATTCAATCTAAACTCAAATCCCAAAAAGAAAATACAAGAGAGAAATAAAAATTTTTTGTAGGGAACTCCCCAATATCTAATGTCGAAGGAAGATGAAGAAGGCTTGTTTGAGATTGTCATCGTTCTATGCAATCCTATCTCTTGAATGATTATTTTAATCTTTGATCTTCCTTGGAAACTCTCAGAATTGGAGGATGGGAGAGCTGGAGTGCTCTTGGACGGCTATGGCGACCTCTCCTCTCCAAAATCTCGTGTTCAATCAGTAATCCCGAGAGAATAAAATGAGTATTTATTTCTCTGGGAGCGACCGCCTGTTGTAGCCGCTACTGCCAGACGATAGAGTTAAATTTCGAATATCTCATGTTGTTTTTTATCATCTGCACTGGGGAGGTTTTTATATTTAGTTTAAGCTATCGCTGGGTGATAGCGACTACCATGGGATGGTAGTAAATTTGAAATGCTGCTCCGCGGGATTTCCATATGAAGGTTAGCACTACCGTCGGACAATTACCATTACCATCGTGAGGTAGTGTCCTATGAAATAAGACTTCAAAAACTTTATATTTTTATCACTGGCGCTATCTACAGGTAGTGGGATATCTTCAAGATTGTCCAGATTGCCTTGTCCCTGTCCAGGTAGCATCCTTCATAATATTGCCCTAGACAGTCCCAAAAATATCGAAGTCCATAACCGTCGATTGTAAGTCAACGTACGTCCAATACTACCATGAGAGGTATCATCTACCGCTAGCAGTAGGGTGCATTTTTGGACAGTCTTTTATTTTCAGTCTGATTTGTGTTGTATCAATCTTTTGTTGCCCTAGACAGTCCCGATCTTCCCGCTCGATGGGGCCATGCGGGAAACGCGCCCGTCGCGTGTACACTTGCCACGGGGGCTCGTTGTCGTGTAGTTCCGTAATAATGTCGCCGCCTGGAAAATGTGTCTTGTCCTCAAGGCAGTAATCGGGGAACTGGCGGCGGAAATCTTCTCGGGAAAGCCACGTCGCGTCTGAGTCTGGCCGACCGATTCAAGCCACAAGAACTTCCTCTGATGTATGGTCTCCCGGAATGCGGCATCTGCGATCGAGGATTGAGGCGGGGTAGTAGGGCGCCTCCCCGGAAATGTCGAGGTCGGTCGGGAGGTGCTCCGTGATGGCATGCTCTCTCACCACACGCCGCAGCTGCGAAACATGAAAGATCGGGTGGATGCGGCTCTCGCTTGGGAGGAGGAGGTAAGCGACCGCCCCGATGCTGGTGAGGACCTCGAATGGCCCGAAGAATCGGGGCGCTAATTTCGGGCACATCCGGCGAGCCATCTAAAGCTGACGGTAGGGGTGGAGCTTCACGAAGACCTTCTTTCCTACGTCGAAGGAGAGGTATCAACATTTCTTGTTGGCGAAAGAAACCATCTTTTGTTGTGCCCGACGAAGGTGGTGCTTCATGTGATCCAGAATGATGTCCCTGCCGCGAAGAGCTCTGTCCAGGCCCTCCACCTGGCATTCCCCCGGGAGGTGGCGAACGATGGACGGAGGAGGCTGATCGTAAATGGCCTCAAACGGGTAGTGTCGGCCTCCTGGTGGTGGGCGGTGTTATACGAGTACTCGACCCACCCGATCCACTTGGCCCAGCTACGTGGCTGCTCCCCCACGAAGCAGCGGAGGTAAGTCTCCAAGCATCGGTTGAGGACCTCCGACTGGCGTCGGTCTGGGGATAGTACGTTGTACTCATGCGAAGGCGGGTGCCCTGTAGGCGGAACAATGTCGTCCTGAAGGTACTCAGGAAGAGCGGGTCCCGGTTGCTGACGATCGATCAGGAAAATCCGTGGAGGCGCACGACCCCCTGGATGAAGCTGTCGGCGAATGTGTCTGCAGTGTATGGATGGCGGAGGGGAATTAAATGAGCATACTTTGAAAGCCGGTCCACCACGACCAGGATGCGGTCGTATCCCTGAGAGCGAGGCAGTCGTGTGATGAAGTCCATGGCAATGTCATCCCAAACGCGGTCGGGAATCAGGAGGGGCTGAAGTAGATCACCCAGAAAGATGGCTTCGTACTTGGCCTTCTGGCAGATGAGGCAGGCGGCCACAAAGGATTTGACTTGTCAGAACATGTGAGGCCAGTAAAGTGAGGCTGCCAGCTGTCGGTATGTCCGGGAAGCTCCGACGTGTCCCCCGTCGGAGAGGTATGGAACTCAGCCAATAACCGATGAATGCTAGGGGAGGAGGGGACGAGTACGAGGCGACCCTTGAAGAGTAGGCAGCTGTCCACCAAGGAGTAAGGCGGGTGGGCTGTGGCGTCCGCAAGGAGCGCTGTCCGGATCCCGTTGAGCGTCGGGTCTGCTTCTACTTCCCGCTGGAGGGCGTCTGCATTCTCCCAAACTGGGCGGGATATGGCTGCAAGTATGGGGTTGTGAGAGAAAGCGTCGGCCGCACGGTTCGTCTTCCCCCGCCGGAACTTGATGCTGAAATCGTAGCCCAGTAGCTTGGCCACCCACACCTGCTGGACGAGCATAGCGATCTTCTGCTGCAGAAGATAACAGAGGCTATGGTGGTCGGTGCGGATCACGAATCGTCGGCCCGGGAGGTAGGGCCGCCAGTGCTGCACTGCGAGGATGAGGCCCATGAGCTCGTTCTCGTACGCTGATCGGCTGCGGATGGTATCCGAGAATGTGCGGCTGAAATAGGCCACCGGGTGGCTGGCTTGCATGAGTTCGACCCCCACGCCGACGCCCGACGCGTCACACTCTACAATGAAGGGTTGGGAGAAATCCAACATAGCTAACACCGGGGTACGAACCAGGGCCTGCTGGAGAGCGACAAAAGTGCCGGAGGCCGCCGCCGACCACTCGAAGGGGCCCTCGACCAACTTCTTCAGGAGCTGGGTGAGGGGTCGGGCCATCGTGTCGTAGCCCTGGATAAACCGTCGGTAGTACCCTGTCAGTCCTAGGAACCTGTGAACATCACAGAGAGACGATAAGGTTGGTCACTGGAGGACTGCCTCGTTCTTGTCGCTGTCCATCGCTGCTCCTACAGCGAAAATGGTGTGCCCTAAGTAACACTCCTCTGGGACCCCAAAAGAGCACTTTGTTGGGTGGAGCTTGAGGTGGTGGTGCTGGAGGGTAGCCAACGTCTGGTGGACGTGCTGTAGATGCTTCTGCCAAGAAGAACTGTAGAACAAGATGTCATAAAAAAACAAGTACATGCTGACGAAATATCGAGCGAAAAATGTCATTCATCGTGTCCTTGAAGGTGTCCGACGCGTTGGTCAGGCCGAATGACATAACCAAGAACTCGTAGTGGCCATCATGGGTCCAGAAAGCCGTCTTGACGATGTCGGTCGGCCAGACGCGAATCTGGTGGTAGCCTGCATGGAGGTCCAGCTTGGTGAAAATGGTGGCGTCGTGATGCTCATCCAAAAGCTCCGGGATCACCAGAATCAGGTACTTGTCTGGAACTGTGGCCTTGTTGAACTCCTGATAGTTCACGTAGAAGGGCCAGCTGCCTTCCTTCCTGACCAAGAGGACCGGGCTGGAGAAAGGGCTTGCACTGGGTGGATGAGGCCCCACATCAGCATGTCGTGTCGAGCCTCTCGATCTTGTCGTTCTGCACGTGCCTGTATCGATATGGGCAGACCAAAACTGCCGACACGCCGGGCTGAAAAGGGATGGAATGATCGTGTGGCCGGGTTGGAGGCATGCCGGACGGTGCCGTGAAGAGGTCCGCAAACTCAGACAGGAGGTCCTGCAAGGCCGGTGGTGATGAAGGGGCCAGTGTTGCGGCGTCCGAGATGGACCAGAGCCACGCCGAAAAATCGACGTCCGTCGTCCTCTGAATCGTGCGGGAGGAGACGGGGGAGCGGAGTAGGGCAGCATCCCCCATCAGGTAGCACTCACGTCCATCCTGGAGAAACCACATCCTCATGGTTCCCCAGTTGACCCACACATCGCCCAACGTGCAGAGCCATGCCACACCCAGAATGGCGTCGATCCTGCCAAGGCCGAAAACGTTGAAATCCGCCGTCACCGAGTAAGGGCCCACTGATAGTGGAACGGATGGGCAACGACCTTGGACCGAGCGTCGGCGGCCATCGCCCAAGCTGACCGTGAAACCCGGCGCAGGTTTTATCGGAAGGCGGAGCTGTAGGGTCAAATGGGAGGAGTGGAAGTTATGGCTCGCCCCGCTGTCGACCATGATGACGATGTGGCGGTCGCCCAACTTGCCCGCCAATTTCATGATGCGCGGCTCTGAAATGCCGCCCACGGAAAAGCATGTAAGCTCCAACTGGTGAAGGCCTGCGTCAATAGCTCCCTCAGCGGTGTCCTCGCGGATTTTAAGGTCCTCGAAATCCGCCGAAGTGATCTCTGGTTCGATGTCGCCGATGATGGCGTGGAACTCCTTGACCGCGCAGACATGGGTCGGAGAGTAGGGCTGCCGCCAGCGAAAACACGGCCCTTTGCGTCGAAGATTGTCAAATTCGCGTTTGGAGAAGCACTGAGGGGCGGCTGGTTGGGCTGGTCGAGCGACTTGAGAAGGGAGAGGAGCTTGGGGCTCTGGAGTAGCGGCCTGTGTCGCTCCGAGGAGGGACGCGTCGTAGAAAGGGCCTGCGGATCTGTTGGCGGAAGAGGTAGCGGAGGGTTGGAGGGCGTCGAACTTGGCGTGCAGGGTGAGGAGAGAGGCTTGAATGGAGGCCACGAGGGACTCCTGTGCGTCGACACGACGGAGAAAGGCTTCGTTGGGGTCCGCCGTGGGGGTTTCGGCGGTGGAACGGTTGGTTGATGCCATGGCCGAGGTTGAGTGGTGTGCAGGAAGACGACAGGGGCCGCGATAGGGTAGCAGAGTTAGCACAGCGCCGACGGTGCGGTGAGGCGCGGGGAAATCCGGCGTGGGAAGGTGCGGCTCGGGTGCGGTCTGGCGGTGCGGGGCGCAGGCAGCGGCGGTGCGGGGCGAAGGCAGGGGCGGTGCGGGCGCTGGCAGCAGGATTCGGGCGCTGGCAGCAGGATGCTGGCGGGCGCGTATAGCAGGGTGCGGCGCGTTGTGGGGTGCGTGTCGCTGGGTGCGGGAGCGTGCGGGCGCGTGCAACAGGGTGCGAGACTGGTTCTCTGGCGGTATAGGGCAGGCGGAAACGGCAGGTTGGTCCAGTTTGATAAGGTTCTGGGTGAGAGGGAGGAGGTGCGGCATAATGAGAACGGGAGAGGGAGAGAGAGGGAGAGGAAAAGAGAGGGGGAATTTGGATTAGAGGGGAGAGGGAAAAACACACATTCATCCAAGATAGTTCAAACGAGTACAAGCGCTCCCCTTTATAGTAGCGCAATGCGAACAGAGGCGCGAATAATCCGCCGAAAATAAATGTTGAAAATAAAATACAACGCCAAAACCTAAATGCTGAAATAAAGATATGACGCGGCTATGCCGCGATTTCCTCCGTGGGCTCGATGGGGTCATGCGGTAAACGCGCTCGGCACGTGTACAGTAGCCACGGGGACTCGTCGTTAGTTCCGTAACAATGCTGCTTAAAGTTCTTTACATCAAAATATAAAGATTTCATAAAAAATTGTATGCCAACTCATATTTTGTGGTTATAAAAAGGAAATTGGTTATAAAAAGGAAATTAAGTTTTCTTCTTCCCTCATAAATAGATTTGACAGTACACTGATTGCTCAAAGTTTGATAAAACATTGATTCAATATAAAATATTGTTGCTTACAATGGCTTTCCTTGAAGGTAAAAAATATTTTACATTGATTCAATATAAAATATTGTTGCTTACAATGGCTTTCCAGTGACTGCATAATTACCATGTCTTGTCTCCCTGTCTGAGTTTACTTTGTTATTTTTTAAAGAAATAATTACCCAAATCCCCCTGTGAGTTACAATAATTAGTGAGAGCACCCCCTTCTTATTTTTGAAATTATAAAAACTCTCCTTAAGTTTTAATTTTATTACAAAAACCTCCCCTGGATTTTTCATTTCATTACCTCCATGAAGAAAAATACCCCCTGGACACTGTACACTGAAGGGAGTGTTTTTGTGTATGGATGTTATGAAATGAAAACTTCAGGGGAGATTTTTGTGATGAAATGAAAACTTTATGGGAAGTTTTTATAATTTCAAAAATAAGAGAGGTGCTGTCAGTAATTTAGCAAAGTTAATGGGGAGATCCCGGTAAATGACCCTATTTTTTTAATGCATCAAACTGTTACTTAAAGATTGCGGGAGGAGGGGGTGTCTTATAAACATGATAAACTCGGATAGATTTTTGTTGCGGATCGCTCAAGGCCCCTTGTAGACCGGACTAAATTGAACCGTCTTAGCCCGGGAGCGGTTGAACGGACAAACAGTCACAAAAATAGAAAAGCTGGAAAATGAATTTTTTTAACGTCGAAAACCCGTCAACTGAGTTAAAAACCACGTGACCGCATCTGTGCCGGTCAAATCTCCACTATTTGCTAACTGTTGTACACAGAGCTGTCACTTAAAACCAAAAATCGTAAACCGAACCAGAATCGCAAAGAACCGAATCAGAATCGCAAAAAACCGAAACAAACTGTTCACAAATTATTCAGGTTCTGGTTTGAATTTTGGAACCGTGAACAACATTGGCTTGGGTGTGGTTTTTTCATTTTATTATCCGGACCGGAACCGGAACCACAACATACAAGTTTCAAGCGGTTCCAAGATTTTTAGACCCGATCCGAACCGGACCAAAGCAGAACCGAACCGCAACCCATTTATTAATAATAATAATATTATTATATTATTATTTTTTTATAATCTATCTATAATATTTATACTTATTATTATTATGGGTGAAACTAACGCGGTTTGAACCCAAACTGTAATCGCACTAAAAGACATCAATTTTGGACCGAACAAAACCACACCACACCAAAATCGTGTGGTGTGGTTTGACATTGATGCGGTTTGGAGTCGGTTTTTGCGGTGCAGTTTTGGTTTTTATACTATTATATAATGTATTTTCAGTTTTACTCATACATTTTCTGATATAATTAAAGTAACTTGTACTCATTGGAGACGATTGGAATGTCCTGCACGAAAATCCTGCGCTGGATGATTCCTGTGCAGGAAATCCTGCGCAGGATAATTCCAGCGCAGGTCTTTCCATGCGGGAGAATTCCCGTACGCGACCTTCGCCGCGCCGGGTGATTCCCGTGCTTTAACTATCGCGCGGGAGGCCTTCCTGAAGTGGCTCGGGTGGTTGCGGCGCAGGGGCTGCTTGCGGGTGTGTATCAAGGTCGCGCTTAAAAAAATCCATGATTCAACCGAACCCGACAAGGGAACCTCATCAGATGCACCCCAATTTTCGGAGATCATTTTCGCAGAAAACGAGCCCTGAAATTTTCCCGGCGTGATTCTTTGAGTGTTTCCTTGATAGGGCGTATGGTCGTAACCTGCACAGCTATGTTCTTATTGTTTTGTTTAACTGTCAGAAATCGCAGGCTTGGTGCATAGTGATGAGCGTGCCAAGTGTGTAGTAAAACGCACAAGAGGTGCAGTGAGTGGAGTGTGTACGGGGCGCGTTGTGCGCTAAGAGCGGTGTGTGTAGTGGGTGCAGTGCGCGCGAGGCGCTGACAATGTGTGCGCAAGATGTAATGTGTGCATGGTTGTTGTGTTTGTATCAGGTATCTTTATACTCTGTATTCTAGCACTTAATAGTGGCTTTGCATATCGTTGGTGGTACTTTGGATGCCCTCATTGCATCACATCTTTGACTGTTGATTTTTCAGACAGATCTTTACTTGTGTTGGCCGAGCTTGTGCGGTACTGGCACCGTCACTTTGCGCGTGATTACGACCTCCTTTTTGGATGCTCGTGGTTGGAGGACGAGACCCCGACGATGTATCAACCTAGAAATGTCAGGATAATTGAACCGGGGGGTGTTGCTGATTGTATGTTGGTTACCTTTCATGGCAGGCAGTGGGAGGCTGCAAGGACTTGGTCCAGGAGTGAAGGACGACCTTCGATCCCGGGCGACCGCGAGGGGGGCAGGCCCTAGCGGTGTCGCGACCTACTGCGGGAGAAGGGTAGACCTTCGATCGCTGACAGTGGGAGGCCGCAGGGACGTGGTCCCGAAGAGACGGTGAAGAGCGGACCTTTGAACCTAGGCAACCGCGAGGGGGGCATCCCCTGGCAATGTCGCGACCTACTGTGGAGAGAAGGGCATACCTTCAATCGTCGGCAGTGGGAGGTCAATGTGAGCGTGCTGCCCGGGGGCAGGTGCTGTTCATTAGCGCGCTGCCCGGAGGCAGGTGTTGTCTTAGTTGACAAGGCGCGCTTGAGGCGCCGGGCGTACCAGGCGCAGCCCGCCGCGCCTCAGCACGGCTGAGGCTGGCGATGTGTCCCAGGCGCGCGCCTTATAGGCTCCCAGGCGCGCCCGGGCCTTTCAAGTTATTTTAAAAAAAAATTGATATGGGAAAAACATGATCTTAGACACACCCGAGGCACCCCTAGGCACCAAATTCGCTGAAATTGAGCGAACTGGGCGCCCAATTCACTGAAATTGAGCGTATTTGCTTAAATTCAGCGAATTGGGCGCCCAATTCGCTCAAATTCAGCGAATTGGGCGCCCAATTCGCTCAAATTCAGCGAATTGGGCGCCCAATTCGCTCAAATTCAGCGAATTGGGCGCCCAATTCGCTCAAATTCAGCGAATTGGGCGGCCAATTCGCTGAAATTTCAGCGAATTGGGCGGCCAATTCGCTGAAATTTCAGCGAATTGGGCGGCCAATTCGCTGAAATTTCAGCGAATTGGGCGCCCAATTCGCTCAATTTCAGCGAATTGGGCGCCCAATTCGCTCAATTTCAGCGAATTGGCCGCCCAATTCGCTCAATTTCAGCGAATTGGCCGCCCAATTCGCTCAATTTTCTTTTTCTCTCATTTTTGTGCCTCACATGCCTCAGGCGCGCGCTTGCGCCTTGCGCCTAGGCTCCAGGGGCCCTTTGCGCCTCGGTGCGCCTCTCGGCTTTGATAACTTAGGGTGTTGTTCATGAGCACGCCTTCCGGAGGCAGGTGTTGTTTATTAGCGCGCTGTCTGGAGGCAGGTGTTGTTCATTAGCGCGCTGCCCGGAGGCAGGTGCTGTTCATTAGCGCGCTGCCTGGAGGCTGGTGCTGTTCATTAGCGCGTTGCTTGGAGGAATGTGTCGTTCTTTTGCGCGCTGTTCGGAGTAGGTGTTGTTCATTCACGTGCTTCCCTAAGGTAGGTGTTGTTCATTGGCGCGCTGCCTGGAGGCAGGCACTGTTCATGCAAACATTCTTTTATTTGGGCGAGATGAGTACATAGCTTTGATAGCGCAGACGATGTTTGCCTTATACAGGCCTGAAATAAACAAATTTTAAAAATTATTAGAGTCACAGTGGTAATTTACACAGTATTCATAGAAAAATAAAGTTGGTAAAATATTTTGGTGGCGCGGGTAGGGCAATTTCTGAAATGTATGAAGCTTTCTCCTGGGAGGATTGCCTTAGGGGTTGCCCCTAATCCTTCGTGGCGAGCTGCCGGTTGATCTCCTGCTGCCCGGTTCGATGCCTGGCTCCGTAAGAATTTTCCCAGTAGAGCTTGCTTGGCGAGACGCTCGATTTCATCTTTAAGCTTGGAGCAATTTTCCGTGTCGTGTCCTCGCCCATGGTGGAACTCACAGTATTTTGTCTGGTCCCCCGTATTTTTAGCGAGAGGTCTGGGCTTGCGGAGCGCCTTGTTGCCTTGGACGGAGCGCCTTGTTGCCTTGGATCACGTAAAGTATGTTTGTTCTTGAGGTATTGAGGGGCGTGTATCTTTGGTGCTGTCGAGGTTGTGGGTTGTCATGACATTCATTGTTTTTTCCTAAGACTGATGAAGCCTCTTGCTCCCTCCGCCTTTTCATGCCTCTATCGAACTGTTGTTGGTGTGCTTCGATTGCTTTGTCGGCGACAATCTGAGCTTCAACACGTACTAGATCATGATAACTTGGAGCTGTTTCTTTCATTAATGTTGAATAGAAGTTGTCGGGGCGGAGTTCTCTTAAGAAAAATCCTCTTAAGAGCTCGAGGTTAACTCCCGGGATATGTCGTGCCTCCGTGGTGAAACGACGGAAGAAATCCCTAAGGGTTTCCCTTTATGTTGGCGGATCCCAGACGAGTGTGAGAGATATTTGACTATCCGACAGCTGACGATGAACTGGTCCGTAAATGTTGTGCTAATTCTACGAAATTCTTTCTCTTCTTCCTTCAGAGAACAGAACTAGGTTCGGGCTTGTTCTGTCAGAGTCGCCGGGAACGCTTGGCATAGCAGAGGATCGGTGGCACTACAGTGTTGCATCATGATCAGTAAGTGTCAAACGTGCTCCGACGGATCACCCATTCCGTCGTATTCCTCGATCTTCGGGAGTTTGAAGCCTGGCGGGATTGGATGTGTCAGGACCTCGGGTGTGAATGACGAGCGTCGATGGAGAGGGCGGGAGGCCGAAACGACACGATGTCTGACTCGTTCGTTCTCTTCAGTAATTATGCCACGAACTTCTTCACGCGTGAACCTTCCATCGAGGCCTGCTGCTTCAAGAAGGTTGCAGTGATACTAAGCTCCAGGTGCTCCGTCAGAACGGGCTCCGCGGCCTTGTATATCCATGCTGGGGAGTACTGCTTCAAGCATGTTGTCGAGCGAGTGAGGAAGAACTGGATCAGCGTGCCCCCCAGGGACCGTTCTTTCGGTTGTGCAAATGACTTTCTCTTGTCTCGAGTATCGCTGTATTGAGGATATTGTCTTCTAGCTTCTCTAAGAATGCTGGGAACCGCTTCCCACATATGACATCAAACTGTTGCGGATCGCAAATTGAACCGCATTAGCCCGGGAGCGGTCGGGCGCGCAAACAGTCACAGAAATAGAAAAGCTGGAAAATGATTTTTTTTAATGTGGAAAACCTGTCAACTAGGTGAGAAAAACCATGTGGCCGGCACAGATCCGACCACGTGGAATTCACCAAGTTGACGTGTTTTTCACGTTAAAAAAATTTCCCTTTTCAGTTTTTCTATTTTTGTAACTGTTTGCGCGCTCGACCGCTCCCGGGCTAAGACGGTTCAATTTAGTCTGATCTACCAGAGGCCTTGAGCAATCCACAACAATTTTGATAACCGCAAAAGTTGAAGGGTCCTGATAATTTCACAAACTCATGGGGGAGGGCGGTGTAATTAACTGTAAAATATGCAATTTTTCTCATTTTGTGATCGATTTGAAAGGGGATGGAAAGGCAGATAAATTGCTTCTACTCCAACTTCCGACGATTGTGCAGGCCTGGTAGCTTGTTTTGCTCGTGAATCCGCTTATGCATATTTCGGCTTAGAAATTGATTTTAAAAGTTTCCCTCTTCAAACATTTTTGCTCTTTGCAAGATCAACACTGCTTGAATCAAACCCCACCTAAACCTTCCTATTTCAACTCTTGCAGGCTATGATAAATGCATTTATGCAACTTCAGGGTATGTTCTAAATTTCCTTTTTAATCGAATGTGAATATTAATTTACTATTTTAATTAGCCAAACCTTCCGTGGGAGTTAGCATAATTACTAGTTGCACCCCTCCGTCTTTTGAAATTACAAAAACCTCCCCCATAAATTCACATTTCGTAACATACGCTTACAGGAGTTTCAAAAGATAAAGGGGTGCAGCCTATAATTTTGCAAGGTTACAGGGAAGGTTATAAACGATTTAGCCCTATTAATTTATTATTCAAAAATTTCATGCTGATGACAGGAAAGTGAGCAGGGCAAACTCTACTGGGCCATCATCTGTTCCATCGGCAGCGCAAAGCTCCGCCTCTTCATCCATGATTGGCTGTCTGTGTCTGATTCCGTTGCTATTTCATCCATTACAGTATGTATATTTATTCGCGGGCTGATATTATTTTCTTGTTAAGGATTGGTCGTCCAAGACGGTAGATTTAGCGAGTTTGGTGGAGTTCATTGGCAGTTTTGGAAGATCAATGGTAATTGGAGCTTGTATTATGCTCTGGATTTTGAATTAGGATCAGATGTATTTAACCTTTTTCATGGTTTTGATTTTTGTGAATTGAGGAAGATTCATGAATTTTAATTAGCTTATTTAGGATGAAGCTGTTGATATTATATGGTTGTTCTTTGATGCTTTGAAGGGCACTGTATGTTTGGGAAGGAGGGATGGTCCTAGTAATGCCATAGACCGAGGAGTATCCTCTGAAGGACCCCTTACTTTAGATGGATTCTACCATCTTCTACATTTCAGTAGGGTATCCTTTCCCTAGGGCCTAGGATGAGAAGGAATGAAGCATTCGAGAAAGTATTTAGAACCTTAGCTTACAATCTAAATACAGTTAGTTGTAAGCAGAGGTACTCATGATCCTTATCCAGTGTATAAGGCTGTATGAGTTCTCGGAGAAAGTTTTCCTGCTAATTGATTGTAGTTTTAATTGAGTGATATGAATGCGGGCTGTTGGATCTTGCTTGCTTTGATATGTCTTCCACCATTTGCATTTAGCCTAAAACCGATTGGTTGTAGGTGGAGGGATCCGAGATTCATATTAAGCACATAAGGCTACGTGAGTTGCCCCCCAAGAAAAAAATAGAGATAAAGGGTCCGTTTGGCTCGGCTTTTTTTGCTCTGACGAGTTTGGACAAAAACGCATCATTATAAGATGTGTTTGCAATGGTAGAGATTATGACCAGTGCCAATAAAAAATAAATTTTGAACAAAAAAGTGAATCGACTTCATTAGGTGAGGTTGGAACAATGGTTCATAACTTCTGTGTTGAAATTGTTCAAGTGGAAGTGGGAGGTTTGATTGGGCGGAATGCACAGACCGCAGAGTTCGCCGCCGATTAGGCGGCTAGGTGTTGGCGGATAGCCAGATTCGGTTGTTGTTCTCTGTTTTGCGGTTTGGTTCAGCAAGCTTCTTGGGAGGTAACCGGGTGATTAGCGTTGGCTAACCGTGGTTGTTGCGGTCTGGGTTGAGAGATCGTAGAGTTCGCTTAGAGCTGGCAGGTTCTCTGGCCTGCGTAGAGGCAGGTGGTTAGTGCGGATAGCAATGGCTAATTGCACATTTCGATGTGTTCTGCTCGCGCGGTCTCGAGTTAGAGTTCGCTGGTGTGTGGACTTGGTCACGGTGATGTGTCAAGTCCATGGTGTTGCCTAGTCGTAGAGATCAATGGTTGCGCAGTCTGGTTGTGGAGTTTGCGGAGACCATAGTTCGTCATGACGCGGATTGGCTCAGGACGCTTGTCTGTCAGCTTGATTGCCCAAGTCCACATGGACTGTGGATTGTTGTCCGCTATCTATGTGGACTGGTTGTTTTTATCGTGTGAGCGGTGGTGCTAGCCACAAGTTGATGGGCGATAACCCTATCGTTATGGGCGGTGATCGCACTCCCCTTGTTGCCTATAAATATGGGTCTCTGGCTCATCATATATAACGGGAACAGTGAGAACTCAGCTCGCGTTTTGAACTTGCAGTTAGATTTTTCTAACCAGACGGCTAAGTGAAGTTGACTTGTGCTATGCAGGCTGTACGGCTAGCACCGGACAACTAGGCAACTAGTTGAGAAGCTCAAAGTGGAACAGTTTGCGGATAGCAGTTTGTGGTATACAACAAGTCGCGCTTTATGCAGTTAAATGTAAGACCCCATTTTTTTTCCTTTTCAACCACCGGGGTCTTATGCCAAGAATCGCCGCTTTGCGGTGACACCGACACTCGGGAAGGCTGCCACTACAAAACGCCAATTCTGCCGGTCTTTTTTTCGATCACAAAGAGAGAGAAGTAAATGCAACATGTCCACATAATCATATATGAATACAAATCACAGCAAGTCCATCAATATATAGAAAATAGAAAGTACTGCAAAAGAACAGTACATATGAAATATATAAACGGGCTCAAGCCCGGTACATCAGAGTCCTCACTATAAATCACTCATCGCGGAAGCTATAAAAAGGACTAATCACTCACGGAGCTGGTCACAGGTACTCTGGAACTAGACTGGCCTACCTCCATGCGCACCGTACTCCGCTGGTGCTGGTCCCTGGACTGCTGGTCCCTGTCTCCAATCCGGAGCTCCTGTAATGTTGTGGTTTGAAAACCATTAGTCATAAAGACTAAGTTCTATCATCCCCTCCCCCTCCCCCCACGACACCTAGGCATCGAGCGGAGAGGAGGAAAGGGAATCTATAATGGTGGAGAATAAGCAAAGAGGGTGACAACGGAACTAGTGTAACAGTAAATATATATTGTATAAGCAGCTAAGTATGAAAGGTACATCTAGCAGTTCTAATATATATATATATATATATATATATATATATATATATATATATATATATATATATATATATATATATATATATATGAAAGGACAAGTAGAAATTAAATATGTAACCTTAACTTATATGAATGCTCATACAAAATTATAAGTTAAGGGGTCTTTTGCAAGGCTCCCATCGTATAAAAAGTCTCATACCATTATACGTTTGGGTGTCGGTTGTATGCAAATATGAGTGTAGTGATATGTTATGCCATGATTCATGCAAGCGCAACTCACGCACACGACTCTATGCGCACAGACCTTTAGTTCCCCTTGTTCGGGCAGCTAGCTTCACTCCCAGGAACCTCCGTAGTGGCAAACGGAGACAGTGGGTCGGGCCCCCCACTCCTAGGCGGGTATCCACACTACCGGGCCTAGCCCTTCCGTACGCCCCTAGAAGAACACAACCTAGAGTATCCGCATACTAGTGCTGGCTGTATCTATCAGACTTTCTTTAGCTAAGTGTCCCACACCGCCGAGTCTACGTACCGAAGTCGGTGTGAACGACAGTCAAATACCAAAGACCCACCACCTTATTCTGTATTAAAACCCTCAAGCCCTCGGCTCCCCAGACTATCTCGTCCGTGCATCTACCTTCAGAAGCTACCGACTGAAAGAAAATTAAACCAACCTACTCAACCTCCCTAACTACCGGGGTGTGTGAATGTGAAACTCTAGTTATACTAGTTGCTCTTTTGGTTTATTATTCCTACGGTTTACGTTAGCCCAGAACTGCCCCCGGTATACCCCGTGAAGGGCTCTCAAATGGCACTAGGAACTATGATGGTAGCTGAAGCCCATCGTTCCCTTTCGCAAGACACTTACTTTTATTGGTTATTACTCATTACCCGATCACTTTTAAATTACTTTGGATCAAACCCTAGTGTATTAAAACTCTTCCTCTCCTACCGGGGAGGACGATCTTTCGTCGGTCTCGAGCACCTCTTACGACTAGACAACCTACCAACCTATACTCATCTTGGCTATTGAGGATGCATTCATACACATTTCCAAACCATTATCCCAATATCCAAATCCTCTAAGTTCATCCTGCAGCTTAATATGATTTCAGCAGTTTTTACTAAACGCAGACCATTCTAAACTATATGAGATATACAAAGGGAGGTACTCCAAATTATTTTCCAAAATTCCTATAAAATTTACTGGAGGTCTATCATGACAAGTTTAGTCTAAAATCAGAGATTCATAATTTTTCTAATTATTTTGATATTTATTGAATTTTCCCAAATGTTTGGCCATGGGCAATTTTGAACATGAACTATATGATCTACTCAAGTAATGTCCACCAAAAAATTTTGATCACTAAATAACAGAGATATATTATTAGATACTAATTTCCATAATTTTTCAGAAACTATTTGATCCCTAATTAATTTATCCAAAATAATTCTCTTAATCATATGTAAAGAAGGGAGTACCAAAATTATTCATCAGAAAATTATATAAAAGTTACAGAATCTTAATATGGTACAGAAAGGATCATTGTGCAGAAATCATAATTTTACAGGCTTGTTAGACACCAAAATAAATTTAATTAAGTTTTCATGGGAAACAAATACTTAATGAACCAACCCTTAGAAATAATCTTCCAAAAATCCCATAAAAACTCGCATAGCTTTATAACATAATAAAAAGTCTTCTGGCTAAAGTTCATCAATTTCCAGAAAGTAGTTACTCCATAATAAATTTCTAAGTAAATAATACAAATTACTAAATTGTTAATGAAGTATCCAAAATAATAGTCCTAAATTCATAACAAAATCTCCAGAGCTTGTACTAACTTTAAACACTATTCTACCCAAATCTCATCACTGTTCAGTGAGTTTTAGTGACATTTTCTATCACTACAAGGTTTGTTCCCTAAACTAGGGTTAGGGTTTTGAGGGACTTATTTACTTTAAAATCCATTTAGATTTCTGCCAGAGGATTCTAGATACCCTAGAATACTCTCCACCAAGTTTAAAACCATATCAAGGTCATTCGACCACCTGCCCTTCACAAACCACCAAGAACCATCCTTAGGGTTTGGTCTTGGGTCCTAGGGCAAATCTATCCCAATCCTCCCCATCTCCCATGGGAGGGTGTTAGAGGTCATCCAATTCAGTGGTCACAATCTTAGCCTCTGTTGAGGTGATTTTACCACTCAAATCACGAAGCACACTTTTGACCTAAAAATCCCTTAATAGGACAAAGCTTAGGTTTGTTCATTTACAATCTAAAACATCTCCAAATGAGATGAAAAATTATATAGAGCCTTATGATGAACCCAGGGACCACTCACCAAAATTTGGGAGGGTTTGGAAGTCATTAGGCTACCTAATTAATTTATATAAGGATTATTAAATTTTTCTAAAAACTATAGAAAAATATTCTCCAAAAATTCCCATTTATGGACAGGCCCTAGGTATAGTAAGGGTAGACTCCCTGCCCAAATTTCAGATCATTTGGACAAGGGATGAAGGGTGGACATCCATTTGAATCTCAGGATAGCCCTAGGTATAGGTCCCACCAAAATGGGTTCTTTGGTCAAACCACCTACCCAAACGAGTTGAGATAAATTTTAAAATAATCTAGACTCGAAGGACTATAACTTCTGTGACTGGTCATTTTTCCTAAAACGGCCTATAAGAGTCTCATTTATTTAATTTAAAAGGAGAAGAATACTAGTGAAAATAATACACTATATAATATACTTAAATATAATAAAACATCATGACACTGTTCATCTTCTCAAAAACTCGAAACCAGCAACCCAAAAAAATGCATAAAACCTGTATCTTTCAAAGTGGATTTCCCGTCCACCCAGCCATCTCCCTGACCGGCCACCACCACCACCACCTCCGTTGAGGTGAGGGCTACCGTCAGGGGGCGACACGGCCGCCGGAGAGGCGGTTTCCGACGAACCCGACCACCATGAATTTCAGAAAAACCATGGAAACGCTCACCCGATCCAGCTCTTTTGAGCCCGATATCTCTCTTAATAATTCCTAAGATCTATCCATAGAAGAAGAGGTAGAGGAGGACCTTGTTCGCGGGCTGGAGGCGTGCAGATCGACGGAAAGCCATTAGTGGTGGAGGTGTCGCCAATGCTCTTCAACAGCACGCATAATTCTCTCGTCTCCTTCGGGCAAAGTGTGGAAACGAATGCTTGAGGTCTAGGGAAGCTTTTAAACCAGTAAAAGGGGGGAGGGGAAGGCTTAACCGATGGTGGCCATTAATTGTCCATAAAGGCAATTTCGGCCATGGTGGAGGGGGGCTGAACACGGCTTAATCCAGCAAAGTAACGGCTGGAAACTCCTCCTCTTCCCTAGAGGAGTTGAATCCAACCATTAAAGAGGAGGGGAAGGGGCCATGACATCAAGTGCCATCAATGGTCGTGAAAGCTGGATCACGGCCATGGCCGTGGCTATTCACTCTCTGTTTTTTCAAAACTGACGGCCATGTGGCATTTCTTCCACTTGACCGGTCAAACTTTATTTAAATAAGACTTAATTAAGTCTTAATAAAAGAAAACGGCTAATTTAAGACATCCTGGCCCGCTTCCCGAAACGGTTCGGTTCAGCTGAACCAGCAACCAAGCCAAAACTTTCAGAAAAATTCTAAGTAAAATGGCGTTGAGTGAGCTCCGCTCACTCAACGCCATCCAGCCTATGGCGTTGAGTGAGCTCAGCTCACTCAATGCCATCTCTCCTACGGCGTTGAGTGAGCTCAATGCCATCCAGACCACGACGTTGAGTGAGCTCAGCTCACTCAATGCCATCCAGACCACGGCGTTGAGTGAGCTCAGCTCACTCAACGCCATCCAGACCACGGCGTTGAGTGAGCTCTGCTCACTCAACGCCATCCAGTCTACATATGATGGTGTTGAGTGCAGTCAGTGCACTCAATGCCGTTCAGCTTATGACGTTGAGTGCACTCGACCCACTCAACGCCATCTAGCCTAAGTAAGGTGGCATTGAGTGCAGTCAGTGCACTCAACGCCGCACAACTTATGGCGTTGAGTGCACTCGACGCACTCAACGCCATCCAGCATGTGAGATGGAGTTGAGTGCAGTCAGTGCACTCAACGCCATTCTGCTTATGGCGTTGAGTGCACTCGATGCACTCAGCGCCAGCCAGCCTTTGGCGTTGATTGCACTCGACGCACTCAACGCCCGAGCCCAAATCCTATTTTTAAGTAAATTCTGACCTACTATTTGCCGACCAAGGTGATTTTCACCTTGAGTCAGGGTCACTTGGCCTCCTTGGGCTTCTTAGTGTTTTGTCATGACTTGGTCATGACAAAACCTCTCCTAGGGGTCTGGTCGGAAATGAGATATTACAAATCTCAATATACAAAAATAAAAATTTCGTCACCGAAATTAAGGTTAAGCCTACGAGGGTTTCTACTGGAATAAAAGAAATTGTAACATCCCTACGATTTAAGGTATACCTGACTCGAAGAGTTCCAGATACTTTTGTTGCATCAAGTCCTGTGGCTCTCATGTATGCTCCTCCTGCCCATGATTGCTCCACAGAACCTTGACTAACAGAACCTTCTTACGTCGCAAGACCCGCACTGCCGTGTCATCGATCCTGATCGACTCCAAGTTGACTGATCGATCCGAGGCCACTGGGCCGTCTGCTGTGGAAATCAGTTGCTAAGGGCGTAGCAGAGCCCTCCGTAGTGAGGAGACGTGGAAGACGTCATGCAATCCCGCTAACTCCGGCGGTAGCTCCAGTCTGTAAGCCAAGGAGCCGATCCGCTCCAGGATCCTGTAAGACCCCATATATCTTGGATTGAGCTTCTTCCGCCCGCGAACCCGCGAGACTCCGTGCATCGGCCGTATCTTCAAGAAAACTCGGTCTCCCACCTGGAACTCCACCTGACGATGCCTCACATCGTAATATTTGGCCTGCCTATTCTGTGCTTCCAACATCCTGTCCCGGATCAATCTAATCTGAGCATCCGTATCCCCCACAAACTCCGAGCCTAGTGCCTGCGGATCCTCATCCTGAATCCATGATAGTGGGATCCGACTCGTTCGTGTATGTTTCATTGAGGTCGTGAGGGATATATACTTTGTTGGTAGAGCTCTCCACTACTTCACGAGGGATGTAACTAAAAACCTATTTTTCTTTAAAAAAGACATTGAAGCAAAAATTGATTCTGAATATTGGTTGAACTCTAGTACTATGAGACAGTGGGTCCAAGGCCTTTCAATTTTCTGTTAAGGACTCCATGACATGGCGAATAAGACACTCTCTTATCCTAGAAGCTTTCCATCACTAAATTATCTACTACATAGTACATAGCGTAGGCCATGGCTAGATTCACCAACATTAGTCAGATATGTATAATTACAATTTACAAGGTATTACCCTCAACATGCTTCATTTTGAACTATCAAATAAGAAAAATCATTTAAATCCATAGTTGCATAGAGATATAACTACAAAATTCCAACCTTCCAAGGCCGTAGCTAGGATGAAAAATATGTTCCTCATTGCATGTGCCAATTGTATAAGCCCCTTCCCATTTCATCATTGAATTTTACATTTGACTCATCGACCACCACCCTTTCACTTTCTAAATAATTTTCTAGTTATAATTGCACACTTCTATTAACTTCTTATAATATGATAACTATGGCTAAAGATGTTACTCAAGGTTAGGGACATATCAACCACTTCTCAAGTTTTATGCTCAGCCATTATAGATGGAGAAACTGTTGAACGGGGTCAGGTCCACTCATGTAAGTATTTCAGGCCGCTCCCGTGTGGACTGCAGTCCACCAACCCTAACCCGCGTGCTCGGCTCAAGCCCAACACCGGGTGACCAACCTTAAAATGTCACGTGCCGGATTGTTGAGGTCACCAAGGCGTTGCGATCCGGCCTTGATCGTGTTCAAAAAGACCGGGCCCGAGGAGCCCGCCCGAGCCCGTCTAGGCCCAGCCCGGGCCAAGTCCGGGCCAAGTCCGGGCCAAGTCCGGGCTTGGGGGGCTTACATGGCCCCATATCAGCAAGTTGCCCATGTCGGGCCGGGCTGGGCAAAGGCCGGGCACCAGGCTTGGCCTGGGCCCGACAACCTGGGCCGATGGGAAATCCCCCCAGGTGGCGGGATTTCAAATTCCATTAAAATCCCGCCAGCTAGCTGGAATTCTTTGGATTTCCTTGGAAATCCGAGGGATTTTAATCCCATTTCCCATCTAATACAGACAAGATTTTATTCCCGCTTAAATAAGCGGGATTAAACTCCAGCCTAATCCAAGGGGGATTAAAATCTCGCCTAACCCAAAATATGGCCGGCCCGAGCCGGCTTGGAGGGCCTTATTAGGCCTTCTCTTTAGAGGAAGCCCGAGCTCGGCCCTGCCCGCCTCTAACCGGGCTCGGGCTGAGGCATGTTAGCAAAAAGCCTGGGCCCGATCGGCCCGATCCAATCCGGCCCGGTCGCAGCCTGATCCTAGTCCAGCCCGCTCTCAATCGGACCCGATCAGATTTTTTGAACACGACTAATTCAGTCCCAATAATATAACGGGCACTATCGAGTAGGGTTGATATCGAGTCGAGTTCGAGCGATTTTGGCTCGGCTCGAAATCGAAATTTTAGACTCGAACTCGCCTCGAAATCGACTCGAAATCGAAATTGATTTCGAGTCGAGTCGGCTCGACTCGAAATGGCTCGATTCCGAGTCGGCTCGAAATCGAATCAAGTGAGCTCGAAATTTAGCAATTTTTGGTTTTATTCCTAGTTTGCTCAAAATAAAATTGGGCAACCTATAAATTTAGCAAATGAAACACTTAAACCCTTATTCTTTTTATTTAGGTTTAAATTTTGTTATTTTTAATCTTAAAATAAGAATATATTAATAAATACATAATTTTTTTAATTAATTCGAGTTGATTTGAATCATATTTCGAGCGATTCAGGGCTGGCTCGAAATCGACTCGAAATCAGATTCGAGTCAAATTGAATCGACTCAAATTGAGTCGAATCAATTTTAACCGATTCCGATTCGACTCAATTTTAGAGCGATTTTCGAGTTTCGAATAATATGCTCAGCCCTACTATCGAGTCAAAAGAGTGAAACAAATAAAAATGAACTTGATGGATTTCACCTGAGCGGCTGAGCCCCACCATCCACATTAAAAACCGCTCTGTTTTCACCATAACTCCCTCCAACGGTACTCCCACTGGCTCCAGCCGGTCATCCGTACGTTCCCCATCTTCCTCAGTCTCCTCTCACCCTTTAATCGAGTAATCCTCATCCAACACACCATCTTCATTTAAAGCTACCTTCCTCTACTTTGATTTGTTTGTTTCTGAATTTCTCCCATCGTTTCCTCCCCTCATCCGTGGCCAGAAATGACCGGCTACACCAACATCTCCTTTATCCTCCTTGTCGCTTTCTCCTTCTCCTTTCTCTGCCTCACCGCCACGCTCCTTTACTTCCTCTGCCGCATCCGGCGGCACCGGGAACTGCCACGCCACGGCGACGCTGAGCTCGGCGGCAACGTTACCTCCTTCAAGACGCCGATGCTACATTTTCTTTGCTGTAGGATTCAGTCCCGGGTCGAACCCACAGGTGATTTACCTGGCCTACCGGTGCTCTGCTCCTCCCGTGCAGAGCAAGTAAAAACAACGCCGCCTGCGGCGGCGGATGACGAAGAGTGCGTGCTGGTACGGTGGAGGGCGGAGGCGTTTGGGGCGTCGAGAGTGCTTTACACCATAAGGGAGGAGGAGAGAGAGGGCGTGGAGTCCGACGGGGAGAGGGCGGACGGGAGTGGTGGGAGTGATGGACGCAGAGAAGAAGAAACGGTTGAGGAGGAAGAAGAAGATGTTTCGTTCTCAACGCCTTGCCCATCTCCGGCGTTCTATACGCCGGATTCGTCTCCAACTCGCTCGCCGGATAAGGTACCGACCTTCGCTTAGGGTTTCTCCGGCAACCGAGAAGTTTTTTTTTTGCATCTCTTGATAGGGTGTTAAATTTCTGTTTTTTTGGTTAAATTAAACTGGGTAATTGGGAAAATTCAACCTCAAAATATAGGGTTTTAAAGAAATGCATTTCGATTTTGGTTTTAATTAGCTTAAACTCTTGTCTATATTTTATTTAATCCTTATGATTATTGGCTGAATGAATTGATCAGGGATAAAATGGTTTTCAAGGGGCCTCTTTCCTGTGATGACAAGCCAAGTTCTTCTTCCCCGTTGAAGAAAGGAGATCATGCTTTGTCGCGGGTCTACGCCGGTTTGGTTTAATAATAGGTTTATCTTAAAATGTAATTATGACTTAATTAGTTTTTGTATTAGAGTACTCCAATACCTATATAAATGCACTTTGGTTGTAGCAGAGAATTATGAATGGAGTTCATGGTTTCTTAGTCTTTTCAAGGGGCCTCTCCTTAGTCTTCTTCAAGATTTTTCCCCTTATGATTCCACCCATTTTGATAGCAACATGCTTCTGTGTTACTATAAGATAAACTTGTTCTAGGCCGTGAATAATTTATAGGAAAATCAGTTTGTAATTAACGGGATTCCCATCACCCCCACTAGCTTGGTGGGGGATCATGAGAATAACCACTGCGTGCGCGATCGACAACCCTGATCCTTGCACGATTCGCACAGGGGATCCCACCATGTGCGCAACTAGCCACTCACGGTTGGCCGAAACGGCCGACCGTCACCGCCGCCCGGCTGCCGTGACATCCTGTGTTGGCGTGCTCCCGGCCGAGCCTCTCGGCCCGCCGTGGCCTCCCCTCGCGGCCGCGAGACGCGACCGACACCGCGACCGGCCTCCCCGGCCGGCGTGCGGGGCCGGTCACGGCCGCACCTCCCGACCGGCGCCGCGGCTCTTCCTCCTCCCACGCTGGTTGCCCGCTGCTGGGGGGCTCGTCACCCGCAAACCATCAAAATGACGACCCTCTCCGCTGTCCAATCGTTCTCTCGCGATCGTCGCTGTCTGTTACGTGGCTAACCATCGACGTAACCACCGCCGTCAGTGGGGGGGGGGGGGATAAATAAAATATTTATGACTTGCAAATTATAAAATTATAAAATAATATGCGCCTTAAAACTATATTAAAAATGGTATGCACTTTAATAATTTGGGTGGTTGCGGTTTGCAGATAGTCGTATAGCTACAGTAATCACCCTTGAGTCTTATAAAAAAGATCACAGACTCCTCTCATTTATAACTTTTCTCCTTCCAGTCTTCTCTTCTTACAGACCAGAACTCTGCCGAAATCCTCCTACGAGCCTCCTCCCTTCCAGTATTATGAGAATTCGTCTAACTCTACGACGCTCTGAAGAGAAAGACGTTCCCAGCCTCTCCAAAAATTCTCCTACGGGCAAGACATTTTGCAAGTCCTCACCAACAAATCTTCTACGCGCACCGCTGCAACGCGCCGTATCCGGGCAACGTTCGAAAGCGTCCACTGCCAACACAAAGAAACAAATCTTGAGCTTAGCAATTGGTGGCCTGTCGCCCTCCGAGCGCACCTGTGTTTTCTCTCATCCCCAAGCTATAACGAGGAGCGGTCTGTCGCCCTCGATTTCTCAGACACCATGTAAATTGACACTGATAGTGAAGTTTAACTGACACCGAACCGATCACGTAAGTTTTTACCCAATTTACGGGATTTTCACGTAAAATGTCTTGTGTCTTTCTTTATTCACTTTGTGACTGTTTGCACGCTCAACCGCTCCACAGGCTAAGATGGTCTAATTTAATCCGGTTTTCCAGAAACCTTGAACGATCTACAACAATACTAAATAAACTACAAAATGTAATATTATAATTAACAATAATCTAGATGCTTCTGGTGTGATGCAAAGGATAATAAGACCTTGCTTGTTTCTACTTATTGGCTTCGACTCTTTTATTCAAAACGGAGGTGTTGCGGGTCGCCCGATTTTCCTCCGGTCCGGAGAACCGGACTGCCTTTGCTCTGAGTCGGATCGGGGGCATAAATAGTTAAATGAAAACCAAATAGCAATGACAAGATTCATTTTTAACGTGGAAAACCTGAAAATGGTGAAAAATACATGACCGGATCTGTGTTGGGCCAAAATCTACTATTTTCCCTTAAGTTTACAAGTGTTTCGTTCCTCAGAGAATGACAGTCCACCTCTCCATTACAAGCCTTGAGTATAGAGAAAAGTTGAAAAAAGCCAAGTACACGAAACTTCTATGAAGTGTCTATGAGGGTGTCCACTAGAGCATTCCCCAATGCTTGCCTGGGCTCGCCGAAGCATCCAGGTGAGCGCTGTGCATGATTCTTGAAGGGACACGTTGGTAATTGCCCCCGACTGAATTTTGAGTTGGCGAATGACGTTGCTCTGTTCCGATCACTTGAATCACCAATTTTTCCAAAACGATAAACATGCTCCCTGATCAGTCCGGACGACCTAGGTAGGTTGCCCAATGACGGCGGTGGCTGTCGACGCTCGTGCATGACGTTGTTGTTGAAACTGGAAATCGATTTCTGTGGAGTTGGGACCCTAAGAAGGGGTGACTGCAAACCTACTTCTCAAAGTGAGCTCACTCAACCAAAGACTTAGGATTAGAGAATGACCCACGACTGCATCACGGAGGTCCCATCGCACACCCGGAAGATCTTAGAGCGCTTTCCCTCCTTAGTCAGTGCTGAGTTAAGGACACCTCAGAAAGCATTACAAGATCTAAAAAATGAGAAAGATTTTGTTCTGAGGTACCCCTGTGGGTCTATTTATATATTTCTGAGTTTGGCCTGCAAATAACGTAACTTCGCCTCTTTGCTTTACTATATGCAGCCCAAGGTGGATTTGCCAACAAACAGACCAAATTATATTAAACACATGCTATTAGCACCTCATACATGAGAGGGAGCTCGAGTCAACTCGCCAGTCCCCTGGGCGGGTGCGACCCTGCTCCTGCGACTCGCCTGACTCTTAGGAGGCGCGAGCCGGGTTCTTGCAGGCTCGCCCGCCTGCCTGGCGGGTGCGGGCGACTCCCGCAGTTCGCTCGACTACTTGGCGGATGCGGGCCGACTGCCCCCGGCTCGCCCGCCTGCTTTGGCGGATGCGGGCCTGCTGCCCCTGGCTCGCCCGCCTGTTGAGCTGATGGGGCCGACTGCTCCGGCTCGCCCACCTGCTTGGCGGATGCGGGCCGGTTGCCCCGGCTCGCCTAGGACTCGTGATCCCATGGCCTATCCCGAGGGCCTCACTTCGCTCTGCCATGTTGGGTCCAGTCGGCGAACACGGGGTTGTACGCAATCCACGCTCTTTCTGAGCTTTTGCAAAGCTCGAAAAGAATCATGCAACCCTAAGTGTTCGATGAGTGCTTGCTGAGTTGGAGGGAATCTTTTGGTGGGTCCCACCTCTGCGCTCTATATATACTGCTGGCCTCAACAAAATTCAACGATCTCCTCCTCCTTTTCCACGTTATTGTAGCAGTGTGAGTGATGCCTATCTCAGAGGAGATGCGCGCTCGCCTGGAGGCTGCGAGGGAGTGCACACAGTCGCAGGTCGCCGACGTCGCCCCCGGGCTGGCTCGGAGATCGCCCAGCTCTTCCTTCAGGCCAAAGAAGGCCAAGATGATCAAGCGTCCTTCTGATGATGGCGGCCCCCTTCGAACTCGATGGCCGGTTCTGAAGCCACCCACTAGGTACACAAGCTAGTTATTCTACTCTGTGTTGCTCTGATTCTGATGCAACTTAACTTCCGCAGGAGACACCTCGCGAGGATAGAGGTGGTGGAGCAGACCCAGAATATCCTTCCCCACACTTGCCCGAGCGGACCGTTAGCCCCTCGGTTGCGAGATCTACCCTTCTCGTGGTCCCGAACATTCCCCCATCCTGACCGGTGAGTTGTCGACTTCTCGCCTTCGCCTTGCGCCCGTTCATTCCTCATTTTTGATTATCTTCGCTTTTACAGCTTCTTCCATAGGTGCCACATACCTGACTCCGCGGGCTCTACAATTGTCGGCCTGCCCCGGGTTGGGGAAGAACTTTTCGGCCCTCGATGACGAGCCCTTCTAAGGTCAACCAAGTACCTCCCGCCCGCATGTCAGCGCGGGAGATGTGCCGACCCCGGGTAAGTTCATATTCTTGCTCGCTCATCATTGTCTGCCTGCCCCGCTAACCTTTCTTCTTTTTAAGGTTTTCACAGGGTCTCTTCATCTGACATGGACCCAAGCGAGGAGTATTTTCCTCCTCCTTCCCCAAACAAGATTGCAGATTACCTGGGAGACCCTCAGGATGCTGAGAAGATGGAGAAATGATTGACCGAGCTATTTCGGAAGCACTCCTTGATGCTACGAGAGATCTATAACAGGGTGGACGAGGAAAAGGCGGGGTCGGAGGCGCGCTTTGGGGCCTTGGAGGACGGGAGGTGCCAAGAAGACGACGACGGGACGAACTCACCAGGAGTGCATCTCGCGCGGGGTGAGGAACAACTACGCCGAGCTATGGAACATGTCGGCTTGTCCCAGCAAGCGCTCATGGTGGTTCGCGAGTACTACTACCCTCTCCTACCACCTTGTTCCGGGGCACGAGGCCGGGGTAGGCGAGGCCACCGCTCTCTTGCTGCCAGCCCGCGGACCTGGGAGCGAATCACTGAAGCGCAAGCCCGCAAAAGTGGCTAGATCCGACCCAAAAGTCGGTGAGATCATCCCCGACGACCTGCCCTCTACACCGGATCGTGGGCTCGCCTCTTCCTCCATGAAGCTGGTATCTGGAGATTATTCCCATGCTTATTGATTGCAGTTAGTCAGCTAGGGAATGACCCTTCCAGGTCTCTTTGCAGGCCGGTCAGTCTAAGGGGAAGGAGATCGATGATGCTCCAGCCGACCACGTTCCTTCCAAGCATGCCAATGCGGATACCCCCTTGGTGCGAGACGAGTCCTCTCCCAAGGAATCACACCCTCGAACCGCTATCGACAATCACGTGGGAGGGCTGGGTAACCCGTCTTACCCCAATGCCTGTTCTCACTATCCTTCTGACCCGTACTCTTTTTTTTCCAGCTCCAACCTTCCAGACCACCGGCCTGGGCTCACTGTCACAGAAATCGCCGGTTCGCGAACCATCGCGTGATCCTACTCCTGACCCCTCACTCGCGGGGGGAGGCATTATGGACATCCCTATCCCTGCTTTCGATCTGATCCCCTTCCCGGGATCCTTTTGTCCGGGACACGACAATGTGCTCGCCTCTACTCTCGCTCGGCCAAACCAAGGACAACCGAGCTCTTCTCGCCAGCCATACCCCCAGTAGATGTCCACCTTGCATGGTTAGTTGAAGCATTCGCCACGTTTGAATCCCGGGTCGCACCTCATTTGGATTTTTATTATCGCAGGCCTTCCCGGGCAATCTGAAGCCGAAGAATCCTCCAATCCAGCACTCTACTCGCCACCTCCCTTTCCCAACTCACTGGAAGGCTTCTTGGATGTCTCGATCGACCCTGCCGAGATGAGGAAGCGAACTGTTTGGGTCCTCAAGAAGTACGGGTTCATGCTGCGCGAGGTCCAGGAGGAGAGGGCCATCGGCGAGCAGCGGCTGCGCGCGCTTGAGCATGACTATGTGATGCTGGAGGACGAGGTGAGACGAGGATCGGGAAGCGAGATGACTTCTCCCGGACCAATCATGGACCGCATACAAGAGAATATGCGCCTTGTAAACCAAGACCTCGAGAGGATCCGCGAGTTCAATAATCCTCGCCGACCACCAAGGATAGGGGCGCGATGTCGGGGTAGATGAAATGACACCCGAGCTGAGCCTACCTTCACTCGCCCCCGGGCCCCTCATATCTCCTAGTGTATTGTAATAACTCCTTCCCCCATTGTATTTTTCTTGAGGACACACACATAGTTATGCTTAATAACTGTAATTATGTTTTAGATTTTGTGCTTGTTGATCTTGAGCGAATGCAATGTTCTGCTTTGAATTCGGCTCGCCTTCTGATAGAATAGGTCGTCGGGGGTTGGTGTCAAGGCTAGCGAGTTGACCCCAAAGAGCGGCTCGACAATCCCTAAACTTTTCTATAAATAGGACCCCCTCACCTACCCTTAGCCCATCACAT
The DNA here is from genome assembly GCA_039513925.1 of Platanthera zijinensis. Lineage (NCBI taxonomy): Eukaryota > Viridiplantae > Streptophyta > Magnoliopsida > Asparagales > Orchidaceae > Platanthera > Platanthera zijinensis. Next base: position 61,778,708 of record CM077081.1, on the reverse strand, counting down.
TTATTGTAGTCACACCCTCTTGAACTATACTACTTGCCACCTGCACTCGCACGAAGACTAGCCATGATGGGAAAGATGCGAGCCGACGCTAACGGAAGGTCGAAATGCGCGAAGCAGTTTGCTGAGTATCCCTTCTTTGACAGGAATCCTTCGGAGCAGGAATATCTTGCCTTCATGGCAGATTATGTCCCTCCAAGGTTTACCACGCACCGACCGGGGAGGGGAGAGGCGATTAGCACCTTCCTCCCGGATGAGCTCGCCTTCACCATCTCGCACTTCGAGGTGGGGCTGCACCTCCCTTTCTGGCCGGAGGTTCGCTAGGTCGTGAAGTACTTTGGAGTCGTCCCCGCGCAGCTAAACCCCAACGCAATTGTCATGCTGGCGGCCTTCACGAGCTTCCTTCGGAAGAAGCGGATCGAGTTCAACCTCACCGTCTTCTGGAAGCTATTCATCTATCACGCCACCAACGATGCAGTCGCCTTCTTCGCCGGATCGCAATTCAAGGTGCGCGAGACTGCCAACAAGAACCATCATTGGTTCACTAAGTTCTTCTTCATCAAGGGCGATCTCGGCAACATTCCCTACTCGCCCATTCAACAGGGTGAGGAGACGTACTAGGCGCCGACTGTATCAGGCGACGACGCCAACCTCCACCAATTTTTCCTCCACAAGGATTTTGAGGTCGCCTTCCCGCAAAGGGGCCTCGACTCGCTCCTACATGTTCTTCCTAGAGAAGGTATGCTTCCTACTCGCTTTCGCGTGGACTCGCCGGAAGGGCTATTTCATTCTTTTCCCTGATGAGACTAAGTTTATTCTCTACAGGGGAGTGACTGATCCTAGAGCACCTGCCCTTCGCGGATTCGAGGCTGCACCCCGATCCACTTGCACGGGAAAGGGCTGTCGCGGAGGCGTGTCAGAGGGAGATGGAGTCCACTGGACCTTCCAAGAGCCAGAAGCGGCCCGTCCCTGTCAGCTCCAGCTCACCTCGCCTCCCACTGCCGGGAAAGAGACTAAAGAAGGCAGTGGTGTCCAAGGATAAGCACATTCAGCTCGACTCGCTGGAAAGGGAGCAAGGTGAGGGCGATCTCCCGCATCCTAGGTTGTGGCGACATCCAAAACCCATGAGTCGGGACTGCCGAAGGCCCACCGCAACTTTGGTCTCGGCGGGAAGGCGAAGGATCAGATCGACGAGCCCCTGGTACTATGGGACGAGAAGGCTCATCGAGTCTCCATTTCGTCTCTCCTCCCCTCCTGGTATGAGCGTCAACCTCCCAGCGGGCATGCCTTCACACTCGGCTTCAGGCTCTATGGTCGGGAGGATGCCGAGGCTTACAATAACATGACCCTACAGCGGCTCGCCCATGAGTGTAAACGAGCCTAGATGCGTTCCCTGGAGCTCGTGCACATGTCCGTTCGTCGTTGCTTCACCCTCAACCACAAATGGTCTGATGCTGAGGAGGCTCGGGCTCTCACCGCGGATGAGGTGGTGGACCTGAAGCGCAAGCTCGAGATTGCGGAGAACCTCCTCGAGAAGAGCTTTGGCGGGGTGGTAAGTGTTGGTCATCCCTTCCCCGTTTTCTTCAACTCGCTTAGCTTAATTTGTTTTTGCCTTCCGACTCGTAGGGTGCCGCGACCGTCGATCGCCTACGCACCAGCGTAGCTAACCTTGAGGAAAGAAACAAGGCGTTGGTGGGGCAAAATAAACAGCTTTAGGCGGAGGTCACTCACCTGGTGGATTCCCTCCTTCCCTTTTCTCGTGGCGAGCTGACCAGTCAAGCCAAACAACCACGAATGTTTAGCGAGGCGAAGGTCAATGAGATGATGAGGGTCACTTCCATCAAGGCCGCTGACCATACTCTACAGGTCATGCAAGACCTCCAAGTGCTGATGCCGGACTGCGAGAAGGTCACCGCCAAGGACCTGGTTCCCGAGCTGTTCATCCCCATCCCAATCCCTGGCGAGGAGGAGGACGAGCTCGACTCGCTCTTTGTCAAGGTGGAGGGCTGGAGGGACGATCCATCCGGGGAGGAGACTAGGTGTAACTTCTCTTTTTCTATAATATTTTCCCCTCCTCTTTGTATACTCGCCGCGAGGCGATTCTCTTTTTTGTAATCAAAAATATATTAATGAAATTTTTATTCGGCAACTTTGTACCTCTCTTATTTTAGTCTTTTTGCCACGTTGCACTCGCACACGCATATCGCTCTTTGATGCGTGATTTCTCTAGGGTAACACTAGCTAGTCGCATCCATTCGAGTTAGGTTAGAACACACGCATATCGCTTTTTGACCCGCGATTTTCTTCGCATGATTGGATGAGCAATCAAGAAGCGTGATTCTAAGGCAAAATGCGATAGGGTATCTTGTAGTCGTACATGGTTGTCTTGCGCGTTACGCGCACTCGCCTACTAGCTCTCACCCCTCCTGGGGGCTAGGCGCGAGTGTGAGACTAGGTTCGGCTCGACTTTCTACTTCCTGATGCTTGATGTTGGCTCATCGGGGAATCGTGCGAGTACCCCCGGTCGGCGAGATCCACCCCGAACGTCAGTATCGCCTACCCCCTACTCTACTGCGAGTAGTTATTGCCCCCAACTAGTTTGGAGATCCGGGCTAGTGCGAGCCTGAATAGCTGGATTTGCTTGGTCCAATACCTCAACCTATCTCTGAGTGACTTCCAGCCCTGCCAGCTAGCGGAAGCCTGGTCAGGAAGATCTTCTCGGGGCCATCTTTCCAGATACCATCGAGTGACTTCCAGCCGTGCCAACTAATGAGAGCCTGGTCAGCGGGATCTTCTCGGGGTCAACTTTTCAGACACCATCGAGTGACTTCCAGCCCTGCCAGTTAATGGGAGCCTGATCAGCTCTTCTCGGGGTCAACTTTCCAGACACCATCGAGTGACTTCCTGCCCTGCCAGCTAATGGGAGCCTGGTCAGCTCTTCTCGGGGTCAACTTTCCAGACACCATCGAGTGACTTCTAGCCTCGCCAACTAATAAGAGCCTGGTCAGCGGGATCTTTCGGGTCAACTTTCCAAACACCATCGAGTGACTTCCAACCCTGCTAGTTAGTGGGAGCCTGATCAGCGGGATCTTCTCAGGGTCAGCTTTCCAGACGCCATCAAGTGACTTCCATCCCTGCCTGCTAGTGGGAGCCTGGTCAGCAGGATCTTTTCGGGGTCAGCTTTCCAGAAACCATCGAGTGACTTCCAGCCCTGCCAACTAATGAGAGCCTTGTCAGCGGGATCTTGTCGAGGTCAACTTTTCAGACACCATCGAGTGACTTCCAGCCCTGCCAGCTAATGAGAGCCTAGTGTTGGGTATTGCATCCACAATAACCCTGATTTGAAGAAGGGTCCAGTTAAGGTAAGATAAATTGTCAATGTATTTGATATTGTATTTGTAGTTATGTACTTGCATTTTTACAATGCTAAGTACACACCAATATCAGGTTACAATGAATCAGTAAACACGAGACTACACAATGTAATACTTCATTGTCTAGGGCATGGTGTTGACTCATGTGTAATCTCTCTATTGGGGTGTACTTCTATCCCAAGTACGTGAGAAGGATCAAGGAAGAAGAAGAGCTTCATTTCAGAAAAATAGAAATTTTACCTAAGTAAAATTCGTCGAGTATCGTAAGGGATATTCGTCGAATTCGTCGTATATACTTACTATCACTCGTCGAATTCATCTTATATACTTGTGTAGAATTTATGAAATGATTGGAAAAATAGCTAAGTAAAATTCGTCGAGTATCATCAAGTATACTCGTCGAATTCGTCGAATGTATCTAACGATACTTGCCGAATTCATCGAATATACATGACGATACACGCCGAATTCGTCGAATCATCTCGACGCTACTTCTCTGATTTTTCCTAAGGAATATTAGTCGTATATCTTGGCGTCGAGTGCGTCGTGGCGAAAGCGTCGTGTGCATGGAAAGCGTCGAGTGAAGTGGATAGCGTTGAGTCTATTAGCCTATACTCGACGAATTCGTCGAGTATACTAGCCGATACTCGACGAATTTGTCGAGTATGTCTCTAGCCTTGACGTTGAGTGGCTAGCCAACTTGAGCTGAGTTTTTCTAAGTAAAATTCGTCATATATCAATGACTATTCAGCGACTATACTAGTGATACTCGACGATACTCGACGAATATGACTTAGGTCATTTTTTGACAAATTTTTTTTTCTAGGCTCGGGTTACGGCGGCCATGCACAGTGATTTTCTCAAGTTATTTTTGGAATTTCTTTATATCCATTGGAAGGGGGATCTCTCTCTATAAATACCTAAGGAGAATTCCTTTCTAATAATAATCGTGCTCTTGCTCTCAAATTCAAACTCGAGAAAACTTTCCAAGAATGAAAAATCCGTCGACTCAGCTACAGTGGTTTTCGCGATTCTTCTGATCGACCACTAACGTGCAGTGCGATTCGATCTTCTTCGACCAATACGACTGGATTACTTCTCTCTAAAGATCTCTATTACTCTAGTCCTAGTCATTTGAAGATTCAAGAGTCGAGATTCAAGATCTTTCAAGATTTCATATTCCGAGTTCTCCAAGATTTTAAAGATCATCTATTTCCGAAGAACGACGACGTGAAGCTTTCAGATCTTGTCCAAGTTTGTGTGAAATATTCATTTACTTTTGTAGGATATTTTCTCCGAGTTGTAGATTCGTTTGTGGATCGAGTGGTAGATCCGTCTGTGGATCGAGTGGTAGTTCTACTTGTGGTTCGAGTCGTAGATTCGGTTGTGGATCGAGTTGTAGGAGAGGTTGTTCTCCGAGTGGTAGGAGGTTTTTCGTCGAGTTGTAGGAGTTGCGGCTCCGAGGTGTAAGATTTGAAGAAATCTGGATTTGGTAGATAGGCGAGGCGGGACAGTGGACGCACCCAACACGGGGAACGACTATAAAATCTAGGTATTTGTGTGCTTAATTTTTTAAGTATTTTTATTGCGCAAAAAGACACAGACATCACCTATTGACCCCTCTCTAGGTGATTTAGGTAGACGCTAGATTCTTTCAATTGGTATCAGAGGGGCATTTTGTTCGATATAAGGTTAACACCTTGAACAAGATCCCAGATCTAGCGTCAAGAGATTCCGCTTAGTAACCATGGACAGAAGTAAAGACATGTCTTCGATGAAGTTACTAGTGTGCACGAAAGAGAACTTTCTCATGTGGAACGAAAGAGTCCGGTTCTTCATGGAAGCTGCAGATCCAAGAATTTTTCAGATTGTGGAAGAAGGATCGCATATACCTACGCAAGCTTCAACACTGAACCCAGATATCTTGATTCTCCAAAAGATAATGGATCTCACAAAGGATAAAATTGTCTTGGTCTCCTTGGACAAAAAGGCTAAGAATATTATCGCAAGTGCAGTGGACGACTCGATGTTACAAAATTTATTTCACTGCAAATCTATCAAAGAAATGTGAGACTGCCTAGTTGTTTTGATGGAAGGAACAAGAGAACTTAGAGATGACCATAGATCGTTGCTGAATTAGGAGTACGAAGCGTTCAAGCAAGGATCAAATGATACCATTGCTGTCTGCTTTAAGAAGTACTTCAAGATCGTGAACGGTCTCGGACCGCAAATTCACTAATGGTGAACTAAACGACAAGTTTCTCAGATCCCTGACAAAGGACTGAGACACTAAAGTGGTTGCCATCAGGGAGTTTGGGAAGTTGACTGAGATTGACCCTCAGAACCTCTTTGGAAAACTGCTCTTCTATGAACTACAGATGAACACCAAAAAGAAGGAGGAGCAAAGCAACCAAACTTCCAGCAAAGAGAAGTCGGTAGCTCTAAAGGCTGAAGGTTCAAGAAAGTCCAAAGCTGTGTCACCAGTAAGGACTCGTGCCCCAGACACTCCAGAAGACTCCGAGCCTAGTACGTCAAGCTTTGAGCTATCAGATGGAGAGTTTTCTCTCATATCTAAGCAGTTTAAGAAATTGCTCAGTAAGAGGAGACAAATGAAGAATCAGTCATCCTCATCTGACTTCAGGAAATCCCATCGTGATGGTGATCGTTCCAGAAAAAGCTACAACCGATAGGACAGGTACAAATTTAAACAGAACAAACATTCTTTCTCTAGCGTTGTGTGCTATTGTTGCAATAAAGAAGGACACATGATTGCGGAGTGTCCGTACAAGAAGAATGAAGGCTCCAAGAAAGAGGAGAAGAGATCCTTCAAGGGCAAGAGAAAAGAAGAAAAGAGCTTCGTCTCCAAGAAGTCCAAGACTCTTAGTGACAACGACTCAAGCGAGTCTAGCTCAGAGAATGAGGAAGCATACTTCAGGCTTATGGCTTAATCAGACAAGGAGGTTGGAGATTCCAAGTATCACCGGAAGGTAAACTCGCACACAATACTCTCTAAGTCGAATACCTCCTCAAATGGTCATGAAAGTTATTCTTCTGAGGAAGAGGATTATAAATTAATGATTTAACACGAGAACCTTTTGAAAGCATTCGACAAATGCCGCAAGGTAGTCAAAACACAGTTGAAAGAGATTGTCTCCCTCAAGGTAGTGAAAACCAATCAGAAGGAGGAAATCGCAAAATTACATTCTCTCAGAGAGGAAGTCCACTCCTTGAAAGAGGAACTCAAATGCTCTACTGAAACATTGAGTCTGAAGGAGAAATACCTTGATGAGATAGAAGAAAAGCTCTTGGTGGAGAGAAAACTTGTGGAAAGTTACTCCAAGCCGAAGACTATTCTTCCTCTCATCGATGAGTTTTCAGCTCCGAAGAAGGGTAGTGGTCTTGACCACAAAGCTGGTAAAGGTAAGGATGCCAATAAAGCCAGTGCCAAAGAAAAGGGGAAGACACCTCTAAGTCAACCCTCATTTAGGAAGATAATCTTCCCGACGAATAAGTTTGACCTTGAGTCGTCCTACGATAATCTTGCTAGGCCTACCTATGTAGAGCCCAAGAAGCGATACCAGGGATGGACCCATCCCCGAGACTATGGTGTCAGTGTTTTCAAAACACCTTATGAAGAGATTGAACTCAAGAGTTATGGTCCTTATGTTCATGGACATAACCAGAAGAGGGCATCAAAAGCCAAAACTTTTGTACCTAGGGCAAAGGAGATGGAGAAGCCCTGTGTATGCTGTAATCAGGAGGCTTCCACCTCCAAGTATGTTGCCCCTGCTAGACCTCACGTTCAAAAGGTAAAGCAGGAATACAAGAGAAGGTACAACAGGTTTGACTATTGTTGCTGCGGTAAAAATGGTCATTTTGGCGCAGATTGTTGGTTTAACCCTAATAATTTTGAAACTCCACGAGTTAACCCTGCGAGACAGACCACTCGCAAAGTTAATGTTCCTAGTGGTGGTAAGCTGATAAGGAACCAAGGACCCAAATATGTTTGGGTTCCTAAGGTAAAGTGATTTGTCATTGCAGGTATGTCCAAAGGCCAGCAAAAATCTTATCTGGTATTTGGACAGCGGATGCTCCCGGCATATGACCGGGACAAGAAGCCTATTGCTTGATTATACCCCAGTCAAAGACGGATCAAAAGTCATCTTTGAAGGGTCAGACAAGGGAACTACTAAAGGCTACGATATGATTTCCAACGACATAGTTTCTCTCACTGAATTGGCTTATGTTGAAGGATTACACCATAATCTGATAAACATAAGTCAGTTATGTGATAGAGGCTATATTGTTGAGTTCTACAAGGACAATTGTCTGATAAAGTTATCTGCTAATTTGGAGACGATCTTAACAAATACTCAGAGTAGAACTATATTTTGTTTAAATTTTCTATGTTTAGACAATTCTACCCCAGTGTGTTTTTTGGGTAAAAGTAGTGCGTCTCTTTGTGACCAATGACACAAGAGATTAACACATATTAATTTCAAAATCATAAACATGTTATTTTCTCACAACTTAGTGCGCGATGCCCCCGACATTAAGTGCCTTAAATAGAGTCCGTGTCACGCATGCCAAATGGATAAGCAGACAGGGGCTACCTTTAAGGGTATTGCTGAAAAAGATTCTTCAAGAAGTCTATACTTACTTCATATAGACTTATTCAGTCCTATGCCTATTCACAGTTTAGGAGGTAAGGTCTACACGTTAGTAATTGTTCATGATTACTCTCAGTTTACTTCGGTGTTTTTTCTGAAACACAAGTCAGACACCTTTGACTCTTTCACTAGTTTTGTCCGGCAAATTCAAAACGAATTGAACTGCTCAGTGATCAAAATTAGAAGTGATCACAGAACAAAATTTGAGTCTAGTGTCATGAAAGAATTTTGTGGAAGTCAATGCATCTTTCATGAGTTTTCCTCCCCGCATACTACACAACAAAATGAAGTTGCTAAGAGAAGGAATAGAATCCTAATTGAATCATGTACAATTATGTTGAACAACACTTCACTTCTGGAGTACTTCTGGGATGAAGTAGTCAACACAGCGTGACACGTGCAAAATAGAGCACTCATCAACAAAAGCTATTGTATGATCCCCTATGAACTATTGAAGGGCAGAAAACTGACTGTGTTTTACTTTAGAATCTTTGGAAGTAAATGCTTCGTACTTAATAATGGGAAGTATTACCGCACAAAGTTTATTGAAAAATGTTTTGAAGCTATTTTCGTAGGATATAGTAGCCATAGTAAGGCATATAGAATTTTTAACAAGAAAACCTTTGTGGTAGAAGAGTCTATTAATGTTGTATTTGATGAGACAAGCCTGCTCCAAAGCAGCTCGTCTAGTGTTATTGGTGCAGATGCATGTACCAGGTTCAATGAACTAAGTTTGGATGAAGCAGTTAAGGAAGATGCTCCAAGCCCAGTCAAGGTCACCGATCCAGTCTCGGTGGATGAAGAACTTCTATAGGAAGAATTTCTTCAACCTATAGAGGATGCACCAGATGTTGCAGAAGCTGCTGGAGGGAGAGCAAGAAACCTAGTGTTCAGACACCTAAGAGATCACCCGCTGATCAAATCATTGGAGAGCCAGGAGACGGAGTTAGAACCAGAAGAGGTACAACTAACGAGTTATTGCATCTTAGTTTTTTGTCTCAGGTTGAGCCGAAGAAGTTTGAAGTAACAAACAAGGATGCCTCTTGGATCATGACAATGCAGGAGGAGTTCAACCAATTCGAACGATGCAAAGTCTGGGAGTTGGTGCCTAGGCCCAAGGGACAAAATGTGATCAGCACCAAGTGGGTTTTCCGAAACAAGCTGTACGAGAATGGCATAATCATAAAGAGCAAAGGCCGACTTATAGCTCAAGGATATATACAAGAAGAAGGGATCGACTTCGACCAGACCTTTGCTCCAGTGGCTAGGCTCGAAGCGATCAGGTTGTTTCTTTTGTATGCTGCCCTCAAAGGCTTCACGGTCTATCAAATGGACGTGAAGTCAACATTCCTCAATAGGAATCTAAAAGAGGAAGTATACGTAGCGCAACCCCCAGGTTTTGTAAATTATACTTTCCCTGAACATGTTTACTTTTTAAATAAAGCTCTTTATGGCTTAAAGCAAGTTCCATGAGCTTGGTATGAGATGTTTTCTAGCTTCCTTCTTGAGAATAAGTTCACAAAAGGAAAGATAGATAAGATATTATTTCTTAGGGAAGTAAAATGCAAGATTCTGCTAGTGCAAATCTATTTCGACGATATCATATTTGGCTCTACGGAGGACAACCTTTGCAAGAAGTTTTCCAAACTTATGCAAGAGAAGTTTGAAATGAGTAGTATGCGAGAGATGAAGTATTTCCTAGGACTTCAGGTGAAGCAATCTGAAGATGGAATTTTCATCTCTCAGACGAAGTTCACCAAGGAGCTTCTTAAGAAATTTGGAATGAAGAACGCGACCTCTATGAGGAATCTAATGGGTTCAACTGTGTCTCTGGACAAGGATGAGAAAGATAAACCTTTTGATAAAACCAAGTACAAAAGCATAATTGGATCCTTGCTCTACCTTACTGCAAGTAGACCAGATATAACGTTCTCAACATGCGTATGCACTAGATTTCAGATGAACTCAAAGGAATCTCATTACGTTGCTGTAAAGTGAAATTCTAAGATACCTTAAGGGTACACCCAATCTTGGCTTATGGTACCCGAGAAATAATGATGTCGGGCTAATTGGTTTTTCAGATGCCGATTTTATGGGAAGCAGAGATGATAGGAAAAGCACTTCTGGGACGTGCCAATTCCTCAGAAGATGCCTTATTTTATGAAGCAGTAAGAAACAGAATTGTGTGGCAACCTCTACTGCCGAGTCAGAGTATATCTTTGCAGGTAGTTGTTGCGCACAGCTTCTATGGTTCGGGAATCAACTCGAAGACTATAACCTAAAGTTCAAAGAAATTCTTATGTATTGTGACTCCTCCAACGCAATAGCGATCGCGCATAATCCAGTCTCTCACAGTCAGATAAAACACATTGAAGTGTGATATCACTTCATCCGGGAGCATGTGGAGAACAAGGATATAGCCCTCAGCTATGTCCCGACGGATAAGAAGGTCGTATATATTTTTATGAAGCCGCTGGACGAGGCCGAGTTTTTTTGTTTTTCAAAACGGAACTGGGCATGCTGAACAAGGATTCATGAAGAAGGCCAACAAGAGGAAATCATTCGGGAAATTAATCAAGGAAGAAATTTGTCCAAGGCAAATTCGTTGAGTATCGGTTAGCCCTAGTCGTCGAAACTCGCCGAATTGACTGTGCATTCAGTGAAACTCGCTGAATGTCACTTAGTTTAAAATTTCTATTTCTATATTGGATCCAAAGAGTCGCCGAAATTCAGGTACGCGCCTTTCTAGGTTAGATTTAAAATCATATATATATATATATTAAAATAATCGAGAGTTAGGGTCAGCCACGACACATTTCGTCGAAACCTAAACAACAATATTCGCCGAACTTTTCGCCCGACCCTTCGGCTCCAACGATAGTGTCTTCGTCTCCATCCCATGCCAAGGCTCCCGTTCTCCTCGATTAGGTCAGTGACGCCAGTCCAAGTCGAGTTCCAGCAAATATTTCCTTCAAGTCGATTTCCAGCAACTACTTCTCTGATCATTCGCTTGCTTTCGCCGACCGTCAGTGAAAACAAATAGTTTCTACAGTCAGAACAGTCCAGAGATTTCCTGTGATTCTCCATGGCTCCTCGAACTACCAGTGGATTGCTAGGGGGTGGAGAATTAGTTCGAACAGGTTTTGCTTCGGCTTCTGATGAGTTCCGAAATGTGATCCTCATGCTTAAGACAACCGGACTATCCTTTGTCCTAGAACATCCTTGCAAAATATTGGACAAAGATGTCCTTGAGTTCTTCTAGAATGCAAAGCTCTGATATGAAGATACGGTAATCAAGAGAAAAGTTCGTGGAACTGCCATTAAGGTGAAGGCCTCTCACCTCACACGGCTCTTGAGGCTCCCAGCTTGTGGAGAAGCAGACTACCTCGAAGAGGAGGACTTCACAAGGGCTATGTTATTCTGTGGTTTGCCCAGAGGTACAAAAGCTGTGAAAAGGAATGGAATGAACGGAGAAGGAAAACTACTTTCATATATCATTGGGAAAGTGCTGCTATGCAAGACTGGTTCACACGACTATCTATCTACAGAAATGTTCAAGGTTCTAGTGACTATCATATGCAGTAAGAGATTGGACTGGGGTGCACTACTTTTTGAGAAAATCAAGGGCAGTCTCCGCACTCCCAACTTTGGGAGGATTATCAGGTTGTACCTGAATCAAATGGATGGTGACAAGTTTGATATGACCAAAGGTGTGCCTATCTATCACCTGAAGAAGATCGACTCAACTATCTTCTCAAGGTGCGATAGGAGGATCTTGAGGCAAGGGGGATCCCCAGATTTGCCTATGGAGGAGGAAGATCAAGCTCCTGAGGATAGGATTCCTACTCCATCCCCTAGTGAGATTCGTGAGAGCTTGTGTGCAGGAATGGAGGGGGAGCTAGCTGATATATAAGTGGACACTCAAAGAGTGCCCTTGAGTGTTTCTTCTGAGTCAGTGCCAGATGCTCCAGCTGTAGAGAATTCAGTGCCACATGTTCCAGCGCCTTCAGAATAAGTGATTGTTGATGATGCTTTGGATACTGCTGAGGATGATTTGACTGTGGATGAGTATGAAATAGGTGCTGATGAGTTGTTGGTCGTTGCTGATGAGACCAAAGAAGCTGATGAGACCAAAGCTGCTGATAATGCAAATGATGGTTCTGAGCTTGTTTCAGTAGAAAACCTCATTGTCCCTCTCCCAGAAATTTTTCCTGCCTCATCTTCTGAGTGGGAGGTGACTAGGCCCTCGATATCGGTTGCTACTGAGGTTGACAGGTTTATCCGCAACCTTTAGAAAAGAGTTGTGAAGGCTACAAGTATTCCTCTAGTTGTTCCTGAGGAGGTAGTGAAGGTTTCTGATCAGGAAGGATATGCAGAAGAGCATCCCCCTGTCCTAGCTGCTGAAGATCCTCTACTGATTTCCAAAGCCCGATTATCTCTAGTTCGTGAAGATTTGCCCTCTCTCCCAAGTATTGCTCCCGAAACAGTTGCCACCTCCAGTGCTGATAATTCAATTATAAAGACAATAGAGGTCATGTTGGCAAGACAACAAACACAGTTTGAAGCGACAATGATGAAAGTTCTGGACAAGGTCAATGAAACAAAGCAAGATGTTAACAATGGCCTTTCAGAAGTTAAGATTCAGATTGAAAAGCTTAAAACTAAGATTGATTCCTTGTATGCCGAGGGTGGAAAAGCTATAACACTGAACATGCAAGGACTTCAAGTATGCTTTAGAAGTTCTTGATAATGTTGACAAGAACGTTGTGATAATGATTGATGCGCACAACAGATCGATGACTCACTTTGACAACACTATTCCTTCCTATTCTAATGCTGTCATTGATGAAGTCAAAAAGGGGGAGGAGGATATGACAGCTAAGGTTATTGCAGTGAAAGCTGCTATGTTAGAAAACTTCAAACAGACAAATGATTACTGTTATGAAAACTTTGTGTGGCTGTATGGTCAAATATTTGGTTCTCATGTACCTGCTGTGCCCGCTCATGTTGAAGTTCATCCTTCTGAGGATTACTCTCAACATGGGACAGACACATAAGAATTCTTTCAGGATGTTGTTGCTGCTACTGAAGTTCAAGTAGTTGAAGACTTTCCTCCTGCTCCAATCAACAAGAACAGAAAGTATGGTGAAGACCCTTCGCTAAAAGATCAGACCTAGCTAGAGACAGAGAAATGGGTGAAGTATGGAGTCCAACTTCAAGAGAAATCATTCTAGACACCTTCACCCTGGTGTATATTGGAAATGAAAATAGGTGGAACCACTATGATCAGGATGAATGACACAAGTATGAATTGGCCTCTGCAAAGATTAGAATACACTTCAGAAAATACAAGAAAAATGATTCTGCACCTCCATCCCTTCCAAAGTACTTTCCTAAGCCAATGGTTATTTTTCTAGGCAGCGTCAAAAGGATCAAGGTAGGCAGGCCTGATGTTTTTGTTTGTTGTTTTTTGTGTGATTACGATGTGGTTGTGGTTCCCTGAAAACATTAAACTATTGTTAATATATATATATATATATATATATATATATATATATGATTTATATATCTTGGCTGTAATGTACGTTGCTATTTAAATTTTCTTCAATTTACTTATCTTGTAAATTTCATGCTCTATGATTATTTTTGTTATGTGCAATTCACCTTAGCTTATAGGATTCTGACTTATTCAAATAGGGGGAGATTGTTGGGTATTGTATCCACAATAACCCTGATTTGAAGAAGGGTTCAGTTAAGCTAAGATAAATTTGACTGTATTTAATATTGTATTTGTAGTTATGTACTTGCACGTTTATAATGCTAAGTACACACCAATGTTAGGTTACAGTGGGTCACTAAACAAGGGACTGCATATTGTAATCCTTCATTGTGTAGGCCATGGTGTTGACTCACGTGTAATCTTTCTATTGAGGTGTACTTCTATCCCAAGTACGTGAGAAGGATCAAGGATGAAGAAGAGCTTCATTTTAGAAAAACAGAAATTTTACCCAAGTAAAATTCGTCAAGTATCGTAAGGGATATTTGTCGAGTATCATTGATATTCGTCGAATTCGACGTATATACTTACTATCACTCGTCGAATTCATCTTATATACTTGTGTAGAATTTCTGAAATGATTGGAAAAATAGCTAAGTAAAATTCATCGAGTATCATCAAGTATACTCGTCGAATTCATCGAATGTATCTAACGATACTCGCCGAATTCGTCGAATATACATGACGATACACGCTGAATTCGTCGAATCATCTTGACGCTACTTCTCTGATTTTTCCTAAGGAAAATTCGTCGTATATCTTGGCGTCGAGTGCATCGTGTGCATGGAAAGCGTCGAGTTAAGTCAACAGCGTTGAGTGCGTTGAGTCTATTAGCCTATACTCGACGAATTTGTCGAGTATATTAGCTGATACTCGACGAATTCGTCGAGTATGACTCTAGTCTTGGCGTTGAGTGGCTATCCAGCTTGAGCCGAGTTTTTCTAAATCAAATTCGTCGTATATCAATGACTATTCGGCGAGTATACTAGTGATACTCGACGATACTCGACGAATATGACTTAGGTCATTTTTCTGACAAATGTTTTTTTCAGGCTCGGGTTGCGGCGAACATGCACAATGATTTTCGCAAGTTATTTTTGGAATTTCTTTATATCCGTTGGAAGGGGATCTCTATAAATACCTAAAGAGAATTCCTTTCCAATAATAATCGTGCTCTTGCTCTCAAATTCAAACTCGAGAAAACTTTCCAAGATCGGAAAATCCATCGACTCGGCTACAGTGGTTTTCGCAATTCTTTCGATCGGCCACTAATGTGCAGTGCGATTCGATCTTCTTCGACCAATACGACTGGATTACTTCTCTCTAAAGATCTCTATTACTCCAGTCCTAGTCGTTTGAAGATTCAAGAGTCGAGATTTGTGAGAAGCGAACTAAAACAAGTCGGAAAAGGTATAACTGAAATTTTATTATCAGAAAAAGGTATCTATTACAAAGGTATGCCCTCCCTTATATAGAATGTAGGAGAGATGAGAGAATACAAATAAGAGATGTGAGACTAAAAATTACAGGACTAAGCGGACTATACAGAACAAATCGCGCAAGCCGCGCGGTTAGACAGAAGGGCTAACCGCACGGCTACCACCAGAGAGAGAGAAACCGTCAGGGGAGACCGCCAGGGGAGACCGCTTGACAACCAGACAGTAACAGCACAACAATCAAACCACTGAAGGGAAACCGCCAGACTGCGCGGTCTCAACCGCCAAGACAGACCGCCAGACCGCCCGGTCACCAACTTCAACACTCCCCTTCAAGCTGGAGCATATATATCGATCATGCCCAGCTTGTCACAAATATGATGAAACGAGGCGGAAACTGGCTTGGTGAAGATGTCAGCCAGCTCTTTATCAGAAGTGACAAAGGGAGTGCAAATTTGTTCCTTTAAGATTTCTTCACGAATGAAATGACAGTCAACCTCAATGTGCTTGGTTCTTTCATGGAAGACCGGATTTTTGGAGATGTATATGGCAGCCTTGTTATCACAGAACATAGGTAGAGGATGGTTGTAGACCTCTCCTAAATCCAGCATTAGAGCCCGTAGCCATTTTAGCTCACAAGTGGTCGACGCCATACTCCGATGCTCTGCTTCAGCACTGGACCTGGAAACAACAGACTGCTTCTTGCTCTTCCAGCTTACCAGATTGCCCCCAACAAAAGTACAGAAACCGGAGGTAGACTTGCGGTCCCCTTTGTCATTAGCGTAACTCGCATCTGAGTATGCTTCAACCCTCAGATGATCATTCTTCTGAAAGAGCAATCCTTTCCCTGGGGCTGCTTTGACGTACTCCAAGATCCGCAAGGCGGACTGTAGATGGCACTCCCTGGGAGCTTGCATGAATTGACTCACCTTGCCCACAGCATAGGAAATGTCGGGCCTAGTCACAGTGAGGTATATGAGCTTACCAACCAAACGCCTGTACCGCGAAGCATCTGAAAGAAGAGGCGAATCATCTGTCCAGGTTTTGTCTTCTCAAACAGCCATGGGACACCGGGCAGGTTTGGCCCCAGTCAATCCTGCTTCTTTTAAAATATCAAGGGCATACTTACGCTGAGAGATGACTAAAGAGTTGGGCTTCCGAGAGATTTCGATCCCCAAAAAGTACTTCGGAGAACCCATATCTTTCGTGACCCGATGTTGGCGAAGATGCCGCTTTGTCAAGCTACCCCTTCCTGGTCATCGCTAGTGAGAAGAATATCATCAACATATACTGCAAGAACCACCAGTCCCGAAGAGGTTTTGCGAATAAATAGAGAGTGATCAGCAGAGCTGCGAGCAAAACCAACGGCCGCCACGATGCCGCTGAACTTGTCAAACCAAGCTCGAGTGCTCTGCTTGAGGCCATAGATTGCCTTCTGTAGCCGGCATACTCGTGTCTCCCCCGGAGCAACATACCCAGGAGGTTGCTCCATGTAGACGGCCTCCTGAAGATCACCATAAAGGAAGGCATTCTTGATATCCAGCTGGGAAAGTGGCCAGTCTTTGTTGACCGCCACAGAGAGAAGGACCCGTATAGTGCTGAGACGAGCCACGGGAGAGAAGGTGCCAAAGTAATCAACCCCATAGGTCTGAGTAAAGCCCTTAGCCACCAGGCGAGCTTTATAACGGTCCACAGTGCCATCTGGGCAAAATTTGACCACATAGACCCAGCGACAGCCAACAACATCTATATCAAAGGGTGGAGGGACAAGAGTCCAGGTACCCCGCTCTGTTAGGGTCGCCATTTCCTCATCCATGACCATCTTCCAGTGAGGAATAGCAAGGGCCTCCTGGTAGGAACGAGGTGTGGTAGTGGCAGAGATAGCCAGCGCAAAGGCCCTGCGAGAAGAGGTAAGACGATCATATGAAACAACAGCAGTAAGGGGGTGTAGGGTACACGTCCGCACCCCTTTGCGAAGAGCGACAGGAAGATCCAGGTCGGCGGGCTCTTCGGTATCCAGAGCATCCGTGGCAGAGAGAGCTGGCCCGGGAGGAGAGAGCGACGGCAGCGGAGATGAGGGAGATGGAGGCGGAGGGAGAGGAGATCGTAGTAGGAGACGAGGGAACGAACAGAATAACAGGAGAATCAGAGGTGGGGGGAAGAGACGAGGAGTCATCCGAGAAGTAGGAGGCATTCTCGAAGAAGGTAACGTCAGCGGAGACGAACTGCTTACGAAGAACAGGGTCAAAGCAGCAGTAGCCTTTCTGGGTGGCGGAGTACCCCAGAAAGACACATTTGGTGGAACGAGAAGAGAGCTTGTCACGGGTGGCAGATGGGGCATGCACAAAAGCAGTGCACCCAAAGATTCGGAGAGGGAACTAAAACAAGCCGGAAAAGGTATAACTGAAATTTTATTATTAGAAAAAGGTATCTATTACAAAGGTATGCCCTCCCTTATATAGAATGGAGGAGAGATGAGAGAATACAAATAAGAGATGTGAGACTAAAAATTACAGGACTAAGCGGACTATACAGAACAAACCACACAAGCCGCGCGGTTAGACAGAAGGGCTAACCACACGGCTACCACCAGAGAGAGAGAGAGAAACCGCCAGGGGAGACCGCCTGATCGCTCGGCAACCAGACAGTAACAGCACAACAATCAAACCGCTGAAGGGAAACCGCCAGACCGCATGGTCTCCAAACCGCCAAGACAGACCGCCAGACCGCCCGGTCACCAACTTCAACAAGATTCAAGATCTTCCAAGATTTCATATTCTGAGTTCTCTAAGATTTTCAAGATCATTTATTTTCGAAGAACGACGACGTGAAGCTTTCAGATCTTGTCTAAGTTTGTGTGAAATATTATTGTAAAATATTCATTTACTTTTGTAGGAGATTTTCTATGAGTTGTAGATCCGTTTGTGTATCGAGTGGTAGATCCGTTTGTGGATTATGTGGTAGATCCGGTTGTGGATTGAGTCATAGATCCGGTTATGGATCGAGTTGTAGGAGATGTTGTTCTCCGAGTAGTAGGAGGGTTGTCTCCGAGTTGTAGGAGTTGCGGCTCCGAGGTGTAAGATTTGAAGAAATCTGAGTTTGGTGAAGTAGCGGAATCTAACCCTTCGTGGTAGATAGGTGAGGAGGGACAGTGGACGTACGCAACACATGGAACCAAATAAAATCCCGGTGTTTGTGTGCTTAATTTTTTAAGTATTTTTATTCCGCGAAAAGACACAGACATCACCTATTCACCCCCTCTAGGTGATTTAGGTAGATGTTAGATACTTTCACCTGGTCAGCGGGATCTTCTCGGGGTCAACTTTCCAGACATCATCGAGTGACTTCCAGCCTTGCCAGCTAATGGGAGCCTGGTCAGCGGGACCTTCTCGGAGTCAACTTTCCAAACACCATCGAGTGGCTTCCAGCCCTGCCAGCTAGTGGGAGCCTGGTCAACAGGATCTTCTCGGGGTCAGCTTTCCAGATGCCATCGAGTGACTTCCAGCCCTGCCAGCTAATGGGAACCTGGTCAACAGGATCTTCTCGGGGTCAGCTTTCCAGACATCATCGAGTGACTTCCAGCCCTGCCAGCTTGTGGGAGCCTGGTTAGCGAGATCTTCTCGGGGTCAGCTTTCCAGACACCATCGAGTGATTTCCAGCCCTGCCAGCTAATAAGAGCCTGGTTAGTGGGTCTTCTCAGAGTCAACTTTCCAGACACCATCGAGTTACTTCCAGCCCTGCCAGCTAGTGGGAGCCTAGTCAGCGGGATCTTCTCGGGGTCAGCTTTCTAGACACCATCGAGTGACTTCCAGCCCTTCCAGCTAATGAGAGCCTAGTCAGCGGGATCTTCTCAAAGTCAACTTTCCAGAAACCATCGAGTGACTTTCAGCCCTGCCAACTAGTGGGAGCCTGGTCAGCGGGATCTTCTCGGGGTCAGCTTTCCAGACACAATCGAGTGACTTCCAGCCCTGCCAGCTAGTGGGACCCTGGTCAACAGGATCTTCTCGGGGCCAGCTTTCCAGATATCATCGAGTGACTTCTAGCCCTATCAGCTAATGAGAGCCTAGTCAGCGAGATCTTCTCAGGGTCAACTTTCCAGACACCATCGAGTTACTTCCTGCCCTGCCAGCTAATGAGAGTCTGGTCAGCGAGATCTTCTCGAGGTCAGCTTTCCAGACACCATTGAGTGACTTCCAACCCTGCCAACTTATGGGAGCCTGGTCATAAGGATCTTCTCGGGGTCAACTTTCCAGACACTATTGAGTGACTTCCAGCCCTGCCAGCTAGTGGGAGTCTGGTCAGCAGGATCTTCTCAGGGTCCGCTTTCCAGATGCCATTGAGTGACCTCCAGCCCTACCAGCTCATGGGAGCCTGGTCAGCGGTATCTTCTCGGGGCTCGCTTTTCAGTCGCCATCGAGTGACTTCCAGCCCTGCCAGCTAGTGGGAGCCTATTCAGCGGGATCTTCTCGGGGCCAGCTTTCTCAAACTCTCCTCACACTCACAGTCCATTCACCAGAGATCTCGAATACCAAGAGGTTTAATGTTAGAAAGTAATGTTACATACATGATTCATGGATAGAAACGCTTCAAATCGTCACCGCTCCATGTGTGACTTAGGGTCTCCCCCTCCACATTTTGGAGGCGATATCCTCCTGACTTCAGTGCTTCCTTAAGTAGGTACGAACCTTCCCAATTAGGGTGAAGCTTTCCCACTGTTACTTATCTTCCCGCGACATCTACCTTTTTTAGGACCAGGTCTCCTTCTGCGAATTGCTTGATTCTAACATGCTTGTTAAAGTACTTGGCCATCCGTCGCTTGATTTCCTCCTCCCTGACGGTGGCCACGTCGCAGAGTTCTTCTGTCAGGTCCAGAAAAAGTCGTAACTTGTCCTCGTTCTCGAATCTCCATTCCTCTCTACCTTCTCCTGCCTCTACTATTAATGGCGTCCGGACCTCGAATTCTATCTAGAGTACCACCTCGCAGCCGTGGGAGAGCTTAAAAGGAGTCTCCCCCGTGGTGGTTTTGGGAGTGGTCCTTAAGGCCTAGGGACCGAATGGAGTTGCTCCACCCAGCTCCCCTTCAAAATTTCCACCTTCTTTTTTTAACAAGTTAACGATGATCTTGTTTGCTGCCTCTACTTGCCCGTTTCTCCGGGGGTGATGGATCGACGCGAATTTGAGATCTATCCCGAGTTGACCACAAAAGCTGACGAACTCTGCACTGACGAACTATGACTCATTATCTGTGATAATAGCCCGAGGCAACCCATGCCGACAAATGACCCCCCCCCCCACACACACAAAGTTGTGAATTACCTGTGAGGTCACTAAGGCCAGTGCCTTGACCTCCAACCACTTAGAGAAATAATTGATCATAAATAAAAGGAACCTTCTCTGCCCGCTGGCCTGGGGGAAGGGCCCCACAAGATCCATTCCCCAAATAGTGAAGGGACAGGGCATAGTGATGCTTTTGAGTCTCTGAGCCGGTAGTAGTTGGAGAGGGGCGAACAATTGGCACTTCTGACATTTCTTTGCGAATTCAGTGGCATCTCGGCCCAGGTTCGACCAAAAATACCCTTGCCTCACTATCCTTCACTCTAGAGTCCTACTTCCCGAGTGGCTCCAACACTCACCGACATGGACTTTCTCCAAATTTTTTGGGACCTCCTCCTCGGCCACGCAACATGCCAGTAATCCTGAGGTATTCCTATACAACTTCCCATCGCGCATCAGGTAGTATGCCGATTTATACTTGAAATGCTTCTTGTCCAGACCCTCTGGGAATTCTCTTGTGGATAAGAAACCCATGAAAGGGTCCATCCATGAGGGGTGCTGGTCCACCTCCATCAACT
Organism: Platanthera zijinensis; assembly: GCA_039513925.1. NCBI lineage: Eukaryota > Viridiplantae > Streptophyta > Magnoliopsida > Asparagales > Orchidaceae > Platanthera > Platanthera zijinensis. Next base: position 61,757,822 of record CM077081.1, on the reverse strand, counting down.
CCCCTTCCTTAATAGAGGGGTGAAATAAGTCAATTATAGTTTCTTCCGCACGGGGTTCGAACTTAGCCAGCTGATCCACTTGTTCGCTTTCCTCTCGTGGCACATGTTAGATGGAAAATGTTTGGAACATGCCGATGATGCTCTTCACCTTTGCTAAGTACAATTGGAGAGTAGGCTCCATTGCCTCGAACTTATCGTTGATTTGAGAGGACACTACCAGTGAGTCTGTTAGCACCTCCACGTCATGCACACCAGCTCTCTTGCCAGACATAACCACGCGGTTACCGCCTCATACTCCGCTTGATTGTTGGTGATGAGGAAGTTGATGACCACCGTCTGCTCTATCTTTGATCCTTGGGGACTTTCTAGCATTACCCCCACTCCCAAGGAATGTCTTCCCAAGGTGCCAACCACCCTCACTTTCCAGGGAACTGGACGAGTGAGTTCTGTGTCTGCCACTTCAACCACGTAGTCAGCCAAGAAGTTGGCCATCGCCTAGGCTTTTTTCGAAAGGCGAGAGACAAATGATATGTCAAACTCGATTAACTCTACTGACCATTTTGTCAGCCTCCCCGAATGTTCCACCCCCTCAAAGATATTGCGGAGGGGGTGGTCTGTCACTACCTTGATTGAATGTGTCTGGAAATATGGCCTGAGCCTTCGAGCTGAGACGACCAGAGCAAAAGCCAGCTTCTCTAGGATCGGGTACCAGAGCTCTGCCTTCTTTAGGACCCTGCTCACATAGTAGATTGACAGTTGCTTCTTTCCCTCCTCCCGAACCAGGACGGAGCTCACGGCCTCTGCTCCGACCCCAAGGTAAAGGGATAAATCTTCCCCCTCCTCTTGTCCTTGGAGAAGAGGACCCTGGGTGAGCTGTCCCTTCAAGTCTTCGAAGGTCTCCTCACACTCCTTGGACCATTCAAATTTGTGGCCTCCCCTCAACACTTTGAGGAAGAGCGAACACTTTTTTACTGCCCGAGAGAGGAACCTGCTCAACCCTGCAAGCTTCCCTATCAAGCGTTGGACTTCTCTAGCATTCCGCGACGACTCCTACTCCATGATCGCCCTCACCTTATCAGGATTGGGTTCCACCCCCACAGGAGTAAGGAGGTGACCCAGGAACTTCCCCGGCCCCTGCTTGCCCTGAAAACGCACTTCAGGGTGTTCAACCTCATCTTTTGCTTTCGTAAGGTGTTGAAGGTCTCCTCCAAAGCTTGGAGATGAGATCTCGTATCCTGACTCTTCACCATGAGGTCATCCACATACACCTCCAAATTCCTTCCCTTTTGCTCCTAGAAGGCTCGGTCCATCATTCTTTGATACGTTGCCCCTGCATTCTTCAGCCCAAAGGGCATCATCTTATAACAATAACACCCATCCCATGTGATGAAGGAAACATCCTTCATGTCTGGGGGTGCATCCTGATCTGGTGGTATCCTGAAAAGGCATCTAGAAAACTCATTAGAGAAAAACTGACGGCTGAGTCAAGCAGCGCGTCGATTCGAGGTAGGGGATAACAATCCTTAGGACAGACTTTATTTAAAAGTGAGAAATCAATACACATTCTCAAGCGCCCGTCTCCCTTATTAACCATCACCACGTTGGAGACCCAACCTGAGTACTGGATCTTCGATACAAACCTTGCCTTAAGAAGCTTACCCACCTCCTCCTGGATGGGCTCACCCAGCCTGTCGGTGATGAACCTTTTCTTTTGCTGGATGGGGCGAGCGCCGGGATCAAGGTTGAGTCGGTGGCAAGCCGCATCCACATCAATCTCCTGCATATTCTTCGCGCTCCATGCGAAGATGTCCACGTTCTTCTGGATGCACTCCAACATCTTCTGCTAATCCTCTGGGCTCAGCCCCCCACTGACTCGCACCTTCTCCACCCTTCCTCCCTGGGTGAGTACTTCCAACTCCACCACTTCTTCCGCTACTTCCAGCCGGGACTGCTCTTCCCACTCGCCTGCTACCCTCTCACTTGGGACGAGGGCTTCCTCCTCCTCGACTTCCTCCACTGCCATCACCTTGGTCTGTTCCTCCAAAACTTCTTCTGCTCACCCCTTATGGGTTGGGATCTCCACCTCCTCCACCTCTATCTCCTCTTCTTCTCCCACGGCCTCCTGCCTAGACAACTCCTTCATTCTTCTCTCCATCTCCTCTGCTCCTTCCTGCCACGAGATGGAGTTGACCGCGGTGACGTAACATTCCCTTGCCTCCTTGGTGTCTCCCCGGACCCAGACATGGATTCCTTCGGCATTGAACTTGAGATATTGGTGGAAAGACGAGGGCACACGGCGGAAAGCACTGATGATGGGTTGAGCGAATATCACATTATAGCTGTATGGAGAGTCCACGATGACAAACCTGCAGTTTCTGGACTGGCCCCCAAAGTGAAATGGAATCCTACTCTCCCTTCCACCTCCTTCCTTTCCCCAGAGAATTCAAACAATGGTCCTTCCGAGGCCAACACCCTCTTGTCCTCTACCTTCATCGCATCAAACACCTTCTTGAAGATGACGTTGACGAAACTCCTGTTATCAATGAGGATTCGTGCGATAGTGGAATTTTTGATGGTGGCTTGGATTACCAGCGCATCGCAGAATGGATCCTCATGGTCCGACATATCCTTTCGGGAGAAGGTGATCTTCTCATCCGGGGCGGGACATGGGACGTCGAGGAAACACTCTGATGATACATGGTGTGGAGACTCGCCTTGCGGGCAGCCTCGACTCCCACCCCTTGTGGATCACTACGATCCCTCCTCGACCTCCTATGTCGGCCCGATCCTCGCATCCGTCTTCCTCCGCTCCTGGCAGAACTTCCTCTATCCGCACCTCCTGGCGGGATTGCTGCTGTGGTGGGGCTTGCTCCCTTTCCCCCCTCATCTCCAAGAATTTCGGGCAGGTAGCCGTTGCATGGCCTTCCTCCTGGTGAAAATCGCAGTAGGGCAGCTCTGCCCTGCCTACTAGCCTCCTCCTATGGATGCCTCTCATCCTCCCCAAAGCTATTGCCATGGCCTGGTGTTTCTCGAGGAGAGGAGGTCTCTGACCTTGCCTCTAGCCTGGAGGGTTGAACCGACCTTGCCCTCCTTGGTGGTTTTTCCCTCAGTGAAAACCTCTTCTCTGGCCTTGGTCGTTCCATTCCTGCTGCCTCCAGCCCAGCTGATTGTTCGGCTCCTGGTGCCCCCACCTCGGCTGCTGCTGTTGCTGCCTGGGCTCTCCTCTCTTAGCTTCTTGACTCCTACCTCCTCCTGGCTCTCTCACCTCTTCTGATGCCCACTTGGCTAATCTCCTGGCGAATGTTGGATTCACCGATTCCCCTTCAACCTCTTTGGCTTTCCTCTCCATTAGCTCTTCAAAGGTCAGTAGAGGCACTCGCTTCAGCTTCATCCTGAAGAACCCTTGCCGCAGCCCCAGAATGAAGGCCACCATGATGGTATGCCCTGACATCTCCTGAACTTGGAAGACCTCCTCCTGGAACCCATCGACGTAACTCCCCAACGTCTCTTCCACCCCATGTTTGATGAGAAATAGCGACTCTGATTCCTTCTTTCTCTTCTTTAAAGTTGAAAACCTCAGCAAGAACCCCTGACGTATGTCCTCAAAATAGTAAATAGAGCCAACGGGAAGCTAATGGAACCACTCCCTTGCCTTCTCCTTGAGGGTGATGACGAAGATCCAACACTTGAAAGCATCCATCATCGACCGGATTGAGATCAATCCTCGAACTACTGGATGTGCGGAACCAGGTCATCCCTACCAGTGTAGTAGGACATCTCCGGCTCACGAAACCCCTCTAGGACTGGGGCAGATGCGACCAACTCGCTGAATGGACTTCCTTCTCCTGCAGGGCGAGCAAAGCGATCTCGCACGTCCACCTCGCTAACCTGACCTGCACTTGTCGAGCCGGGGAACAACGTGCGCCCTGGGAGATCTCGGTCGCTGTCTTCCCCCGCAACCTCCTTCCCAGGCTGCCTGATGGGGGCGTTCTCGCCCAGAGCCGGGACATCGACCACCAGGATGGAGGGCATGGAGCACTCACCGTGAGCCACGAGAGCGAATAGTACGAGATCCTAGACTTCCTTCTTGAAGTCCTCGAACATTCCGAGGGTGGCCAGGGGAGCGGGAGGCGGCGAGTCTGCCAGATCAGCTCCTTGTCTCTCACCTCTAGTCATGGAATTCGCCAAGGATTTTCTGTGCTAGTCACGATCCATGCTCACTGCACCAAAATGTTGAAACCGTAAACCGGCTTCTATGGAGTTCGGACCCTGAGAAGGGGTGACCGCACACCTACTTCTCCAAGTGAGCTCACCAAACCGAAAACTTAGGATTGGAGACCAACCCACGTCTGCAGCATTGAGGTCCCACCACACACTCGAGAGATCTTAGAGCGCTTCCCCTCCTTAGCTAGTGCTGAGCTAAGGGTACCTCAAAAAGCGCTACAAGACCAGGAAGTTTAGAAAGCTTTCCCTTTGAGGTACCCTTGTGGGTCTATTTATAGAATTCCAAACCTTGTTTTCTAATAGCGCAACTCCGTTGTTCTATCAGGCTATACGCAGCCCGAATCGGTCAGCCAACATCGCAACTCCGCTATTCTGAAAGGCTACTTACAGGCCAACGAGGGAAAAATAGTAAAAGGTTCTACCGGGCGGGTGGTCCCTGAAAAGACCACTCGCCTTCTACGACGAGTGCTTGATGGGGCTGACACTCGCCTCCCCTACCGGGGTCTAGGGCGAGTGCAGACCTGATCATCCCACTCACCCATCACCTTCCAAGGTCCAGGGGCGAGTGCGAGCCCAGATGCTCCACTCGCCCTGCATTCTGCTTCCCCTCGCCCGGGCGAGTCGGGCAAACTCTTTGGTTCTCGCTCCTCCGACTCGCCCGAGGCCTAGGCCACCGCGCGTTACTTGGCTGGACCTGCTCCTACCGACCCCACTCGGTGGACATGGGGTTGTACAACGGCCATGTACAGTACACATGGAAGCTTGTTTTAGAAGATTATTTCTAGCCATTGGAAATGGATTATATATAAATACCAAGCATTCATTTTAGAACTACAGATCGCTAAGAATTACAAGAATCGCAGAAATTTCTCTTGACCTAATTTTACAAATTGTGAATGGCTGAACTTCTCTTCCGATCTACTATTCTCGAAAACACAACCCGACGACTTCGAAGTTCGCGATCAGCGATTCCTTACAAGAAGAGATTCGACAAGATCACTGCTTTCAGTTTCCTCAAAGGTGTTTTTGATCTAGTCGGATTCCAAGTTTTTAAATCAAGGTTTTCAAGATTTCAAGGCTTCTCTTTCAACCTTATTTCAAGATCTAATCTCCGAGAAGGAAGAAGATTTAATCCAATCAGATTTGAAGAAGAAGATTGTTCTCAATCTAGAAAGTTGTGCAAATCAAATTTTCTTATTGTAGGAAGTTTCTACTTCCGAGTTTGTAGATCCGTGTTTTTGGATCGAGTTATAGGAGAGTTTGTTCTCCGAGTTATAGGAGAGGTTGTTCTCCGAGTTGTAGGAGCATTGTCTCCGAGTTGTAGGAGTTGAGTCTCCGAGGTGTAAGTTTATGATAATCTGAGTTTATGTGAAGTAGCTGTGTCTAGCCCGGAGTGCTAGATAGGCGAGGCGGGACAATGCGCGTAACCATCTTGGGGAACCACTATAAATCCTGTGTCTGTGTTGTGCTTCTTTGTGCTTGTTTTTATCAAAAATTTTATTCCATAAAAAGACACAGAACTCACTTATTCACCCTCATCTAGGTGATTTAGGTGAATTAGTTGTCAAGTCAAGCACAAAATTTTCTGTCATGGACAAAAGCAAGGATATGTGCCCCATGAGGCTGCCTGTCTGTTCTAAGGAAAACTTCTCCATGTGGAAGGAAAGAGTCAGGTTCTTCATGGAAGCTGCAGATCTCAAAAATTTTCAGATTATTGAAGAAGGTCCTCATATGCCCATGACTTCTTCAACCATCAACCCAACTCTGATGATTCCTAAGAAGATGTTGGATCTAACCAAAGATGAGATTGCACTTGTCTCTCTGGATAAGAAAGCAAAAAACATTATTGCAAGTGATGTGGAGACTCAATGTTGCAGAATCTAATCCAATGCAAGTCAGCCAAAGAAATGCGGACCTCTCTAATTATCCTCATGGAAGGTATAAAGGAGGTTAGGGATGACCAAAAATCCCTTCTCAATCAGGAGTACGAAGCTTTCAAACAAGACAAAAGAGACTCCATAGCCAAATGCTATGAGACATTCTTCAGGATTACAAAAGGGCTAAGGAATTACATTCGCAAGTTTACAAACGGTGAACTTAACGATAAATTCCTGAGATCCTTGACGAAAGAATGAGATAACAAAGTTTGTGTAATAAGGGAGTTTGGTAGACTTGCCGACACTGATCCTCAGAATCTGTTTGAGAAGTTGTTTTCCTATGAGCTTCAAATGAACACGAGAAAAGATGAAGAAAAAGGAAGCATATCCTCAACCAGAGAAAGGTCAGTGGCCCTCAAGGCTGAAGGGTCAAGGAAGACTAGAGTTATATCACTTGCTAGAACACAAACCTCATGTGATTAGGAAGACTCAGAGCCAAACACCTCATGCTTTGAAATGTCAGATAGAGAGTTCTCTTTACTCTCCAAAATATTCAAGAAGATGCTTAGTAAGATGAGGCAAATGAGAAATCAGCCCTCATTATCTAATTATAGGAGATCACGTGGTGATGGTGATCACTATAAGAAAAGCTACAACAACAACGATAGGTATAACTCTAAACCGAACAAACATATTTCAACTAACATCGTGTGCTACTATTGCAAAAAGCCATGACACATGATTACCGATTGCCCACACAAAAAGAAGGAAGGAACCATAAGAAAAGAGAAGAAATCCTTCCTCGGGAAGAAGGAAGAAAAGAGCTTTATAGCATAGAAGTCAAAGACTTTGAGCGACAACGACTCAGACGAGTCAAGCTCAGATGAGGAAGCCTACTTTGGGCTCATGACACATACTGACGAGGATGAAGGCAACTCCCAGTACAATGGGAAGATTCTCACACACCGCTCTCTGAGTCGGATACTGCCCGGATGATCATGAAGACTATTATTCCGGGGAGGAGTCGGATTTATTGGCTCAATATAAGGTGTTGAGAATTGTGCCCTTCAATGTTCCTTATGATTTGAAGAGGAATCACCAATCATGCTAAGAGACATAATGTATTTGCTGTATGCTTGAGTTATTGTCCTTGATTGGACAGGTAAACAGGAAGAGGAAGCTAGAAGTCAGTAAATTTGACTAAGGCATAACCGCTGAGATAGCTGAGACAACTGAGAAGAATGTCTTAGTAGAACCGCTGAGATAGCTGAGAAGCTCAACACATATCGTTGAGAGAAGTGTTGGTCTCAGCTAAACTGTTGAGACAGAAGACTGTCTCAACCGTGGAGAAGAAATTGCTGAGACAGTTGAGAAAGAACCGCTGAGACAAAGCCAACAGAAATCTTCTAAGTCCAGAAAGCGGAGTTCGTCGAGCTTAACTCACAGATCATTGAGCTCAGGTTAAAGGTTGAAGATTCAGAGTTCATCAACCTGAGACCGCCTTTCGTCGAGCTCAAGTTGAAGGTTGAAGATTCAAAGTTCGTCGAGCTCAGCTCACAGATCGTCGAGCTCAGGTTAAAGGTTGAAGATTCAGCGTTTGTCGAGCTCAGCTCACAGATCGTCGAGCTCAGGTTAAAGGCTGAAGATTCAGAGTTCATCGACCTGAGCCCGCCTTTCGTCGAGCTCAAGTTAAAGTTGAAGATTCTGAAGTTCGTCGAGCTCAACACAGAGTTCGTCGATCTCAGATCGATGATCGTCGAGCCCAGTCCAAATACTTCATGCCGTTGCGGGAAAGCTACAGTAGCGCCGGAAGCTACTGTTTGTCTTCTTCTAAGGGAGGCGCCGCTCACCATATTTGACTGGGCCCACATTCAAATTGTGTTGTAGATTCAAATCAACAGATATTAAAGGAAGAGAAGAAAAGAAGATTAGGGTTAACGAAAAACGAACGGAAGTAGAAAATGAAAAGGGGCGGCTGGACTTCATCTTCTTCGACAAGCTTGACTGCAAAGTCCAGCAGTGAAAGCTAGAAGGAAAAGATAGCTGAAGCTTCTTCCAGTTCAGCAGGATTGTTCCTTGAAGAACAAGTGGGTTGATTCAATCTATCAGCAATAGAAGATAGCTGTATGAAGGGGTGTAAGACTTCAACAACAGATAGCTTCTCACTTGTGTAACAAAGAAGGAGTTGGTTGTAGAAGAAGACTCATCTCTTCTACAGCAAGTGGGCTGGACTGATATCTGCTCATTCCAGCAAGTTAGACTCAGAGATTTATCTCTGAGTCAATATTTCAATTTTACTTGATTATTTTATGTAGGATTCGATTTATCTGAATCTGAGTGTAGGGAACTTTGTGCCTGAGTGGTAGGTGACTAATTAGGCACTGAGATAGGTGCCCTACTAGGGGTACTGAGGTAGGATCCAAGTGTGGATCTGAGCTGTAGGGCTTAAGTGCCTGGGGTAGGAGAGTGCTGCTCTCTGAGGTAGGATCCAAGTGTGGATCTGAGGTAGGGCTGTCCTCCCAACCTGAGTGTAGGGCCTAGTGCCTGAGGTAGGTGACTGGTGAGTCACTGAGCTATAGGTGACAAGTGTGTCACTGAGTTGTAGGCCTTGGAGAAGGCTGAGCTGTAGGTGCCTGGAAGGACACTGAGGTAGGTACATAGATAGGTACTGATCTGTAGGAGTGCTGCAACACTCTAAGAGTAGGGTTATGTGCTTGAAGTTTTAGGGCTGAGAAGCCTGAGTTGTAGGCCTTAGAAATAAGGTTGAGAAAGGTGGTCAGTGGACCACTAATCTGTAGGAGCACTACAGAGCTCTGAGGTAGGAACCTTTGTGGTTTTGAGTTTGGATTCTGAAAAGAATCTGTGTGTAAGGCTGAGAGCCTGAGGTGTAAGCTCTGAGGAGCGTATTGGTGGTGTTTGTTCCTAGTCCAACAAATCAGTTGGATAGGTGGGAGGGAAAGTGGATGTACCCAATTGGGGAACCCCTATAAATACTTGTGTGCTTGTTGTGTTGCTTGTTTCTTTCTTGTATTGCAGGTAATTAGGACAAGCTCTAGATCACCAAACTTATAAACAACAAAAAGGCTTAAGTAATTTCAAAGACCTATTCACCCCCCTCTAGGTGACTAGCTAACTCTTAAGTAATAACTTTCAAGTGGTATCAGAGGGAGATTACTCAAAAAGTATTTAACAATCTGAGCATACCTCCAAGGTTAGCTAAAAGATATAATCATGGGGTCAGGAATGAACTATAAGGAGCTAGGGGCCATGAAACTGCCAATCTGCAGGAAGGAAGGATTTGGCCTCTAGAAGCAAATGGTCAGATTATTCATGGAAGAATCCGATCCTAGGATCTATGTAACAGTAGTGGAAGGTCATTTTGTCCCCACAAAGGCTTCCACCATAGATCCAACAGTGAGAGTGCCTAAGGCATATACAGAGATGGATAAAGATGAGGTGATTCTGTCTACCATGGACAAAAGGGCACAAAATATCATAGTTAGTGTCATTGATGACTCAACCTTCCAGAATCTAGTACACTGCAAGAACTCTAAGGAAATGTGGGACACACTTGTGGTCTACATAAAAGGCTCTGAGGAAGTTAGAGATGATATGAAGTCCATGCTCAACCAAGAGTATGAGGCTTTCAGACAAAGAAAATCTGAAAAGGTTGGTTACTGCTTTGAGAGGTTCTTTAGGACAGTCAATGAACTAAGAATATATGGTAGGGTCTTCAGCAACTATGAGCTAAATGACAAGTTCCTCAGATCTCTCACTAGAGACTGAGATACCAAGATTTGTGCCATTAGGGAAATGGCTAAGTTGGCAGACACTCCTCCACCAATACTCTTTGGAAAGCTGCTGTCCTATGAAATGCAACTGGCTGCTAGACAAGAAGAGGAGAAGGAAAGTCAATCCAAGACCAAGGATAAGACAGTGGCCCTCAATGCAGATGCCCTAAGAAGAAGTAGAAGAAAGACTCCTCAGAATTGTCTGAGAATAATTCCTCAGAAAACCACATGTCTGATGAAGAGTTTGCAGTCTTCTTCAGGAAGCTTTAGAAGTTCATAAAAAATAAGCACTGGGAGAACATACCATCATTATCATCCCATCACAAGAGGTCCTCCAAGAAGGACAGGTATGGTACTAAATCTAATAAATAGATTTCATCTAAAGTCATATGTTATTTTTGCAGCAAGGCTGGACATGTCATTGCTGCTGCCCAGTCAGGAACAAGGAAGAGGATGATAAAAAGAATCATCACCATCACCACAAGGACAAGAAGGAGAAGTCCTCTGTGGCTAAGAAAGTGAGAATCTGGACAAATTCTTCCTCCTCAGAATCTGAAGATGAAGAGGAAGAAGCCTATATAGGGATGATATCTGTTGCTGCAGATCCAGAAGAAGAAGAGGAATATCCTGCTGCCAGGATAGGAATCAGAGCCCCTCTATCACACTCAAACAGTGACAATGAGGAGGATGAAGAAGACTATAGATGGTAGGGGCTGATTGCAATATCTGAAGAGGAAAGAAGTCAGGCAGATTCAGAATCAATCAAGGTACAACCTCTCCCCATTCCTTCATCTTCCTCTGAGTATGAAACCAGTCCAAACACTGATGCATCTTCATCCTATGATGAAGATTGCTCAGACTCTGAGACTGATGTCAATCAATTGATTGATAAGTATGGACTACTCCTAGATGCTCTAAGGAAGAGCAGAAATCTTGCCAAAAGGCAATCAAAGGAGATTGAAGTCCTGAAGCCTTATAAAACACTCTATAACAATAAATATATTGAGTTTTATATGAAGAATCAAGAGGTGTCTGAACTCAAGAAAATTCTTGAGTGTCAGACCAAGCTTCTAGAAGAGAAGAATAAGCATATCAGATATCTGGAACAAAAGTTCACAGAGAAATTGGGGATTGTGATTAACCCTTCTCAGTCACAGGGTCATTTGCCAAAAGCTGTAACTTGCCAAGTCCCTGGGAAGCTGGGTATTAATCACATTAATCATCAATTCAAATCTTAATTCCCTAATAAGTTGACAGTATTTCAAAAGGTGAATTTACCTTCTAAAACTGTCAAGTTTGCACCTCCCAATGAGGATCAATCAATTGTGTGCTCTACCAGTGGGGTAAAGACACATGATCTCAAAAGGTATGGTTTTGTCCACTCCAACATAAAGCTCAGGATAAGCTCTTTAGATTTGGATCCAAATATCCTGTATCTAAAGAGATGAGAGAGACCACTAGATGACAGGCTCCAAAAATACAATTGGACCATCCAGGACCAGCTGTATTTAGTTCCTCAACACCTTCATTCAGGAAGAAGGAAGCCACATCATTCAATGCTTTTCCAGCAAAATCTGAAGCTGCTCACATCTCTCAGGGACAACAATTCTGTGTTGTCCTGAAGAGAAGATACAACATTCATCAATGTTGGTGTTGTGGGAAGGTTGGCCACTTTGCCATTGATTGTTGGCACAACCTGAATGTGGCTGGTGGACAGAAAGGTGCTCAGTCCAGGCAGAGAGTTGGGCTAAAATTTTATAATGCTAACAAGAACCTAGGACCCAACTATTGTTGGGTGCTTAAGGGTAAATGAATTTTTTTACAGGATAGTCCAAGTACCTGTCTAAATAAGACTTGGTACTTGGACAATGGATTGTCTAGGAAAATGTCTGGGATAGGATGATTGCTCAAGGAACATGCTCCATGTAAGGAAATAAACAAAGATTGAGGCTGTCAAGAGTATAATCCTCAAAAGCTAGAGGCAATAAGCCTCAAGGTAAGTCTCTCTCTTCTGTTAAGAGACTAAGTCTACATATTCATGAAGCAAGTTAGAGGTTCTTAGGATAAAACTAATCAAGCGCACCAGTTAGATAACAATGATTCAATTATTCTTCATAAATACCTATATTGTTAACTTATGTAGTCTTTTCTCTCAAGCCCAATTAACACATAAATCAGTGAATTATAAGGTTACCAATAAAATTGACTTACTAACATGTTAGGTCTCCATCATACTTAGAATTGATAAAATATCTGTATAATGGTGTGACAAATAAAATTGAACATCCAGAGAGTAAGGGAAGCTATAAATTAATCAGGCACTATGTGCCATGTATCATAACAAAAATCGTAGAGCAAGCCATAAAGTCTAAAATTTTTTTAATTGGCTAGTCAAATGAAAAAGGTAATTATACTTTTCCATTACATATATAAAGGCGACAAGAAACGAAAATCCACATCGCTCTCAAAAGCCTTAAGCCCAGCCGTCGAGATCGAAACCTTCTCAGCGTCTTGCCGCACTGACTCGATGGCGCCAAAGATCTCAAAGGAGCTTCAAGAGGGCTATGAAGTTGTGAGGAATGGATTCAATCATGCCTCGCCAGAGATTAAGGAAGTGTTGAGGATGATTGAGACCGCGGGTTTGGAGTACGCCCTTTCTGAACCCTCAACCATTCTTAGAGAAGAGGTAGTGGAGTTCTTCTCCAACGTCAAGGTGTTGTCCTCTCAAAACTCACTGAAATCTAAGATTGGGAACTTCAAGATTAAGATAAATCCAAAGAGACTAGGCAAAGCCCTTCATCTACCCTCTATCAACCTAGCGAGGAAAAAGAACCTACCATCATGGATAGAGACAATGCTCTCAAGTGGTGTGAATACAGTGAGGCCAAATCCGGATCTCTTAAGAAGAAATTCTTCAATCAGAGAGGCAAACTGCTGGCAAATATAGTAGGGAATGCCCTCATCTGCAAACCTGGATCACATGACACAATCTCCAGGTCAATGTTTGATGTCATGACCAGGATAATCTTCAGTAAGCAGACTTCTTGGTCATCAAACATCTACAAGAGAATAGTAGACTTCCTACACACTCCAAACATGGGCATAATTCTTTCCTTATACCTAGTAAATACCTACCCAGATACATTCAAGCAGGAGCAAGGAGTGAAGATTCACTACCTAAAAGAATGGACATAAAAACTCTGAACAGATTCACTAGGGTCCTACCAATGAGCCAACCTTCAGCAATAAAGAACTCCTCTAAGGACACAAGGAAGAGACCTACTGAGGAGGAAAGAACTGCCAGCTCTGAACCAGAACCTGGAACCTCCTCTCCACCTGATGTTGGTCTACAAGTTGACTTATTACTTAATCAAACCTCTGCAAACTTTCAACTCCAAGTTAGTGATATGCATGTTGATAAAATTCATGCAAGTCCTAAGTTAGGACAAGTGTCAAAGAATGCCACTTAAGAAGAGGTTACTGCAGAAGATGAGGCAGACATGGATGATACTAATAATGTAGCAGTAGTTGAAGTCATCTCTGCTGCAGAAGATAACAGTGAGCCTGCTGAGACATTAGATTCTTATCTTGATAAGTCAAGACCAGAAAAGAATGCTTAGTCTCAGAGATGAAGTCCAATCCTTGAAGGAGGAACTCTTGACCTCTACTAAACAAGAACGTATGAAAGAGAAAGTCATCGCTGAATTAGAAGAAAAGTGTTTAGCTGAGAAGAAGCTTGTAGCAAGCTTCTCGAAGCCCAACACTGTCCTTCCTCTTATCGATGGATTTTCTTCTCCCAAGAAGAGTAGTGGAGTGGGAAACAAATCCGTTAAGGGTAAAGGGAAGACTGTGCAAAGTCAAAGCACCTTCAAGAATGTAATCTTTCCTACAAACAAGTATGACTTGAGGCATCCTAAAGTCACTTTACTAGGCTGACATATGTTGAACCTAACAAAAACTACCGATGATGGAGCTGCCCTAGAGATTTCAAAACAAGTGCTCTAAAAGCTCCTCACGAAGAAATCATTTATATGGATTATGGTCCTTATGTTCATGGACCGAGTGCTAAGAAAGCACCAAAGGCAAAACCTACTGTTGAAAAGCAACTTGAGAAGAAGAAGCCATGTGTTTGCTGCTCTCATGAGGCTTCAACTTCGAAGTCAGTAGCTCCTGCAAGACCTCTCGTTCAAAAGGTAAAGTAGGTGAATAAAAGAAGATACAACAAGTTTTACTGTTGGTATTGTGGCAAGGTTGGTCACTTTGCCACCGACTGTTAGTTTAATCCCAAGAATTATAGAACTCCACAAGTTAACACTGCTAGAATGACCACTCATAATGTTAACACTCTTATTGGTGTTCAGCTAACCAAGAGACAAGGACCCAACCCTGTTTGGGTTCCTAGGGGAAATTAGTTTGTAAATGCAGGTATGTCCAATGGCTAATAAAATGCCTATTTGGTATTTGGACAGAGGATGCTCTCGACATATGACTGGGACAAGAATCCTACTTCAAGAGTATACCCCAGTTTAGGATGACCCAAAAGTTATTTTTGACGGTTCAGACAGGGGAATCATAAAAGGCTACATTATGATTTCTAACGGTATAGTCTCTTTCACAGACGTGGTGTTTGTTAAGGGATTACAACATAATCTCATTAACATAAGTCAATTATGTGACAAAAGCTATATGGTAGAGTTCTACTAGGATAAGTGCCAGATAAAGTCGTCTGATAGCTCAGAAACTATTTTAATAGACACTCAGAGTAGAAATATTTTCTGATTAAATTTTCTTTGCTTAAACTCTTCTACACCAGTGTGTTTTTTAGCAAAAGATAGTGCGTCTCACTATGACCAATGACACAAGAGATTAACACATATTAATTTCAAAACTCTTAATGTATTATTTTCTCACAACTTAGTGTGTGATGCCCCCACTATTAAGTGTGTTAAAGAGAGATTTTGTCACTCATGGCAAATGACAAACAGACAAGGGCTAGCTTTAAGTGCATTGTGGGCATAGATTCTACCAGATGCTCCATATGGTCTTATTTGGTCCCTTGTAAGTTCGTAGTTTAGGAGGTAAAACTTACACGTTGGTTATTGTTGATGATTACTCACGATTTACATGAGTGTTCTTTCTGAAACACAAGTCAGATATATATTACTACTTCACTAATTTTGTTAGACAAATTCAGAAAGAATTGAACTGCTCTATAGTCAAAATCAGAAGTGACCATAGAACAAAATTTGAATCTGGTGCAATGACAAAATTCTGTGAAAGTTTAGGTATCTTTCTTGAGTTTTTCTTTCCTCGCACTCAACAATAAAATGGAGTCACTGAGAGAAAGAATAGAACTCTCATAGAGGTATGCATAACTATGTTGAATGATTCTTCTTTACCAGAGTATTTCTTGGCAGAGGCCGTCAACACTACTTGCTATGTGCAAAACAGAGCACTCATAAACAAGAATCACCATAAGACACCTTATGAATTATTGAAGGGCAAGAAATCAACTGTCTTATTTTAGAATCTTTGGTAACAAATACTTTGTACTTAATAATGAGAAATATTACAAAACTAAGTTTAGTGAAAATTATTTTAAAAATATTTTTGTAGGCTATAATAGTCATAGTAAGGCTTATAGGATTTTCAAAAAGAAAATCCTGGTGGTAGAAGAAACTTTTAATGTTGTATTTGATGAGACGAGCATGCTTCATAGCAGCTCCTCTAGTGTATTTATTGAAGATGCAGATACAAAGTTAAAAGAGCCAAGCTTGGAAGAAAAAGGAAAGGAATATGCTCCAAGCACAATCGAAGTCAACACTCCAAGCTTGGTGGAAGAAGATGAAAGTGAGTGTAAGATCTACCTTTACTCTAGAGGAGGGGAGGGGTGAATAGAGTATTTTAAAATAATTTACAATTTAAAACTGTAAAGCAGTGGAAGTCTTGATTTATGTATATGTGTAAGGTGCTTGCAAAAAGAAAAACTAAGAAGCAAGAAATAAGAAATCACAGCACACAACAAAAATAAAACACAGCAAGCCAGATGACACAAGGAGCTATAGTGGTTCCCCAACAACCTGAGTACATCCACTCTTCTACCACCCTAGGTAGGAATCCATTGCAGGAATAGTTGATCAGGTGTCCTGAGCACCAATGAGCTTTTGATAAAGTGCTCAAAAACCAAACCTAGATTTTTTGATAAGGTGTCTTGCCACCACTGAGTTTTGACAAGGTCTCAGAAACCAGCTACAAAACTTTTGAAGGGAGTTTTGAGAAACCCTTTTACAGAAGGAATAAAGAAAAACAAAAAGGTTGAGTTGATCTTCTCTGTCAATAATCTGAGAGAAGACAAGTGGAAGATATTATCAAAGCTCCCCCTTAGATCTGTAAGGGTTCAAGAAGATGAGCTTTGCTTAGGGTGATAGGCCTTCAGTTGCTTCAGATCTCCAGCAATAGATGATTTCAGCAGATGCTGAAATGTGTGATGTCTGGAGTTCTTGATGAAGAAGCTTTTGAACACTTGATGCTTGAAGGAGTAGAATAACAGATGATCTCCTTCACAGTAATGTTCCTTGTGTTCTTGAAGAATTCTGACTCAGTAATTCTGTAAACTTTTGTCTACCGAGTCTATTCCCAGAAGATGAATTCTTGATGAATAATTTTCTTGTTCTCTCTTCTGTATTCTTTTTCAAATCTTGTCAGTTCTCTATATTCATAATGATTCTCTAGGGAGTATATTAGATTTTGACTTCTAGATAGCCGTTAATTAGTCATAAATGACTACCTTAACTGATATCTGCCTATGGAGGAAAGTCCTTAAGAAACATTCCAATTTGTCTTCCTTTAAACTTGCTCCAGATTGATTGAAACGGCTACAAAATCCTTTGTCATAAATGCTGAAAATAAGTCTAAATGAATTCCATAACTGTCCTGAATTTGAATTCTGAAATCGTCGATCTCTTCCGAAAAGCGTCGATCTGAGCTCGACTTTCGTCGACCTGAGCTCAGAGACTGAAGCTATACTGAAAACAGAAATCGTCGAACTGAGCTCTATGATCATCGAACTGAGCTCAGAGATTTGGAAAACAACTAGAGACAGAACGTCGACCTGAGCTCGAAGATCGTCGAACGGAGTTCGACGACTCGTCGACCTGAGCTCGACAAAAATTGTCTTGGTCCTCAGCACTGAATCCTGATCTTTAGAAGGTCTTGAGGGCAGCTTTCAAACCTAAGTACTAACCCTAAGACTCATTCTAATTGACCTATCAGACTATACAGCAAGGTCAAAACAAATTCCTAAGCACATAGTGATCCTTACCCAAATTAGTAATAGGGTGTTCCAACAATCTCTCCCTATTTGGATTAGGATTACTATTTACATGACAGAATATGAAATAACAAGCATACATCAGAATTAAAAAAACAGAAACAACAATGCAGATAACACATGTTGAGCATTGCAGAATCACAACAAGAATCACCGATTCAGTCAGAAATAGATATAAGTATCAGCTTACTCAATTTACTCATTGCCCTTTTTGAAAAGAATTTCTCTATTGGGATTGAGGGATTCCTTTTTGGATCTTCTATCATCATCTGCAGCTAAGGAGATTTGAGATTTTGGCCTTAGAACAACAGCCTCAGGATGCAGCTTCATGTAGCTTTTAGGATCAAAGAATTTTCTGGAAGCATATCTTTCTAATTCTTTCTTTCTCTATTCTGATAGTGTTGTGATGTTGGAGGAATCTCTGCCTTGCTCTTTTGCTTTTTTGATCTGATCTAATGCTGCAAGTTCTTTCATTCTGGCTGTCCATGATAGTGGATTGTTCTCAGGGTCTTCAAATGGAACTGGAGGTTCATATCTGTTTAATTCCACTGAGTCAGAAGGAGGAGCTCTAGTGACAACTATATCTTTCATCTTGTAAGGGAAAGGACCAGATGTAGAATCAGTAGGGCCTTGTCCTTCCCTTTGATATGGGTGTTGTCTAGCTTGATTTCTGGAATGAGTCCTGTAATCTCTCGTCTGCCTCTTGACTGACCTCTCCTTGACTGATATTCTCTTTGCTGTTGGCCTCTTGGTTGATATCTATCTTGAGACTGGTAAGGGCTTGGCCTAGCAGTAGAAGAAGACTGAAAAGCTGAACCTCCACCAGATCCTGAATCTGGAGGAGGAGGAGGATGGAATTGGGAAGATCCCTTTTCATACTTATCAAGTTTTCTCCTTTTCTTCATGGCCTTAAGTTGATTTCTGGAATATTGCATCCAAGGCTCAGAAATTGGACAGTCATGAAGAATGTAATAAGGTATATCATTGTCATCTTTTACTTTTTCTGGAGGAACTTTTTTCAGTGCCTTGCATCTTGCTTTCCTCTTCCTTACAATAGTTGCAGAGGAGTCATCAGAATCAGTATGGAGTTGGTCACTGTATGAACTTTGAGGATTATCATAAAGCTCATCAATCCTTTGAATATATTTTTCCTGTTGTTTGGTTTGTTCAGCAACAGTGATGGAAGCAGCACTCATAGATATAGCAGTAGCAGCAACAGGCTTAGCAGGAGCAGAAATACTATCAGTAGCAGCAAGCTCAATAGGAGAATCAAAAACTATCTCATCAGAAACTGTATCAGCAATTGTATCAGCAGCAGCAGGAACATCACTAACAGCAGGCAATACATCAATTTCAGCAGACTCAACAATTTCATCAGCAACTATATCAGTAGCAGTAGCAGCACAAACATAAACAATAATTTCCTCAGCCTTAAGAGAATTGATATAAGAAGCAATTAGGCTGGGATCACAGCAAGCAACAGGCACAATGGCCTTAGTCAGATCTTCAACTTCCTGAGCTGGTGGACAGCTGAAGTGAAGAGAATCAAAAACTGATAACAATGACTTGAAGTCAACTATTATTACTGGTGCTGGAGCTGGAGCTTGCACTTCTGGAGTCTCTGAAGCAGGCATTAACTCTTCTTCATATGACATCTCCCCCTGCCTTGATTTAGTTGGAACTGGATCAAGGCACCCCATAGAAGGGATTGCCTGTGGAGGGGAAATAGAGGATAGCCTGGCAGACAACTCCTTGATGGATTTCAGAAGTGGAGCCAGGGAGGTCTCTAGCAGGGCTACTAGCCTGGGAGCCAGCATCCCATAAAGCCTGTCTGCTAGGGAAGGAATATCTACTTGCTCAAGTGAGACTTGAGTAGAGGTAGAGGTTAGAGAGACAGAGATAGATGGTGAAGGAGCTGTAGAAGTAGTGATAGAAGTGGTGGATGGTAGGATGGATGGTTGAGAGATTGGAATTGTGGAGATGGAAGATATTGGTGTGGAGATGGAGGATATGGTAGTAGAAGTGGATGGAATGAATGATGGTTGGGAAATAATATCATGAAGTAGTTGTTGATAGGATGTGGTGGATGATGGAAGCTCAGTAGGTGAGGAAGGGGAATCATCCATAAAGGAATCTTCCATGAGATTGAAGGATGGTATGGTGGTGTCTAGGTCAAGAGGTGGATAAAAGTGTAGGGGGTGGAATTGGTCTTCTGTGTCTGGAGGTTAAAATGAAATGGTTATGGGGGAAGAGATAGAGATGGTGATGGTGGATGAGGTGATGGTTGAAGGAACAATTGGAGAAGGTGAAGAAGAGGAGGAGGAAGACAAATCTTCCATGAGGGCAGTTGCCTGAGGGGAAGAGGCTGCAACAGTCCTTGTGCCTGAAGAAGCAGTAGTACTGATTGGCTTAACAGTCTGCCTGTCTCATTTGCCAAAGAGGGCACAGGTAAGCCTCTTGGAGGCATTAATATGCATGCCAGAGGACACCAGCAGCTGAGGGCACCTGTTGTTCAAGAACAACCCTAAGATCCTCCCAAAATTAAAAAAAAGCCTTTGTTCACTTCTTCTTAATCAGCTCAAAGAAAATTTCTCCCCGGTTTAAGTGCTTCTTATCAACTAGTGCACCCATCAAGCAGAATTGATACCTGGAAATGGTATCATGGGCAGAATGTTTGGCTAGCAGGACCTTGCCCACAACATCTGTAAGGAATCTGTACTCAACAGACAGATTCTTTTTCAGCAGCTTGTTAGGGTTTGCTGCAGAATGCCCCATTCTATCTAACATCATCTCAAATTCCTCTCCAGACAAATCAACAGAATCTTGTCTTGAACTTAACTGAAAAACCTCTGTAAGCAGGGCAGGTGTTAGAAGTACCTGTGTTCCTGCTATTGTACCGACCACTGTGGTTGAATCCATGTTCTGTACAGTATATACCCACTCTTTTATCTCATCGGCTGCCAACTTTATTCTTGTAGACATAATCAGGGCCAATTGCTGTTCCTTGAAAAGTTCCAGTATATCCTTGAATATTTGATCGCTGCCGTCAAAGGAATGCACGTCTATATAAAAACCTATGTCGAATTTCATTTTGGCGAGGGCGGCAACAGACACTGCCATTGTATACCTGCAAAAATGAAACAAACACGACCAAGTGTAGAGAGGTTTGGAGTGAAATAAAAAGCTTCTGTAGAGAGTATGAAAGCGCAAAAGAGAACGACGACCGAAAAATGAGTTTTATATTAGGGTTCGACGCTAGAAAGGAAAGATCGTTGAACTCTGTTCGACGATCTGGGCTTCTAAAGGAATCTGAAGAGTTTTCAATAACGTCGATCTCCGTTCGACGATATTGGAGAGCGTCGATCTCCGATCGACGATCTTTGACCAGAAGAAGATAGCCTAGCGCTATCTGAAAGCGCTGAACTTCGGTCGACGTTTTGAGAAAGCGTCGATCTCCGTTCGACGATCTTTGTTAAAATTGTCGAGCGCAGTTTAGAGACAAAAAAATAGCCTACAGACACTAGAAAAATCAAGTTTTTAGTCTAGTCTTGGTCTGTTTTTAGAGTTTTAAAATCTTGGGTTTTATTTTAAACATCCTCCATCTAACATTCCTAGTTGATTTAGGAAGAAGGTATGTTTCTTTTCATCCAAAGGTTTGGTGAAAATATCTCCCCTTTGCAAATCAGTTGAGATATATTGAATTTCAATTTTATTTTTCTCAACATTGTCTCGTAAGAAGTTATGCCTAATCTCTATATGTTTTGTCCTACTATGGAGGACTGGATTTTGTGCTATAGAAATAGCACTGGTGTTATCACAAAGAATTTAAGACCTTTCTAAGTTGTAGCCATAGTCTAGGAGCTGGTTTTGAATCCACAAAATCTGTGAGCAACAACTACCTGCTGCCATATATTCAGCTTCAGTAGTTAAAGTGAACACAGATGTTTGTTTCTTGCAGAACCAGGAGACAAGTCTGTCACCAAGGAACTGACAAGTTCCACTGGTGCTTTTCTCGTCTACTCTACATCCAGCATAATCAGCATCTGAAAATCCAATTAATTCAAATCCTGAGTCTTTTGGATACCAGAGACCTAGATTTGGACAACTTTTTACATACCTAAGAATCCTCTTAACTAATGTTAAGTGTGACTCTCTAAGGCTTACTTGAAACCTAGCACATATACATGTAGCAAACATTATATCAGGTATACTAGCTGTAAGGTACAATAGAGAGCCAATCATTGCTCTATATGTGGTATGATCAACATGTTTTCCATGTTCATCAGCATCTAATACAACATTAGTAGGCATAGGTGTTTTCATACAAGATGCTTCAGACATACCAAATTTCTTAACCAGTTCTTTTGCATACTTGGTTTGAGAAATAAATATGCCTTCAACATGTTGTTTGACTTGCAATCCTAGAAAGAAGGAGAGCTCACTCATGCTACTCATTTCAAATTTTGAATGCATTAATTTAGAGAACTTCTTGCACAAATTTGAATCAGTAGATCCAAATATAATATCATCTACATATATTTGCACTAGTAGGGTATGAGACTTATGAGTTCTAATGAAAAGAGTTTGGTCTACTCTACCCCTTATAAAATTATTTTTCAGAAGAAAGCATGCTAAGGTCTCATACCATGCTCTAGGAGCTTGCTTGAGACCATATAATGCTTTATGCAATTTGAAAACATGGTCAGGATAAGTTGAAGAGATAAAACCTGGGGGTTGTCTAATATAGACTTCTTTTTTGATGTCTCCATTGAGAAATACACTCTTCACATCTATTTGGTAGACCTTGAATCCTTTATGAACAGCATAAGCTAGGAATATTCTTATGGCCTCTAACCTTGCAACTGGTGCAAAGATCTGGTCATAGTCTATTCCTTCTTCTTGAGAATATCCTTGAGCAACTAGCCTTGCCTTGTTCCTTACAATGATCCCTTGATCATCCAACTTGTTTCTAAACACCCACTTTGTTCCAACAATGGAGTGATCCTTAGGCCTTGACACTAGTTCCCAAACTTTATTCCTCTCAAATTGATGTAGTTCCTCTTGCATTGCAATGATCCAGTGTGGATCTTGTTCTGCATCTTGAATGGATTAAGGCTCAACTTGAGATAGAAAGCAAGTGTGCATCAGGTTCTGATTGACCTGATTTCTGGTTTGCACACTAGCTGAGATGTTTCCAATCACCTGGGAGATTGGATGATCTGTTGATGTTACTAAATCAATAGGGGGTGTTGATTATTCACCAACCTGTGTTGTTGTTTCCTCTTGTGGAACAACAACTAGCTCTTCTAGATGATGAGCTTCCTCTTCATCATCACTGTTCTCATCCTTTTGCTGGATAGGTGGAGGAGCTACATCTTTTTCTTTAATATGCAATCTGTCCATACTTTCTGAAAGAGAGTGTACCTGCAATGGTTCTATGGTAGAAGTAGACTTCTCCTTATAAAATATGTTAGTCTCATCAAAAGATACATGAATAGATTCTTCAATTTTACGAGTAGATTTATTATAAACCCTATAAGCTTTACTGATCATGGAGCATTCCAGAAACACTCCTTCATCAGCTTTAGCTTGGAATTTTGCTAAGTATTTCTTGTCATTATTGTGAATATAACAAATGTAACCAAAATTTTTGAAATAGTCTACTTTAGGTTTCTTCCCTTTGAGCAATTCATAGGGAGTCTTGCACTTCAGTTTATGTATCAAACTTCTGTTCAACACATAGTTGGATGTGTTCACTGCCTTTGCCCAAAAAGATAGAGGGAGGTGAACATCTGTCAATAATGTAGTAGAAGATTCAATTAGGGTTCTATTTTTTCCTTTCAGCTACCCCATTTTGTTGAGGAGTTCTAGGAGCTGAGAAAGTATGCCTAATCCCTTCACTCTGACAGAACTCTTGCATAAGAAGAGAATCAAACTCTGTCCCATGATCACTTCTGATCAGGGCAATGTGAGTATTGAACTCAATCTGTATGCATTTGAGAAAATCTGTCAAACACTTAAAGTTATCAGACTTCTTCCTCAGAAAGAATACCCAAGTGAATCTAGAGAAGTCATCTACAATCACCAAAGTGTAAGATTTCCCTCCTAAGCTTTGTACTATAATGGGTCCAAAAAGATCCATGTGTAATAGATACAAGATCCTAGGTGAATCACTCTTATTAAGTGACTTAAAACTATTTTTAGTTTGCTTGCCTAACTGACAAGCCCTGCAGAGTCCTTCCTTCTTGTAGGGGCCAGAAGGTAGTCCTCTAACAAGGTTGTCCTTGGATAGCCTAGCAATGGTTCTAAGGTTTAGATGTCCTAGTCTCTTATGCCAAAGATCATTTGGTTTGCAAACTGAATTAAATAAACAGATATTTATATTGGTTGAAAGGAAATCTACAAGATAAATGTTACCTTTCCTTTTACCTGTTAACACTGTTGTGTTATCCTCTGACTTGATCTTGCATAAGGATTTGTTGAATATCACTTGATAGCCTTCATCACAGAGTTGACTGATGCTGATTAGGTTGTGCTTCAGTCCTTCTACATAAGCCACCTTCTTGAATGTGACTGAGCTCATCTGAACAGCACCACATCCTTTTGTTTGACCAAAGTTTTAATCATCAAATATCACTTTGGGTCCAAGTTTGATTTTGAAGGATGTTAGATTCTCCTTGTTCCCTGTCATGTGCTTTGAGCACCCACTATCCAGATACCATTGTTGGTTCATTGCTGGATAGGTCTTCACCTGCACATAAACAATTTATATGTTTTTGACCCAGTTTACCTTGGGTCTAGGTTGATAACCTTTAAACTCAGAAATAAAAGACATCCCTGGCTGACTCTTATATCCTTCAGGATGGTATCTCCTAGGAGGTACTGTCCATTCAGTATACATGTTGAAGATTTGGGATGTAGGACTTCTAGGATTGATCTTAGATTTACCTCTGAAAGATTGTTCAAAGCTCTGAGTTCCGTTCGACGATCGTCGATCTGAGTTCGTCGATCTTGGGTCAGATCGTCGAGCTCCGTTCGAAGATCGACTATGCCAGAGTTCAGAGTTCAGAAGTCGTCGACCTGAGTTCGATGATTCAGCCTGAGATCGTCGAGCTCTTTTCGACGATCGTCGAGCTCTGTTCGACGTTTTCTGTTGAACTTTGTTTTTCTTAGGCAGATCAGGGTTCTTCCTAGCCACCTCTACAACTCCCTTTCCTTTATCTAAAATAAATTTAATTGGAGTTGTTAATACTATAGGTTGGCTGGATGAAGCACCCAAGCCCAGTGTACTATTAAATCTTGAGTTCACTGTACTTGTGATGTCCATCAGTCTGATGCTTCTCCCATTAAGGGATTCTTCAAACTTCTTTGCCTGGGATAGTTTACTTTTCAGTGAAGCTATCTCTTCCCTACAGCATTCTAGCTCCTCAGAAAGTTTGAGGTTATCTGACTTTAAAGTGCTATGTTCAGATAATTCATTTCTGAGAGAGATGATCTCTTTCTCAGACTTTAGCAGGTCTAAACAAAGTGCTTTAAATTCAAATTTAAAGTCCTCTTAATTAAAATCAAAGGAATCTATTACCTGGTCTTCTTCATCTTCATGTTCAGATTCAGATTCTGTATCATGTTCTGCATCAGAATTATGTTGGGAGGCATTGAAAGCCATCATGCAGAACTCCTTCTCTTCAGCATCATCTTCATCATCACTTGAGCTTGATGAAGCCTCTGACTGTTCTTCAGTTTCACTCCAGGTTTCAGCTACAAATCACTTCCTAGTGTGTTTGTTTTTGCTGGAGGAGGATTTGTCATTGTTGTTTCTCCTGGAGTCCTTGTCTTTTCTCCTATCTTTCCTGTCCCTCTTGTCCTTATTCTGATTTTTTGGACAATCAGACACAATGTGGCTTGGTTTCCTGCATCCAAAACAAATGATTTCTTTATTATTGGATTTGTCATACCTTGGCTTCTCATGCCCTCTGGATGACTTCTTTCTGAAATCTTTTCTGGCCATTTTATAGAATCTTTTGGCCAACAAGCTTAAGAGCTCATCATTGCCTGTGATTGTGTCTTCAGGCTGCTCCTCTATAGCTTTGAAAGCTATGGTCTTCTCCTTTCTGATGGCTGGAGAAGCAGTCTTTTGCTCTTCTTCCCTATTCTTGATGAGCAGCTCATAAGATTTGAGCTTGCCCAAAAGAGCCTCCGTGGTGATCTCACTTAGGCTTCTGACATCCTTGATTGGCCAGATTCTTGAGTCCCAAGTGCTGGGGAAGCACATTAGGATTTTATCATTTAGTTCAGTGAGTGAGATCTCCTTGTCCAATGTTCTTAATTCACTTACAATTAGGCTGAGCCTGTTATACATATCAGCAACTGACTCAGTTTCTCCTTTCTTGAAGTTCTCATACTGGGATATGAGATGGGATCTTCTGTCCTTCCTTTCATCAGCAGATCCAGATACAATCTCAGAAAGCTTATCCCATATATCTTTTGCTGAACTGTATTCAGCCACCTTTTGGAATATCTCATCAGACATAGTTTGAGCAAGGATATTCATAGCCTTTGCATCTGCAACTTTCCATTTCTTTATTTCTGCATCTGTTCCTGAGGGAGGTGGAACAACACTTGTACTTGTGATCTCTGGAGGTCTTGGACAAACTGTCAAAATAGAATTAAAGATGTCATCATCAATAGAATTCATGTAAAGCCTAATCCTTGCCTTCCAAAGTGCAAACTTAGAAAGGTTGCACACTGGAGGTCTGGTGCTAGCATAATCTTTGTTTTGTGCCATGGTTTTGTATAAAAATAAATATAATACAAATAATAATAACCCTCTATAGAAGATTTATCTTATCAAGGATCTTTTGGTTCAGGTGTTAGCCTGTTCAACCAATCTGGTTAAGATTGAGTTGTTGAGTAACCAACCTGGCTCTGATACCAATTGAAAGTGAGTGTAAGATCTACCTTTACTTCAGAGGGAGGGTGAATAGAGTATTTTAAAATAATTTACAATTTAAAACTGTAAAGCAGTGGAAGTCTTGATTTATGTATATGTGTAAGGTGCTTGCAAAAAGAAAAACTAAGAAGCAAGAAATAAGAAATCACAGCACACAACAAAAACAAAACACAGCAAGCCAGATGACACAAGGAGCTATAGTAGTTCCCCAACAATCTGGGTACATCCACTCTTCTACCACCCTAGGTAGGAATCCACTGCAGGAATAGTTGATCAGGTGTCCTGGGCACCAATGAGCTTTTGATAAGGTGCTCAAAAACCAAATCTAGATTTTTTGATAAGGTGTCTTGCCACCACTGAGTTTTGACAAGGTCTCAGAAACTAGCCACAAAACTTTTGAAGAGAGTTTTGAGAAACCCTTTTACAAAAGGAATAAAGAAAAACAAAATGGTTGAGTTGATCTTCTCTGTCAATAATCTGAGAGAAGACAAGTGGAAGATGTTGTCAAAGCTCCCCCTGAGATCTGTAAGGGTTCAGGAAGATGAGCTTTGCTTAGGATGATAGGCCTTCAGTTGCTTCAGATCTCCAATAATAGATGATTTCAGCAGATGCTGAAATGTGTGATGTCTGGAGTTCTTGATGAAGAAGCTTTTGAACACTTGATGCTTGAAGGAGTATAATAGTAGATGATCTCCTTCACAGTAATGTTCCTTGTGTTCTTGAAGAATTCTGACTCAGTAATTCTATAAACTTTTGTCCACTGAGTCTATTCCCAAAAGATGAATTCTTGATGAATAATTTTCTTATTCTCTCTTCTGTATTCTTTTTCAAATCTTGTCAGTTCTCTATATTCAGAATGATTCTCTAGGGAGTATATCAGATTTTGACTTCTAGATAGCCGTTAATCAGTCATAAATGACTACCTTAACTGATATCTGCCTCTGGAGGAAAGTTCTTAAGAAACATTCCAATTTGTCTTCCTTGAAACTTGCTCCAGATTGATTGAAACGGCTACAAAATCTTTTGTTCATAAATGCTGAAAATAAGTCTGAATGAATTCCATAACTGTCCTGAATTTGAATCCTGAAATCGTCGATCTCTTCAGAAAAGCGTCGATCTGAGCTCGACTATCGTCGACCTGAGCTCAGAGACTGAAGCTATACTGAAAACAGAAATCGTTGAACTGAGCTCTACGATCGTCGAACAGAGCTCAGAGATTTGGAAAACAACTAGAGACAGAACGTCGACCTGAGCTCAAAGATCGTCGACCTGAGCTCGACGAAAATTGTCTTGGTCTTCAGCACTGAATCCTGATCTTTAGAAGGTCTTGAGGGCAGCTTTCAAACCTAAGTACTATTCCTAAGACTCATTCTAATTGACCTACTAGACTATATAACAAGGTCAAAACAAATTCCTAAGCACATAGTGATCCTTACCCAAATTAGTAATAGGGTATTCCAATAGAAGAACTTCAAGATGAAGAGCTCCATCAAATTGAAGAAGAAGCACCAGAAGTAGTAGAATCTCCTGGTGACATAGAGGATGCAATGAATCTAGTGATCAGATACTCAAGAGATCATCCAGCTGATCAGATCATTGGAGATCCTCGTGATGGAGTAAGAATAAGAAGATGTACAGTTAATGAAATTTTGCACTTAAGTTTCCTTCCACAGATTGAGCTAAAGAAATTTGAAGAAGCAAATAGAGACGCTTCATGGATTATTGCAATGGAAGAAGAGCTTAATCAATTCAAAAGATGTAAAGTTTGGGAGCTGGTACCAAGATCCAAAGGACACAATATGATCGGGGCAAAATGAGTCTTTAGAAACAAGTTGGATGAAGATGGCGTAATCATAAAAAACAAAGCCATACTTATAGCCAAATGGTACGAACAAGAAGAAGGGATCGACTTCGATCAAACTTTTTCTCCAGTTGCCAGACTCGAAGCGATATGGTTGTTCCTTGCATACGCTGCTCATAAAGGGTTCAAGGTTTATCAAATGGATGTGAAGTTAACCTTCCTTAATGGTAATTTAAAAGAAGAAGTATATGTGGAACAACCCCCAGGTTTTGTGGATTCTTTATTCCCGATTATGTTTATTTTCTTTCCAAGTTTATATGGTCTTAAACAAGATCCTCGAGCTTGGTATGAGACGCTATCTAACTTTCTTCTTGAGAATAAGTTCAGAAAGGGAAAGATAGATAAGACATTATTTCTTAGGGTAGTTAAAGACAAGATTTTGCTAGTGCAAATCTATGTCGATGACATTATCTTTGGATCTACAGACGATAACCTTTGTAAAAAGTTTTCTAACTTGATGTAAGAGAAATTTGAAATGAGCAGCATGAGAGAACTGAAGTATTTCTTAGGACTTCTTGCGAAACAATTTGAAGATGGAATTTTCATCTCTCAGACAAAGTTCACCAAAGAGTTAATTAAGAAATTCGGAAAGGAGAACGCAATCTCAATGAGGACTCCAATAGATTCAACTATGACTCTAGACAATGATGAGAAAGGGAAACCTTTTGAAGAAACCAAGTACAGAAGAATAATTGGATCCTTGCTCTACCTTACTGTTAGTAGACCGGACATAATGTTTTCAACATGTGTATGTGCTAGATTCCAGGTGAACTCTTAGGAATCTCATTATGTGGCTGTAAAGAGGATTTTGAGATACCTTATGGTACATCAAATCTTGTCTTATGCTACTCAAGAAGTAATGACTGTGAACTAATTGATTTTTTAGATGCAAACTTTGCAGGAAGCAGGGATGATAGGAAAAACACTTCTAGGACGTGTCAGTTCCTAGGAAGAAGGCTTATCTCATGGAACAGTAAGAATTAAAAATGTGTTGCAATCTCAACTGCGGAGTCAGAGTATATCTCTGCAGACAGTTTTTGCGCACAACTTCTATGGATACAGAATCAACTTGAAGACTACAACTTGAAGTTGAAGGAGATTATGATGTTTTGTGACTGATCCAGTGCCATCGCAATTGCTCACAATCAGTGGCGAATCCAGAGGGGGGCAAGGGGGGCCCATCCCCCCAAGGATTTTGAAGTTTATGTAGGTTTAGTTTTTATTAATTATAAAATATAAGTTGTGTATAATATAAGTGATGAAATTTATAAATTATAAAATATTAGTTATGTATACACTATAAATATATATATGTATATACAGTTAATAACTCCTGTGAACATATTTTCAGATCCAATTTCTCTCTCCTAGACAGAAAGAGATCGTCTCTCTCGCTTCTCTCGTCTGAGTCGTCTCCCTCTCCCCTTTCCACTAGGGCTCGCTAAGAGCCTCTTAGGAAGAGCTCTTCCCTAACAGTGATCGCCGGTTGACAAGTTAATTCAGCTAATTTTGACACTTCCGGTCTCAACAGCGAGTACAAAACAATCATTTTCTGCTATGAAGTTTATTAAAACAAGACTGCGCAATAAAATGGATGATGAATTTCTGGCAAATTGTATGATTCTCTACATAGAACGGAAAATAACAGAGAAATTTGAGAAAGATGTGATCATTGATGAATTCTATGAGTTGAAAAAACGGTGTACACAACTAAAATAAGGTAACATACATATTGTAATTTTCCTTTTATTGTTAATGCTAAAATTTCAAATTAGAAATTTTTTTGCTTATTATATTTTGATTCACAATTTTTTTGGCCCCCTTACTTCGAATCCTGGATCTGCCCCTGCTCATAATCCAGTCTCTCACAGCTGCACAAGCACATTAAGATAAGGTACTATTTCATCTGGGAGCATGTGGAGAACAGGAACATCAATCTCAGTCATGTCCCGGCGGATAAGCAAGTTGTCGATATATTCAGAAAGCCGCTGGATGAGGCCAAGTTCAATTTCTTCAAGATGGAACTTGGTATGCTCAACAAGGAGTCATAAAGAGTCAGGAATTTAGCCAAAAGTATAGGAATTCATCATCTTAGAAATTCTAAGGAAAATTCGTCGAGTATACTCGTGTAATTTTGATGAATTCGTCGAGACCTCTCGTGAAATCAGAACTTCTTCACGAGTCATTTCGACGAATTACCCCAGGCTTCATGAGTCATTTCGACGAATTTATCATGCCTTCTTGAGCCATTTCGACGAATCTGTGAAGGTCAAATTTTTTTCTAAGTATAAATTATTGGATCCGAAGAGTCATTTCCGGAAAAAGGTATGCGCCTCTTTTCAAAACTTTATTAATATAAAATAAGACTTAGGGGCGTTCAGAATTCGCACACTTCGTCAAGACATCTCGAGAAATCTCATCGATTCATCTTCCGAAAGAGCAGAAGGTTTTCATCACTGACTTTCTCTCCGACAAGGTTCCTCGTTTGTCTCCAGCAACTCTCATCTCCGCCAGTTCTCACCGACTCCGTCTCCAGCAAGTCATCGTGATTCGTCTCCGATAAAGGTTTTGTTCTCTCCCGTCAGTCCTTCTCCGATTTTTAGCAATGGCACCAAGAGGCAGTGGAAACCTCCAGGTTGGTGGTAAACTAGTGCGTACAGGATTTACTGCTGCTTCCAATGAATTCAGAAATGTCATCTTGAGGCTCAAGACAGCTGGCATGACCTTTCTTCTGGAATGCCCTTGCCGAGTTCTGAACAGAGACATCCAAGAATTCTATTAAAATGCAAAGCTTCAGCAAGAAGGGATGGTGATCAAAAGAAAAGTGAGAAAAGCTTCGATAAGAATTTTCTTTGAAGTGAAGGCTAGTCTCTTGAATAGCTACTTGCGGTTACCGTCTGTTAGAGGAAGAATTACTTGAAGAGACAGATTTGCATTGAGCTCTTCTTTTCTATGGTCTGCAAAGAAGAACTACCTCAATTCAAGGAAAATGGATGAACAAGGAAGGAAAGTTGCTAACAGATATCATGGGAAAGGTCCTGTTTTGCAAAGTTAGATCCCATGATTATGTTTCTGGTGAAATGTTCAAGCTACTCGCAGCTATGATATGCAGGAAAAGGATTTACTGGGGAGTAGTTCTGTTTGAGAAGAACGAGTAATGTTTGAGTGCATAAAATTTTGGAAGGATACTCACTCTCTACCTGAATCAAATGGACAGAAATTGGTTTGACATATCATCAGGTGTACCTATTCATCATCTAAAGAAATTTGACTCATCCATCTTTAGCAGATGGGAGAGAAGGATTCCCAGGGAAGGTGGGATAAGAGATATGCTCGAAGAAGAGTAATTCCTTGATGAGGAGAGGATTCCAACTCCTAACCCCATTGAAGCACCTAAGAGCTCTGGTGCAGTTTTTGAGGGGAAGACACTACCTTCAGTGGATATTGAAGATGTTCCCATCCCTTCTAAGCCAGCTCAAGTAATTACAGAGATTCTAGAGCTTACAGAGATAGAGATTCCAGAGATAATGGTTATAGAGGTAGTTATTCTTGAGGATGATGTTGATGTTGGTCCTGAGGATCATGTTGATGGCTATGATGATGATGCTGTTGATCTTGATGGTATTGCCGATGAAATTGATGCTGATGATGGTTATGATAAGGTTGTTGTTGTTGCTTCTTTGGAAGAGAGTGCACAGGAAGATCTTCCAGCCTTGGGTGAGGGGGAGCAACACCAGTCATCTAATTCTCTTCAAGATCAAGTTGATATGTTTATACATGACCTTGAGGAAAGTATTGCTAACATTCCCGGTGGCCCTAATGTCCATACTCTGAAGGAGTTGGAGGCTCTTAAAAGGTTTGTTGCTCCAGTTGAGGGGGAGAATATAATTGAAGTTTCTGATGAGGAATGGGAAGCATAGGTGCTTCCTTCTATCCTAGAGGCTATAGATCCCACTCTCCTGCTGAAATCTCATGTCTCTCCGATGGCACACCCTTCTAGTGACTCTGAGAATGTTGCAAAACTTCCTTCACCTCCAAGACCTCAAGCTGAGGATATTCCCAGTAACAGTTCTGATAATTCTATGCTGAAATCCATTGAAGCAATTCTTGCTAAATAAAGGGCACACTTTGATCTGCCCCTGAAGAAATTACTTAACAAAGTAGAAGAGGTTGAAAGATATGAACAATGGACTCGCTGAAGTCAAGGTAAACTTTGAGAAGCTGGAATCCAACTTGGATAATTGGCTTATTCAAGGTGGAAAAGCAATTGTTCATACAATGAAAGGACTTAGCATCAACCTTGATGAGGCAAGGCATGTGCATGAAACAACAAAGACTATTATTAATGCACAAAACTATGGGATGCACCATTTCGATGATCAAATGGGCTATAACAGAACTGTAAATTAATACCGTCTCTGAAGAAGTTAGAAAGGGGGAGAGTAAACTTCAATGCAAGGTGAATGCTCTGGAAGCTGCTATGCATCAAGAGATATGTGGTGTAAACACATACTGCAATGAAAATTTCAAGTGGCTGCATGGAGAGTTCTTTGGAGCACATTTAAATACTGAAGCCAGGATGCCAGAACCAGTATATGATGATGTTCATCCTCCTCCAGACTACACTCAGTACTGGGCTGATACCCAAGATTGGACAGAGACTGCTAACACTGTTGCTGCTGCTGAAGCTGATATAGAGATTGTTGAGGAGCCTTCCCAACCAGCTTTTAATAGAAGGAGATATGGAGAAGGCCCCTCTGCTCACAGGTCTGACCCAAACAGGAAACCTGCTGAAGTATGGAGCCCAATCTCAAAAGGGATCATACTAGACACATTCACACTCATAGACTTGGCAAATAAAGACAGAAGGATTCATTACAACAGAGAAGAGTGGGAGAAGCATGAGGTGGCTAATGTGAAGAGAAGATTACACTTCACAAAATACAAGAAAGATGATCCAAATGCTCCTCCTTCTCCTCCAAAGTACTATCCCAAGCCGAAGACATATTTTGACAGGCAAAATGAGAAAGCCAAGGGAAAAACCGTTTAGATTTCATATCTCTATGTGTGTGAATGTATGTGAATTCTGAACTGCCAATTAGAATCATTTATATAACCTTGTTGTTTTGATTTAGAGAATTCTGAAATTCTCATTTCATCTCTTTACATGTTTATGATTTAAATTATTCTGTGTGCAATTCACCTTAGTGTAGAGGGTTCTGACTTCTTCAAATAGAGGATGATCGTTGGATATTGCTTCCACAATAAACCTGATTTAAAGAAGTTCCCCTTGAATTAAGATGAATTGAGTTGTATTTGACATTGCTTTTAAGTTACGTGCTTGCAAGATTTAATTTCCAAGTACACATCAATGTCAGATTACAATGAGTCATATAACACAGGACTATGCAATGTAATCTCTCATTGCGTAGGACATGATGTTGACTCATGTGTAATCTCTCTATTGGGGTGTACTTCATTTTCAAGTTCATACAGATCAAAGAAAAGAAGGTTACTGAGTTCAGGAAAAATCAGAAATTTTCCTAAGTAAAATTCGTCGAGTATACACGTTGAGGGGGGGGGGGGGTGAATAGGTTCTTTTCTTTTTTACTTAAGGCAGAATATTTTTTTCAGATCTTAAAATAGAATTTAACAATTCTACAGCAATCACAGCACAGAAATCACAATCCCCAAGGTCTGGGTACATCCACTTTCCCCCTTCACCTATCTAGTAGTGTGCTAGATTCGACCTAACTTCTTCCTTCTTCTTAGATCCACAGATCTTACAGCTCAGAACCCTGAAAGGTTCCTACAACTCAGAACCCTATAAGGTTCCTACAACTCAGAGTGTAACCACACTCCTACAGCTCAGGCTAACAGCCCTACCTCAGCCTTCCCACAAGGCCTACAACTCAGAGAAAAATTTCTCCTACACTCAGGCTCAAAAGCCCTACCACTCAGAGATCTATATCTCCAATACTATGCCTTTATAATATAGGCTTACAACTCAGATCTATGAAAAGATCCTACAAAATTTGATAAGTGTTTAGATGGACTCTTACCCCTTATTGAGAGAGAAGGGATAAAAGGTTTCTTGATCAGCTTCTTGATAAAACTGATGGCTAAAATCAACCTGTTCTTAGCTTTCTTCAAAGCTTCTTGAATCTGAACTCAGTAGGGTTGATCTCCTTTGAAGTTGACTGGCTACCAGCTTTCTTCTTAGAATCCAGAAATAGGTCTGAATCCTTCTTAGCAAATTAGTTCAAGATCTGCTTCTTAAGAGACTTGTAAATGTCTTCTTCTTTACTTCAACAGTTGGAGATCTCTCTCTCTCTCCAGAACTTCTGAAGTTTCTTCAGAATTCTTGCTTGAATTCTCCTTAGATCTTCTCACGAAAATCTTCTTAAGTGTGACATGCACTTTCTTGATCAATGATCAATACTTCAATAGTTTTTCCTGTTGTTGTTATGTTGTTCACCTTATTCTTATTGATTTGATAGAATCCTTCTATATATAAACTTCATCCATGGTAACCGGCTGATCCGGTTTCTAACCAACTTCTGACAAGTCTAACAGCTTCAGTAAACTTGTTGGAATACACAACTGTCAAGTCTCCAGTCAGTTCTTGAACATTTGTCTTTGTCAGCAAAGCATCGAGACTGATTGTCATTATGTGTCGACACAAGCAGATTAAGTGTCGACACAGACTTTGGTGATGTCGACATAGCTCCTTTGGTGTCGACACTGCTTCTTGACACTATATCTGTAGAGTGTGTTGACACTGCCTGTTTGTGTCGACACAGACACTTCTTTACTTCACAGCAATCAACATTGTTTTCTGCTGTGTGTCGACACAAGTCCTGTGTGTCGACAAGTTGATATAGTCTCAGAATTTGTGTGTCGACACTGCCTCCAGGTGTCGACACAGTTGATGTCGACTAATACTTCTGTGTGTCGACACTGCCTCCTGATGTCGACACAGTTGATGTCGACTAGAACTTCTGTGTGTCGACACTGCCTCCTGGTGTTGACACAGTTGGTGTCGACAAAAATCTTCTGTGTGTTGACACAGTTTCTTCTGGTGTCGACACTGCTTCTCCAAGTGTCGACACATGCTCTCTTAAGTGTCGACACATGGACTTAGAAACTTTTTCTGCATTTTAGCAAATACTTGACCTGCACATATAAACTCAAAATAACATCAAATACACCTTGATGTATATCATTGAGCTAAGTGAGGCTTCTCCAAATAAGGTACATATTTTTCAATGTACCCAACAATCTCCCCCTATTTGGAGAAGTCATAACCCTTTAGTCAATGATATACACCACTTATAATAAACAAATATGATGATGTATATAAATAATAAATGACAGGGAAACTTATAAAAAAAATATATAACGAAATCACATCACAGAATAAGAATGCAACTTGAATGAACATGAAACATTGTTTTGTTTAAATTATCCAAAAGTTTCTTAACAACTGTTTACATAGATTTCTTTTAAAACTAAAAATTATATTGTTCTTGCAAAATCTATTAAATCTATCCTAAGACTGATCAGGCTTCCTAATGACTATGCCTTTTTCTAGCTTAATCTGAGCTTGCACAGGAGGTTCTGCATCATTAATAGGCTTCTTTTCTTTCAACTCTACCTTCTTCTAATCTTCAGACTTAATCCTTTGCCTTTCAAAATATTGAAAAGGCTTAGGGAAGTACTTGCTAGGCTCCTGAGCATTAGGAGGTAGCTTCTCAATCTTAGCATTTCTTCTATGTTGCACAATGGCTTCCTGTCTTGCCTTATACTTCTATCATTCCTGTTCATTATACCACTTGCTCCTTTCATGAACTTGATCTTTCACAGCTTTCCAGGCAGTCAAAATTATATTTCTTGAAGTGAGGCTCCACTGCTCAAAATCAGGCTTTAACTCAGTCTGTTCTCTAAATCTTTTCTTTGAAAGTTGAGCTTCCTGCTGAGCTTTCAAGGCAGCTTCTGGCATTTCAACTTTCTCTATAATAACATTTTCAACATCCTGTGGAGGACTGTACATTGTCTGAACCTGTTGTTGAATCATATCAAAATCTGCTGGAGGGTTGATGATTTGAGCAACTTCAGGTTGATCACCACCAATATAAGCAGGTTGCACACCAGACTCAGCAACATTGTCATCATCACAAAGGGGTGGATATCCCAGAGTGGCTCTGATGCTATTGGATATCCATTTGGCATGATCTGAGCCTGCATTAACTAACACTCTCTCCCCCTTTATGGCTTCTCTTACAATGTGATCTCTTAAGTCATCTTTTTGAAATCTTATTTTGTCATCAAGAAAATTGACACCATCTTTATAAAATGATTTTAACTTAAGAAGCCTATCAGAGATTGTTTTCTGAGAAGTAATAATGGCTGTCTTAAATGAATCCAAGGCTTCCTGTAGCTTCTGATCAAATTCCTCTTTCTCCTTAGCCCTTGCTTCAGTCATTGCAATAACTGTTTTCTTTACTTCAGTGACTATCTCATTATGAGATTCAGTCAGATTGTCATTCATTCTAATCTGATTTCAAGGACATAGCCTTGTTTAACAGCAATATCATCCACTTGAGCCTTGACTGCTACTTGTTGCTCAGCCAGAAATACTACAACATTGCCCCCTTTGTGGAAACAATCTGTCATTTCTTTCTTATGAAGATTTACTTCAAACCTTATGGATTTGATATCTTGAGCCAAATCAAATTTAAGTGACTTATGACTTTCATCCACATACTTTTCTAGAGCCATTCTCTGTTCATCCAATTTAACTTGCAAAGCCACCATTAATGAGCTGTAATCAGCCTCTGGGGCAGGTTGTGAAGTAGGAGTTTGCAATGCCTTCTTATAGCTCTGGCTCATTCTCTTAAAAACCATCAGTTTCCTTTTCTTGGCAATTCTAATTTCCTCATCTTCCTAAGCAGATGAACTGGGGATGTCTACTCTTTCCTTAGGACTAGGAGGAATCTACTTTTCAGTCCTATGCTGCTCCCCCTCAATGCCAGTCTGCTCCCCCTCAATCCTTACTTGCTCCTCCTTATCTGCTGCTCCCTCAATGTCAGGAAACAATTCTTCTAGAGTGAACTCTTGTTGAGTGTGAACTGGTGATACAGCTTTCTCAGGAGCATCAGCAGCTACAGATGTATCCTCCATGATCACATCTAGTGCTAGACTGTTGATATGAGGTCTCTCAAGAATAGATTGTGAATCCATTTCACTTGCCATGTGAATTCTCTCTTCCCCTTGTACCTGTGCAGTAATTGTCTCCCCCTGCACTTGTGCAGTCTCAGTAAGGTCCTGTACTTGTACACTATCTAGCTCCCCCTGCACCTGTGCATGATCAGTTGTGTCCTATGCAGGTGATCTCTCAGCAGCTTCATGGCTTCCTATACCAGGTATGTCCTTGGTGAGGACCCTATCCCATCTGGAGATAATCCTGATGTCCATTCTTCTCATATGATTGATTTTAGAACCAGGAATCTGGTTTATTACTTCTGGAATTTCTCCAAGCAAGTATAGACTCATTATTCTAGCCAAATTAGGCTTCTTGATGCCTTCCTTAATTTTTTCAAACAGTACTACAGACCAATCTGTGTTGAGTTTAAACATTATCCTTGTCATGAGGTTGAACATATAGGTAGAAATCTTATCATGTCCCCCTGGCTTACACAGAATCACCTTTCCAACCACTTCAGATAGAAATTTACCTTGCTGATTCATCCCTTTCCTATTTATAGCTGTTCCAATCTTCATGGTGGGATCCAATCCACACCATTGTAGTGCCTCCCTTGTTGTTGATACTGGTACTTTTCTTCATCCTTTATTCTTTGAAGATGAAGAATTTTTCTCAAACTTTTCAAGGTCAGTTTGACTCTTGCTCCATGAACTGTTGATTTAATCTTAAATCCAGTTGAGTCTACTGTTGCTGCAGCAAAGAACTCAAAAACCTCTTTCTTTCAAATCTTGGTTAGTTTGGATATCAGAAACTCCAAACCACTTTCAACAAATAGTGTAATGACCCCTTTAATCTTTGACTCCGCATCATCAAAGGCATGGTGAACCACCTCATACCCTTCGTTAATATTATCTTCAATCTTTAGCGCCATTGGGATGGAGAGAAAACTTGGATTGAGAGAAGAGAGATTGTTGACACAAGGTTTTAGTCTCGAAAACCTGGATAACGTGTCGACAGAATATGTTCTTGACCTATTTATATCCTTCTAGACAAAGAAGGTCAAAAGGCGGGCA
This sequence comes from Platanthera zijinensis, assembly GCA_039513925.1. Taxonomy (NCBI): domain Eukaryota; kingdom Viridiplantae; phylum Streptophyta; class Magnoliopsida; order Asparagales; family Orchidaceae; genus Platanthera; species Platanthera zijinensis. The sequence goes on along the minus strand of CM077081.1, from coordinate 61,719,511 downwards.
AAATCTGTCTAAATGTGTTGACACTATTGAAATGTGTCGACACATACTTCTAATGTCTCGATAACGACGTTGACTACTATGTGTCAACACCAATTGATGATATGTCGACACTAGACAAACTTAAGAAGTTCATCAGAAATTTTGTGTCGACTCTTTTTGTAAGTGTTGACACAATTTCTGGATGTGTCGACACCACTACTCTGGTTGTGTCGACACCACTTACTGAAGTGTCAACACCACTTCTCTGGATGTGTCGACACAGATTTACTGAACTGTCGACATCACTACCCTGAATGTGTCGACACTGATTTAGTTAGCCAAATATGTTAAACTAATCTATGTTCAACATACCTAATTCAATTTTAAATTTATTGAATTTAGTTTCATCTAGAGGCTTAGTAAACACATCTGCAATCTGATAATCTGTTTTGACAAATACTAGTGAGATGTCCTCTTTCTCTACATGTTCTCTAAGAAAATGGTATCTAATTTCTATATGCTTAGTCCTACTATGTGAAACAGGATTATTAGCAATAAAAATAGCACTAGTAGAATCACAAAACAAAGGTGGTCTACTTACTTGAATACCATAGTCTTCTAGCTGGTGCTTAATCCATAACAGCTATGTACAACAACTTCCTGCTGCCACATATTCAGACTCAGCTGTGGAAATTGCAACACTAGTCTGCTTCTTATTGCTCCAAGACACCAATCTTCCTCCTAGAAATTGACAGGTGCCTGTTGTGCTTTTTCTATCTTCTTTACAACCTGCAAAGTCTGCATCTGAATAACCTGTCAGTAGAAAATCTCCATTCCTAGGGTACCAAAGGCCTAGATTAGGTGTGCCCTTTAGATATCTCAAAATCCTTTTTACTGCAGTGTAATGAGATTCTTTAGGGCATGATTGGTACCTAGCACAAACACATGTTGCATACATAATGTCTGGTCTACTAGCAGTTAAATATAGAAGAGAGCCAATTATTCCTCTATATAAAGACTCATCTATAGGTTTACCTGCATCATATTTGAATATAGGCATACTTGTTCCCATAGGAGTTCTCATGGTGGAGAATGATTCCATACGATACTTCTTAATTAACTCCTTAGTAAACTTAGACTGGGATATGGACAAGCCATCATAAGTCTGTCTTACTTGAAGGCCCAAGAAGAACTTAAGTTCTCCCATGTTGCTCATCTCAAACTTCCCTTGCATAAGTTTTGCAAACTTCTTTCAAAAGTTGCTTTCTGTAGACCCAAATATTATGTCATCTACATAAATCTGGACTAAGATTATCTTTCCTTTGGATTCCTTTAGGAATAGAGTTTTGTCTATTTTCCTCCTTAAGAATTTGTTCTCAATAAGGAAAGTAGACATGGTTTCATACCAAGCCCTTGGGGCTTGCTTTAACCCATATAAAGCTTTCCTAAGTCTATAAACATAATCAGGTTAAGAGAATCAACAAAACCTGAGGGCTGCTCTACATAGACTTCTTCTTTTAGATTTCCATTTAAGAATGCTGATTTTACATCCATTTGGAATACCTTGAAGCCTTGATATGCTGCATAGGCAAGGAACATCCTAATTGCTTCCAGTCTTGCTACTGGGGCAAAGGTTTGATCAAAGTTAATACCCTCTTCCTGCCTGTATCCTTTTGCAACAAGTCTTGCTGTGTTCTTCACAATGATTCCATTCTCATCCAGTTTGTTCCTAAAGATCCAGTTTGTTCCTAAAGATCCAGTTTGTTCCAATGATGTTATGGTCTTTTGGTTTAGGAACTAACTTCCAGACATTGCACCTTCTGAACTGATTCAGCTCCTCTTGCATGGCATCAATCCAATGTGGGTCTAGAATAGCTTCTTCAAATTTCTTTGGCTCCAGTTGAGATAGGAAGCTTGAGCAAAGCACTGTGTTCAAGTTCCTGCTTCTGGTTTGCACTCCATGTCTTAGATCACCAATTATCTGATTTGCTGGATGATCCTTTAAGTGTCTAACAGCTGGAGGTAGACTATCTTCTGGTTGAACACCTCCAATCTATTCAATATGCTGCACCTCTTGGTGTATATCTACATCTAGAGAGTCCTGTACTCCCCCTTGACAGTAGCACCATTTTCCACTTCCTGCTCTTCAGTTGTTTCTTCTATAATGGTAAGCTTGTCCATTTTCTCATTAATACCTGTAGAACTGCATGAGCTACAAGTCAACTCACTGTTCATCAGTCTTGTTTCATCAAAGACAACATGTACAGACTCTTCTACAACTTGAGTAATCAAGTTGTAGACTCTATAAGCCTTACTATTGTTGTTGTACCCAACAAATATCCCATCTTGGTATTTGACAACAAACTTAGTTAGATAAGACTTACCATTGTTAAGGACATAGCACTTGCAACCAAAGATCCTAAAATAGGATAAGTTTGGTTTTCTACCCTTCATGATCTCATAGAGAGTCTTTTTGTGGCTTTTGGTGATAGATGCCCTATTGATCAAATGACAAGCAGTGTTTACTGCCGCAGCCCAGAAGTATTCTGGGAGAGAAGTATCACTCAATAGAGTTCTACCAGCCTCAATCAATGTTCTATTCTTCCTTTCAACAATACCATTTTGCTGTGGTGTTCTAGGTGAGGAGAATTCTTGAAAAATCCCAAATTCTTCACAAAGTTTTGTCATACTCTCAGATTGAAATTCAGTGCCATGATCACATCTGATTTTGACCACTGTACTGTCAAGTTTATTCTGAATTTGCCTTACAAAGTTGTATAAAACACTTGGGGTTTCTTATTTTTGTCTCAGAAAGAATACCCAGGAATATCTAGAATAGTCATCTACCACCACAAAAGTACAGACCTTCCTAACTAGACTATGAAATGGCATAGGACCAAATAAATCCATATATAAGAGGTATAGACACCTCACTGAATCCTTATTTTCAAGGCTATGAAAGGAGAATTTTGTCTGCTTGCCTTTTTGACAAGCTGAGCATATCCCATCCTTTATACACTTAACTTTTAGACCATTCCTTACTAACTCTTTGCTAAAGAGTTGACCAATTGTTTTGTAGTTAAGATGGGTCAGCCTCTTGTGCTATTTAACACAATGAGAGGCTCTCTCATCAGCTACAAGACAAATAGGAGAACCTTTGTTCTCACACTCAAAATTAAGACAGTACACATTCCTTTTTCTATATCCTATCAAAATAACCTTTTGATCACTTGATCTTTTGATATAACATCCATTCTTAACAAATAAAGTGTCATATCCTAAATCACGCAGCTGACTTATGCTTATAAGGTTGTGTTTCAAACCCTTCACATAGGCCACTTGAGTGATAGTAATCTGGTTATTAGAAATGTTACCAAATCCTTTGATGATTCCCTTTTCAGAACCACCAAAGATTACTTTAGACCCATTTATGATAGGTAAGTACTCTTTCAGTAATCCCTTTATTCCAGTCATGTGCTTGGAACATCCACTGTCCAAGTACCATATAGGGGCATGGTAACTTGGACTCACCTGCAATAATGAATTACCTCTCCTTAGAACCCAAGTAAGTCTTGGGTCCTTGGTTCAAGTTAGCTTCATACTTAACAAATCTACCTGCAGCTCTTCTAACAGGTAGACTGTTGTTCTTCCTGACACTAGTATTGTGCCAGAAATCTATGGCATAATGACCTGTCTTGCCACAACACCAGCATTCATACTTATTGTATCTATTTTTAGATACATTCTTGGCAGTCTGGTTGACAGCAAATCTTTTGTTTTGTGCTGGTACTGCTGCAGCTACACGCACTGTTTTCTTAGGAACATGGGGTTTATGGACATGGGCTGCCTTATTGACATAAACACCCTTGTCATTCAGAACTTCTGTCTTACTATGACCATGAGTATTCTCAAGGTCATACTTGTTAGAAGTCACTTGTACTTTTCTAAAAACTACAGGTACCTTAAAATTTAGTGGCTGGACTGAGGCTTTGCCCTTTCTCTTAAATTTGACAGCCCTGGTGATACCTTTAAAGCCTATTCCAACCTTACCCTTTTGAGTCACAAACTCATCTATTAAGGGTAAAACTGATTTTGGCTTGGAATAACTAGCCACCAAATCTTTTTCCTTTTGAAGTCTGGCTTCCAGACTTTTAATCAGATCATTTTTGTATGTGATTGTGCCCATCTGAATAATAGTTATAGTTTTCAGTTTGGCAATCTCATTCAATTTTTTATCCAACTCTTTCTTTAAGTCAAATGCAGCCACCTTAAGATCTGGATTTTTCTTAGCCTGAGTTTTGGCCAAGTTCTTGCTTTTCTTTAGTGCCTGCAACAAGTCCCCATATTCATCTATCAGCTGATGAATATCACCTTCAGACTCAGACCCATCCACATCACTCTATGCAGATGTAGCTGACTCTGTGCCAGTACTACAATATGAATTACTAGAAAAACATTGTACCTTACTAGGACCAGGCTGATCCTGACACTTTTCTTCTTATGATACAACCATCAGTCCCATGAACTGATGATCTTCTTGTTCATAGATAGAGTTCAGCAATTGCATAAACTCATCTTCTTCATCTGCTGCATATAGACCAATGTATGCCTCAGCTTCAGATTCAGACTCTGAAGATGATTGGTCTGTCAAGCTCTTCTCCTTCTTAGCAACAAAGGATTTCTCCTTCTTGCTCTTTTGTTGAGTCTTCCTTTTATCAACAGACTCCTTTCTTTTGTCTTGACACTCAGGCACAACATGTCCAGGCCTATTACAGCAGTAGCAAACTATCTTAGATGTTGTAGATTTGCTAGGCTTAGACCTGCTTCTGTCCTTCCTTGATGACTTCCTCTTTTGATAATAATCATCCACATGCTGAGATGTGGAGGGCCTTGACTTCTAATGCTTCTTCTTCAGGAATCTCTGAAACTGCCTTGTGAAGGCAGCAAAGTCTTTATCAGTGTCACTGCTGTCTGAACTTTGGTTGTCTGAATTATCTGAAGTAATTTCAGCAACAATCTCAGGAGGTGATGGAGACATCCTCCTATTCTTCCTAGTGGCTTCCACCTTGAGTGCCACAGAATTTTCTCTATGCTCCCCTTTTGCACTTTTCTCTTCCTATTTCCTAGCCATCAGCTACATCTCATATGACAACAATTTTCCAAACAAAGTTGGAGGAGAGATATCTACAAGTTTGGCCACTTCCCTAATGGCACAGATCTTAGTGTCCCAATCCTTTATCAAGGATCTTAGAAATTTATCATTCAGTTCATATGTACTGAAGATCCTTCCATAAGATATCAGCTCATTTACTATTCTATAAAACTTCTTATAATACTCAGTTATACCATCTGAATTTCCTTGTCTGAAACTTTCATATTCCTGGTTCACCATAGATTTTCTATCTTGTCCGACTTCTTCAAAACCCTCCATGTAGACTATTAAAGTGTCCCACATTTCCTTGGAGGTCTTGCAGTGAATCAAATTTTGAAAGGTTGAATCATCTATGACACTTACTATGATATTCTGGGCTCTTTTATCCATAGTTGCCAGGATGATCTCTTCCTTAGTCATCTCAGAAAAATCTTTGGGAGTTCTTTGATTTGCGTCTAGAACTGACACTTTCATTGGAATATAAGGACCTTCCATTACTGTAATGTAGATCCTTGGATCAGAAGCTTCCATGAAAAGCCTGACCCTTTCTTTCCATATTCCAAATATCTCTTTCCTGCATATGGGTAATTTCATAAAACCTAGTTCCTTATGATTTTCTCCTAAACCCATTTTCCTGATCTTGAATCTGCCTTAAGGATCTTACTCAGACTGTTAAGTCCTTCTTTGAGTAACCAGGCTCTGATACCACTTGATAGAATTAATTTTAAGATAACCCAAGCATCTAGAGGGGGGGGGGGTGAATAGTTTCTTTTCTTTTTTACTTAAGGCAGAATATTTTTTTCAGATCTTAAAATAGAACTTAACTATTCTACAATAATCATAGCACAGAAATCACAATCACACACATATCACAGATTGCACACAAGTTTATAGTGGTTCCCCAAGGTCTGGGTACATCCACTTTCCTCCTTCATCTATCTAGCAGTGTGCTAGATTCAGACTAACTTCTTCCTTCTTCTCAAATCCACAGATCTTACAGCTCAGAACCCTGAAAGGTTCCTACAACTCAGAACCCTATAAGGTTTCTACAACTCAGAGTGTAACCACACTCATACAGCTCAGGCTAACAACCCTACCTCAGCCTTCCCACAAGGCCTACAACTCAGAGAAAAATTTCTCCTACACTCAGGCTCAAAAGCCCTACCACTCAGAGAACTATATCTCCTACACTCAGCCTTTATAATATAGGCTTACAACTCAGATCTATGAAATGATCCTACAAAATTTGATAAGTGTTTAGATGAACTCTTACCCCTTGTTGAGAGAGAAGAGATAAAAGGTTTCTTGATCAGCTTCTTGATAAAACTGATGGCTAAAATCAACCTGTTCTTAGCTTTCTTTAAAGCTTCTTGAATCTGAACTCAGTAGGGTTGATCTCCTTTGAAGTTGACTGGCTGCCAGCTTTCTTCTTAGAATCCAGAAATAGGTCTGAATCCTTCTTAGTAAATTAGTTAAAGATCTGCTTCTTAAGAGACTTGTAAATGTCTTCTTCTTTACTTCAACAGTTGGAGATCTCTCTCTCTCTCTCTCTCTCCAGAACTTCTGAAGTTTCTTCAGAATTCTTGCTTGAATTTTCCTTAGATCTTCTCACGAAAATCTTCTTCAGTGTGACGTGCACTTTCTTGATCAATGATCAATACTTCAATAGTTGTTCCTGTTGTTGTTATGTTGTTCACCTTATTCTTATTGATTTGATAGAATCCATCTATATATAGACTTCATTTATGGTAACCGGCACATATAAACTCAAAATAACATCAAATACACCTTGATGTATATCATTGAGCTAAGTGAGGCTTCTTCAAATCAGGTACACATTTTCCAATGTACCCAACACACGTGAAGTCTCGTGTCATTTGTCGAGACATCACGCGAACACTCGTGGAATTCAGCGAGTTTACTCGGGAGATTTCTGACTGTTTATTAAAACTGCTTCATAAACGGCTAAGTTAATTTTATCGAGTATATACGTGAAGTCTCGTGTCATTTGTCAAGATATCACGTGAATTCCTTACAAGAAGAGATTCGACAAGATCACTGCTTTTAGATTCCTCAAAGGTGTTTTCGATCTAGTCGGATTCCAAGTTTTCAGATCAAAATTTTCAAGATTTCAAGTCTTCTCCTTCAACCTTATTTCAAGATCTAATCTCCAAGAAGGAAGAAGATTGACTACATTCAGATCTAAAGAAGAAGATTGCTTTCAATCTAGAAAGTTATAAAAAACAAATTTTTTTATTGTAGAAAGTTTCTACTTCCGAGTTTGTAGATCCGTGTTTTTGGATCGAGTTGTAGGAGAGTTTGTTCTCCGAGTTGTAGGAGAGGTTGTTCTTCGAGTTGTAGGAGCGTTGTCTCCATGTTGTAGGAGTTGAAGCTCCGAGGTGTAAGATTGTGATAATCTGGATTTTGGTGAAGTAGCCGAGTGTAGACCGAAGTGCTAGATAGGCGAGCCGGGACAGTGGACGTACCCATCTTGGGGAACCACTATAAATTTTTGTGTCTGTGTTGTGCTTCTGTGTGCTTGTTTTTATCAATATTTTTATTCCGCAAAAATACGCAGACTCACCTATTCACCCTTCTTTAGGTGATTTAGGTAGACAACTAGATACTTTCAACGTTTGATTGGAAGGGTGGTTATAATGACGACTTGTTTCTGCACACTGATGGTGGCTATGGAAGCATGGCGAAAGAATAATACACACGGTGAACTCGATGCAGACTTCTTGCGTGCATGTTCACAGAGAAGAAAACATGGTGACAGACGCGATGACAAAATATATGATGTTGCATGGTATTAGCCGCGGTTTCTAACGCCCACCTTCCCAACTCGATAAGTAGAATCATCACTGCGGATGCCTCTAATGCTTTGCATTTTTGAGTTTCTGAATTCGGAGCTTTCAATGTATCTTTGGATTTTGGGTAATCTATTTGTTGTATTGGTGGTTCGGGGGAGCTCCCACACCATTTGTATCTTGTATCTTTTGTTTTCTCTGATTTAAAAAATCAATTTCAGTTGGTGAAGCTTTGTCTTTGCTCATTGTTTTCCTCCAAAAATGCGTTGTTTTTGCTCATTGTTTTCCTCCAAAAATGCGTTGTTTTTGCTCATTGTTTTCCTCCAAAAAATACTTTTCTGTAATCTGCACAACATCAAGTGTAATGCCTTTGCATATTTGATCTCCATAGAAAAATATATACAGCCTATAGGGGTTACGTTCAAAGGTTAATATAATGGAGATTCAGATTTCATAATAATGATTATTTTGATGAGGATGAAATTCATGGAGAAGCTTTAACTATTACCCATGGTTTCCTTCCTAGGACAAATCCCGCGGAATGTAACTTATTGCAACATCTTTTTTATATCTTTAATGAATAATAAGACGAACATTTTTTTTATGAACTGTGACTACTCAATTGTCCTCATATACTGCAGATCTCATGCTAAGAAGGTTGTTACTCAATTGCCCTCCTGCACTCTCAGCTATAGTTGTAATATATTAAAAATTGATTCAAATCTTTTATGTGCCAACCTTTAGGCCGTCTTTGAGGGAGCGGTGTTGTTTCAGCTCCAGTGTTGTAGGAAATAAAGCTTAATTTTAAACATAATGGGAGGAAATGAAGCTATTAACCATTGAGCTTTTTCTCTACAGAATCATTACCATGTGCATATAAAGAAGCAAAAATCATTCGAAAATAGAGAATAACATAACTAGACATTATACCAAAATTACTTGATGGGCTCCACCTTAATTTATAAGAAAAAGGAGACCCCCATGATCCCCATGAATGGAGATCATGGGCGGGCCCCCTAACCCCCATGATCTCTCATGGAGATCATGGGAGTGGGCCCCCTCTCTCCCCACCATTAGGGGAAGGAACCGCCCCCGGCGGTTCCCCTCCGGCCATGGCCGGCCGGCCACGATCATGGCCGGCCGCGGCCACGGCCGGCCGCGGCCACGGCCGGCCGCGGTCACGACCGGCCGCTGCCATGGCCGGGGCCGGCCATGGCCCCGACCATGGCCGGCCATGGCCCCGACCATGGCCGGCCGCCGCCGTGGCCATGGCCGCCCGACCATGGCCGGCCGTGGCCATGGCCGCCCCGGCCATGGCCGGCCGTGGCCATGGCCGCCCCGGCCATGGCCGCCCCGGCCATGGCCGGCCGTGGCCATGGCCGGCCGTGGCCATGGCCGCCCCGGCCATGGCCGGCCGTGGCCATGGCCACCCCGGCCCCCCGGCCATGGCCGCCCCGGCCATGGCCGCCCCGGCCATGGCCGGCCGTGGCCATGGCCGCCCCGGCCATGGCCGGCCGTGGCCATGGCCGCCCCGGCCATGGCCGGCCGTGGCCATGGCCGCCCCGGCCATGGCCGCCCCGGCCATGGCCAGCCGTCTCCTTGGCCGCCGCCTGCCTCCCTCGCCGGCCGCCCGGCTGCCGCCGCCGTCGTGACGGCCCGCCATCATGAGAACCTCTCCCCGCCGTCCGATCGAGGGAGAAGCCCCACCGGCCGTCCGATCAGGACAAAACCACCCACTAACCCACTAGGTTAGTGGGGGGGCCCGCCATAACTTCCCCCTGGAGCCTATAAAAGGACCCCAGGGGCTCCTCATTTCCTAACTTTCTCCTCCTACGCTTCCCCCTTCTTCTTCTTCCTCAGGTGGGAGCTCTCTCGTTTTCTCTGCCAGCGGCCACCCCTCGTCGTCAACCACCGGTGGCCGCCTCTCGCCGCCAACCACCGACGGCCACCCACAACCTCCAGCGGCCACCAACGGATATTAGCACCCGCCAACAGCTACCAGAACCTGTCATCGGTTATTGGCACCCCACCAGAGCCCGGTTGCAAGGGAAGCACTCCAAGGACCGAGGAAGACGCACAAAGGAACCTGCGACAACCCCAGGACACGCGTCGCCTCCGAGCACGTGCGACTGAAGTACCTCGCGCATTTCCACCATCCAAGTCCCGTTGGCGTGGCAGTCTGTTGCCCACCAACGAGTGCATATACTCTCTCTCCTCTAGATTGTAACGGGAGCGGCCTATCGCCCCGATTTCCCCCATCAAGCTGTAAAACTCCAACAAACTAGTGGATTTTGATCGGCACCGACCCGGTCACGTGGTTTTTCACCCGGTTGAAGGGTTTTCCACGTTAAAACTTCCCGTATCCATCCCTCATTCTTCAATTGACTGTGTGCGCGCTCGACCGCTCCGAGAGCTAAGGCGGTCCAAGAATATCCGGCCCGACCGGAGCATCGAGTTAGACCGCAACAGTTTGGCGCCGTCTGTGGGAAGCATTCCCAAAATCCTTCGCAGAGCGAGTTCATCACAATGGCAAAGAGAAGTACCCGCACCGCAGAAGGATCCGCACTTGGCGGGCACGCTGAGCCTGCACGATCCCACTCTCTGGTAGACGTGCCACTGACCGCTGAAGCAGCACTCGCCCCTGTCGCCGCTCTGGAGGGGCGTGTCCGCCAAATGGAGGAGCAGCAGACAGAAATGCTCACACTGCTTCGGAACTTGGGAGCGCCGCCAGTTCCGCCCAGGTCACCTCCGCCAGCTAACCATCCTCCACTATTTAATCCACCAAGGAACCAGGAAGACCCTGTAGAGCAGGAAGGACCCGAAGATCATTCAGATGCTGCCAGTTCGGCTCATCCCCATCTAGGAGGAGCAGGGGCTGATCGCCCCCGCAATCCAGTTTACGATGCTCCCATCCACCCTCTACTAACTCGTCAAGAGATCAGGGAGGCTGTGGCTGAAGAATGCCGCCAAGCCGCAAGAAGAGATTTCCACCCTCAGCGAACGCTTTATCAAGGCTCCCCCTTGACCCAGCAAATCCTCGATCATCCGATCCCACCCGGATTCAAACTCCCAAGTGTCGAAACATTCGACGGAACTGACGATCCACTCGAACATGTCAATCATTTCACCACCATCATGAGGATCTTCCATGCCACCGACCAATTGTTATGTCAAGTATTCCCAACTACTCTCAAAGGGCAAGCTCGAACATGGTTCCACTCTTTAAGGCCCAGTACCATTACTAGTTTTGCCGAGCTAACCAGACAATTCTCCGACCAATTCATCGCTAATCGAAAGATTGTCCGTGATCCATCTCATCTCTCCGGAATCCGCCAGAACGAAGGGGAAACCCTCAAAGAATTCTTTCGACGTTTCACTGCCGAAGCTCGCCAGATCCCAGGCGTTGACCCCGAACTCCTACGTGGAGTATTCCTGGGGGGTCTTCGCCCCAGCGGCTTCTATTCGGCACTCATGAGAGAGACCGTACCCAACTACCCGGATCTGGTGCACAGAATTGAGGCACAGATAGCCGCAGACGAAGCTATTGAAGCTCATAGGCGACAGTTCGATGGAGTACAAAAAAGGCAAAGAGATAAAGAGCCGGCTCCTCAACGGCAGGAAGGAAGATTCCATGAGGAACGTCGAGCCGGACAACGCAGGCGGGATTCACAGAGAGATCCCCCTAGGGACTATACCCCTCTCAACACTTCTCGCACCAACGTTTTGTATGCCATTCAGAATGAACCAGCATTACAACGGCCAAGGCAACCACCTCCTAATCCTAAGAACGATCAATCAAAGTATTGTGAATATCATCGGACGACCGGGCATACCACTGAAGAATGTGCTCGCCTAAAGGAGGAAATCGAGCGTTTAGTCCGTTTAGGACTGCTCGGTAGATTTCTGCAAGGAAGGGTCCAAGAGCAACAAGACCCGCCTAGGCGACCCAGGGACCATCAGAATGCCCCGCCAGCGCCCGAAGGAGGAAGGCAAGCAGTAGGAAACATTGAGACTATTGCCGGATCACCTATTCTGACCTCACAGATACTGTCAGTCCACTCTGTAAAGGAAACCCATGAAGATAAAAGAAGAAAGCAGGACACCACCATATCGTTTGGGGATGAAGACCTTATCAACGTCCGAATCCCGCATCAAGACCCGCTCGTAATTAGCGCCGGAATCGGAAATCCCTGTTATAACGTTAAGCGAATCCTCGTCGATAATGGCAGTTCAGTCGACGTCCTTTTTTCCACCACTCTGCAGAATATGAATATATCTCGGCAGCAGCTAACTCCAGCCGCAGGACCAATATATGGTTTCGACAACCATCAAGTCCAAGTCATCGGAACCGTCACTCTACCAGTCACGTTGGGGGAATTCCCAAGACAGATTACGCATGAAGCTCAATTCGTGGTAGTAGATTCAAGCTCAGCGTACAACGCTATATTCGGAAGGCCTGTTCAGACTACCTTCAAGGCCATCCCATCTATCCCCCATCTAGCAATGAAGTTCCCTACTCCTGGAGGAATTGGAGTAGTACGCGGAAACCAGGAAGCCGCAAGGAGTTGTTATTCCAAACAAGCACAGCCCACCGAGCCTACCACGCTAAACATCGATGACTGCGACCTCAGAGATGAAGCAGTTCTGCAACGGGGGGCACCCACCGAAGGTCTAATTGAAGTCCCCCTCTCTTCATCAAAGCCGGATCGCACTGTCCAGCTTGGATCCCTCTTACAGGAGCATGAGAGGGAAGAATTAGCAGCCTACCTCCGCAAGAATAAGGATATCTTCGTCTGGTCCCCAGAAGATATGCCTGGGATCGACCCTCAGGTCATCCGCCACTCCCTCAACATCAACCCTGCATGCAAGCCCGTCATTCAAAAGAAGAGGAATTTCGCCCCTGAGAGGCTCCAAGCAATAGAAGAAGAGGTTGAAAAACTCCTGCGCGCACAATTCATTCGAGAAGTTGACTACCCTACTTGGGTAGCTAATGTTGTCCTAGTAAAAAAATCCTCAGGAAAGTGGAGAATGTGTGTGGATTATACAAATCTCAACCAGGCTTGCCCTAAGGACAGCTTTCCACTTCCCAGGATCGACCAACTAGTTGACTCAACCGCCGGACATCAACTGCTTAGCTTCATGGATGCCTACTCCGGATATAACCAGATTCGAATGGATCCAACCGACGAGGCACATACGGCTTTCCGTACCGACAAAGGAATTTATTGCTACAGGGTAATGCCATTCGGGCTTAAAAATGCAGGAGCTACCTATCAGCGACTCATGAACAAGTTCTTTAAGGAACTCATCGGCAGATCCATGGAAGTGTATGTAGACGATATGCTGGTTAAGAGCATTCGCCTGGAAAATCATTTAGAAGACCTAGAAAAATGTTTCAAGATCCTCAGACAATATGGAATGAAGCTCAACCCAAGCAAGTGCGCCTTCGGTGTCACTTCTGGAAAATTTTTGGGGTTCATGGTTACCCAGCGAGGAATAGAAGCCAACCCTGAGAAAATCAAGGCTCTCGAAGAAATGTCTCCACCCAGATCACTTAAAGAAGTACAACGGTTGAACGGAAGAATCACAACACTATCCCGATTCCTAGCTCGGACAGGGGACAAGTACCTCCCTTTCTTCAAAATTCTCCGAGGAGCACGAAGCTCAGGATTTCAATGGACCGATGAGTGTCAATCGGCCTTTGAATCCTTAAAGCAATACCTGGCCTCTCCTCCACTTCTATCCAAGCCAGCTCCCGGAGAAATTCTCTTTTTATATCTCGCCATCACACCAGCAGCCCTAAGTTCAGTCCTAGTTAAAGACGAAGGAGGAATTCAGCGCCCCATCTACTACCTGAGCAAAATCCTTTCTGATACCGAAACCCGCTACCCAGCTGCAGACAAAACAGCCCTAGCACTTGTCTTTTCCGCAAGAAAGCTCCGTCCCTACTTCCAGGCTCACACTATTAAGGTCCTAACCGAGCTACCACTCCGGGCCATTCTTCAAAAACCCGAAGCATCCGGTCGATTGGTTAAGTGGGCCGTCGAGTTGGGTGAATTCGATATCCACTTCCTCCCGCGCCCCGTCATCAAATCTCAGGTGTTGGCCGACTTCATTGTAGAGAACACTCTGCCGATGGAAACAGAATTTGCACCCACGGAAGCCGGACAAACATGGACGTTATACGTAGACGGGGCCTCGGGGGCTGAAGGTGCTGGAGCAGGCTTGCTCCTCATTAATCCAGAACTCGTTACTCTAGAATATTTACTTCGACTAAAATTCCTTGCCACTAACAATGCAGCAGAATACGAAGCCCTCATCGCGGGACTCAGGCTCGCCATCAGCTGCCAGGTCAAGCAGCTGATCATTTACTCTGACTCACAACTTGTTGTCTCGCAGGTAGAAGGAGAATTTGAAGCCAAGAATGAACAGCTATCCCAATACCTGAAACTCGTCAAGTCCCTTCTCATCCAAATCCCACAAATCCAAATTATACATATCCCTCGAGAACAAAATAACAAGGCAGATGCCCTGTCAAAGCTGGCCACTTCTTCAACGCAATACCAAACGAGAAGGCGCCAAGTTGAAGAAATAGTCTTCCCCAGTATTCACGGCCCGTGGGAAGTAGCAGAAGTCAATAGAGCAGAGGAATCATGGACAGCCCCGCTAATCGCCCATCTGAAGGGCCAACTGTCACCGGAAGATCAAAAGGAGGCTCGTCGCCTGAGAATGAGAGCGGCATCATTCACTCTGATAGACGGGGAGCTATACAAACGGTCCTTTGCAGGACCCTACCTGAAGTGCCTATCAGGAGAAGATGCCGAGTACACGCTCCGCGAAGTTCACCAAGGAGTATGCGGCGAACATCTCGGGGGAAAAGCCCTGGCCAGGAAAATCCTACGGCAAGGATTTTACTGGCCAACCATGAAGAAGGAAGCAACAGAATTCGTTCAGAAGTGCAAGAGCTGTCAAGTACACGCTAACATTCCCCGGCAGCCCCCGGTAGCCCTCACATCGATACAAGGAGCCTGGCCGTTCGCACAATGGGGGATAGACCTCCTTGGACCTTTGCCACTAGCTTCCGGTCAAAGAAAATTCATCATTATGGCAATCGATTATTTTACCAAGTGGATCGAAGCAGAACCACTGGCCAAGATAACCGAGGAAAACGCCAAACAGTTCATCTGGAAGAACATCGTATGTCGCTTCGGCATACCGGCAATCATTATCACAGACAACGGCACTCAATTCACGGGAAAGTCCTTTACCAAGTTATGTGAAGACTTAAAGATAGCATTGCGACACACAGCAGTATCACATCCCCAATCCAATGGGCAAATTGAAGTAACCAACCGTACCATCCTAAAGGGACTAAAAACACGACTAGAAGATGCTGGGGGGCAGTGGGTGGACGCTCTTCCTAATGTGCTATGGGCATATCGCACCACAGAGAGAACACCTACCGGAGAAACTCCTTATAATCTCTGTTATGGAACGGAGGCTATTATACCCGTCGACATTGGCGTCCCTAGTCCTCGGACATCCAACTTCGATCCCCAGATAAACAACGAGGCGCTCCGAGACAACCTTGACCTGATCTTCGAAGTACGAGAAGAAGCCGCTCTTCGCGCCGCCGCCTACCAACAACGTACAGCCCGCTACTACAACCGCCGAGTAAAAGCCCGCTCAATCAACATCGGAGACCTAGTCCTTCGCACCTTGGAAGCTGCCGGGAAGGGAACACAAGGCGACAAGCTATCTCCAACATGGGAAGGACCATTCGTTGTCACCGCTATGGTGAAGCCAGGCACATACAAGCTACGAAACGCCGAAGGAAAAATCCTCCCACGCACCTGGAACGCACAAAATCTACGCCGCTTTTACCAGTGACACATTACGACTCTTTTATGCCGTCATTTTCAATTCAAGACTATGTGATCTATATAAGTCACAAACCTGATCTCATGCAAATACTTTGAATCACGCTTATTACTCAAAGAATTACCTTTTATTTTCTGCAAATACTACATGTTCTAACAAAATTAAAAGCCGTGGGCCTGCTCCACGCAACACCGTGGGGGCCTGCCCCCCTCACGAAGAAGCCACGAGCCTGTCTCGCGCGAAAAGCCGTGGACCTGTTCCACGCAACACCGTGGGGGCCTGCCCCCCTCACGAAGAAGCCACGAGCCTGTCTCGCGCGAAAAGCCGTGGACCTGTTCCACGCAACACCGTGGGGGCCTGCCCCCCTCACGAAGAAGCCACGAGCCTGTCTCGCGCGAAAAGCCGTGGACCTGTTCCACGCAACACCGTGGGGGTCTGCCCCCCTCACGAAGAAGCCACGAGCCTGTCTCGCGCGAAAAGCCATGGACCTGTTCCACGCAACGCCGTGAAGACATGACCCCCTCACAAAGAAGCCCTCATACAAACTAGGCCGCGAGCCAGGCCCACACACTATCTCATATCAAAATGCGAACACACCACGACAAAGATCAAATTATCTCGTGTCAAAATACATCCATGCAAAACGCAGGACGACAACATACAAGTAAAGCCACCATAGCAAACAATGAATGGGAGCCCAAACGACGACAATCTCAAAAAGCTATGATAGAAGCAAATGACTACAAATAAACAACGGGACAGACAAAAGCAGGTAAACACTACAGCTACTCGTCATCAGCATCTGAGCTAGAACGCTCATCATCTGAAACATCCGCAAAGCTGAAACTGGAGGTATCACACCCAAGATGCTTCCCTATGAAGCGAAAGGCCTTCGAAACACCACGACGAAGCGCTAACTGGCGCATGTCATCCATCTGAGGCTCCACTTCCTTGGACCAAATGTCATCACGAACCTCCTCCGCGATCAGGCTACGATCCCGCATATAGTCCAAGGACTCCAGGTACTCCGCGAGGCCTGCGGCCTTCAGTTCTGATGTACGGTCATCCGAAGATAACATCTCTACCTGCGCCCTCGCTGCACAAAGCTGGGTCTCAAGGCCTGCAACCTCATCTCGCGCCGCATGCAACTGAGTCTCCAAGCCAGATATCTCCTCCCGCGCATGTTTCAACATCTGGGCAGTCCTCTCCACCACGGCTTTCTCCACATCCAAGGAAGCACGCACGTCTTCTAACTCAGACTTCAGCTCTGATCCAACTCGATGATACTCCGCGATGTCCCGGTCATGTTCTTCCTTGAGAGAGGAAAGTGAGCCCATCGACAGTCGAAGCTTCTCCTGCAAAGCAAGATAGCCATCCTTCAGGCTCACGTAATGATCATTCCAGGTGACCGCTATCTGCGCTTGAGTCTCGATCTGCAAAAGGAAAAACACACAATTAGCCGCCTTCAAACAAAAAATAGAAGGAGGAAGAAAACAATAAGCCACCAACTTACCGCATCACTCATCGCCTTCAAAGAAGAAGACATCCGAGGAACCACCGCGCTAGCAAGCGCCCGGGGAGTCGGAGAAACAGGTAACTGCGCCTCTGGGACAGAATCATCAGAGGCCACCACCACAACGTCAACATCACTATCGGGGGCCATGACCGTCTTTCTCTTACGGCCTCCTCCCTGAGAAGACGACACCGCCCGTCTTGTGCCAACAGAAATGCCACATCCCAACAATCGCTTCTCTTCGACAAACGCATATATGTTGAAGAGACGGTTAGCCAATTCACGAGGCTCGGAAAATCCCAACACTGGAGAGAAGTCTCGCTCCCTCCCTTTCACACGGCGACAACGGTCAGGAAGTGCATTCCACACCTCAGGAAGACCCCAAGAGTTCTTCACATATCCGAACAAAGTGTTACCGTGGCGACGATCTTTGCGAGACTCAAACTCCAGCCAAACCTTGTTGCTGCGCACCTCGATCCGCTCACCACCATCAAAGCGCACGTCGCACCAATCACGGAACTGGTCTAAAGAAAGGGAGCCCCCATGCTCACGAAAAAAAGCAATCAAGCCCATGATACGAGTAACCCCAGTAGGGGCAAACTGGGAAATAGGAACTCCGCAAAACTTCAGAATCTCCACCACCTCGTCGCAGGGAGGAAGACGGAAACCAGATCTGAGCGACACTTCGCAGACAGTCAGCCAACCACGGGGAGGATTTTGAACCCGCTCCTCGGGACGCGGGATCCTCACCTCCAAGTCTAAAGGAAGCCCGAACTTTGTTCTCCAAATAGCAACGCCGTCTTCAGTCAAGGAGGAGCGTAGACGCATTGGTCCGGCAGAGCGCTTCGGTACCTGCACACCGCAAAAAATTAGTCATTTCAAAATAGTAAAAATCACGCACACAACCCTCTCC
The DNA here is from genome assembly GCA_039513925.1 of Platanthera zijinensis. Classification (NCBI taxonomy): domain Eukaryota; kingdom Viridiplantae; phylum Streptophyta; class Magnoliopsida; order Asparagales; family Orchidaceae; genus Platanthera; species Platanthera zijinensis. The sequence goes on along the minus strand of CM077081.1, from coordinate 61,701,263 downwards.
ATGACCGCGCACGGCCTGCGCGCACGCGCCGCCGGCGCGCGCGCGTACACGCAGCCTCGCCAAGTCCGGCCAACAAGCACGCGGCCTGTGCACGCGCGCGGCATACGCGCGCAAGACCTGAGCGCGCGACCTGCGCGCGCGCGGCCTGCGCGCAAGGCCCGCGCGCGCGCGGCCTGCGCGCAAGGCCCGCACGCGCGCGGCCTGCGCGCAAAGCCCGCGCGCGCAAGGCCCACGCACGCGCGGCCTGCGCGCGCGCGGCCAGCGCGCGCGCGGCCAGCGCACGCGCGGCCTGCGCGCGCGCGGCCAGGCCGCGCCTGCGCCCCCGCTGCCAGCGCGCAAGGCCAGTGCGCGCGGCCAGCGCGCGCGGCCTGCGCGCGCAGCCTGCGCGCACGCGGCCGGCGCGCGCTGGCCGGCCAGCGCGCGCACGGCCAGCGCGCGCGCGGCCTGCGCACGCGGCCTGCGCGCGCTCGGTCCCTCTCCCGCAACGATGGCACACCACCAACTCCTACGCCTTGCCGGCCCCCGCGCGAGCCCGTCTGGCGTCCGCTTTCCAAACTAGCACGAACCAGCATACCTTGGAGCCGCTCACCATCGCCGCCATCACGGATTCCACGCCGGCAATCACCACCGCAACAAGAGTTAAAAATCTCTCCCCGTGCTCGCTTCCCTCCCCACTGAAAGAGATTTGGGGGGCAATTGATGGGCTCCACCTTAATTTATAAGAAAAAGGAGACCCCCATGATCCCCATGAATGGAGATCATGGGCGGGCCCCCCTAACCCCCATGATCTCTCATGGAGATCATGGGAGTGGGCCCCCTCTCTCCCCACCATTAGGGGAAGGAACCGCCCCCGGCGGTTCCCCTCCGGCCATGGCCGGCCGGCCACGATCATGGCCGGCCGCGATCATGGCCGGCCGCGGTCATGGCCGGCCGCGGCCATGGCCGGCCGCGGCCATGGCCGGCCGCGGTCACGACCGGCCGCGGCCATGGCCGGCCACGGCCATGGCCGGCCCCGGCCATGGCCCCGGCCATGGCCCCGCCCATGGCCGGCCGCCGCCGTGGCCATGGCCGCCCGACCATGGCCGGCCGTGGCAATGGCCGCCCCGGCCATGGCCGGCCGTGACCATGGCCGCCCCGGCCATGGCCGGCCGTGGCCATGGCCGCCCCGGCCATGGCCGGCCGTGGCCATGGCCGGCCGTGGCCATGGCCGCCCCGGCCATGGCCGGCCGTGGCCATGGCCGGCCGTGGCCATGGCCGCCCCGGCCATGGCCGCCCCGGCCATGGCCGGCCGTGGCCATGGCCGCCCCGGCCATGGCCGGCCGTGGCCATGGCCGCCCCGGCCATGGCCGGCCGTGGCCATGGCCGCCCCGGCCATGGCCGGCCGTGGCCATGGCCGCCCCGGCCATGGCCAGCCGTCTCCTTGGCCGCCGCCGGCCTCCCTCGCCGGCCGTCCGGCTGCCGCCGCCGTCGTGACGGCCCGCCATCATGAGAACCTCTCCCCGCCGTCCGATCGAGGGAGAAGCCCCACCGGCCGTCCGATCAGGACAAAACCACCCACTAACCCACTAGGTTAGTGGGGGGGCCCGCCATAACTTCCCCCTGGAGCCTATAAAAGGACCCCAGGGGCTCCTCATTTCCTAACTTTCTCCTCCTACGCTTCCCCCTTCTTCTTCTTCCTCAGGTGGGAGCTCTCTCGTTTTCTCTGCCAGCGGCCACCCCTCGTCGTCAACTACCGGTGGCCGCCTCTCGCCGCCAACCACCGACGGCCACCCACAACCTCCAGCGGCCACCAACGGATATTAGCACCCGCCAACAGCTACCAGAACCTGTCATCGGTTATTGGCACCCCACCAGAGCCCGGTTGCAAGGGAAGCACTCCAAGGACTGAGGAAGACGCACAAAGGAACCTGCGACAACCCCAGGACACGCGTCGCCTCCGAGCACGTGCGACTGAAGTACCTCGCGCATTTCCACCATCCAAGTCCCGTTGGCGTGGCAGTCTGTTGCCCACCAACGAGTGCATATACTCTCTCTCCTCTAGATTGTAACGGGAGCGGTCTGTCGCCCCGATTTCCCCCATCAAGTTGTAAAACTCCAACAAACTAGTGGATTTTGATCGGCACCGACCCGGTCACGTGGTTTTTCACCCGGTTGAAGGGTTTTCCACGTTAAAACTTCCCGTGTCCATCCCTCATTCTTCAATTGACTGTGTGCGCGCTCGACCGCTCCGAGAGCTAAGGCGGTCCAAGAATATCCGGCCCGACCGGAGCATCGAGTTAGACCGCAACATTACTAAAACATGCAAAAGCTCTATGGAAATAGGTTTAGATATCAAATTAAGGCTCTGTTTGGCTCAGCTGCAGCGATCGAAGAAGCAGTTGTGAGAAACAGTTGTGTAATAATCAGCTGTTTTGCAGAGTGGCGACAGAATCTGTGAAACTGTTTGGAAGAACAACGCTTACAGTGATGTTTCAAACGCAAAATCTGTAAAACTGTTTGGCAAAACAGCTGCGTGGTATAATTGATATTTCTTGAAGGAATTGAAACTCAGAATTTAATAAAGTGAAACTTAAATTTCTACGAACACAAATAAAAAAACAAATTACCACATAATTTTTGCATATTGATGAGTAACTCTACCATTTTTTTACCACATAAAAAATAAATTTACTCATGTGGATCAACATAAAAAAAAATAATGCATCACGATGTACAGGGTAGGCGTGCACAAAAAGACCGGTCCTGATCGGACCGGTCGGGACCGGACCGGTCGGGACCGGTCAGAGACCGGTCAGAGACCGGTCAGAGACCGGTCCCGGATAGGACCGGTCTGGTCCCGGACCGGTCCACAGGTCCCGGACAGTCTCTGTTTTAGGGACCAAAACCGGTCCCGGACCGGGACCGGTAAAAGACCGGTCTTTTACCGGTCCCGGTCCGGGACCGGTTCCGGGACCGGTCGGGACCGGTCGCTGGCTCACAAGAGCCGTTAGGCTCTTGTTATGAGAGCCTAACGGCTCTCATTAAATGAGAGCCGTTAGGCTCTCATAACAAGAGCCAAAGAGCCAAACGGCTCTTTAGCCGTTTCTAAAGAGCCGTTTGGCTCTTTTTTTTATTTTATTTTATATATTATTAATAATATATATTAATATTATATAATATATTAATATATATTATTAATAATATTATAAAATAATATTTAATAATATATATTTATATTTTTAAACTTTTTGATTTTTTTTAAAAAATCTATAAAACCCCCCCCTCTCTCTTTCACTCTCTTTCACTCTCTCTCACTCTCTCTTACTCTCTCTCTCACCTCTCTCACTCATTCAAATGGCTTCCTCCTCCTCCATGCCGGCGTCCTCCTCAGCGTCCGTCGGACATGAGATTGTCGAGCACCGACATAAAACGGCAGTATGGGATAACTTCGAGAAGGTGCGGATCGGCGGCGAAATTAAGGCGAAGTGCAAACTTTGCGGCAAGCTTATGGCGGCTAACAGCAGCAACACAACTCTCGCCCGACACAACAAATCGTGTCTATCCAAACAAGCTCCGTCGGAGACCAACCAAGCTCAGATTTCAACGACCGGGCAGATTTGGACGTATGACCAAGCTCGGCAACGGGAGCGACAAATGGAGAATGTCATCAAAAGCGGTCTCTCGTTCAACCACTACGACAACGACGAAATGACGTCGTACATACACGAAGCACTCCAACCAAAATATAAACAGGTAAGTCGTACTACAACTCGGCGTGATGCTTTACACGCCTACATGCAATCCAAAATTTTTTTACAAAATTATTTTGAAACATTCGAGGGACGAGTTAGTTTAACGAGCGATGTTTGGACTAGCGGTTTAGTAGACGGGCTTTCTTATATTTGCATAACTTGTCATTGGGTCGATCCCGATAGTTGGGAATTAAATAAACGTATTATTTGTTTTGAAGGTTTTGAATATCCGCACACCGATAAAGCAATTTACCAGGTGATTATTAAGTGTATTCGAGATTTCAAAATAAAAGATAAAATTTTAAGTATTTCATTTGATAACGCCTCTAATAATAATATGACTATTAAATATTTAATTAATGATCTACAACCTATGTTAGATGGTATTTTTTTTCATACACGTTGCGTTTGTCACGTGTTGAATTTAATTGTGCAAGATAGTTTAAATTTTATGAACGATTACGTTATTAAAATACGTACTATGTTACGTGTTATTTATAGTTCAAAATGAAGAAAACAAGATTTCAAAAAATCTGTTATTGTACAAGGTAAAAAATTTTTGGGTCCATCTTATGATATGCCCGTACGATGGAATTCCACGTACAAAATGTTAAAACGGGCTTTGTCACAAAAATCACTATTAACCGAATTTTATAATAGCGTAGAAGAAGCACACGATTTAAATGCGTCAGATTGGGCTGTAATCGAAGATTACGTTAATTTATTAGAGAGTTTTTATAGGGCGACAACTGTTTTATCAGGAGTTTACTATCCTACAAGCTCGCTCGTCATTGAAATTTTTTATTAATTGCAAAAACATTTAAAACTTACAAAATTAACCCAATGTGGCGTCCGTTAATTTTTTTAATGGAGGCAAAATTTTTAAAATATTATACGCATATGCCACCTATGTTTTCTTGTGCGGCGGCGTTAAACCCTTTATTGGGTGTAGACGGCGTGGAAAATTTTATAGAAGAAATTAATAAAAATTTAGATTTAAACTAATCTTCTAATGATTACCACAACGTTAGTGTAACAAAATTTAATTCCGATTTTACTAATCTATACAATTATTACGATCAAATATATGGATTGCGACCTCGCGAGAAATCCACCGTCCCGCGAACAAAAGATATTTTAAAAAATAAATTTTTAGAATTAGCTTCGAAGAAAAAACAACGAACTTCGAGCACTTTAAACGAATTAGGTTTATATAGCAAAACACAATTTCAAGAATTTATGACCGCGCACGAAATAGAAAATTTTGATATTTTAAATTGGTGGAAAAATAAATCTAACAATTATCCTATTTTGGCCTTAATGGCTCGCGATTTACTAACCATCCAAGCTAGTACAGTAGCTTCGGAGTCTGCATTTTCTTTGAGTGGCAGGATTCTGAACGAGCGAAGGAGCCGTTTGACCGAAGAATCTTTGGAGATTTGCATTTGCTACAAGGATCATTTGGACGTTTTGAGGAGGAGACAACACGTCTCGTCAATTGAAGATAGCGAGTCTGAAGTTGAAGACGAGCTTACTAACTTAAATCTGGGGAGCGTCGCAGAATGATTTCAAATTGTATTTAGTTTTTTGATTTCAAATTTAAATTGCAAATATTTGTATTTGGATTTTTAATTATAAATTGTATTTTGTATTTCATTTGTAATTATATTTTAATTTTGTAATTTTATTCCATATTTAATAAAAATTTTTATTTATATTGCAAATTGCAATTTTAAAATTTTGTATTTGTGATTTTGACATTTTGTGTACATGTACAAGTTTTTTAGTTTTTTTTAATTAATATTAAAACTTAAAAATAAAATTAATTTTTATTTTTAAAAATAATTTTTATTTAAAAACCGGTCCCGGTTTGGGACCGGTTAGGACCTGTTAGGACCAGTTTTTCCGGTCCCAGCCGGTCCCGGTTTTCAGAGGGAAAACCGGTCCCGGACCGGGACCGGTTTGGGCAGGACCAGTCCGGGACCGGTGCCCCAAAAGACCGGTCCTGCCCAGGACCGGTCCCGGACCGGGACCAGGGTCTTTTCGTGCACGACTAGTACAGGGTGTAGGTAGAGGCGAAAACAATCATCACCGGCGAAGTGAAGGAGCTAATGTCGTGCATCGAAGGAGATTAGAGAGAAAACGATCATCAGTTCCCGCAAGGAACACCGGCGAAGGAAGCCGGAACACCGGCGAAGGCAGCTGGAACACCGGCGAAGGCAGCCGGAACACCGGCGAAGGCAGCCGGAACACCGGCGAAGGCAGCCGGAACACCAACTAAGGCAGCCGGAACACCGACGAAGGCAGCGGGAACGCCGGCGAAGGCAACAGGAACACCGACAAATGCAACGGGAACACCGACGAAGGGAGCGGGAACACCGGCGAAGGGAGCGGGAACACCGGCGAAGGGAGCGTGAACACCGGCGAAGGGAGCGAGAACACCTGTTCATGCAAGGAGAAACGCGCGACTCAGCGATTCCAGAGTCGTGATTTTTTTCACGACTGAAAAATCGCGCCATTTCCGTGTTTTCTCCACGGTGGATTTTTGCACCGTTCATGACAATATTTCTGTTTGGCAGGGCAGTGGGAGAAATTGCGGCACACTGACGCAAAAATGTCCCGCCAAACAGAGCCTAAAGAGAGCAAAATAACTAGACATCAAGTCCTCTAAAGAGAAGTAACACCTGAATCAACTTGAATATTAAAAAAATCTTCATGGTCCATCATTGACATCCTCATTTGCTTCCAAAATATTGAGAATTTTTTGCATAAAATAAATAAATAAATATAATAGTATTATACTAAAATTATATGAAAGTCTATAATACTATATCTCTCCAAAATTTGGAACATGTGTGGATGTAAAAGAATATGCATATGATACAACTACCGTCTTTTGTGCACTATTTGCATCACCGGGAGATAAACCCAACAGACCTTCCAATGATTCTATATCAATTCTTGCTTGGTTGCTTTGTTTTACCATAGTCTTGAGTACAACTTTAATTTGTTTAGTGGATTTTTCACATTATGCATTTTTTCATTCAATAAAAGAATCCTTTCATTTTGTGCTTTCTTCAAAGCAACAATCTCTTTCTTTTGCTTCAAAGATGTTTGTGTAGCATCTTTTCCAAAGAATGCATTCATCCAGAATGTTTTTTCCCAACAAAGTTTGACAAATTTCTGCATTAGTTTTCTTATTGTTCATAATAATATTCTGAAGGTGAGGCTAATAAAAATTGAAATAAGGATAATATAAAATTAATAACTTGAATTGTGAAAAAACTAAAGCAAATTATATTTTATCTTAATAATAATATTTAATTTACAACTGCATTATTAGTTTCTAAGCCTAGCTTTATCCTTTCCCTTGTTGCATTTTCGAGTTTCAATAAAAAAAATCAGCTTGGTTGGGGTCTCTCTTCCCCTTTAAACGCTACATATGCATAAGAATATGAATTGATGTAAAAAAATTTAAATAATGAACTATATACAATTCTTTGGCGAATTATAACGGTAAAAATTTGTGAAATGCGGAAAATAGGAAATCATATCGCAAGAACACTCAACCTAACCAAGCCAAATAAACCAGATGCAAATAGTAAAGCAAGCAAATCTTGTACTATCAAAAATTCTTTACACTGCGAGTCATACATGACAAGACATGATTCGCCAATGTACCCGATGGAAGCAAAAACATACAAGACAAAAACTATTCGGGCCGATAGAAGTAGTAACCGCCTACACAGTCGAGTTGAACAGAGGAGTCTGCTAAAGCCGTCAAGTCGCCAAACCGCAACCTAACTGCGCAGACACCCCGTTATTCCAAGCTAAAGAACTTTTTTTGCAATCTGCAAGCCGCTTAATTGCGGGGTCGCCTAGCCGCTAGATTATCGCGAACAGCTGCTGCCGAACTGAATAGACAGACCGTTAGAAGCGGACAACCTTATTGAATTGGGAAAGATTGCCAATGAGAAGACTGTCTGGTTGCAAGCCGCGACCTGTTGCTAACCGCTGATTGTATCCGCAACTATTCGCACTAATCCCTGACGCAAGTCAGAACCAAGTCTCTAGCTTCTCAGCGCTAGCCACACAATCTACAACAACAAAACCGGTTTACTTCTCAAACCGCGCGTATACAAAAACCTATCCACAGCAATAACCCGAGCTCTCTTACTGTTCATTCGGTTGTACTATTGAAGTGACATGGGATTCTGTTTATAAGAGCAAAGAAGAGTGTGGTCACCGAAAGTCTTTATTTTCAAGGTAGCTAGCAACCTAGAGGGGGGGGGGGGTGGTGAATAGGTTTCTAAGATTCCTATAACTTTCTTTTAATTTCTTCTTTAGGTGCTTAGTGTGTTAGTAGTTTTATGCTTTCAAGTACAACACAACCTGCAATAAATAAAATATCACATGAAGCACACATAAAATATATAGTGATTCCCTAGATTATGGGTACATCCACTCTCCTCCTACCTTTCTAACTTCTAGTTAGACAAGACACTCCTCCAAAAACTCAGCTCCAGGAGCTTACACCACAGATCCTATATGATCTCTCAATCTTCTCCAAGACTTATAACTCAGGCCGAAGCCCTATCTCAGAGCAAACTTTCTCCTACAACTCAGTGATTAAGTGATTACCTACCTCAGGCCCAAAGGCCCTAAACCTCAGGCTGGGAGGACTGCCCTATCTCAGAGAGAATGACTCTCCTACAACTCAGGCATAAAGGCCCTACCTCAGATTCAAATAATCCTAAAACTCAGGCACAAGTGCCCTACAGCTCAGAGAGAATGACTTTCCTACCTCAGGCTCAAGAGCCCTACCTCAGATCCAAACTAGATCCTACTCTCAGAGAGTATAAATCTTTTACAGCTCAGGCAAAACTGCCCTACCTCTGGCTCAAGAGCCCTACAGCTCAGATCCAATTGGATCCTACAGAAGTACAATGGTTTTAGTTAATTTGAAACAGATAAATTTCTCTGTGTCTGCTACTAGAGTTGAGTTATCTCAGCTCTAACTATCTTCACAACAAAAAAAAATGTTCTTCAATAAATGGCTACCTCTGCTGGATGTATCTCAGAAAACTATTTTTAAACTTGCTGTAGAAGACTGAAGATCTGCTATGTCTTGAATTCTTCAAACACCTAACCTGAACCTGCAGAAGACTGAAGGCTCTCCTCTCTTTCTTTATCAGAAGTGTTTCTGAACTTGCTGTAGTAGAAGAAAATGCTACAGCTAACTGGATTGAATTTTTTGGTTCAGCTGATCGACTCCAAGCTTTTTCCTAGGTAGCAATGGTGAGGAAGATGAAGTACAACCGCTCTTTTTATTTTTGAAACAAAACCCTAAAAGTTAAGTTCTTCCTTGAGAAGCTATCCCTTTTATCTTCCGTTGATTAACGGCTCCACGAAGTAGTGGGGACCACCTGCAGTTGACAGCTGCACCTTGCTTTGACAGAAGAAGACGTACAGAGGACCTCCGATAGTATTTGTCGTTTTCTTTAGCTTTCTTGTAAGTATTTTGAACGATGTTGACTTCTATTGACTTTGGCTGACATCATCGGTTATTGACTTAGCAAATTTCTCAAATCCACTCCAGGCATTGAGTGCATTTAGTGAACAAGCTTCACTCAATGCTAAAACTCTTAGTCAACTGTCTGAATCATTCTGCATCATAGGTGTTGAGAGCATTGAGTACAATGACTTCACTCAACGCTTTTAGACTTAGTCATTTCTTCACCTAACAGGGCTGGATGTCACTCGGAGGAGTCTACCCAGACCCAGAGCAGATCCTGCTGCTAGGCTTCCACCAAGCTGACAGGGCTGGATGTCACTCAGAGGAGTCTACCCAGACACCAAGCAGATCCCGCTGCCAGGCTCTCACCAAGCTGGCAGGGCTGGATGTCACTCGGAGGAGTCTACCCAGACCCCGAGCAGATCCTGCTTCCAGGCTCCCACCAAGCTGGCAGGGCTGAGTGTCACTCCAGGAATCCACCTGAGCTCCTAACCATCCAACGGGAGCTCGGGTGGATGGTTGGGAGCTCGGATGGATTCTCGGAGTGACACCCAGCCCTGCCAGCTTGTTGGTAGCCTGGTAGCAGGGTCTGCTCGGGGTCTGTGTAGACTCCTCCAAGTGACATCCAGCCCTGCCAGCTTGGTGGGAGCCTGGCAGCGGGATCTGCTCGGGGTCTGGGTAGACTCCTCCGAGTGACATCCAACCCTGCCAGCTTGGTGGGAGCCTGACAGCAGGATCTGCTCAGCGTCTGGGTAGACTCCTCCGAGTGACATTTAACCCTGCCAGCTTGGTGAAGGCGTTGAGTTAGCTGACCTCACTCAACGCTTTCTGCTTTTGCCTGTCTTCTTTATTGGGCGTTGAGTGAACTCGCTTCACTCAATACTTCTGGACTTAGTCGATTTCTGTCTTCTTCTTAGGCTTTGACTACACCAGCAAGACTCAACGCTTTTTCTGTCTGGCATTGAGGGCATTCAATGAAGATTCATCACTCAACACTTTTATACTTGGCCGCCATCTGTCATCTTAGGCTTTATCATAACACGATGCCTTCTGCTTTGGCATTGAGTGAGCTCTATTTACTTGACGCTTCTAGACTTTGTCGAATATTCAGCCCGCCAATACTTATGCATTGACAGATTCATCTATACTCGACGATGACGTTGAGTGAACTGTCATCACTCAACGCCTGTGGGCTTAGGCGATTTTTAGCCTCTCCACTAACATTCCATGGCATTAGCATTGAGTGAATTGTCATCAATTAATGCCTGTGGACTTAGACAGATTTTTGTCTCACTACATCTTTACTTTGTGATCACCTGTCATATCACTTGGAATACCTGTCCTATCAATGTTTCAAGGACTAACCTGCATGCATGAATTTGAACATACATCAAATACAACACTGTGTATATCATTGCCATGTTTGAATTCTTCAAATCTTCTTCAAATCTAGGACATTGTGGGGGAATGAACCCAACAATCTCCTCCTATTTGAAATAGTCAAAACCCTCAATCAAAATCCTGAGTCAATGACATACACTACCATATGTAGCAATAAAACATAACTTAGAGAACTTATAACAAGAGAACAAGTTATAGTTACCACACTTTCCTTGCGTGTAGGGTGAAATATCATCACACCTGCTCCCCCTGAATTGCTGCTACCTAGCCTTGTTCATATTGATCATTTCCTTCTCATAAATCTGATTCCACTTGTATCCTTCTCATTTCTCTCCTCCTTTTGAATTATGTAAATAGTCAGCGAGGCACTGATTATCTGTTCCCCCTAATTGAGTACAGATAAACAACTCTTGTAACAGTTGAACCACTTGAGATTGCTGGGGGGGGGGTGCTGATCCTTCTCTACAAGATACTACTTGAATCTACCTCTATAGGGCTAGACTTGCTCCTCCTTAATTGAAACATACTCTATCATACTTCCTGGTAGACATTCTTGTCTAAACCAGTCTGGATAGTACTTGAACATGATACCACTAAGGGTATACCACTTGAAAAGTCTTCATTCCACTGAAGAACAATTCCACCTGCAAGAAATAATATAACCTGCAACAACATGAGGAGCAACTAAAGCTATATCAGGTTAAATATACCCAACTCAAACTTGAATGTATTGAACTTTGCTTCATCTAGTGACTTAGTGAAGATGTCAGCCACTACTTGTCTGTAGGGACAAACTCAAGGTTGATATCCTCACATTCCACATGCTCCCTAATGAAATGATATCGTATCTGAATATGTTTAGTCCTGCTGTGTGAGATAAGATTTCTAGCAATTGAGATGGCACTAGTAGAATCACAATATAAGAGACTTCTACTTATCTGAAGTTTATAATCTTGGAGCTGCTGCTGGATCTACAGCAACTGATCACAACAGCTACCTGCTGAGATATACTCTGACTCTACAGTTGAGATTGCAACACTTGTTTGCTTTTTGTTGCTCCAAGACACTAGTATTCCTCCTAAGAACTGACAAGTGCCAAAAGTGCTCTTCCCGTCCTCTTTACAGCCTGTAAAATCTGCATCTGAATAGCCTGTTAGTTAAAACTCTCCATTTTTAGGATACAATAGGACAAGATCTGGTGTGCCTTTAAGATACCTCAATATTCTCTTTATAGCAGAGTAGTGAGATTCTTTAGGGCATGCCTGATACATAACACAAACACATGTAACATACATGATGTCTGACCTACTTGCAGTTAGATATATAAGGGAGCCAATTATCCACTCTATACAAAGTTTCATCAATAAGTTTCCCTGCCTCATCTTTGCCTATATGCATACTTAATCCCATGGTATTTTCATGGTGGAGGAATTCTCTATACCAAATTTCTTGATGAACTCCCTATTGAACTTTGACTGGGATATGGACAAGCCATCATCAGTATATCTAACTTGGATACCCAAGAAGAACTTAAGTTCACCCATACTACTCATCTCAAACTTCTCTTACATAAGTTTGGCAAACTTCCTGCAAAGGTTGTCATCAGTAGATCAAAAGATAATATCATCCACATATATTTGGACTAGGATGATCTTACCCTTAGATTCCCTTAGGAATAAGGTCTTGTCTATCTCCCCCCTTGAGAATTTGTTCTCAATGAGGAAGCTAGACAATGTCTCATACCATGCTCTAGGGGGCTTGCTTCAGCCCATATAAAACTTTCCTAAGTCTATAAACAGAATCAGGTGAGTTAGGAACAACAAAACTTGGAGGCTTCTCAACATAGACTTCTTCCTTTAAGTCACCATTCAGCAAGGATGACTTTATATCCATCTGGTAGACCTTGAATCCCTTGTGTGCATCATATGCAAGGAACAGTCTGATGGCTTCCAATCTTGCTACAGGGGCAAAGGTTTGATCAAAATCAATACCTTCTTCTTGTTTGTACCCCTTAGCTACTAGTCTGGCCTTGTTCTTGATTATAATGCCATTTTCATCAAGTTTATTCATGTAAATCCACTTGACTCCAATGACATTATGTCCATGTGGTCTGGGAACCAGCTTCCAGACCTTACATCTCTTAAACTGGTTCAGTTCTACTTGCGTAACAACAATCCAGAACTGATCTATATTAGCCTATTGAAATCTCTTTAGCTCAACCTGTGATAAGAAGCTTGAGTATAGTGCTGTGTTGATACTTCTGCTCCTGGTCACTACTCCTTGGCTGGCATCACCAATGATCTGGTGTCTTGGATGATACCTCAAATGCCTGATTGCTGGAGGCAATCTTGCTTCAGCATTAACTACATGGGTAGCTTCTTACTGATCTTCATCCACTTCACTGGTGTCTTGCAGTCCTACTACTGGAATTTCCATTCCATCAGCTTTGTCTTGGACTAATGTAGCTGCTTCTTTGAGAGTTAGCCGGTCCATCAACTGTTCTGTACCTACAGTACTCGAAGAGGAGCTTGACAGCTCTCTATTAATCATAGTACACTCATCAAAGACTACATGTACATATTCTTCTACAGCTTGGCTTTTCAAGTTGTAGATCCTATAGACTTTACTATGATTGTTGTACCCAATAAAAATCCCATCAAAGGACTTGGCAGCAAACTTAGTCACATATGATTTTCCATTGTGAAGCACATAACACTTACTACCAATGATTCCGAGATAGCCCAGATTTGATTTTCTGCCCTTCAAGATCTCATAGGGAGTCTTCTTGTGGCTCTTGGTGATAGAGGCTGTATTGAGAACATGACATGCAGTATTTACTACCTTAGCCCAAAAATATTCTGGGAGTATGTGTCACTCAATAATGTCCTTCCAGCCTCTATGAGAGTCCTATTTTTTCTCTCAACAATCCCATTTTACTAGGATGTTCTTGGAGAAGAAAATTCTTGATGAATCCCTTGCTCTTCACAGAACTTTGTCATGCTATCAGACTGGAATTCTGTCTCATGGTCACTTCTGATTTTGACCACAATACTATTAAACTCATTCTGAATTTGCTTGACAAACTTCATGAATACATCAAGGGTTTCATTATTTTTCTTAAGAAAGAACACCCAAGTATACTTGGAATAGTTATCAACCACCACAAGGGTGTAGACTTTCCTACCAAGACTATGAACTAGCATATGACCCAATAAGTCCATATACAAGAGGTACAAACACCTCACAGAGTCTTTAGTCCTAATGCCTTTGAAGGAGGCTTTGGTCTGCTTGCCTTTTTGGCATGCTGAGCAAATGCCCTCCTTGGTGCACTTCACATTAGGACCATTCCTAACTAGCTCTTGACTAAAGAGCTTGCCAATAGTCTTGTAATTCAAATGAGCTAGCCTCTTGTGCCATTGGACACAATATGAGACTTTCTCATTTGCCACTAGAAAAATAGGAGAGTCTGTATCTAAACAAAGAAAGTTTAAACAATAAACATTTTCACTCCTATTGCCTGTTAAGATGACCTCTTCGTCACTTGACCTCTTAATTTGACACTCATTCTTGTGGAAGACAATAACATGGCCAAGATTAGAGAGTTATCTTATGCTTTTGAGGTTGTGTTGCAACCCTTCAACATAAGCCACTTTTGTTATGGTGACTATTCCATTGGTAATCTTACCATAGCCTCTAGTCACTCCTCTATCTGAACCACCAAAGATAACCTTGGGTCCATCTTTTCCCTGGAGTGTACTCCTTTAAGTTGCTCCTTGTCCTAGTCATGTGCCTAAAGCAACCACTATCCAAGTACCATATAGGGGTATGGGCATTTGGACTAACCTGCATCACACAATTCATTTTACCTTAGGACCCCAATATCTATTGGGTCCTAGGTGCATGTTAGTCTGAAAATGAACTTGTCTACCAGCAGCTTTACTGACTGGCGGACTAACAGCTGCTCTCGGCACACTTGGATTGTGCCAACAGTCTACAACAAAGTGGCTCACTTTGCTACAGCACCAACATTCATGAATGTTGTATCTTCTTTTCTGCATAGGCCCTGCAGTTGGGTTAACTATTGACTGAACAGTAGGAAGATGTGCAACAACGTTCTTCAGATTCCTTTCAACAAGGATTTGACTGAAGGTAAGTATTCTAGCTGGCTTGATGGCCTGCTTTGAGTGCCAGCTGTAGCAAGCTTCTTTTCAGAAAGCACGCTCTTGATAGTATCATACACAACCAGAATAGGCTTGTTGGAAGACTGACCCTTGGTCTGAGTCTTTGCTGAATGATCTTGAACCTTTGCTGTAGCCACATTCTTGAGACGGGGTTGGAGCACTAAATACAAAAGGTCCATGATGGTTCATTTGAATTTCTTCATGGGCAACCTTAAAGGCACTCACCCTATTATACCTTTCATTATGGCTGCGAATATTTTTGTTCACACCAGTGGATCTGCCATTCATCTAGTGACTAAAGATGCTTTCTTGGTCATACTTGTTTGAAGGCAATAGAATTTTCCTAAAAGGATTGGGAGGCATGGAAGCCAGAGGCATAACAGGAGCTTTGCCCTTCCCTTTAGAAGGGGCAACCCTTGTATTTCCCTTAAACCCCAAACTCTTATTACCCTTCTGAGAGGAGAAGGAGTCTATCAAGAGCAACACTGTATTGAGATTAGAAAAACTAGCCATAATTCCCTGCTCCCTCTGGAGCTTCTCTTCCAGGTCCCTTATGAGACTATTATTAAACTTGATGGTGCCAATCTGAATGAGATTGATGTTTCTTAATTTGTTAACTTCCCTTGCTTTCTGATCCAGCAGAGTTGCTGTTTCAGTCAGCTGGGTAGCAGCTAGCTAAAGAGAGGCAATCTC
The DNA here is from genome assembly GCA_039513925.1 of Platanthera zijinensis. Taxonomy (NCBI): domain Eukaryota; kingdom Viridiplantae; phylum Streptophyta; class Magnoliopsida; order Asparagales; family Orchidaceae; genus Platanthera; species Platanthera zijinensis. The sequence goes on along the minus strand of CM077081.1, from coordinate 61,685,742 downwards.
CATAGCTTGCTTTTTAATCAACTTCTTGCACCTCTTAAATGCATCCAGAAGTTCAACATATCTGTCAATCAATTGATTGACATCTCCTTCTGATTTAGAATCATCTTCACCACTGGATGAAGAAGCTTCTGTATAGGGACTAGTCTCATATCCAGACTCAGAAGAAGAGCTTGATAGAGACTTTACCTTGCTTTGACCAGGCTGATCATGACTAGATTCCTCATCAGTCATTTCCATCAGCCCATAGCAGCTGTAGGAATCTTCTTCATCCTCATCATCCATCTCTGAATCATTGTCTGAGTGTGATAGAGGGGCCCTGGTACCTATCCTGATAGAAGGATAGTCTTCATCTGCTGCTTCAGCTTCCTTTTCAGTAGCATCAACAACTAGCCCAATATAAGCTTCTTCTTCTTCAAACTCAAATGAAGATGATCCTATCCAGCTCTTCTCTTTCTTAGCAATGAAGGACTTCTCCTTCTTGCCCTTGTGCTCGTGTTGTTTCTTCTCACCAGCCTCCTTCCTCTTCACTAGGCAATCAGCTATCACATGTCCTGGTTTGCTGTAAAAATATCAGACAACTTTAGAGGAATTATATTTACTAGATTTAGATTCATACCTGTCAGCCTTGGAGTGATTATTCCTGTGATGAGAAGAGGTGGAAGGTCTGCTCTTCCACTATTTCTTCTTCATCAGCTTCTAAAAGTGCCCGGAGAAGGCAACAAAGTCCTTATTTGACATGCTGCATTCTAATTCATCTGACTCTGAGCTGTCTGAATCAGCTGGTCTTCTTGGAGGAGAGGGAATCCTCTCCTTACTCTTCCTAGTGTTGTCTTCTCTGAAGTCCAAGGACTTTTCCTTGGCTTGGGATCTGCTGGTGGCCTCCTTCTCTTTCCTAGTAGCCAGTTGCATCTCATAGGAGAGAAGCTTTCCAAAAAATGTTTGGGGAGGAGTCTCAGCAAGCTTGGACACTTCTCTTATGACACAAATCTTAGTTTCTCAGTCTCTAGTGAGAGACCTTAGAAACTTGTCATTAATATCATAATGACTCAAGACCCTCCTATAGGTCCTCTATTCATTTATTATCCTGAAAAATCTTTCATATCAAGTAGCTATGTTCTCTTTCAGGGATTGCCTTAAAGCCTCATACTCCTGGTTGAGCATGGACATTCTATTATCTCTTACCTCTTTAGTACCCTCCATGTAGACCACAAGGGTGTCCCACATCTCTTTGGAGGTCTGGCAGTGGACCAAGTTTTTGAAGGTTGAATCATCTATGATACTAACAATAATATTTTGTGCCCTCTTGTCCAATGTAGCTAAGATGACTTCATCCTTTATCATATCTGAGTATGTCTTAGGTGTCTGGACATTGGCATCCAGAACTAAGATCTTCATAGGGATGAAGGGTCCCTCCTTGACTATCACAAAGATCCTAGGGTCATAGGCTTCCATAAATAGCCAGACTCTCTCTTTCCAGATTCCAAAATTCTCCTTTCTGCAGATGGGGAGTTTTATGGAACCTAACTCCTTATGGATCCCTCCAGAACCCATAAGTACAGAACTATAGCTACCCTAGGAGATCAATCAGACTGTTAAATCCTTTTTGAGCAACCTCTCTCTAATACCACTTCAAAGTATTTTTTTTCAAGGTAGCTAGCAACCTAAAGGTGTGGGGGGTGAATAGGTTTCTAAGATTCCTGTAACTTTTTATTTCTTCTTTAGGTGCTTAGTGTGTTAGTAGTTTTCTGCTTTCAAGAACCACAAAACCTGCAACAAATAAAATAACACAGGAAGCACCAACAGAATATATAGTGGTTCCCCAGATTATGGGTACATCCACTCTCCTCCCACCTTTATAACTTCTAGTTAGACAAGGCACTCCTCCAAAACTCAGCTCCAAGAGCTTACACCACAGATCCTACATGATCTCTCAGTGTCCTCTAAGACTTACAACTCAAGCCAAAGCCCTACCTCAGAGCAAACTTGCTCCTACAACTCAGTGATCAACTGATCACCTACCTCAGGCCCAAAGGCCCTAAAACTCAGGCTGGGAGGATAGCCCTACCTCAGAGAGAATGACTCTCCTACAGCTCAAGCACAAAGTCCCTACCTCAGATCCAAAGGATCCTACAACTCATGCACAAGTGCCCTACATCTCAGAGAGAATGAATCTCCTACCTTAGATCCAAACTTGATCCTACTCTCAGAGAGTATAACTCACCTACAGCTCAGGAAAAACTGCCCTACCTCAGGCTCAAGAGCCCTACAACTCAGATCAAATAAGATCCTACAGAAGTACAATGGTTTTAGTTAATTTGACACAGAGAAATTTCTCTATGTCTGCTACTAGAGCTGAGTTATCTCAGCTCTAACTATCTTCACAGCAGTAGAAAAATGTTCTTCAATAAATTACTACCTCTGCTGGAAGTATTAACTGTTTCTGAACTTGCTGTAGAAGACTGAAGATCTGCTAGGTCTTGAGTTCTTCAAACAGCTAACCTGAACCTGCAGAAGACTGAAGGCTCTCCTCTCTTTTTTTATCAGAAGTGTTTCTGAACTTGCTGTAATAGAAGAAAATTCTAGAGCTAACTAGATTGAACTTTTTGGTTCAGCTGATCGACTCCAAGCTTTTTCCCCGACAGCAATGATGAGGAGGATGAAGTCCAGCCACTCTTTAGCTTTTTGAAACAAAACCCTAAAAGTTAAGTTCTTCCTTTAGAAGTTATCCCTTTTATCTTCCGCCGATTAATGGCTCCAAGAAGAAGTGGGGACCACCTGTAGTTGACAGCTGCACCCCTCTTTAACGAAAAAGACAAATAGAGGACCTCCTGTAGTATTTATCGTGTTCTATAGCATTACCGCAAGTATTTTGAATGATGTTGACTTCTATTGACTTTATCTGAGTCATCAGTTATGAACTTAGCCAATTTCTCAAATCCACTCCAGGCATTGAGTGCGTTGAGTGAACAAGCTTCACTCAATGCCAAAACATTTAGTCAACTGTCTGAATCATTCTGCATCATAGGCGTTGAGAGCGTTGAGTGCAATGGCTTCACTCAATGCTTTTACACTTAGTCATTTCTTCACCTGTCTGAAGGCGTTGAGTGAGCTGGCCTCACTCAACGCTTTCTACTTTTGTCTGTCTTCTTTATTGGGCATTGAGTGAACTAGCTTCACTCAACGCTTCTGGACTTTGTCGATTTCTATCTTCTTCTTAGGCTTTGAATGCAACAACAAGACTCAACGCTTTTGCTGTCTGGCATTGAGGGCGTTGAGTGAAGATTCATCACTCAACGCTTTTGTACTTGGCCACCATTTGTCATCTTAGGCTTTAAAATAACACGACGCCTTCTGCTTTGGTGTCGAGTGATCTCTGTTCACTCGATGCTTCTGGACTTTGTCGAATATTCAGCCTGCCAATACTTAGGCGTTGATAGATTCAGCTATACTCGAAGATGGCGTTGAGTGAACTATCATCACTCAATGCATGTTGACTTAGGCGATTTTCAGCCTCTCCACTAACATTCCATGGCATCTGACATTGAGTGAACTGTCATCACTCAATTCCTGTGGACTTAGATAGATTTTTGTCTCTCCAAATATTTACTTTATTACCACCTGTCACATCACTTGGAATACCTGTCCTATCAATGTTTCAAGGACAAACCTGCATGCATGAACTTGAACATGCATCAAATACAACACTGTGTATATCATTGACATGTTTGGCTTCTTGAAATCTTCTTCAAATCTGGGACATTGTGGGCAATGGACCCAACAATCATCGCCCTAACCGATAGGATCAGTTCCCATCTTGCAGCTAGCACAAAACCTGTTTGCATAGTGCAGACACAATGCCTGTCCGCTAGGGTTGCATTTGGCGGCCGAATAAGCTAGTCCGCCAAGGTCGCACCAACAAGACCGAATAGAAAGCCTATCCGCCTTGAACACCGCATAAGGCCAGAACCAGGATCACTCCTCCATACCCGCGGACACTATAGATATCGCCACCAGTCTGCAACATCCTATGGACATTACTCCAATCCGCACACTCCGAGCCCGCGGCAAGAGCACACCATGCTCAGCCAAGCTGTCGAACTCAGCGGATAGAAAAGCAGTTCGCACTAACCAGCAAACTCTGCGGACCGAGCACAACCAGACTTGGTACAAATCCCGACCAAGTCGACAATACCAAGAATCCACAGCGTGGACTATAAACTAGCGGACTCAAGAACCAGTCTGCACAATCTGACATACTCAAACACCAACCCGCAGTAACCGACAAACTCTATGGTCACCAACAAATCGCTCCACTAGAACAAGACCAAGGCACAAACCATGCCAATCTCACGAGCTGTAGAGGAGTCCGCAACAACCGGATTCAGTGAACTCCAGATGAGTCCGCAGCTCCCGCGGATAATAACCCTATTCGCCTGATTACATCCTGGGAACAAGCTGACATTGAAACTTGCCAAACTGGCTAGTCACCACTCCTGTCCACTCAGTCTGTGCAGACAGTCCGCACAGGCCGCCACTTTCACTTCAAAAATTTCAACACACCCCCTTGAAGTGAGAAGTGGAAACCAGCCATAGCAGTCCCTGTAACCGTTCAAATGGCCCCTTTGACAGCGGCTTTATGAAGATGTCAGCGATATTATCCTTGCTTCGCACATGCTCAACCATAACAGATCCCTTCAACACCTTTTCTTTAATGAATCGATGCTTAATCTTAATATGCTTGGTTCGCGCGTGACAAGATGGGTTATTAACCAGTTTTAGATCACTTTCGTTGTCACCACGAAGTAGAGTGGGACATCGCACTTCTTCATGGTGCCCTCTAGTAACCTCCTGAGCCAAATGACTTTCCGAGATGCTAAGACCGAAGCTTTGTACTATGCTTCTGTAGTAGATACGGACACCGAATCTTGCTTTTTGCTGCACCACGAAATACCTACTATTCCACATGTGAAAATATAGCCAGACGTCGACTTCTAGTCATTTGAGTCTTCCCCATAATCTGTATTTGTGTTACCATGTAGGTTGAAGCCCTTGTCACTCCCATAAAGGAGCCCCATATCGGAAGTGGTTTTCACGTACATCAAGATATTACTGGCTGCTACCATATAAGGCTTCTGAGGCTCCGCCATATAACGACTTACTCGGCCTATAACATAAGCAATGTCTGGCCATGTAATCGTCAAGTATATAAGGCTTCCAACTAGAGCCCAGAAAGCCAAGGTATCTGGAAAAACCCTCCCCTCATCATGTCAAAGTTTGATACCAACATCTAGTGGAGTAGAACAACTCTTTCCCTCTTGCATGCCGAATCGATGAACGATCCGTTCCGTATAGCCTCTTTGGGAAACGAGTATGCCTCTCTTTCTCCTCTCCACCTCAAGTCCAAGGAAGTGGTGAAGCTTACCCAAATCCTTCATCTCAAAATGAATAGCTAGCTATGCATGTTGAAAATCATGAAGTGAAAGTGGTTGACTGGGCGACTTATCCGCGCGGCCAGTGTAGACAGGACTGACGGTTAGCCAGGTCGACAATAGTGCTGCAGTCGGCTTTTGCTCTGGCGGCCTGAGCGGTCTATTCGCGCGGTCTGTGTAGACAGAGGAGGCGGCATGTCAGGTCGGGTTGTGTTCAGCCGGCAGTTGGTTCCCAGTAAGTAACCAGGCGGATAAGATTGCTATCCGTGGAGCTCGCCAAGACTGGTGAGGTGAGGACTCAGTTGAAGTTCGTGGAGTCCGGGTTATGGATTGGACTAGAGCTCGGGAGATCAGCATGGCGTGTGCCTTGGTCTAGCTCTGGTGGCGCGGTTGGTGGAAATCGTGGAGTTCGCAAATTAGAGCGGACTGGTTTTGGGGTGTCACAACCCGCATTTTATCCGAATTTAAATGTATATCAGAGTAAGAGAAAACACGCGTCGTGATGCCACGTCGTGTAGGAGATAACTGCAGACGCTCAGACAATACTCCTACTCTTCATTTTATATGAAATTCATAAGTTATTATGAGAAAAATCCAGTTTAAGTTTAATTGATTAGCCGTATCCCTCGGCTCAGTGGATCAACTAGTCCACTAGAAAAAAAATATAATTATACGCCGCGGAAAATACTTTGCTTACATGATTAACATCATACATGAGTATAAACATCCCCAAAGGACCACTTATGGTATGCAAGACTCTAAATTTATCATTGTATTGAAATAGCTTTTACGTTAGTTAAAATATGGTGACTTTAGCTTTGAAATATGACATGAATGTGTTGGGTATTGCATCCACAATAACCTAGATTTGTATGAAGTCATCCTTGAACGAAGATGAATTATGTTTGTATTTGATGCTCTTTTTAGTTGAGTGTTTGTAGGACTTATATGCCAAGTGTATACCAATGTCAGTCTACGATGAGTCTCCAAACACATGACCATATAATGTAATCCCTCATTGTGTGATCCATGGTACTGACTCATGTGTAGCCTCTCTTTTAAGATATACTTCTTTTTCAAGCACTAAGGGCATGAGTGGAAATTTGGATGCTGGTATTCTTGAAGAAATTATGTTTTCAGACTCAAAGAAATTCTAAGTGTTTTTTCTCGAGTACTTAGTTTTGTTCTCGAGAAGAACTAGAGAAAGTTCTCGAGTAAGACTCATCATAAATTCGAGTGACAGAAGTTGTTCTCGAGAAAGCATCTTGTTGTTCTCGAGAAAGGCTTATGTACTCGAGTACTTCATGACTCTTCTTCTCGGGTTACTTTCCTTACAGACAGAATTTATCTAAGTCTTTTTCCCGAGAAGACTTTGATTAGTTCTCGAGATGACTATGTTTATTTCTCGAGTGATGTCTGTTGTACTTGAGTAGAAGTCTTCTTGTTCTCGAGTACCAGCTTTTCTTTTCGAGAATAATATTTGTTTTTCTCGAGTACTTTCTTTCTTTCTCGAGATCGCTGTTTTCTACCTCCACATTTTTTTACAAGTCCTTTTCTCGAGTTCACCATGATTGTTCTTGAGAACTAAATTCCTTTTCTCGAGTACAACCTTTCATCTCGAGAAATGCTATACTGTTTTTCAAAAAATCTTCCAAGTCATTCTTCTCGAGATCTCTATCATTGTTCTCGAGAACACAAGTCTTTCTCTCGAGTAAAATACTTCCTCTCGAGAAATGCTGCTATTTTCTGAGAAATTTTCTCTAAGTCCCAACAGATGTGATTTTCAAATATAATTTGATGTGATTGGTCCACGTGGCCATTATTAATCATAATTATGACCGTTAGGGATATCTTATAAAAGGTCTTGTCATTTCAACCAACCCGAAGATGCGTAAGAAGAAATTCTGAATCCCTAATTCTCTTTCCTAAATCGGAAGCCACCGCTCATCTTCCTCATCGCCAAGGGCTTTCGATCAAGAACGATTCAGAGCAGTCGACTTGCAGATCAAGATCTTCTACAATATACACATCCTCTCTTTGATCTTGTGAGTCCAGGAATTTCAGATCAAGGATCTAGCCGAGTATTTTTCAATATATTCTGACAGAGCCGCAAAGTTCAAGAAAGAAGACCTAGGCATAAATTTCCAGGTCTGAGAGATTTTACTGTTTGTATTTCTTATTTCAAATCTATTCTTGTAGGATATTATTCTCCGAGTGTAGTAGCTTTGTTCTCCGAGTTGTTGTAGGAACTTTTTATCTTCCGAGTGTAGATCCGTTTTGTGGATCGAGTTGTAGGAACGTTGTTTCGAGTAGTAGGACTGTTTTCAATCCGAGATTAGTGGAGTAGCCGAGTATAGTGCATTACTAGATCGTTGAGTGGAAAGTGGACGTACCCAAGGGTTGGGAACCACTATAATTCTTGGTGTCGTCTGTGATTGCATGGTTATTTTTCTGTGCATAGATCGTTAAATTTTTATTCCGCAAAAAGACGCACAACTCACCTATTAACCCCCTCTAGGTGATTTAGGTAGACAACATAAACATTTTTCAATTGGTGTTAGAGTGAGGTTGTATCATTAAAAGGTTAACACTTTGATCAGATCTGCCCCAAGTTGTCTATTGAGTTATCCAAGCATGGACAAGGCCAAGGATTTTGCTAAGCTTCCTTTGTGCACAAAGACCAACTTTCCCATGTGAAAAGAAAGGATTAAATTTTTCATGGAAGCTGTGGATCCAAGGATCTTCATGATTATTAAAGAAGGTCCTCATGTTCCCATGACCGTCTCCACTATTGATCCTACCAAGAAAGTTCCCAAGAAGTTGATGGATCTTGAGAAGAATGAGATTGCACTTGTCTCTTTAGATAAGAAGACCAAAAATATCATTGCAAGTGCAGTCGATGATTCTATGCTGCAGAACCTGATTCACTGCCAATCTGTTAAGGAAATGTGACAGTCTCTCATCACCTTGATGGAAGGCACTGAAGAAGTTAGAGATGACAGAAGATCCCTTCTAAATCAGAAATATGAAGCTTTCCGACAAGGACCCAAGGACTCAATTGTAGATACTTTGGAAAGTTTATTCAAGATTGTTAACGACCTAAGAGTATATGGTCGGGTCTTCACTAATGGAGAGCTGAATGATAAATTTCTAAGGTCCCTGACTAAGGAGTAGGACAACAAAGTCTGTGCTATCCGGGAGTTTGGCAAGCTGGCAGAGACTGATCCTCAGAATCTCTTCGGAAAGCTGATGTCATATGAGCTGCAAATCAATTCAAGAAAAGCTGAAGAAGAGAAAAGCTGGTTCTCATCCAAGGAGAAGTCTGTTGCACTAAAGGCAGACAACTCAAGGAAAGCCAAAGCTGCATCACCTGCACCTGCACCTGCACAAAAAGATAATGAAGAAGAAACTTCAGAGCCAAGTACCGCATGCTCAGAGTTATCAGAATGAGAATTTTCTCTTCTACTAAGACAGTTCAAGAAATTATTGAACAAGAAGAAACAATAAAGAGACAAAGATGCCTCGTACAGAAGATCACGTCATGATGGTGATCGACACAAGAAAGGCTCAAGTAGCCAAGATAGATATCATACTAAACAGAACAAACATATTTCTGCTGACATCGTTTGTTATTGTTGCAATAAGACAGTTCATGTTATTGCTGATTGCTCTCACAAGAAGAAGAATGGTGAAAAAAGAGAGGAGAAGAAATCTTCTTACCACAAGAAGAGAAATGAAAGAAGCCTAGTAGCCAAAAAGGACAAGACTCTCAACGACTCTGACTTATCTGAGTCAAGTGAAGAAGAGGAAGCCTACTTTGGGCTAATGACACAAACTGATGAAGAAGAAGAACCCTAGTTCACTAGGATGGTAAACTCTCATACTCTTCTTTCTAAATCTGATGTTTCTGATCATGATCATGAGGAAAGCTCCTCTGATGATGAGTTTGAACTCATGACCCAATATAAGGAGTTAATCAAGGCTTACAACAAATGTCGAAAAATCGTGAAAACTCAGGCCAAAGAGATTAAATCTTAAGGCTGAAGAGAGCACACTGAGAGAGGAAGTCGTCAAGATGGACTTACTCAGAAAAGACTTAGATACTGCTGTTGAAGAGTATAATAAGGCTCTTAAGCACCTAGATCTGAAGGAGAAGATCATTAAAGAATTGGAAGTACAACTTGAAGCGGAAAAGAAACTTGTTGAAAGTTTCTCCAAGCCCAAGATTGTCCTTCCTTTGGTTGCTGAATTCTCAGCTTAGGCCAAAGGTGCTGGATTAGGCCATATTGCTGCTCCTAGTAAATCCTCTAGGAGAAATAAGGCTCGAAGAAAGAATAAGGCGGGCAAGAAGGCTATGGCCAAGGAAAAGGGGAAAGGTTCTCAAGATCAGAGGTCATTCCAAAAGGTTATCTTTCCAACCAACGAGTTTGATCTTGATTCGTCCTAAGGTCACTTTGCTAGGCCTACTTATGTAGAACTCAAGTCTCGTTACCAAGGTTGGACCAATCCCTGGGACTTTGGTGAGAGTGTCTTTAAGGCTCCTTATGAGGAGATCACTCTTTAGAGCTATGACCTTTATAATCATGGTTATAACATCAAGAAGACACCAAAAGTAAAGCACGTTATAGAAAAGCCTCTTAAGGAGAAGAAGCCATGTGAATGCCATCACCATAAAGCTTCTACCTCCATGACTGCTGCCCCTTATAGTACACACTCCCAAGAGGTCAAACACGAGAAATTTAGGCAAAGATACAATAGGTTTGACTGTTGGTGTTGTGGCAAAATTGGTCACTTTGCCATTGATTGCTGGTTTAACTCCAGAAATTATGTAACTCCTCAGGTTAATAATGTGAAAAAGACTGCTCATAATGTTAATACATGTAGGGGGAGTATGCTAACTAGAGACCAAGGACCCAAACAAGTTTGGGTTCCTAAGGCAAACTGATTTGTGATTGCAGGTATGTCCAAAGACCACCAAAACTCCTATCTGGTATTTAGACAGTTGATGCTCTTGGCATATGACCGGGACAAGAAGCCTTCTCCAGAATTACTCAACAGTCATGAACGGGTTAAAGGTCATCTTTGGAGGTTCTGACAGAATAATTACTAAAGGCTATGGTATGATTATAAATGGTAGTGTATTCTTTTTGGATGTGGCTTATGTTGAAGGATTGGAACACAATCTCATAAGCATAAGCCAACTCTGCGATAAAGGATACATCGTAGAATTTCATGCAGATAAGTGCTTGATAAAATCGCTGGAAACAATTCTATCAGGCACTCGTAGTAGGAATATCTTTTGTTTGAATTTTATTTGCATAGACTCTTTTACTCCAGTGTGTCTTTTGGCAAAAGATAGTGCATCTCTTGGTGACCAATGACATAAGAGATTAACACATTAATTTCAAAACTATTAATAAATTATTTTCTCTTAATTTAGTACGTGATGCCCCAAATGTCAAGTGCGCTAAAGATAAACCTTGTCACGCATGTGTAAAAGACAAGCAAACAAGGGCTATCTTTAAAAGCATTATTGGCAAAGGCTCTAATATGTGCTTACACCTACTTCATATTGATCTGTTCGGCCCACTATAAGTTAGAAGTTTGGGAGGTAAGGATTATACATTGGTTATTGTTGATGATTACTCGCGCTTTGAGTGGGTGTTCTTTCTAAAACACAAGTCAGATACTTTTGACATCTTTACAAATTTTGTCAGGTAGATTTAGAATGAATACAACTGTTTCGTAGTCAAAATCAGAAGTGACAATGGAACTGAGTTCAAGTCTGGGGCCATGACAAAATTTTGTGAAAGCCTAGGTATCTTTCATGAGTTTTCCTCTCCTCGTACTCCTCAGCAAAATGGAGTTGCTGAGAGAAGGAATAGAACACTTATAGAGGACTGCAGGACCATGTTGAGTGATGCCTCACTACCAGAATATTTCTGGGCTGAAGCTGTCAACACTGCATGCCACATGCAAAATCGAGCACTCATAAACAAGAACCATAATAAGACACCTTACAAACTACTAAAGGGCAGAAAGCCGACTGTTTCATATTTTAGAATCTTTGGTTGTAAGTGCTTCGTCCTTAATAATGACAAGTATCACACTACTAAATTTAGCGAAAAGAGCTTTGAAGGTATTTTCGCATGTTATAGTAGCCATAATAATGCATATAGGATTTTTAATAAGAAAACTCTTGTTGTAGAAGAATTTATTCATGTTGTATTTGATGAGACGAGCTTGCTGCAAGGCAGCTCTTCTAGTGTGTTTATTGAAGATGCAGGTTTAAAGATAAAAGAATTAAACTTGGGTGAACCGACTGAAGAAAAAGATGAAAAGTTCATCAAGATCACCACTCCAACCCCGATTGGAGAGGTTGATGATCAAGATGAAAAAAATCATCCAAGTTGATGAAGTCACTCTTGTTGTTGAAAAAACTTCAGATGCAATGAATCTAGAGCTCAGACATCTGAAGGATCACCCAATGTACCAAATCATAGGAGATTCCCAGGATGGTGTCAGAACTCGTAGAGGTACAACTAATAAGAATTTATATTTGAGTTTTCTCTCACAGGTTGAACCGAAGAAGATTGAGGAAGCAAACTCAGACGTATCATGGATAATGTCAATGGAAGAAGAATTGAACAAATTCAAGCATTTCTAAGTATGGAAGCTTGTTCCAAGACCCAAAGGTAAGAACATCATCAGAACCAAGTGGGTCTACAGGAACAAGATGGACGGGAAAGGAACAATCATAAAGAACAGGGCTAGACTTATCTCCAAAGGATACCGACAAGAAGAAGGAATCGACTTCGACCAAACATATGCTCCAGTGGCAAGACTAGAGGCAATCAGGTTGTTCCTAGCTTATGCTGCACTTAAGGGCTTCACTATCTATCAGATGGACGTGAAGTCTGTCTTCCTTAATGGTGACATAAAGAAAGAGGTGTATGCGGAACAACCTCCAGGTTTCATTGATTCTAACTTTCCTGAACATGTCTATCTTGTATTTAAAGAATTATATGCTTTGAAACAAGCTCCTCGTGCTTTGTACGAGACGCTGTCTAATTTTCTTCTTGAGAACAAGTTCACAAGAGGAAAGATAGACAAGACATTACTTCTTTGGGAAATAAAAGGCAAGATTTTGCTAGTGAGAATCTATGTCGACGACATCATTTTTGGATCCACTGACGAAAACCTATATAAAAAGTTTTCTAAACTTATGCAAGGGAAGTTCGAAATGAGCAGTATGGGAGAGATTAAGTATTTCTTAGGACTTCAGGTGAAACAATCTAAAGATGGAATTTTAATCTCTCAGACAAAGTTCACCAAGGAGTTGATTAAGAAATTAGGAATGGAGAACGCAACCTCTATGTGGACTCCAATGGGTTCAGCTATGTCTCTGGACAAGAATGAGAAAGGGAAACCTTTTGATGAAACTAAGTACAGAAGCATAATTGGATCCTTGCTCTATCTTACTGCTAGTAGACCGGACATAATGTTTTCAATATGTGTATGTGCTAGATTTCAAGTGAACTCTAAGGAATCTCACTACGTTGTTGCAAAATGGATTTTGAGATACCTTAAGGGTACACCAAATCTTGGCTTATGGTACCCAAGAAGTAATGACAATGAACTAATTGGTTTCTAAGATGCAGATTTTGCAGGAAGTAAAGATAATAGAAAGAGCACTTCCGGGACTTGCTAATTTCTTGGAAGGAGGCTCATTTCTTGGAGCAGCAAAAAGCAGAATTGTGTCGCAATTTCAACGGCCGAGTCAGAATACATTTCTGCCGGAAGTTGTTGTGCACAATTGCTATGGATAAAGAACTAACAGGAAGATTACAATGTGAATGTCAAAGACATTCTCTTGTTTTGTGACTCCTCCAGTGCGATTGCAATAGCCAACAATCCAGTCTCTCACAGCCGGACAAAGCACATAGAGCTGTGATACCATTTCATCTGGGAGTATGTGGAGCATTGGGACATAAATCTACAATATGTCCCAACTCACAAGAAAATTACAGACATATTCACAAATCCGTTGGACGAGGCCAAATTTTCATTCTTTAAAATAGAACTTGGTATAACAAGGATGAAGGAGAATGAAGAAAAAGGTGACAGCAAGTTCAAGTTCAGGTTTTACTTCAAAAATCAGAAAATTTCAAAGGATGGACTTCATTTCTCGAGTACAACACTTGTACTCGAGAACAACAGACTTACTTATCGAGAATAGCAATAACTTCCCGAGAATAAGAAATTACTTCACGAGAATAATAATTCTACTCGAGACCAAGGCAGATTCTACTCGAGTGCTGATAATCTTCTTCTCGAGCACAAACTGTTCTCTCGAGAAATCTGGGGTCCAACTGGTCCTCAAGTTCAAATTTTTCATATCGGCACCCAGGAACTTAGCCGCCTCATTCCAGGTATTTTCAATGTTATTTATATCATTTTTCCTCAAAATTAAAGGTAAATATAAATAGACTTAGGTCCAAGAAATTTTATTCTCGATTTCAAAACCCGTCCTCTCAACAAAAGCCATTTCGTCTTCCCCATCTCCGCCATCTGTCGTAAGAAAGTTTCTCCATCCGTCGGTCAACCAACACCAATTTCTCCACATCAATGGCATCGTCTTCTAAGCTTGGAATTGGCAGTGAACTAATTTCTACAGGGATTGCTGAGATTTCAGATGACTTCAGAAATTTTCTCCTTTTGCTCAATACCGTTGGTTTGTCTTTTGTTCTGGAACATCCTTGCCGTATTTTAACTTCTGATGTCGAAGAATGTTTCCAACATGCCAAAGTTAAACGAAATGGAAAGGTGCTCAAGTCAAAGCTTCAAGATATTAAGGTAAAAATGTCTGCCCTCTCTGTTTCTCAGTTTCTGCGACTTCCTATTATAGACATGGAAGATGACCTCATCAGTACTGATTTTGAGAGAGCATATAGTTTCTGTGAGATTCCTCAATCATCTCACACAATTAGAAGACAATTCATGAATGCAGAAAGCAAACTGCTAGCAGATATTTTGGGCAAAGTTCTTCTCTGTAAGACAAGCTTCATCAGTTATATTACTCCTGAGTTCTTCGACCTAATGACTGCAGTAATTTGTAAAAAAAGTCTAGTGGGGCATGATGCTCTTTGATAAAATTAAGACATGTATTAAGAGACAAAACTATGGCACGATTCTTTCTCTATATCTCAATCAGATGAATCCAGAAATATTTCCCATGAAAAAGGGCATAGCCCTCCACCATATGAAGAAAGTTTCTATTACCTCCATCCAGAGATGGGAAGTTAAACTGCAGAAAACTGACAAATCTGCTATGGAAATTGAAGATGTGGATAGGACCCCATCTCCTCCTTCACATCAGATAACTGACTCAGTTATTGAGGGGGAACCTGCCTCATCTGTCCTTGCTCAACAACCTCAAATTCAAGCACCAGTCACTACTCCAGCTGCTACAACCATTCCTCCTCAAGTATCTCCATCTGCTGCCAGTCATCCAGTCCAAAAAAACATTCCATCTACACCTGCCGCTGCCTCTTCCTCTCTGCTGCATACAAAAGGTACAGATTCTCTTACTGCTGAAGACATACCAGACTCAGAAAACCTGACAGATACTCAGTTTCAGGAACAGCTTCTAGATACTGATGATAACATCATAAGGACGATAGAGGAATTGTCCTCTAAATAGCCTCTCTTCTCTGTTCCTGAAGATCATCCCTCTTCTCCAGCAATATATCCAAAGTCTCCCGAGCAACCAACAAAGTCTCCTTCTCCTCAAGCAGAAAAGTCTCCTGTAAATGAACCAGAGAAATCTCATGAAAATTTACATGATGATGAAATTATTTCAATTCATGATTCAGAAGATGACATTCCTAAAGAAGCCGCTGAACCAAGACTTCAAAGTCTTCACTTCAATATTACCTCCTTGCTGCCCATTGATGCTTAAGATTAAGACAACACTGTAAACAGAAAACTTCCCTCTTCTTCCATAGTTATTATTGAAGAGATTCCTCCATGGACAACCCCTGCTCTGCCTCCACCATCTACTTAGCCTACACCACTTCCTGAAGATAATATTTTAAGCAAAATTGAAGCTATGCTTGCTGCCCAGAGACAATATTTTGATTCCTCTCTTAAACTTGTAACTAAAAAAGTGAATGCTTTGGAAAAAGAAATGAACTGTGGATTTGCTAAAATCCAACATAACACAGATGGATTTAAAAGGCTCTTGCAAATTGGAGGAAAAGTCATAGATCATATAATCACAAGCATTGGTAATGTTATGGAACCATCAGTTACCCTTGCTGATAATCAGATTTAACTTGAGAAGAAAGCCCAAGAAAGGAACTTCAAAACTTGTGAAGAAGTTGGAACATTTAAAGAAGATGTAATCAACACCCTAACTCTAGAAGTTAGAAAGGGGGAGGATAAGGTGAAAGAACAACTGGAAAAACAACTGGAAAAACAAGCTCAGTCTATGAAAAATCAGTGGGAAGATAAATTGAAAGATATACAGACATCTGTTCTGAAGGAAGTCAAAAGTACAAAGCGATATACATATGATACAACCATTTAGATGCACAATCAACTGTTTCCTGAATTGGCAATGGACCCTACTGCACCCCCTCCTGCACACTTGGATGTAAATAGGCCAACCTTTTCACCTTCTCCAGAATATTTTGAAGGACCACCTCCAACATATTTTGAAGGACCACCTCCAGATTACTTTGAAGGACCGCATCCTGATGTATATGAATAGGTTTGGGAATCAGATCAAACATGTATGCCTCCTCATCCTCCAGAAGTTCAGACAGCTAAAAGAAGGAAATATGTGGATTGAGCCTAAACCAGTAGATCAACCCTCAATCCCGATGCTGAAAGGAAAAGAACTCAAGAGTTTACTGAAGTGTGGAGTCCAACCTCCAAATCTCTTATACTTGAAACTCTCAAGCTAGTTCTTGATTTCAATGAATCTGGCCACAAGCCTTCATTACAGCTCTGATGAATGGGGATTATATGAAAAATCTCTTACAAAAAGAAGGATATATGACAGAGTATATGGAAAGAATAATCCCATGGCTCCTCCCAGAGCTCCCAAGTACTTCCCTAAACCATTCAGCTACTAGAAGAGACAACAAAAAAAACTTGAAAGACGGCAACAACAACAGGATCAGTAGAAGTTGAAGATGTTTTGAAAGTTCATTTTTGAAATTGTGGAATTAAATTTTCTCTTGGACAAATTTCTATTTATATGAACTTTTAATTTTGTTGATATGATTTTTCTCTATAATAGCTTTTATTCTACTTATCATGACTATTAGTTTCTTTATTTGTTTTTCTCTTGATGTACTTCACCTTAGTATAGAGGGTTCTGACTTCTGCAAATAGGGGGAGATTGTTGGATATTGCATCCATAATAGCCCAGATTTGTATGAAGTCACCCTTGAACTAAGATGAATTAAGTTTGTATTTGATGCACTTTTTAGTTGAGAGTTTGCATGACTTAATTGCACAGTGTAGATCAATGTCAGTCTACAATGAGTCTCCTAAAACAAGACCATAAAATGTAATCCCTCATTGTGTGATCCATGGTGTTGACTCATGTGTAGCCTCTCTATTGGGATACACTTCCTTTTCAAGCACTAAGGGCATGAGAGGAAAGTTGGATGCTGATTATTTTTGAAGAAATTATGTTTTCAGACTTGAGATATCCTCTAAGAATTTTTCTCGAGTACTATGCTTTGTACTCGAGAAGGACTAAAGTTAGTTCTCGAGTTAGACTTGTCATGAATTCGAGTAGCAGAAGTAGTTCTCGAGAAAGCTTGTTGTTGTTCTCGAGAAGGGCTTATGTACTCGAGTGCTTCATGACACTTCTTCTCGAGTTACTTCCTTTCCAGACAGAATTTCTCTAAGTCTTTTTCTCGAGAAGACCTTGTTTAGTTCTCGAGATGGCTATGTTTAATTCTCGAGAAGCCAGTTTTTAGGCGTTGAAAGCGTTGAGAAGATAAGTCTAGTTCTCTAGTGAGGTTTGTTGTACTCGAGTAGAAGTCGTCTAGTTCTCGAGTACTTCTCGAGATTGTTTTTTGTTCTCGAGTACCAAAGTGTTTTTTCTCGAGAATAATAATTTATCTTTCTCTAGTACTTTCCCTTCCTTCTCAAGACTGTTGATTTCCACCTCCACATTCTTACCAAGTTTTTTTTTTCGTGTTCTCCATCTTTGTTCTCGAGAACAAAACTTCCTTCTCTTGAGTATAATCATTCTTCTCGAGAAATGCTGAACTTTTTCTGAAAATTTCTCAAGTCCAGACAGATGAAATTTCAAATGTCATTAGCACGTGATTGGTCCATCTGGCTATCATTAATTATGATTATGACCGTTAGTCATGTACTATAAAAGTTCTTGTCATTTCCGACCAACCCTAAGCAGCCGTAAGAAGAAATTCTAAGTTTCTAAATCCTTAATTTCTCTTTCCAAAATCGAAAGCCGCTGCTCTTCTCCTTCATCGACAAAAGTGCTTTCGATCCAGATCGATTCAGAGCAAGTGATTCATAGATCAATATCTTCTACAATCGACAGATTCTCTACTTGATCTTGCCGAGTACATAAATTTTATATTCGAGATCTAGCCGAGTCTTCTTCTTCAATTATTTCTGACAGAGCTTTAAAATTCAAGGAAGAAGAAGGGTTGAATTTTTCAGATCTGACAGAGCTACTGCGAGTGCACTCAATGCCTTCAGTTCCTTGGCATTGAGTAAGGTGAGTGCACTCAGCGCCTTCAGCAACTTGGCATCGAGTAGAGCCTAGTCTCTCAGCACCTTCAGTTCCTTGGCATTGAGTGAGGCGAGTGCACTCAGTGCCTTCAGCTCCTTTGCATCGAGTAGAGCCTAGCCTCTTAGCTACTTCAGCTCCTTGGTGTTGATGAGGTGAGTGAACTCAGCGCCTTCAGCTCCTTGACATTGAGTGGAGCCTAGCCTCTAAGCGCCATCTATTCCTTGGCATTGAGTAATGCGAGACCCTTCCGGAACCATCCAAAGTGGAGTGCCGAGGAGGCGAGTGCCTGGCTTCCCCAACACTTGCCCCTTTGGGCGAGTGGTGCCCTCATGGACCACTAGACCAGTAGGGTCCAAAGGTAAAATTACTTGGATACCCTTGTAGGGCTGTGAATAGCCTTTTAGAACAGCGGAGTTTTGTTGTTGGCATGCCACTTTTGGCTGCACATAACCATTCAGAATAGCAGAGTTATGCTATTTGCAGGCCAGGTTTCATAAAACTATAAATAGACTCAAGAAGATACCTCAGAAGACATGCTTACTTATTCTCTAGTCTTCTAGCGCTTTCTGAGGTATCCTTAGCTCAACACTTGGTTATGGAGGGGAAGCGCTCAAAAATCTTCTATGTGTGGTGGGACCTCCATGCTGGAGCCTTGGGTCAGTTTTAGGTTCTAAGTCTCTAGTCGTTTAAGCTTGCTAGGGAGAAGTAAGTGTGCGATCACTCCTTCACTAAGGGTTCAGAGTCCACAAGAAGCCGAATTCCGATTTAAACATTTTGGTGCGGTAAGCGTGGAGAGTGATCAACACCGAAAATCCTTTGTGAGCTCGATGACTGGAGGTGAAGGACAGGGATCTGACAGGGCCGACTCGCCACCCCCTTCCCCTCTCACCACCCTAAGAATGTTCGAAGATTTTCGGCAAGAGATGCAGAACATCATCATGTTCTCATTGGACACTCGCGCCGAGTGATCAATACCAGCTGCCCCTATCGTCGCAGCCTTTGGAGAGAATGCCCGGGTCAGACGACCCGGGAAGGAAGCTGCAAAAGAGAGGAGCGAGCGAGATCTCCTAGGGTGAGTTCTCTTCCTCAGCTCTGCGAGTGCGGGTAGGGTTAGCGAGATCGATGTGCGAGATCGCCCGACCCGTCCGGCAGGGGGCAGTCCCTTCAGTGAGTTGGTTTCATCCGCCCCAGTTTTAGAGGGGTTTCGTGAGCCAGAGATTCCCTACTACACTGGGAAGTACAATCCGGTTCAACACATCCAGTGGTTTGAGGATGTGGCCTCAATCCAACAAATGTCCGATTTGTTTAAGTGCAGGCTCTTCGCCATCACCCTCAAGAAGAGGGCAAGAGATTGCTTCCACTAACTGCCGACCAGCTCTATCTACTGTTTCAAGGACCTACGTCGGGGGTTCATGCTGAGGTTCAACACTTCCAAGAAGAAGAAGAAAGATTCAGAGTCTCTATTCCACATTAAGCAAGCGGTGAAAGAGACCCTGGGGAGCTACGTGGACCGGTTCCAAGCGGAGGTCCTCCAGGTCCAGGAGATGTCAGGGCATACCTTGATGATGTCCTTCACCCTAGGGATGTAGTAGGGATTCTTTAGGATGGAGGTGAAGAGGGTTCCGCCTCTCTCCTTCGAGGAGCTGATAGAGAGGGCAACAAGGAAAGTCGACGGGGAGGCGTCGAACCCCGAGTTCACGAGAAAGTTGGCCAGGTGGGCCATATAGGAGGAGCTGAGAGGTGGAAAGGGCTAGGAGGTACGGAGGCCCGAGCCCAAGCAGAGGGATCAGCAACAACAGTAGCCGAGGTGGGGGTTCCATGAGCCGAACAATTTGCTCGGCTGGAGGCAGCAGGAGTGGTAGGACTAGGGCCAGTAGAGAGGTTTCCATGGAGGAGACAACCGCTAGGGGGTCCAGGGTCAGTTCAACCCTCTAGGTTGGTGGCAGGGCAAGAGACCCCCCTCCCCAATCAACATCAGGCTATGGCAATAACCCTAGGGAGGAGGAGGAGAGCACAGTAGTGGATAAGGCAAGGAGGAAGGGCGGAGCTGCCATATTGCACCTTCCATCAAGAGGAGGGCCACGCAACGGCCTCGTGCCCGGAGTTCCTTGAGATGAGGGGAAATAGGGAGAAACAACAACAACCCTGCCAGGAAGTGCGGATTAAGGAAGACCTGCCCGGGAGAGAGGAGGATAGGTGTGAGGATAAGGCCGATGTTGGAGGTCGGGGGGGGGGGGGGGGGGGGGTATTTGGGTGATCCACCGGGGGGGGGGGGGAGTTGAGGCTGCTCGCAAGGAAGCCTCCATACCATGTACCTCCGGAGCGTTGCTTCGATGTCTCTAACTCCACCCCTAGAGGAGAAGATTACCTTCTCAAGGAAGGATATGTCAGATCATGATGATCCATTTTGCGATGCGCTGGTGATCCAGGCCGCGGTTGAGAATTTTACCGTCTCTCGGATCCTCATTAACAACGGAAGCTCAGTCAATGTCATCTTCAAGAAGGCGTTTGATGCGATGAAGGTGGAGGATAGGAGGGTGTTGGCCTTAGATGGTCCTCTCTTCAAATTCTCTAGGGAAAGGAAGGAGGTGGAAGGAGGAGTGGGACTCCATGTTACTCTAAGGAGGCAGTCCAGAAACTGCAGGTTCTTCGTTGTGGACTCCCCTAGCAGTTACAGTATGATCTTTAGATGACCCCTCATAAGCGCCTTCCGCTGCATACCCTCTTCCTTCCATCAGTGCCTGAAGTTCAATGCCAATGGAATCTAGGTCCGGATCCGGGGAGATCCCAAGGTAGCAAGCGAGTGCTATTTCATGGTGGTCAACACCATCTCCTAGCAGGAGGGAGCCGAGGAGATGAAGAGGAGGATGGAGGAAGTGTCCAGGCAGGAGGCCGAAGGGTTAATAGAGGAGATAGAAGTAGAGGAGGTAGAAGAGGAAGAGGTCCAGACCCGTGTGGAGGTGGAGGAGGAAGTGTTGATTGAGCAGGTCGAGGTGATGGCCATGGAGGAAGCTGAGGAAGAGGATATGCCCCCAAGCGAGGGGGTCATGGCCGAGTGGGGAGACCAGTCCCATCTGGAGGCCGCGGAGGAGGTGGTGGAGATGGAGGTTCTCACCCGAGAAGGCAGGGTAGAGAAGGTGTGAGTCAGCGGGGGCTGAGTCCAGAGGACCAGGGGAGGATGTTGGAGTGCATCCAGAAGAACATCGACATCTTTGCATGGAGTGAGGCGGACATGCCGGGGATCGATGCGGACGTCTCCTACCACAGCCTAAACCTGGATCCTGAAGCTCGCCACATCCGATAGAAGAAGAGGTCTACCACGGACAAGCTGGTCGAGCACATCTGGGAAGAGGTAGGTAAGCTCCTCAAGACCAAATTCATGTCCGAGATCTAGTACTCCAGTTGGGTCTCCATTGTTATAATGGTAAAAAAAGAAGACAGCCGTTGGAGGATGTGTGTAGATTTTTCTCTTCTTAGTAAATCATGTCCTAAAGATTATTACCCCTTGCCTCGGATCAATAGGCTTGTTGACTCAGCCGTTGGTTTTTCTATAACGAGTTTTCTAGATGCTTTTTCAGGCTATCATCAGATCAGGATGTACCTGCCCGATATAAAAGATTTCTCCTTCATTACTGGGGATGGGTGCTACTGCTATAAGATAATGCCTTTTGGGCTAAAAAATGCAGGGGCAACATATCAAAGGATGATGGATCGGTTCTTCCAAGAGCAGAAGGGGAGGAACCTAGAGGTGTACGTGGATGATCTCATGATCAAGAGTTGTAATGTGAACTCTCACCTTCGAGACCTGTAGGAGACCTTCAGTACCCTGTGGAAGTACAAAATGAGGTTTACCCCTTGAAGTGTGTCTTCGAGGCAAGTAGGGGTAAGTTCCCGGTCCATATCCTTACTCCTGCAGGTGTAGACCCCAATCCTGACAAGGTAAGGGAGATCATGGAGTTAGGGTCACCCCAGAATGCCAAAGTGGTCCAGCGACTGACAAGGAAGTTGGTCGGGTTGAGCAGGTTCCTCTCTCAAGCAAGAGAGAAGTGCTCCCCATTATTAAGAGTTCTAACGGGAAATCAGAAGTTCGAATGGTCGGAAGAATGCGAGGAAGCATTCCAGGCCTTGAAGAGGCAGTTGACCAAGGCCCCGCTGCTCTAGGGACCAAAGGAAGGTGAAGATCTATCCCTATACCTTAGGAATGAGGCCGAGGCCTTGAGCTCCATTCTGGTTAGAGAAGAGGGAAAAAAGAAACTAACCATCTAATAAATGAGCCAGGTCTTGAGGAAGGCAGGGCTCCGGTACCCGATTTTAGATAAGTTGGCCTTTGCTTTGGTCATCTCAGCCCGGTGGATCAAACCCTACTTCCAGGAACACTCCATCTGAGTGGTGGCTGACCACCTCCTCCGCAACATCTTTGAGGGGGTGGAACATTCAAGAAGGTTGGCAAAGTGGTCGGTGGAGCTGAGTGAATTTGATATATCTTTTGTTCCCCGCCTCTCAATCAAGGCTTAAGAGATGTCTTACTTCCTGGCTGACTATATGATCGAGGTGGCAGAGGCGGAGCTCACTCGCCTAATTCCTTGGAAGTTGATGGTAGATGGTGCCTTTGGCAGACATTCCTTGATGAGACGAGCTTGCTGCAAGGCAGCTCTTCTAGTTTGTTCATTGAAGATGCAAGTTCAAAGATGAAAGAACTTAACTTGGGTGAGCCGACTGAAGAAAAAGGTGAAAAGTTCATCAAGATTACCACTCCAACCCCGATTGGAGAGGTTGATGATCAAGATGAAGAAATAATCCAAGTTGATGAAGTCACTCCTGTGGTTGAAGACACTCTAGATGCAAGGACTCTAGAGCTTAGACATTTGAAGGATCACCCAATGGACCAAATCATAGGAGATCCTAGGAATGGTGTAAGAACTCATAGGGGTACAGCTAATAAGAATTTATATTTTAATTTTCTCTCGCAGGCTGAATCGAAGAAGTTTGAGGAAGCAAACTCAGACGCATCATGGATAATGGCTATGAAAGAAGAGTTGAATCAGTTCAAGTGTTATCAAGTCTGGAATCTTGTTCCAAGACCCAAAGGGAAGAATGTCAATGGGACAAAGTGGGTCTACAGGAACAAGATGGACGAGGATGGGACAATCATAAAGAACAAGGCCAGACTCGTCGCCCAAGGATACAGACAAGAAGAAGGAATCAACTTCGACCAGACGTATGCTCCAGTGGCTAGGCTGGAGGCAATCAGGTTGTTCCTTGCATTTACTGCACTTAAGGGTTTCACTGTCTACCAGATGGATGTGATAGCTGCCTTTCTTAATGGTGACATAAAGGAAGAGGTGTATGTGGAACAACCCCTAGGTTTCGTTGACTCTAACTTTCCTGATCATGTCTATCTTTTATTTAAAGTATTATATGGTTTGAAACAAACTTCTCGAGCTTGGTATGAGACGCTGTTTAACTTTCTCCTTGAGAATAAGTTCACAAGAGGAAAGATAGATAAGGCATTATTTCTTAGGTAAATAAAAGGCAAGATTTTGCTAGTGCAAATCTATGTCGATGACATCATTTTTGGCTCTACTGATGACAACCTCTGCAAAAAGTTTTCTAAACTTATGCAAGGGAAGTTCGAAATGAGCAGTATGGTAGAGCTGAAGTATTTCTTAGGACATTAGGTGAAACAATCTGTAGATGGAATTTTCATCTCTCAGACAAAGTTCACCAGGGAGTTAATTAAGAAATTCAGAATGGAGAATGCAACCTCTATGAAGACTCCAATGAGTTCAACTATGTATTTGGACAAGGATGAGAAAGGGAAACCTTTTGATGAAACCAAGTACAAAAGCATAATTGGATCCTTTCTCTATCTTACTCTTAGTAGACCGGACATAATGCTTTCAACATGTGTATGTGCTAGATTTCAAGTGAACTCTAACGAATCTCACTACGCTGCTGCAAAGTAGATTTTGAGATACCTTAAGGGCACACCAAATCTTGGCTTATGGTACCAAAGAAGTAATGACAACAAACTGATTGGTTTCTCAGATGCAGATTTTGCAGGAAGTAAAGATGATAGAAAGAGCACTTCCGGGACTTGCCAATTCCTTGGAAGAAGACTCATTTCTTGGAGCAACAAAAAGCAGAATTGTGTCACAATTTCAACGGCCGAGTCAGAATATATTTCTGCCGGTAGTTGTTATGCATAATTACTTTGGATAAAACACTAACTTGAAGATTATAACTTGAAAGTCAAAGAAATTCCTTTGTTTTGCGATTCCTCCAGTGCGATTGCAATAGCCAACAACCCAGTCTCTCATAGCCGGACAAAGCACATAGAGCAGCGATACCACTTCATCCGGGAGCATGTGGAGCATGGGGACATAAATCTATAATATGTCCCAACTGACAGGCAGATTGCAGATATTTTCACAAAGCCGCTGGACGAGGCCAAGTTCTCATTTTTCAAAACAGAACTTGGCATGCTCAATAAGGATGCAGAAGAAAGAAGAAAAAGGTCTCAAGCAAGTTCAAGATCAGGCTTAACTTCAAAATCTAGAAAAATTAAGAAAATGGACTGCATTTCTCGAGTACAACACTTGTACTCGAGAACAGAAGACTCATTTCTCGAGTGCTGATATTACTTCTTAAAAAAAAATATTCTTACTCGAGAAAAAGGCTACTTCTTCTCGAGTGAGGCCAATCTTCTTCTCGAGAACATTTGGTTCTCTCGAGAAATCGAGTGTTCATATGGACTTCAAGTTCAAATTTTTCTTATTGGCACCCAGAATCTTCACCGCCTCATTCCAGGTATTTAAAATGTTATTAATATCATTTTTCATCAAATTTAAAGGTTAGTATAAATAGACTTAGGTCCAATAAAATCATATTCCCGATTTCAAAACCCTTCCACTCGAGAAAACCGTTTTGTCTTCTCCGTCTATGCCGTCTGCCGCAAGCCAGATTCTCCAGTTGCCGACCATCCAAAATCATTTCCTCCTCATTAATGGCTTTGTCTTCCAAGCTCGAGATCGGGAGTGAACTAATTTCAACTAGATTTTCTGAAATCTCAGATGATTTCAGGAATGTTCTCATTCTACTCGACACCGCCGGGTTGACATTTATTCTACAACATCCATGCCGAATTTTGACTTCTGATGTTGAAGAGTTCTTCCAACACACCAAGCTTAAACGCAATGACAAGGTGCTCAAGTCTAAAGTTCGCAGGATTAAGGTAAAGATGATTGCCCTCTCTGTTTCTCAACTTCTGCAACATCCTATCATAGACATGGAAGATGATTTCATTGAAACTGATTATGAGAGAGCATATACCTTCTGTGCGATTCCTCAGTCCTATACCACCATTAGAAGACAGTTTATGAATGCAGAGAGCAAGCTATTGGTAGATATTCTAGGAAAAGTTCTGCTCTACAAAACTAGTTCCATCAGTTACATTACTATTGAATTCTTTGATTTTATGACAACAGTAATCTGTAGGAATAAGTTTCAGTGGGGAATGATGCTATTTGATAAGATTAAGGCATGCATTGATAGCCCAAACTATGGGAGAATTCTTTCCTTGTATATAAATCAGATGAACCCTGAAGTATTCTCCATGAAAAAGGGCACAACCATCCACCACATGAAGAAAGTCTCCATCACCTCCATCCAAAGATGGGAAGTTAAATTGCAGAAAACAGACAAGGCTGCTCAGGATATTGAAGATGTGGATAGGACCCCATCTCCTCCTTCTCATCAGATAACTGACTCAGTTATTGAGGGGGAGCCTGCCCCATCTGTCCCAGCTTAGAAAGCTCGAGCTCCTTTAGCCACTCCTCCTCAAATTTCTTCACATGATGCAAGTCATCAAGTCCAAGAAGATATTCTATCTACATTAGCTATTCCCTCTACTTGTCTTGTGCATATAGAAATTACTATTTTGACTGTTGCTAAAGATATTCTAGATTCAGAAAACTTGATAGATGATCAGATTCAAGGACAGCTTCTATCCACTGATGAAGATATCACTAGAATGATAGAGGAGCTCACATCCAAAAAGCCTCTATCCTCTATTCTTGAAGATCACCCCTCATCCTCCAAGTCCCATGAACAACCAGCTAATTCACCAGCAAAGTCTCCTTCTCCTCATCAAGACAAGTCTCCTGAGATTGGACAAGAGAAATCTCCTGAACATCTACATGATGATGAAGTTGTTTCTATTCATGATTCAGAAGATGACACCCCTATAGAAGATGCTGAACCAAGACTCCCAAGTATTAACTTCACTATTCCCTCCTTGCTGCCCTCAGATGATGAAAATGAGGACAACACTGTCCACAAGAAACTGCCATCAACCTCAATAGTTGTGATTAAAGAAATCCTTCCGTGGACAGCCCCTGCTCTGCCTTCTCCATCTGCTCAAACTACAGAGGTCTTCCCTGAAGGCCATATTCTAAATAAAGTTGAATCTATGCTTGCTGCCCAGAGACAATACTTTGATGAGTCTATGAAAAGTGTAACTGAAAAGGTGACTGCCTTACAGAAAGAAATGAGCCGTGGATTTGTTGAAATCCAGAACAACACTGATGAACTCAAAAGGCTCTTCCAAATTGGAGTAAAAGCTTTAGATCATACCATAACAAGCATTGGTAATGTGATGGAAAAATCAGTTACCCTTGCTAATAATCAGATTCAACTTGAAAAGAAAGCCCAAGAGAGAAACTTCAAAACTTGTGTAGAAGTTGGAACCTTTAAAAAATATATTATCAGCAACCTCACCCTAGAAGTCAGTAAGGGGGGAGGATAAGGTGAAAGAACAATTGGAAAAACAAGCTCAATCTATGAAGAGTTAGTGGGAAGATCAAGTGAAAGAGATCCAAACATCTGTGCTTAAGGAAGTCAAGAGTACAAAGCTTTATACATTTAACACAACAGTATGGATGCACAATCAACTGTTTCCTAAGATGCCCATAGATCCTACTGCACCCCCTTCTGCATATTTGGATGTTAACATGCCTACTTTCTCTCCTCCTCCAGAATACTTTGAAGGACCACCTCTAAGATATTTTGAAGGACCACCTCCAGAGTACTTTGAAGGACCTCCTCCTGATGTCTATGAACAAGTTTGAGAATCAGAGCAAACATGTATGCCTTCTCAACCTCCAGAAGTTCATAAAGCCAAAAGAAGGAAATATGGGGATAGATCCTGAACTAGCAGATCAACTCCAAATTCTGAAGCTTCAAAGATAAGAACTCAAGAGTTTACTGAAGTGTGGAGTCCAACCTCCAAATCCCTTATTCTTGACACTCTCAAGCTTGTCCTTGATTATAATGAATCCACAAGACTTCACTACAACTCAGATGAATGGGGATTATATGAGAAGTCTCTTACTAAAAGAAGAATATAAGACAGAGTTTATGGAAGAAACAATCCCAAGGCTCCTCCTAGACCTCCAAAATACTTCCCCAAGCCTTTTAGCTACCAAAAGGGACAACAGGAGAAAATTGAGAGACAACAACCTCCACAAGATCAGTAGAAGCTGAAGATATCTTGAAAGTTCATTCTTTTGAAATTGTGGAATTAAATTTCTCTTGGACAAATTTCTATTTATATGAACTTTTAATTTTGCTGATCTGACTTTACTCATAATAGCTTTTTATTCTACTTCTCATGCTATTAGTTTCTTTATTTGTTTTTCTCTTGATATAATTAACCTTAGTGTAGAGGGTTCTGACTTCTACAAATATGAGGAGATTGTTGGGTATTGCATCCACAATAACCCAGATTTGTATGAAGTCACCCTTGAACTAAGATGAATTAAGTTTGTATTTGATGCTCTTTTTAGTTGAGTGTTTGCAAGACTTATATGCCAAGTGTAGACCAATGTCAGTCTACAATGAGTCTACAAACACAGGACCATACAATGTAATCCCTCATTGTGTGATCCATGATGTTGACTCATGTGTAGCCTTTCTATTGGGATACACTTACTTTTCAAGCACTAAGGGCATGGGTGAAATTTGGATGTTGTGTATTCTTCAAGAAATTATGTTTTCA
This sequence comes from Platanthera zijinensis, assembly GCA_039513925.1. NCBI lineage: Eukaryota > Viridiplantae > Streptophyta > Magnoliopsida > Asparagales > Orchidaceae > Platanthera > Platanthera zijinensis. The sequence continues at coordinate 61,657,469 of CM077081.1, read as the reverse complement.
GACTCAAAGAAATTCTACGTATTTTTTCTTGAGTGCTAAGTTTTGTTCTCGAGAAGAATTAGAGTAAGTTCTCAAGTAAGACTCATCATAAATTCGAGTGATAGAAGTTGTTCTCGAGAAATCATCTTGCTGTTCTCGAGAAAGGATTATGTACTCGAGTACTTCATGACTCTTCTTCTCGGGTTACTTTCCTTACAGACAAAATTTCTCTATGTCTTTTTCTCGAGAAGACTTTGATAAGTTCTCGAGATGGCTATATTTATTTCTTGAGTAATGTTTGCTGTACTCGAGTAGAAGTCTTCTTGTTCTCGAGTTCCAACTTTTCTTCTTGAGAACAATATTTGTTTTTCTCGAGTACTTTCTTTCTTTCTTGAGATCGTTGTTTTCCAGCTCCACATTTTTTTTCTAAGTCCTTTTCTTGAGTTCACCATGATTGTTCTCAAGAACTAAATTCCTTTTCTCGAGTACAACCTTTCTTCTTGAGAAATGTTATACTGTTTTTCAGAAAATCTTCCAAGTCATTCTTCTCGAGATCTCTATCATTGTTCTCGAGAACACAAGTCTTTCTCTTGAGTAAAATACTTCCTCTCGAGAAATGCTGCTGTTTACTGAGAAATTTTCTCTAAGTCCCGACAGACATGATTTGATGTGATTGGTCCATGTAGCCATCATTAATCATAATTATGACCGTTAGGGATATCTTATAAAAGGTCTTGTCATTTCGACCAACCCGAAGACGTGCAAGAAGAAATTATGAATCCCTAATTCTCTTTCCTAAATCGGAAGCCTCCGCTCATCTTCCTCATCGCCAAGGCTTTCGATCAAGAACGATTCAGAGCAGTCGACTTGCAGATCAAGATCTTATACAATCTACACATCCTCTCTTTGATCTTGTTAGTCCAGGAATTTCAAATCAAGGATCTAGCCAAGTCTTCTTCAATATATTCTGATAGAGCTGCAAAGTTCAAGAAAGAAGACCTAGGCAGAAATTTCCATATCTGAGTGATTTTACTGTTTGTATTTCTTATTTCAAATCTATTCTTGTAGTTGATTATTCTCCGAGTGTAGGAGCTATGTTCTCCGAGTTGTTGTAGGAACTTTTTATCTTCCGAGTGTAGATTCGTTTTGTGGATCAAGTTGTAGGAACGTTGTTCCGAGTAGTAGGATTGTTTTCAATCCGAGATTAGTGGAGTAACCGAGTCTAGTGCATTACTAGATCGGTGAGTGGAAAGTGGATGTACCCAAGGTTGGGGAACCACTATAATTCTTGGTGTCGTCTGTGATTGCTTGGTTATATTTCTGTGCATAGCTCACTAAATTTTTATTCCGCAAAAAGACGCACAACTCACCTATTCACCCCCTCTAGATGTTTTAAGTAGACAACTTAAACATTTTTTAGAATGCAGTGATAATAATATTACTTTTATACTTTAAAATATCTAACATGTAACCTAGAAGAAAACCTTCCCAGAGAGCAAGTATAACCAACAAAATAAGATAAACTTAGCAGCTAGCAAAGTACTTAACATTAACAAGAAAACTATCAGTGGACGTCAACAACCTGACACGAACCCATTGAAAGAATGTATGTTTGAACTAAACAGAAAAGCAACAACTACCTCACAATGGTGAGGAAAACTACTGCAACCACTACAGCCCATGAGCTACCACCAAACCTAGCCGCTCAACCGGAAACTGCTCTGAACCTGAGGCATTCACATAACAGAATAGCTCAGCAAGAAAATACAAGTGACAATAGAATTAAATAATATATGAAAACAAATAGTCAAAGGGTTACCAACCCATTACAAGATAAATATAAGGAAACATCGACACTTAACCACAAGGAAAATGGGGAGAAAGAACTAACAAGGGTAAAATATCCCAAACTGCACCAAGTGCGATAAAGATCAAAGTTTTAATAACATATGCATAAGTACGTGCTTAATTAAAAGAAGTTGGTCAATTCACCATTTGGAGAGCAAAACACTGGCCATGTCAAGCACAAGAGGTGGAAGGGACCTATCCAACACACCAATAGCAAAATTTTTACAAAAACATTGGCAAAGTCTGACACTTACGGTGGAAGGGACCTACCCAACACACCAATAACAAAACTTCACAAGGGCCCCAGAAAAGGTTGTCTTATACATTGCCACACCCAAAACCGTGGAAAAACCGGCACCTGCGGTGGAAGGGACCTACCCAACACACCAATAGTCACAAAACTGCACAGGGTAAAGATGTACAAAACAGGGCACTAAAGGCCCAAACATCCATAAAACCGATAAAATCTTAACCAACACGGGCTTACTTCAATGAAATAAGAAAGAAAAAACTCCAAAATCACCCTAAGACCCATACCCGACGAATTGGACTTAATTCGGCAAAAATTAACCAAGTCTACACTGATTCGTCGAGTATACTCGATGAATTCAGTAGAAACTCGACGATTCTTACTTAGCAAAACTAGGCTACTAGCAATATACGACGAATCAGCGAAATTTCCCAAGTCCACGAAAAAAGCGTCGAGTACACTCGACGCCGCGTTGAGTTCACTCAACACCACTTTGAGTGCACTCAGCGCACTCAATGCTTTTGACTTAGTGCCCAAAACATCACTCAACGCACTCAATGCCGAACTAGCATTACTCAACGAATTTGTCGAGATAACTCGACGAATTTGACTTAGACTGAAATATCACTCAACACTAAGACTTAAACTCGACGTACTCACCGCCTAATACTCGACGAACTCAACGCCAAGTTGACCTCACTCAATGCCAAGCTGATATTTGACGAATTCGTTGAGATAACTCGAAGAATTGAACTTGGTCTAAAACATCACACAACACCAAGCTGATATTCGTCAACTCAACGCCTAACACTCGACGATGTTGACTTAACTCAATGCCAAGTATTACCGGATGAATTTCAACGGATAGTCGATGAATTTAACTTGGGCTAAGACTGATTTGTGAAGATTTTGACTTAGGTTATAAACCAACATATTCGACGAATTCCACTCGAATAATTTCCACCTATACTCGCAGAATTTACCTTTGGCTAATCCGACCTATATCTGACGAGATTTCCTTAGATTTTTATACCTATACTCGACAGATTCTAGCCTAAAACTTATTCTACTCTAAGGGTTCATTAAGGATTAAACCCTACACTGTTAAAACTTTCTAAGGAGTGTAAATGAACAAAACGAAAATCAAGAAACGGTTGCAAGAGGAAGATCACCACTTGCCTCAAAACTCTAAAGATCTGCTTCTCCGAGCGTTCCCCGACAAGAATCGGCCGCAAGAAGTTCTAAGCCACAAATCCTGAAACTTTTTTGGGGGAAAAGATGTCAAAACCGCAAACCCTAAAGCATAGAAATACAAGAAATGGGAAATACTTACCACACACGCGTTGATCTAGGCGAGAGCTTTCCGAATCTTTATTCCACTGACAAAACCGACCACCAGATCTCACTCAACCGCCGGCCGAGAGCAAGCAGCGACACCGTGGTTTCTCCTCTTTCGCGAAACATACCATGACTCGGGTAGGGAAGAAGATTAAATGGGTTTCGACACGGTATTCTATCTATTTATATTAATCGATATCTTAATATTTTAATCTATTAATTACTCAATAAACGTCGAAACAACCCGAAGCTCAAACCAACTCGGAATTTTATGAAAATTGCACCGTAGCTAAATACCGATGCTACGAATTCAACGACAAAGTCGAAATCGACATTCAACAAACTAGCTCAGGTAAAACACCTCCTGAAGCTAAAGTACAACCATCCCTATAAAAGCTCCACCAAGTCACCAAAACAGACCCGACTCGCGAGGGAAATTACACAACTGTGCTAAAGACCAAGCACACTGAAAAGCTTACTGACCAAAACCATGCTCCAATAATGAGACTCGTTAACTACGCTTCAACGTATTGCCCTGACGCCAAAAATACGTCACTACAGGAATTAAAATAAACACTGAAAAATCAGGGGTGTTATAACCACCCCCTAAAAATAAGTTTCGTCCCGAAACTTGACATAAAAAGGATCAAATCCAAAACAGAAGAAAAGTAACCAAAGGCTATCAAAGAAAACACTTACCAAAAGCATTAGGTGAATAGATGAGGATGAGCCTCCCTCATAGCTGACTCCAACTCCCAAGTCGCACTCTTCACGTCTTGGTTTCTCCATAAAACTTTAACCATAGGTATTGTCTTCCTTTGTAATACCCGATCTTGAGTATCTAAAACAAGAACAGGCACTTCCATATAGGAAAAGTTAGGCTCCAACTAAAGCACAACATCAAGAATCTGCTGGTCATTAAGCACGCACTTCCGCAACTGGCTTACGTGAAAGACATCGTGCACACTAGGAAAATTCACAGGCAAATCCAGCCTATAAGATGATACAGCAATCCATTCAACAACTTCAAAAGGTCCCACATACCTAGGGTCTAACTTATGGTTCTTACCAAACCTCTTAACATTAGACATCAGGGAAAACTTAAGAAAAACCTTGTCAACAAATTCCAAATAAATCCTTCGTCGATTAGCGTTCTTTTTATAACACTCCTGGGCTATACGAAGCTTCTATCGAACATGCTTCATAGAAATATCCATTTCCTATAAGGCTTTCGGACCCAATAACGGCCTTTCACCAACCTTGACCCAAAACAAGGGAGTTGTGCAATGCCTCCCATACAAAGCCTCAAATGGGGCAATCTGCAATCTCTCTTGATAACTGTGTTGTAAGAAAATTCCATTAATCATAAATGCTCATCCCATGCTCCCCATGGTCCAAAATATAACATCTGATCATATCCTCCAAGATTTGATTTGCCCTCTCCGTCTGACCATTTGTTTGCAGATGATACGCGGTGGAATGCCTCAAATCGGTACCCAACCCTTCCTATAAAATTTTCCAAAAGCGAGACATAAACCTGGAGTCTCGACCTGATATAATACTAACTGGTACTCCATGTAATCTGATGACCTCATCCAAGTATAAATCAGCTATCTTTTTCATTGAGTAATCGATCTGAAATGGCACGAAGTGAGCACACTTCGCCAGTCTGTCCACTATAACCCAAACTGAGTCGTGTCCTCGGGGAGATCTCGATAATCCAGTAATAAAATCCATTTAAATACTCTCTCACTTCCAACTTGGAATTTCTAAAGCGTCAACTTGCCTCCAGACCTTCCATGATCGGCCTTAACTCGCTTGCAAGTAAAACATTAAGATACAAACTTAGCTATATCGCCCTTCATACCAACCCACCAAACGATCTGCTTTAGATCCCTATACATTTTAGTAGAACTCGGGTGATAGGAAACACTGGAACCGTGCGACTCATTGCACAACTTAAGCCGAATGTCCTCAACAGCGGGGATGCAGTATCTACCGCGGTACTTCAAGGTGCCCGCGTCATCAATTGAAAAGTCTAGTAATTCCCCTTTCTCAGTTCTATTATAAAGGTGCAACAAATCAGAATCATCCTTTTGATGTAGCCTTGTAAGTGTAATCCATGAAGGCTCTATTACTTCCAAACTGCTGGGTGAGTCGCTACTTTCTACCGAGATACCCATTAATAGAAACTCTACTACCAATGATTTGTGTGGTCTTTCTACTCAGGGCGTCAGTTACAACATAAGCTTTGCCTGGATGGTATTGAATCTCAACATCATAATCCGTGACATATTCTAACCATCTCCGCTGGTGCAAATTCAACTCCTTTTGAGTGAAGACATATTTCAAACTCTTATGATCCGTGTAAATTTTGCATAGAGCGACATACAACAGATGTCTCCATAGCTTTAAGGCGTAAATCACAGCCGCGAATTCCAAATCATGCGTACGATAATTCATCTCATGTATCTTTAACTATCTTGACCCATACACAATCGCTTTACCTTCTTGCTTCAACACACAACCAAGTCCCACATGCGATGTTTCCACATACACAACATACTCAATCCCTTCGGTAGGCATGGTCAATATTGGAGCAGTGCACAATCTCCTTTTCAATTATTGAAAAGCCTCTTCGCACTTATCGCTCCACACAAAAGCTGCATTCTTCTGCGTAAGTTTAGTAAGCGACGCAGACAACGTATAAAAACCTTTCACAAACCTCTTATAATATCCTGCCAACCCTAGGAAACTTCTTATCTCTTTGGGTGTGGTAGGTCGGTTCCAATCGATCACAGCAGCTATCTTCTTGGGGTCCACAGAAACTCCATCCTTATTAACCACATGACCGAGAAAGGAAACCCGAGGTAACCAAAATTCACATTTGCTTAACTTAGCAAACAACTTATGCTCTCTTAAAGCATACAAAACCAAACACAAGTGTTGGGCATGGTCCTCAGCACTGCGGGAATAAACTAGAATATCGTCTATAAACATGACCACAAAACGGTCCAAAAAGTCCTTGAACACTCTATTCATCATGTCTATGAAGGCAGAGGGTGCATTAGTCAAACCAAAGGACATTACCAAGAACTCAAAATGTTTATCCCGATAACAAAAAAGTGGTCTGTGGAATATCTGTCTCACGTAGCCTGAACGAAGGTCAATCTTTGAAAACACAGTGCTACCATGCAAATGATCAAACAAGTCATCTATTCGCGGCAAAGGATACCTATTTTTGATAGTTAATTTATTAAATTCTCTATAATGAATGCACAGCCTCATTTATCCATCCTTTTTCTTCACAAACAACACGAGAGCACCCCCAAAGTAAAGAATTTGGTCTAATGAATCCATTCCGCAATAACTCATCCAGCTGGGTACGCAACTCCTTCAGCACAAGTGGGGCCATATGGTATGGTGCCTTATTAATAGGACGGGCACCCGACTCCAAATCTATGACAAACTCCACGTCCCTCTCAGGTGGAAGACCAGTAAGATTACCGGGAAAAACATCAGGAAATTCGCGCACCACCGGAACCTCCTCGACATGCGGCAAACTACTAACGGTTTCCAAAATAGAAACCAAATAAGCAAAACAACAAGAATCTAAAAGCTTCCAAGCACATATAGCTGAAACAATCAAGGAATCCTAGCACGGATAACCATAAACACTCCTGAGATGTCTGTTGTCCATCTTGAAGTTCAAGCGCTTGACCTTGCACTGAATAACCACATCATACCTGGACAACAAGTCCATGCCCAAGATCACATCAAAATCTTCCAAGTCTATCACATTTAGATAAACAATAGCTAGAAAATCACCTAACAGAATCAGACAACTTTGAATGCCTTGGTCCAACATCACTGAATCGCCGGAGGGAAGCTTGACATGAAACACGTCGCCAACAAGATCGAGGATCAAACGGTGACGCTCTACAAAGGTCCTAGCCACAAATTAGTGGGTAGAACCAGAATTGAAAAGAATGCGCGCCCATCGGTTCTTTACCTTAAACTTTCCTAAAAAATCGTTTTACGCAACTAAGGGAATGAACGTCGAAACTATCGCTTCAAACTAAAAGCTAGAACTAAGTTAGGATCTGTTAGAAACGAACTAAAACAAGCCAGAGAGAGTATAACTGAAACTTTATTATCAGAAAAAGGTGACTATTACAAAGGTATGCCCTCCCTTATATAGAATGGAGGAGAGATGAGAGAATACAAATAAGAGATGTGAGACTAAAAATTTACAGGACTAAGCGGACTGTACAGAACAAACCGCACAAGCCACGCGGTTAGACAGAAGGGCTAACTGCACGGCTACCACTAGAGAGAGAGAGAGAGACCGCAAGGAGAGACCGCCTGAGAGCTCGGCAACCAGACAGCAACAGCACAGCAATCAAACCGCTGAAGGGAAATCGCCAGACCGCGCGGTCTCTAACCCGCCAAGACAGACCGCCCGGTCTCAACTTCAACACTCCCCCTCAAGCTGGAGCATATATATCGATCATGCCCAGCTTGTCACAAATATGATGAAACGAGGCGGAAACTGGCTTGGTGAAGATATCAGCCAGCTCTTTATCAGAAGTGACAAAGGGAGTGCAAATTTGTTCCTTTAAGATCTCTTCACGAATGAAATGACAGTCGACTTCAATGTGCTTGGTTCTTTCATGGAAGACCGGATTTTTGGAGATGTATATGGCAGCCTTGTTATCACAGAACATAGGTAGCGGATGGTTGTAGACCTCTCCTAAATCCAGCATTAGAGCCCGTAGCCATTTTAGCTCACAAGTGGTCGACGCCATACTCCGATACTCTGCTTCAGCACTGGATCTGGAAACAACAGACTGCTTCTTGCTCTTCCAGCTTACCAGATTACCCCCAACAAAGGTGCAGAAACCGGATGTAGACTTGCGATCCCCTTTGTCATCAGCGTAACTCGCATCTGAGTAAGTTTCAACCCTCAGATGACCATTCTTCTGGAAAAGCAATCCTTTCCCAGGTGCGGCTTTGACGTACTCCAAGATTCGTAAGGCGGACTGCAGATGACACTCCCTGGGAGCTTGCATGAATTGACTCATCTTGCCAACATCATAGGAAATGTCGGGTCTGGTCACTGTGAGATATATGAGCTTACCAACAAGACGTCTGTACCTCGTAGTATCTGAAAGAAGAGGCGAATCACCTGTCCAGGTTTTGTCTTCTCCAACAGCCATGGGACATCGAGCAGGTTTGGCCCCAGTCAATCCGGCATCTTTTAAAAGATCAAGGGCATACTTACGCTGGGAGAGGACTAAGGAATTGGGCTTCCGAGAGATTTCGATCCCCAAAAAGTACTTTGGAGAGCCCATATCTTTCGTGACCAGATGTTGACGAAGATGCCGCTTTGTCAAGGCTACCCCTTCCTGGTCATCGCCACTGAGAAGAATATCATCAACATACACTGCAAGAACCACCAGTCCCGAGGAGGTTTTGCGAGTAAATAGAGAGTGATCGGCAGAGCTGCGCACAAAACCAACGGCCGCCACGATGCCGCTGATCTTGTCAAACCAAGCTCGAGGGCTCTGCTTGAGGCCATAAATTACCTTCTTCAGCCGGCATACTCGTGTCTCCCCCTGAGCAACATACCCAGGAGGTTGCTCCATGTATACGGCCTCCTGAAGATCACCATAAAGGAAGGCATTCTTTACATCCAGCTGGGAAATCGGCCAATCCTTATTGACCGCCACAGAGAGAAGAACCCGTATAGTGCTGAGACGAGCCACGGGAGAGAAGGTGTCAAAGTAATCCACCCCATATGTCTGAGTAAAGCCCTTAGCAACAAGGCGAGCTTTATAACGGTCCACAGTGCCATCCGGGGCAAATTTCACCACAAAGACCCAGCGACAGCCGACAACATCAGTACCGAAGGGAGGAGGAACAAGAGTCCAGGTACCCGCTCCGTTAGGGTGGCCATTTCCTCATCCATGGCCATCTTCCAGTGAGGAATAGCAAGGGCCTCCTGGTAGGAGCGGGGGGTGGCAGTGGCAGAGATAACTAGAGCAAAGGCCCTGCTAGAAGGGGTGAGACGATCATATGAAACAACAGCAGTAAGAGGGTGTAGGGTACACGTCCGCACCCCTTTGAGAAGAGCTATAGGAAGATCCAGGTCAGCAGGCTCCTCGGCATCCGGAGAATCCGTGGCAGAGAGAGCTGGCCCGGGAGTAGAGAGCGACGGCGGCGGAGATGCGGGAGATGGGAGTGGAGAAGAGGGAGAGAGAGGTGGAAGAAGAGGAGTGGACGGGGGGGGGGAGTAGGGGTGAATATTGTAGTGGGATACGAGAGAACAAAGGGAACAGTAGGAGAATCAGAGGCTGGGAGAAGAGGAGGGGAGTCATCCGAGAAGTAGGAGGTATTCTCGAAGAAAGTGACGTCAGCAAAAACAAACTGCTTACGAAGTATGGGATCAAAGCAACAATAACCTTTCTGAGTGGTGGAGTACCCCAGAAAGATACATTTGGTGGAGCGAGGAGATAGCTTATCACGGGTGGCAGACGGGGCATGCACAAAGGCAGTGCATCCAAATATTTGGAGAGGGAGAGGAAACGGCTCCTTGCCCGGATACAAAATGGAGAAAGGGGTTTTTCCGTGGAGAACGGTGGAGGGAATGCGATTGATGAGGTTACAGGCAAGGAGAACAGCATAGCCCCAATAGGAGCGAGGAACATGCATCTGGGTCATCAAGGAGCGAGCGATATCCAGAAGGTGACGGTTTTTGCGTTCTGCCACACCATTTTGTTGTGAGGTATAGACACAACTCGTTTGATGAATAATCCCATTTTGCATGCAGAAGGTAGAAAAGTCATGACTGATATATTCTTGGGCATTATCAGATCGAAGAACTTTAATAGAAACATCAAACTGAGTTTTGATCATGAGATAGAAGGACGTCCATACAGAGAATAATTCAGAGCGATCTTTTAACAGATACACCCACGTACAGCGAGAGAAATCATCAATGAATGTGACAAAATATGAACTACTCCGACCAACCGTAAGAGTAGGAGAAGGACCCCAAATATCGGAGTGGATGCGATCAAACGGACGGGTGGATCCATGAACGTGATTTGGAGGGAAGGAGGAGCGGTGATGTTTGCCAAGCTGACAGGCTTCACAGTTGAGCGGAGGACTTTGGGGAGGAAGGTGGGGCAGAAGTTGTCGAAGAAGATGAGGAGGAGCATGACCAAGGCGGAGATGCCATTGGAGAAGATCTGTGGAGGTGGAGCAGAAGGTATAGAAAGCGGAAATGTTGTCCAGGAAGTATAGGCCGCCACTCTCAGTCCCAGTAGCAATCGTCCGTTGGGAGTCCGGATCCTGAAAAGAGCAAGTAGTAGAAGTAAAAGTAACAGAACAGTGTAATTGCTTGCATAGAGAGGTAACAGATAATAAGTTGCACGGGAACTTGGGCACGTAGAGAGTATCCTCCAAGCGAAGAGACGGAGTGAGATGAACTATCCCCGTCCCATGAACCGATGATGAGGAGCCATCAGCGAGAGTAACCGGGGGCAACCGACCATGTGTTTCGAGGAGAGAAAAACACTGGAGATTGCCGGTCATATGATTAGTAGCACCAGTGTCGATCAACCATTTTCCTTGAGTAACAACGTGGGCACTACCAGAAGACGTGACCACCGAGGTGAACGGCTTTGAGGAGTATATGGAAGCCATGAAGGGAGGAACAAAAGAACTATAGCGGTCACGGTGACAGCACACCAGCGGCAAGAAGGGCCACGACCAAGATGCAGAGCAAGGCAAAAGGGGACGAAGAGGGAAGCACAAGCCGCGCGACTCAACAGGAGGTCGCGGCGACTAACACGCAGGAGCGGCTAAAGGAAGAGCCGCATAGAGGAGAACAAGCCGCTGCAACTTAGAGACAGGTCGTGGGGACGAGAGAGAGAGCGGCGAAGGAAGAAGGGTAGACGGGCCGCCTAAACAAGGAAGAACCCGCGCGAACAGAAAGAAATCGCAGCGGTTAGGAGAAAGAGATCTGCCGCGCAAACAACAGGAAGCCACGCGGTTAGAAAACTATCCACGCGGATAGGAAGAAGAAGATCAGCAGCGGTCACGATGTCAGACACCAGCGGCCAGAAAAGCCACGACCAAGCCGCAGAACCAAACAGAGGGAGAGAAGTCGGGCGGCTAGCAGACAGACCGCGCGAACAGAAGAGGAGGATATCAGGAGGCAAAAGGCGAACAAGGCAAAAGAGGCCGCGGAGACAGGTCGCGGCGACTAGAGAAGAGAAGGAGGAAGCGGCGACTAGAACAGGTCGCAAGAAAGAAGCAAGCAACAGAAACAGGCCGCGCGAACAGGGCGCAAGCAAACAGGCGGAAGAAACAAGCCACGGGAGATAGGCCGCGAGAAGAAGAGGTAGGTCGCGCGGACAGGAGAACGCACAGAATCAGGAGCGAAAGATCGAATCCTCTGATACCATGAAGGGTGGCGGGGTACATAAACACGGAGGAGCAGGCGCTGCGGGCGATGTGGGACTAATCCCAACCACAGAACCGCGGGGATATTCCGCCACACAGGGGGCCCACCGGGGTCAACACCCAGACCAGGAACACGATGGGGAAAGCCACGGGGGTGGTCCCACACACACGGTCCTGCTGGCAAATTACTCTCAACACACCCCCGCAGCAGGACAACAGTACAACCTCTGATACCATGTTAGAAACGAACTAAAACAAGCCGGAGAGAGTATAACTGAAACTTTATTATCAGAAAAAGGTGACTATTACAAAGGTATGCCCTCCCTTATATAGAATGGAGGAGAGATGAGAGAATACAAATAAGAGATATGAGACTAAAAATTTACAGGACTAAGCGGACTGTACAGAACAAACCGCACAAGCTGCGCGGTTAGATAGAAGGGCTAACCGCACGGCTACCACTAGAGAGAGAGAGAGACCGCAAGGAGAGACCGCCTGAGAGCTCGGCAACCAGACAGCAACAGCACAGCAATCAAACCGCTGAAGGGAAACCGCCAGACCGCGCGGTCTCTAACCCGCCAAGACAGACCGCCAGACCGCCCGGTCTCAACTTCAATAGGATCTAACCTGAAATTACTTGAGTATACGTCTGAGCTTCCTCCAAAGACACTGCGTTCATCTTGCCCTTCCATTTGTCAAATTGCTGCGGTGGCGGCAAGGCCTGAAGTGGAACTGGTTGCAATAGGGGCTGAGCCTGTGGGCACTTCGACTTGAAATGTCCTTTCTTTCCGCACTAGAAGCATCCCCTTTCCCTTCCCTAACAGTGGGAAGCATAGTGCCCTTTCCATTTGCACAAAGAACAAACCAAATCTCCCTTAGGAGAGCTCTGAATTGCATGCACTTGCTCCTGCTTCTGAGCTCCTATCCTCTTGTAACATCTCTTGAATGGATGGCCTGACCGGCCACAGAAACTGCACACTTCTTTGCTTCTTTTCCTAGAAGCAGAACCAGAATCTCGAGAGCTCATACTCTCATCAACCTTCCTCTTATCTTTCTTCATCTGCTGACCTCGATTCTTAGCATTATCAATAGCCTCAACCTTAAGAGTAGCTTCTATTATCTCAGCATAGCTCTCAGATCCATAAGCACAAGACAGTTGCTGTATGTCACTCCTAAAACCACCCAGAAAGTGCTTAACTCTATTAGCTTCAGAGGATACTAAGTCCGGGGCAAACCGGCTTAACTTACTGAACTCCACTTCATACTCACTGATTGTGAGTTGCCTCTGCTTCAGATGCAGAAAATTATTCATCAACCGGTCTTGCTCGACCGACGACAAAAACTTCTTCAGCAGCAACTCCTTGAAGGATTCCCAGAAACATCCATCCTTAAGATTTTCCATCTCTCTCAACCACCAACTCTTTGCCAAACCTTTCAGCTGATAAGTAGCGTCCATCACTCTCTAGTCAGCAGAAACTCCTGAGTATGAGAATATATCCTCGATTGCTATGATCCAATCATATAAGGCCATGAAATCCGCTCTACCGTCATAGGTAGGAGGTCCTAATCGCTGGAAATGCAAGATAAAGTTCATCTCTGGTGGTAACACAGCTGGGGGCACTAGAGGAGCATGAGGAATAGGAACGGCCTGACCCACAGCAGGGTCCTGCATTCTAAGCGGCTGTCCTGACACAACAGACAACAAGGCCTGGATCTGTGACTGCATCTCCAACATCTACCTAGATAGGGACTCATTGCTCTATTGCAACCCTTCTATCACGGCCTCATTCTACGCTCCAGACGACTCGCCCTCAGATTGGGGAGTCGACCTCATCACAGGACGCCTTGACATACTAATAACACAACAAACAACTAATCAAAACCTAGCTTACTGCTAGAACTACACAACTTTGCTCAGACAATACATGTATAAATACTTGCTTAAGCTGCTAACTTGCTCTGGGAATTTCATTATTAATGTCATGCCTAAACTTAGGATGATATATCGTCATCCTACTAACTCAAGTGCCTAAACCATGAATGTAAGAATTCTTATTTATTTTTGACTTAAAACCATGTGTGTACATATGCCATCATGTAACTCTTTAGCTTGACACGTGTGTTAATGCAATGCTATGACATGCATGTTGTGCTATGCAATCTAATAAAGGCCTTAGTGCATGTTATGAGCGGCATACACATGAAATATTATGCATCCCATACTACATAATATTGTATGCAATGAAAATCAAAATCTAATGTGTCTTCATGTGATGATTGTTATGCATCCCATACTACATAACAGTCACAAGTTGCCTCCTACGAGGATCCATATACGAATACATATTATGCATCCCATACTACATAATATGCCTCGTATACTTCTTATCATGCTTATGAGTGTAGTGTCAATGCTTCGACCAAGACTTACTGATGACACATCGGTGTGTGTATGCAATGGAACTGGATAACTAACACTAACCAGAGATAGTCATTCAACCAATTGTCAAACAACCTATCCCTCTGATACCAACTGTCACAACCCGTATTTCTCCGAATTTAAATGTATATTAGAGTAAGAGAAAACACGCGCCATGATGCCATGCCGTGCAGGAGATAACTGCAGATGCTCAGGCAAGACTCCAACTCTTCATTTTATATGAAATTCATAATTTATTATGAGGAAAATCCAGTTTAAGTTTGATTGATTAGTCGTATCCCTCGGCTCAGTGGATCAACTAGTCCACCAAAAAAAATATAATTATACACTACGAAAAATACTTTGCTGATATGATTAATAACCTATATGAGTATAAACATCCCCAAAGGACCACTCATGGTATGCAAGACTCTAAATTTATCATAAGTATGGAAATAGATTTTACGTTAGTTAAAATATGGTGACTTTAGCTTTGATACATGACATGAATGAGGTGATAATAATATTACTTTTATACTTTAAAATATCTAATATGTAACCTAGCAGAAAACCTTCCCAGAGAGCAAGTATAACCAACAAAATAAGATAAACTTAGCAGCTAGCAAAGTACTTAACATTCATCAGAAAACTACCAGTGGGAGTCAACAACCTTACACAAACCCATTGATAGAACGTATGTCTGAACTAAACAAAAAAGCAACAACTACCTCACGATGGTGAGGAAAACCACTGCAACCACTACAACCCACGAGCTACCACAAATCCTAGCCGCTCAACTGGTTACTGCTCCAAACCTGAGGCATTCACAAAACAAAATACCTCAGCAAGAAAATACAAGTGGCAATTGAATTAAACAATAGATGAAAACAAATAGTCAAAGGGTTACCGACCCATGACAAGATAACTATAAGGAAACATCAATACTTAACCACAAGGAAAATGGGGAGAAAGAACTCACAAGGGTAGAATATCCCAAACTGCACCAAGTGCGATAAAGATGAAAGCTTTAATAACATATGCATAGGTATGCGCATAATTAAAAGAAGTTGGTCAATTCACCATTAGAGAGCAAAACACCGCCAAGTCTTGCATAAGCGGTGGAAGGGACCTACCCAACACACTAATAACAAAAAACATTACAAAAACACCGGCAAAGTCCGGCACTTACGATCGAAGGGACCTACCCAACACACCAATAACAAAACTTCACAAGGGCCTCAGGAAAGGTGGTCTTATATCTTGACACACCCAAAATCGGGGAAAAACCTGCACCTGCGGTGGAAGGAACTTACCCAACAAACCAACAGTCACAAACCCGTACAGGGTAAAGATGTACAAACCAGGGCACTAAAGGCCCAAACATCCATAAAACTGATAAAATCTCAACCAACAGTAGCTTACTTCAATGAATAAGGAAGAAAAAACACAAAAATCACCCTAAGTACCATAACCGACGAATTGGACTTAATTTGGCGAAAATTAACCTAGTCTACACTGATTCATCAAGTATACTCGACGAATTCAGTAGAAACTCGACGATTCTTACTTAGCAAAACTAGGCTACTATCAATATATGACGAATCGGCGAAATTTCCCAAGTCCATATAAAAAGCATTGAGTACACTCAACACCGCGTTGAGTTCACTGAACGCCGCATTGAGTGCACTCAGCGCCCTCAATGCTTTTTTACTTAGCTCCCAAAACATTACTCGACGCACTCAACGCTGAACTAGCATTAATCAACGAATTTGTCAACGTAACTCGACAAATTTGACTTAGACTGAAATCTCACACTTTGCCAAGACTTATACTCGACGGACTCAACGCCTAATACTCGACCTCAACGCAAAGTTAACCTCACTCAACGCCAAGTTGATATTTGACGAATTCGTCGAGATAACTCGATGAATTGAACTTGGTCTAAAACAACACTCAACGCCAAGCTGATATTCGTTGACACAATGCCTAACACTCGACAAATTTGACTTAACTCAACGCCAAGTATTACCCGACGAATTTCAACGGATACTCGATGAATTTAACTTAGGCTAAGACTGATTTTCAGCTATTTTGACTTAGGTTATAAACCACCATATTCGACGAATTCCACTAGGATAATTTCCACCTATACTCGCTTAATGTACCTTAGGCTAATCTGACCTATATCAGACGAAATTGCCTTAGATTATTATACCTATACTCAACGGATTATTTCCTAAAACATATGCTACTCTAAGGGTTTTTTCAAGACTAAACCCTACACTATTACTACTTTCTAAGGAGAGGAAATGAACAAAAGCAAGAAACGGTTGCAAGAGGAAGAACACCACTTGCCTCAAAACTTTGAAGATTCGCTTCTCCTAGCATTCCCCGATAAGAATTGGTCGCAAGAAGTTCTAAGCCACAAATCCTGAAACTTTTTGGAGGGAAAAGAGGTCAAAACCGCAAACCCTAAAGCCTAGAAATCCAATAAATGGGAAATACTTACCACACACGCGCAGATCTAGGCGAGAGCTTTCTGAATCTCTATTCCACTGTCGAAACCGACCACCAGATCTCACTCAACCGCCGGCCAAGAGCAAGCAGCGACACCGTCGTTTCTCCTCTTTCGCGAAATAGACGATGGTTCGGGTCAGGAAGAAGATGAATAGGGTTTCGACGCGACGTTCTATCTATTTATATTAATCAATATCTTAATATTTTAATCTATTAATTACTCAATAAACGTCCAAACGACCCGAAATTCAAACCAACTCAAAATTTTATGAAAATTGCACCGTAGCTAAATACCGACACTATGAATTAAATGGCGAAGTCGAAATCGACATGCGACAAACCAACTCGGGTAAAACACCTCTTGAAGCTAAAATACCACCATTCCTATAAAAGCTCCACCGAGTCACCAAAACAGACCCGGCTCGCCAGAGAAATCACACAACCGTGCTAAAGACCAAGCACACTGAAAACTTACTGAGAAAAACCACACTCCAATAACGACACATGTTAACTACGCATCAACGTAATGCCCTGAAGCCAAAAATACGTCATTATAGGAATTTAATAAACACCGAAAAATCAGGGGCGTTACACGGGGTTCGCCGGGTTGTGCGGGATGGATCAGTCTAGGAGGTCGCACGGTCTGCGCGGACTGATGCCTTTGTCCACCGAGTTTGGCAATTGTCAGCCTTGTGCACTTTGGATGCGGGCTCGGGTATGTGGACTGGAGTTGTTCGCAGGTGGGCGAACTGGGGAAGTATTCATAGAGTCTGCCTGTATGGTGGTCTTGCTGGGCCTTGATGATAAGGCGAATTGGCTTGATGTTTGTCCTTGGTGGTGCAATCTAGGCAGACCGGCTATCCCACATAGTCGTGGCGATCTGTTTGTGTATCCGTGACATGGCGGATATGAAAGTGAGGGGATAGATTTGATTTACTCTGGAGGTGGGGGGGGGGAGGTCAATACAGTATTAAAAACTTTTAATAAATTTTTATAGCGGAATTAAGATAAGTGTTACTTATAAGTATAAGAGAAGTAAAACACAAGCAATCACAACACAACAAAAATAAAGAAAGATGAGTAATTAGACGACACAAGAAAATTATAGTGGTTCCCTAAATCTGGGTACATTCACTCTTCTACCACCCTGGTAGGAATCCACTTAGGTTTTTGATTAGGTGCCCTATCACTAATCAGGTTTTTGATCAGGTGCCCTATCACTACAAAATTTGCTTCAAGTAGATCTAGAGACCCTCCAGGCTTTTGATCAGGTTCCTAAAAATCAATAGGTTTTTGATTAGGTGCCCTATCACCAATGAGTTCACTTCTAAAGGGAGTAATAACCCTATACAGAAAAGATAAAAAAAAGTTGATGGTAGTCTTCTCTTTCTCAATGCAAATGAGAAGACTAAGTGGATTTTGATGGTGCCAAAGCTCCCCCTGAGATGTTGAGTAGGTTCGGGAAGGACACTTTGTCCATGGTGTAGGTCTTCAGAGGACTGATGTTCTTGCTCTTCAGAATCTATAGATTGATGTTGATTATCTATCTCTGTAGATTCCTAAAGATGAAAACTGAAGAAGACTCAAGATAGAGGTTTGTTGTTCTTCTTCTGTTTCCTGAGAGCAATGAAAATTCTGAGAGCTAAGAGAAATCTGCAAGAGAGATTTTTTGGGCTGTTGCAGGAATGTTCTCTCTGATTGTATTTCTCTCTGTGTGTTAATCAGTCTGAATGTATGTTGTCCTTTATGTCCTTGAAGAATAGAACAAAGACTGTCTCTTTTGAATTTCAAATACATTCCTTAAATTACTGTAGAAATCAAGGAGAGAAACAACTATAATTTCTGGCATTTAATTGTCTCCCCAACTGTCTTGGCAAATAAGTCAAAATAATAACTCTGTGAATACCATATTTAATGCTACAGAGAAACGGCTATATGCCTTGAGAATATCAGCATTAACTACCAGAGATTATTTGACAAAATTAGAATCAATAAAATAGGAATTAAATCTTCAAGACAGCTGCTGAAAATAAATAGTCGGACACAAAAAATAATCGTCAATCTTAGCTGGGAGATCGTCGAGCTGAGATCAGCTATCTTTGATCTGAGAATACTGTGAACAGGTATGAATTCATCAACTTGAGCTCGTAGATCGTCAAGCTCAGTTT
This sequence comes from Platanthera zijinensis, assembly GCA_039513925.1. Lineage (NCBI taxonomy): Eukaryota > Viridiplantae > Streptophyta > Magnoliopsida > Asparagales > Orchidaceae > Platanthera > Platanthera zijinensis. Next base: position 61,638,478 of record CM077081.1, on the reverse strand, counting down.
CATAGACTAAACTCTGAGATCTTTGATCGGAGATCGACGATCGTCGAGCTGAGTTCGACGAAAGTCGAACTGATATGTATTTCACATATTTCTTCTAAGTCTGAGTCTTTGAGTGAAATCCAATGCTAGTCTTGAGAAGTCTGACCTATAGAGACTAACTTAGACCTAGATCTTGACCCTGGCTATACATATGGGTCAACAACCTAAGAGTGGACCTAGCCCAAATCCAAACAAGGGTTTTAACAATCTCCCCCTATTTGGGTGAGGTCACTCAACAAAGAATAAAACTTAAAATACAAGGCCATAGATATCTGATAGAATTTAAATTATCAGCAGATATAATATAGCAATATAAAACATATATGGTTCAGGTAAAACAGTTAAAACAGTAAAGCAATAATGTTCAGAAAATGACTTAAGGATTAATAGGAGGAGGAGCTGAAGAGGTTTTAGCAAAAACAATCTTCCTTGTTGGATCTTCTGCTTCCCTTTTTGACATCTTCAAGTCTTGCTCACCAAGTGTTTTCTGAGAAGCAGCTCTAGAAAAATCTACTTCAGGATGAAGTGTCATATATTCTGCTGGATTGAACACTCTCTTGCTGACCTGCCGTCTTTCAAGTTCCTTTTCTCTGTAAGATGACATAGTAGTAAACTGAGAAGAATCTAGGCCTTCTGCTCTGGCTTTCTTCATCTAAGATAATCCAATTAGTTCATTTAGCCTAGCCATTCTTAAATTTTGATCCAACTCTGGATCAATAGGAGGAGAGGGAGGTCTATCTGGATTAGCATCTTTAGATGTCTTCTGAGAAGGATTCCTGAACTGTGTGGACTGAGCTTGGAAATTAGTTGAAAATGGATTCTGCTGTTTTTCACTGGAGTAAATTTACTTTGGAGGAGGAGCTTCACTGAACTTGCCTTTAAGCTTGTAAGAAGAAACAAACCTTTGAGACTGAGAGAAGGCTGGCCTTCGAGTTTGTGAAGGCTTTCTTGAGGATCCAGCTGCTGGAGGAGGATTGGAAGGATTGCTCTGCCTCTGGTATGTCTTAGTAATGGGAGTAGATCTATGAACCACCATACCAGAGGCTCCTGCTGCTGGAGGAGGAGGAGCAGGTGGATCTTTCCTGAATTTCTTCACAGGAGAGGATCCGGACTTCTTCTTCTTCTTTTGTGCTTTAGCTTGATTTCTGGATAGTTTCATCCAATGAGGTATACCAGGATAAGGCTTGATATTATTCAGAATGTAGTATGGTGTATCATTTGAGGGACTAGGTAGAGGAGCAGCCTTGGGAGGTGCTTTTTTTTCCTTGAAACTTTCTTCTTTGAACTGGAATCATTAGACTCATCTTCATCCTCATCATCATCAGAAGAAGGAGGATGATAATAAATGTCATCAAGCTGTTTAATAAGCATGGATTGAGCTTTATCTTGAGCATTCTCTTGAGAAATATCCATTGCAATCAAGTCATCTAGACTTGGCATAGGACTGCCATTTATAACATAAGTTGGGCCAACAGGTTCCACAACTATGCTTGCCTGAATTGCCTGAATAGCTTCTGTACTAACTGAAGCTGTACAATAAATGATATCTGAGCAGCACTTGGGAGAAACAAATAAAAGAATATTTATATATAAGAGATCAAAAGAATTCAGAATAGACTTCAGCTCAGATGCTGGAGAAATACTGCTGTCTTCAGAAAGAATATCCAAATAAGAAACTAGATCAACTGTCTCAAAATCAGTATCCAAAAACTCTGAGAGATCTGCATCTGATATCTCAGTATCAACAACCTCTATCTTTGCATCTGAAGCTGTAAGGGTCAAAGCTGAAACTACTGCTGCTGCTACTGGAAAAAGCAATGGAGCTTCTTTATTGAATATCTCCCCCTGCCTGGCTGCAGAGGAACCTGTAGCCAGGTCCCCGGAAGAAGGGATAAAGGAGAGGGTAGTAATTCTAGAGGAGAGAGTGTTGATGGAGGCAGAGAGAGGAGCTATAGCATTTGCTATTAGTTTCTCTAAGGAGGGTGAAATAAATTTTAGAAGGTCTTGAGCAATTTCCGAGAAATTTAGATAGAGGGGTTCAGGCTCAGAAGAGGAGGAAGGGGTTTTATGTCCACAATTGGAACATACTGAGAAGGCATGAGAGAGTTCTATATGGTGGAACTCAGGAAAAGAGGAGGAAGCATCATGTTGGATAGGCTCAGATGGAAGCTGAGTGGGTAGGGATGGAGGGATGATGGGAGAAGCAATAGGTTGAGGAGATGCAAGATGAGATGACAAGTCAACATTTGAAGTTGAAAAAAGGTTGGAGGAGGGAGAGGTCCTCAGATGAGGAGAAACAGGAGATGAAGGAGGAGTAGGAATTGGTGATTGAACAGGTGATGGAGATGGTGTTGGAGATGTGAGGACATTGAATGTAGGTGACATTTGTGTAGATATGGAAGCTGGAATGTCTTGAAGGTATGTAGATGGAGGGATTGAGGTAGAGATGTGTAAGGTGAAGATGGATTGGAAAATATTGTGTTGGAAGGTTGTTGTTGGTTTGGAGATGGAGGAAGTCTGGGGGAAGGAACATCTTCTGGGGGTGGAGGAGCAGCTGTAGCAGCTCTTGTATCCTCAGAAGTCTTGGAGGTGGAAAAGGCACTGAAGGGCCTAGGGATAGTACTTTCCCACTTACTAAACAAAGAGGATTCCAACCTCTTACTGGCATTGATAAATATGGTCTGAGAGACCATTAGTAATGAAGCCTTAGATAGAAGGAAGATTCCCAGGATTCTTCCAAGACAGACCTCCTTCTTGGAGTTCTTCCTCTTGATCACATCAAATGTTAGGTATTGCATCCACAATAACCCATATTTTCATGAAGTCAATCTTGAACTAAGATTAATTAAGTTGTATATGATCTTCTATTTTAGTTATGTGTTTGCAGGACTCTATTGCTAAGTGTAGACCAATGTCAGTCTATAGTTAGTCATAAACATAGGACCATACAATGTAATCCCTCATTGTGTGATCCAAGGTGTTGACTTATGTGTAGCCTATCTATTGGGATACACTTCATATTCAAGCACTTGGATCAATGGATAAAGTGTTGGTGATGATTGGATTCAAGAAGGAAAACTTTTTGGAAGTCAGAAATTCTCTAAGTCTATTACTCGAGTAATCTGTTAGTTCTCGAGTAGTATAAGTTAAAGTTCTCGAGTAATTAGTCTTATTACTCGAGTACAAAATTTAGTTCTCGAGTAGTATTAATTTAGTTCTCGAGTAACTAGGTTTAGCACTCGAGTAGACTTTATCTCTACCTCTCGAGTATTCAGTTTTTTTATCTCAAAAAATGTCTAAGTATAGTTATCGAGAAGTTCCTTTTATCTCGAGAAATCCTATACCTTGTTCTCGAGAAGTTCCTTTTCTCTCGATAAATCATTTCTTGTTCTCGAGTAACTTTCTTCCAGAATCAGAAATTTTTTTCTTCAAAGTCTTTGTTCTCGAGAAGTATCATTCTACTTCTCGAGTAGATTTCTAGTTCTTGAGTAATTCCTTTGTACTCGAGAAAGAATTCTTCTGCCTCGAATACTTTCTGTTTGACTTCTTCTCGAGTAATTCAAATTGACTTCTCGAGAACCCATCTTGTACTTAAGTAATACATTCTTCTTCTCGAGTAATTTCAGAAATTCTTTTCTCGAGTAATCTTCATTCCTCTTCTCGAGTAATAAACTTTACTTCTCGAGAAATATTTCTTCACTCGAGAAATGGAATTCAGTTTTGCAAAATTTTTGTTAAGTCCAAAATTGACGGGATTTTCAAATCACATGATGTGATTGGTCCACGTGTACATCATTAAGATTAATTATGACCGTTATGGAGATCTTATATAAGGTCTTGTAAACCGACTAACCCTAACAAGAAGGATTTTTACAAGCTGTCATAATATTCTAAGTTCTCTGAATCTCATTTTCTCTCTCCAATACGAAAGCCGCCGATGCCGCCGATCTTCATCATACAAGAGCTAGGGTTTTTCGATTCAAAGGATTCAGAGCAAGATTGATTTCCAGATCATGATTGTTGTTCGTTCTCCATCATCATTCCGATCGGGTGAAATCAAAAGAAGTCTTCAGATCTCTTTCTTGCTGAGATTTCTTCTTCAACAAATCTGATAGAGCCACAATTTATAAAGAAGAAGATCCAGCCAGATTGTTTCAAGATTTGAAGATCATTTGTTTGTATTTTCAATTTATCTCTATTCAATTATTGTAGGAGATTTCTCTCCGAGTTGTAGGAAGTTTTATCTTCCGAGTGTAGATCCGTTTGGATCGAGATTGTAGGAACTTGGTTCCGAGGCATAGGATTGGTTTTCAATCCGAGTTAGTGGAGTAGCCGAGTCTAGTTGTTTGCTAGATCGGTGAGGAAACTTGGATGTACCCAAGGTTGAGAAACCACTATAAATCTTTTGTCATTTGTGATTGCTTGGTTGATATTTGTGCATAGATCGCTAAATTTTTTATTCCGCAAAAAGACGCACAACTCACCTATTCACCCCCCCTCTAGGTGATTTAGGTAGACAACTGAACTCATTCAATTGGTATCAGAGGGAGGTTGATCACTAAAAGGTTAAAACCTTTATCAGTTCCTTCTCTAGTTATCTCTTATTATCTTCCAAGCATGGACAAGGCTAAAAATTTTGCCAAGCTTCCTTTTTGCACCAAGAATAACTTTCCCATGTGGAAATAAAGGATTAAATTTTTCGTGGAAGATGTGGATCCCAGAATCTTCATGATTGTTGAAGAATGTCCCTACATTCCCATGACTATCTCCACAATAGATCCAACAAAGCAAGTTCCAAAGAAATTTATGGATCTAGATAAAGACGAGATTACACTTGTCTCCTTGGACAAGAAAGCTAAGAATATAATAGCAAGTGCAGTCGATGACTCAATGCTGCAGAACTTGATCCACTGCCAATCTGCTAGGAGATGTGGCAGTCCCTTGTCATTCTGATGGAAGGAACAGAAGAAGTGAGGGATGATAGAAGATCTCTCCTGAATCAGAAATACGAAGCCTTCCGCCAATGACCTAAAGATACCATTGCCGATACATTTGAGAACTTCTTCAAGATAGTTAACGACCTAAGAGTGTCTGGCCAGTCCTTCACAAATGGGGAGCTAAATGACAAGTTTTTGAGGTCCCTCACAAAAGAATGGGACAACAATGTTTGTGCCATTCGGGAATTTGGCAAATTAGCTGAAACAGACCCTCAGAACCTATTTGGCAAGTTGATGTCCTATGAACTGCAGATAAACTCCAGAAAGGTTGATGAAGAAAAAAGTTGATTCTCTTCAAAGGAAAAGTCTGTTGTTTTGAAGGCAGATAGTTCAAAGAAGGCCAAAGCTGCCTCACCTGCACCTGCTCAAGAAGAAAGTGAAGTGGAGTCCTCAGAGCCAAGACTTCAGGCTCAGAGCCATCTGAAGGAGAGTTCTCACTGCTCTCACGATAGTTCAAGAAATTCTTGAACAAGAAAAAGCAATGGAGGGGCAAGGATACCTTATACAAAAGATCACGACATGACGGTGATCAATGAAAGAAAGGCTCAAGTAGCCATGATAAGTATAATTCTAAACCTAACAAACATATTTCGACCTACATAGCTTATTATTGCTAGAACAAGCCAGGTCATGTCATTGTTGATTGCCCCCACAAGAAGAAAGAGGGTGGAAAGAGAGAAGAAAAAAGTCCTCATACAATAAGAAGAGGACAGAGAAGAGTCTAATAGACAAGAAGGGCAAAACTCTTAGTGACTCCGACTCATCTGAGTTGAGTGAAGAATAAGAAGCCTACTTTGGACTTATTACTCAGACAGATGATGAACAAGAGCCCCAGTTCACTAGAAAGGTAAACTCTCTCACTCCTCTTTCAGAATCTGATGTCTCTGATCATGATCATGAGGACAACTCTTCTGACGATGAGTCTGAACTCATGGCCCAGTATAAGGAGTTGATCAAGGCCTACGACAAATGTTGAAAGGTCGTGAAAACTCAGGCAAAAGAGATTAAGTCTCTAAAGGCCGTAGAAAGCTCTCTGAGAGAGGAAGTCATTAAGATGGACTCACTCAGAGAAGACTTAGATACTGCATTTGATGAGTTCAATAAGGCTATCAAGAAAATCGATCTGAAGGATGAAATCATCAAGATATTGGAAGAGTAACTTGAAGCCGAAAAGAAACATGTTGAAGGTTTCTCTAAGACCAAGGTAGTTCTTCCTCTTGTTGCTGAGTTCTCTGCTCAGACTAAGGGTGCTGGACTAGGCCATGTTGAGGCTCCTAGTAAATCTTCTAGGAGGAATAAGGCTCAGATAAAGAATAAGGACTCCAAGAAGGCCTCGGCCAAAGAAAAGGGGAAGGCCCCTCAAGATCAGACTATCTTTAAGAAAGTCATATTTCCAACTAATGATTTTGATCTTGACTCATCCTACGACCACTTGACTAGGCCTACTTATATAGAGCAAAGTCTCATTACCAAGGATGGACTCTCCCCAAAAACTTTGGTGAGAGTGTTTTTAAGGCACCTTATGAAGAAGTCATTCTTCCGGGCTATGGTCCTTATGATCATGGTCATAACTTCAAGAAAGCACCAAAGGTAAAACCCATTGTGGAAAAGCCTGAGAAGGAGAAGAAATCATGTGATTGCCATCATCATGAAGTCTCCTCCTCCAAGAATGCAACCCCTGCTAGACAACTATCCTAGAAGGTCAAGCAAGAGAACTTAAGGCAAAGATACAACATGTTCGACTGTTGGTGCTATGGCAGAATTGGTCATTTTGCCATCGATTGTTTGTTTAATCCGAGAAATGTTGCAACTCCTCAGGTTGGCAACATGAGAATGTCCACAAATAATGCTAATCCTCGTTGGGGGAGTGTTCTAACACGAGACCAAGGACCCAAATGTGTTTGGGTTCCTAAGGCAAACTAATTATGATTGCAGGTATGTCCAAAGGCCACCAAAATGCCAATCTGGTATTTGGACAGTGGATGCTCTCGACACATGACCGGGACAAGAAGCCTACTTTAGAACTTCTCTCCAGTGTTGAACGGACCAAAGGTCATCTTAGGAGGTTCAGACTGAGGAATTACTAAAGGCTACAGTATGATCACTAACGGTAGTGTATCCTTTTCGGATGTAGCTTATGTCGAGGGATTGGAACACAATCTCATAAGCATAAGCCAACTATGTGAAGAAAGATACATAGTTGAATTCCATGCTGACAAGTGCTTGATAAAGTCTATTGACAATATGGAAACAATTCTATCAGGCACTCGAAGCAGGAATATATTTTGTTTAAATTTAATTTGTATAGACTCTTCTATACCAGTGTGCCTTTTAACAAAAGATAATGCATCTCTCGGTGACCAATGACACAAGAGACTAGCATATATTAATTTTAAAACTATTAATAAATTATTTTCACTGAATTTGGTACGTGATGCCCCAAATGTCAAGCATGTCAAAGATAGACCTTATCATGCATGTGTGAAAGGCAAACAAACAAGGACTACCTTTAAGCGTTATTGGCAAAGATTCTAATAGATGTCTATATCTACTTCATATGGACTTGTTCGGTCCACTGCAAGTTAGAAGTTTAGGAGGTAAAAATTATACATTGGTTATCGTTGATGACTACTCGCGCTTTGCGTGGGTGTTCTTTCTAAAACACAAGCCAGATACCTTCAATGTCTTTACAAATTTTGTTAGGAAGATTCAGAATGAATATAATTGTTTTGTAGTCAAGATAAGAAGTGACAATGGAACTGAATTCAAGTCTGGGTCCATGACAAAATTTTGTGAAAGCCTAGGTATCTTTCACGAGTTTACCTCTCCTCGTACTCCACAGCAAAATGGAGTAGCTAAGAAAAGGAATAGAACACTCATAGAGGTTTGTAGGTCTGTGTTGAGTGATGCTTCACTACCAGAGTACTTCTGGGCTGAAGCCGTCAACACTGCATGCCTCGTGCAAAATCGAGCACTCATAAACAAGAACCATGATAAGATGCCTTACGAACTTCCAAAGGGCAGGAAATCTACTTTCTCATATTTTAGAATTTTTGGTTGTAAATGCTTCGTGCTTAACAATGGTAAGTATCACATTACCAAGTTTAGCGAAAAGAGTTTTGAAGGTATTTTTCTAGGTTATAGTAGCCATAGTATGACATACAGGATCTTTAATAGAAAAACTCTGGATGTAGAAGAATCAATACATGTTGTATTTGATGAGACGAGCTTGCTGCAAAGCAACTCTCTAGTGTGCTTATTGAAGATGCAGGTAAAAAGTTGAAAGAAATTAGCTTGGATGAACCAAACAAAGATGAAGGCGAAAAGTTCATCAAGATCACCACTCCGACCCCTATTGGAGAGGTAGATGATCAAGATTAAGTAGTCCAAGTTGATGAAGTCACTCCAGTGGTTGAAGTTCCAGATACAAGGACTCTAGAGCTCAGACATTTTAATGATCACCTAATGGACCAAATCATAGGAGATCCCCGAGATGGTGTCAGAACTCGTAGAGGTAAAATAATGAGAATTTATATTTAAGATTTCTCTCACAGGTTGAATCAAAGAAGTTTGAGGAAGCAAACTCAGACGCAACATGGATCTTCGCCATGGAAGAAGAACTGAACCAGTTCAAGCGCTGCAAAGTTTGGAAACTTGTTCTAAGACCCAAAGGTAAGAATGTCATTGCGACAAAGTGGGTCTACAGGAACAAGATGGACGAAGATGGAACAATCATAAAGAACAAAGCCAGACTCATTACCAAAGGATACCGTCAAGAAGAAGGAATCGACTTCGACCAAACATATGCTCAAGTGGCAAGGCTGGAGGCAATCAGGTTATTCTTAGCGTATGTTGCACTAAAGGGCTTCACTATCTATCAAATGGACGTGAAGTCCGCCTTCCTTAATGGTGACATAAAGGAAGAAGTGTACGTGGAACAACCCCCAGGTTTTGTTGATTCTAACCTACCTGATCATATTTATCTATTATCTAAAGCGTTGTACGGTTTAAAACAAGCTCCTTGAGCTTTGTATGAAACGCTATCTAGTTTTCTTCTTGAGAATAAATTCATAAGGGGAAAGATAGATAATACATTATTTCTTAGGGAAATAAAAGGCAAGATTTTGCTAGTGCAAATCTATGTCGACGAAATTATATTTGGCTCTATTGACGACAACCTCTACAAGAAGTTCTCAAAACTTATGCAAGGGAAGTTTGAAATGAGCAGCATGAGAGAGCTGAAGTATTTCTTAGGGCTTTAGGTGAAACAATCTGAAGATGGAATTTTCATCTCCCAGACTAAGTTCACCAAAAAGCCAATTACAAAATTCAGAATGAAGAACGCAACCTCTATGAGGACTCCAATGGGTTTAGCCATGTCTCTGGACAAGGATGAGAAAGGGAAACCTTTTGATGAAACAAAGTACAGAAGCATAGTTGGATACTTGCTCTACCTTATTGCTAGTAGACTAGACATAATATTCTCTACATGTGTCGTTGCTAGATTCCAAGTGAACTTTAAGGAATCTCACTACGCTGCTGCAAGTTGGATTTTGAGATATCTTAAAGGTACACCAAATTTGGCTTATACTACCCAAGAAATAAAGACAACGAGCTGATTGGTTTTTCAGATGCTGAATTTGCAGGTAGCAAAGATGACAAAAAAGCACTTCCGGGACATGTCAATTCCTCGGAAGGAGACTTATCTCATGGAGTAGCAAAAAGCAAAATTGTGTCATAATCTCAACGGCTGAGTCTAAATATATTTCTGCCGGTAGTTGTTGTGCACAGTTGCTTCGGCTAAAGAATCAGCTGGAAGACTACAACATGAAGGTCAAAGACATTCCATTATTTTGCGACTCCTCCAGTGCGATAGCAATTGCCAACAACCCAGTCTCGTACAGCCAGACAAAGAACATCGAGCTACGATATCACTTCATCTGGGAGCATGTGGAGCAAGGGGGCGTAGATCTGCAATATGTTCCAACAGATAAGCAAGTTGCAGACATTTTCACAAAGCCGCTGGACGAGGCCAAGTTCAATTTCTTCAAAACTGAGCTTGACATGCTCAACAAGGAAGAATAGACAAGGTGGAATCATTTCAAGGCTCAGAAATCAAGGACAAGTCAAAAAGGTTAGAAATTTCTCTAAGTGGACTTCATTTCCCGAGACATAGAATGACTTCTCGAGAAGTAATTTCTGATTACTCGAGTAATTCCTTTCTTCTCGAGAAACAAAGAAATCTCACTCGAGTACTACTCACTCGAGTAATAACCTTCTTCTCGAGAAGTAAAGAATTCACTCGAGAAATAAATTTTAACTTCTCAAGAACTAAACATCCATCTCTCGAGAACTAAGTCTCCACTCGAGAAATGACATTTCACATTTCAAAATTTTTCAATTTCTTCAGTTTCGCTTTACGCTTGATTTCTGCCCTAATCTAAGGCTTAATTAAGCCCTAATCATCATTACTAGACTTATATAAATAGAGAATCTTAGATTTCATTAAATTTACTCGAGTTCAAATATACTTTCTCGAAAAACCTTTTCGTCTTCCGCCGCTGAACTAGAGCAATTCTTCGTCATCGTTCTTCCGTTTGTCGCACATCCATTTCTGAAGAATCCATGGCGCTACAGTCCAAGATAGGTGTTGGAAGTGAGCTGTTAGTTGCTGGAATCACTGAACTTTCAGAGGACTTCAAGAATCTGCTGATACTCCTCGACAATGCCGGTTTGACATTCATTCTACAAGAACCTTACAAAATCTTATTTCCAGAGGTTGAAGAATTCTTCAAGAACATCAAGGTGAGGAGAAATGTCAAAGTCCTAAAGTCCAGGGTAAAAGGTATTAAGATTAAATTAAACAAGACCACTGTCTCTCAACTTCTAAGGATGCGAGTTGTGGATGAAGAAGATGATCTCACTACAGAAGAAAATGAAAGGGTTTGCAGTTTCTATGGAATCTCTACTGAAGTTACTTCTGTTGGAAGACCAGACTTGAATGCTGAAAGCAAACTTCTAGTAGACATTATTGGAAAAGTCCTCTGGTGCAAGAAAAGTTCTATAGGGTTCACATCTTATGATTTGTTTACTGTTCTAACAACTATAATGTGTAGGAAGAGATTTCAGTTTGGAGTTATGATTCTTGATAAGATAAGGGAGAGCATCAAGAATCCTAGTTTTGCAAGGATTATATCTCTGATGCTTCATGAGATAAATCCTAAGGTATTTGACACTTCCAAAGGTACTCTCATTCATCATATAAAGAAGGTTTCTATTTCTTCTATTCAGAGGTGGGAAGTAAAGTTAAAGAATCCAACTCAAGCTGCAAAGGCTCCTGAAGCTCCTACTTCAGAGGACAGGACCCCATCTCCCTCTCTTCATGGAATTGCTGGGACAGCTTGTGCAATAACTGAGGGGAGCCTGTCTCCTCTGTTCCAGATGTAAAGATTCCCTCCCCTCCTCCAATCAGATCACCCCTTCCAACCATTTCAATTGAGTTTCATACAGATGCACAAGTTCAGGAAACCATCATATATATAACAGAAGATATTGACAAGATGATTGAAGAGCTTACTTCAATTGAGCCCATACCTCCACTCCATTCTGGAACTGCTGAAGTGCCACCAAAAGTACCATCTCCAATACAATCTCCTATACCATCTACCTCATTAACCCCAGCTGAGCAACCCACTCCTTTGCATACTACATCTCCAGCCCCTACTGCATCACCTATACAATCACCTAAGTCACCTCCTGTTAATTCTCAAGCTGCTGAAAAAGACAAACAAGACACAATCCTACTTTCTAATGAAGACAAAAGTTCTCCAGAACCAGTTGATACACCCTTGAGGAACTTAGACTTCTCTCTTCCAGTCTTCACTGGTGAGTAAGAAGTTGTTCTTGTTCATACTACAAGAGCCAAAGCTCAGTAGTTATTGAAAATATTATTCCATGGACAGCTCCTCCTCCTCTAGCTCAGGTTTATCCTGCTACTGCTTCTGTTTCTGCTTCTCCTATTTCTTCTGATATTATAAGTAAGATTGAACAGATGTTGGTTGATCAAAGGAAGCACTTTGACGATTCTTTGAAAACTGTGCAAAATCAAGTTACTGCTCTTGAGAAAGAGATGAGCAGAGGATTTTCTGAGATACAGCATAACATAGATCAATTGAAGCACCTTTTTCAGGTAGGTGGCAAATCTCTGGACCACACTATTACCAGTGTTGGTGAAGTGATGAACCAATCTGTAACTCTGGCCAACAATCAAATTCAATTTAAGAAGAAAGCCCAAGAACATGTTATGAAAGTTTGTTAAGAAGTTGGAACTTTCAAAGATGACACCATAGATACCCTCTGTGTAGAATTCAGAAAGGGGGAGACTCTAGTGAAAGAATATGTACAAAAGTTTGTAGATAAGTTTGTTGTAACTGCTAACACTCTCTGGACTGAGAAGTAAAATGAAATCAACAAAACTGTGCTAGCTCAGATCCAGTCAGTAAAGTTTTATACCTATGACACTACAGTTTGGATGCATAACCAGATCTTTCCAGATTTTCAAGCAGGTCCAAACATCATTCCTCATCATCTCAATCCTCTTTCTGAAGGTCAGCCAGCTGCTCCAGCTTAAATGCCACCTCAAATGCCAACATTCTCTCCTAGGCCTGAAGATGCAACCCTTCCTCCAGAATCCTATTCTCAAGCTTGGGAATCTGACATCCCTAAAGATTTACCTGAAGTTCAGATCCCCAAGAAAAGTAAATATGGAGAAGGTCACTCTGCCAGCAGATCAGTTCTAGTTCTAGAATCAAAAAAGAGAAAAGCTCAAGAATTTGCTAAAGTTTGGAGCCAACCTTCAAAGTCCTTGATTCTAGATACTCTGAAACTTGTGATGGACTATAATGAAAGCAGAGATCTTAATTATAGTTTTTTTGAATGGGAAATGTATGAAAAATCTCTCATGAAGAGAAGGATTTATGATATAGAATATGGAATGAACAGCCCAAAGGCACCACCAAGACCTCCAAAGTACTATCCTTAGCCATTCAGCTATCAAAGGAGGCAACAGGAAATGTTTGAGAAGCAACATCATCAACAGAATCATAGCTAGAATTGAATTTTTGATTTTTGAGATTGAGGATTGAATGCTTGTAGAAATGAAATCTAAAACAATTCTAATTATATAATCTCTAATTTTGATGATTATGTGTTTTTCTTTATTTCTTGCATTTCATCTTGTTCTTATCTTTTCATATCCAGTTCTTTCCCTTGTGATATAATTCACCTTAGTGTAGAGGGTTCTGACTTCTACAAATAGGGGAGATTGTTGGGTATTGCATCCATAATAACCCAGATTTGCATGTAGTCACCCTTGAACTAAGATTAATTAAGTTGTATTTGATCTTCTATTTTAGTTATGTGTTTGCAGGACTCTATTGCTAAGTGTAGACCAATGTCAGTCTACAGTGGGTCATAAACACAGGACCATACAATGTAATCCCTCATTGTGTTATCCAAGGTGTTGACTTATGCCTCTCTATTGGGATACACTTCATATTCAAGCACTTGGATCAATGGATAAAGTGTTGGTGATGATTGGATTCAAGAAAGAAAACTTTCTGGAAGACAGAAATTCTCTAAGTCCATTACTCGAGTAATCTGTTAGTTCTCGAGTAGTGTAAGTTAAAGTTCTCGAGTAATTAGTCTTATTACTCGAGTACAAAATTTAGTTCTCGAGTAACTAGGTTTAGCACTCGAGTAGACTTTATCTCTACCTCTCGAGTATTCAGTTTTTTTATCTCAGAAAATTTCTAAGTATAGTTATCGATAAGTTCCTTTTCTCTCGAGAGATCCTATACCTTATTCTCGAGAAGTTCCTTTTCTCTCGATAAATCATTTCTTATTCTCGAGTAACTTTCTTCCAGAATCAGAATTTTTTTTCTAAGTCTTTGTTATCGAGAAGTATCATTCTACTTCTTGAGTAGATTTCTAGTTCTCGAGTAATTCTTTTGTACTCGAGAAATAATTCTTCTGCCTCGAATACTTTCTGTTAGACTTCTTCTCGAGTAATTAAAATTGACTTCTCAAGAACACATCTTGTACTCGAGTAATACATTCTTCTTCTCGAGTAATTTCAGAAATTATCTTCTCGAGTAATGAACTTTACTTCTCGAGAAATACTTCTTCACTCGAGAAATAGAGTTTAGTTTTGTAGAATTTCTATTAAGTCCAAAATTGACGGGATTTTAAAATCACATTATGTGATTGGTCCACGTGTATGTCATTAAGATTAATTATGACCGTTAGGGAGATCTTATATAAGGTCTTGTCAACCGACTAACCCTAAAAAGAAGGATTTTTACAAGCTATCATAATATTCTAAGTTCTCTGAATCTCATTTTCTCTCTCCAAAATGAAAGCCGTCGACGCCACCAATCTTCATCGTCCAAGAGCTAGGGTTTTTGATTCAAAGGATTCAGACCAAGATTGATTTCCAGATCGTGATTATTGTTCGTTATCCATCATCATTTCGATCGGGTGAAATCAAAAGAGGTCTTCAGATCTCTTTCTTGCCGAGATTTCTTCTTCAACAAATCTAACATAGTCATAATTTATAAAGAAGAAGATCCAGCCAGATTGTTTCAAGATTTGAAGATCATTTGTTTGTATTTTCAATTTATCTCTATTCAATTCTTGTAGGAGATTTCTCTCCGAGTTGTAGGAAGTTTTATCTTCCGAGTGTAGATTCGTTTGGATCGAGATTGTAGGAACTTGGTTCCGAGGCGTAGGATTGGTTTTCAATCCGAGATAGTGGAGTAGCCGAGTCTAGTGGTTTGATAGATCGGTGAGGGAAAGTGGATGTACCCAAGGTTTGGGAACCACTATAAATCTTTTGTATTCTGTGATTGCTTGGTTGATATTTATGCATAGATCGCTAAATTTTTTATTCCGTAAAAAGACACACAACTCACCTATTCACCCCCTCTAGGTGATTTAGGTAGACAACTGAACTCATTCATCAAAGAATAACTCGGCCCTATTGATTGATTTCTTATTGACCAAAGCAGACATTATTGAAAATGCTTCCTGTTAATATTGTCATGGGTGAAGTGCTTGCCCAGTAGAACCTTGCCAACAACATCTGCTAAGAACTTGTATCCTATAGACGAGTTCTTCTTAAGCAGCTTGGATGGTGTTCCCTCAGGATGACCCATTCTAACTAGCATACTACTATATTCAGAACTATCCTGTTCTAGACTGTAATCTCCATTTACTAACTCAAACAGTTCTGAAATAATTGCTATTGAGAAATTGGAAAGCGCGGGATAGAGCTTGAAGAGAAACCTCAATATTGGTTTTTGGAATGCGAAGAGACGGGCTCTGTCCTACGATATAATAAATAAAACTTCGATCTTAGGTAAACGACAGATTTATAGATAAATACTATCGTCGACCTCTGAATGAAGAGGGGAAAACAGATCGTCGATCTCAGGTCGACGATTTATTTTCTGAAGTCAAGTTGTCTATCTCTGGTCGACGATTTTTAACTTCACACAGTGCTGTCGTCGATCTCAGGTCGACGATAGAGCTCAAGAGGAGTTTGTAGATCGTCGATCTCCATTCGACGATTTGTGAAAAGATCTTCAAACTCAGACAGAAATTAAATTAATCCATTCCATTTATCATTCCAAGCTGATTTAGGAAGAATAGATGTTTCTTTTCATCTAAAGGCTTGGTGAAGATATCTGCTCTTTGAAAATCAGTGGAGATAAAGTTAAGATTAATTTTCTTTTTGTCTACACTATCTCTAATGAAGTGATGCCTTATTTTTATATGCTTGGTCCTAGAATGATGAACTGGATTTTGAGCAATAGAAATTGCACTAGTACTATCATAAAATATAATTGAATTATTTATATTGTATCCATAATCCAGCAATTAGTTTTGAATCCACATTATCTGTGAACAGTAACTGCCAGCTGCAATGTATTCAGCCTCTGCAGTTGAAGTGGACACTGATGTTTGCTTCTTACAAAACCAAGACACAAGCCTATCACCAAGGAACTGGCATGTTCCTGATGTGCTTTTCCTGTCTACTCTACATCCAACATAGTCAGCATCTGAGTATCCATGTAACTCAAACTCTGACTTTGTTGGATACCAAAGTCCTAGATCAGGACAACCCTTTATATATCTTAAAATTCTTTTTAGCAAAATTAGATGAGATTCTTTAGGGTTCACTTGGAACTTAGCACAAAGACATGTATAGAACATGATGTCTGGTCTACTTGCTATGAGGTATAATAGGGATCCAACAATAGCCCTATAAGTTTTATGATCAACATGTTTCCCTTTTTCATCAGAATCAATCACAACATTGGAAGCCATGGGTGTTTTCATTGCTGAGGCATCAGCCATCCCAAATCTTTTCACTAATTCCTTAACATACTTGGACTGAGATATGAAGATGCCATCAGGTGATTGCTTCACTTGGATACCAAGGAAGTAAGAGAGTTCACCCATGCTACTCATTTCAAACTTAGAATGCATCAGGTTAGAGAACCTTTTGCATAGTTTGGAATCAGTAGAGCCAAAAATAATATCATCTACATAAATTTGTACTAACAAAATTCTTTCATGATGATGTCTAATAAATAAAGTCATATCTACTATACCTCTAGAAAATTTATGCTCTAAGAGAAAGCTAGCTAAGGTTTCTTACCAAGCTCTTGGAGCTTGATTTAGACATAGAGAGCTTTATGCAATCTAAAAACAAAAGAGGGACGAGTTGAAGAGAAAAAACATGGAGGTTGTTCAACATAAACCTCTTCCTTTAGCTCTCCATTAAGAAAGGCACTTTTGACATCCATTTGATATACTTTGAACTATTTATAGGCAACATAAGCAAGAAATATCTTGATTGCTTCTAGCCTTGCAACTGGAGCAAAGGTCTGATCATTGTCAATTCCTTCCTCTTGCCTATAGCCTTGAGCTACTAGCCTTGCTTTGTTCCTTATGATAGTTCCTTGTACATCCAACTTATTCCTGAAGACCCATTTGGTTCCAATGACTGGATAGTCTTTGGGTCTTGGAACTAAGTCTCAAACTCTGTATCTCTCAAATTGATTGAGCTCCTCTTGCATTGCAATAATCCAGTGTTGATCTTGCTCAACATCTTTAATGGATTGGGGCTCAATTTGAGATAAGAAGCAGGCATGCATCAAGTCTTGGTTGAGTTGATGCCTTGTCTGCACACCAACTGATATGTCTCTAATCACTTGAGATGTAGGGTGATCTCTAAGTGTGACAAGTTTAGTTGGTGGAGTTGGTTCAGCAACAGATTAGGGAAATAATTCCTCTTATGGAATTGTATTAGTTGTTGGAGGAAGTTCAACCACTTTCAAATTTTCTTCTTCACTATCTTCATCAACTTGTGAGGAGGAGTAAGATGTAACCTTTTGAGTAAGGTTGAGATCATCCCATTTTTTACAAAGTTGGGGTACCTGCAAAGAGTTACTGGTAGAAGCTTGCTTCTCCTTATAAAACATATTAGCTTCATCAGAAGAAATATGAACAGACTCTTCCATTTTCAAGGTTGATTTATTAAATACTCTATATGCCTTGCTGAATTGGGAATATCCTAGAAAAATTTCCATTGCAGCTTTGGCTTCAAACTTTCTAAGATGTTTCTTTTTATTGTTGTGAATATAACAAATGCAACCAAATGCTCTAAAGTAATCTATTTTTGGTTTCTTCCCTTTGAGCAATTCATAGAGAGTCTTGCCCTTAAGTTTGTGTATCAAACTTCTGTTCAGGACATAGTTTGCTATGCTCACAGCCTTTGTCCAATAGGATAGTGGCATGAAAGCATCAACAAGTAATGTACCTGCAGCTTCAATGAGTGTTCTATTCTTCCTTTCAACTACCCCATTTTGTTGAGGAGTTCTAGGAGCAGAGAAACAATACTTGATACCTTCCATCTCACAGGACTTTGCATGAGAAGAGATTCAAATTCAGTACCATGATCACTTCTGATCAAAACAATTGGAGTAGAATACTCAATCCTTATGCCTTTAAGAAAGTCTGTAAGAATCTTGATGTTATCAGACTTGTGTCTCAAGAAGAAAACCCAAGTTAGCCTTGAGAAGTCATCTACAATAACTAAAGTATTGAACTTCCCTTCTAAGCTCTGTACAACAATGTGTCCAAAAAGATCCATATGAAGCAAATACAGAATCCTAGGTGAATTACTCTTATTAACAGATTTAAAACTATTTTTTTTTGCTTGCCTACTTGACAAGCCCTGCAAAGGCTTTCCTTCTTGTAGGGGCAAGACGACAATCCTCTAACAAGGTTGTCACTGGATAATTTAGAAATATTTTTAAGGTTTACATGACATAGCCTTTTATGCCAAAGAGTATTATTATTACTGATTTGATTGAATAAATAATTTTTTGAGCTAGCAGAATAAAAATTTACTAAATAAATATTACCTTGTCTAAATCCTGTTAGAACAGTTTGGCTGTTTAAAGAAATGATACATTAGGATTCAGAAAAGCAAACCTGATAGCCTGCATCACATAACTGGCTTATTGATATGAGGTTATGTCTCAAACCACTCACATAAGCTACCTTGCTAAATGTAACAGCTCCAATACAGAAATCCCCATATCCTTTGGTCTGACCAAAGCTTGAATCACCAAAGATTACCTTTGGACCTAGCTTGGACTTATAATTAATTTGCTTGTCCTTGCTTCCTATCATGTGCTTTGAGCACCCACTATCCAGATACCACTTATCTTGTGTGATAGGATAGTTCTTCACCTGCAAGAAAACAGATTATTTGTTCTGGACCCAGGTAATCTTGGGTCCTTATTTCTTTTCATAAATGAAATAGAAATAAAAGAGTATTCAGGTTGACATTTATAACCTAAGGGGTGAAATTTTCTAGGTGGGATTACCCAATGTGAAAATGGATTAACATGTTTTGGTTATTGGTTATTATTATTAAGATTTTTGTTGCAGTTATGGTTTTGGTAAAATTGATCTGGGTTCGATGATTTATATTGAGATCGTTGATCTGTGTTCGACGACCAGTACTGATCTCGTCGAACTCGGTTCACAGAATAATAATGGTTATTATCTGTGTTCCACGATCGTCGATCTCTGCTCGACGATGTTTGATAATATCGTTGATCTCCCTTTGCTGAGTAATTAAACCCAAACTCTGGGTTCAGAGATCGTCGATCGGCGTTCGACGAATAGTACTGCGAACGTCGATCTTGGTTCGATGATTTCTATTTAGACTTATTTTTCTGAGCTTGTTTCTTTTTCTTTTCTTGTTCAATTTGTTCTAATACCTTATTAACTTTCTCTACCTGCTCTGTATTCGTTTTACCTTTATATGAAATAAAATTTACAGGTTAAGATAATATATTTTTCTTGATTATTGGTGGTTCACTAGATGATGCACATAAACCTAGTTTACTCTTATTTAACCTAGCATTTAGGGTATATACTAGTGATTTAAACCATTTGTAGGCTTCTTCCATTTAGGGTTTCTTCAAGTTATTTAGCTTTGCTTAGTTCAGTTTTCAGAAAAATGATTTGATTACTATACTCAATTAATTCATCTTTCATTTTTAAATTTTCAGAGATTAAATTTTCATATTCAGGTTGTCTATCTCTGAAAAGTTTAATTTCCTTCTCAGATTTTATAAAATCATTACACAGTGAATTGAATTCAATTTTAAAATCTTCAAAATTAAAATCAAAGGATGATATTACCTGATCACAGTATGAGTCTTCTCCTGAATCGTCTGCTTCTGATCAGGGCTTGAAGCATTGATGGCCATTAGACATAATTCTCTGGCCTTGGTTTCTTCTTCATCCTCACTAGAGCTAGGGGAAGAAGATTCTTCTTCTGTATCACTCCAGGTGTCAGCTACAAAGCCCTTTTCTTTCCTCTTGTGCTTGCTGGAGGATGGCTTACTGAAGTGTTTCCTGGATTGTTTTTCTTTTCTCCTTTCTTTGTGTTGTTTCTCTGGACACTCTGGTAGAATGTGTTCAGGCTTCCTACAACCAAAGCATATAATTTCTTTAGTTGGAGTTTTATCATACCTTGGTTTGTCTTCATTCCTGGATGACTTACTCCTGAAGTCTTTTCTGCCCATTTTGAAGAATCTTTTGGCAAACAGACTCATCAGTTCTTCATTTGAGGGTGTTGCTTCTGATTCTTCAGAGGCTTTGAAGGCTATATTTTGCTCCTTTCTTGCTGGTGGAGGAGTCCTTTGTTCTACAGCTTCCCTGGATTTGATCAACTGCTCATAGGATTTGAGCTTTCCAAGGAGAGATTCCGTGGAAATCTCATTCAAGCTTCTAGCCTCTTTGATTGGCCAGATCCTGGAGTCCCATGAGCTTGGGAAGCATATTAGGATCTTGTCATTCACCTCTGTGAGAGAGATGTCTTTATCCAAGGTCTTCAACTCACTGATGATGGAGCTTAATCTATTGTACATATCACTGACAGATTCAGCTTCATCTTTCTTGAAATTCTCATACTGTGAGATGAGAGTTGATCTTCTATCCTTTCTCTCAACTGCTGAGCCAACAACTATCTGGTTGAGAGAATCCTAGATTGCTTTTGCAGAGGTGAATTCAGCCACCTTTTGGAAGATGTCATCTGACATGGTTTGGGCCAGAATATTCATGGCTCTTGCATCAATAATCTTTGTCTTTTTCAGTGCATTAGTATAATCTTGAGGATGAACAACATTCAAGCTTGTTGATGCTATTGAAGTAGTTGCCACTAGAGCTGGTGGACCTGTCAAAATAGAGTTGACAATGTCCTCATTAATAGAATTCATATATAGTTTGATTCTTGCCTTCCAGATAGCAAACTTATTCAAGTTGCAGACTGGAGGTCTAGTGCTTGCATAATCTTTATTCTGTGCCATGGAATAAGAAAGAGAGGAAGAGATCTATCAAGGATCTTTAGGTTCAGGTGTTAGCCTGTATAACCAAGAGAAACGACCCTCTGATACCAATTGAAAGTGAGCAGATAGATCTGATTTACTCAAGAGGGGGGGGGGGTGAATAGAGTATTAAAAACTTTTAATAAATTTTTATAGAGGAATTAAGATAAGTGTTATGTATATGTATAAGAGAAGTAAAACACAAGCAATAACATCACAACAAAAATAAAGAAAGATGAGCAACCAGAGGACACAAGAAAATTATAATGGTTCCCCAAATATGGGTACATCCACTCTTCTACCACCCTGGTAGGAATCCACTTAGGTTTTTGATCAGGTGCCCTATCACCAATCAGGTTTTTGATCAGGTGCCCTATCACCAAAAGATCTGCTTTAGGTAGATCTAGAGACCCTTCAGGCTTTTGATCAGGTGCCTAAAAACCAATAGGTTTTTGATCAGGTGCCCTATCACCAATGAGTTCACTTTTGAAGGCAGTAATAACTATGTCCAGGAAACATAAAGAAAAGTTGATGATAGTCTTCTCTTTCTCAAAGCAAATGAGAAGACTAAGTGGATTTTGACGATGCCAAAGCTCCCCCTGAGAAGTTGAGTAGGTTTAGGAAGAAGGAAGCTTTGTCCAGGGTGTAGGTCTTCAGAGGACTGATGTTCTTGCTCTTCAGAATCTGTAGATTGATGCTGATTATTTGTCTTTGTAGATTCCTAAAGATGAAAACTGAAAAATACTCAAGATAGAGATTTGTTGTTCTTCTTCTGTTTCCTGAGAGCAATGAAAATTTTGAGAGCTGAGAGAAATATGCAAGAGAGATTTTTTTGGGCTGTTGCAGGAATGTTCTCTCTTAGTGTATTTCTCTCTGTGTGTTAATCAGTCTGAATGTCTGTTGTCCTTTATGTCCTTGAAGAATAGAATAAATTCCGTCACTTTTGAATTTCAAATACATTCCTTAAATTACTGCATAAATTAAGGAGAGAAACAACTACAATTTCTGGCATTTAATTGTCTCCCTAACTGTCTTGGCAAATAAGTCAAAATAATAACTCTGTGAATACCATAGTTAATGTTGTAGAGAAATGACTATATGCCTTGAGAATATCAGCATTAACTACTATAGATTATTTGATAAAAAAATAATCAATAAAATAGGAATTAAATCTTGAAGATAGCTGCTGAAAATAAATAGTCGGACACCGAAAATAATCGTCGATCTGAGCTGGGAGATTGTCGAGCTGAGATCAGCTATCTTCAATCTGAGAATACTGTGAACAGATATGAAATCGTCGACCTAAGCTCGTAGATCGTCGAGCTCAGTTCAGAGACTAAAATCTAAGATCGTTGATCGGAGATCGACGATCGTCGAGCTGAGTTCGATGAAAGTCGAACTGATATGTATTTCACAGATTTCTTCTAAGTCGGAGTCCTTGAGTGAAATCCAATGCTAGTCTTGAGAAGTCTGACCTATAGAGACTAAGTTAGACCTAGACCTTGACCCTAGCTATACATGTGGGTCAACAACCTAAGAGTGGACCTAGCCCAAATCCAAACAAGGGTTTCAACAAGATATACTTGGTGCTCGCTGCAAGATTTGGTGGTGATCCTATCAGCTATGGAGGTGATCACACTCCTCTCTATGCCTATAAATAGGAACCCGTGTCACATCAAATATATCCCAACTGAAAAGTAATTGAACTCGTGGATAGTTGTTGCGGTTAGGATTTTGTATCTGTGCGGTTTGAGAAGGTTGACCGATTTGCTGGGCAAGTTGTGCGTGTAGTGCTGGACAGCCAGGGACTTGGTTCTCGCTGTGGTCAGGGATAATGCGGACTCTGCGGATAGCAACAAACAGTTAACATCAAGTCACGGTTTGCGACTAGGCAGACTCTCTTCTGCAACTAGTTTCCTAGTTCAATAAGCTATCTGCATCTGGTGGCTTGGTTCAGTTCTGTATCAGCTCGCGCGATCTGGCGGCTAGCAACCTTGCAGTTAGGTGGATTGCAGATCAGCAGTTAGAGTTCAGCATTGGAATAACAGGCAGTCCACGCAGCTAGGTTGCAGTTTGGCGATTTGTCAGGTTTAGCGGACTCCATAGTAGTTAGTAGCAGGTTCGGCAGTTACTCTTGGAGTCCGCACGGATTGTTTTCTCTGCCTTGCAATTTGCTTCCACCGGATACATTGGCGAATCATATCTCTCTATATATACATTGCCTTATAAAGATTTTTTGATTGTACAAATTTCTTGTTCTTCAATTTGCATATGGTTATTTGGACCCGGATAGGTTGAGTGTTCCTGCGTCTGGTTTCCCGTTTTTCGCTATCATAAATTTTTTACGTGGTATCAGAGGGAATAGAGGCTTGAGCAGCGGATCATCCAACAGTTTGCTTTATTGCTTCTGTGTGTCTAAGTAACCAAGTTAGTGCAATGGAAGGTGGTATGGCAAGAGGTCTTGGAATTGAGTTTCTTACATCGACTAACTTTAAAAAGTGAAAGTCATGTATGGAAAGCTATCTTATAGGTAAGGAACTTTGGGGGTTCTTCTGCGAAGATGAAAGGCAAGAGGTAACTGTTGATGCTGGCAATGCTGGAGTGGTGAGATCTTGGAGGAATACAAACGCAAAAGCGGAGTTTACTCTCAAGAAGGCTATCTCATCGGAACTCTTCGACCACATCATCAGATGTCGGTCTGCTGCAGAGATTTGGAATTCCCTTGATGGGTTGTTCAACAGGAAGAATGTAGCTCTGCTACAGTTCTTGGAGAATTAGTTCGCGGGTTCCACTCATGGAGTTTTTTCCATCTCAACATTCTTCCTGATGATGAAGAACTTATGTGCTGAGATTTCAGTGTTGGACCCTGATGAGCCTATTTCAGAGGCGAAGCTGAAGAGGCACATAATCTGCAGTTTGCGAAAGGAATATGTCGCCTTTATAACTTCTGTTCAAGAATGGGCCAATCAACCGTCTTTGTTGGAGCTGGAGAACCTGCTGGCTTCGTAGGAGAGCTAAGCAAGTCAGATGGCTGGAGTCACTATCTTTGGAGGAGATGGTGGGGCGCTCTTCTCAGGGAAGAAAAAGAGATGGGACAAGAAGAAGAAGACAGTTGCTGGTGATGGACCTTCTACTTCAGATCAGCAAGAGGAAAGGTATGCTCCTATTGTTGATGACAAGAGGAAGGAAGTGCCAAGGTTCTATAGATGCAACCATCCTGGCAACTTCAAGAAGGTCTGCAAGGTTATCTTTCAGTCGGCGAACGTCGCTCATATAGGGAGAAGGGATGAGAACTTGGTTGTGGATTCAACAAGTTCTTATGTTGATCGGATGAGAGACAATGATAGTGCAACTATCTGGCATGAAATACTGGGACATGTCGGGATGGACAAGTTGAAAGCAATGGCAGAAAGGAGCCTTGTGAAAGTCTTGTCAAGGTTATTATCCTTTGACGACAGTCATGTTTGCGTTGGATGTCAACATGGTGAGGCTTATTTCTTCACATTTGATAAGTCGCAGATAGAGTCTTCTCAACCATTGGAGTGCATCCATGGTGAGCTGTTGAGATCGATCATCACCGCCTGTTTTGGAGGCAGCAGGTATATGCTGGTGTTGATTGATGACTATACGAGATACACTTGGGTGTACTTTATGAAGGAGAAGTAGGATGCGTTCTGTTTGTTTGTGGAGTTCAAGAAGCTTGTGAAGGGCCGGCTTGGCCTGCGGATCAAGAAGTTGAGAACGGGCAGTAGAGGTGAATTTGATTCAACCGTGTTCTCTAACTTTTGCAAGAATGAAATCCAGAGAGAGATTTATTGTGGGCATACTCCACAACAAAGTGGAGTAGCATATCGGAAGATCCATTATTTGACAGAGACCTGTAAGTGTTGGCTTTATGGCAAAGGCATTCCTAAGGTATTTTGGGTGGAAGGGATGGCCTGCACGACATATGTCATCAATCAGATGCCTTTGAGTTCGATCAACATGAAGTATCCAGTTGAGTTGATGTTCAAGGAAAAGCCAGCGTGGAACACCTTCGGGTGTTCAGATCGACCTGTTATGTATATGTCCTGGATGCTCTCAGGACAGAGCTGGATGCGAAGATGAGGAAGCTTGTCTTCGTGGGCTATGATGAACAGAAGAAGGGATGAAGGTATATGGATCCTACGACGAAGAAGTTCATCGTGTCCAGAGATGTTGTCTTCGATGAACTGACATCATATGGAGGTAGCTCATCTGTGGAGCTAAAGGAGAGTAGGTCAGACGGTGAGCAGAAAGAGGCTGCTGAAGATCTTCGGTTGGAGCTGCCTGTGTCACCAGGAGCTCCAGGTTGTTCTAGCTCCGGAGCAGAGGCGTCTGGTTTAGGAAGCAGGGGGAGCAATGCTCCAGGTGCTTCTAGTTCTAGGGTTGTGGCTTCTTGTTCAGGAATAAAGGGGAGGAAAACTCCAGGTTTGCCCGGGATCGGAGCTGGTTTAGGAGATGCATCAGAGGTGGTTAGCTGTGATCAAGCTCTTCGGAGGTCAAAGTGGATCACCAACCCACCAGCTCGATATTACGAAGGAAATGCAGTGAGCTCGGTCTCTTGTTTCTTCGCAGGCCCTCAGATCGAGCGAGAGACTTTTAGCTTTGAAGGCACCACTGGAGTCAAGGAGGGGGAAAGCGCCAAGGATGAGGAGATGACTGCCCTCAGGGGTGACGAGGCTTGTTACCTTGTGCCCAAGGTTGGTGTTACTCCTGTGACGTACAAGTGGGTGTTAAAGCTGGAGAAGAAGGCAGGGGGAAGCACGACTCCTTTTAGGAGGTGCTGGAGGGATCCCTTATGGTCTGTGATATGCAGAGCGAGGACTATGTCGTGGACATCTTCTCGATGTCAGTATCAGAGAGGCCATGTTTACGGTTACAGGGACTACTAAGGTTGGTCACCACTTGTCACTTCAAGGGAGAGTGTTGAAAATCATTAAGTGAAAGTGGTGGACTAGGCGACCTGTCCGCACGGCCTGTGCGGACAGGACTAGCGGTTAGCCAGGTCTGTAATAGTGCTGCAGTCAGCTTTTGCTCTGGCAGCCTGGGCGGTTTGTTCGCGCGGTCTATGCAGACAGAGGAGGGGGGCTTGTCAGGCCGGGTTCTGTTCAGCCGACAATTGGTTTCAAGGAAGTAACCGTGCGGATAGGATTGCTATCCACTGAGCTCGCCAAGTCTGGCGAGGTACGGACTCAGTTTAATTTCGCGGAGTCCGGGTTACAGAATGGACCAGAGCTCGGGAGATCTGCTTGGCGTGTGCCTTGGTCTAGCTCTGGTGGCGTGGTTGGTGGAAACCACGAAGTTCACCAGTTAGAGCGGACTAGTGCTGGGGTTCACCGGGTTGTGCGGGATAGCTCAGTCCGGGAGGTTGCGCGGTCTGCGCAGACTGATGCCTCTCTCCGCTGAGTTCGGCAGTTGTCAGCCTTGCGTGCTTAGGCTTCGGGCTCGGGTATGTGGACTGGAGCTATTCACAGGTCGGCAAACTGGTGCAGTATTTGCAGAGTCTGCATGTAAGGTGGTGTGGCTGGGCCTTGGCGACAAGGCGGATTTGCTTGATGTTCGTCCTTAGTGGTGCAATCCAGGCGGACTGACTATCTCACATAGTCGTGGCGATCTGGTTGTGTATTCGCGGCTTAGCGGATATACTTGGTGCTCACTATGAGATTGGGTGGTGATCCTATCAGCTAGGGCGGTGATCACACCCCTCTCCACGCCTATAAATAGGACCCTTTGTCACATCAAAGATATCCCAACTGAAAAGTAACTGAACTCGCAGATAGTTGCCGCGGTTAGGATTTTGTATCCGCGCGGTTTGAGGAGATTGACCGGTTTGCTGTACAGGTTGTGCGGGTAGCGCTAGAAAGCCAGGGACTTGGTTCTGGCTGCGGTCAGGGACTGTGCAGACTCTGCGGATAACAACCAGCGGTTAACAGCAGCTCGCAGTTTGCGACTAGGCGGTCTCTCTTCTATAACTAGTTTCCCAGTTCAATAAGCTATCCGCATCTGGCTGCTTGGTTCAGTTCGTCAGTAGCTCGCGCGATCTGGCGGCTAGCAATCTTGCAGTTAGGAGGCTTACAGATCGGCGGTTAGAGTTCAACATTGGAATAATGCGCAGTCCTCTCAGCTAGGTTGCGGTTTGGCAATCTGTCGGGTTGAGCGAACCCCGTAGTAGTTAACAGCAGGGTCGGTAGTTACTCTTGGAGTCCGGATGGCTTGTTTTCTTTACCCTGTAATTTTCTTCCATCGGGTACATCGGCGAATCATGTCTCGTCATGTATACATCACCTTGTAAAGATTTTTGATAGTACAAGTTTCTTGTTCTTCTATTTGCATCTGGTTATTTGGACCCGGATTGGTTGAGTGTTCTTGTGTCTGGTTTCCCATTTTCCGCTATCAAAATTTCATTATACTGCCCTAAGCCTAGATACTTCCTCCTCAGAATTTGCCGTGACGATCATGTCATCCACATACAGCAGCACCAAGACAAGAAGCTCCCTATTTTTCTTTATGAACATGCTAGAATCTGAATCAGAGGCAAAATAACCATAGAACTGGAGGTATTCTGCAATCTTTCTGTACCATGCTCATGGTAAATTATTCAAGCCATAAAGGTCCTTTCGGAGTTTGCAGGCGTATCCTGGATGATCTTTAGACACGTACCCCAGTGGTTGAACCATTAAGATGTCTCTATTAATCTCACCATAAAGAAAACCATTCTTTACATCAAGCTGCCACATCTTCCATCCTTGGCAAACCGCTAAGGAAATCACCACCCGTACTGAAGTCATTTTGGCAACAGGACTAAACATCTCCTCATTGTCTTTTCCATACTGTTAAGAGAATCCTCGAGCTACAAGGCAAGCCTTGTATCGCTCGATGCTTCCATCTGTAAGACCCCCTTTTTTTTCTTTTCTCGACACCGGGGTCTTAGCCCAGAACTGCCGCTTTGCGGTGGACCCGACTCACGGGAAGGCCGCCACTACAAAATGCCAATTCTGTCGGCCCTTTTCGATCACAAGAGAGAGAAGTAATTACACATAAATGTAATCAAGTTCACAGAAGCAGGTATAAAAGTGAAATCACATCCAGTCCATCAGTAGATAATAACAGGAAATAGATAATAGAAGTACTGCAAGATACGGTTCAGATGAAACATAGATAAATGGGCTCGAGCCCGGTACATCAGAGTCCTCACTACAAATCACTCATCGCAGAACTATAAAGGTACTAATCACTCACGGAGCTGGTCGCAGGTGCACTGGTGCTAGACTGACCCACCTCCATACGCACCGTACTCCGCTGGTGCTGGTCCCTGGACTGCTGGTCCCTGTCTCCCATCCGGAGCTCCTGTAATGTTGTGGTTCAAAAAACATTAGTCATAAAGACTAAGCCCTATCATCCCCTACCCCTCCCCCTACGGTTCCTAAGCACCGAGCGGAGAGGAGGAAAGGGAAGCTACAAAGGTGGAGAATAATCAAGCAGATTACAGGGGAGTTATTCTAACAACTAACTAGAACAAAGTACAACTAGCAATTCTATGACAGTAAGTAATAAAGAAAACATGTAATAAGTGGTAGATATATAAGAAGGCAGACAGAGAACAAAAATAAAGAAGTAAGTAACCTTAACTTATATGAATGCCCATACAAACTTATAAGTTAAGGGGTCTTCTACAAGGCTCCCATCGTATAAAAAGTCCCATACCGATTTATACGTTGGGGTGTCGGTTGTATGCAAATATGAGTGTAGTGATATACTATGCCATGATTCATGCAAGTGCAACACACGCACACGACTCTATGCACACAGACCTTTAGTTCCCCCTGTTCGGGCAGCTAGCTTCACTCCCAGGAACCTCCGTAGTGGAAAACGGAGACAGTGGGTCGGGCCCCCCACTCCTAGGCGGGTATCCACACTACCGGGCCTAGCCCTTCCGTACGCCCCTAGAAGAACACAACCTAGAGTATCCGCGTACTACTGCTGGATATACCCACCAGACTTTCTTGGCTAAGTGTCCCACATCGCCGAGTCAACGTACCGATGCCGTTTTGAATGACAATTCAGATATCGAAGACCTACCACCTTTATTCTGTATTCCAACCCTCGAGCCCTCGGCTCCCCGGACTGTCCCGTCCGTGCATGTACCTTCAGAGCTACTGTCTGAATGGCAACCAAAGCAACTTATTCTACCTTCCTAGCTACCGGGGTGTGTGTACATGCAACCCTAGTTATACTAGTTGCTCTTTAGATTATTATTTCTACAGTTTACATTAGCCCAGGACTGCCCCCGGTATTCCCCGTGAAGGGCTCTCAAAGGGCACTAGGAACTATGATGGTAGCTGAAGCCCACCGTTCCCTTTCGCAAGGAACTTATTATTATTGGTTGATACCCATTACCCGATCCCTTTTTTTAAAGTTACGATAGATCTAGCCCTAGCGTGTTAAGACTCCTCCACTCCTACCCGGGGTGGACGATCTTTTCGTCGTTCCCGTACGCCTCTTAACCTTAACCAGTCTCACACTCTACTTATCCTGACCTCCAATAATGTACTTAAACTTAGCTTGCCCTAACCAACCAGAAACTACCAAAATTCCATCTCCCAAAGTTCATTATCCGCTCTAGTTCAGTTTCCGTGGTTTTACTATATGTAGACCATCCTAAGATACGTGAGGAGTATGAGGGGAGGAACTCCAATTTGTCTTCCGAATCTCCTATAGTATTTACTGGAGATCTATCTTGACATATTATAGCTAAGACCAAGATTTCCAAATTTTCCTATTTATCGGGCATTTAATTTATTTATTCTAAGATTCCAAATGCTCTAGTATGAACATGAAGTGCACTAATGAGCCAACAATAAATCATCATAAAATCAGTAAAAATCCTATGAGACATTTAAACAGTAATTCCAATTTTTGAGAAATTCCAGAGGTGTTTAGGCCTATATTTCCTAATTTACCATTTTAGGCCATTTCTACTATATTATGAAGGAAGTACTGTAAATATGTATCCAAAAACCCCAAGAAAATTATAGAAGCTTTATGGTTACCTAAAACCATCAGAATCCAAGTACCATAATTTTTATCAAACATTTGGGCTCTGAAACTATTTTAATGTAAAATACTTACTTTCCTAGCTTAGAGAAGGAGATGCTATTTTTAATCATCTAAAATTCCATAGAAAATTACAGGGTGACTAACATAATTTTAAACACCCACTGACCAAATTTCATAATTTTTCAGACAGTAATTGGACATTATTTGTATTTTTGACTAAATGTCACAACTAGTATGTTAAAGAGATATGTACCCAAAATAATCATTTAAAACTTCCAAGAAAAATACAAAAGGTATAACATGCTATAATATGCCCTAATCCAAGATTTCATTACATTCCAGTAAACAGAAATTCCAGAATCATCAAAATAAATATCCAGCGCACAATTAGAGTTGTAAATGAAGTACTGTATAAATTAACCCAAAAATCTCAACAAAATTATATCATGGCTATGTAGATTAGAAAATCACCTTACTCCAATTTTACTTGATTTAAAGTTCATTTGACAGCTTAATAATTCAAATTAAGGTTGGTGACCTAAACTAGGGTTAGGATTTTAGGTGGCCTAGCTGTCTCTAAATGCCCTAAACTTTTGTCCAGAGAACTATACTTGCCCTATGGTTCTCTCCACCAAATTTTAAGTCAGTCCAAGGTTATTTGACCCCATGACCTTCACAATTCCAAAAACCACCATTAAGGGATTTTCCCTAGGGATCTAGGACTACCCTACACCAAACCACCCTAAAATCCCTTGGAGGGTGTGTCATGCCCTAAACAGCCTTTGGACAAAATATCAGCCTCTGTTGAGGTGATATGACCACCCAAATACCAAGGGGGTGTTTGATCCTAAATTATCCTATAAGGACCAACCTAGGGTTGGATAAAAACTTAATCAAAATATCTCCAAATGATATGAAATTTTTACCAGAACCTTATGATAAACCCAGGGACCACTCACCAAAATTTGGGAGGGTTTGGAAGTCATTTAGCTGTCTAATTAAATTATGCTAGGATTATTGAATTTTTCTAAAAACTATAGAAAACATTTTTCCAAAAATCCTAATTTTTGGATAGCACCTAAATATAGGTAAGATTAGGCCACACCCCAAATTTCAAGTCATTTTGATGACTGGATTGGAGTGGGGAATTTTTCTAAGGTCAAGACAGCCCTATGGATAGACCTCACCAAAAAGTGTCCTGTGGTCTAACCAGAACTCTAAATCAAATGAAATAAATTTTGAATTAAACTAGACTTCAAGGGCTACATTTTCTATGTTGACCATTTTTTATGTTTCAGCCCCTACGTGCAATAATTTTCAGTTTAAACCTAGTGCACAGTAAAGGGAATTAATTCCTAATTATACAATATATAATATAATAAAATGCTACTGTTCACCTTCTTCTTTAGCCCGAACCAGCAACCTAAAAAAAAAAGCTTGAAACATGTAGCTTTTCTAAAGCCATTTCCTGGCCACCCAGCCATCTCCCTGGCCGGCCACCACCACCACCTCCTCTGTTGAGGTGAGGGCTACCGTCGTGCGGCGGCACGGCCGCCGGAGAGGCGGTTTCCGGCGAACCCGCCACCATGAAATTTTTGAAAAACATGGAAAAGCTCACTCAATCTTGCTCCTTTGAGCTCGACATCTCTCCTAAGTAATTTCTAAGATCTACCCATAGAAGAAGGAGTAGAGGAGGACCTTGTTCGTGGGCTGGAGGCGTGCAGACCGTCGGGAAGCCATTTGCGCAGTGGCGGCGTCGCCAGAAATTCTTCAACAGCAAGGGGAGGCTCGAAAACTTCGGGTAACACTGGGAAAAACTCCCCTTGGGCCTCTGAAGATGTTTAAAAGCTTGGGCAAGGAGGGGGATCAGCCAAAAGCTGGTGGCCATTAATGGCCCATAAAAGCTTGGCTCGGCCATGATGGAGGGGGGCTGAATCGGCCCTATGACAGCTGGAGGAGGGCTGGAAAATCCTCCTCTCCCTGAGAGGAGTTAAATCCAGCAGTTTCAGGGGAAGGGAAAGAGTCATGGCATCAAATGCCATTGATGGCCGTGACTTCAAGCTTTCGGCCATGGCTGCAACCGTCCTTTTGCAAAATCAGCGGTCAACGTGGCACAGCATGACTGGTCAACTTAAATCTAATAAAACTCATCAGGTCTTATTGGAGAAGACGGCTCACTCCTAAACTTGCCCGGTTCAGCTAAACCAGCACCCAACTAGAAGTAAAAATGCCAGAAAAAAAGTCTAAGTATAATGGCGTTGAGTGAGCTCAGCTCACTCAACGCCATCAGGCTACGGCGTTGAGTGAGCTCTGCTCACTCAACGCCATTCCAGACTATGGCGTTGAGTGAGCTCAGCTCACTCAACGCCATTAGGCTACGGCGTTGAGTGATCTCTGCTCACTCAACGCCATTCCAGACTATGGCGTTGAGTGAGCTCAGCTCACTCAACGCCATCCGGATTATGGCATTGAGTGAGCTCAGCTCACTCAACACCATCCGGATTATGGCATTGAGTGAGCTCTGCTCACTCAACGCCACCCGGAATATGTCTTTTTTGAAGATGGCGTTGAGTGAGCTTAGCTCACTCAACGTCGTCCAGGTTATGGCGTTGAGTGAGCTCTGCTCACTCAACGCCGTCCAGACAACACCAAATGGCGTTGAGTGAAGTCAGTGCACTCAACGCCGTTCAGCTTATGGCGTTAAGTGCACTCAACGCACTCAACGCCATCCCGCCTGACGGTTTACGGCGTTGAGTGAGCTAAGCTCACTCAACGCCATCCAGTCTACGGCATTGAGTGAGCCCAGCTCACTCAACGCCATTCCTGCCGACACCAGATGGCGTTGAGTGCAGTCAGTGCACTCAACTCCCTTCAACCTATGGCTTTGAGTGAGCTAAGCTCACTCAACGCCATCCTGCTTATGACTTTGAGTGAGCTAAGCTCACTCAACGCCATCCAGCTTATGGCTTTGAGTGAGCTAAGCTCACTCAATGCCATCCAGCCCACGGCGTTGAGTGAGCTTAGCTCACTCAACGCCATTCCAAGGTCACGGGCGTGACGGACCGGTCATGGGCGTGTCAGGCCCATGATGAAATTTCTGAGCTCAATGATCGTCTTCCTGAGGTCGACGATCGTCGAAGGGGTCACGCTCTAGGTAACGGGCGTGACAGACCGGTCACGGGCGTGTCAGGCCCATGTTGACATTTCTGAGCTCGACGATCGTCTTCTTGAGGTCGACGATCGTCGAATGGGTCACGCCCTAGGTCACGGGCGTGACGGATCGGCCACGGGCGTGACCACCCCTTGACTCGATATTTTTATCGATAATCTTCAATTCCTGGGTTTCCTAAGGTTCTGTTATGACAAAACCACTTCCAGGGGTATAGCCGAAAATGGGATGTTACACCATCTGCCTTCTTCTTTAGCTTGTACACCCACATGCCTGTCATAGGAATAACGCCATCAACCTTGGGCACAAGATCCCAAGTCTCGTTCCTTTTGAGGGAAACCATCTCCTCATCCATTGCATCATCCCATTCCTTGACTATAGTGACATCTTCAAATCTAGAAGACTCTTACTCGTCTAGAGGGTCTGCGAAGAAATAAGAGACAAAGCTCACCATGTTCCTTTTGCTGTACCGAGTAGGTGGTTTAATGGTCCTCTTTGACCTCCGAAGGACCTGACCATGGATGACCACCTCTATTATTTCTTCTGAACTAGCTCTAATCCCAGGCATACTAGGAGCATTACTACCCCTGCTTCCTAAACCAGAAGCCTCTGCCCCGGAGCTAGAGACACCTGGAGTTCATGGTGATACGAACAGCTCCACAAAAAGATCCTTAGCAGCTTCCTCTTGCCCATCATTTGACCTGCTTTCCTATATCTCCACAGATGAGCTACCTCCATACGATGTTAGTTTATCAAAGACGACGTCTCTGAAAACAACAAACTTCTTTATGGCAGGATCCATACACTTCTATCCATTCTTCCTATCGTCATAACCCATGAAGACAAGCTTCCTCGCCTTCGCATCCAGCTTATTCCTGAAAGCATCAGGAACGTGTACATAGCAGGTCGACCCAAACACCCAAAGGTGTTCAATGCTGGGCTTCTCCTTAAATACCAGCTCATAAGGAGACTTCATATTGATCTGACTCAAAGGAATCCGATTGATGGCATATGTTGCGCAGGTCATCCCTTCCGCCCAAAAGGACCTAGGAATGCCTTTGGCATGAAGCCAACACTTGCAGGTCTTCGTTAGATGACAGATCCTGCTCTATTACTCCATTTTTTTGGAGTATGTGTACAAGTGAGTTCTCTCCGGATTTCGTGCTTCTTATAGAAGTTAGAGAACTCATTTGAAACGAACTCACCACCATTGTCCGTTCTCAACTTCTTAATCCGTAGGACAAGTCGGTGCTCCACTGACTCCTTGAACTCCACAAACAATTGGAATGCGTCTGACTTTTCCTTCATAAAGTACACTCATGTGTACCTCACATAGTCATCAATCAATACTAATATGTATCTGCTGCCTCCAAGACTGACAGTGATGGTGGGTCCCATCAGATCACCGTGGATGCACTCCATTGGTAATTTACACCTGGTCTGTGACTTGTCAAATGGAAGGTGATGTGCCTTACCTTATTGACACCCCACACAGACATGACTATCGCCAAAGGATGATAATCTAGGCAAGTCTTTTACAAGGCTTCTTACCGCCATAGTTTTCAACTTGTCCATCCTGACATGTCCCAGTCGTTCATGTCAGATAGCAGTGCTATCGTTGTCTCTCATCCGATCAACATAGGAACTTGTTGATAACAAAAACAAGTCCTTTACCCTTCTCCCTACATGAGCAACGCCAACCTTCACCGCTGGCACATTGCGGAGAAACTTCACTACTGTCGGGCTGAACAGAATGTGATAACTCGCATCCACCGTGTTAGTCACAGAGAAGAGGTTCTTCTTCATGCCCGACACATGATAAATACTCCTCAAGGTGAGTGGACCCTTATCACTGCCCAAAGAAACTACGCCCTCCTTCTCGACTGCATGAACAATATCATCAGCGGTAATAATATCATCATTACCTGAGTACGCCTGTAGAGAAGAGAACTTTGACTCATCCCCGATGAGTTGATGACCACACCCTGAGTCTACGATCTAGTCATCTTGGTAGTCGATGACATACAAAGCAAGAACACACGTGCTCGTCATAAACACATTCCCCCATTCTCCTTCCTCAACACTGGAACCAGCTCCCTCTTTACCTGCAACATGCCTCGAATGATGTTTAACTTTGCAGTCCTTCTTGAAGTGACAAGGCAGATTGCATCTGTATTACCTAGACCCTTCCTTCTTCTTCCAATCCCACTTAGGAGAAACACTCCCCTATTGCTGATATGAAGTAGAAGGGACCATCGCCAACAGATGGCTTATTCTTCTTGTCCCACCTCTTCTTCTTCCCCGAGAAGAGCGCATCACTACCTCTTTTAGATATAGTAACTCCAGCCATCAGTCTTGCTAGGCTTTCCTGCGATGCCAGTAGGTTCTCCAGCTCAAGCAATGACGACTGAGTGGCCCAGCCTTGAACAGAAGTAATGAAGGAAACATATTCCTTCCGCAATCTGCGGATTATGTGTCTCTTAAGCTTCGCCTCTAAAATCGACTCATCAGGGTCCAATGTCGAAATTTCAGCACACAGTTCTTCATCTTCAGAAAGAATGTTGAGATAGACATATCTCCCTGAGTGACTCTCGCCAACTCATTTTCCAAGAATTGTGGTTGCACTACATTCTTCTTATTGAAAACCCCATCAAGGGAAGTCCAAATCTCCGCAGCTGTCTGACATCCAATGATGTGGTCGAAGAGCTCTGGTGAGATAGCCCGCTTGAGAGTAAACTCCGCCTTAGCGTTTGTCTTTCTCCAAGCTCTCACTGCTTCAGCATTACCAGCGACAGTAGTAACCTCTTGCCTTTCGTCTCCACAAACGACCTCCCAAGGTCCTCGCCTAGAAGATAACTTTTAATGCACGACCTCCACTTCTTGAAGTTGGTTGAGGTCAAAATTTCAATTCCAAGACCTCTTGCGAATCCTCCTTCCATTGCACAAATACTGGTCTACTTGAAAACTTCTATAAGCAAAGAGCTAGCTCTGCGGTTGATCACTACTCAAACCTCTGTTCCCTCTGATACCATATAAAAATTTGTGAAATGTGGAAAACGGGAAATCAGGTCGCAAGAACACTCAACCTAAACAAGCTAAATAAACCATATGCAAATAGAAGAGCAAACAAATTTTGTACTATCAAAACTTCTTTATACTACGAGACATACATGACGAGAGATGATTCACTAATGTACCTGATGGAAACAAAAATATACAAGGCAAAAACTGTCCGGACGGATAGAACTAGTAACTGCTTACACTGCCGAGCTGAACAGAGGTGTCCTCTGAAGCCGTCAAGTTGCCAGACCGCAACCTAACTTCGCGGACACCTCGTTATTCCAAGCTGAAGAACTCTGTCCTCAATCTACAAGCCGTCTAATCGCGAGGTCGTCTAGCCGCTAGATTACCGCGGACAGCTACTGCCGAACTGAACAGACAGACCGCAAGAAGCGGACAACCTTATTGAACTGGAAAAGATTGCCAATGAGAAGTCCGCCTGGTCGCAAGCCGCGACCTGCTGCTAACCGCCGATTATATCCGCAACTATCCGCACTGATCCCTGACGCAAGACAGAACCAAGTCCCCGATTTTTCAGCGCTAGTCGCACAATCTGCAACAGCAAAACCGGTTAATTTCTCAAACCGCACAGATACAAAAACCTGTCCACTGCAACAACCCGAGCTCACTTACTGTTCATTAGGTTGTATTGTTGATGTGACTGGGGGTCATATTTATAGGCGCGAAGAGGATTGTGGTCCCCGCCCTAACCGATAGGATCACCACCCATCTCACAGCTGGCACAAAACCTGTCCGCATAGTGCTGACACAAAGCCTGTCCGCCAAGGTCACACATGACGGTCGAATAAGCCAGTCCGCCAAGGTTGCACCAACAAAGCCGGACAGAAAGCCTATCCTCCTTGAACACTGCCTATGGCCAGAACCAGGATCAGTCCGCCATACCCGCAGACACTGCGGATACCGCCACTATTCCGGAACATCTTGTGGACACTGCTCCAGTCCGCACACTCTGAGCTCGAAGCCAGAGCACACCATGCTCAGCCAATCTGCCGAACTCGGCGGATAGGAAAGCAGTCCGCACTAACCGACGAGCTCTGCGGACTGAGCACAACCATACTTGGTACAAATTCAGACCAAGTTCACACCACCAAGAGTTCACAACGCAAACTCCAAACTGGCGGACTCAAGAACTAGTCCGCACAATCCGGCGGACTCAAACACCAGTCCGCACTAACCAGCGAACTCTGCGGTCACCACAAAACCGCTCCACCAGAACAAGACCAAGGCACAAACCATGCCAATCTCGCGAGCTCCAGAAGAGTCTGCAACAACCGGACTCGGCGAACTCCAAATGAGTCTGCAGCTCCCGCAGATAACAACCCTATCCGCTCGGTTACATCCCGGGAACAAGCTGACGCTGAAACTTGTCGAACTGTCTAGTCGTCACTCCTGTCCGCTCAGTCCACGCGAACAGTCCGCATAGGTAGCCACTTTCACTTCAAAAATTTCAACAATAACAAAGTTTTGGGTCTGATTGACAAAACATTTGATTAAATATATTAGAATAAATAAATATTTATATATTTAAGACAATTAACAAAGAATAACTTTTAATCTTATTTGTATATTTTTAAAACTCCAAAATTTACAAAGCTTTTTAAATTGTGACTTTGACACCTTTAGAGATGGATTTTAAGTCTATCAATCTTATTAGAATACTTCAAAAAATGGTTCTTGTGAATTATGTGTTCTCCAAACATCTTTAATAACAATTATTTGTTTCATCTCGCAAAATAAATTTTGAATACAAAATCCAAAATAAGAACAAGCTTTTGAATCATATAATTCCATACTGATAAAAATAAGAAATAATTACATGTGTACATACCTTGCTATAATTTCATACACGTTCTATGTTCTCATTTGGCATGGCTTTCCGGCCTATGAAAATCAAAGGACAAAAAATTGAATTTCTAGCCAACGTGCAAAAAAAAAAGACTTGGGTAAAATACTACACAATTAGTAGGCCCTATAAGCCAACCTTCTTCAATCGAGGAATCCATAATTATTATTTGTAACGGTAAGTCATAGATATAATTTGTTGATATTTAATATCTGTAGTACGAGAATCTATCTTCGCCCCTGCTTCACCCGTGCTCGATGCTCTCGGGCCGGCGATCGACAAAAATACCTCGACAACGACACCCAAGAGAAACAAGCTTCAACATAACACGTGCTTCATGTGGGCTGAGCCTATAAATAACTTTTATAGGAAATTCTAAACACAAATAACCAGTGATCTCCACATGGCTCAGTCCACAAATATCTAAAACCGAACCCACGCGCCCACATGTATATATGTGCATTAAAAGTGGAGAAAAAAAAAGTAAAGTTAGGCTTTAGTCTTTGTTGACCGGAAGGCTTTATTCCCTCCTGCAGCCAAAGTACAGTTAAGCCCCATTTGATCTCTCAGTCTCTCATATATCATCCGGCACAAAGAACAAGCAGCTATTATATTCACCTTGATCCTACAACACGATCTATAACAATAAGAGTTTCAACATTTAAAGACAATGCTGCATTTTAGCTCTGATATGAGTTTGGACACACAAAAAAGTCTCTCTTGCCTTAAAATGTGTTTTGACATGACAACAATTATAGTCTTCAAGAAGAAAAAAAATATAATTTTGAACATAAAAGTGGATAGAGTTCCTTAGGTCTGATCGAAAGTAGGTGAACAAAGGTTCATAATCACCGCTTTCATGGCCGCCACTGCCATGCCAAACCAATCCAAAATTAAAACAGATGCAATCAGACATGGCGACAAAGTTTCCACACCTCCATCTCTTTTGCGACCTTTTAATGGAGGGGCGCCAGTGGCCACTTCTCAGTCACACAAAATGCGCAGCCAACTTTTGCTTTCAGGGTAAAAGAAATATTATAATATAGAGCGCAGAGACGCTAGCTAGCCAGGAATTCTTGGATCAGACAAAACATAATAGGCCCTTCATTTGAAAGTGATGGGGGTTGGGAGATCCGAGGAGATATATAAATTGCATATCTGAGCTTCTTTTTATGTTTTAATTATGAGATGCTTCATGAGCTGATGAATGGCCTCCCAATGTTATCCCTGGCGTTGCATGTGCCTTCCACTTTCACTGCCTCCATATATACTTTCTTGCTGTAAGAATAAGTTTCTGCACTGTGACTTCTCTTTTGTTTCATGTATATCGAAGGGAAGCGCAGGACTAGTCAAAAGGGGGTTGGGAGAGATGATGGGAGGCTAGAGAGGTGCATGAAGTATATAGTGATCAAAGAGTAGACAGATGTTTAACTCTGTGTGCACAACATATAGTTTGTTGGAATATTTATCTTATATTTTTGAATAAAATATTGTTTATTTTGATAAAATCTTATAAATAATAGCTGATTTCGAAAATAAGTTTACCAAAACAAAATTTGTAAACAATAAGATTGAGAAATAAAATGATTAGAATAAAATGTAGTTTTAAAATCGAGTTTGGGAAAGATGCGTACATGATTATTGTACCTAAAGAAGTGGTACCACCCTGCGACAGGGCTTTCAACTGATGCTCACTCCTCCAAGCCACAACACCCGACTAGATCCCGAAAACTCCGATGTATGCGGACACCAGTGAAGCACAGAGCACCCACACTCTCACTTGATGAATCAAATGTCACGTAGAAATAACAATAGAAGGCTGAAGAGCATATGCAAAAGAGAGAATGAGAGCAAGTAAATAAAACGATTCGGTCTCGTAAAATCACAAGAAATAGCAACGTAATATGTTTCATGGCTTCATAATGACAAATCTATTTTGTACAAAATATACAAGTATTCCTCAAATCACAAATCCGGTGCGCGCGTGCATGTGTGTGCTTCATAGATTTTCCTTGTGTTCGTTTAAATAAATGAGAATAAGTGGAATTGTGTATATACCCATTTACATAAGAGGAAATTGGCTAGGTATGAGACTAATTAACCTTTCATCATTTCCATGGAAGGTTTTCGCTTCCATATTTGATTTAGCTTTTTTCCATAAAAGATGAGGAGCAAAAACACTGTACACCATACAAGGCTCAATTAAACATTATAAAATAAATGTTTACTAACATATTTTACCTCTCTGGTTATAGGTATTGGCTGTGGACGAGGGGGTGGAGTTCGCGTTTTGGGAAACAATGGAGTGGAGTCGGAAAAAATGGTTAACATGAAAGTTGTAGATACCGCCGAGACGAATAACTTTCATGTTGAACATGGAGATAAAATGGTGTGTCTAAATGTGACACCTCCGTGTGGCTGTAATTAAACACAAAACGATGTTTAATTACCCAAACGGGAGAAAATATAGCACCCGTGTGTTATGAAATCTACAACAAAAGTGAATTGAATTCAAGCATATGAAAGAGCACTTCAATTTCGAGCGATTTTGATTCAACTGAAAAATAACTTGAGTCCATTTAAAAAATGCCTCTAGGAAGTAAATCTCCACCTGATTTAGAAATACTAGACTTTATGCGAAAGAGGTGTGATGGGGTTGACCACAATTTATAGAAAAATCAGGCTGCAAATAGTCTGGTCCCCCAAGTTGAATTTTCTCAAGAAGCTCAGCAAAATAGTCTAAACACCAAATTAATATCTTCAGAGCTATCCAGATCACAACTTGACCAAGCGGAAATCAGGA
Source organism: Platanthera zijinensis (assembly GCA_039513925.1). Taxonomy (NCBI): domain Eukaryota; kingdom Viridiplantae; phylum Streptophyta; class Magnoliopsida; order Asparagales; family Orchidaceae; genus Platanthera; species Platanthera zijinensis. The sequence continues at coordinate 61,597,494 of CM077081.1, read as the reverse complement.
AGTAACTCAATCAACCAGATGCAAAGACAGAGACAAGCAAATTATGTATATATCAATCTTCTTTACAGAGTGAGGTATACATGACGAGACATGATTTCGCCAGTACACTAGGGAAAGAAGAAAAATACAAGTATCAATTCAGGCGGACAGAACACTGGAGACCGCCTGTCCGCAGAAGTCGCAGAGACCGCCCGAACTGCTGCTGAAGCCGAACTGAATAACAGAGTCCGCCGAGACCGCGAGGTCGCGCGGACACACCGTTATTCGCTGAACTACTGCTGCTGCCGAACTGGAGAACAGATCGCTTAACCGCCGAGTCCGGCGGACAGGTTATTGAACTTGGAAAATTGAAGCAGAGAGAAAACTGGTAAACCGCCGAAAACAGTCCGCAAACTTCACTGAGCCTGACCGAAGTCAAAATCAAACTCCTGGCTTCACAGTGCTAGCCGCGCCACCTGCAAACAGCAACCAGTTAAGTCTGCTCAAACTGCGCGGATAGGAAAACCGAGTCCGCAACACTTTATCCGAGTTCAACTTACTATTCACTTCGTTATAAATGAAGTGTCGGGGGTCCTATTTATAGGCGGGGTGAGGAGTTTGGTCACCGCCCTATGAGATAGTCTAACCGCCCCTTGATCCCAGCTAGCACCGCCAGTCCGCCGAGTCCGCATTGTACGCATTAACAATGCCAGACTCGCGAACAGTCCTCTAACCGTCAAGCGCAAGACCGCCGCCATAGCAGACCTGCTAGCCAGAGGCCAGTCCGTACAAAGCAGTCCGCAAGGACAAGGCCGGACATCAACTGAAAGCGTCAAGTACCAAAGCGAGATGACAGTCCGCACAGAGTAGCGGGCACTGCATCAGTCCGTAAACACAAGTCCACGACAAACTGTCAAACCGCCCGGTCATAGCGGACTTAGAGGACTCTGCAAACACCGAAGCAGCCCGCAACCTGTCCAAGACCAACAGGCAGACCGCCCGATCACAGCGGACAATGTAGACACCCCAAACACAGCATCAGCCCACAACACAAGTCCACGACCAACAGGCAGATCGCCCGGTCAACAACGGACTATGCGGACACCCTGGACTTGTCACTGTGTGTGACCAAGTCCAGCAACCCGCCAAACATACGGCGCGAGCTTAGCGAACACCAAGTCAGATCGCCAGCTCCAAGGACAATCCGCCACAAAGAATGCGGCTCACCACCGCAACTCGAGACCAGACCATCGCCGATCTCGCGGACTCCACAACAATAGTCCGCGTAGTCCGTGAAGACTGCGGACTCTAACCTGCAAACCGCTAACAGCAGCCAACTGCAAAACTCACACTCAGTCCGCGGATTTTAATCCGCACAGCAGCCACCAGAACTCTACAAGTTGCCAACACCAGACCGCCAGACTGCATCATCAGTCCGCGCGGTCAGTCCGCCCAGGCCGCCCGGACTGCCCGATCACCCACTTTTACTTCATAAATTTAAACACTCCCCCTTAAAGTGAGAAGTAGTGATCAAACCCAATAGTCCTTGAAGTCGCTAGAAAGGCCCCTTCGACAGCAGCTTCGTGAAGATGTCAGCAAGGTTTTCTTCACTCCGAACATGCCTGACCATAAGAGATTCCTCCAACACATTCTCCCTTATGAAGTGGTGCTCGATCTCAATATACTTGGTCCTTGCGTGACAAACTGGATTGTTCACCAGTTTGAGAGCACTCTCATTGTCTCCTCGGAGCAAAGTAGGACCTTGCACTTTTTCATGGACGTCCTCTACTAGCCTCCTCAGCCAGATGGCTTCTCGAGCAGCCAAGGCCGAAGCCTTATACTTAGGTTCCGTAGTAGAGAAAGACATCGAGTCATGCTTCTTACTACACCACGAGATGCTCGCTGATCCACAAGTGAACACATAACCCGAAGTTGATCTTCGACCATCCGAATCACCACCATAATCAACATCCGTGTATCCTAGCAAAAAAAACCCGAGTCCCTCCTATAAAGGAGTCCCATATTAGAAGTAGCCTTCACATACTTCAAGATATTCTTTGCCGCCACCAGATGAGGCTTCCTTGGCTCTGCCATAAACCGACTTACTCGACCAACAACATAAGCACTGTCTGGTCTCGTAATCGTCAGGTAGATCAAGCTCCCTACAAGAGCTCTGAACACCAAATGATCAGGAAGAATCTTTCCTTCATCTTGCTGAAGCTTCGGCCCTTGATCCAGAGGAGTAGAGAAAACCTTTACTTCACTCATGCCGAAACGGTTCATAATGCGATCAGCATAACCTTTCTGGCAAATGAGAATCCCGCTCTCCTTCCTGTCCACTTCGAGACCAAGAAAGTGATGAAGCTCTCCCAAGTCTTTCATCTCGAAGTGAATAGCTAGCCCAGCTCTGAGCCTAGCTACCTCCTCCTCAGAATTACCTGTGATGATCATGTCATCAACATATAGCAGGACCAAGACATGAAGCTCCCCCTTCTTCTTGATGAACAAGCTTGAATCCGAGTTGGAAGCAATATATCCGCAGAATTGGAGGTATTCTGCTATCTTCGCATACCAAGCTCTTGGAGCTTGCTTTAACCCGTAGAGAGCCTTCCTGAGCTTGCAGACGTAGTTCAGATGAACTTCAGAAACAAATCTAAGCGGCTGATCCATGAAGATGTCCTTGTCAATCTCTCCGTAAAGAAAGACGTTCTTTACATCAAGCTGCCACATTCTCCATCCTTGGCAAGCAGCCAATGCGATCACCACCCGAACCAAAGTCATCTTTGCAACAGGACTAAACATCTCCTCATAGTCTTCTCCATACTACTGTGAGAATCCTCGAGCAACAAGGCGAGCCTTGTACCTTTCAATGCTCCCATCAACCTTCTTTTTCAACTTGTACGCCCACTTGCAAGTCACTGGAGTAATGCGATCAACCCTGGGCACACGGTCCCAGGTTTCATTTTTATTGATAGCAGCCATCTCCTCTCCCATGGCATCTTCCCACTCCTTGAATCCAGTGGCCTCATTGAAGCTTGAAGGTTCTCGCTCATTAAGAGGACCTGCAAAGAAACATGAGACATAGCTCACTACATTCCCTTCGCAGTAGCGAGCTGGAGGCTTGATGACCCTCTTTGATCTCCAAAGAGTCTACTCCTTGCTCACCACCTCCGTTGCTACTTCAGGCTCAGCTCCATCTCCGGGCAAACTTTGAGCAATGCTCCCCCTGCTTCCTGAACCAGAAGCCTCTGCCTTAGAGCTTGAAGTAATAAGAGCTGCTGGTGAAACAACAAGCTCCTCTTGAAGAACTTCAGCAACCACCTGCTCTTCATCAACCTTGATCTCTGGTAGATACCCCGAGCTTCCTCCATACGACATCAGTTCATCAAAGACCATGTCTCTTGATACAACAAACTTCTTCATCGTTGGATCCATGCACTTCCATCCCTTCTTCCGCTCATCATAGCCTACAATGATAAGCTTCCTTGCCTTTGCATTAAGCTTTGTTCTTAAGGCATCCAGGATATGCACATAGCAAGTTGAACCAAACACCCGAAGGTGTTCCACGCTTGGCTTCTCCTTGAACATCATCTCAAAAGGAGTCTTCATGTTGATTGGACTGAGAGGAATCCGATTGATGACATAAGCTGCACAAGACATTCCCTCCACCCAAAAGGACCTTGGGATACTCTTGGCATGAAGCCAGCATTTCCAGGTATCCGTCAGATGACGGATCTTCCTCTCCGCTACTCCATTTTATTGTTGAGTGTTAGCACAAGTAATCTCTCTCTGGATCCCGTGTTTCTTGCAAAAATTAGAAAACTCGGAAGAGAGAAATTCTCCGCCATTGCCAGTTCTAAACTTCTTGATCCGCAGGTTAAGCCAGCCCTCTACCAGCTCCTTGAACTCCACAAACAACTGGAAAAAAGCTGACTTCTCCTTCATAAAATACACCTAAGTGTACATTGAGTAATCATCAATCAAAACCAGCATGTATCTGCTCCCACCAAGGCTAGCAGTAGCAGTTGGTCCCATCAAGTCACCATGGATACACTCTAGTGGTTTCTTGCTCCTTGTTTGAGATTTATCAAACGGAAGACGATGAGCCTTGCCGAACTGACAACCTGCACAAACGTGACCATCGCCAAAGGATGACAGCTTAGGAAAGTATTTCACAAGTCTCCTGCTTGTCATAGCTTTAAGCTTATCTATCCCTATATGCCCCAACCTCTCATGCCAAATAGCAGCGCTATAATTAGCCCTCATCCGATCAACAAAGTAGCTTGTTGCAAGAACAAACAAGTCCTTTACTCTCCTTCCAACATGAGCAACATCATCTTTAATCGTTGATACGTTGCGAAGAAACATTACTTCTTTTTTATCAAACAGAACTTGATATCCTGCATCTACTACGTTAGTTACCGAGAAGAGATTCTTCTTCATGCCCGGTACATGATAGACACTCCTTAATATGAGTGGACCCTGATCACTACTCATAAACACTACACCCTCCTTCTCTACAGTATGAGAAGTATTATCAGCAGTAATGATGACTTCCTTACCTGAGTAAGTTTGCAGCGAGGAGAACTTCGACTTGTCTCCGGTGAGGTGATGACCACACCCGGAGTCCAAGATCCAGTCGTATTCAAAGTCGATGGATGATAAGGCACGAACACAAGTGCCCGTCATGAAGGCTCCACCCCAGACAGCTTCCTCAGTACTAGAGCAAGCTTCCTCCTTGCCTGCAGCATGCCCAGGCTGCAGCTTGACCTTACAGTCACGCTTGAAGTGACCCGGCTGATGACACCTATAGCACTTCAAATTCTTCTTCCAATCCTTCTTAGAAGCAAAGGTCTTCTCTTGCTGATTAGAGATTGAAGGCATATCTTCAGCCGCGGTCTTCTTCTTATTCCCTTCCCATATGTTATTTTTCTTCCCAGTAAACAGAGCTTCACTACCACCATAATAAATAGTAACTCAGGCCATCTGCCTGGCCAAACTTTCCTGCGAAGCAAGCAGGTTCTCAAGTTCCAGCAAAGATGGCTGAGTTGCCCAGCCTTGAACTGAAGTAACAAAGGCCACATACTCCTTCCGCAAGCCGCGGATTATGTTCCTTTTAGCTTAGCCTTAGAGATAAGCTCATCAGGATCAAGCGTTGATAGCTCAGCACACAAGCTCTTCATTTTCAAGAAGTATTTTGAGATGGAGAGGTCTCCTTGAGTTGCTTTAGCCAACTCATTCTCAAGAAACTGTAGCCTAGCTTCATTCTTCCTGTTGAACAACCCATCAAGGGAAGTCCAAATTTCAGCAGCAGATTCACATCCAATGATGTGATCAAACAGCTCCGGTGAGACAACACGTTTGAGATTAAACTCTGCCTTTGCATTAGTCTTCCTCCAAACTCTCACCTGCTCAGCAGTTCCAAACTCAGCTGTAATTTCCACCTGGTTATCACCACTGATGACCTCCCATAGATCCTCGCCCAGAAGATAGCTTTTCATGCACGACTTCCACTTCTTGAAGTTAGTCGGCGTCAAAAGCTCAATTCCCAGACCCCTTGCATAACCTCCGTCCATTGCAGTAACTTTAGTTAAGTTCCCAGAAGAAAAGAGAACAATAAAACGTTGATAACAACTCAAGCAACTGAACCTCCCTCTGATACCATGGTGAATTTTCTCAAGAAGCTCAGCAAGATAGTCTAAACTCCAAATTAATATCTTCAGAACTATCCAGATCACAACTTGACCAAGCGGAAACCAGGAAGTAACTTAATCAACCAGATACAAAGACAGAGATAAGAAGATCATGTATATATCAATCTTCTTTACAGAGCGAGGTATACATGGCGAGACATGATTTTGCCAGTATACTAGAGAAAGAAGAAAAAATACAAGTATCAATTCAGACGGATAGAACACTAGAGACCGCCGAGACCGCCTGTCCGCAGAAGTCGCAGAGACCGCCCGAACTGTTGCTGAAGCTGAACTGAACAACGGAGTCCACCAAGACCGCGATGTCGCGTGGACACACCATTATTCGCTTAACTACTATTGCTGCTTAACTGGAGAACAGATCGCCTAACTGTCGAGTCCGGCGGACAGGTTATTGAACTAGAAAAATTGAAGAAGAGAGAAAACTGGTAAATCGCCGAAAACAGTCCGCAAACTTCACTGAGCCTGACCGAATTCAAAACCAAACTCCTGGCTTCACAGTGCAAGCCGCGCCACCTGCAAACAGCAACCAGTAAAGTCTACTCAAACCGCGCGGATAGGAAAACCGAGTCCGCAGCACTTAATCCGAGTTCAACTTACTGTTCACTTTGTTACAAACGAAGTGTCGGGGGGGGGGGGGGGAGGGGGTGCGGGGTGAGGAGTGTGGAAGCCGGCCTATGAGATAGGCTAACCGCCCTTGATCCCAGCTAGCACCGCTAGTCCGTCGAGTCCGCATTGTCCGTATTACCAATGCAGACTGGCGAACAGTCCGCTAACCGCTAAGCGCAAGACCGCCGCCATAGCAGACTTGCTAGCCAGAGGCCAGTCCGCACAAGGCAGTCCGCCCAGTCCGCAAGGAAAAGGCCGGACATCAATCGAAACTGTCAAGTACGAAGGCGAGATGATAATCCGCATAGAGTAGAAGACACTACATTAGTTCGTAAACACAAGTCCATGACCAACAGGTAAACCGCCCGGTCACATCGGACTTAGCGGACTCTACGAACACAGAAGCAGCCCGAAACTTGTCCACGACCAACAGGCTGACCGCCCGGTCACAACGGACAATGCAGACACCCCTAACACAGCATCAGCCTACAGCATAAGTCCATGACCAACAGGCAGATCGCCCGGTCAACAACGGACTATGTAGACACCTTGGACTTGTCACTGTGTGTGACCAAGTCCAACAACCTGCCAAATATACGGTGCGAGCTCAGCGGACACCAAGTCAGATCGGCAGCTCCAAGGGCAGTCTACCACAAAGAATGCGGCTCACCACCGCAACTCGAGACCAGAACATCGCCGATCTCGCAGACTCCACAACAACGGTCCACGTAGTCCGTGAAGATCGCGGACTCTAACCTATAAACAGCCAACAATAATAAACTGTCGAACTCACACTCAGTCTGCGCAGTCCACGGATTTCAACCCGCACAGCAACCACCAAAACTCCACAGGTCGCCAACACCAGACCGCCAAACTACATCATCAGTCCACGCGGTCAGTCCGCCTAAGCCACCCGGACTTCCCGATCACCCACTTTGACTTCACAAATTTCAACACCCCCACTCATTTCATGAGAAGTTATGCGTGAAACTACCACACGCACGATCCATGCACCAAATCTGCGAAATAACTACCGTGCACGGTATCCCAACCATCGTGCGGGATCCCATACGTCGGTCCTTCCGCCACCGCCCGGTGTCACCAGCCGGCACTACAAGGCCGACTGCTCTCCCTGCGACTGCCCGATCACAGGAGGCCTCGATTGCAACCATCCCTGCGGGGGCCGGCCACCCCCCTCCTTGTGGCCTCTCGTTCTCGGGCGGCCTCGATTGCGACCGACCTCGTAAGGGCCGGCCGCCCGAGCGCGGGCGGCCTCGGCCGCGACCGACCCGCACGGGTCGCTGGCCGCTCCTTCGGCTGCCCAAGTGTGGGCGGCCCCGGCTGCGACCAGCCCTAGTGAGGCCGATCACCCCCAGCCACGACAGGCCCTACCAGGGTCGGCCGCCCCGTAAGGGGCAACCTTGGCCGCGACCAGCCCCGGGGGCCGGCCATGGAAACGGTCGACCCTATAAAGGGCCTGCCGGCCTAGTCGCAGGCAGCCTCGGTCGTGGCTGGCCGCGGGGGAGGCGACCTCACCTTAGCCGTACGGGCCAAGGGCAGCCCATCGCCGGTCCCAGCGTGGTCGGCTGTGTAACATCCCATTTCCTATTAGACCCCTAAACTTAGATTAGGTTAGGACATGTGGTGGGGGTATGGGTTTAGGCTATGTTTGACCTATGGAGTTACGGTTGATACACATAAGGCCCACTATAGGGTTCAAGTCAACTCAGGTCAAACTAGCCCAAAATGAAATCATAGGCACATATTGATCCCACCACTATGCCCCTAACCCTAAAAACCAATCTAAGTGAGCCAAAAATACACATCATTGTGTCACCTGATGACCCAAGTTGACCCAAGTCAACCCTAACCCTAAAATTGGTCAAACCCACACACATAGGATCAATTAGCGCAAGTAGGGCACCACCATGGCCCAACCCATGTTGAGTGTTGCCATATGATCCATGACCATCAAGTAGGGCCAAAACACTCATCAAGTTGATCAAGCCAACTCAAAAAGTCAACAAAGTAAACGTGAAGCCTAAAGGATGAAAGAGAGGCCAAGCCCATTCCCAATGGGCTAGGCCCATGACCAGCCCAAGGGCACATTTACAGCCCCTACCCTCTGGATTTGGAGAGAGATGACATGCATGTGGGTAGTTTAGGAATTTGCTAAGCGGAGGAGAGAGAAAAGAGAGGAAAATGGGGATGAAGGCCATTTGGCCCTTCTCTTCTTTTCCCAAGCCCACATCTGAACCCCAACAGTAATTCCCAACCTTTCAAGCTCAATTACATGCCACTTGGAGCTAAGGAGGAGCAACCAAAGCTCATGGCCGACCACACCATAATGACACCTCTCTATACAGCCCATATCAGCCAAAACCAACCTCACCATCAGCTTCAGAAGGTCGAGAGGAGTTGAAATCGACACCTGGATCAAGAAAAATGGGGGAATCGAGTTCGGGAGCAAGCTCGCTAGAGGAGAAGAATTCCACGGCCAACCGCCGCAACCGCCGCTGTCGGGCCCCAATAAAGGTCAGTTTATCCTCCTCTCCCCTTGTGCTAGCATCCTAGATCATTTAGGAGAGATTTCAAGCTCAATTGAGCTTGGATCCATGTGAGGTGTGGGAGAAATTTCATGGTTTTGAAGGAGCTCGGGTTTGCTGGAAACCGCCGCCTCCGGAAGCCAAGTCTCCGCGAAACATTAGCCCCCCACCTCAACGGAGGTGGTGACCGGCCAGGGAGGTTGCTGGGTGCCTTGAAAAAGCCAAATCAAGGCAGCCTAGGTCGGCGTAATCTGGAGCATCGGCTGATTGGAGAAGATGATGGGATGCCGTTGAAATTAAGAGATTTAAATTATTGTTATTATTATTTAAATAGTGTATTATTTGGCACATACTTACAGTCACCTTGCATGGATTATTTAGGCCTCTTAAATGAATTTTCAGAAATGATTCTCAACATGAAAAAGGCAGATCTAGGTCTTACCTTTAAATTGACACCCTAAAGTTGTAATTTGGAGCGCTAAAGCTCCCTATAGGGTCATTCTACTAAAACTGGTCCTAGGCTAGGACAGAATTTTAAATGAATGCCCAAGCCAAACCCTAAGTCCACATTCAATGAGATTTTGAACAAGCATGTGTTTAGGTTAGACTTAGGTCCTGTCCAAAAATCAAAATTTTTGGAAAGTATTTTTCTATAGTTTTTAGAGAAATTTCATTTATTAAATAATTGGGATTTTGGTAGATTCCCTCTTTGAACTACCCCCAAAATTGGGTGGCATGGCCATTGGATTATTATATGACTATGGTAAAAATTTCAGACCATTTGGACCTCTACATGTTGGGGAAATCTACATGCATGATGGAGGTAGATTTGTAATTGGCGTGCCATTAGTAGAAAAAGAGAAATGGGGAATTAGCCCATTTGGCCCAATGTATGTCCATGAAATTTTGGACAGAGGCTTATAGGGATGAAATAAACCTCCCATAGAAATGTTGAGATTTTTGGGATCAAAAATCCCATTATTTTGAATTATTGGAAAATAGGTTTGCTTAGAAATAAATTTGAAAAATAGGGATACTGATTTTATTAAATTTTAAAATTTTGTTACAAGCCCTAATAGGACATTATTTATCTCTGGAAAAATCTATGAGCTTTTTGAGAATTGTATCTTGTGTTTTTAGTAGATTTATCATTTTGCCCCTTTTGGAAATTAATTAAAAGTAAAGGGAAATACTGTTGATTATCTATGATATCCTATTTTTGTGATTTAAACACAGTATAATTATTTGAGAATTTTTGGCTGATTATTTATGCTGAAAACCCTAGTAGTGGCATTTTGGTAATAATGTTCATATGCAATTATGTTAGGTCAAATCACTGACTAGGATCATGAACTTCTGTCTTGAGCGTTATTACATCAATATTGATCACCAGTAATTTTCCATGAATTTTTGGTTGTATATTTTAGGTACTTCATTTGGAAAATGGATTAATTATGGATTTAATCATGAATAAAAAATATAAGGTAATTCAAAGAGAAAAATTTAGATTCTTGGTAGACAGTCATATTCAACCTAGATGAACTCCATGCAAATTACTTAGGCATGTTGGACCATTGGATAAGGTAGTCCATATACAAAGTGACCTAGCTCACTAAATAAAATGATTTAATTTAAGGACCTAGATACTTAGAAAAATGATGAAATATAAATGGTCAACTTCACACATATGCTAAACCCATGGTTAATATTTAAGGGGATTTGGCCCAAGGAATTGAGAGTCATATCACATGGGTTAATGTTAGGTCGTGGGGAGCATATAACAAAAGTAGTGTATAACACTAGGACCCACAGGAGGATATGAAAAGTGGTTAGAAGGAGAAATATATTAGGAAGTTGAAACCCTGGTTGGTGTCCAATAGGTAATCACTTAGTAACGAGTGTTAGAGTGCAAAACCTTAAGGTGTGTAACTAGAACAAAGACCTACAGAAGACCGTCATTCTCCTAACAATACCATAACTTGTTAGCTCCACACGCAGAGTAACATCGGGAGTGGGTATAATAATGGGTAAACACTAATAAAAGTAAGTGTCCTTGAGAATGGGAGCTTTGGGCTTCAGCCCATCATTGTTCCTAGTGCCCCCGAGAGCCCTTCACCGGGCATGCCCTGGGCAGTCCAAGGACTAACCATAAGTTTCTAGGCCTAATAAGCATTAGACAAGAGTATTCTAATAGGTTAAGGGAATGATGTGACAATCTCACCTGTATAGGGTTAGAGGATACAAGACCGGTTTTGTCTTGCGAGCTGTAGGCTCAAATGTTTGGATATAGGATAGGTTTTGTCCTGCAAGCTGGAGGCTTGGATGTTTGGATACAGGACGGGTTTTGTCCTGCGAGTTAGAGGCTCAGATGTTTGGATATAGGACGGGTTTTTGTCCTGCGAGCTGGAGGCTCAGATGTTTTGATACAGGACGGGTTTTTGTCCTGCGAGCTGGAGGATTGGATGTTTGGATACATGATAGTTTTTTGTACTGCGAGCTGGAGGCTCAGATGTTTGGATACAAGACGGGTTTTTGTCCTGCGAGCTGGTGTAACGTACCTAGCCGATCCAACGGGACAAAGCCACGGCTCCGCTCTAGGCGATGCTACTGGGCTACAATCCAAGCACCTCAACCCCTCTCCAGCACTCTGGCGGGTTGTTGATGGCCACAACCTCCCTTTGATGAGCGAATTCGACCGTTAAGTTGGGCCGTACGGGGACTTCCCAGGAGGTTACCCATCCCAGTACTACTCTCGCCCAAGCACGCTTAACTATGCAGCTCAACTGGTGATGAGAAGTGAAGGAACTCCATAGTTAAGCGTGCTTGGGCGAGAGTAGTACTGGGATGGGTGGCCTCCTGGGAAGTACCCGTATGGCCCAACTTAACTGTCGAGTTCGCTCATCAAAGGGAGGTTGTGGCCATCAACAACCCACCAGAGTGCTGGAGAGGGGTTGGGGTGCTTAGGCTGCAGCCCGGTAGCGTCGCCTAGAGCAGAGCCGTGGCTTTTTCCCTTTGGATCGGCTAGGGACGTTACAATAAAAAGTGCACTTTTTATTGTAACGACCCGGGATTTGGCCCATAGCCCCCCATGGCATCGCTACCGAGCTGTAGCCCAAGCAAGCCAACCCCTCTCCCTCCACAGACGGGTTGTTGTTGGACACAGCCTCCCTTTGATGAGCAAACTCCACAGTTAAGTTGGGCCGTACGGGGACTTCCCAGAAGGTCACCCATCCCAGTACTACTCTCGCCCAAGCACGCTTAACTATGGAGTTCCTTCACTTCTCATCACCAATTGAGCTTGAAAGAACTTCATAGTTAAGCGTGCTTGGGCTGCAGCTCGGTAGCGTCGTCTAGAGCTGAGCCGTGACATCGTCACGTTGGATCGGCTAGGGTTGCTACAATAAAAAGTGTACTTTTTATTGTAACGACCCGAGATTTTGCCCATAGCCCCCATGACATCGCTACTGGGCTGCAGCCCAAGCACACCAACCCCTCTCCCTCCATAGACGAGTTGTTGTTGGCCACAACCTCCCTTTAATGAGCGAACTCCACAGTTAAGTTGGGTCATACGGGGACTTCCCAGGAGGTCACCCATCCCAGTACTACTCTCGCCCAAGCACGCTTAACTATGGAGTTCCTTCACTTCTCATCACCAATAAAAGTGAAGGAACTCCATAGTTAAGCGTGCTTGAGAGAGAGTAGTACTGGGATGGGTGACCTCCTGGGAAGTCCCCGTACGACCCAACTTAACTGTGAAGTTCGCTCATCAAAGGGAGGCTATGACCAACAACAACCCGCCTGTGGAGGGAGAGGGGTTGGGGTGCTTGGGTTGCAACCCGGTAGCGATGCTATGGGGGGCTATGGGCCAAATCCCGGGTCGTTACAGCTGGAGGCTCAGATGTTTGGATACATGATGAGTTTTTGTCTGCGGGCTTGAGGCTCGAATGTTTGGATACAAGACGAGTTTTTGTCCTGCGAGCTGGAGGCTCAGATGTTTGGACATAGGACGGGTTTTTGTCCTGCGAGTTAGAGGCTTGGGTTGGAAATAATTTGCATGTGCATAGAACATATTAGTGGCAGGTCATGCAATACTGGGCCAATCGTCATACCGATGACAGTACGGTGACTCAGGTGAGGTGTGAGGGTTTGAGAGGCTAGTAGGTTGTTTATACTGCGGTCTGGAGGACAATCCCCGAAAACACACACCCGACCTTAAAGATTGGCGGGCTTGTCAGCATTAGTACGTGGTGACTCTGGTGTGTTCTTCAGAGGCATACACAAGGTCTAGGCATGGTAGTGTGTATACTAGGAGTGGAGATGCCCGCTCCACTGCCGCCGTAGACACAATGGTGGTACCTGAGAGTTAAGCTAACTCCAAAAAGTGGGAACTAAAGGTCTGTGATCACAGAGTCATGTGTGTGAGTTGCACTTGTATGAATCATAACCCGCATACCATATCATACATACATACTTAGGACATACACAGCATAGATCCTGGCCATATAAATTTGTATGTGCCCTTTTATATGATAAGTTACATTTGTGAATACTTAACTTATAAGTTTGTATGAGCATTCATATAAGTTAAGGTACTTCTGTGATGGTAGTTTAGCAGTAGATAATTTACTTTCTTGTCCGTTATTTACTTTACTTACCACACTTCTTTTTCAGTACTGTTCTTACTTACTATACTCATACTATATAGAACTGCTAGAGTAAAGATATACTATTATTATATAACCATGATAGATTAGATCCACTATCACCTACTATACTTTTTGTGCCCCTTGTTGTCCTCCGCTTCATCCTCCCACTAGGTACCTAGGAGTTGTGAGGGTGAGGCAAGGACGATAATGCCTTAGTATTTATGACTAATGGTTTTGTGTGACCGTATCATTTTAGGAGCTCGAGGAGATTGAGCACCAACACGACCAGCAAGACGAGGTGTCAGGACTTGAGGAGTTGATACCACCAACTACTACTGTAGCTCGTCGTAAGGTGATTACACGCGTACCAATGATAGTTTAGCTTCCGCTTAGTTTGATTTTGTGTGAGAGAGATGTGATATCCATATACAGGGCATAAGCCCTTTTCTCTTTCATTGTACTCATTGTGGACTACTGTTGTACTTTCATTTCATATATATATATATATATGATATGTACTGTGATCTTTGTGGACTTGATAGTTATTACTACTTATTATACTTATATTCCTGATTGGACGAATAGGTTGAATGATCGTACTAGCTGGCAGGATCAGCGTCTTGCAGTGTCGACTAACCCGAGTGTTAGTGTTGGGTACATTGGAAAATGTGTACCTGATTTGAAGAAGCCCAACTTAGCTCAATGATATACATCAAGGTGTATTTGATGTTGTTTTGAGTTGACATGTGCAGGTGAAGAAGTATTAAAGAATGCAGAAAAATATTCTAAGTCCACATGTCGACACCTGAAGAAATTGTGTCGACACTTCAGAATATTTGTGTCGACACTTCAGAATATCTGTGTCGACACAGAGAATGATAGTCGACCACATTTATGTCGACACTGGGAAGCAGTGTCGACACATAAAGAAAATAGTCGACTTCAACTATGTCGACACTGGGAAGCAGTGTCGACACATAAAGAAAATCGTCGACCTCAGCACTGGGAAGCAGTGTCGACACCGTGAAAGATAGTCGACCAGAGAAGGTTAGTCGACACCGTGAAAGATAGTCGACCAGAGAAGGTTATTCGACACCGTGAAAGATAGTCGACCAGAGAAGGTTAGTCGACACCATGAAAGATAGTCGACCAGAGAAGGTTAGTCGACATCGTGAAAGATAGTCGACTAGTGAAAGATAGTCGACCAGAGAAAGATAGTCGACTCACAGAAGAAGATAGTCGACCACAATTTACTTATTTACTGCTTCCACTTTTACTACTTCTAATATTTACTGCATTATATATAAACTATTAGATAGTGTCATGTCACCTGATTTTTCATTCTGATTTATTGTCATCCACTTTCTTCCTCCGACGCGGTGCCTAGGAGTCATGGGGGTGAGGCGAGGTGATAATGACTTAGTCTTTTGACTAACGATCGGTGGATCATATCATTTTAGGAGCGCCTGATGACGCAATAGCAGTACGACTCAGAGGACTAGTAACACGAGGAGGCAGGACTTGAGGAGCCATTACTGCAAACTACTACTACTAGATGACAGGTTGATGTGTGATCTTTTGACTAGCTTCTGCTAGATTTACAAGAGAAAGAGAGTGTATGTGTGTATACTTTTACATTTGGACGTGTATTGGGCTTAAGCTCTTATTACTCTTTCATCTATTTTCTCATTTTGGACTATTATCTATCTTTTGATATATATGATGTGATTGTGAACTTGATTTTCTATTACTTCTTTTATCGTTGGCAATGTGATATAATCGTACTAGCCAACAGAATTGGTATCTTATGATGGAGACAAACCGTGTGCTAGTGTTACCGCAAGGCGATGATTATGGGAATAAAATCTTCCCTCGGTCGTGCTCAATTCCTGGGAGGGGGGATTTTACAACTGATATCACTTGAACAAACGATCATAAGAGAAAGAATTCCATAAAAGCATTGGGTCACCCGAGTCTAACATTAGTTTGCAGACAAACTAAAGCAGCAGAAGCATTGGTGTGCCCATATGTGGAATCAAACTATCATTGTCCACTTTAAAAAAGATTATGCCAACCATTTTGACGATCATAATATTTTAAACGCAAGATACAATCCCCCATCTGCCAGCTGAGACTCCCTTCCAGCAGATAGAGATTGGACAGGCTCTCACGACCATTTTGGAGGCTTTCGAAGCCCATGATGTTCTAGCTCCTCATCCGAACCTGGGATCAAGCTGGCTGAGTACCTTTTAGGGCCTCTCCCTTCCTACATATTATGGGACAGAGCCTGTAGACCGGACAAAGGAGTGGCTTATCATCATCAAGGAGATGCTCACAGGGATTCATTGTCTGGCCGATGAGGTAGTATCCTTGATAACTGTAAGACCCCTTTTTTTTTTCTTTTCAACCATCGGGGTCTTAGCCCAGAATTGCCGCTTTGCGGTGGCACCGACTCACGGGAAGGTTGCCACTACAAAATGCCAATACTGCCGGCCCTTTTCGATCGCAGAATAGTAGCATAATAAAGTAAGAGCAAGTCCACGATACTCACATGTATATAATTAAGTCTCCACGAAGGGAGTGTCCACAATATATCAGAGTACTGAAACTACAGGCTTATGCCTGGTACATGTAATCCTCACTACAAGCCACTCGCGGAAGCAAAGCTAAAACTAAGAGTCACCGTAACTGTCACTGAACTGAGAGCACCCAAGCTGGACTGGCCCATCTCCACCGACTCTGTACTCCGCTGTTGCTGCATCTCTGGGTGCTTCTTCCTTTTCGGCCTGCCGTCGCCGCCTCGCGATCCACGTCTACGTCTACGTCTTCGGCCTCCTGGTTGCTGAGCTGGTGGAGTCCCACCCATCAAGGGGCATTCAACCCGTGTATGTCCCGGCTGGTGACAATGGTAACACGGTCGCGGGGTCGACTCTGTCAGGAACTGCAAAAGCCGTGACCCTTCCAAATGGTACACCTAAAATGTTGTGGTTCGAAAACCGTTAGTCATAAAGACTAAGCCCTATCATCCCCTACCCCTTCCCCCATGGCTCCTAAGTACCGAGCGGAGAGGAAGAAAGGGAAGGACATGAAGGTGGAGATTAAACCAAATAAACAGGTGACAGCGGACCTATGCTAGCAAGTTATAATAGGTGAACAGTTTAAATGTTGTAATAAGAAAAGCAGTTAATAAGTAGCAATTTATATAAAATGGCAGCTAGAGAACAGCAAGTAAACAAGCAAGTAGAAAGTATGTAACCTTAACTTATATGAATGCCCATACAAACTTATAAGTTAAGGGATCTTCTGCAAGGCTCCCATCGTATAAAAAGTCCCATACCAATTTATACGTTGGGGTGTCGGTTGTATGCAAATATGAGTGTGGTGATATGCTATGCCATGATTCATGCAAGTGCAACTCACGCACACGACTCTATGCGCACAGACCTTTAGTTCCCCCTGTTCGGGAGGCTAGCTTCACCCCTAGGAACCTCCGTTGTGGCAAACGGAGACAGTGAGTCGGGCCCCCCACTCCTAGGCGGGTAACCACACTACCAGGCCTAGCCCTTCCGTACGCCCCTAGAAGAACACAACCTAGAGTATCCGCGTACTGCTGCTGGATGTACCCTCCAGACTTTTCGCCGAGTCATCGTACCGCTGTCGGTGTGATCGATCGCCTAGTACCGATGACCCACCACTTTTATTCTGTACTCCAACCCTCGAGCCCGCAGCCCCCCGGACAGTCCTGTCCGTGCATCTACCTTCAGAGCTACTGTCTGATGGCAAGTAATCCTATAATTCTACTTTCCTAGCTACCGGGGAGTGAGAGTGTGCAACCCTAGTTATACTAGTTACTCTTTTAATTTATTATTCCTATGGTTTACGTTAGCCCAGGACTGCCCCCGGTATACCCCGTGAAGGGCTCTCAAGGGGCACTAGGAACCAAGACGGCGGCATTACGGCCCGAAGTTCCCTTTCGCAAGGCACTTATTATTATTGGTTGATCTCCCTTAGCCCGATCCCCATTTAGTTACTTTAGTGCTAACCCTAGAGTATTAAGACTCTTCCTCTTCTTCCCGGGATGGACGATCTTTCGTCGCACCCGTACCCCCTTATCCTAACCAGTCCCACCCTCTACTTATCCTGACTTCTAATGATGAACTCAATCTTAACTTGCCCTACCAACCATCAATTACCAGAACTCCGTGGCTTTACTATATGCAGACCATCCTAAGCTATATGAGGTACACAAGGGGAGGTACTCCAAATTGTCTTCCAAATCTCCTATGAAATTTACTGGAGGTCTATCATGACTTAATTAGCTTAAATCCAGAAATTTATAATTTTCCTAATTAATCTGATATTTATTTTATTTTTTTCCAAAGATTGGCCATGGGTAATTTTAAACATGAACTACATGATATTCTTAAGTAATGGCCACCCAAAAATTATGATCACTAAATAACAGTAAGGTATCATCAAATACTAATTTGCAGGATTTTACAGAAGGTATTTAGCCTCTAATTAATTTATCCATTATAATCCCATTAATCTTATGTAAAGAAGGAAGTACTGAAATTACTCATCATAAAATTATAGAAAAATTACTGATTAATAGTATGGTGCAGAAAAGATCATTGTGCAAAGAATCATAATTTTACCAGTTTGCTAAGCACCAAAATAGACTTAATCCAATATCCATGATAAATAATACTTAATGAAGCAAGCCTTAGAATTAAGCTTCTAAAAATACCATAAAAATTCACAGAGCTTTAAAATCAAAATAAAGATTCTCAGCCTAAATTTCATCAGTTTCCAGGAACTTTATACCCCATAATAAATTTTCTAAACAAATCATACAATTACTAAATCATTAAAGAAGTACCCAAAATAATGAACATAAAATTCATAGAAAAAATATCCAGAGCTTGTACCATCCCTATAATTCACTCTCCTCAGATCTCATCACTTTTCAATGTGATTTGGTGTCATTTTCTATCTCTATTAGTTTCGCGCCCTTAAACTAGGGTTAGATTTTTAGGTATCCAAACGGTCTCCAAATCTACTAAGATTTCATCCAGAGCACTATATTGGCCCTATGGACCTCTTCACCCAATCTCTGGTCAATCCAAGGTCATTTGACCACATGACCTTCACAAACCTCCAAGATCCATCCTTAGGGATTGGCCTTGGTCCTTAGGGTAAACTTACCCCGATCCACCTCAAACTCCATGAGGGGGGTGCTATAGAATATTACTAGCCAGTGGTAAAAATCTCAGCCTCTGTTGAGGCGATCTCACCACTCAAACTTCAAAAGTGCACTTTTATCCTAAGACCCCTTATTAGGGCAAAACTTAGGATTGATCATTTCTAGTCCAAACCATCTACAAATGAGATGGAAAATTATACAGAACTTTATGGTGACCCCAGGGACCTCTCACCAAAGTTTGGGAGGGTTTGGAAATTATTTGACAATCTAATTAAATTCGGCTAGGATTATTGAATTTTTCTAAAAAAAACTATAGAAAAATATTCTCCAAAAATTCTCATTTTTGGATAGCACCTAGATATGTGAAAGATTAGACCACGCCCCAAATTTCAAGTCATTTGGATGACTGACTTGGAGTGGGGAATTTTTCTAAGGTCAAGGCAGCCCTCTGGATAGACCGCACCAAAAAAGGTGCTGTGGTCTAACCAGGATTCCAAATCGAGTGAAATTAATTTTGAATTAAAGTAGACTTCAAGGGCTACACTTCCTATGTTGATCATTTTTCCTGTAGGAGCCTCTAGGTATTTTTCCCAATTTATTTAACAAGACAGATTTTTCATTCAGAAACTATTTAAAAAAAAATAGAATTTATTCCTCATGCACTGTTCATCTTCTTCAACAGCCCGAACCAGAGGCCTAAAACCTAATATCCTGTAGCTTTTCCAAGCTATATCCCGACCATCCAGCCATCTCCCTGGCCGGCCACCACCACCACCACCTCCGTTGAGGCGAGGGCTATCGTCGGGCGGCGGCACAGCCGCCGGAGAGGCGGTTTCCGGCGAACCCGCCACCATGAAATTTTCGGAAAACCACGAATACGCTCACCCGATCTGGCTCTTTTGAGCCCGATATCTCTCCTAACGATTCCTAAGATCTATCCGCAGAAGAAGAGGGAGGGGAGGACCTTATTCATAGTTTGACGGCGAGACGGACGTTGGACTGTCATGGCGCGGTGATGGCGTCGTCGGAAATTCTTCAACAGCAAGGGGGAAGTCTGAAACGGTTTGAGGGAGTGTAACCTTTTCCTCTTGCTCTTAGGAGTCTTTTATAGATCAGCAAATGGGGAGGGGAAAAGATAAAACGTTGGCGGCCATTAATAATCCCTTAATGACGTTTCGGTTATGGCGTATGGCAGTTGAAACGTTGGAGATGAAGAGGTGTTGCCAGGTGGCGATTTCTTATTTGACCAACATTTCCCTAATTATTTATTAGCTAATTAGGGACTGAAACGGCCCATAAATACTCTTGATTTTCATTCCCATAATCAGAATTTATTTCGACGTCGGTTACCGAAATTTCCAGTCTGGCTGACGTTTCGGCCTTGGTCACGGGCGTGACACATAGGTCACGGGCGTGACAGGCCCGGTTAGCCAGTTCTGGGTTCGACGATCGTTGAATCGAGATCGACGATCGTCGAAGGGTGGTCACCGGCGTGACACCTGGGTCACAGGCGTGACAGGCCCGTGCGGCCAATTCTGGTTCGACGATCGTCGAACTGAAATCGACGATCGTCGAGCGTGTCACGCCCTATGTCACGGGCGTGACATTGTTGGTCACGGGCGTGACATGCCCGTGTGGCCAATTTTGGGTCGAAGACCGTCGATCTGAAATCGACGATCATGGAACATGGTCACGCTCTATGTCACGGGTGTGACATTGGGGGTCACGGGCGTGACAGGGTCAAGGTAATTTCGGCGCTCGACGATCGTCGCGCTGAGATCGACGATCGCCGAAGGGGTCACGCCCTTGGTCACGGGCGTGACTCCTGGGTCACCGGCGTGACAGGGCCGGGTTGAAAATTCTGCGCCCGACGATCGTCTCCCTGAGATCGACGATCGTCGAATGAGTCACGCCCCAGGTCACGGGCGTGACGGGTCGGTCACGGGCGTGACCAACCCGTGACCCGAGATCCTGGTCGATTTATTTCGGTTTTTGGGCTTCCTAGGGTTCCATCACGACCAACCGACTCCTAGGGGCCTAGCCGGAAATGGGATGTTACAAATCCCAATAAACAAAACAAAGATTTCGTCCCCGAAATCAAGGTTAAGCCTACGGGACTCTGATTGGGAAAAGGAAGCTTGTAACATCCCATGAAAGTTGAAAGATCTACATCTCTGCGTTACGTTTGCAGTGTGCAGTTTTGATTCTAAGAACCGTTCGTCCAATTGACTAGGTATATATCCCAATAAACAAAAGATCAGCCCCTATCCTTGAAAATTTCAGTCCTACTGGTTTAAAACAGGAACACAAATTGGTTGTCTAGAGGGGTTGTGAGGTATACATGGCCGAAAAGTTCTGGATACTTCTGTCGCATCAAGTCCTGTGGCTCCCATGTATGCTCCTCCTGTCCATGATTGTTCCTCAGAACCCTGACTAACGGAACCTTCTTCCGCCGCAAGACCCGCACTGTCGTGTCATCGATCTTGATAGGTTCCAAGTTGACTGACCGATTCAACACAATCGTCTTGGGCATCCCGTGCTAACGAACAGCTACTCACCATTCTTATGAAACACCCACAAGAGTTTTCTTTCAGGTCGAGGTGACACTACTACCCCGTCCAGTCTATCCTCGACGCTCCCTTTACCATTGTGCCTGGGTGGGGACGACGAATCCTGTGCATGAAATCTCCAATTATACCTTCGTACTTCCATTATATCTCGGGCAGTGGCTGCAATAGTTTCCCAAAAAAAAAAAAATTCTTTCACCTAGCCTTCAACAACTGAAGGATCTCCCGTGCATCACCAAATCCGTGACACTTTTATTCACTCCAGGGGGTAGATGTTCTGAGATACACCATACTTCCGGTAGTTTAATTTCTCATTTGTGTGTGTAGGCAACAGATCTATAAAATCTCCACACGATGATTGTCCTATTCCTTCGAGTACGCCCGAAATCAATCAATTCAACCTTACGGGTTATATTTAAGGTATCCGTCTTTCAATATATTGTTTGCTCACATCGGGTAGTTTCCTAGAGTCATTGTACTTCCGATGATATAATATAGCGATCTAGTCTTATCTTGCCCGAACAACGTCGAATTCTGTCAAATTCAATCTCACTATTCCTAAATTCGGGCTAAGAAAACCTAAGTCAATCCTATTTGCCCAATAAACAAAAGTTTAGCCCCCAATAAACAAAAGATAAGCCCCTACCTACCTTGGGCTAAGCGTCTTTTATATTACCATGTTATCTCCGTCCCAGTTGGGTGCACAATCCCTAGGGCATCAATCTTCGACTTGGGGTTCCACCCTGAAACTCGTTGATATACTCCATACTTTAAACTCTCTGAGTCACATTTACGACAACTTTATCCGGGTCAAAATGTTCCCAATCTCACATGGGTATCTTCCGAACTTGCATCCCTATCCGACCCTCAGTGTTTGTCTCGGTGGTTGCCTCTAGGTAATTTTGCTACTGGTGTTGAGGGTTAAGACTACTTGTATTTTACCATTCTGCTAATGTATTACTGGTCTCAATTCTCCTTAAGGTAGTCTACCGCTTCGAAAAATCGTTGATTGGGATAGTAGGGGCACCAGAGTTTTACGTCTTAGGTAGTTATTCTTGTGCTAAACTCCTCCTTCATTCTCTTTGGGTATCTCCTTACCTTAACCAAATTCATACCCAAGGTCTATTTTGAACTAGGGAACACTATAAATTGTCATGGTTAGTCACGAGTCCTAGTTGGTTGAGTCTAAATCGTAGACTAGAGAATTATGTGAAATGTTCTCTGCCGCCGGAGGTGTTCCCTGCTGGGGCAGGGTAGGCCACAGGCTACAAAGAAGGATTCCAATTAACGATGAAGTGGACTTTCACATGTGATTTCCCTTATGGGCACACCACTGCTTCCGCTGCTTAGTTTGTCCCCAAACTAAACTCGAGCGGGGGTGACCCAGGGTTAGTGGACTGCTACTTTTCCGATCGAGGTTCCCTCTGATACCACTTGTAAGACCCTTTTTTTTTTCTTTTCAACCACCGGGGTCTTAGCCCAGAATTGCCGCTTTGCGGTGGCACCGACTCACGGGAAGGTTGCCACTACAAAACGCCAATACTGCCGGCCCTTTTCGATCGCAGAATAGTAGCATAATAAAGTCAGAGCAAGTCCACGATACTCACATGTATATAATTAAGTCTCCACGAAGGGAGTGTCCACAATATATCAGAGTACTGAAACTACAGGCTTATGCCTGGTACATGTAATCCTCACTACAAGCCACTCGCGGAAGCAAAGCTAAAACTAAGAGTCACCGTAACTGTCACTGAACTGAGAGCACCCAAGCTGGACTGGCCCATCTCCACCGACTCTGTACTCTGCTGTTGCTGCATCTCTGGGTGCTTCTTCCTTTTCGGCCTGCCGTCGCCGCCTCGCGATCCACGTCTACGTCTACGTCTTCGGCCTCCTAGTTGCTGAGCTGGTGGAGTCCCACCCATCAAGGGGCATTCAACCCGTGTATGTCCCGGCTGGTGACAATGGTAACACGGTCGCGGGGTCGACTCTGTCAGGAACTGCAAAAGCCGTGACCCTTCCAAATGGTACACCTAAAATGTTGTGGTTCGAAAACCGTTAGTCATAAAGACTAAGCCCTATCATCCCCTACCCCTTCCCCCATGGCTCCTAAGTACCGAGCGGAGAGGAAGAGAGGGAAGGACATGAAGGTGGAGATTAAACCAAATAAACAGGTGACAGCGGACCTATGCTAGCAAGTTATAATAGGTGAACAGTTTAAATGTTGTAATAAGAAAAGCAGTTAATAAGTAGCAATTTATATAAAATGGCAGCTAGAGAACAGCAAGTAAACAAGCAAGTAGAAAGTATGTAACCTTAACTTATATGAATGCCCATACAAACTTATAAGTTAAGGGATCTTCTGCAAGGCTCCCATCGTATAAAAAGTCCCATACCAATTTATACGTTGGGGTGTCGGTTGTATGCAAATATGAGTGTGGTGATATGCTATGCCATGATTCATGCAAGTGCAACTCACGCACACTACTCTATGCGCACAGACCTTTAGTTCCCCCTGTTCGGGAGGCTAGCTTCACCCCCAGGAACCTCTGTTGTGGCAAACGGAGACAGTGAGTCGGGCCCCCCACTCCTAGGCGGGTAACCACACTACCAGGCCTAGCCCTTCCGTACGCCCCTAGAAGAACACAACCTAGAGTATCCGCGTACTGCTGCTGGATGTACCCTCCAGACTTTTCGCCGAGTCATCGTACCGCTGTCGGTGTGATCGATCGCCTAGTGCCGATGACCCACCACTTTTATTCTGTACTCCAACCCTCGAGCCCGCGGCCCCCCGGACAGTCCTGTCCGTGCATCTACCTTCAGAGCTACTGTCTGATGGCAAGTAATCCTATAATTCTACTTTCCTAGCTACCGGGGAGTGAGAGTGTGCAACCCTAGTTATACTAGTTACTCTTTTAATTTATTATTCCTATGGTTTACGTTAGCCCAGGACTGCCCCCGGTATACCCCGTGAAGGGCTCTCAAGGGGCACTAGGAACCAAGACGGCGGCATTACGGCCCGAAGTTCCCTTTCGCAAGGCACTTATTATTATTGGTTGATCTCCCTTAGCCCGATCCCCATTTAGTTACTTTAGTGCTAACCCTAGAGTATTAAGACTCTTCCTCTTCTTCCCGGGATGGACGATCTTTCGCCGCTCCCGTACCCCCTTATCCTAACCAGTCCCACCCTCTACTTATCCTGACTTCTAATGATGAACTCAATCTTAACTTGCCCTACCAACCATCAATTACCAGAACTCCGTGGCTTTACTATATGCAGACCATCCTAAGCTATATGAGGTACACAAGGGGAGGTACTCCAAATTGTCTTCCAAATCTCCTATGAAATTTACTGGAGGTCTATCATGACTTAATTAGCTTAAATCCAGAAATTTATAATTTTCCTAATTAATCTGATATTTATTTTATTTTTTTCCAAAGATTGGCCATGGGTAATTTTAAACATGAACTACATGATATTCTTAAGTAATGACCACCCAAAAATTATGATCACTAAATAACAGTAAGGTATCATCAAATACTAATTTGCAGGATTTTACAGAAGGTATTTAGCCTCTAATTAATTTATCCATTATAATCCCATTATTCTTATGTAAAGAAGGAAGTACTGAAATTACTCATCATAAAATTATAGAAAAATTACTGATTAATAGTATGGTGCAGAAAAGATCATTGTGCAAAGAATCATAATTTTACCAGCTTGCTAAGCACCAAAATAGACTTAATCCAATATCCATGATAAATAATACTTAATGAAGCAAGCCTTAGAATTAAGCTTCTAAAAATACCATAAAAATTCACAGAGCTTTAAAATCATAATAAAGATTCTCAGCCTAAATTTCATCAGTTTCCAGGAAGTTTGTACCCCATAATAAATTTTCTAAACAAATCATACAATTACTAAATCATTAAAGAAGTACCCAAAATAATGAACATAAAATTCATAGAAAAAATATCCAGAGCTTGTACCATCCCTATAATTCACTCTCCTCAGATCTCATCACTTTTCAATGTGATTTGGTGTCATTTCCTATCTCTATTAGTTTCGCGCCCTTAAACTAGGGTTAGATTTTTAGGTATCCAAACGGTCTCCAAATCTACTAAGATTTCATCCAGAGCACTATATTGGCCCTATGGACCTCTTCACCCAATCTCGGGTCAATCCAAGGTCATTTGACCACATGACCTTCACAAACCTCCAAGATCCATCCTTAGGGATTGGCCTTGGTCCTTAGGGTAAACTTACCCCGATCCACCTCAAACTCCATGAGGGGGGTGCTATAGAATATTACTAGCCAGTGGTAAAAATCTCAGCCTCTGTTGAGGCGATCTCACCACTCAAACTTCAAAAGTGCACTTTTATCCTAAGACCCCTTATTAGGGCAAAACTTAGGATTGATCATTTCTAGTCCAAACCATCTACAAATGAGATGGAAAATTATACAGAACTTTATGGTGACCCCAGGGACCTCTCACCAAAGTTTGGGAGGGTTTGGAAATTATTTGACTATCTAATTAAATTCGGCTAGGATTATTGAATTTTTCTAAAAAAACTATAGAAAAATATTCTCCAAAAATTCTCATTTTTGGATAGCACCTAGATATGTGAAAGATTAGACCACGCCCCAAATTTCAAGTCATTTGGATGACTGACTTGGAGTGGGGAATTTTTCTAAGGTCAAGGCTGTAACATCCCATTTCCGGCTAGGCCCCTAGGAGTCGGTTGGTCGTGATGGAACTCTAGGAAGCCCAAAAACCGAAATAAATCGACCAGGATTTCGGGTCACGGGTGGGTCACGCCCGTGACCGACCCGTCACGCCCGTGACCTGGGGCGTGACTCATTCGACGATCGCCGATCTCAGGGAGACGATCGTCGGGTGCAGGAAGTTCAACCCGTCCCTGTCACGCCCGTGTCCCAGGTGTCACGCCCGTGACCAAGGGCGTGACCCCTTCGGCGATCGTCGAGCTCAGCGCGACGATCGCCGAGCGCGGAAATTACCTTGACCCTGTCACGCCCGTGACCCCCAATGTCACGCCCGTGACATAGGGCGTGACCATGTTCGACGATCGTCGATTTCAGCTCGACGTTCGTCGACCCAAAATTGGCCTCACGGGCATGTCACGCCCGTGACCAACTATGACACGCCCGTGACATAGGGCGTGACACGCTCGACGATCGTCGATTTCAGTTCGACGTCGTCGAACCAGAATTAGTCACCAGGCATGTCACGCCCGTGACCAGCAAGGTCACGCCCGTGACTTAGGGCGCGACACGCTCGACGATCGTCGATCTCAGTTCGACGATCGTCGAACCCAGAACTGGTTATCCGGGCCTGTCACGCCCGTGACCTATGTGTCACGCCCGTGACCAAGGCCGAAATGTCAGCCAGACTGGAAATTTCGGTAACCGACGTTGTAATCAATTCGGATTATGGGAAGTTACACCATGAGTATTTATGGGCCGTTCCAGTCCCTAATTAGTTAATAAAATAAGGAAATGGGGTCCAATAGGAAATCGCCACCTGGCGAACACCTCTTCATCTCCAACGTTTCAGATGACTTTGCCATAACCGAAACGTTATTAACAGGAATATTAATCGCCATGAATGTTTCAACCTTTCCCCTCCCTCATTTCTTCCCTTTAAAAGGGCTCCCTAGACTCAGAGATGGAGTTTCCACCCCTACCCGACAGATTGATGACTTGTACCTTGCTGTAGGAGAAGTTCAGCAACGCCACCACCGCGCCATGACAGTCCAACGTTCGTCTCGCCGTCAAACCATGAATAAGGTCCTCCTCTACTCTTTCTTCTATGGATAGATCTTAGAAATCATTAGGAGAGATATCGGGCTCAAAAGAGCCGGATCGGGTGAGCGTTTCCATGCTTTTCCGAAATTTGCATGGTGGCGGGTTCGCCGGAAACCGCCTCTCCGGCGGTCGTGCCGCCGCCCGACGTTAGCCCTCACCTCAACAGAGGTGTTGGTGGTGGTGGCCGGCCAGGGAGATGGCTGGATGGCCGGGAAATAGCTTGGGAAAAGCTACAGGAAAATTAGGTTTTCAGTCTCTGGTTCGGGCTGTAGAAGAAGATGAACAGTGCCTTTAATTAGATTTTATTTGTAAAATCAATTTCTGAATGAGATTTCTGTCATGTTAAATAATTTGGGAAAAAAATACTTAGAGGCTCCTACAGGAAACGTGGTCAACATAGAAACTGTAGCCCTTGAAGTCTAGTTTTATTCAAAATTAATTTCATTCAATTTGGATTCCTGGTTAGACCACAGCACCCTTTTTGGTGAGGTCTATCCAGAGGGCTGCCTTGACCTTAGAAAAATTCCCCATTCCAATCCAGTCGTCCAAACGACTTGAAATTTGGGATGTGATCTAATCTTACATATATCTAGGTGCTATCCAAAAATGAGAATTTTTGGAGAATATTTTTCTATAGTTTTTAGAAAAATTCAATAATCCTAGCCGAATTTAATTAGGTGGTTAAATAATTTCCAAACCCTCCCAAATTTTGATGAGTGGTCCCTGGGTTCACCATAAGGTTCTGTATAATTTTTCATCTCATTTGGAGATGGTTTGGTTTAGAATTGATCAACCCTAAGTTTTGCCCTAATAAAGGGTCTTAGGTTAAAAGTGCACTTTTGAAGTTTGAGTGGTGAGATCACCTCAACAGAGGCTGAGATTTTTACCACTGGCTAGTAATGTTCTCTAGCACCCCCTCTTGGAGTTTGAGGTGGATCGGGGTAAGTTTACCCTAAGGACCAAGGCCAAACCCTAAGGATGGGTCTTGGTGGATTGTGAAGGTCATGTGGTCAAATGACCTTGGATTGACCCGAATTTGGGTGAAGAGGACCATAGGGCCAATATAGTGCTCTGGATGAAATTTTAGTATATTTGGAGACCGTTGGGATACCTAAAAATCTAACCCTAGTTTAGGGCGCAAAATTTATAGAGATAGGAAATGACACTAAAACACATTAAAAAGTGTTGAGATTTGGGTAGACTGAGTTATAGAGATGGTACAAGCCCTGGATATTTTTCTATGAATTTTAAGATCTTTAATTCGGATACTTCATTAACGATGTAGTAGCTTGTTTGATTTGCTTAGAAAATTTATTATGGACTATATACTTCTTGGAAATTGATGAAATTTAAGCAGAGAACGTTTATTATGATTTTAAATCTCTGTGAATTTTTATGGGATTTTTGGAAGATTAATTCTAAGGCTTTCTTCATTAGGTATGTTTTACCTTAATTATTTGATTAAATCTTTAGAGGTGTTTAGCAAGCTAGTAAAATTATGATTCTCTGCAAAAAGATCTTTTATATATCATACTACTGATTAGTAATTTTTCTATAATTTTCCTTCGAGTAATTTCAGTACTTCCTTCATTACGTCGAATTAACGTGATTATATTGGATAAATTATTTAGAGGCTAAATACTTCCTGTAAAATTCTGGAAATTTGTATTTGAGATTACCTTGCTGTTATTTGATGATCATGATTTTTGAGTAGCCATTTCTTAGGAGGATCATGTAGTTCATGTTTAAAATGACCCATGGCCCGTTCTTTGGAAAAATCAAATAATTATCGGATTAATTAGGAAAATTATAAGTTTCTGGATTTAGACAAATTATGATATGGTAGACCTCCAGTAAATATTATATGAGAATTGGAAGATAATTTGGTGTACCTCCACTTGTGTACCTCATATAGCTTAGGATGGTCTGCACATAGTAAGCCATGGAATTTTGGTAGTTGATGGTTGGTAGGGCAAATTAAGATTGAGTTCATCATTGGAGGTCAGGATAGGTGGAGTGTGAGACTGGTTAGGATAAGGGAATACGGGAACGACGAAAGATCGTCCCTCCCGGGAAGAAGAGGAAGAGTCTTAATACTCTAGGGTTAGAACTAAAGTAACTAAAAGAGGATCGGGTTAAGGGAGATCAACCAATAATAATAAGTGCCTTGCGAAAGGGAACTTCGGGCCATAATGCCGCCGTCTTGGTTCCTAGTGCCCCTTGAGAGCCCTTCACGGGGTATACCGGGGGCAGTCCTGGGCTAACGTAAACCATAGGAGTAATAAATCAAAAGAGCAACTAGTATAACTAGGATTGCACACACTCACTCCCCGGTAGTTAGGAAAGTAGAATTATAGGATTACTTGCCATCAGACAGTAGCTCTGAAGGTAGATGCACGGACAGTACTGTCCGGGGGCCGCGGGCTCGAGGGTTGGAGTACGGAGAAAGGTGGTGGGTCATCGGTACTAGGCGATCGATCACACCGACAGTGGTACGATGACTCGGAGAAAAGTCTGGAGGGTACATCCAGCAGCAGTACGCGGATACTCTAGGTTGTGTTCTTCTAGGGGCGTACGGAAGGGCTAGGCCTGGTAGTGTGGTTACCCGCCTAGGAGTGGGGGGCCCGACCCACTGTCTCCGTTTGCCACTACGGAGGTTCCTGGGGGTGAAGCTAGCCTCCCGAACAGGGGGAACTAAAGGTCTGTGCGCATAGAGTCGTGTGCGTGGGTTGCATCTGCATAAATCATGGCATAGCATATCACTACATTCATCTTTGCATACAACCGACACCCCAACGTATAAATCGGTATGGGACTTTTTATACGATGGGAGCCTTGCAGAAGACCCCTTAACTTATAAGTTTGTATGGGCATTCATATAAGTTAAGGTTTCATACTTATTTACTTGTTTGTTTACTTACTGTTCTCTAGCTGCATTCATATATAAATTGCTACTTAATAATTGCTCTACCTATTACAACATTTATACTCTTTACCTGTTATAACTTGCTAGCATAGGTCCGCTGTCACCTGATTATTTGATTTAATCTCTACCTTCATGTCCTTCCCTTTCTTCCTCTCCGCTCGGTACCTAGGAGCCATGGGGGAAGGGGTAGGGGATGATAGGGCTTAGTCTTTATGACTAACGGTTTTCGAACCACAACATTCTAGGTGTTCCATGTGGAAGGGTCCCGGTTGTTGCAGTTTCTGACAGAGTTGACCCCGCGACCGTGTTACCATTGCCACCAGCCGGGACATACACGGGTCAATTGCCCCTTGATGGGTGGGAGCCCACCAGCTCAGCAGCCAGGAGGTCGAAGACGTAGACGCAGACGTGGATCGCGAGGCGACGACTGCAGGCCGAAAAGGAAGAAGCACCCAGAGATGCAGTACCAGCAGAGTACAGAGTCGGTGGAGTTGGGCCAGTCCAGCTTGGGTGCTCTCGGCTCAGTGACAGTTACGGTGACGCTTAGTTTTAGTTTTGCTTCCGCGAGTGACTTGTAGTGAGGATATGATGTACCGGGCTTAAGCCCGTATTTGCAGTACTCTGATATATTATGGACTCTCCCTTCGTGGAGATTTATTTATATACATGTGGTTACGTGGACTTGCTTTTACTTTATTATGCTACTATTGTGCGATCGAAAAGGGCCGGCAGAATTGGCATTTTGTAGTGGCGACCTTCCTGTGAGTCGGTGCCACCGCAAAGCGGCAGTTCTGGGCTAAGACCCCGGTGTTTGAAAAAGAAAAAAAAAGGGGGTCTTACAAGTGGTATCAGAGGAAACCTCGATCGGAAAAGTAGCAGTCCACTAACCCTGGGTCACCCCCGCTCGAGTTTAGTTTGGGGACAAACTAAGCAGCGGAAGCAGTGGTGTGCCCATAAGGGAAATCACATGTGAAAGTCCACTTCATCGTTAATTAGAATCCTTCTTTGTAGCCTGTGGCCTACCCTGCCCCCAGCAGGGAACACCTCCGGTGGCAAAGAACCTTTCACATAATTCTCTAGTCTACGATTTAGACTCAACCAACTAGGACTCGTGACTAACCATGACAATTTATAGTGTTCCCTAGTCCAAAATAGACCTTGGGTATGAATTTGGTTAAGGTAAGGAGATACCCAAAAAGAATGAAGGAGGAATTTAGCACGAGAATGACTACCTAAGACGTAAAACTCTGGTGTCCCTACTATCCCAATCAACGATTATTCGAAGCGGTAGGCTACCTTAAGGAGAATTGAGGCCAATGATCTATTAACAGAAGGGTAGAAGAAAAGCAGTTTTATCCCGCATACCTGTGACAAGAATTACTTGGGGGCAACCACCGAGACAAACACTGAGGGTCGGATAGGAATGCAAGTTCGGAAGAGATCCATGTGAGATTGGGAACATTTTGACCTGGATAAAGTTGTCGAAAATGTGACTCAGAGAGTTTAAGGTATGGAGTATATGAACGAGTTTCAGGGTGGAACCCCAAGTCGAAGATTGATGCCCTAGAAATTGTGCACCCAGCTAGGATAGAGGTAACAGGGTGATATCCAGGATACTTAGCCCAAGGTAGGTAGGGGCTTATCTTTTGTTTATTGGGGGCTAAACTTTTGTTTATTGGGCAAATAGGATTGACTTAGGTTTTCTTAGCCCGAATTTAGGAATAGTGAGATTGAGTTTGACATAATTCGACGTTGTTCGGGCAAAGATAAGACTAGATCGCTATGTTCTTTCATCGGAAGTACGATGACTCTAGAAAACTACACGATGTGAGCAAATAATATATTGAAAGACGGATACCTTAAATATAACCCGTAAGGATGAATTGATTGATTTCGGGCGTACTCGAAGGAATAGGACAATCATCGTGTGGAGATTTTATAGAACTGTTGCCTACACACACAAATGAGAAATTAAATTACCGGAAGTGTGGTGTATCTCAGAACGTCTACCCCCTGGAGCGAATAAAAGTGTCATGGATTTTGTGATGCATGGTAAGGTCCTTCGGTTGTTGAAGGCTAAGTGAAAGAATTTTTGGGAAACTATTACAGCCACAGCTTGAGATATAATGGAAGTACGAAGGTATAATTGGAGATTTCATGCACCGGATTCGTCGTCCCCACCCCAGGCACAATATTAAAGGGAGCGTCAAGGATAGACTGGACGAGGTAGTTGGCGTCACCTCGACCCGAAAGAAAACTCTTGAGAATGTTTCATAAGAATGGTGAGTAGCTGTTCGTTAGCACGAGGTGCCCAAGACGATTGGGTTGAATCGGTCAGTCAACTTGTAGCCTATCAAGATCGATGACACGACAATGCAGGTCTTGCGATGGAAGAAGGTTCCGTTAGTCAGGATTCTGTGGAACAATCAAGGATAGGAGGAGCATACATGGGAGCCACAGGACTTGATGCGACAGAAGTATCCAGAACTTTTCAGTCATGTATACCTCACAACCACTCTGGACAACCAATCTGTGTTCCTGTTTTAAACCAGTAGGACTGAAATTTTCGAGGATAGGGGCTGATCTTTTGTTTATTGGGATATATACCTTGACAATTGGACGAACGATTCTTAGAATCAAAACTGCACACTGCAAACGTAACGCAGAGATATAGACCTTTCAACTCTCATGGGATGTTACAAGTTTCCCCTCCCGATTGGAGCCCCGTAGACTTAACCTGGATTTCGGGGACGAAATCTTTGTTTTGTTTATTGGGATTTGTAACATCCCATTTCCGGCTAGGCCCCTAGGAGTCGGTTGGTCGTGATGGAACTCTAGGAAGCCCAAAAACCGAAATAAATCGACCAGGATTTCGGGTCACGGGTGGGTCACGCCCGTGACCGACCCGTCACGCCCGTGACCTGGGGCGTGACTCATTCGACGATCGCCGATCTCAGGGAGACGATCGTCGGGTGCAGGAAGTTCAACCCGTCCCTGTCACGCCCGTGTCCCAGGTGTCACGCCCGTGACCAAGGGCGTGACCCCTTCGGCGATCGTCGAGCTCAGCGCGACGATCGCCGAGCGCGGAAATTACCTTGACCCTGTCACGCCCGTGACCCCCAATGTCACGCCCGTGACATAGGGCGTGACCATGTTCGACGATCGTCGATTTCAGCTCGACGTTCGTCGACCCAAAATTGGCCTCACGGGCATGTCACGCCCGTGACCAACTATGACACGCCCGTGACATAGGGCGTGACACGCTCGACGATCGTCGATTTCAGTTCGACGTCGTCGAACCAGAATTAGTCACCAGGCATGTCACGCCCGTGACCAGCAAGGTCACGCCCGTGACTTAGGGCGCGACACGCTCGACGATCGTCGATCTCAGTTCGACGATCGTCGAACCCAGAACTGGTTATCCGGGCCTGTCACGCCCGTGACCTATGTGTCACGCCCGTGACCAAGGCCGAAATGTCAGCCAGACTGGAAATTTCGGTAACCGACGTTGTAATCAATTCGGATTATGGGAAGTTACACCATGAGTATTTATGGGCCGTTCCAGTCCCTAATTAGTTAATAAAATAAGGAAATGGGGTCCAATAGGAAATCGCCACCTGGCGAACACCTCTTCATCTCCAACGTTTCAGATGACTTTGCCATAACCGAAACGTTATTAACAGGAATATTAATCGCCATGAATGTTTCAACCTTTCCCCTCCCTCATTTCTTCCCTTTAAAAGGGCTCCCTAGACTCAGAGATGGAGTTTCCACCCCTACCCGACAGATTGATGACTTGTACCTTGCTGTAGGAGAAGTTCAGCAACGCCACCACCGCGCCATGACAGTCCAACGTTCGTCTCGCCGTCAAACCATGAATAAGGTCCTCCTCTACTCTTTCTTCTATGGATAGATCTTAGAAATCATTAGGAGAGATATCGGGCTCAAAAGAGCCGGATCGGGTGAGCGTTTCCATGCTTTTCCGAAATTTGCTTGGTGGCGGGTTCGCCGGAAACCGCCTCTCCGGCGGTCGTGCCGCCGCCCGACGTTAGCCCTCACCTCAACAGAGGTGTTGGTGGTGGTGGCCGGCCAGGGAGATGGCTGGATGGCCGGGAAATAGCTTGGGAAAAGCTACAGGAAAATTAGGTTTTCAGTCTCTGGTTCGGGCTGTAGAAGAAGATGAACAGTGCCTTTAATTAGATTTTATTTGTAAAATCAATTTCTGAATGAGATTTCTGTCATGTTAAATAATTTGGGAAAAAAATACTTAGAGGCTCCTACAGGAAACGTGGTCAACATAGAAACTGTAGCCCTTGAAGTCTAATTTTATTCAAAATTAATTTCATTCAATTTGGATTCCTGGTTAGACCACAGCACCCTTTTTGGTGAGGTCTATCCAGAGGGCTGCCTTGACCTTAGAAAAATTCCCCATTCCAATCCAGTCGTCCAAACGACTTGAAATTTGGGATGTGATCTAATCTTACATATATCTAGGTGCTATCCAAAAATGAGAATTTTTGGAGAATATTTTTCTATAGTTTTTAGAAAAATTCAATAATCCTAGCCGAATTTAATTAGGTGGTTAAATAATTTCCAAACCCTCCCAAATTTTGGTGAGTGGTCCCTGGGTTCACCATAAGGTTCTGTATAATTTTTCATCTCATTTGGAGATGGTTTGGTTTAGAATTGATCAACCCTAAGTTTTGCCCTAATAAAGGGTCTTAGGTTAAAAGTGCACTTTTGAAGTTTGAGTGGTGAGATCACCTCAACAGAGGCTGAGATTTTTACCACTGGCTAGTAATGTTCTCTAGCACCCCCTCTTGGAGTTTGAGGTGGATCGGGGTAAGTTTACCCTAAGGACCAAGGCCAAACCCTAAGGATGTGTCTTGGTGGATTGTGAAGGTCATGTGGTCAAATGACCTTGGATTGACCCGAATTTGGGTGAAGAGGACCATAGGGCCAATATAGTGCTCTGGATGAAATTTTAGTATATTTGGAGACCGTTGGGATACCTAAAAATCTAACCCTAGTTTAGGGCGCAAAATTTATAGAGATAGGAAATGACACTAAAACACATTAAAAAGTGTTGAGATTTGGGTAGACTGAGTTATAGAGATGGTACAAGCCCTGGATATTTTTCTATGAATTTTAAGATCTTTAATTCGGATACTTCATTAACGATGTAGTAGCTTGTATGATTTGCTTAGAAAATTTATTATGGACTATATACTTCTTGGAAATTGATGAAATTTAAGCAGAGAACGTTTATTATGATTTTAAATCTCTGTGAATTTTTATGGGATTTTTGGAAGATTAATTCTAAGGCTTTCTTCATTAGGTATGTTTTACCTTAATTATTTGATTAAATCTTTAGAGGTGTTTAGCAAGCTAGTAAAATTATGATTCTCTGCAAAAAGATCTTTTATATATCATACTACTGATTAGTAATTTTTCTATAATTTTCCTTCGAGTAATTTCAGTACTTCCTTCATTACGTCGAATTAACGTGATTATATTGGATAAATTATTTAGAGGCTAAATACTTCCTGTAAAATTCTGGAAATTTGTATTTGAGATTACCTTGCTGTTATTTGATGATCATGATTTTTGAGTAGCCATTTCTTAGGAGGATCATGTAGTTCATGTTTAAAATGACCCATGGCCCGTTCTTTGGAAAAATCAAATAATTATCGGATTAATTAGGAAAATTATAAGTTTCTGGATTTAGACAAATTATGATATGGTAGACCTCCAGTAAATATTATATGAGAATTGGAAGATAATTTGGTGTACCTCCACTTGTGTACCTCATATAGCTTAGGATGGTCTGCACATAGTAAGCCATGGAATTTTGGTAGTTGATGGTTGGTAGGGCAAATTAAGATTGAGTTCATCATTGGAGGTCAGGATAGGTGGAGTGTGAGACTGGTTAGGATAAGGGAATACGGGAACGACGAAAGATCGTCCCTCCCGGGAAGAAGAGGAAGAGTCTTAATACTCTAGGGTTAGAACTAAAGTAACTAAAAGAGGATCGGGTTAAGGGAGATCAACCAATAATAATAAGTGCCTTGTGAAAGGGAACTTCGGGCCATAATGCCGCCGTCTTGGTTCCTAGTGCCCCTTGAGAGCCCTTCACGGGGTATACCGGGGGCAGTCCTGGGCTAACGTAAACCATAGGAGTAATAAATCAAAAGAGCAACTAGTATAACTAGGATTGCACACACTCACTCCCCGGTAGTTAGGAAAGTAGAATTATAGGATTACTTGCCATCAGACAGTAGCTCTGAAGGTAGATGCACGGACAGTACTGTCCGGGGGGCCGCGGGCTCGAGGGTTGGAGTACGGAGAAAGGTGGTGGGTCATCGGTACTAGGCGATCGATCACACCGACAGCGGTACGATGACTCGGAGAAAAGTCTGGAGGGTACATCCAGCAGCAGTACGCGGATACTCTAGGTTGTGTTCTTCTAGGGGCGTACGGAAGGGCTAGGCCTGGTAGTGTGGTTACCCGCCTAGGAGTGGGGGGCCCGACCCACTGTCTCCGTTTGCCACTACGGAGGTTCCTGGGGGTGAAGCTAGCCTCCCGAACAGGGGGAACTAAAGGTCTGTGCGCATAGAGTCGTGTGCGTGGGTTGCATCTGCATAAATCATGGCATAGCATATCACTACATTCATCTTTGCATACAACCGACACCCCAACGTATAAATCGGTATGGGACTTTTTATACGATGGGAGCCTTGCAGAAGACCCCTTAACTTATAAGTTTGTATGGGCATTCATATAAGTTAAGGTTTCATACTTATTTACTTGTTTGTTTACTTACTGTTCTCTAGCTGCATTCATATATAAATTGCTACTTAATAATTGCTCTACCTATTACAACATTTATACTCTTTACCTGTTATAACTTGCTAGCATAGGTCCGCTGTCACCTGATTATTTGATTTAATCTCTACCTTCATGTCCTTCCCTTTCTTCCTCTCCGCTCGGTACCTAGGAGACATGGGGGAAGGGGTAGGGGATGATAGGGCTTAGTCTTTATGACTAACGGTTTTCGAACCACAACATTCTAGGTGTTCCATGTGGAAGGGTCCCGGTTGTTGCAGTTTCTGACAGAGTTGACCCCGCGACCGTGTTACCATTGCCACCAGCCGGGACATACACGGGTCAATTGCCCCTTGATGGGTGGGAGCCCACCAGCTCAGCAGCCAGGAGGTCGAAGACATAGACGCAGACGTGGATCGCGAGGCGACGACTGCAGGCCGAAAAGGAAGAAGCACCCAGAGATGCAGTACCAGCAGAGTACAGAGTCGGTGGAGTTGGGCCAGTCCAGCTTGGGTGCTCTCGGCTCAGTGACAGTTACGGTGACGCTTAGTTTTAGTTTTGCTTCCGCGAGTGACTTGTAGTGAGGATATGATGTACCTGGCTTAAGCCCGTATTTGCAGTACTCTGATATATTGTGGACTCTCCCTTCGTGGAGATTTATTTATATACATGTGGTTACGTGGACTTGCTTTTACTTTATTATGCTACTATTGTGCGATCGAAAAGGGCCGGCAGAATTGGCGTTTTGTAGTGGCGACCTTCCTGTGAGTCGGTGCCACCGCAAAGCGGCAGTTCTGGGCTAAGACCCCGGTGTTTGAAAAAGAAAAAAAAAGGGGGTCTTACAAAGGCAGCCCTCTGGATAGACCTCACCAAAAAGGGTGCTGTGGTCTAACCAGGATTCCAAATCGAGTGAAATTAATTTTGAATTAAAGTAGACTTCAAGGGCTACACTTCCTATGTTGATCATTTTTCCTGTAGGAGCCTCTAGGTTTTTTTCCCAATTTATTTAACAAGATAGATTTTTCATTCAGAAACTATTTAAAAAAAATAGAATTTATTCCTCATGCACTGTTCATCTTCTTTAACAGCCCGAACCAGAGGCCTAAAACCTAATATCCTGTAGCTTTTCCAAGCTATATCCCGACCATCCAGCCATCTCCCTGGCCGGCCACCACCACCACCACCTCCGTTGAGGCGAGGGCTATCGTCGGGCGGCGGCACAGCCGCCGGAGAGGCGGTTTCCGGCGAACCCGCCACCATGAAATTTTTGGAAAACCACGAATACGCTCACCCGATCTGGCTCTTTTGAGCCCGATATCTCTCCTAACGATTCCTAAGATCTATCCGCAGAAGAAGAGGGAGGGGAGGACCTTATTCATAGTTTGACGGCGAGACGGACGTTGGACTGTCATGGCGCGGTGATGGCGTCGTCGGAAATTCTTTAACAGCAAGGGGGAAGTCTGAAACGGTTTGAGGGAGTGTAACCTTTTCCTCTTGCTCTTAGGAGTCTTTTATAGATCAGCAAATGGGGAGGGGAAAAGATAAAACGTTGGCGGCCATTAATAATCCCTTAATGACGTTTCGGTTATGGCGTATGGCAGTTGAAACGTTGGAGATGAAGAGGTGTTGCCAGGTGGCGATTTCTTATTTGACCAACATTTCCCTAATTATTTATTAGCTAATTAGGGACTGAAACGGCCCATAAATACTCTTGATTTTCATTCCCATAATCAGAATTTATTTCGACGTCGGTTACCGAAATTTCCAGTCTGGCTGACGTTTCGGCCTTGGTCACGGGCGTGACACATAGGTCACGGGCGAGACAGGCCCGGTTAGCCAGTTCTGGGTTCGACTATCGTCGAATCGAGATCCACGATCGTCGAAGGGTGGTCACGGGTGTGACACCTGGGTCACGGGCGTGACAGGCCCGTGCGGCCAATTCTGGTTCGACCGTGTCACGCCCTATGTCACGGGCGTGACATTGTTGGTCACGGGCGTGACATGCCCGTGTGGCCAATTTTGGGTCGAAGACCGTCGATCTGAAATCGACGATCATGGAACATGGTCACGCTCTATGTCACGGGTGTGACATTGGGGGTCACGGGCGTGACAGGGTCAAGGTAATTTCGGCGCTCGGCGATCGTCGCGCTGAGATCGACGATCGCCGAAGGGGTCACGCCCTTGGTCACGGGCGTGACTCCTGGGTCACGGGCGTGACAGGGCCGGGTTGAAAATTCTGCGCCCGACGATCGTCTCCCTGAGATCGACGATCGTCGAATGAGTCACGCCCCAGGTCACGGGCGTGACGGGTCGGTCACGGGCGTGACCAACCCGTGACCCGAGATCCTGGTCGATTTATTTCGGTTTTTGGGCTTCCTAGGGTTCCATCACGACCAACCGACTCCTAGGGGCCTAGCCAGAAATGGGATGTTACAATAGCTACGACATTGGTAATGAAAGTCTTTAATTTCAAGGATAGCTAAATCACCTAGAGGGGGGGGGGGAGGGGGTGAATAGGTTTATTAGTCTCTTGTGGCTATCTTTACTTTTCTTTCTTTAAGTGCTTTGTGAGTTAGTAGTTTTCTGCTTTCAAGAAACGCACAACCTACAATAAAGAAACAACATAAGGAGCACACACAGAATTTATAGTGGTTCTCCAGATTATGGGTACGTCCACTTTCCGTCCCACCTTTCTAACAGCTTGTTAGACAAGGCAATTCTCTAATCTCGGCTCCTAAGAGCTTAAAACACGATCCCGCAGGACCACTCAGCCTCCTCCAACTCTTAGAACTCAGGCACAAGGCCCTACAACTCAGTGATTCAAAGATCACCTATCTCAAGCAAAAAGGCCTGACAACTCAGGCTGGGAGAACAGCCCTACCTCAGAGAGAATGACTCTCCTACAGCTCAGGCATAAGGCCCTACCTAAGATCCAAATACAAATGCTACACTCAGACCTAAAGGTCCTACACTCAGAGAGTATGACTCTCCTACCTCAGGCTGAAAAGATCTACCTCGGATCCAAACTGGATCCTACCTCAGGCTAAAGCCCTACCTTTGATCTGCAGCTAGATCTAACAATCAGATCCTAGAAGGATCCTACAGGGAGAAAGCTTGGTTGGTATGGTTGATTTGACATCAGAGAGATTTCTCTATGCCTGCCTCCTGAGCTGAGTTTACCTCAGTGAAAAAATGAGTGAAAAAAGGACAAGAGGTAAATAAACCGCAAATTTTATTGCTCCAAAAAGGTAAGTAATACATAGGTACGCCCCCTTATTTATAGAAAACGGGAGAGGTGAGAGAATACAATACATGATATGGGACTAAATATATGTCGCGCGGACTGAGCGGTTTGACATGCACAAACCGCTCACTACACACAACATAACATTACGTCCTTCGGATACAAGAGAAGGCCACAATTATCTATACAAGACCGCCGGACAAGCCATTAAGCCACACCTGCGGATAACCAACATACCGCAGTGCGACTAACCACTAGGTTGAAGCTGCTTCAAGCCACTAGACCGCATACTGCGAGTTGCCACCATATTGTAGAGAAGATAACCATTATACCACTGCTGCGACTTCAATCAGACCACCATGACTTCACAAGATCACTGCAGCTAACACCCTAATCGTAGCTACGAACTCCTGCCAGACCTTATGCAACCAAACTCTAGACATCCAATGCGGCTTCATACAGGTAGCTGCGGCTACACCAGACTGCTGTGATTTACATCTAAACCACTGTAGCACCCAGTGGTAAGAACACTGCGGCTTCCACTGAACAAACATCCCAACAGCTCGCTGAGATAAACTGATAAAAGATCGGCAGGACAGACCGCGGTGGCTTGTTCGGCTAACCTCCCGAACTGAGTTCCAACACTCCCCCTCAAGCTAGAGCATATATGTCAACCATGCCCAGCTTGCCACCAACCTCTGTGAACGAAGAAACCGGTTTCGTGAAGAAATCCACCAGCTCTTTATCAGAAGTAATGAATGGAGTGCATATCTGATTCTTTAGAATCTCTTCTCTAATAAAGTGGCAATCAACCTCAATATGCTTCGTTCTCTCATGAAAGACTGGATTCTTCAAAATGTATATAGCTGCTTTATTGTCACAGAACATTGGTAGGGGGTGATCAAAAAACTCTCCTAGATCTAGTAAGAGAGTTCGAAGCCACTTCAGCTCACAAGTAGTCAGATCCATGCTTCTATACTCTTCTTCTGCACTCGATATGGCAACTACAACCTGCTTCTTGATCTTCCAACTGACTAGATTTCCTCCAACAAATGTGCAAAAACCAGATGTTGACTTCCCGTCGCCCTTATCATCTGCATAGCTTGCGTCAGAATAAGCCTCTACTTTTAAATGTCCCCTTTTCAGGAACAGGATCCCTTTCCCTTATGCACCTTTCATATACTCGAGAATCTTTAGAGCTGACTGCATATGACACTCCCTGGGAGCTTACATAAACTGACTTACTTTCCTAATCGCATAGTAGATGTTTGGTCTTGTAACAGTAAGATAGATGAGTTTACCAACAAGAAGTCTGTACCTGGTGATATCTTCAATGAGAGGAGAAGACTCAATCAAGCATTTGTCATCTCCAATAGCCATATGGGACCGAGTAGGCTTAGCTCCAAGAAGACCTGTCTCTTGTAAAAGATCCAAAGCATACTTCCTCTGTGAAAGAATGATAGATCCAGGTTTTCGTGATATCTCAATCCCCAAAAAATACTTAGGAGTCCCCATATCCTTCGTAACAAAATGTCGGAGCAGATGCTGCTTTGTCATATCAATGCCTTTCCTATCATCCCCAGTAAGAAGGATATCATCCACATACACCGCTAGAATTACCAGTCCAAAAGAGGTTTTCCGAATAAACAAAGAGTGATTTGCAACACTTCAAAAAAACCTAGCAACAGAAATAACCTCGTTAAACTTTTCAAACCAGGCTCTCAGACTCTGTTTAAGACCATAGATGGCTTTCTTCA
This sequence comes from Platanthera zijinensis, assembly GCA_039513925.1. Taxonomy (NCBI): domain Eukaryota; kingdom Viridiplantae; phylum Streptophyta; class Magnoliopsida; order Asparagales; family Orchidaceae; genus Platanthera; species Platanthera zijinensis. The sequence continues at coordinate 61,555,653 of CM077081.1, read as the reverse complement.
ACTTACACACCTGAGAATCCCCCTGAGCAACATACCCAGGAGGTTGCTCTATATAAACTATCTCGATCAAATCCCCATAAAGAAAGGCATTCTTGACATCTAACTAAGACATTTCTCAATCTCTATTCACAGCCACAGAAAAGATAACACAGATCATAGTAATCTGAGCAATAGGAGAGAATGTATCAAAAAAATCCATACCATAAATTTGCATAAATCCTTTGGCCACAAGACATGCTTTGTAACGATCAACTGTACCATCAGGAAGATACTTGATAACAAAGATCCAACGACAGCTAACCACATCAGCACCAGGAGGAGTAGGAACAAGAGACCAAGTACCCCTTTCAGTTAGAGTTTCATCTCCTCATCCATAGCAGCTTTCCAATGTGGAATAATCAGAGCATCACAATAAGAAGCATGAAGAACATTGTCCGAGAGGGCAAAAGAAAAACTATAGGCCCGAGAAGAAAATCTGGTGTAAGATTATACACTAGCAAGAGGATGCTGAGTGTACAAATGAACACCTTTTCTGAGAGCAATCGGATGATCAAGATCAGTCTTCTCTACTTGCTGAGGTCCATCCGAAGGAGTGGGAGGCAAACTAGGAACCATAGGCAGCAGCTCAACAAAGGAATCAGGTAGAGCAGGAGAGTCAAAAGTAGAAGAAAAAATAGTAGGCTCAGGACAAGGTGTAGAAATAAGAGGAGAAGGAACTGAATCATCAAAAGAAGGAAGAATAGAGGAAGGGGAAAAATGGAACATTCTCAAAGAAAGTGACATTGGCAGAAACATACTGCCGGTGGAGAAACATCTGAGTTGGATAATAGCTCAGAAAGATACATTTAATCGAGCGTGGTGATAGTTTGTCGCGACCAGAAGAAGGAGAATGAATAAATGAAGTGCACCCAAAAACACGAGGAGATAAAGGCAAAGGGTTTGCATCAGGATGCATGATAGAAAAGGGAGTCGTCTTATCGATAACAGAGGACGAAACACGATTAATAAGAAAATAAGAGAGAAGAAACACATGCCCCCAATAAGACTTGGGAACATGCATATGAGTAAGAAGACTCCGAGCCACATCTACCAGATGATGATTCTTTCATTCAACAACACCATTTTGTTACGATATATAAGGGCAAGTTGTTTGATGAACAATACCATGATCCATACAAAAAGATGTAAATTGATTACTAAGATACTCCTTAGCATTATCAGATCTAAGGATTTTAATAGAATTATCAAACCGTGTATGAATCTCATTATAAAAAGCAGTGAAAATGGAATATAGTTCAGAACGTTCGCGCAATAAATATAACCATGTAGAACGGGAAAAATCATCAATAAATGTCATAAAATATAAACTACCCCTACCAACAGTTTGAGTAGGAGCAGGACCCCATATATCAGAATGGATAATATCAAATGGACGAGAAGAACTACGTCCTTTCCTGGCAGGAAAAGTAGAACGATGATGTTTCCCAAACAGACAGGCTTCACAAAGAAGAGAAGAATCTCCCCGAGATAAATAGGGCAGAAGCTAATAGTGGATCCAAGGAGGAGGATGTTCAAGCCAAAGATGCCACTGAAGTAGAGAAGAGGAGGCAGAAATGACAAAAGAAGTATCAAGATAGAACGAGCCGGCAGTCTCAGTCCCAGTAGCTACCATCTCCTTGGACTGAGGAACCTGAAAAGCACAAGTAGAAGCAGTAAATATCGCTTCACAGCCCAACTGCTTATAAAGAGCAGTAATAAAAAGAAGATTGCATGGAAAATTGGGGACATATAGAGTGTCCCGAAGCTGAAGAGAAGGAGTAACATGCACAGTGTCAGACCCGTGAATCGGGGACATAGAACCATCAACAATAAGAACAAGACGTAAGTCGTTACTCTTAGTAAGAGAAGAAAAAGCCGAGAATTCCCTGTCATATGATTAGTTGCACCAGAGTCAATAAGCCACCTACCCGTGGTAGCTAACTGAGCAGCACTAGAAGTAGCAAGAGAAGTAGTAGACTTCTTGGCAGAATCAACAAAAGAAGGATGAAGATGAGGGTGTTTGACCCAACAATGATCAATCAAGTGGCCAGATTTGCCACAATGAGAACAGAGAAATTTCTAATAACCCCGGTCGCCAGTACGACCACCCCGACCACCCTAACCACCAGAATTATCATGACGGTCAGGATGAGCAATAATATTAGGAGAGGGAGAGGGAAGAAAAGGACGCTGAAGTAGAGTAGTAACAACAGAAATATGGGCAGCAGTAGCATCGAGAGTCGGAGTATCCATCTTGTCAAGAATTTGTTGATGAATAATGTCATAGGAGCTAGGGAGACAAAGCAAGTAGCAAACCACGAGTAGCTCCTGAAAATGTTTTTATTGCTCAGCAAGATCTACAGAAAAGGGACGGTGTTGAAGAAGTTCAACCCCAAGACTTTGGACCTTCTGATAAGCAGTAGTAGGAGTCATAACAGGACGAGCAAAAAGATCCGCATATAGAGTGTAGATGCGCGAAGTATGAGCCCCCTTGGAATATATAGCAACAAGATAATTCCAGGCAGCTTTGACAGTCTGATCATGTCTGACGACAGGAAGACATTCATTAGAAAAACTGTTAGCCAACCAAGTACGGACCAAGGCATCAGGCACATCCCAATCATTAAAAGAGGGTGAGCTAACAGGAGGGGGGTCATCAGTCAAATGGGAGGCTTATGATGAGAGCGTAAAAGAAAGACAAAAGATACAATCCAGTCAGGATAGTTTGGGCCTGTAAGCTTGGACACAATACCCAAATTACCAGAAGCAGACGAAGTAGGAGAAGCAAGAGTGAGAGGAGATGAAAAGTAGCAGAAGAAGACGGAGTGTCCATGAAGAGGAAGGACAAGCTGCACGGGCAAGCAATCAAACCGCGCGAATAAGCAGGAAGCAAAGCCGTGAGAACAGAGAAAGAAACCACCCAGTCTTGGTGTCAACACGCCAGCAACAGGAAAAGGACTGCGACTAAAAGGCGCAAACAAAAGAAGCAGAAATCGCCCGGTTTCAATATCAACACACCAGCAGCAGGAAAAGGTTGCGACCAAGGCAGTACCGAAGGAAAGAAACCGCGCGAACAGAAAGGAGTACAAAAAACTGCGCGAACAAGTAGCAAACAACGCGACCAGAAGATCAGGAGGTAAACTACGCAGTTAGAAAGGGAAACTGCGTGGTTAGAAAAACAATCAAACCGCAGGAAGGAGGAAAAAGAGAATAGAGCAAAGGGCCGGTTTTCCTCTGATACCAAGTGAAAAATGAGAGAAAAATGGACAAGAGGTAAATAAATCGGAAATTTTATTGCTCTAAAAAGGTAAGTAATACATAGGTATGCCCCCTTATTTATAGAAAATGGGGGAGGTTAGAGAATACAATACACAATGTGGGACTAAATACAAGTACCGCGGACTGAGCGGTTTGACATGCACAAACCGCTCACTCACAAAACTTAACATTACATCCTTTGGATACAAGAGAAGGCCGCCACTATCTGTACAAGACTACTAGACAAGCCGCTAAGCCGCACCTGCGGATAGCCAACAGACCGCAGTGCAGCTAACAATAAGGCTGAAGCTACTATAAGCCACCAGACCACATACTACGGTTTGCCACCAGACTGTAGAGAAGATAACCATTAGACCACAGTTGCGGCTTCAATCAGACCGCCATGAATTCACAAGATTACTGCGACTAACACCCTAACCTCAGCTACGAACTCCTGTCAGACCTGATGCAACCAAACTCCAGACATCCAATGCGGTATCATACAAGCAGCTGTAGTTACACCAGAGCGCTGCGATTTACATCTAAACTGCTGCAACACCCACTGGTCAGAATGTCGTGGCTTCCACTGGACAAACATACCAACAACTCGCTGAGATAAACTGCTAGAAGATCGGCAGGATATACCGCGGCGGCTAGTTCGGCTAACTGCCCGAACTAAGTTCCAACAACCTCATCCCTAACTTCTTCTCAGCAATAAGAAAACTGTTCTTCAATAAGCTACTGCTTGTGCTAGAACTAACTCAGAAACTTGTTTCTGAACTTGCTTAAAAATACTGATGATTTGATAGATCTTGTGTTCTTCAATTAGCTAAATTGACTGCAGAGACCAAGATACTCGGCTTCTTTTTCTTTCTAAGAACTGCCTTCTAAACTTGCTGTAGCAGATGAAGCTTGCTGCAGATAACTTACTTGAACCTCTCGATCAGCAGATTTTTGTCCTTCAAGCTTCAGCCTCAATAATAATGGCAAGTAAGAAGATGAAGTTCTTTCTATTCAGAATAATCCAAAAGTTATTTTCACCAAGCTGATCCTCATTCTTTTATTCCCAAAGATCAATGGCTCTATTGAGCATTGGGACCCACATGATTTGATGGCGGCAACTTGCTTTAACAACAAATGTCATACAGTAGTTCTGTGATGCTGTTTGTCACGTACTGTAGACTTCCCGCAACATTTGAAATATTGCTTACGTCATCACCTGTGCACTTAGTCAAAATTCAAGCAATATTAATATAGGCGTTGAGTGAGCAACCTTCACTCAACGCCAAAACACTTAGATAGATTTTCTGTCACTAGGCGTTGAGTGAGTAAGCTTTACTCAATGTCCAAACACTTAGATAGATTTTCTATCTCTAGGCGTTGAGTGAGTAAGCTTTACTCAATGCCAAAACAATTAGACAGATATTCTGTCACTAGGCATTGAGTGAGTAAGCTTTACTTAATAAAAAAACACTTAGACAGATATTCTGTCACTAGGCATTGAGTGAGTAAGCTTTGCTCAATGCCAAAATACTTTGATAGATTTTCTATCACTAGGTGTTGAGTGAGTAAGCTTTACTTAATGCCAAAACACTTAGACATATATTCTATCACTAAGCATTGAGTGAAACTTCATCACTCAATGCAATTGGACTTGGCTAATATTTCATTTATCGAAGCATTGAGTATTACTTTCTCATTCAACGCTCTTAACCTCAGTCCTTAGATAGTTTCTTAGTTGATAAGGCATTGAGTGAATAACCTTCACTCAACGCATTTGTCCTTTGACAAAATTTTGTGAATGAATGGGGATCAATCAATGCTATTACCTCTTGGTGTTGAGTGAATAGGCTTCACTCAATGCCTCTAGACTTAGCAAAATTTCTCCACAGATTTTCTGTGGCTTTGACTGAAGCAGCTTGATTTAATACTTCTAGCTGTATGGTGTTAAGTGAGTTGACATCACTCAACCCCTGCCACTTTTCTTCACTATCAAGGACAAGGCTTTGACTGACTGGTCTTTTCTCAGTGCTTTTTGGTATCTAGCATTGAGTGAGCTTGCTTCACTCAATGCCTATGAACTTGACCACATTTCTTTACATCTGGCATTGAGTGAGCTTGCTTCAGTCAACGCCTATTTTCTATCTCTCCACCTTCCTACCTTGTGACCACCTGTCACTATTACTTAGACAACCTGTCTAATCATGTTCCAAGGAACATCCTACACAAATAAAGCTTGTGACAACTGTTAGATTACACACATATGTATACCATTGTCTATTATGACTTCTTCGAATCTTGGACATTAGGATTAAATGACCCAATAATCTCCCCCTATTTGAAGAAGTCAAAACCTTATGACAATGTTATACACTAACTCAAATATGTAACAAATACAGTAAACAACATATTGCATAATATAGAAATAATGAACACATATTTGATTTAAAATGAAGTTCATTAACAGAAAGATAATTGTTTTTAATGTGCATAATACAAGAACCACACATCCTTCAACCCTCTAATATAAATAGGAAACACTCTCATGTTTCAGGTTCTCTTATAACAAGGCCACTGCTTCTGGGCTTCTTGATAGTCTTCTCGGCTACAGCTTCAGACTTTTTGACTTTCTTCCTTTGGAAGTAACTAAAGGGTTTTGGAATGTACTTTGTAGGCTCAATAGCATTTGGAGGCAAGATGCCAGCATTCCTGTCCTTTCTATATTGCCTTCTTTCATTCTCCCTCTTTTCCATCTTAGCCAACTCAATAGAGTTATGCAGCTCACGTTTCTCAGTCTTCTTTGTATTTACCTGCTCCCATGCTGACAAAATGATGGTCCTTGACTCAGGGCTCCACTGCTCAAAGTCAGGCCTAGCTTCCATTTGCTCTCTGTATCTTTTCTTGTTGACTCTGACAGCTTCTTCCTCTTTAGTAGCTATAGATTTCCCTTTTTCCTTCATAATTTGGTCAGCAGTGGGGCTGAATGATGGAATATCTACAACTGATTCATCCCACTGAGCACCTTCTTCAGCATACTGAGCTAACTGACCTGCATTCAGGGCTTCTTGAATTTGTGTAAGGAACATAGGGATGTTATCATACTGAACTGGTTCAATCCCGAATGATCCCCTTATGACATTTGTGATCCACACAATATTCTCAGTGTTGGCCTTAATTGTCTCCCTCTCCCCCTTTTTGACTTCTTCAATCAGTTCTTTGGTTTGGGAGAGGTTGGCCTTGTTCCTTTTAGATTCAAGATAGTTTACAATAGCTGTAACTTGGTTCTTTACCTATAGCAAATGATCATCCAAGATTTGGGTGCAAGAATCCATCTTGGTTAAATTTGTATTATTTTGTTGTTCCCTCAGAGCTTTATCAGAATTATGGATAGCAAGCATGTTTTCAACATTAATGTTCTGATTATCTATGACTGTAATTGTATTTTTGCCCAACTCATCAAGTTTATCCATGGTATAATCAACAGCAGGGGCTGCCCTGGTGAAGAATATTACAGTTTTGGCCTTCAGTAAATTCACTACAAACTAGATGGACTTAATTTACATGGACAACACATTTCTGATTTATTTAAGGGCATCATCAACAAAGTGTTCCCAAGATATTCTTTGTTCGTATAGTAAGCCTTTCAGCTGTGCCAGAAATGCATGAGGCATTTGATTAATCATGGCAGATGTGCCTTCATCACAGAGTGTTTCTTGCAGAGGCCTGTTCTCTGCCCTATTATCAGAGTCACCCAAGGTGTACATTAATGAAGGTGCTTTGTTGGATAGCTCCTTTTCAGAAGTAGAGGAGTAAACATCATACACTAGATCTTGAGCAGGCAGTTCACGATGAATCTCCCCCTTGAATATTGTCATATCCTTAGTGACATATAGAACAATAGCAGTAGCAGCGACAACAGATCCTTCATTCACAGTATCCTGAATTTCCTCTAGTGGACACTGGGATTTATCTCCCCTAGTAACTACATTCTCCATTACTTGATCCTGATATGTCATGGATTGTTTCCATAATGAAGATCTTGGGGTGTTAGAGTATATACATTAGTAGAAGTTGGGGACTTGGAGGCCTCCCCCTCCATTATAGTAGACATCTTGTTGACAATCTCCTCTGCCACTCTTCCAGCTGCCTCAGCTGATGGCATGCCAACATCATGGTCAAAAGATTCTTTAGATTGAGCCCTGCTCAACTGATTCCTTGTAGCTAGGACAAAAGAAAGTGAGACATGGGCGCTCATGTCCCTCCTGGTCTCATCAGCAGACACAGTTAGGTTTGAATCATGGGGCTCATCCTCTGGTTATTCAGATGAGCTGGTGGTGTTGCTTTGTGCTAATATTGGAACATCCTTTGCTTTCTTCTTGGCAATACGCTGCCCATGAGGCTGGAGGACACGATCCCATCTATCCAGCATCTTGATGTCCATTCTCCTCATGTGGTGTATCTTAGTTCCTAACCTTATATTGAGGATCCCTGGAATACTTTGCAGTAGAAATAAAGACAGTATTCTGCCCATGTTGGGTTCAGTCAAGCAATCTGCTACTCTTTCAAATAAAAATCTTCCCTAATCTATTCATTTGGAGAGAATTACTCTAGCCATGAGTTCAAAAATCCTTTTATAAATCTTGTCATGTGAGCCTGTTTTGCACTACAAGTCCTTCCCAATAACATCAGCTAGAAATTTACCTTTTAGGTTTAGTTCTTTCCTGAGAATGGAGCCAGTGGTGTGCTTAGACAGACCACACCATTTCAGAGCAGACCTTATCCTAGACTGATCCAGGTCCTCTTCTTCATCTGTTTCTATGACCTGGGCAACAATAGAGCTTGTCTCAATCTTCTTTGAGTTTTTTTATCTTCTCTCCACTGACAACTGACTTGATCTTACCTCTAAAAGTGTCTACCTTTGCGTTGGAGTATAGCTCCAGTACCTCCCGATTCCAGAGCAAACATGGTTCCGACAGAACAAAATCTAGGTCAGAGAACTGTATTAAAGCCTTCAAATATGAAATCTTGACCTTTCAGAGCAATTTCGCTTTGGAATTTCTGAAGGTCAGCGAAATAGTTCTGATGATTCGGCAAAATCGGGCAGAGGAGGGCGATGAACAGTGTATTTTGTTTTATGCACAAGTCCTTCTATTTATAGTTATTTATAAGTTAGAAGGAGGAGAGGCGCGTACCTGTTTAGGATCAAGTCTATGATCAACGGCTGGGATTTATTCCCGATACTTAGCCGCAACTAGACAATTTTGCCGCACTCATTGAGTGAACACAATGTACTCGATCCTTTTAACGCTTTTATACTTAGTCTAATTTTTACTAAATTTTCCACCAGGGATTAGATAAACCTGCTTCCTACAAGCACAATGCATATATATGGTAGAGAGCTACTTAAGCTGACCTAAATTCAACATACCAAGTTCAAATTGAAGGTGTTAAACTTAGCTCCATTTTGTGACTTTGTAAAGATGTGAGCCACTTGCTTATTTTTTAAGACAAATTTATGACTAATATCTTTCTTCTCTTCATGCTCTCTAATACAAAGATACCTTATCTCAATATGCATAGTCCTGTTATGAGAGATAGGATTTCTAGCAATTGAGAGTGCACTAGTAGAATCATACTATAAAAGAGTTTTACTTATATTTATATTGTAGACTTGGAGCAGATGCTGGATTCACAACAACTTCCTTGCACCCTGCAAAGTCCATTCTTGTTGAGCTAGATCTTTTCCTCATCTTTAGCCACAGATTAGCTTCTGGCTCTAGCTGACTGATCCATTCTGTGCAGGAGATTTCCTTACACCAATTCTCTTGGTAAGACACAAGCTAGTCCAGCACACCAGACTGTCCTAGCTCCCCCTCAATAGGAGCATCTAGCTTGTTGGTCTCCCCCTCAATATTTGCACCTGTCTTTGATATCCTTTGCTTGATAGTCAGTCAATCCACTTTTGTCTACAGGTGTATGATCTTGAAGATAACTTCCTTGTTCCAGTCCTAAGTCTGGAACATCCTCTGTCCAAGTATCATATATGTGTATGTGCACTTGGACTATCCTGTAAAACAAAATTTAATTTACCTTAGTACCCCAAAGTGAATTGGGTCCTAGGTTCTTATTAGCTTCAAACTGAACTTGTCTTCTTACAGATTTTTTTATTGGAAGAAAAACACTAGCTCTTAGCACAGTAGGATTATGCCAGCAATTTAAGGCAAAATGCCTCACTTTGCCACAACACCAACATTCATGAGTATTGTATCTTCTTTTCGGTATTGGTGCTGCAGTTTGGTTAACTGCTGATTGAAAAGAAGGAAGAGGTACAACAACCTTCTTCAAGTTCCTTTCAGTAAGGAACTGACTGAAGGTGAGCCTTTCCGCAGTCTTTCTATGTTGGCTCTGACAACCATTTACAACAGTCTTCTTTGTAGATGACATGCTTTTTATGGCATCATAGACCACTAGAACTGGCCTACTAATAGACTTACCCTTGGTTAGAGTCTTTGCTGGAAGGTCTTGAGTGAAGGCTACTACCTTGTTTTTGAGAGTGGGGGCTGGGGTACCAATGATAAATGGTACATGATGGGCCATTTGAACTTCCTTATGGGGAGCCTTAAAGGCACTAATTCCCCCATTGTACCTTCTACCATTATTGTGAACATCTTTGTTCATATAAGTTGATCTACCATTCATCCAGTGACCATAAATGCTCTCTTGGTCATACCTATTTGAAGGTAACAAAACTTTCCTAAAAGGAATAGGAGGCTTGGAAGCTAGTGGCAGAATAGGAGCTTTCCATTTCCCTTTGGACTAGACAACTCTTATGCTTCACTTGAATCCCAATCCTTTTCTTACCCTTTTGGGAGGAGAAGGAGTCTATCAAGGGCATCACAGTACTTAGCTTAGAGTAACTAGCCACTCACATTTTCTCCCTCTAGAGCCTCTCTTCAAGGTCCCTAATGAGACTGTTCTTGTCCTTGATGGTGCCAACCTTAATGAGAGTGATATTTTTTAGTTGGAAAACTTCCCTTGCTTTCTGATCCAAGAGGGTTGCTATCTCAGCCTGCTGGGCAGCAACTAGCTGAAGAGAGGCAATCTCCTCAGCTTGCTTTTTGGCCAACTTCCTGCTCCGCTTGAAGGCATCTAGAAGTGAACCATACTTTTCAATCAATTGATTGACATCATCCTTTGATTCTGATTCATCATCAACATTTGATGTTGAAGCATCAGAGTTTGGACTGGTCTCATAATCAGATTCTGAGGATGAACTAGATAGGGTATGTACCTGATCTGGACCAGGCTAATACTGGCAAGATTCTTCTTCTGTCATGGCTATTAGCCATAACTTATGTAGTCATCTCCCTAATCATCATCCTCCTTTGAATCACTATCTGAATGTGATAGAGGGGCCCTGATCTTTATTCTTGCATTTGGATGGAAATCATCTATATCATTGTCACTGAACATAAATGATAATGGGACTCTGATTCCTATCCTGGCAGTAGGATAGTCTTCACCATCTACAACGGATGCCAACTACCCATTGTAAGTCTTTTCCTTTCTGCAGAATTGAAGCTTCATTGAGCTCCACTCCTTATGGTTCTCTCCTAAACTCATAAGAACAAAACTTTTAGCTATCCTTGGAGATCACTCAGACAGTTAAGTTCTTTTTGAGCAACCTCTCTCTGATACCACTTGAAAGTATTTAATTTCAAGTATAGCTAAATCACCTAGAGGGGGGGGGGGTGAATAAGTTTCTTAGTCTCTTGAGACTATCTTTACTTTTCCTTCTTTAAGTGCTTTGTGAGTTAGTAGTTTTTTGCTTTCAAGAAACACATAACTTGCAATAAAGAAACAACACAAGGAGCATACACAGAATTGAGAGTGGTTCCCAAGATTATGGGTATGTCAACTTTCCCTCACACCTTTCTAACCGCTTGTAAGACAAGACACTTCTCCAATCTCAGCTCCTAAGAGCTTATAACACGATCTCATAGGACCACTCAGTCTCCTCCAAGACTTATAGCTCAGGCATAAGGCCCTACAACTCAGTGATCCAAAGATCACCTACCTCAGGCAAAAGGGCCCTACAACTCAGGCTGGGAGGATAACCCTACCTTAGAGAGAATGACTCTCTTACAACTCAGGACAAGGCCCTACCTACAAATTTGGATCCTATACTTAGACCCATAGGTCTTACACTCGGAGAGTATGACTCTCTTACCTCAGGCTGAAAAGTCCTACCTCAGATCCAAACTAGATCCTACCTCAGGCCAAAGCCATACCTCAGATCTGCAGCCAGATCCTACACTCAGATCCAAGAAGGATACTACAGGGAGAAAGGTTGGTTGGCATGGTTGATTTGACACCAGAGAGATTTCTCCGTGCTTGCCTCCTAAGTTGAGTTTACTTCAGCCCTAACTTATTCTCAGCAAAAAGAAAACTGTTCTTCAATAAGCTGCTGCTTGTGCTGGAAGTAACTCAGAAACTTGTTTCTGAACTAGCTAAAGAAGACTGATGATTTGATAGATCTTGTGTTCTTCAATCAGTAAACTTGACTGCAGTGACCAGGATACTCTGCTTCTTCTTCTTTCTCAGAACTGCCTTCTAAACTTGATGTAGCAGATGAAGCTTTCTGCAGCTAACTTACTTGAACCTCTAGATCAACAGAATTTTGTCCTTCAAGCTTCAGCCTCAACAATAATGGTGAGGAAGAAGATGAAGTTCTTTTTATTCAGAATAATCCAAAAGTTATTTTCACCAAGTTTATCCTCATTCTTTTATTCCCGAAGCTCAACGACTTTATTGATCATTGGGACCCACATGATTTGATGGCAACAACTTGCTTTAACAGCAAATGTCGTACAGTAGGCCTGCGGTGCCGTTTGTCGCGTACTGTAGAATTCCCGCAACATTTGAAATCTTGCTGTTGTCATCACCTGTGGACTTAGTCAAAATTCAAGCAATATTAGTGTAGGCATTAAGTGAGCAACCTTCACTCAACGCCAAAACCCTTGGACAGATTTTCTTCACTAGGCATTAAGTGAGTAAGCTCTAATCAACGTCAAAACACTTAGACAGATTTTCTGTCACTGGGCGTTGAGTGAGTAAGCTTTAATCAACGCCAAAACACTTAGACAGATATTTTGTCGCTAGGCGTTGAGTGAGTAAGCTTTACTCAATGCCAAAACACTTAGACAGATATTCTGTCACTAGGCGTTGAGTGAGTAAGCTTTACTAAATGCCAAAACACTTAGACAGATATTCTATCACTAAGCGTTGAGTGAAACTTCATCACTCAATGTAATTTGACTTGGCCGATATTTCATTTACAGAAGCGTTGAGTGTTACTTCCTCATTCAACGCTCTCACCGTCAATTAGCTTAACTAAAGAGGCATTTAGTGAATAGGCTTCACTCAACCCTTTTGTCCTTAACAGTTTATTAGTTGATGAGGCATTGAGTGAATAGCCTTCACTCAACGCATTTGTCCTTGGACAAAATTCTGTGACTGAATGGGGATCATTCAACGCTATTACCTCTTGGCGTTAACTGAATAGGCTTCACTCAATGCATTTGGACTTAGCCAGATTTCTCCACAGATTTTTTGTGGCTTTGACTTAAACAGCTTGATTCAACACTTCTAGCTGCATGGTGTTGAGTAAGTTGACATCACTCAATGCCTGTGGACTTAGCCACTTTTCTTCACTGTCAAGGCCAAGGCTTTGACTAACTTGTCTTTTCTCAGCGCTTTTTGGTATCTAACATTGAGTGAGCTTGCTTCACTCAATGCCTATGGACTTGACCACATTTATTTACATCTGGCGTTGAGTGAGCTTGCTTCACTCAACGCCTGTGGATTTAGATAGGTTTTCTATCTCTACACCTTCATATCTTATGACCACCTGTCATAATTACTTAGACAACCTATCTAATCATGTTCCAAGGAATATCCTGCACAAATAAATTTTATGACAACTATTGGATTACACACATGTGTATACCATTATCTATTATGATTTCTTCAAATCATGAACATTGGGATTAATGGACCCAACAAGTAGGCCATGCCAAGAGATGGTGGAAGTCCCTCATGGACTACTCCTATGCATGTTGTGAGTATTCTCAGATTGGTTGGGATCAGTTCAGCGAGGTATTGTTGGAGCACTTTATATCACCGACATATAGAAATGCACTGGAGGATCGGTTCCTGCATCTGAGGAAGCAGAATCGATAGATGATAGAGTACCAGATAGAGTTCTCATATTTGATAGGATTTGCTAGCGCTCTGAGCGAGAGGGACTATGCGAAGAAGTTATATAGGGGGCTTCAGGACCCGCTCAGATAGGCTTTACTATTTGTCTCAGAGGATAAATTGGCAAAAATCATCAAGACTACAAAGAAGTGGGAGGAAAATCACCTGATGGTTCGGGGTAGGGGAAAAGACCGGCTAAGGGGACACACCCTGGAGAGAGCAGCAGAGGCCTGCAGTGGGGCAGGTTCATGAGACACATGAGAGGTGGAGGACATTCTCGTCCTGATGTTAGGCCAGAGCAGCGGCCTACTGTAGTACTAGCACCACCACCACCACGCATCCAGGAGCCGAGGAGGCATAATGATCGAGGATGCCCTTTAGTGATATGATTTGAGTGCAACCAGTTGGGGCATGTCAGAGCCTGCTGCCCCCAGTGATTTCTTCCACCTCCTCCTCCCACTCTTGCACCCCTCCGACAAAGCAGGGCAGAAGATAAGGATGAGGCCAGGGCCGTGGATGTAACACCCCTGTTTTCCAGTGTGAGGTTCTGTGAGCTACCCCTCAGTGGAAAGAAGCTACCGCCCGGCGGTAGGCTTGTTTTGACGATAGCGTTGTGACAAGGCATCGAGACGAAAGCAGTGAGTAGCTAACACATGGCGTTAAGAAGCTACCGCCCACGGTATCCCTTATTTGTCGAGGCATCGAGTCGAATGCATTGAGCAGCTACCGCGCGACAGTATCACTACCACTGGCGGTAGTGCACCATGTTTTTGAGACTAGCAGGTCGGTAAGTTACCACGGTGCGGTATGTAGCTACCTCCTAGTGGTAACAGACAGAATCAGTTCCGAGATCTGATTTCTTGGCTATCCAATCTTCTTAGGATTCAATCTTATGGCCTAGAAATCTCTGTCCTTTGGATTTTTATATGGTTGGGGGTTCAACTTCCCCATTCTTTCTCATCTTCTAGGGTTTTAAGAGAGTGGTGGTGGAGGAGGAAGACGAGCCTCTTCCCCCATTGATGAAGCTTCAGAGCTCCGTTCGTCGATCTGAGGCCAGATCGGTGGAGAGGACTTGAAGGAGCAAACTTCCATCCATGCAAACCAAGATTTCCATAGCTAGGAAGAGGAGTCATAAGGTAATGAAATTTCTCCTCTCGATTTTTAGGATGCGTGCATGACATCCGTTTCATTTTTGCTTCCTTTCAAGCATTTAGGCACCAGATCTCTTAAGTGAGAGGGGTACGGGTCGTCATTGTTCAAGAGGAGCCATCAGGTCAATTGAGTCCATCCCCGACATGATGTTGCATTAGAAATTCGCTCTGTTAGTGGATTAGGCATTGTGGGTGAATTCGTAGTCACGACCGTTAGTCCGACTCGGTGATGTTGCATGTCGAGCACTAGGGACTTTGCTAAAAATCCGAATGCGGTGAAGACGCCGTTTGTGATGTTTTCCCACTTCTTCGTGTGAGAACGAATGGTGATTTAGGGTGGAATTGATAAGGCTGATTGTGAAGGCTGGACTTGTTCTCTGTGGTCGGCTGGCTAGCCCATGACATTGCAAGTCATGTGTGGAGAGTGTTCCGGCGAGACAAGTCCCCTTCTATGAAACTGACGAGAACGCCAAGATTTGGAAAAGACCGGGCGATGAAGCCTATGAGCGGGCGAGGTCAATCAAGGGTTCTTAGTATCAGTTTGTTTGTGTGATGAAACTTACGTGTGAGTCATAGTTTGCAGGCAAGCTCGGGTTTGAGACCCATGAGCGGGTGGGGCCTACGCAAGAATTTTGTGTTGCAGCTTGAACGCCGACAGGAAAATTGGAAGTACCCAAATGATGTGATGTGATGATGCATGATGATGTGCTAGAATCATATGGGCTATAGGGTGCCTAGGGTGAAACCTGGGATTGTATACATGCTGCTTGTTAGGCTTTTTTTTTATTAAATGCTCAACCTAAAAACGTGTTTGATGTATGTGAAATCAAAACCTTTTACTTTTCTTTCTATGTTTAAGTACTTTTGCATACAAAGTACTGTACTACAGAGAGATGGAGTGCCCCGGGGTCCGCTATGGACGGCCTGGAGGAGATGTATTTGTTATATAGTTGAGGTCAGCATTTTCTGACCCTCGTTACAATAATTTTTATTGGGCAAGAGATCACAAGCTAGAGCAAGCTCGCCGGCCAAAAAGGCCTAAGCCTCATGAAGTGTTCTCCTTGTAGTACTTATGATTTGTTGAATGTTATGCTTAATTCTGTGTAATTCTGGCTTGCACGCCGAGGTAGCCTATGGGTGCTAACGCACACTACTCTGTTTGTTATTGCTACAGTGTTTGGCATTTGATTGATGTAAGTCCTTATGGCCATTTCAGACTCTTATGGTTATGGATAACTTCTAATTTTTTGTATGTTTCCGCTATATTGTGTATAACCCTGTATTCACTGAGTGGAACCTTGGGCCCAGGTGGGTCAAGTCAGGCAAGTGAATCAGGCGGGAAGGATCCCACCCAGTAGTGAAGCTTGTTCTGTCGACGCTTTTGAAGCTTGGAGTTGAGTGAAGCTTGTTTTGTCGACACTTTCGGAGCTTGGCGTTGACTGAAGCATGTTCTGTCGACGCTTTCGGAGCTTGGCGTTGAGTTAAACTTGTTCTGTCGATGCTTTCGGAGCTTGGCATTGAGTGAAGCTTGTTCTGTCGACGCTTTCGGAGCTTGGCGTTGAGTGAAGCTTCACTATTTGCAGGCGTTGAGCGAGACCCTTCTAGAACAACATTCACCGGGGGGGGTGGTGGTGAAGAGGCTCCCACCCATAACAGACATGATGGCTCTCCCCTTAAGAAGGCATGCAAATTTTTTCCTGTATTAGGCGAGAGGCCTTTAGATCCCACATTCACCTATAATGAAGGTGCCACGGAGGCAAGTACCTGGCTACCTAGCACTCTCACCTTTAATTGAGTGGCGCTTTTATGGGCCACTCGCCTAGTTGGGTCCAGAGATAAAGTTACTTGGATGCCCTTGTAGGGCTGTAAATAGCCTTCTAGAACAGCGGAGTTTGGCTGTTGGCAGATCACTTTGCATATAGCTATTTAGAACAGCGGAGCTACGCTGTTGGCAGACCAACTTTTTGGAATCTATAAATAGACCCACAGGGTATCTCAAAAGGCAAGATTCCTCATTTTCACAAGTCTTCAGGCTCTTTCTGAGATATCCTTAGCTTAGTTTATGCTAAAGATGGGAAGCGCTCTGAGATCTTCTGGGTTAGTGGAGGGACCTTCGTGCTGTAGCCCAAGGTCTATTCATTAAATCTAGTAGCCGGTCAAGAGCCTAAGTCTGGGAGAAGTATCTGTAAGCTACACCCTAGGGTCCGGACTCTCGTTGGGACCAGTTTTTGGCTCCATCATTTGTAGTGCGGTGAGCGTGGACCGTAGCGAGCACAAGAAAATCTCAGACTAAGCTTTATGGCTAGTGACAAGGACGAGGGAGCTGGCTCGGGAGGTTCTCTACCATCGGTGAGTGGAGTTATGTTGGGGCTGCTGGAGGAATTCGTGCGAGAAGTCTTGAAAACCATCAATTTGGCATTCACCGCGAGAGGTGAGTAGGCTATGCCCCCTGTTCCGGTGGTCGCAGCCCCTTCTTTGGGCGAGAATGCTCCTGAACAGCGTTCTGGGAAGGAGATCCCGACAGAAAGTGGCAAGAGGGATATCGTCGGGTGTGAAATTTTCCCGGGGCAGGCTAGTGCTGATAGGGTTAGAAGGCCAAGGCCGCGAGAAGTACCCACTCACCCGGTTGGGGGAGGAAGCCCTTTTAGTGAGTTGATTGTCTCGACCACAGTTCCTGACGGGTTTATGGAGCCAAATATGTCTTATTACATAGATAGGGATGACCCGGTGATGCATATTCAGTGGTTTGAGGATGTCTATTCCATAAGGCAGATGTCAGACGCCATCAAGTGTTGGCTCTTTGCCATCACTTTGAAGGAGAAAGCCAGGGACTGGTTTCACCAGGTTCCCGCAAGTTCTATCTACTAATATACTCCACGTGTTCTTGTTGAGGTTCTCAACATCGAAGAAAAGAAATAAGGGGGCAGAGTTCTTGTTTGCCATCAAGTAAAAGCTGGAGGAAATACTGGGACACTATGTCGATCGGTTTTAGGAAGAGATCCTTCTGGTTCAGGAGGTTTTGGGGTACACGCTGATGCTCACCTTCACCCTGGGTTTGAGGTCGGGATTCTTCAGCATGGAGATGAAAAGAGTGACCCCCTCTATTTTGAAGAGCTGATGAAGAGGGCAAAGAAGGAGATAGAGATCGAGATGACCAACCCAGCATTTTCCAAGAAGATAGACAAGTTGGCCGAGGAGGATGTGAAGGAACCAGGAGCAGGTGAGCAGAAAGAAGAGAGGAGCAGAGAAGAGCCCAAAGGGCAGGGGAACCAGGGGCATCATCAAGGTTGGGGGCATAGGGATCTGAACAACCATTTGGTCTGAAGGCCTCAAGAAGGCCCCCCCCAGGGGCAATGGGAGGATTCCAAGGTGGAGAGAACTTCCGCGATCTGGGATGGTTCAATACGCCGGATTGGAGGCAGGGGCAGAGGGCATCCTCCTATAATAGCAAGAGGTGATGGTGATTGCTCAAGGAAGGGGGGGGGGGGGGGTGAGAAGAGGAGCTAGAGGAGGAAGGAGAAGACAGGGTAGGGTGGCGTTGCCTTTTTGTGGCTTCTATCAGGAGGAAGGTCACACGACAGCCACCTACCCAGAGTTTCTTAAAATGAGGGAAGCCAGAGGACAGGTTCAGTAGTAGCCACCCATGAGAATAGAGGAAGTTCTGCCGGAAGAAGGAGAAGACAGATGCGGGGAACGGGCCGATGTGGGGGCTTGAGGGGGGATCAGAGTATCCATGGGGGAGTAGGAATTGTAGCCACCCAAAAGGGGAGATTCCAGGCCATGTATAGGAGAAGTTTCGCCTCGACCTCCCTGACTCCCCCCTAGAAGGAAAAAATCACCTTCTTGTTGAAAGATATGTCGGACTACAAAGACCCGTTCTGCGACGCTTTGGTGATCCAGAAGACTGTCAAAAACTTCACGGTCTCCCGCATTCTGGTTGAACATGGGAGCTCCGTGAATGTGATCTTTAAGAAGGCATTTGACGAGATGAAGGTTGAATCCCGGAGGGTGTTGGCCTCTGTTGGAACCCCTAGATGATTTGGGCTAGGTTCTTTTCTTAGGGTGTGACCCATGTCTTATTGAAGGGTCAAGTTTTATGTCTTTCTAGTGTTAGGTCAGTCCTACAGATGAAAGATCAAGGTCATGCCTGAAGACAGCTCCAAAATCAGCCTTAGAAGAAAATTATCTCAGTCTGTTCTCAGGTCGACGAACTCTAAGTGAAAGAGAAGAGTTCTGAGGTCGACGATTTGGTCTTAGAAGAAATATTCGGTGGTCTGCAAAGTGTGTGTTTCGCTAAATGTTCTAAACACCAAAGATCACTCAGCGCCATAATTTTCTAAATGCCATAGTTCACTCAAAGACAAAGTTTACTCAGAATCAAAGATCACTCAACGCTCTTAATGCCATCAATGACTCAACGCTCTCAATGACTCAATGCCAGATGTGATATTATCTCAACACCTTCAGTTTGACCAAGTTCTGAGGTCGAAAAAAATCCGATTCTAAGGTCGACAAACTTAGAGCAAAGAATCCGTCAGTTTATGCAGTGTATTTGTTCGCAGAGCTCAGGTTGACGAACAGTTCTGAGGTCGACGATCTCTGATTTCAGATCGACGAAAGCTGTTCTCTGGTCGACGAAAACTGTAAGTCATATTATTACTTATTCTTTCTTTTTTTGTCTCCTGATTCTATAACTATTATAGGCCGTTAATTCCTTGGATAATCAATGCAATTATATCCTTTAAATCGATCCATTACTGGCTGCATTGATTGTAAATATTTTCCATAGAATTAATTGCTTATATCTCGGGACAGACATAGAATAGAATATATGACAGCATATTTGTCGGTTTTCATTTCCCAGATTTTGACTGAGCATTTATTGCAGGTTTTTGAATTCGAACTTGAGGCAGCTATCTTCCTGATCATCTCTCTACCAGATACAAAAACAAAAAGGATCACACTTTTTGATGTACACACAGAAGAGTATACGAAAATGAAAGAGAAAAATAACTGCTCTCAAAAGAAGAAGAAAGAACATGAATCACAATCAAGAGTCTTTCTTCCCCTCCTTCTTTGTTTCCAGGATCTCAAGTGACAAGAATATTCAATCAGTCAAAGGATCCCTGGAGAGTTGATCTTATAGCAAAAGACCTTTTTCCTAGCAAAGTTTCCCTTCCTGAACAACTGTTAATCTCAGGGGGAGCTTTGACAATATCTGAAGAATTCTCAAAACTTCTCTCATTTTATTTGAGAAAAGAGTTGTCCAAATCAACCTCTCTTCCCTACCTCTGTACAGGGTTTTAATTCCCTTCAAAATTATTCTAGTTGCAAGTCTCTTTCCAAAAGACTTGGGTTGGTTTTTGAGCACCTGATCAAAACCTCATTGGTGGCAGTCACTTGACAAAAACCTGTAGTGGATTCCTACCTAGGGTGGTAGAAGAGTGGATGTACCCAAGTTTAGGGAACCACTATAAATTTCTTGTTTTGTCTGAGTGGCTGTGATTTTCCTGTATGCTTGTGCTGTGATATATTTTGCTGAGTAGCTTAGTTATCCTCTCTCTACTTCATTTGCTGCACTTATACACTCATACACTTATATCATAGTAATATATTTTATTAATGATTTTTTTTTAATTCCGCAAAAATCAAAAAGATTTAAACAACTCTATTCACCCCCCCCCCTCTAGAGTTTACCAGAGTTTACCCTATCTTTCAATTAGTATTAGAGGTTTTCTCTTTCCATTTCTTTCAATTGGTATCAGAGGAAGGTTAAACAGACCATACAGGATTACACCTGGATTAACCAAGATCCTCAGGATAAACTCTGAATAAGTCTTATTAGTTTCTTTGATTAGATTTTATTTTCTGATATCATGACACAAAATAAGGATTATGCCAGCACCAGACCTCCAGTTTGCAACCTAAAAAAGTTTGGGATCTAGAAGGCAAGAATCAAGCTTTATATGAACTCTTTTGATGAGGACATCTTTAATTCCATCTTGACAGGACAACCAGATCCAGTAGCCTCTACTTTAACTCTAGTAATTCTCAGTGCAGTGCCTCCTCCAGATCTAACTGATGCACATAAGAAAGCCAAGATATCTGATGCTAGAGCTATGAATATACTAACCCAAACTATGTCAGATTATATATTTTAGAAAGTTGCTGAATGTACATCTGCCAAAGCCATTTGGGATTCCCTCAACCAAATGGTAGCAGGCTCTGCTGATGAGAGGAAGGATAGAAGATCCAACCTCATATCTCAATATGAGAATTTCAGGAAAGATTAAGTAGAATCTATGGAAGGAATGTACAACAGGCTGAGCTCCATCATCAATGAGCTCAGAACATTGGACAAGGAGATTACTTTGACCGAGGTAAATGACAAGATCCTCATATGCTTCCCTAGCACATGGGACACATGAATCTGGCCCATCAGAGAAGCCAGAAGCATGGCTGAAATTTCAACAGAATCTCTGCTTGGAAAGCTCAAATCGTATGAGCAATAGATCAAGTCAAGAGAAGCTACAGTTGAACCGAAGGCTTCAACACCTACCAGGAAGGAACAAAATTTAGCATTCAAAGCTACAGAAGAATCTCCCAGCTTGCCAGCCAATGAAGATCTTATGAGTCTCTTTGCTAAGAGATTCTATAAAATGGCAAGGAAGGACTTCAGGAGGAAGCCTTCAAGGAATGTAGATAAACCCAGGTATGATAAGACCCTTTCTAAAGAGGTTGTATGTTTTGGGTGCAGGAACCCTGGAAACTTCATCTCAGAATGTACAAAAGTCCAAAAGAAGGACAGAAGGCAAGAGAAGGATTCAAGAAGACATCAGCATAGCAAGGCCTCCTCTAGCAAGTACAAAAAGAAGGAGAAGGGCTTTGTAGCTGAAACCTAGAGTGATACAAAAGATAAAACATCCTCCTCCAGCTCCAGTGAAGATGATGAAGAAGAGAATATGGCAAGGGAAGTTTTCCTTATGGTAATAGATGCTGGAAGCAACAGATCAGATTCAGAAGAGTCAGATGATGAAGAATTCCTCTCTGAAGAGGATCAGGTAATTGCTTCCTATGACTTTCGATCTGAATTTAAACTCTTGTGTTTATACCTAATAGGATCTGAAAAGGAAATCAAACTGCTCAGGGAAACACTGTAAGAAAAAGACAAAATCATTGTTGAAAATGTTAAGTTAACTGAAGAATTAAGCTTAGCCAATCAACAAATAGTTTTTCTGAAATCTGAATTAAGTAAGGCTAAGGAACTAGAAGAATCCTTGAATGGTAGAAGTTTACAACTGTTAGACATAACTAGCACAGTTAATACAAGATCTAACAATAACAAACTAGGATTAGGAGCCTCATCTAGTGAACCAATCCTAATTCAAAAAAATCAATTATCAAAACCTATTAATTTCATCTCTAAAAATGGTAAGAAAAATACTTAACAGGTATAGAAGGTTAATGAAGTTCTTAAAGAACTAGAATTTAAGAAAACCAATCAGAAAAAGAAAAACAAACAACATAACTATGTTTAGCACAGTTCGTCGAACTCAGAATGATGAATTGGGTATGGTTCGTCGACCTCAGAACAATGAACCCTGAATGCAAATAATAATGTAAACTATTCTTCGAACTTGGATCGACAAAACCAGTATGGTTCATCGACCAGAGATCGATGTTTCTGGGGATCTGAGAATGGATACCTTCATTCTTCGAGCAGAGATTGAAGAACTCAACCCAGATCTTTGAACTCAGGTCGACGAACACACTCAAATTTGTCAAACTCAGTTCATAACTAGAGTAACCTAAAAATTGATAAATCCTTTAATCCCTTTAGTCAGTGGATCATACCTCCTAGAAGGTATCATCCTTTAGGATATAAGGATCAACCTGAATGTTCATTTATTTAAAGTTTCAGTTATGTTAAATAATAAGGACCCAAGGTAACCTGGGTCAAAAATTGCTAATCTTCTTCTTAGCAGGTAGAAGAGAACCCTGTCACTCAAAACAGATGGTACCTGGACAGTGGTTGCTCTAAACA
Organism: Platanthera zijinensis; assembly: GCA_039513925.1. Lineage (NCBI taxonomy): Eukaryota > Viridiplantae > Streptophyta > Magnoliopsida > Asparagales > Orchidaceae > Platanthera > Platanthera zijinensis. The sequence goes on along the minus strand of CM077081.1, from coordinate 61,532,901 downwards.
TATGATAGGTTACAAGAAATGCCTAATCAACTATAAAGCCAAGACTGGACCTAAAGTAATCTTTGGGGACTCAGGCTTTGGACTGATAGAAGGTTATGGAGATTTCAACTTTGGAGCTTTCACATACAAGAAGGTGACCTATGTAAATGGTCTTAAACATAATCTGATATCAGTAAGCCAAATATGTGATACAGGTTATCAAGTAAGCTTCACTAACACTTTATGTCTTATTTCTTTAAACAACACAACTGTTTTAATAGGAATTAGACAAGACAATGTCTACTTAGTAAATTTTGAATCAGCTAAATCTGAAATTTGCTTATTCAATTCTGTTAGCATTCAAATTAGCTTATGACACAAAAGACTAGGACATGTAAACCATAAGAATATAGCTAGGTTTTCTAAGGATAATCTTGTTAGAGGTTTACCTTCTGGCCCCTACAAGAAGAAAGGCCTCTACAGGGCTTGTCAATTAGGCAAGCAAACTAAATCTAGCTTCAAATCCATTAATAAGTGTGCTTCACCTAAAATCTTATACTTGCTCTATATGAACCTTTTTTTGCCCTTTTGCTGTACAAAGTCTAGGAGGAAAGTCTTATACATTAGTTATTGTAGATGACTTCTCCAGGTTCACATGGGTCTTCTTTTTGAGAACTAAGTCAGATACTTTTAAGGTTCTCACAGATTTTCTCAAGAACATACAGATTGAGTACTCTACTCAAGTTGCATTGATCAGAAGTGATCATGGCACTGAGTTTGAATCTCTTCTTATGCTAGAGTTCTGTGAGAAGGAAGGTATCAGACATTGTTTCTCAGCTCCTAGAACTCCTCAACAAAATGTGGTAGTTGAAAGTAAGAATAGGACACTCATTGAAACTGCAGGTACATTGCTTGCAGATGCTTACATGTCTCTTTCCTATTGGGCAGAGGCAGTAAGCACAGCGAATTATGTCCTGAATAGAAGCCTAATACATAAACTAAAGCTTAAGACTCCCTATGAACTACTCAAAGGGAAGAAACCTATAATAACCTATTTTAAAGTATTTGGATGTATATGGTATATTCATATTAATGGCAAGAAACATCTTAGAAAGTTTGAAGATAAGGCTGCAATGGGAACTTTTCTAGGATATTCCCAAGTCAGCAAGGCATATAGGATGTTTAATAAATCAACATTAAAAATTGAGGAATCTATGTATGTGGCATTTGATGAATTTAATATGTTTTATAAGAAGAGAGACATCTCTACCAACAATAATCTGCAGGTACCAAATTTATATGAGAGCTTGGATGATCTAAACCTTACCTCAAAGGTTGAATCACATCCCTCTCCACAAGTTATATCAGAAGCTGAAAGTGAAGAAGAGATTGTGAAAGCAGTTCAATTTCCTCCGACAGTTGATACAATTCCACAAGAGGAATTGAATCAAATAACTAATGCTAAACCAACTCCACCTAATGATCTTGTCACACTTAGGGATCACCCTAGATCTCAAGTGATTGGAGACATATCAGTGGGAGTGCAGACAAGGCATCAACTCAACCCTAATGTGATGCTTGCCTGCTTTCTCTCTCAAATTGAGCCTCAATCCATATCTGATGCAGAGCAAGATCCAAACTAAATCATTGTAATGCAAGAGGAACTCAACCAGTTTGAAAGGTGTAGAGTTTTGGACTTAGTTGCAAGGCCTAAGGGCTATCCAGTAATTGGGACTAAGTGGGTATTCAGAAATAAACTTGATGCCCAAGGTGTGATAGTGAAGAACAAGGAAAGACTTGTTGCTCAAGGATACATGCAAGAAGAAGGGATTGATTATGATCAAACCTTTGCTCCAGTTGCCAGACTAGAAGCTATAAGGATTTTCTTAGCTTATGCAACATTTAAAAGGTTTAAAGTCTACCAGATTGATGTGAAAAGTGCATTCCTAAATGGATAACTCAAAGAAGAGGTGTATGTTGAACAACCTTTAGGTTTTATCTCTCCATCTCATCCCTCTTATGTTTTTTAATTGCATAAGGCTCTCTATGGTTTAAAGAAAGCTCCAAGAGCTTGGTATGAGCCCTTAGCCAGCTTTCATTTAGAGCATGGTTTTTGTAGAGGCATGGTAGATAGAACTCTTTTTACAAAGTTGCATCATGATAAAATTCTCTTTGTGCAAATATATGTAGATGACATAATTTTTAGTTCTACTGATCCCAAATTGTGCAAGAGATTTTCTGATTTAATGCACTCAAGGTTTGATATGAGTAGCATTAGTGAGTTATCAAATTTCCTTGGTCTCCAAGTGAAACAAGCCCCTAAAGGGATTTTCATCTCACAATCTAAATATGCTAAAGAGCTCATTAAGAAGTTTTGGATGAATGATGCCTCTGCCATTAAAACTCCCATGGCTGCCAATACTGTTGTAGATGCTGATGAATCTGGAAAACCAGTTGATCAGACCAGGTATAGGGCCATTGTTGGATCCCTACTGTATTTAACAGCAAGCAGACCAGATATTATGTTTGTCACATGTCTTTGTGCTAGGTTCCAGGTGAACCCTAAAGAATCTCACCTTATTTTCTTAAAAAGGTTTTTAAGATATATAAAAGGTTATCCAGATCTAGGCCTCTGGTATCCAATAGAATCAGCATTTGTGTTAACTGGATTTTCTGATGCTGATTATGCTGGATGCAGAGTAGACAGGAAAAACACCTCTGGAACTTGTCAGTTCCTTGGTGACAGACTTGTATCTTGGTTCTGTAGAAAGCAAACATCTGTTTCAACATCCACTACTGAAGCTGAGTATATGGCTGCAGACAGTTGATGTTTATAGATTTTGTGGATACAAAATCAACTACTGGATTATGGTATCAACTTAAATAATTCAACTATTCTATGTGATAATACAAGTGTTATTTCAATTGCACAAAATCAAGTATTGCATTCTAGAACAAAGCATATAGACATTAGACATCATTTCATTAGTAATTGTGTTGACAACAAAAGATTAAACTTGAATTTATCTCTACTTATTTGCAAAGATCAGATATATTCACTAAGCACTTGGACTCATCCAAGCATCTGTTCTTTATCAATCAGCTTGGTATGATAAATTGTCAGGATTTAATCTAATGCTCTGTCTGTGGTCATAAATTTATCTCTGTTCGTCGACCTAAGATCAATGAACTGATAACTATTCTTGAGATTTTCGTCGACCTGAGATTGACGAAATCTCTTATTGAAGCAATTTCATCGACCGAGAACGACGAAAACTATTTCTGGCAATTTTCTAAGAACGACGAAAAATTGTCCCCTCTTTATTTCGCCGGGCTGAGATTGTCGATTCATATTCTGAAAACCTTTTTATAGGATTTTTTCTTCAACCTCAATCCCGCGCTTTCAGAATTCCCCTCCCGCACTTGATCTCTTGTTTTCTGTTGCAGATACCTCCACTCTCATTCAACCTAAGCTTCAGTAATGGCCGCAAGTGGATCAACTGACATGAAGTTCGATACGGGTTTCAACATTGACTTCGATTCATTTCTGCAATCCTATCAGATTTTCCTGGACATTCTGAAATTATTTGAGGAACAGTAGCTGAAGCAGTTCATGACAAGCAAAATAAAATTGCATGCAACTGAAATTAGGGAATGGGTATTTTAATCAACATCCTCAGAAGAAGAAATGTCTGGAATCATCAGTGGGACAAAGGTCACTCTCTCTCCCTCTATTATTTCTGAAGTTTTTGGTGTCGATAATGGAGAAGATGAAATAGATTTGGATGATTAAGAGTTTGCAAACATGCTAATTGTTATGGGTCACTCCGGCGAAAACCCTTATAAATTGCTTAAAAAGAACTTGTCGCCCGCATAAAAGTTTCTCGCAGATGTAGTAGGGAAAGTGCTGTTTGCGAAGCACACGGCCCATGACTACATCTCCAGGCAAAAGTTTCTTGTGATGGATGCTCTGGTGAACAAAAAGAAAATCAATTGGGGACAGACATTGTTTGATCTCATCAGGAAGAGAAATAATAAGAAAGAGGTATGCTACGCACATGTCTTAGGCCTATTTCTGAAGGCAAAAGCTGATGAACTTCTGGTCTCCAAGACCATGCCCATCAATGCTTCTAAGAGGATCACATCTGCCCTCTTTGGTAGATGGGAGAGGACCATCTCTAAAACCTCCAAGGACAAGCCATTAGAAGGTGCTTCAGAGAACACAAGGGTGGTAACAACCACTCCCTCCTTGGCTGAAGAAACTCTGCCCCTTGCCTCTCCAGTTGTTTCCTCACCACCTCCTCCAGCCTCTCCTATTCATAACCCCACACCTCCTAACTCGCCACTACCACAACATTTGACAAACATTTCCTCATCCTCTCTGTTATCCATCCCTACATTTGAACTCCTCAATGAGTCATCTCCTCACCATTCTCCAGATAACATAGCCTCACTAGAAACTCCGTCTTATTCCCCATCTTTGTCTCCTCCCAACAACATAGATAACCCTATGCCAGATCTTATCCAAAAACTCATACCACCATCTGTCATTTCCTCTCCAACCCCAGACAATGCATTCTTCTATACCCTCATATCTCATCTCACTCCTATCCTCAAGAAGCTCATTGCTGATGAGATTGCCCCCCTAGTCACCTCCATAACCACTCTCACTAACCTGCTTGCCTCCTCTTCCCCCATCCCTTATTCAACCCAAGGCATGGCCACAGAGCCTTCTGAAGCCATGCAGGGGGAGATGTTCTATGAAGAAGCTCGTGCATCAACAACAGTTCTAACAGCAGTAGAAGCAGCAGTAGCAACAACAACATAAGTAGCAGCAGCAGCAGTTGATTGTGAGATGGTTGAGGCTATGCCAGAAGTTCTGACTGGTGTATATTGTGTCATACATCCATCAGTAGATCTGGATATCATTCTTTCTATTTTTGCTTTAATTGCTGATTTATCATCAAAAGCCATTGTGTGCTATACTCCACCTACTTCCTCAGAGGTGATAGCCACAATAAGGGCTAGTTTTGAAGAAAGCTCTAAAACTTAAGTTATGATTACTGAGAAAGCTTCAGTAGCTGATACCAAAGAGGCAGTTGAAGAGTCTAATGAACTTGAGTCTGAGTATAAGACTAACCCCATCCCTCAAGTCTATGCTCCTACTCCTATCCCAGCTCCCAAGGCTCCTTCTCCTCCTCCCAAGGTAACTCCCGAGTATATAAAAGCAATTAATGCTTTGTACAACTTTGATAGTGAAAGTAGTGAAGAAATCTACAGTGTTGATTCCCCTAAAACTAAGAAGAAGAAATTAAGAAAGAAAGCTCATGTCTCTACTCTCAATCCACATAGTGATACTCTATATTATATGAGGCACACCATTGAGCCTTATCCTAATATTCCCCAGTGGATGAGTATGTCAAAGAATGAGATGAAATCCAATAAGAAATCTAAGAAGAACCCTCCTCCTCCTCCAAGGTTTCACAGGAGAGATCCTCCACCTCCTCCTCCTCCAGGTGCAGGATCTGCCATCAGTGGTCAACAAAAATTTTCCAACAGCACCAAAACCTATCAGAGACAAGGAAGATCTTCTCAATCTTCTAGAGGTAGTCAGCACCAACACAGACATCAGCCCTCCTCTAGAAGTTCATATAGTGCTTAAAAGTTTTCCCCCAAGCCAACATTCTCTCCTCCTCCATCTCCTGGCAAAGCCAACAGCCCTGAAGGACCTCCAATTCCATCCTATGATACTGAGACTAGTCCAACTACCAGAATGGATAGCTTTAAAGAATCTATTGCTCTATATCAAATCAGAAAAGCACGAGAATAGGGTCAGGACACCTCTCAGTATTCTACAATGTTATCCTATAGGAAGAAAGAGCTAGAAATATATCAAGTTGGAAATCTGTTCAATGCTGAAGAGTATATGAATCTGCATCCTGAAGCCATAGTTCCCAGAGCCACATCTCAAAAGACTTTGGGTGATGCAGATATGACTATGACACTGAAACAAACACAAGATCCTAACAGAGTAATTAAATTTACTAAATCTTCTGATTCTCCCAAGTTTATTTTCTGTCTCTATTTCTGTTTGTGAACAATTTGGGTGCATAGCCTTATAAAGGTGTTGATAGCTTATTTATTCTATCAGTTATCTCAGTTTTTTTTGCTATGCTTATTTCACTTTGTTCTGTGTTTTTCCTTTGATTTTGTTTGAAGTAACCTCACCCAAATAGGGGGAGATTGTTGGAACCCCTAGGTGATTTGGGCTAGGTTCCCTTCTTAAGGTGTGACCCATGTTGTATAGAAGGGTCAAGTTTTATGTATTTCTAGTGTTAGGTCAGTCCTATAGATGGAAGATCAAAGACATGCTTGAAGACAACTCCAAAATCAGCCCTATAAGAAAATTCTCCCAGTCTGTTCTCAGGTCAACGAACTCTAAGTGAAAGAGAAGAGTTCTAAGGTCGACGATTTGGCCTTAGAAGATAAATTCTATGGTATGCGAAGTGTGTGTTTCGCTAAATGCTCTCAACACCAAAGATCACTCAGCGCCATAATTGTCTCAATGCCATAGTTCACTCAAAGCCAAAGTTTACTCAGAATCAAAGATCACTCAACGCTCTCAACGCTATCAATGACTCAATGCTCTCAATGACTCAACGCCAGATGTATTATTATCTCAACACCTTCAGTTTGACCAAGTTCTGAGGTCGATAAAAATCAGATTCTCAGGTCGACGAACTTAGAGCACAAAATCCGTCAGTTTATGCAGTGCAGTTGTTCGCAGAGCTCAGGTTGACGAACAGTTCTGAGGTCGACGATCTCTGATTTCAGGTTGACGAAAACTGTTCTCAGGTCGATGAAAATTATAAGTCATATTGTTACTTATTCTTTCTTTTTCTGTCTCCTGATTCTATATCTATTATAGGCCGTTAATTCCCTGGATAATCAATGCAATTATATCCTTTAAATCGAGCCGTTACTGGCAGCATTGATTGTAAATATTTTCCATAGAATTAATTGCTTATATCTCGGGACATACATATAATAGAATATATGACAGCATATTTGCCGGTTTTCATTTCCAAGATTTCAGCTGAGCATTTATTGCAGGTTTTTGAATTCTTCCTGATCATCTCTCTACCAGATACAAAAACAAAAAGGATCACACTTTTTGGTGTACAAACAGAAGAATATACAAAAAAGAAAGAGAAAAACAACTGCTCTCAAAAGAAGAAGAAGAAAGAACATCAATCACAATCAAAAGTCTTTCTTCCCCTCCTTCATTGTTTCAAGGATCTCAAGTGACAAGAATATTCAATCAGTCAAAGGATCCCTGGAGAGTTGATCTTATATCAAAAGACCTTCATCCTTGCAAAGTTTCCCTTCCTGAACAGCTGTTAATCTCAGGGGGAGCTTTGACAATATCTGAAGAATTCTCAAGACTTCTCTCATTTTGTTTGAGAAAAGAGTAGTCCAAATCAACCTCTCTTCCCCACCTCTGTACAGGGTTTTAATTCCCTTCAAAATTATTCTGGTTGCAAGTCTCCTTCCAAAATACTTGGGTTGGTTTTTAAGCACCTGATCAAATGCTCATTGGTGACAGTCACCTGATAAAAACCTATAGTGGATTCTTACCTAGGGTGGTAGAAGAGTGGATGTACCCAAGTTTGAGGAACCACTATAAATTTCTTGTGTTGTCTGTGTGGCTGTGATTTTCCCGTGTGATTGTGCGGTGATATATTTTGCTGAGTAGCTTAGTTATCCTCTCTCTAGTTCATTTGCTGCACTTATACACTCATACACTTATATCATAGTAATATATTTTATTAAAGATTTTTTTTAATTCCGCAAAAATAAAAAAAAATTGTAATAACTCTATTCATCACCCCTCTAGAGTTTACCCTATATTTCAATTGGTATTAGAGGTTTTCTCTATACATTTCTTTCAGCCTCCGACGGACCCCTATTCGTAATTTAAGGGGAAAGGAAGGAAGTCAAGGGAGGGGTAGGACTGCATGTGATGCTAGGGCAGGTGTCAAGGAATTGCCGGTTTGTCATTGTTGACACTCTGAGCAGCTATAACACCATCTTTGGGCCCCAATCATCACCGTCTTCCGTTGCATCCCCTCCTCATTCCATCAATGCCTCAAGTTTAGTAGCGGGGGAATCCAGGTCTGGATCAGGGGGGATCTTAAGGTGGAAATGCTACATGAGGTCCGTCAACGCCATATCTTAGATGATGGAGGTGAAGGAGTTGGTGGTGCAGGAGGAGGTTGGAGAGGAGGCTGTGGAGAAGGAGCAAGGAGAACGTGAAGCAGTGGTCAAGGTTTAGGGAAGCGGAGAGGTTGAGCCGTTGGGAAGTCGGCCAGAGGACATGGAGTTTGATCAAGCAGGTCGGGATGAAGAGCTCGAGTAGGGGGTTGAGTCGAGGATTGGAGGGGAGCAGTTCTGGTTGGAGCAGATGGAGAAGGTTGTGGAGATGGAGGTCTTCACCTGGGTAGGGAAGACGGAAGGGGTGCAGATCAGTGACGTCTTTAGCCCTGAAGATCAAGAAAGGATGTGGGAGTGCATCAAAGGTTGTGGAGATGGAGGTCTTCACCTGGGTAAGGAAGACAGAAGGGGTGCAGATCAGTGACGTCTTTAGCCCTGAAGATTAAGAAAGGATGTGGGAGTGCATCAAAAAGAACATCAACATCTTTTCTTGGAGCACAGAAGACATGTCGAGCATCGATGTGGATGTGGCATGCCATTGTCTGAACCTCGAACCCAAGATGCATCCCATCCATTAAGAGAGGACCATTGCCACGAAGCTTGATGAGCCCATCCACGAGGAGGTGAAGAAGCTCCTCGAAGAAGGTTTTGTATCAGAGATCCGATGTCTAGGCTTGGTGTCCAACGTGGTAATGGTTAAAAGGGGGATGGGCGGTGGATAATGTGTGTTTACTTTTAACTTTTAAATAAATCATGCCCTATGGATTGCTACCACTACCTTGGATCGACGCAATGGTTGACTCAGCCGTCGGTTTTTCTATAATGATTTTCTTGGATGCTTTTTCAGGTTATCATCAGATTCGGATGCATCCACCCGATGTTAAGGATGTCTCTTTAATTAGAAGGGAACGATGTTTCAGCTACAAGATGATGCCCTTTGGTCCAAAGAACGCGGGAGCTACCTACCGGCATATAATGGACCGGGTGTTCCAAGGCTAGAGGGGAAGGAACTTGGAGGTATACGTTGACGACCTAATGGTGAAAAGTAGGGATGTGGACTCCCACTTGCTCAACTTAGAAGAAATGCTCGCCACCCTATGGAAGTTCAAGATGCAGCTAAACTCCCTAAAGTGTGTCTTCGGGGTAAGCCGAGGAAAGATCTTAGGCCATCTTCTAACCCCCGCTGTGGTGGAGCCTAACTCGGACAAGGTAAGGGCTATAATGGAGTTTGTGTCACCTCACAACACCAAGTAGGTTAAACGTCTAATGGGAAAGCTCGTCGGGCTAAGTAGGTTTCTCTCCCGGGCCGGAGAGAAGTGCTTACCCTTCTTTAGGGTGGTGCGGGGAAACCAGAGATTCGATTGGACAAAGGAATGTGAATAGGATTTCCAGGCATTGAAGGGTCAACACTCCGGAGCATCGCTCCTTCAGGGACCGAAGGAGGGGGAAGACTTGACGTTATATCTAGGAGTGGGAGCTGAGGCCATAAGCTTTGTTTTGGGCAGGGAAGAGAGAAAAAAGCAATTACCCAACTACTATGTCAATAGGATCTTGAAGAAGGCAGAGCTGTGCTACCCTATCTTGGAAAAGTTAGATTTCTCATTATTCATCTCGGCTAGGAAGCTTAGGCCGTACTTTCAGGCCCATTCGATCAAGGTAGTGATGGACCACCCTCTACGCAAGATTTTCGAAGGGGTGGAGCACTCGGGGCGGTTGGCCAAATGGTCCATCGAACTCAGTGAATTTGATATATCCTTTGTGCCATGACTCTCCATCAAAGCACAATCAGCGACCGATTTCTTGGCTTACTATATCGTCGAGGTAGAGGGTGAGAGGCCGCTGCTGCAGGATGCCTGGAAGATGTCGGTCGACGGAGCCTCGGGGAGACATTCCTTGGGAGGAGGGGTAGTGTTTGTAAGCCCTCAGGGGGTCACAATAGAGTGGGACATGGTACTTCACCTTTCTATCACCAACAATCAGGCAGAGTAAGAGGTCGTCATAGCAGGGCTATGGCTGGCCAAAGAGCTCGGGGTACATGATGTGGAGATATTCACTAACTTATTGGTAGTGGCGTCATAAATCCTGGGTGAGTACTAAACCAGGGATACAACTCTCATAAAATACTTGTCTAAGGAAATGGAGATCATCGGCGGATTCCGAAGGTTTTCCATTCAGCACGTCCCTAGGGAGGAGAGTACGACGACCGATCAATTGGCCAAGTTTGGACCCCGAGCCAGAGGAACGTTGATGGGACTGTTCCATCCACCGATCGAGGAGGGTGAATTAATGGAAGTGGATTGGCGCCCCTCTTGGGTAGATCCCTTCTTAACTTTTTAAAGCACAGGTAAGCTTCCAGAAGGGACCAAGGATGTAAAGGGCCTCAGGCACAAATCGACACAGTACCTGATGCATGAAGGAGGGTAGCATCGAACGATGCTATCAGGGCTCCTAGCATAATCTGTAACGGAAGATGAGATCCAAAAAATCCTGGAAGAGATACATTCCGACGAATGCGATATTCATTCGGGAGGTAGAACCTTGGAGGCAAGGGTGGTGTTGGAACACCCTATTACTAATTTGGGCAAGGATCACTATGTTTGTCTTAGGAAACCAGTTTGACCTAGATGTATAGTTAAAAAGGTCAACATTAGAATGTGTTTAGGGCTTAGAATTTAGGTTTGAAGCTGCCCCCAGGACCATTCAAGGAATCAGACTTAAAGCTGAGGCAAAGACAATTTTCGTCGAGCTTAGGTCGACGAAACGTCGAACTCCGTTCGACGCTCTCTGAGCTCAACTCTGCTAAATCGTCGAGCTCCGGTGGACGATCTTCGAGCTCAGATCGATGATCTTTCTTCGGCTTGTCCTTCAGGTCGCTGAGCTCCGGTCGACGATCTTCGAGCTCAGGTCGACGTTTTCTGTCTGATGTGCATTCCAATCTCTGAGCTCAGGTCGACGATCGTAGAGCTTGGATCGACGTTTTTCCTGAGAGATCGACAACTTTGAGGATTCAAATTCAGTCAGCTTTTGGAATGATTTTAAAATTCTCTCAGCATTTATTTCAAGAGATCTGCCAGCCGTTTTCCTTTATTCTGGAGCAAGTTTCAAGGAATTCTTTTTTAGAATGTTTATTGGACTTTCCTCTAGAAGACAAGACTTTTATGGAGGACATTTAATGTCTGTTAACGGCTATCTTGGACAAGGAATCTTCAGAGAATAAGACCTTCTCCTTTCTCTCCAGTCAGATACACATATAGCACAAAAAAACTTACAGTTACAGAAAAAAAAGGGAGAAAAAGAAAAGAGATATTTTTCAGTATAGATTCAAAGGACAGTTTGATCAACACATTCAAGTGATCAATCCTAAAGAATCAGTTGAACATTTTGGCATACTGAAAAAGTGATCATAGCTTCATCACAAGGACTCCAGACAATTCAACTTTCTTAGCCTCTGCTGAAACCATCTTCTGCTGGAGATCTGAAGCTTCTGAAGACCTATCACCCTGAAGCAAAGCTCCCACTCCTGAACTAGTCTACATCTCAGGGAGAGCTTTGACAACACAATCAATCCACTTGTGCTTCTCTCTTTGATTGAGACAGAGAAGACAACTTCACTCTTTTCCTTTTTCTTTCCTGCTGTAAAAGGGTTACCAAAACTCCCTTCAAAAGTTTTGAATCTGGTTCTGAGAGCCTTGTCAAAAATCAGTGGTGGCAAGACACCTTATCAAAAAATCTAGTTTGGTTTTTGAGCACCTTATCAAAAGCTCATTGGTGACCAGGACACCTGATCAACCCTTCCTGCAGTGGATTCCTACCAAGGGTGGTAGAAGAGTGGATGTACCCAGGTTTTTGGGGAACCACTATAGTTCCTTGTGTCTTCTGGTTTCTTGAGTATTTTCTTTGCTGTGTGCTGTGATTTTCTTTTTGCTGTCTTAGTTTTAAATTATATAGCAAGGCACCTTACACTTATACATAAATTAAATCTTAATTGTCTTGCTTGTTTAAATTGTAAAGTTATTTTAAAAATACTTTATTCACCACCCCTCTAGAGTTGAGATAGATCTTAGTCTCACTTTCAATTAATATCAGAGGGAGGTTGGTTGCTCATACATGCTAACACCTGAACCAAAAGATCCTTGATAAGATCAATCTTTTAAGAGGGTTATTTTCATTATATTTAATTTTATATAAATACATGGCACAGAACAAGGATTATGCAAGCACCAGGCCTCCAGTGTGCAATCTATCCAAGTTTGCACTTTGGAAAGCAAGGATTAGACTTTATATGAACTCTATTGATGAAGAAATATTTAATTCTGTTTTGACAGTGTGCCCCAGTCCACCATCAAGCTCAAGTACAAATGATGTTCCACCTCCTTCAGGAACAGATGCTGAAATAAAGAAGTGGAGGACTGCAGATGCCAAGGCCATGAACATCTTAGCTCAGACAATGTCTGATGAGATATTTCAGAAGGTAGCTGAATACAACTCAGCCAAAGGAATTTGGGACAAGCTCTCTAAAATTGTCTCAGGATCTGCTGATGAAAGGAAAGACAGGAGATCCCATCTTATAAGCCAATATGAGAATTTCAAAAAGGGAGAAGCTGAATCAGTGGCTGACATGTACAATAGACTAAGTCTGATTGTCAATGAGTTAAAGACTCTGGATAAAGAAGTCTCATTGACTGAGCTGAATGATAAAATCCTAATGTACTTCCCCAGCACTTGGAATTGAAGAATCTGGCCAATCAAAGATGCCAGAAGTCTAAATGAGATTACAACTGAAGCTCTCCTGGGCAAGCTCAAATCTTATGAGTTGCTTATTAAAAATAGAGAAGAAGAACAGAAGGCTGCCTCACCAGCCACAAGGAAAGAGAAGACCATAGCCTTCAAAGCTACAGAAGAGGAGCCTGAATATAAAGCTACAGGAAATGATGAGCTCCTAAGTCTACTAGCCAAAAGATTCTACAAAATGGTCAGAAAAGACTTCAGAAAGAGATCATACAAGAGACATGATAAGACAAGGTATGATAAATCAAATAACAATAAAGAAATTATATGTTTTGGTTACAGGAAACCAGGCCATATTGTGCCTGACTGTCCAGAAAACAAGAATAAGGACAAGAAAGATAGAAGAGAAAGAAGAAAGGAGAAAGACTTCAGAAAGAACAGCTCAGACAAACCCTCCTCCAGCAAGAACAAACATACAAGGAAGGGATTTGCTGCTGAGACATGGAGTGAAACTGAAGAGGACTCTGAAGCCTCATCCAGCTCCAGTGATGATGTGGATGATGCTGATGAAAAGGAATTCTGCATGATGGCTATTAATACCTCACAATAAAATTCAGAAGCAGAAGAATCAGAGTCAGACTCAGAAATTCAACCAGAAGAAGATCAGGTAATCAATTCTTTTGATTTCAGCTCTGAGGACTTTAAACATGAGTTTAAAGTACTATGCCTAGATCTGTTAGAATCTGAGAAGGAAATCATCTCCCTCAGGAATCAACTGTCTGAGTATAGCACTTTAAAATCAGATAACCTCAAACTCTCTGAAGAGTTAGAATGCTATAGGGAGCAGATAGCTTCACTGAAAAGTGAACTATCCAAGGCCAAGCAATTTGAAGAATCCCTTAATGGGAGAAGTATCAAATTAATGGACATCACAAGCACAGTGAACTCAAGATTAAATAGTACACTGGGCTTGGGTGCTTCATCTAGCCAACCCATAGTATTAACAACCCCAATCAAATTTATTTCTGATAAAGGAAAGGGTGTTGTAGAGGTAGCTAGAAAGAATTCAGATCTACCTAAGAAAAGCAAAGTTCAACAGAAAACGTCGAGCAGAGGTCGACGATCGTCGAACAGAGTTCGACGATCTCAGGCTGAAACGTCGAACTCAGCTCAACAATTCCTGAACCTTGAACTCCCTCACAGTCGATCTTCGAACGGAGCTTGACAATTTTACCCAAGATCGTCGAACTCAGCTCGACGATCGTCGAACGGAGTTCAGAGCTTTGAACCTTCTTTTAGAGGCAAATCTCAATTCAATCCTAGAAGTGATTCATCCCAATGCTTTAATCCTTATACTGAATGGATAATACCTCCTAGGAGATACCATCCTGAAGGTTATAACAGTCAACCTGGGATGTCTTTTATTTTTGAATTTAAGGGATATCAACCTAGGCCCAAGGTAAACTGGGTCAAAAACATATAAGCTGTTTATGTGCAGGTGAAGACCTATCCAATATCAAACCAGCCATGGTATCTGGATAGTGGGTGCTCAAAGCACATGATAGGGAATAAGGACAACTTCACATCCTTTAAAGCCAAGCTTGGACCCAAAGTAATTTTTGGTGATTCAAACTTTGCAACTACAAAAGGATATGGTGCAGTCAGAATTGGGACAGTCACCTTTAAGAAAGTAGCCTATTTTGAAGGACTCAAGCACAACCTGATAAGCATTAGTCAGCTGTGTGATGAAGGATATCAAGTGACTTTCAACAAAGAAATATGCAAGATCAAGTCAGAAGACAACACAACTGTGTTGACATGTAACAGGAAAGGTAATATTTACTTAGTAGACTTTCATTCATCTAAGGTAGATATTTGCCTGTTTAATTCCATATCTAGACCTAATATTCTATGGCATAAGAGACTAGGACATATTAACCTTAGAACCATTGCTAGGCTCTCCAAGGACAACCTTGTCAAAGGACTGCCTTCTGGCCCCTACAAGAAGGAAGGACTCTGCAAGGCTTGTCAATTAGGCAAGCAAGCTAAAAATAGCTTTAAATTAATTAACAAGAGTGATTCACCTAGGATTTTGTATCTGTTACACATGGATCTTTTTGGACCCATTACAGTACAGAGCTTAGGAGGGAAATCCTATACTTTAGTGATTGTAGATGACTTTCAAGATTCACATGGGTATTCTTTCTGAGGAAGAAGTCTGATAACTTTAAGTGTTTGACATAGTTTCTCAAATGCATTCAGATTGAGTTCAACACTCACATTGCCCTGATCAGAATTGATCATGGGACAGAGTTTGATTCTCTTCTCATGCAAGAGTTCTGTCAAAGTGAAGGGATCAGGCATACTTTCTCAGCTCCTAGAACTCCTCAACAAAATGGGGTAGCTGAAAGGAAAAATAGAACCCTCATTGAATCTGCAACTACATTATTGACAGATGCTCACCTACCTCTATCCTTTTGGGTTGAGGCAGTGAACACCTCCAATTATGTGTTGAATAGAAGTCTAATGCATAAACTGAAGGGCAAGGCTCCCTATGAATTGCTCAAAGGGAAGAAACCTAAAGTAGACTACTTTAAAGTTTTTGGTTGCACTTGTTATATTCACAATAATGACAAGAAATATTTAGCAAAATTTCAAGCAAAAGCTGATGAAGGAGTGTTTCTGGGATACTCCATGATCAGTAAAGCTTATAGGGTTTATAATAAAACTACTCTAAAAATAGAAGAATCTGTCCACATTTCCTTTGATGAAACTAATATGTCTTTCAAGGAGAAGAATACTTCTACCATAAAACATTTGCAGGTGCATTCTCTAGCTGAAGACTTGGACAGATTACAAGTTACTCAAAAGGAAGAAAGTAGTGAAGATGAAGAAGCTGCTCCACATCTAGAAGAAAATCTTCTTGAAGAGCCAGTTGTTATCCCACAAGAGGAAACAACAACACAGGTTGGTGAACAATCAACACCCCCTGTTGATCTAGTAACAACAAGAGATCATCCAATCTCCCAAGTGATTGGAAACATCTTAGCTGGTGTGCAAACCAGAAATCAGGTCAATCAGAACCTGATGCACACTTGCTTCCTCTCTCAAATTTTAGGCATTCAAGATGCAGAGCAAGATCCACACTGGATCATTGCAATGTAAGAGGAGTTGCATCAATTTGAAAGAAACAAAGTTTGGGAACTAGTGCCTAAGCCAAAGGATCATTCCATTGTTGGAACAAAATGGGTGTTCAGAAACAAACTTGATGATCAAGGAATTATTGTAAGGAACAAGGCAAGACTGGTTACTCAAGGGTATTCTCAAGAAGAGGGGATAGACAATGACCAGACCTTTGCACCAGTTGCAAGGTTAGAGGCCATAAGAATCTTCCTAGCTTATGCTGCTCACAAGGGATTCAGAGTCTACCAAATGGATATCAAGAGTGCTTTTCTCAATGGGGAGATCAAAGAAGAAGTCTATGTCAGTCAACCTCCAGGTTTTATCTCTCTAACTCATCCAGATTATGTTTTCAAACTGCATAAAGCATTATATGGTCTAAAGCAAGCTCCTAGAGCATGGTATGAGACCCTAGCATGCTTTCTTCTAGAAAATGATTTTGTTAGGGGGAGAGTAGACCAAACTCTTTTTATTAGAACCCATAAGTCCCATACCCTATTAGTACAAATTTATGTAGATGATATTATATTTGGTTCTACTGATTCAAATTTGTGCAAAAAGTTTTCCAAGCTTATGCACTCTAAATTTGAAATGAGTAGCATGGGTGAGCTATCCTTCTTCTTTGGATTGCAAGTCAAACAACATGCTGAAGGCATATTCATTTCTCAAACCAAGTATGCAAGAGAGCTGGTTAAGAAATTTGGTATGTCTGATGCATCATATATGAAAACAACCATGCCTACCAATGCTGTATTGGATGCTGATGAACATGGGAAATAAGTTAATCAGACAACATATAGAGCAATGATTGGCTCTTTACTGTACCTTACAGCTAGTAGGTCTGATATAATGTTTGCTACATGTATATGTGCTAGATTCCAAGTTAGCCCTAGAGAGTCACACTTAACTTTAGTAAAGAGGATTCTTAGGTATGTTAAAAGCTGTCCAAATCTAGGACTCTGGTATCCAAAAGATTCAGCATTTGACTTAACTAGATTCTCAGATGCTGATTATGCTGGATGCAGAATAGACAGGAAAAGCACCAGTGGAACTTGTCAGTTTCTTGGTGATAGACTTGTCTCATGGTATGGTAAGAAACAAACATCTGTGTCAACCTCAACTGCTGAAGCTGAATATATGGCTGCAGGCAATTGTTATTCACAAATATTGTGGATACAAAACCAACTCCTAGACTATGGTTACAACTTAGAAAAGTCTAAAATATTTTGTGACAACACCAGTGCTATTTCCATTGTACAGAATCTAGTCCTCCATAGTAGGACAAAACACATAGAAATTAGGCATCATTTTCTAAGGGATAATGTTGAGAAAAATAAAATTGAACTTCAATATATCCCAACTGATTTGCAAAGGGGAGATATTTTGACCAAGCCCTTGGATGAAAAGAAACAAAACTTCTTCCTCAATCAGTTAGGCATGTTAGATGGAGGAAGCCTAAAGTAAATTACAAGATTTTGAAAAGCTAAAAAGAGACCAAGATTAGGCTAAAAACTCATCTCTTTTTGTGTCTGTAGGATAGTTTCTGTCTCTAAACTACGCTCGACGTTTTCCCCAGAAAGCGTCGAACGGAGATCGATGTTTTCCCAAGAAACGTCGAACGGAGATCGACATTTTCCCAAAACGTCGACCAGAGTTCAGAGCGTGTCAGATAGTTGTATACTATCTCTTTCAGGCCTTCGATCGTCAAACTGAGCTCGACGTTCTCCCTAGATCGTCGAACTGAGATCTACGATATTGAAGACCATTCAGCTTCCATCAGGAGTCCTGATCGTCGAACGGAGATCGACGATCCTTCCTTTTTCGCGTCGAACCCTAATATAAAATCATTTTTCGACCGCCGCTCGTCGTTTACGCTTTCATACTCTCTGAAAATTTTTCACCTTCCCTCCAAACTTTCTACACTTGGTCGTGTTTGCTCAATCTTTGCAGGTACAGATGGCTGCGTCAGTTGCTTCTCTTTCAAAAATGAAATTTGATATAGACTTCGACATCGACATGAATTCTTTCGATGGAAGCGACCAGAGATTCAAAGACATCTTAAATCTTTTCTGGGAACAACAGTTAGTTCATATTATGTCCACCAGAGTGAAGATTGCAGCAGACAAAATAAAAGAATGGTGTTTTTCTGCCACAAATGAGAATGAGAATTCTATAGTCGGCTCGATCAAAGGTACTCAGGTACCATTGTCCCCCGTTCTACTAACAGAAGTTTTCAACCTTAGTACTGGAAATGATTCCATTGATTTGTCTGGAGAAGAGTTTGATTCAATGCTAGATAGAATGGGTCACTCTGCTGTGAACCCCAATAAATTGCTGAAAAAGAATTTATCTATTGAATTTAATTTCTGGCTGATGTGGTTGGAAAAGTGCTTCTGGCAAAGCACTCGGCTCATGACACAATTTCAAGATACCAGTTCTGTCTAATGGGAGCATTGGTTGATCAAAAACATCTAGACTGGGGCTCCATCTTCTTTAATTTGATCAAGAAGAAACTTAGCAAAAGCTGTGTAAGCTTTGGGAGGATCTTAGGGGTTTTCCTGCACTCCAGGTGCCCTGAACTGCTGACTTCAAGTGGGATGTACATCAATGCATCCAAAAGACTTACCTGTGCCCTCTTCAACAGGTGGGATAGGCAGATCATAAACCCCAACAGGGCTGCTGCAACAACACTTGCTTCAGGCATAAGGACTGCTTCAGTCACTCCTCCTCAGGTCTCTGCCCCAGCAGAAGATTTGCCTACTTCTCCTCTTCCTCCAGCTGTCTCTACCTCAGTCATCTCAACCTTACCACCAATCTCCACCATAGCCATATCCTCCCCCATTACAATCTCATCAGCAATCTCACCTCCTCCAGCCACTACCTCAGAATAATTCCATCATTTGTTCTACTATCCACATGTCACCACTCCATCTTTTTCTCTCTTGGATGACTCCTTCATAGATGATTCTCCTCCCACTCCTCCTGAGCTTCCCTCTACATCCTCCTACCAACAACTTCTGCAAGACATACTCTCTCAACCATCCTTCACCCCATCCTTTTCCCATACCATCTCATCCATTTCCAACCTAGTTACATCAATCTCAACACCTCCTACTCCTAGGCCATCCATCCCTACACCTCCTACTTCCACATTCTCCATTCCATCATCTCCAGCCAACATCATTCCAGCCACTTCCTCTCCTACCTCTACTCAATCCCCTCTTGAGTATGTAGATCTCTCATCCTTGGCAGACAGGCTATATGAGTTGCTAGCCCCAAAGCTAACCTCATTACTGGAGACCACCTTGGCTCCACTCCTGAAATATAATCAGGAGCTGTCTACCAAGCTTTCTCCCTTCCTTTCCTCTCAGGCAAACCCTTCCTCTGGGTGCCTTGATCCAGTTGCCACTGAATCCAGGCAGGGGGAGATGCCTTATGAAGCTCTGGTTGTGCCTGAGGCTGCTGAAGGTTCAGTTCCTGCTCCTATCTTTGCAGTGGATCTTCAGAGTCTGCTATCAGTATTTGATTCTGTGTATTTCAATTCTCTGCCAGTGCAACAAGTTGAAGATCTTACTAAGGCCATTGTGCCTATCTCAGTATGTGATCCCAGCCTGATTGCCTCATATGTCAATTCTTTCAAGGCAGTGGATGTTGTTGCTTCCATCTCTATTGCTGCTGCTACTGCTTCCATTGAATCTTCTGATATTGAAATGTTGCCTATTGTTGATGATACTGCTGCTAAAGAACTTGCTACATATCTTGAAGAATCTACTCCTGCTGCTGCTCCAACTTCTGCTCCTGCTGTTGCTCCAATTTCTGCTACTGCTGTTCCTGCTCTGACTCCTGATCAATTGAAACAATAAGAGAAATATATAAAGAGCATTGATGATTTGTATGATAGACCCCAAAGTTCAGAAAGTGATCAGTTTCTCACTGAATCTGATGACTCTTCTGGTACTATTGCCAAGAAAAGGAAGGCTAGAAGCAAGGCCATAATGAAGGTTCCTCCTGCTCAAGCCAAAGATGCCAATGACATTCCATACTATATTCTGCATGACTGTCCAATCTATGAGCCCTGGATGCAGTTCTCCAAAAATCAATCAAAAGATATGAAGAAAAGAAGGAAATTGGATAGATATGAGAAAGGATCTTCTCGGTTTCAGCCTCCTCCTCCTCCTCCAGATTCAGGATCAGGTGGAGGCTCAGCTTCTCAAACCCCAGCTTCAAAGCAAAGTTCCTCCCAGTACTCACAAAGATATCATCCCAGGGGACAATACCAAAGGGGTTATCAGTCCAGAAGGGGACAGTATAGAGGAAATCAAAGAGAACATAGATTTCAAGCAAGGGAAGGACAAAGGCACATGGACTCAACTCAAGGTCCTTTCCCTTATAAACTCAGAGAAAATGGTTATACTAGAACTCCTATTACTTCAGAAACTGTAAATAGATATGAGCCTGCAGTTCCTTTTGAAGACCCAGAGAACAATCCATTATCATGGACTGCTAGGATGAAAGAAATTGCTGCTTTAGATCAGTTGAAGAAAGCCAGAGAACAAGGAAAAGACTCCTCCAATATTACTACTTTATCAGATCAGAGAAAAGCAGAACTGAAAAGGTATGCATCAAGAAAATTCTTTGACCAATTGGACTACATGAAATTGCATCCTGAGACTGTGGTTCCTAGGGATAGATCTCAAACCTCCTTAGGTGCAGAGGATGATAGAAGGTCAAAGAAGGAAGCTCTTAATCCCAACAGAGAAATTCTATTTAAGAAAGGAAGTGAAAACAAGTAATATCTGTAAGCAGACAGTACAATCATTCTTAACATTTGCTGATATTCCATATGACTGCTGCTTTGTTGCTTGCTCTGTTCTTTTGTTTTAGTTTATTGTTCTTCTGTATGTTGTTGTTGTTTTTATTTCTGAGATCTGTAAATAGTAATCCTAACCCAAATAGGGGGAGATTGTTGGAACACCCTATTAATAATTTGGGCAAGGATCACTATGTTTGTCTTAGGAAACCAGTTTGACCTAGATGTATAGTTAAAAAGGTCAACATTAGAATGTGTTTAGGGCTTAGAATTTAGGTTTGAAGCTGCCCCCAGGACCATTCAAGGAATCAGACTTAAAGCTGAGGCAAAGACAATTTTCGTCGAGCTTAGGTCGACAAAACGTCGAACTCCGTTCGACGCTCTCTGAGCTCAACTCTGCTAAATCGTCGAGCTCCGGTCGACGATCTTCGAGCTCAGATTGACGATCTTTCTTCGGCTTGTCCTTCAGGTCGCTGAGCTCCGGTCGACGATCTTCGAGCTCAGGTCGACGTTTTCTGTCTGATGTGCATTCCAATCTCTGAGCTCAGGTCGACGATCGTAGAGCTTGGATCGACGTTTTTCCTGAGAGATCGACAACTTTGAGGATTCAAATTCAGTCAGCTTTTGGAATGATTTTAAAATTCTCTCAGCATTTATTTCAAGAGATCTGTCAGCCGTTTTCCTTTATTTTGGAGCAAGTTTCAAGGAATTCTTTTTGAGAATGTTTATTGGACTTTCCTCTAGAAGACAAGACTTTTATGGAGGACATTTAATGTCTGTTAACGGCTATCTTGGACAAGGAATCTTCAGAGAATAAGACCTTCTCCTTTCTCTCCAGTCAGATACACATATAGCACAAAAAAAACTTACAGTTACAGAAAAAAAAGGGAGAAAAAGAAAAGAGATATTTTTCAGTACAGATTTAAAGGACAGTTTGATCAACACATTCAAGTGATCAATCCTAAAGAATCAGTTGAACATTTTGGCATACTGAAAAAGTGATCATAGCTTCATCACAAGGACTCCAGACAATTCAACTTTCTTAGCCTCTGCTGAAACCATCTTCTGCTGGAGATCTGAAGCTTCTGAAGACCTATCACCCTGAAGCAAAGCTCCCACTCCTGAACTAGTCTACATCTCAGGGGGAGCTTTGACAACACAATCAATCCACTTGTGCTTCTCTCTTTGATTGAGACAGAGAAGACAACTTCACTCTTTTCCTTTTTCTTTCCTGCTGTAAAAGGGTTACCAAAACTCCCTTCCAAAGTTTTGAATCTAGTTCTGAGAGCCTTGTCAAAACTCAGTGGTGGCAAGACACCTTATCAAAAAATCTAGTTTGGTTTTTGAGCACCTTATCAAAAGCTCATTGGTGACCAGGACACCTGATCAACCCTTCCTGCAGTGGATTCCTACCAAGGGTGGTAGAAGAGTGGATGTACCCAGGTTTTTGGGGAACCACTATAGTTCCTTGTGTCTTCTGGTTGCTTGAGTATTTTCTTTGCTGTGTTCTGTGATTTTCTTTTTGCTGTCTTAGTTTTAAATTATAAAGCAAGGCACCTTACACTTATACATAAATTAAATCTTAATTGTCTTGCTTGTTTAAATTGTAAAGTTATTTTAAAAATACACTATTCACCCCCCCTCTAGAGTTGAGATAGATCTTAGTCTCACTTTCAGGTGGTCAGGAAGGGGTACTTCTGGCCATCCCTAAGGAAGGATGCGTCATAATTTGCGAGAAGGTGCCAAAAGTGTCAGCTGTACGCCCTGCTCAAACTCTTGACCTCCCAAAGGCTTCGAAGCATCACGACGCCCTAACCATTTTCCATTTGGCGAATGGATTTGGTTGGGCCTTTTCCCCAGGAAAGCGGGCAGAGGAGGTTCCTATTGGTCATGATAGACTATTTTTTGAAGTGGCTGGAGGTCAAGGAACTCACCAAGGTGACCTCTCAGGTGATCCGCAACTTTGTATGGGGGGAGATCATATGTAAGCATGGGCTTCCCCAGGACATAGTCACTGAAAAAGGACCCCAGTTCGCTAGTGAGGAGTTCATTAGCTTCTGCACTCAACTGAGGATAGATCTCAGGTTTGCCTCCATTCACCACCCTAGGAGCAACGACCAGGTGGTGGTGGCAATCAAGATCATTGTAAATCTGCTGAAGAAGATGGTAGAGAACATGATGGGGAGTTGGTTAGAGCAGCTCCCATCGGTGTTATGGGCCCTGTGGACAACCCCCAATACAGCCACCGAGGAGACCCCCTTCAAACTTTCTTATGGCTGTGAGGTGGTTCTACCCATGGAATTTGAGGTCAGATCACCGGGAGTCATAGCTGCCAGTGAGGTGGTTCTACCCATAGATATGATGGAAGAACTTTGAGACATGGCCACCGTCAGGCAGGAGGAGATCAAGCAGCGGATGGCCAGGTACTTAGATAAGCATGTCAGGATTAAGCAGTTTGTCGAAGGAGATTTGGTTTTAAAGAAATTCGACACCACTGGAAGGTGTACAACTGTTGGGAAGCTCAATCCTAATTGGGAGGGTCCCTACATAGTCGAAAATGCCCAGGGGTCGGGAGGATACCACCTCCAGAATATGGAAGGGGTGTTCATAGGTCACACTTGGAGTGGAGATGACCTGAAGCGCTTCTAACCTTAGTTTGTGTAAGATTGTATATTTTATTATGATGAATTGTTTAAAATTTGTTTATCTCCAAGTTTGGATGATTAGTTTCTGGGTTTGATGGCCCCGAGTAAACCCGCTGACCAGGATCCCATCAAGCTGGCAGGGTCGTAGGCTCGCTCGGTGGCAGGTGTGAAAGTTATGGTTTTGATGGCCCCGAGAAGATCCCAATGACCAGGCTCCCATTAGAAGGGTCATAGGATCGCTCGGTGACAGGTGCGAAAGTTGTGGTTTTGATGGTTTAGAGTAAACCCACTGACTAGGCTCCCATCAAGATGGCAGGGTCGTAGGCTTGGTCAGTGGAAGGGTGAAAAGTTATGGTTTTGATGGCCCCGAGAAGATCACACTGACCAGGCTCCCATTAGCTATCAGGGATGGAAGGTGCACTCGGTGGCACAAAAAGTTATGTTATAAAATAGCCCCGAGTAGACCTGCTGACCAGGCTCCCATCAAGTTGGTAGGGTCGTAGGCTCACTCGATGGCAGGGTGAAAAGTTATGTTTTTGATGGCCCCGAGAAGATCTCGCTGACCAGGCTCCCATTAGCTAGCAGGGCTAGAAGGCGCACTCAGTAGCGAGAAAAGTTATGTTATCAAACAGCCCTGAGTAGACACGCTGACTATGCTCCCATCAAGCTGGTAGGGCCATAAGCTTGCTCCGTGGTAGGGTGAAAGTTTATAGTTTTGATGGCCCCGATAAGATCCCGCTGATCAGGCTCCTATTAGCTTGCATGGCTGGAAGGCGCACTCGGTGGAGAGAAAATTTATGTTATCAAATGTCCCTGAGTAGACCTGCTATCCAGGATCCCATCAAGCTGGCAGGGCTGTAGGCTCGCTCGGTAGTAGGTGTGAAAGTTATTGTTTTGACGGACCCAAGCAAACCCGCTGACAAGGCTCTCACTAGCAGGCTGGGCCGTTGGTTCGCTCGGGGCAGGGGTGAAAATGCTTGGAATAACTAGAGCTTAAGCCGCTCATGCTGTTAGGCTCTCACCAAGTTGACAGGGTTGTTGGACTCACGACGAACATTACAAAGTGCTCCGACAATAGTTTTCAAATAACTAACACTTATCCTAAGTAGGGATAGAGGAATCCAGATCCATTTCGACATGTTCCTCTCGGCATATCCCTCTCAGCATATCCCTCTCAGCATGGGTTTCTCGGCATGTCTCTCTCGGCATGGGTTTTTCGGCTATCTCTCTCGGCATGCCCCTCTCAGCAACATTTACTTAATCAAGCTCAGTGAACAGATTGCGGTCATCACCTAAGGGCTTAGGGTGCATGCGAATGTGCGAAAGAACGTACAAGTAATAAAAAGCGAAGAGAGGAAAACTCAGACAATAATATCTTAGCAAGAGAATGAAAAAGCCCAAAACATTGTATTTTCCAAAAAGTTGTTACATGTATTCTCGGGTCTCGCCCATTACATCGATGGTCGGGAAAGAGGGAAAAATAAAATAAAAAAGAAATGAAAATGCAGAAAGGCTTAGGAAGAGTCATTGGACTTCTTGCCAAAGGATTCATCACCCCCACCAAATAGCGAGTCGGCTTCAACCTCACCTTGAGATTTTTCTTTCACAGGTTTGTCAATAGGGTCGAATAGTCAAGGGAGGAGGCCTCGCGCAGTGAGCCTCTCACCGCCTTCGACCAGCAATGCGGAATCTCACAGCATCTTGATCATATGCCTTGTAACATCCCATTTCCAACTAGACCCCTAAGAGTGGTTTTGTCATGACTAGGTCATGACAAACTCTTAGAGAACCAAAAAGTGACCAAGTCAACTTGGGTGACTAGGAGAGTGAAAATTTGGAGGAAGAGTATTCATGACCAAGGGCCTCTCTCTCCACCGTCAATCCTTGATATCATTCCCCCCCATTTAATATATTATGCATGGGTGGGCTGCTAATATACTAAAGGATTGACTAGCCAACTTAGTGACTAGGAGAGAGAGAGAGAGAAGCTCAAAATGAAGAATAATTTAGGAGAGAGAAAGTATATATTTAAGAGTGCTAGTGGATTGAGCCCACTTGGGCCCATGCCATCAACCCCCCTTGGGCTGGCCGACCCTTGGTGTCATTTAGAAGGAGGTTGATGGAGTGGGGCCCACCCATGCATGCATGGTGACATGAACAAGGCAAACCCGCCCCATCACCTAGAGTATATCGCCCCCCTTTACTTCATCTCCTCATTCCCCCCCACTCACTCCCATCGGCTCATAACCATTAGGACAAGGAGAGCAGTAGAGAGAGAGAGAGAGAGAGAGAGAGAACCGAGCCTTAGAGCTGAACCAGATCTAGAAGCCGTGAAACCCAAGGGATAAGTGCCGCCGCCGTCGCCCTGGTTCTTCGCTGCTCCTCACGTCGCAAGGCCTCCGGGAAGGTCCTCCCTCACCTCTCTCTTCATGCTTAGATCTTAGGAATGTTTAGGGTAGGGTTCGGGCTCGAATGAGCCCGAACCCAGTTTTTGTTTTTCTCCATTAATTTAGTTTTGGAAGCTCTCGGGTGAGGTGGCGCCGCCACTTCCCGCCTCCCTAGCCGCCGGGAAAAGCTTGCCCCCACCACCGTGAGGGTGGAGGTGAAGATCGCCGGTGGAGGCGCCGCCTGTAGCCGCCGGGAAACCTCCCGTGATAGCCCCCGATATCGGGCTGGATTTCCATCACATTTGGAGAGGAAACACAACAGCCACACATCTGCTTTAAGATTAGTGCCATGCAAAATTATTAATCCTGTATTTATTTTAATTACATGAATAGTTCTATTTTCTACCTTCTTTGACAGACTTTTGCATGCCAATAATTAGGGCACTTACAGCGTTTTTCATAAATTCTACTCAACATTAAAATTGTAGGTCTTGGAGTTACCTTTAATTTGATATATTACAAATTAATTTTGGTTAAGTATACTGCCCTATAGAGCCATTTTCCTAGGGCTGGTCCTAGGGTAGGTCAGAAAATAAAATGAGTGCCCTGACCAAACCCTGCGTTCAAATGGACTGAAATTAAGGGCATGTGGCTTAATTAGGCATACCTAGACCCTCCCCAAAATGGAAATTTTTGGGGAAAATAATTCTATAGTTTTAGTCAGAATTTGATAAATCAAATAAAGTTTATTTTTGAAGCATACCAACTCTAATAGGTCCCAAATTTTGGTGGCCATCCCTTAGGGGTATATTAGACCTATGGTAGAAAAATTATTCAAATTAGCCTTCTGCATGTTGAGATATCTTACTTGCAAGATCTGAAAAGGTGAATTGTCTTGGGCTGCAAATAACAAAATGCAGAAATTGGAAGAGATCCCCAAGCCCATCCAGAGGCCCAAATGACCTGGGATTTTGGGCAGTAACTTGTTTAGGGCATATTTAGGCCTTGCCTAAAAATGGGATTAATTAGAATTAAAATTAGGGGGAAATTACTAAAATACCCCTAGGCTTGTTTATGTGATTCTTGGAGTAGTTCAACTCAAAAAGGCCCCAATTTTTGGTGGCATGTCCATGGGGACATTATTAAGGAATGGTTAAATTTTCAGCCCATATGGACCATAACAAGTTGGGTAAATTCCCTTGCATGTGTTGGCTTGTAAAGGGCTTGGTGTGCTTATAGCCAAAAATGAAATATTGAATGCACAGCATTTTTGGACCGCTGGCATAGTATTACCCTAAGTACACCCCCTTGGGGAAGATGGATGAATTAGGGTTGATTTACCCTTGGACCCAAGTTCAAACCCTAAGGAAGGACCTTTGGGGGTTGTGAAGGACATAGGGGCAAATGCCCTTGTATGGCCTTGTAATTTAGTAGAGAGATATCTTTTGTATATTTAATCCTCTGGTTGAAATGTTAGGGAATTTAGAAGTAGTTAAGTACCTCAAAAGTCAAACCCTAACTTTAGTGTATAAGCACTATTAGGTCAAAACAGTAACTTAACATCATCTAAAAATTGTGAAGATGAGGTAGAATGAATCTTAGTGTGAGTTGAACCCCTAGATATTTTTAGTGGAATTTTATAGATTATATTCATGGTAGTTCCTTTGTTAAATATCAAAGAGTCCAATTTAGTATTTGATTTAATTTGATCATTTGGTGTCAAAGAAATCTAGTAAAATTTGGTCAGTAGAGGTTTTTGACCTAAATAGAGGTCTCTGAATTTTATCATAATTTTTAAAGGATTTTATATATGGCTTCCTTCACAAATTTTGTAAAGGCCATACTTGATAAATAAATCATTTAAAGAATAATTTAACTTGTAGAAATGTGAATTTTTGCCACTGATAATTTTAGGATGATATCTACTGTTAGGAATTTAATTAGGAATTTTTGAAGTATATTCATAGTACTTGATTCAGAATTATGTCCTTTTTAGATTTTTGTATTGAATTTATTTAGAATTAAATATTCTGTGAAAAATCATGAAAGTTGGCCAGTGATAATTTTAGGACTGTAGTAGTGTAATATATTTAATTCAAATTATTTGGATGATAATTTAGAGTTGTTGATTTACAAATCTTGGAATATGGGAATTACTGCTAAAATAACTTTAGGACCCTTAAATGTTTGTAGAAATTGCCAAATTTGTAAATTGTCACTTTTAGACATATGGAATATTATCATGAATTTATGAAACATTAATCATGTCTAAAATGTATACTTCATGATCAACTTGACAATAATTGGCGCTTTTAAGAAATTATTTAAATAGAAGATTAATTGAGGAAAATACAATATTTTGGAATTAAATAATCTATGTCATGATAGGACTCCAGTAATAACCTAGGTCATTAAGATGAAAACGTGAAGGACATCTTATCATGAACATCACTTAGTATAGGTTTGTCTGCAAATTGTAATTTGGGGAAAAGTTGTACTAGGATAAGAGTTGGAATAGTGTAGAGTTAGTCGTGTTGAATTGTTTGAATGAAAGTAGATGAGACACCATAGAAAGTTCTAAGGAGTGGTGAGAATCGAGTTGATGTGTGTTAGAAGGTACGCGAGTTCGACGAACGATCGTCGTTCCCGCGAGAGTGAAAGGTCTAAACTACCCTAGGTACAGATTTAATGTGATAATAAAGGGGGAGAGGTAAGGGAATCAACCAATAATAATAAGTACCTTACGAAAGGGAACTTTGGTCTGTCATACCATCGCAGTTCCTAGTACCTATTGAGAACCCTTCACGTGGTAAATCTGGAGGTAGTCCTGGGCTAACGTAAACCTTTAAAAAAAATCGAAAGAGTAATTTAGTAGATAGGGTTTCACACTGCACACACTAGTTGGACAAGACTTGGAAATGGTTAAGTCATCCTGAGGTGGTCAAAGGGGCATCATCCCACGGTGTTCAAAGGGATGAGGTTTGGAAATTTGAGTCGGACAGTTTAGTCCGGGGAGCTTCGCCTCGGTTTGAGGTAAACACGGACGGTTCAATCAGGGAACTCGACTCGTTGTATACTATTTTGAGAATATTGCATGTGCATAAGAAATACCTAAGGTGATGGGTCTTCGGTATGGCTTAGTCGTTGCACCGACGCCAATACGATGACTTGGCAAGTGTGGTTTAACACTTCGCCAAACTTAAGTCCGTCGGTCCAGTCGGCAAGAGTACGCGGTTGTCCGCTTAGAGCACCAAGCATTGAGGAGTACGATAGGTCAGACCAGTAGTGCTATTACTGGTTTTGAGATGGGCGAGGCCCAACCCACCGCTTCCGTCTGCAACTACGGAGGTATCCTGGGAGGTAACGACTCCGAAAGGGGGAACTAAAGGTTTGTGTACACAAAGTCGGGTGGGTGAGTTGCACTGCTTAAACATAACATGAACCCACCATATAGATGTATATCATAATCATTCATATTAACCTATGACACCTAATATATAAGTTTAATGGGACGCTTATACATTAGGACTTGCCAAACGACCCTTTGGTCTATAAGCTTGTGTGGGCAAGTTTATAAATTAAGGTCATTTTCAATATATACATACTGCTTGTGATAACCGACACCCCAACGTATAAGTGGTATGAGACATTTTCTACGACGGGAGCCTTGAAGAAGATCCCTTGGCTTATGTGTACTCACATAATTGAAGGTTAAATTCTTTTCTTACTTTACCTATTACAATATGATTATAAATTGCTAGCTAGGTCCCCCTGTCACCTATTTGTTTTACTCTCCACTTTCACGTCCCTTCCTTTCTTCCTCCCCGCTCGGTGCCTAGGAGCATGGGGGAAGGGGTGGGGGATGATAGGGCTTAGTCTTATAGACTAACGGTTTTCGAACCACATCATATTAAGGGATCGTGGAGCCCAGCATGGTGGAGCAACCCAGGAGACCGGTGCGATTGGAGACAGGGCAGTCTAGCTCAGGAGTACAGCCAGCTGGGACCGTGAGTCCCGACTTCTAGTAGTTATTTTATTTTGCTTCCGCATGAGAGATTTGTAGTGAGGATATTGATGTATAGGGCTTAAGCCCTTCATTTCTGTACTCTTTTACTATTCTGTGGACACTCCTTTCCTGGAGATTTTATTTTATGTGATTTTTCTTTGGTGGACTGCTTACTTCTACTTTACTCGCTACAAATTGATGATCGAAAGAAAAAGGCCGGCAGAATTGGCACCTATTGGTGACGACCTTCCCGGGTGCAAAGGTTTCACCGCAAAGCGGCAGTTCTGGGCATAAGACCCCTGTTTTTACGATTTGTTAAAAAGGGGGTCTTACAAAGTGGTATCAGAGGGTAACCTCGATCGATCAAGTAGCTGTTCGCTAAAACCCTGGGCCACCCTCGCACGAGTTTAGTTTGCGGACAAACTAAGTAGCGGAAGATGTGGTGTGCCAATGTATGGATCACATATATAATTGTCCATTTTAGTTAAGGTTGAAAAATTTCTGACGATAAATTTTGTGGTGCAGCCTCCAGCACTGCCTACACCACTGGGTGGAACCCCACAAATTCAAGAAGTTGCACCACCGCCGCCGGTTCCCACTCAGTTTCTTTAGTCTGACATGGGACAGACTATGAATACTATCTTGGAAGCCTTCAGGAACCAACAGGCCCCGGTTCCGCAGCATATCCCGGGAGCCAACTGGCTCAGCATCTTTCGAGGACTCGCTCCCCCGTCCTACTTGGGGAAAGAGGCGGTAGTTCGAAAAGAGGAGTGGCTAGACATCATGGAGAAGATGCTAACAGGGATTCGGATCCCTTGGGAGGAAAGGGTGCAACTGGTTGTTTCCTACTTCGAGTCCCATGCCAAGCGATGGTGGAAGACAGTTCTGGAGACTATCTTTGCTGATAGGGAGGCTGCCGAGGTGACGTGGGAGGAGTTCGGGCCCATGCTATTGGAGCACTTTGTTCCGCAGTCGGACCAAGACGAGTTGGAGGACCGCTTCTTGCAGTTGAAGCAAGGTGCCATGACGGTGGTGGAGTTTCATCGAGAGTTCAACCACCTGGCCCTTTTTGCAGACTCTTACCATCTAGATGAGGCAGCGTACACCAAGTGGTTCTACAAAGGTTTACGGGAAGACATAAGGGGTGCCCTTCTTTTCATTTCGGACGGGCCTATCACTCGTATTCTGGAGATGGAAAAAAGGTTACAGGCAGATTGGCTCACCACCAGAGGCCGGAAGCGGCAAACGGAGGATCAGAGCCGTAAAGCCCGGAACGATAAGCGGAGAGGTCATGCGCTAGAGATACAAAAGGCGGAGGATCAGCCTCGACAAGAGGTGAGGCAGTAACCGAGGGAGCAGGTGACACTGTCCCCTCAGCCTATTCAGATGTGAGATGTGCAGAGATCGGGAGGTGGGGCTTACACTCCGCCAGAATGTTACCACTATCATCTGGTGGGGCACATCAAGAGAAACTGTCCCATGAGAGGGATGCCTCCACCAGCACTGCAGATTGCCCCACCGGCTCAGCATTATGGAGGCCGAGGATGTGGCCAAGGACGCAGATATTAGGGTAGAGACCGCATGCCGGAAGGACATATGATTTATGCACTGGACCTGGCTCAACCCAGAAACTCGGAGCAAGTGATCACAGGTACGACCGAAAAGTTTTCTTTTTTACTTAAGTTCTTTCCTTTCCTAGAAAGTAGTTTCATAAACTTGAATTATTAAGACTAGGCAGGAAAACCAGAAATAGAACTCTAAGTAAATTTACAATCTCAGGCATCGTCTTCATTTGCGGCAAGCCCGCACACACTCTCTTCGACACGGGTTCTTCACAATCGTTTGTGTCGGATACCTTTATCCAAGGGTTAGGAGGTGTGGAGAGGATCACAGGCAAGAAGTTACAGATACGGCTACCCGATGGGTCGAAGTTGTTCACATCATCCCATTGCGATCTGGAGGCATGGATAGGCGGAAAATCCTTCGAAGATCCAGCGACAATTATGTTGTTGCCTAATAATGATCTGATTCTGGGTATGACATGGCTCCATTGGAACCATTCCCAGTTTGACTGCTTGGCCAAGAGGATTACCCTGAGATATGGGGACTCGGTCGTCGTGATGGAAGGTATTAGACCCGCCTCCCATATATTCTTATCGTCTATTCAAGCCGTCAAGGCCCACATGCAGGGCGATGAAATTTATCAGATTCTCTTCGAGATGCCGGAGGTCAAGGGATCTATATCCGACATTCCCGTGGTGCGAGATTTTGCGGATGTCTTCCCGGAGAAACTACCAGGGCTACCCACGCACAAAGAGCAGGACTTCCAGATATTGCTTATGCCAGGGGATAAGTCGGCATCCAGAGCTCCCTACCGCATGGCCCCAAGGGAGCTGACAGAGTTTTGGAGTCAGCTGCAGGAGTTGCTGGAAGCCGGGTTTGTCCAGCCAAGCTCTTCGCCATGGGGAGCCCGAGTGTTGTTCGTCAAGAAGAAAGATAGAACACTCAGGTTGTGTATCGATTACCAGGCGTTGAACTGGCTAACAGTCAGGAATACCTATCCTCTGCCAAGGATAGACGAGCTGTTCGACAAGCTGGAGGGAGCCCACTTCTTCTCGAAGTTGGACTTGAGATCGGCCTATTATCAGTTGCGGATCCGAGAGGAGGATATACAGAAGACTGCTTTTAGTAGTAGGTATGGACTTTACGAGTTTACCGTGATGCCCTTCGGGCTCACGAATGCGCTGTCAGCGTTCATGACTTTTATGAACCGGGTCTTCGAAACATATCTAGATGTGTTTGTCATTGTTTGCATCGATAACATCCTCATTTAATCGAGGACCGAGGAGGATCACACGAGGCATCTGACGCTGACCTTGGAGAAGCTTCAGGAACATCATTTATATGCCAAATTCAGCAAATGCCAGTTCTGGCTGAAGGAGGTGGCCTTCCTCGGACACGTTATTAGTGGAGCAGGGTTTGAAGTAGATCCGACCAAGATTCAGGCAGTCTGAGATTGGCCACAGTTGAAGACAGCTACGGACCTACAGAGCTTCCTAGGACTTGCCGGCTACTACCGGAAGTTCATAGAGGGTTTTTCTAAACTTTCCCTCCCTCTTACCTCTCTAACGAGGAAGGAGATACCGTTTGTCTGGACACCACAGTGCGAGACAGCATTCCAGGAGCTGAAAGGTCGACTCACTTCGGCCCCAATACTTGACCTCCCCTCGGGTAGAGAAGGATTTCAGGTTTATGCGGATGCCTCCTACTAGGGCATGGGAGCAGTCTTGATGCAAAAGGGACATGTGATCGCTTATGCCTCCCGCCAGCTGAAGAAACATGAGCAGAATTACCCAGTTAACGATTTGGAGATGGGAGCGGTCATATTTGCATTGAAGGTCTGGCGGCACTACCTCTATGGTGTCCACTGCGATATATTTTAAGATCATAAAAATCTGAAATATGTGGATATTCAAGAAGGAACTGAATATCCGGCAATAGTACGCAGGAGTTCGCTTCGTGCACCAAGCGTTGAGGCGTATGATAGGTCTGACCGGTAGTGCTTTACTGGTTTAGAGGTGGGCGAGGCCCAACCCACCGCT
Source organism: Platanthera zijinensis (assembly GCA_039513925.1). Lineage (NCBI taxonomy): Eukaryota > Viridiplantae > Streptophyta > Magnoliopsida > Asparagales > Orchidaceae > Platanthera > Platanthera zijinensis. The sequence continues at coordinate 61,499,350 of CM077081.1, read as the reverse complement.
TCTGTCTTCCACTACAAAGTAACTTAGTAATTAGGGTTGCACCTTTCACAAACACTGTTAGCACATGAAGATAGTTGGGAGCTTCGACTCGGTTGGTTAAGAGACGGTCAGAATGGTCCGGGGAGTTTTGGCTCAGTTTGTTAAGAGATAGACAGAATGGTCCGGGGAGCTTTGGCTCGATTGGTTGAGAGACGGACGGAATGGTCTGGGGAGCTTCGACTCGATTGGTTTGATACAATAATTATTGCATGTGCATAAAAGGAAAGAAAATTAAGGTGGTGGGTCTTCGGTATTGGAGGGTCGATGCACCGACGCCAATACGCTGACTTGGCAAGTGTGGTTTGCACTTTGCCAACAGAAGTCCGGTGCGCCAGCCGACAAGAGTACGCAGGAGTACGCATCGTGCACAAAGCATTGAGGCGTACGATAGGTCTGACCGGTAGTGCTTTACTTGTTTAGAGGTGGGAGAGGCCCAACCCACTACTTCCGTCTGCCACTACGGAGGTATCCTAGGAGGTAACAGCTCCGAAAGGGGGAACTAAAAGTCTGTGTGCACAGAGTCGGGTGTGTGTGTTGCACTTGCATGATTCATCATACCCACTAGCATGTCATGGCATAATCGAATCATTTAACCCCTGACACCTAATGTATAAGTGGAATGGGACGCTTATACAATAGGGCTTACAAAACGACCCCTTAATCTATAAGCTTGTGTGGGAAAGTTTATAAATTAAGGTCATTTTTGATATATATATATACTATTGTTTGATAACTGATTTGTAAGACCCCCTTTTTAACAACTCGTAAAAACCAGGGTCTTATGCCCAGAACCATCGCTTTGCGGTGACACCTTCGCACCCGGAAAGGTCGTCACCACTAGGCGCCAATTCTGCTGCCTTTTTCTTTCGATCATCAATCTGTAGCGAGTAAAGTAAAAGAAAGCAGTTCACCAAAGAAAAATCACATAAAAAAATTTCCAGGAAAGGAGTATCCACAGAATAGTAAAAGAGTACAGAAATAAAGGGCTTAAGCCCTATACATCAATATCCTAACTACAAGATCTCTCATGCGGAAGCAAAATAAAACAACTACTAGAAGTAGGGACTCACAGTCCCAGCCGGCTGTACTCCTGAGCTAGACTGCCCTATCTCCAAATGGGCCGAACTCCAGGGCTGCTCCTCCATGCTGGGCTCCACGATCCCCTAAATGATGTGGTCCGAAAACCGTTAGTCTATAAGAATAAGCCCTATCATCCCCCTCCCCTTCCCCCATGGATCCTAAGTACCGAGCGAAGAGGAAAAAAGGGAAGGACATGAAGGTGGAGAATAAATCAAAAGTAGGTGATAGTGGACCTATGCTAGTAATTCTATAGCAAATATGACAGAAACAGAAAGTAGGAAATGTAACCTTAACTTATGTTCGGAAGCACCTAAGCCAAGGGATCTTCTGCAAGGCTCCCATTGTATAAAAAGTCCCATACCACTTTATACGTTGGGGTGTCGGTTATCAAACAACAGTATATATATATCAAAAATTACCTTAATTTATAAACTTGCCCACACAAGCTTATAGACCAAGGGGTCGTTTTGCAAGGCCTATTGTATAAGCGTCCCATTCCAATTATACATTAGGTGTCAGGGGTTAAACGATTTGATTATGCCATGACATGCTAGTGTGTATGATGAATCATGCAAGTGCAACACACACACCCGACTCTGTGCACACAGACCTTTAGTTCCCCCTTTCGGAGCCATTACCTCCTAGGATACCTCCATAGTGGCAGACTGAAGCGGTGGGTTGGGCCTCGCCCACCTCTAAACCAGTAAAGCACTACCGGTCAGACCTATCGTATGCCTCAACGCTTGGTGCACGAAGCGGACTCCTGCGTACTCTTGCAGGCTGGCACACCGGACTTCTAATGGCAAATTGCTAACCACACTTGCCGAGTCAGCGTATTGGCGTCGGTGCATCGACCCTCCCATACCGAAGACCCACCACCTTAATTTTCTTTCCTTTTATGCACATGCAATAATTATCGTATCAAAACAATCGGGCCGAAGCACCCCGGACCATTCTGTCCGTCTCTTAACCAATCGAGTCGAAGCTCCCCGGACCATTCTGTCCGTCTCTTAACCAACCGAGCCAAAGCTCACCGGACCATTCTGCCCGTCTATTAACCAACCGAGCCGAAGATCCCAACTATCTTCCTATGCTAACAGTGTTTGTGAAACGTGCAACCCTAATTACTAAGTTACTTTGTAGTGGCAGACGGAAGCGGTGGGTTGGGCCTTGCCCACCTCTAAACCAGTAAAGCACTACCGGTCAGACCTATCGTACGCCTCAACGCTTGGTGCACGAAGCGGACTCCTGCATACTCTTGCCGGATATTCAGTTCCTTCTGCATATCCACATGTTTCAGATTTTTATGATCTGAAAATATGTCGCAGTGGACACCATAGAGGTAGTGCCGCTAGACCTTCAATGCAAATATGACCGCTCCCATATCAAAATCGTGAACTGGGTAGTTCTGCTCATGTTTCTTCAGCTAGCGGGAGGCATAAGCGATCACATGTCCCTTTTGCATCAAAACTGCTCCCATGCCCTGGTAGGAGGCATCCGCATAAACCTGAAATCCTTCTCTCCCCGAGGGGAGGGCAAGTATCGGGGCCGAAGTGAGTCGACCTTTCAGCTCCTGGAATGTCGTCTTGTACTGTGGTGTCCAGACAAACGGTATCTCCTTCCTCGTCAGAGAGGTAAGTGGGAGGGCAAGTCAAGAAAAACCCTCTACAAACTTCCGGTAGTAGCCGGCAAGTCCTAGGAAGCTCCGTACATCCGTAGCTGTCTTCAACTGTGGCCAATCTCGGACTTCCTGAATCTTAGCCGGATCTACTACCAACCCTGCTCCACTAATAACGTGTCCGAGGAAGGCCACCTCCTTCAGCCAGAACTGGTATTTGCTTAATTTGGCATATAAATGATATTCCCGTTGCTTCTCCAAGGTCAGCGTCAGATGCCTTGTGTGCTCCTCCTCGGTCCTCGAGTAAATGAGGATGTCATCGATTAAAATGATGACAAACACATCTAGATATGTTTCGAAGACCCGGTTCATGAGAGTCATGAATGCTGACGGCGCATTCGTTAGCCCGAAGGGAATCACGGTAAACTCATAGAGTCCATACCTGCTATTAAAAGCAGTCTTATGTATATCCTCGTCTCGGATCCGCAACTGATAATAGCCCGATCTCAAATACAACTTCGAGAAGAAGTGGGCTCCCTCAAGCTGGTCAAACAACTCGTCTTTCCTTGGTAGAGGATAGGTATTCCTGACTGTTAGCCAGTTCAACGCTGGTAATCGATACACAACCTGAGTGTTCCGTTTTTCTTCTTGACGAACAATACTGGGGCTCCCCATGACGAAGAGCTAGGCCGGACAAACCTGGCTTCCACCAACTCCTGCAGCTAATTCCAGAACTCTATCAGCTCCCATGGGGCCATGCGGTAGGGAGCTCTGGATGTCGGCTTAGCCCCTAGCATAAGCAATATCTGGAATTCCTGCTCTCTGTGCGGGGTAGCCCTGGTAGTTTCTCTGGGAAGAAGTCCGCAAAATCTCGCACCACGGGAATGTCGGATGTAGATCCCTTGACCTTCACCATCTCAAAGAGAATCTGATAAATCTCGCCGCCCTGCATGTGGGCCTTGACGACTTGAATAGATGATAATAATATATGGGAGGCGGGTTTAATACCTTCCATCACGACGAACGAGTCCCCATATCTCAGGGTAATCCTCTTGGACAAGCAGTCAATCTGGGCATGGTTCCAATGGAGCCATGTCATACCCAGAATCAGATCATAATCAGGCAGCAACAGAATTGTCGCTGGAGCTTCGAAGGGTTTTCCGCCTATCCATGCCTCCAGATCGCAATGGGGTGATGTGAACAGCTCCGACCCATTGGGTAGCCGTATCCGTAACGTCTTGCCTGTGATCCTCTCCACACCTACTAACCCTTGGATAAAGGTCTCCGACATAAACGAGTGCGAAGCACCCGTGTCGAAGAGAGTGTGTGCGGGCTTGCCGCAAATGAAGACGATGCCTGAGATTGTAAATTTACTTAGAGTTCTATTTCTGGTTTTCCTGCCTAATCTTAATAATTCAAGTTCATGAAACTAATTTCTAGGAAAGGAAAGAACTTAAGTAAAAAGAAATCTTTTCGGTCGTACCTGTGATCACTTGCTCCAGGTTCCTGGGTTGAGCCAGGTCCAGTGCATAAATCTATTGTCCTTCCGGCCTACGATCTCTACCCTGATATTTGCGTCCTTGGCCACGTCCTCGGCCGCCATAATGCTGAGCCGATACGGATCGACGACCAGGGGATACGAGTCTTGCGCCATAAGAAGATCCCGCTAGTCAAGGTCCTGTGGAGGAACAACGGATGAGAGGAGCATACTTGGGAGCCACAGGACCTGATGCAGGAAAGATATCCGGAGCTATTTAGTCAGGTATACCTCACAACTCCTCAAGTGGTTTAAGCGTTCTTCCTAATTGATTTTACTAGTAGAATCATCTAAAAAGATAGAGACTAATCCTTTTTGTTTATTGGGGATAACCCTTTTTTTATTAAGCAAGTAGGCATGTCAACTCATTTATGGGATGTTACACTTTAGTTTTGCCGGTAGAAAAACCCCGTAGGCTTTAATTTCGGGGACGAAATTTTTATTTTGTTTATTGGGTTTTGTAACATCCCATTTTCAACTAGACCCCTAGGAGTGGTTTTGTCATGACTAGGTAATGACAAACTCTTAGAGAACCAATAAGTGACCAAGTCAACTTGGGTGACTAGGAGAGAGAAAATTTGGAGGAAGAGTATTCATGACCAAGGGCCTCTCTCTTCACCGTCAAGCCTTGATATAATTCCCCCCCCCCCCATTTAATATATTATGCATGGGTGGGCTGCCAATAGACTAAAGGATTGACTAGCCAACTTAGTGACTAGGAGAGAGAGAGAGAGAGAGAATCTCAAAATGAAGAATAATTTAGGAGAGAGAAAAGATATATTTAAGAGTGCTAGTGGATTTAGCCCACTTGGGCCCATGCCATCAGCCCCCCTTGCCGACCCTTGGTGTCATTTAGAAGGAGGTGGATGGAGTGGGGCCCACCCATGCATGCATGGTGACAAGAACAAGGCAAACCCGCTGTTGGGTACATTGGAAAATGTGTACCTGATTTGAAGAAGCCTAACTTAGCATAATGATATACATCAAGGTGTATTTGATGTTGTTTAAGTTGAATATGTGCAGGTTAAAAGTATGGAAAAATTTCTAAAGTCCATGTGTCAACACAAGAATAAGATGTGTTGACACTTCAAGAAGATTGTGTCGACACTTGAAGAAGGCCGTGTCGACACAGAGATAATGAGTCGACATCAAATATGCCGACACCGGGAGGCAGTGTCGACACATACAAGATTATAGTCGACATCAACTGTATCGACACCGGGAGGCAGTGTCGACACACACAAGATTATAGTCGACATCAACTGTGTTTACACCAGGAGGCTGTGTCGACACACGGAGGCAGAAGTCAACAACAGCTAAGTCGACACTTAGAGACTTGTGTCGACACATAGCAGAATCAACAATAAGTCTATGGCTGAAGTAATTGTGTCGACATACAACTATCTGTGTTGACACATTCTCAAAAAAGTTGTGTCAAGAAGCTGTGTCGACATCAAGACATATGTGTCGACATCACAATGGATTGTGTCGACACTCAATCAAATTGTGTCGACACATTTTAACAATTGTCTCGACACATATTGACAGTTTGTCTCGACACTTTCTGGCAGAAACAAAGACTCCTCGGCAGTTTGAAGAATTGACAGCTGTGGGTCTCTACAGGTTAACTGACGTGATTGACACAGACAGAAGTTTGTTAGGAACCGGACCAGCCGGTTACCAGGAATAAAGGCTATAAATAGACAGATAGTGTCTGAAAGAAATACGACACAACTGAAAACTGAACACTGAATAACAAGTAACTATAAGAAGAAGATCTTTGCAGATCTAAGAAGATATTCTGATTGAACTATCAGAATCTGTCTAAGTAGAATTCAGTCAAGAATTCTAAAGTATCTTCAAGGGACTTGGATAGAGAGAGATCCAGTCAAAAGAAGGCAAGAAGAAAGCTATCTCAGATTTCAAAAGAAACAGATTCTGAACTTATCTGTCAAGAGGATTCAGATTCAGATTCTGAAATCTAAGGAGAAAGCTGCTGATCAGTTTATTTCAAAGAAGATCAACTCAACAAAGTTCAGATTCAAGAAGCTTTGAAGAAAGCTAAGTTCCAGTTGATTTTATCCATCTGGTTTATCAAGAAGCTGATCAAGAACACTGTCTTGTTCCATCTCTCTCACCAAGAGCAAGATAGAAATATATTTTACTCAAATCTTGTAGGATCTTTTAATAGATCTGAGTTGTAAGCCTAATTTATAAAGGCTGAGTGTAGGAGAGATAATCTCTGAGTTGTAGGTCTTGAATAAAGACTGTGGTAGGGCTGAATTGCCTGAGCTGTAGGAGTGTGGTATCACTCTGAGTTGTAGGAATCCATTTTGGATTCTGAGCTGTAGGATTTGAGGATCTGAGATAAAGAAAGGAGTTTGGCTGAATCTAGCACACTGCTAGATAGGCGAAGGGGGAAAGTGGATGTACCCAGATCTTGGGGAACAACTATAAATACTTGTTGCAATCTGTGATGTGTAGTTCTAGATTGTGTGATTGTGATTGCTAAAGTAGCTGCAGAACTTATAGAAAATAGTCTTTAATTACTTAATCATTCTGCCTTAAGTTTGAAAAGAAAATAAGAACCAATTCACCCCCCCCCCCCTCTAGGTGTCTATGTAATCTTGAAAGTAAACTATCAAGTGGTATCAGAGGGAGGTTGCTCAAAGTAAGACTTAACAGTCTGAGTTAGATCTAAAGGCAGAATCAAGAATCAAGAAAATGGGTTCAGGTGAGAAGCACAAGGAGTTGGGATCTATGAAGCTTCCCATCTGCAGAAAAGAAATCTTTGGAATCTGGAAGGAAAGGGTTAGGCTGTTTATGGAGGCCTCAGACCCAAGAATTTATATCACAGTGAAAGAAGGTCCATACATTCCAATGAAGATTTTTGTATTAGATGCAAATCAGGAAACTCCTAAGGATTTTTCAGAAATGACAAAGGAGGAAATCATCTTAGCCACTATGGACAAGAGAGATCAAAACATCATAGTAAGTGCAATAGATGATTCCACCTTCCAAAATCTGATACATTGCAAGACCTCCAAAGAGATGTGGGACACCTTGATTGTCTATATGGAAGGATTTGAAGAAGTAAGACAAGACAGAAAATCAATGCTCAACCAAGAATATGAGAGCTTCAGACAAGGAAAGTCTGATAGCATAACTGAGTGTTATAATAAATTCTATAGGATTGTGAATGAACTAATGTCCTATGGAAGAGTCTTCAGTACATATGAGCTGAATGACAAGTTTCTCAGATCTTTAACAAAGGATTGAGATACCAAAATATGTGTCATTAGAGAAGTGGCCAAGTTAGCTGATATTTCTCCTCCAACCTTGTTTGGAAAATTGCTTTCATATGAAATGCAATTGATGGCTAGGAAGGAGGAAGAAAGAAGTACAAAAGGTGAGCATAGATCTGTGGCTTTCAAAGTTGAAGCCACTAGAAAGAAAGGGAGGATGACTTCATCTCCTCTCAAGGAAGCTACAGAAGAAATAACAGAAAATTCAGATAGTCAGAAATCAGGGAGCAGTGAATCAGATACTGACTTTGCTGCCTTTACAAGATAGTTTCAAAAGTTCTTGAAAAAGAAGCAGTGGAAGTCCAGGCCCTCCACATCACAGCCAGTAGATGAGTACTATTAGAAGAGAAAATCCTCAAGAAATGAGAGAAACAGAACTAAGCCCAGCAAAGCCATAACTTCTAAGATTGTTTATTATTGCTGCAATAAGACTGGACATATGGTAGCTGAATGTCCAGAAAAGAGAAAGGAGTCAGTAGACAGAAAAAGGACTCAACACAAGGGCAAGAAGGAGAAATCTTTTGTTGCAAAGAAGGATAAGAGTCTTTCAGATCAGTCCTCTTTAGAGTCAGAATCTGAAGCAGAAGCATACATAGGATTGTATGCAGCCAATGAAGAAGAGGAATTTCTGCAACTGATGGATTCCATTCATGATCAAGAAGACAAGGAATGCATGGGTCTGATGGCTGAGTTAGAAGATAACCAATGCCAGGATCAGCCTGGTCCTAGTAAGGTACAAAAGGTTTCTAGTTCTTCTGATTTTAGTACTGGTTTAGAGTCAGATTCATCTACATCAAGTGATATGAATGGATCTGAATCTGAAGGTGATATTCATCAGTTGATGGATGAATATAGGGACTTGTTGCAGGCTCTTAAGAAAAGCAAGAACCTAGTCAAAACTCAGGCTCAGGAAATTGCTAATCTTAAGGTGGCTGCAACTGAGCTTGAAAAAGTAATGGATCAAAAGTTAAATGAGATTGCCAAACTGAAAAATATAACCTATATTCAGATGGGCACAATCAAATATAACAATGATCAAATTAAGAGTCTGGAGGCCAGACTAAGAATACAGAAAGATTTAGTGGCTAGTTACTCTAAGCCAAAATCTGTCCTATCTTTAATAGATGAGTTTGTGGCTCAAAAGGGTAAGGTAGGATTAGGCTTCAAAGGTAACCCCGGGGCTGCAAATTCAAAAGAAAAGGCAAAGCTCCTGTCCAGCCTCTAAACCTTTCAGTCCCAGTTATGTTTAGAAAGGTGCAAGTGCCTTCTAACAAATATGATCTTGAGAATATTCATGGTCATATTAAGACTAATGTTCAGATAAACAAGGGTGTAAATGTCAATAGGTCTACCCATGCTCATAAACCCCATGGTTTTGAGAAATCTGTGGGTGAAGCTGCAGCAGCACCAGCACTGGACAGAAATTCTTCTATCAAGGGTGTATCAAGACCTAGATACAACAAGTTTGAATGTTAGTGTTGTGGCAAGAGAGGCCATTTTGCCTTAGACTGCTGGCATAACACAAATGTAAGGAAGAACAATAGTCTACCAGTTAGAAGAGCTGTTGGTAGTCTTAATATGAATGATGCTAACCTGAACCAAGGACCCAAGACTTACTTGGGTTCTAAGGGAAAGTAATTCTGTATTGCAGGAAAGTCCAAGTTGCCATGCCCCTATATGGTACTTGGACAGTGGATGTTCCAGGCATATGACTGGAACAAAGGGGCTGCTGAAGGAGTTCACATCTGTCAAAGATGGACCTAAAGTAATCTTTGGTGGATCTGAAAGAGGAATCATCAAAGGGTTTGGTAACATTTCTTCAAACCAAATTTCCATCACCCAAGTGGCTTTTATAAAAGGTTTGAAACATAATCTGATTAGCATAAGTCAGCTGAGTGATCTTGGATATGACATTTCATTTGTTAAGGATGGATGTCATATCAAAAGGTCAAGTGATCAAAAGATCATATTGACTGGGTATAGAAAGAGAAATGTTTATTGTCTTAATTTTGTATGTGAGAACAAGGCTTCTCCCATCTGTCTTGTAGCTGATAATAATGCATCTCATTGTGTCAAGTGGCACAAGAGGTTGGCTCATCTTAACTACAAGACAATTGACCAACTCTTCAGCAAAGAGTTAGTGAGGAATGGTCCTCAAGTTAAGTGTATAAAGGAAGGGATATGTTCAGCTTGTCAAAAGAGCAAACAGACAAAATCCTCCTTTCATAGTCTTGAAAACAAGGATTCTGTGAGGTGCTTATACCTCTTACATATGGATATTTTTGGTCCTATGCCAGTTCATAGTCTAGGTAGGAAGGTCTACACTTTTGTGGTTATAGATGACTATTCTAGATATACATGGGTGTTCTTTCTGAGACAAAAATCAGAAACCCTAAGTGTCTTACTTAGTTTTGTGAAACAAATTCAGAATGAACTAAACAGTACAGTGGTCAAAATCAGAAGTGACCATGGCACTGAATTTCAATCTGAAAGTATGACAAAATTATGTGAAGACTTTGGGATTTTCCAAGAGTTCTCCTCACCTAGAACACCTCAGCAATATGGTATTGCTGAAAGAAAGAATAGGACATTGATTGAAGCTGGTAGAACTCTATTGAGTGACACCTCTCTTCCAGAATATTTCTGGGCTGAGGCAGTAAACACTGCATGTCATGTGATCAATAGGGCTTCTATCACCAAGTGCCACAAAAAGACTCCCTATGAAATTATGAAAGGTAGAAAACCAAATCTATCCTACTTTAGGATCTTTGGTTGCAAGTGCTATATACTTAACAATGGCAAGTCATATCTAACTAAGTTTGCTGCCAAATCCCAAGATGGGATATTTGTTGGGCACAGCATAAATAGTAAGGCCTATAGAGTCTTCAACTTGACTACTCAAGTTGTAGAAGAATCTGTACATGTTGTGTTTGATGAATCAAGATTAATCAACTGTGAGTTTCCTTGTAGTTCATACAGTCCAATAGGTATAAGCAAAAGGATGGACAAGCTTTCCATTGCATAAGGTTCAACAACAAATGAATAGATGGAAAATGTTGACTACAGTCCAGGGGGAGTACATGATTCTATAGAAGCCGACGACTCCCAGGAAGTGCAGCATAATGAAGGGACTGGAAATAATCAACCAGAAGGAAATCTACCTCCTGTTATCAGACATCTTAAAGACCATCCAGCAAATCAAATAATAGGAGATCCAAGTCAAGGAGTGCAGACTAGAAGCAGAAATCTGAGCACAGTTCTGCACTCAAGTTTCCTATCTCAAATGGAGCCTAAGAAATTGGAAGAAGCCATCCAAGACCAACATTGGATTAATGCTATACAAGAGGAGCTTAATCAATTCAGAAGGTGAAAAGTCTGAGAGCTTGTTCCTAAACCAAAAGACCACAACATCATTGGAACAAAGTGGATATTTAGGAACAAGTTGGATGAGAGTGGTGTAATTATAAAGAATAAAGCAAGACTGGTTGCTAAAGGATATAGGCAGGAAGAGGGAATAGATTTTGATCAGACATTTGCCCGAGTAGCAAGACTGGAGGCAATCAGGATGTTTCTTGCCTATGCTGCATACCAAGGATTCAAGGTATACCAAATGGATGTGAAATAAGCATTTCTGAATGGAGATCTAAAAGAAGAAGTCTATGTGGAACAGCCATCAGGTTTTGTAGACTCTCTTAAACCTGATTATGTTTTTAGACTTAGGAAAGCTTTATATGATTTAAATCAAGCCCCAAGGGCTTGGTATGACACCCTATCTACTTTCCTTATTGAGAACAAATTCTCAAGAGGCAAAATAGACAAGACTCTATTCCCTAGGGAGTCTTAAGGCAAGATAATCTTAGTCCAAATCTAAGTGGATGACATAATTTTTGGGTGTACAGAGAACAACCTTTTCAAGAAGTTTGCCAAACTTATGCAAGGGAAGTTTGAAATGAGTAGTATGGGGGAACTTAAGTTCTTCTTGGGACTCCAAGTAAGACAAACTGATGATGGCTTGTCCATATCCCAGTCTAAGTTCACCAAAGAGTTGATAAAGAAATATGGTATGGAATCTTCCTCTACCATGAAAACTCCTATGGGAACAAATATTCCTATATGTAAGGATGATACAGGTAAGCCTGTAGATGAGTCTTTGTATAGAGGAATAGTTGGTTCTCTATTATACCTCACAGCTAGTAGATCAGATATTATGTATGCTACATGTGTCTGTGCTAGGTACCAGGCATGCCCTAAAGAATCTCATTACACTACTGTTAAAAGAATTTTGAGATATTTAAAGGGCACACCAAATCTAGGCCTTTGGTACCCTAGGAATAGAGATTTTCAACTAATAGGTTATTCAGATGCAGATTTTGCAGGCTGCAGAGAAGATAGAAAAAGTACTACAGGTACATGTCAATTTTTGGGAGGAAGGTTGATATCATGGAGTTGTAAGAAGCAGACTAGTGTGGCAATATCCACAGCTGAGTCTGAGTATGTTGCAGCTGGAAGTTGCTGTGCACAACTATTGTGGATTCAACATCAACTAAAAGATTATGGTATCCAGGTAAGTAGAACACCTTTATTATGTGATTCAAAAAGTGCTATTTCTATTGCAAATAATCCTGTTTCACATAGTAGGACTAAGCACATAGAAATAAAATACCATTTTCTTAGAGAACATGTAGAGAAAGAAGACATCTCACTAGAATTTGTTAAGACAGATTATCAAATTGCAGATGTATTTACTAAGCCTCTGGATGAAACAAAATTCAATAGATTTAAAATTGAATTAGGCATGCTAACTATAGATTAGTTTAGCAAAATTTGGCTAAGTAAAACTGTGTTGACTCATTCAGGATTTATGTGTCGACACAGAGGATTTGTGTCGACAAACTCAGGAAAATGGTGTCGACACAGAGTAGATGTGTCGACACATCCGGTAATTTATGTCGACATTGTCTAAGAGCGACATGTCGACACATCAGGGATTTTATGTCGATATTGTCTAAGAGCGACATGTCGACACAACTAGAGTATTGTTGTCGACTTATTTAGAATTTGTGTCGACACATATTGTCTGTGTCGACACAATTTGACTATTTTTTCCCTCCTTTTCATCTTCTTGGCATAAAAGGGTATAAATAGGTCTCAGCCGTATTTTGTCGACACGCTCACCAGGGTTTCGAGACAAAAACCTTGTGTGTCGACAATCCTTCTTCTCTCTTTTCTCAAGCTTTCTCAACGATTCAATGGATCCAAAGATCGAAGATTCTATCAACGAGGGATATGAACTGGTTAGGCATGCGTTCGACGATGCAGCTCCAGAGATTAAGATGGTGGTGTCTCTTCTCATAGACAGTGGACTTGAATTCCTTGTCTCAGAACCCACCAAGGTCTGGAAGAAGGAAGTTCTTGAATTCTACACCACCGCATCTATGGATTCTACTGGTATGAAAATCAAATTAACTATTCAGGACACAAGAGTCAAGGTGACTCAGAAGCGATTAACCAGAATCCTTCATCTTCCAAGGATAATCGATGAAGAGGAGGTTTTAGCCTCACAAACAAGGCAAGCACTTCAGTGGTGTGGACTGGATCCCACCATGAAGATTGGTGCTGCCTTCAATCGAAAAGGCATGAATAATCAGGGTAAATTCCTTTCTGAAGTTATTGGGAAAGTGGTGCTGTGCAAGACTGGTGGACATGATAGGATCTTTGTCTTCATGTTCAACCTCATGACTAGGATTGTATTTCACATTCCCACCAACTGGTCAGCAGTTGTGTTTGACAAAATCAAGGAGGCAATCAAGAAGCCAAACATGGCTAGAATACTGAGTCTTTACTTAGCTGGAACCATTCCAGAAGTAATGCAACAACTACCAGGCTCCAAGATCAATCATATGAGGAGAATGGATATAAGGTTGTTCTCCAGGTGGGATCGAGTTCTATCCAAGTATATGCCAGAAGAAGACAGGCAGGAGACAGCTGAGAAGTCTCCAGCTCATCCTCACACTGAGCTTGGTACTGCAATAATTCAAGTACAGAAAGTACTGATACTTGCACAGGTTCAGGGGGAGCCTAGTACTGCACATTCAGAAGAAGCAGAAAGGATTGACTTATCAGAGGAGATAGATACTGCTAGAATAGATGATCTTATAGAGAGAATCAATGTTCCATCACCTCCTCAAACATATACAATGGATGATCTCTTCAAAGAGGCTGTAGACACAGCAGATAAAGATGACACCCAAAGGGTTGAGGGGGAGCAAGCTAGTGAGGAGAGGGTACCAGGTGAAGGTGAACAGGAACCACATGCTACTGAAACTGAAATCCCTACCTCACAACAAGAAAGAGTTCAGATTGAGAGTTCCTCTGATTCTGGGAATGAAGAAAGTCAAGAGGCAAAGAAAAGGAAGCTTATGGTCTTCAAGAGAAGAAGCCATAGCTATAAGAAAGCACTTCAAACAACACCACCCACCTTTTCAGATTTTGATTATGCCAAGTTCTTGGTAACTTTTCAAATGAAAATGGATGAACAAAGATAAGCTCTAGAGAAATATGTTGATGAAAGTCATAAAAATCTTCAGTTTGATCTGGCTCAAGATATAAAGTCTATAAGATTTGAAGTCAATCAACATAAAAGAGAAATGACTGATTGTTTTACAAAAGGGGCACATGTTGTTGTACATCTAGCCCAACAACAAGAGGTAATGAAGAAAGAAATAGATGCTCAATCTATTAATCAAGGATATATTCTTGAAAATCAGAAACGGCTAAATGACAATCTGACAACTGCCAACACAGATATTCTTGCTCAATTTCAAACAACCATGACTAAGTTGACTGAAGATAGGGCAGCTGAAATGTTAGCATATGACAATAAGTTCAATACTGCTTTAGACTCAGTACAGACAGCCATAACCACTTCCCAGAAGGAAATTACTGCAAAACTTAACAAGTTGAAACCCTTCTTCAAAGATGGCATTAATTATCTAGATGGTCAGATCAGGTTTCAGAAGGAAGATCTCAGAGATCATGTAGCAAGAGAAGTCCTAAAGGGGGAGAGGGTACTTATTTATGCTGGCTCAGAGCATGCCAAGTGGGTCACTAACAGTGTCAGAGCCACATTGGGATATCCACCCCTTTGTGATGATGATAATATGGCAGAGTCAGGAGTACAGCCACAAGGTCTACTTGACGGCAACCAACAAGAGGTTGCTCAAGTCATATACCCCCCTACAGATTTTGACATGATTCGTCAGCAGGTGAAAACTATGTATAGTCCTCCAGAGGAGGTTTCAAATATTATACTTGGAAAAGTAGACATGCCTGAAGCTGCAATCAAGGCTCAGCAAGAGGCTCAACTGTCAAAGAAGAGATTTAGGGAGCAAGCTGAACTAAAACCTGATTTTGAACAGTGGAGCCCTACCTCTAGAAACATCATACTAACTGCCTGGAAAGCTGTAAAAGATCAAGTCCAAGAAAGGGGCAAGTGGTACAATAAACAAGAATGGCAGAAGCATGAAGCCAGAAAGGAGGTTATTGTTCAGTATAGAAGGAAAGCTAAGATGGGAAAGCTACCTCCTGATGCTGTGGAGCCTAGCAAATACTTTCCCAAGCCATATCACTATTTTGAGAGACAAAGACTGAAGACTGAGGCTCAGGAGAAGGCTGATCTTAAAGGCAAAAAGCCCATGGAAGAAACTGAACCTTCTGTACAGGCACAAGTACAACCTGGAAGAGGGATTGTTATAAAGGAGCCTGATCAGTCTTAGTCTAAGATGTCTTAGTTTTAGTTTAAAAATGTGTAATGTGAAATATTCAGTGTTAAACATTTTGTAAACAATCAGTTTGACATAATACACAAAATCTTCCTCTTTAGTTAATTTTTGTGTGTATCTTTTTATCTCTGTGATGAATCTGTGCAAATGTTTTGATTGTTAATATTTTCTGTAATATTAAGCTTACATACATCATCATTTTTTTTATAATAAGTGGTGTATATCATTAGCTAATATGGGTTATGACTTCTCCAAATAGGGGGAGATTGTTGGGTACATTGGAAAATGTGTACCTGATTTGAAGAAGCCTAACTTAGCATAATGATATACATCAAGGTGTATTTGATGTTGTTTAAGTTGAATATGTGCAGGTTAAAAGTATGGAAAAATTTCTAAAGTCCATGTGTCGACACCAGAATAAGATGTGTCGACACTTCAGGAAGATTGTGTCGACAATTGAAGAAGGCTGTATCGACACAGAGATAATGAGTCGACATCAAATGTGTCGACACAGGGAGGCAGTGTCGACACACACAAGATTATAGTCGACATCAACTGTGTCGACACCGGGAGGCATTGTCGACACACACAAGATTATAGTCGACATCAACTGTGTCTACACCAAGAGGCTGTGTCGACACACAGAGGCAGAAGTCAACAACAGCTAAGTCGACACTTAGAGACTTGTGTCGACACATAACAGAATCAACAATAAGTCTGTGGCTGAAGTAATTGTGTCAACATACAACTATCTGTGTCGACACATTCTCAAAAAAGTTGTGTCAAGAAGATGTGTCGACATCAAGACATATGTGTCGACATCACAAAGGATTGTGTCGACACTCAATCAAATTGTGTCGACACATTTTAACAATTGTCTCGACACATATTGACAGTTTGTCTCGACACTTTCTGGCAGAAACAAAGACTCCTCGGCAGTTTGAAGAATTGACAGCTGTTGGTCTCTACAAGTTAACTGACGTGATTGACACAGACAGAAGTTTGTTAGGAACCGGACAAGCCGGTTACCAGGAATAAAGGCTATAAATAGACGGATAGTGTCTGAAAGAAATACGACACAACTGAAAACTGAACACTGAATAACAAGTAACTATAAGAAGAAGATCTTTGCAGATCTAAGAAGATATTCTGATTGAACTATCAGAATCTGTCTAAGTAGAATTCAGTCAAGAATTCTATAGTATCTTCAAGGGACTTGGATAGAGAGAGATCCAGTCAAAAGAAGGCAAGAAGAAAGCTGTCTCCGATTTCAAAGGAATCAGATTCTGAACTTATCTGTCAAGAGGATTCAGATTCAAATTCTGAAATCTAAGGAGAAAGCTGCTGATCAGTTTATTTCAAAGAAGATCAACTCAACAAAGTTCAGATTCAAGAAGCTTTGAAGAAAGCTAAGTTCCAGTTGATTTTATCCATCTAGTTTATCAAGAAGCTGATCAAGAACACTGTCTTGTTCAATCTCTCTCACCAGGAGAAAGATAGAAATATATTTTACTCAAATCTTGTAGGATCTTTTAATAGATCTGAGTTGTAAGCCTAATTTATAAAGGCTGAGTGTAGGAGAGATAATCTCTGAGTTATAGGTCTTGAATAAAGACTGAGGTAGGGCTGAATTGCCTGAGCTGTAGGAGTGTGGTATCACTCTGAGTTGTAGGAATCCATTTTGGATTCTGAGCTGTAGGATTTGAGGATCTGAGATAAAGAAAGGAGTTTGGCTGAATCTAGCACACTGCTAGATAGGCGAAGGGGGAAAGTGGATTAACCAGATCTTGGGGAACCACTATAAATACTTGTTGCAATCTGTGATGTGTAGTTCAAGATTGTGTGATTGTGATTGCTAAAGTAGCTGCAGAACTCATAGAAAATAGTCTTTAATTACTTAATCATTCTGCCTTAAGTTTGAAAAGAAAATAAGAACCTATTCACCCCCCCTCTAGGTGTCTAGGTAATCTTGAAAGTAAAACTATCACCTGTCCCCTCACCTAGAGTATATCGCCCCCTTTACTTCATCTCCCCATTCCCCCCCACTCACTCCCATCGGCTCATCACCATCAGGACAAGGAGAGAAGCAGAGAGAGAGAACCGAGCCTTGGAGCCATGGTTCTTCGCCGCTCCTCACGTCGCAAGGACGTTGGGAAGGTCCTCCCTCACTTCTCTCTTCATGCTTAGATCTTAGGAATGTTTAAGGTAGGGTTCAGGCTCGAATGAGCCGTAACCCAGTTTTTGTTTTTCTCCATTATTGGAGTTTTGGAAGCTCTCAGGTGAGGTGGCGCCACCACTTCCCGCCGCCCTAGCTGCTAGCAAAAGCTTGCCCCCACCACCGTGATTGTGGAAGTGAAGATCACCGGTGGAGGCGCCGCCTGTAGCCGCCGGGAAACCTCCCATGAAAGCCCTCGATATCGGGCTGGATTTCCATGGCATTTGGAGAAGAAACATAGTAGCCACACATCTGCTTTAAGATTAGTGGCATGCAAAATTATTAATCCTGTATTTATTTTTATTACATGAATAGTTCTATTTTCTACCTTCTTTGATAGACTTTTGCATGCCAATAATTAGGGCACTTACAACCTTTTTCATAAAATATACTCAACATGAAAATTGTAGGTCTTGGAGTTACCTTTAATTTGATATGTTACAAATTAATTTTGGTTAAGTATACTGCCCTATAGAGCAATTTCCTAGGGCTGGTCCTAGCGTAGGTCAGAAAATAAAATGAGTGCCTTGACCAAACCCTAAGTCCAAATGGACTAAAATTTTGTGCATGTGGCTTAATTAGGCATACCTAGTCCCTCCCCAAAAATGGGAATTTTTGGGTAAAATAATTCTATAGTTTTAGTCAGAATTTGATAAATCAAATAATATTGATTTTTGGAGCATACCAACTCTAATAGGTCCCAAATTTTGGTGGCCTTCCCTCAGGGGTATATTAGACCTATGGTAGAAATATTAGTTAAATTAGCCCTATACATGTTGAGATATCTCACTTGCAAGATCTGAAGAGGTGAATTGTCTTGGGCTGCAAATAACAAAAATGCAGAAATTGGAAGAGATGCTCAAGCCCATCTAGAGACCCAAATGACTTGGGATTTTTTGGAAATAACTTGTTTAGGGCATAATTAGGCCCTGTCCAAAAATGAGATTAATTGGAATTAAAATTAGGGGGAAATTTCTAAAATACCCCTAGGATTGTTTAGGTGATTCTTGGAATAGTTCAACTCCAAAAGGCCCCAATTTCTGGTGGCATGTCCATGGGGACATTATTAAGGCATGGTTAAATTTTTAGCCCATATGGACAACAACAAGTTGGATAAATCCCCTTGCATGTGTTGGCTTATAAAGGGCTTGGTGTGCTTATAGCCAAAAATGAAATATTGAATGCACAGCCTTTTTGGACCACTGGCTTAGTATTACCCTAAGTACCCCCCCCCCCTTGGGGAAGATGGATGAATTAGGGTTGATTTACCCTTGGACCCAAGTTCAAACCCTAAGGAAGGACCTTTGGGGGTTGTGAAGGACATAAGGGTAAATGCCCGTGTATGGCCTTGAATTTAGTAGAGAGATAGCTTATGTATATTTAAGCCTCTAGTTGAAATGTTAGGAAATTTAGAAGTAGTTAAGTACCTCAAAAGTCAAACCCTAGCTTTAGGGTAGAAGCACTATTAGGTCAAAACAGTAACTTAATATCATCTAAAAATTGTGAAGATGGGGTAGAATGAATCTTAGGGTGAGTTGAACCCCTAGATATTTTTAGTGGAATTTTATAGATTATATTCATGGTAGTTCCTTTGTTAAATATCAAAGTGCCCAATTTAGTATTTGATTTAATTTTATCATTTGGTGTAAATGGAATCTAGTAAAATTTTGTCAGTAGAGGTTTTTGACCTAAATAGAGGTCCCTGAATTTTATCATAATTTTTAAAGGATTTTGTATATTGCTTCCTTTCACAAATTTTGTAAAGGTCATACTTGATAAATAAATCATTTAAACAATAATTTAACTTGTAGAAATGTGAATTTAGGCCACTGATAATTTTATGATAATATCTACTGTTAGGAATTAAATTAGGAATTTTTGAAGTATATTCATAGTACTTGATTCACAATTATGTCCTTTTTAGATTTTCGTATTGAATTTATTTTGAATTAAATATTCTGTGAAAAATCATGAAAGTTGGCCAGTGATAATTTTAGGACTGTAGTAGTGTAATATATTTAATTCAAATTATTTGGATGATAATTTCAAGTAGTTGATTTACAAATCTTGGAATATGAGAATTACTGCTAAAATAATTTTAGGACCCTTAAATGTTTGTAGAAATTTCCAAATTTGGAAATGTCACTTTTAGACATATGGAATATTATCATGAATTTATGAAACATTAATCATGTCTAAAAATGTATACTTCATGATCAACTTGACAATAATTGTTTCTTTTAAGAAATTATTTAAATAGAAGATTAATTGAGGAAAATACAATATTCTGGAATTAAATCATCTATGTCATGATAGGACTCCAGTAATAACCAAGGTCATTCGGATGAAAACTTGAAGGACATCCTATCATGAACATCACTTAGTATAGGTTGGTATGCAAATAGTAATTTGGGGAAAAGTTGTATTAGGATAAGAGTTGGAATAGTGTAGAGTTAGTCGTGTTGAATTGTTTGAATGAAAGTAGATGAGTCACCATAGAAAGTTCTAAGGAGTGGTGAGAATCGAGTTGATGTGTGTTAGAAGATACGCGAGTTCGACGAAAGATCGTCGTTCCTGCGAGAGTGAAAGGTCTAAACTACCCTATGTATAGATTTAATGTGATGATAAAGGGGGAGAGGTAAGGGAATCAACCAATAATAATAAGTGCCTTGCGAAAGGGAACTTTGATCTATCATACCATCGCAGTTCCTAGTACCTATTGAGAACCCTTCACGGGGTAAATCCAGAGGTAGTCCTGGGCTAACGTAAACCTTACAAGAACAAATCGAAAGAGTAATTTAGTAGATAGGGTTTCACACTGCACACACTAGTTGGACAAGACTTGGAAATGGTTAAGTTGTCCCGAGGTGTTCAAAGGGGCGCCATCCCGCGGTTTTCAAAGGGATGAGGTTTGGAAATTTGAGTCGGACAGTTTAGTCCGGGGAGCTTCGTCTCGGTTTGAGGTTAACACGAACGGTTCAGTCTGGGAACTCCACTCGTTGTATACTATTTTGACAAGATTGCATGTGCATAAGAAATAACTAAGGTGGTGGGTCTTCGGTATGGGTTAGTCGTTGCACCGACGCCATTACGATGACTCGACAAGTATGGTTTAACACTTTGCCAAACTTAAGTCTGTCGGTCTAGTCAGCAAGAGTATGCGGTAGTCCGCTTAGTGCACCAAGCGTATAGGCGTACGATAGGTCAGACCGGTAGTGCTATTACTGGTTTTGAGGTGGGCGAGGCCTAACCCACCGCTTCTGTCTTCTACTATAGAGGTATCCTGGGAGGTAATGACTCCGAAAGGGAGAACTAAAGGTTTGTTTACACAAAGTTGGGTGGGTGAGTTGCACTGCTTGAACATAACATGAACCCACCATATAGATGCATATCATAATCATTCATAATAACCTATGACACCTAATATATAAGTTTAATGGGACGCTTATACATTAGGACTTGCCAAACGACCCCTTGGTCTATAAGCTTGTGTGGGCAAGTTTATAAATTAAGGTCATTTTCAATATATACATACTGCTTGTGATAACCGACACCCCAACGTATAAGTGGTATGAGACATTTTATATGATGGGAGCCTTGAAGAAGATCCCTTGGCTTATGTGTACTCACATAAGAGAAGGTTAAATTCTTTTCTTACTTTACCTATTACAACGTGGTTTTAAATTGCTAGCTAGGTCCCCCTGTCACCTGTTTGTTTTACTCTCCACTTTCACGCCCCTTCCTTTCTTTCTCCCCGCTCGGTGCCTAGGAGCATGGGGGAAGGGATGAGGGATGATAGGGCTTAGTATTATAGACTAACGGTTTTCGAACCACATCATATTAGGGGATCGTGGAGCCCAGCATGGAGGAGCAGCCCAGGAGACTGGTGCGATTGGAGACAGGGCAGTCTAGCTCAGGAGTACAGCCAGCTGGGACCGTGAGTCCTGACTTCTAGTAGTTGTTTTATTTTGCTTCCGCATGAGAGATCTGTAGTGAGGATATTGATATACAGGGCTTAAGCCCTTCATTTCTGTACTCTTTTACTATTCTGTGAACACTCCTATCCTGGAGATTTTATTTTATGTGATTTTTCTTTGGTGGACTGCTTACTTCTACTTTACTCGCTACAGATTGATGATCAAAAGAAAAAGGCTGACAGAATTGGTGCCTAGTGATGACGACCTTCCCGGGTGTGAAGGTGTAACCGCAAAGCGGCAGTTATGGGCATAAGACCCCAGTTTGTACGAGTTGTTAAAAAGGGGGTCTTACATGCCTGGCCATCGCCTGGGAATTCTCCTGCATCATCACTTTGATCTCATAATTAGAGTATTGATGCTGCTTGAACTTCTCGCTCGGGGGCAGCGGAAGGAGGGTCTCTTTCAAGCGCTTGACCTCAGCCTTCAATACGACGATCTCACGCTCGCAATCAGCCTCCTGTGCGCATGACAGTTTGGCGTTTGCGAAATCTTGTGAAAAGCTCGTTAGAACTAATTAGCGAAAAATAGCCACAATGCGGAATGCAGTTAAACCATCCCACACCTCAGGCATCGGGCGGCTGACAAGAAGCGCCTGGGAGGCCGCCAGTTTGTCCTTCAGAAATGTCACCTCATCATGGCGAGATCCCATGATTTTTGGACCTTGGCTAGGTTCCGCTCGATGTCGAGGCCACGGCGCGAGGACATGTGTGCAAGCTCTAGAGTACGTAGCTGGGCTCGAGCAGTCTTATGCGCGAGAGCCCTGGTGGACTCCTAGTCATAGACACTGACGTCCAATCAACTATACATCTCGAAGGCGAGTGCAAAAGCCTCGCCGCTAGAAGTGTCCTGCACCATCCATGTGGGGAGGAGTGTTGAGTTGGTGACATGATTGGCCTCGGGGTCCTGTTGAAGTAAGGGTTGACCCTCTTCATCCAGATGCCTCCCAGTAAGGCCAAAATTCCAATGCCCTCTCGGCACTTGCTTCGCGGGAGCTTTCTTTGATAAGGTGGCGATCTTGGCGGCAAAACTGGTGGCAGTGCTGGATACGTCTCTAGTGGCCGGGGTCCGGGAGGGAGCCTCGACCACGCCTTTGCCCTTGTCCTGCCCTTAGGTTTTTTTCTGCTTGGAGGATGAGGGAGGGGGAGCATCGCGCTTTCTCTTCTGTGCACTTGGCTAGAATGAAGAGCCCGTCTCTTCTCGACAGGAGAGATCCACGGACTGGGCGAGAGACACAGTAGAGACGGAAGCCTCGGTTTCGGAAAACGGCTGGTGGAGGTGAATCTCTTGCTCAACTGCAAGAATTATAGGGGTAAGCTTTGCTTAATATGACGCGATAGGCTGAAAACATGAGTAGGAATGTCGCCTTCACCGGCGGGAACAGGTAGAAGGGAGTCGAGATCCTGCCGTAAGAACTGTACATCGAAACTCTTGGTCCCAAAGAAGGTGATGAGGGCGGTATCGCACCCCCCTAGTGCGTTAGGCCTGTAGGTTGCCTCATCATACTGGATAGGAAAAAATGGAATGTTGCCTAAGTTCCTTGATATGAAGATGAATTTCTGCCACCAATGATGATTCTTATTGGCGAGACCGCTGGTTTTTATCGTCTAATCGAAGAAAACGATCCCACACTTGGACCGGAAGTTGAATAGCTTCTGAAAGATCGAGAGGCTGAACTCGATTATTTCCGCACGCATGTAACAGGAGAAGGCCACCAGCAGCGCGACAGAGTTGGGGTTGAGTTGGGCCAGGATCACATCATAGTATCAGATGGCCTGACTCACCTCAAGCCAGAGGGGGAGGCGGAACCCCACTTCAAAATCCTCCAGGGGAATGGTGAGATTTCCTTCCGGCATGAAATTGACTTTCTCTTCACTCTCGGGATACCGCACAACGAACCCTGGTGGCACATAGTTCGTGATGACGAAAGCATATTTTGTCTCAGTTAAAGTCACACTAGTGCCAACTAACTTCACCTAAGGGGGGGGGGGGAGTAGGTGATGCGCAGTCTTTTTGCGGAATTCAAATTTTACCTGCATAATAAAAGAAAACAAACAAAGCACAGAAAGACACAGGTAGTTATAGTGGTTCCCCGATTTGGGTACTTCCACTTTCCCCCTTCGACCTATCTCCCAACAAGGGACGACTCGGTCACTTCACCAACAGGATTGAAATCCAATCCTCACACTTATGGAAGGAACCCTTCCACCCGAAGGAGTCACCACTCCTCCACCACGGGTTGCACCCAACCCTTACAATGAGGAACCAACGTTCCTTTACAACAAAAGTGAAAATGGAATGTATAAAATACAAACTACTTTTGGAGCGCTAGGTGTCCCTCTTCGTTCAATGACGCGTTCTTGAAGAAGACGAAGAGTCCACGACCTTAGCTCTCACTTGGAAAGGATCTCCTCGAGATCGGCGGCGGCAAAGATTGCGGCGGCAATTCTTTAAAGATCGGCGGCGGCAAAGATTGCGGCAGCGATTCTTTCGAGATCCAACCTTCATAACAAAGCTAGCAAGGTCTACCAACGGTCTTACTTGGATCGATCGTCTCAATCGATTCGGAAGGGGAAGGTATTCCCGTTTAACAAATCAAGAGACAAAGGATCTCAAGATAGACGCGTGAGATGCATTGCTTGGCTAAGCTTCTGTCGTCGGGAGATCAGGAAGAGTCCACGATCGGCGGCGGCGACAACTTGATGCGCGGAGACGGAGGCGGAAGAGAATACGCGATACGCTAGGTCAAATCCGACAACACTTTCTTTCTGTATGTATTGATTGTCTACTGTTCAAAATACACGATTATATATACTGTAGGTCATCCTTTATGACCGTTGTGGGCCCCACCAAAAGTAGCCCTAAATCCGGTTCAAAACAACGCCTGTACATTTGGTCTGGTCCAGTGCGCCAACGAAAATCTCCTAAGGCAAATTCGGCGGGAGTCATTGGTGATTCTCGACGAATCGTCGAGAATCACTAATGATTCCCGTCGAATTCTACTTAGAGGATTTCTAGCTGAAAAGCAAGCCATCAGGAGTGAATCGGCGAGAATCACAATTCATTCTCGACGAATCGGCGAGAATGCAAAGTCATTCTCGACGATTCGGCGAGAATCACTTAGTGATTCTCACTGATTCTGCCTTAGCAGAATTCTGGACGGCGCTGAGACAGCCTGAAGCATTCGGCGAGAGTCGGCTAGTGATTCTCGCTTAGTGATTCTCGTCGAATCTTACTTAGACGAATTTTCGTATATCTTCCCGTGAGCTGGTCTTTGACCCATTCTTGCTCCTTGTCTGCTCTTGATCTATCACTACCCTGTACTTGAAAGTAAGTACACCACAATAGAGAGAGTACACGTAAACCAACACGCTGATCTGCTCAACGAGGGATTACGTTGCGCGGACCCGTGTATATTGACCTACTGCACCCTGACATTGGTGGGTACTTAGCGCGGAATAACTGCAAGCACAACTTGATAGAAAATCATCAAATACATTATCTATTCACCTTAGCTTTTCAAGGGCTTCTTCAATTCAGGTACATTGTGGATACAATACCCAATAATCTCCCCCTATTTGAAGAACCCTAAACCCTACAAGCTAAGGTGAATATAACCATATGGGAATGAAAAACGTAAACTAAGAATTCAGTTGAGAGAGAAATTCATTACAATTTTCTTGAGAGCATACTTGGAGCCACCTTAGCCTTAGCCGAGAGGGTAATCTCTCCCTTTTCGGCTTCTGAAAATCTGGGACTTCACTTGGAGCCACATGCTCCCCCTCAGATCTTGCGTCCATGCTCGAGCTTGAGTTCCTTGCTGATGCTCCCCCTTGATCCAAGAGCCTTGAGCTGTACAGTCTTCACTCTTCATAGTTCAGCATGCCGAGTTCAGTTTTGAAGAGACTGAACTTGGCCTCGTCTAGGGGCTTTGTGAAGATATCTGCAACCTGCTTATCCGTGGGGACATAGCAGAGAGATATATCTTTGTTTTCCACATACTCCCGAATAAAGTGATAGCGCACTTCAATATGCTTTGTTCTGCTGTGTGACACAGGATTGTTCGCAATAGCTATTGCGCTTGAGGAGTCGCAATACATTGGAACATAGCTGAACTGCAAGTCATAATCTTTGAGCTGATTTCTGATCCATAGAAGTTGTGCGCAACAGCTGCCTGCTGAGATGTACTCAGATTCAGCTGTGGAGGTTGCGACACAATTCTACTTCTTACTGTTCCATGAGATAAGCCTTCTTCCGAGGAATTGACACGTCCCGGAAGTGCTTTTCTCATCCCTGCTTCCTGCAAAGTCAGCATCTAAAAAACCTATAAGCTCGACATCATTGTTTCTCGGGTACCACAAGCCAAGATTAGGTGTACCCTTAAGGTATCTAAGAATTCGCTTTGCAGTGACATAGTGAGATTCCTTAGTGTTCACCTGATATCTGGCACAAACGCATGTTGAGAACATAATATCCGGTCTACTTGCAGTAAGGTAGAGCAGGGATCCAATGATGCTTCTGTAATTGGTTTCATCAAAAGGCTTCCCTTTCTCATCCTTATCCAGAGACATAGTGGATCCCCTTGGAGTGCTCATAGAGGTTGCATTCTCCATTCCAAATTTCTTGAGGAGTTCATTTGTGAACTTCGTCTGAGAAATGAAAATTCCATCCTCAGACTGTTTCACTTGAAGTCCCAAGAAATACTTTAGCTCTCCCATACTGCTCATTTCAAACTTTCCTTGCATAAGTTTTGAAAACTTTTTGCAAAGATTGTTGTCCGTAGAGCCGAATATAATGTCATCGACATAGATTTGCACCAGCAAGATCTTGCCTTTGACTTCCTTAAGAAATAATGTCTTATCTATTTTTCCTCTAGAGAACTTGTTCTCAAGAAGATAACTAGACAGAGTCTCATACAAAGCTCGAGGAGCTTGTTTTAAGCCATATAAAGCTTTATTAAGAAAATATACATGATTAGGATAAGTCGGATTAATAAAACCTGGGGGTTGTGCGACATATACTTCCTCTTTCAGGTTGCCATTTAAGAATGCCGATTTCACATCCATCTGATAGACTGTGAATCCTTTGTGAGAGGCATATACTAGGAAAAATCTGATCGGCTCGAGCCTTGCAACCGGTGCAAATGTTTGGTCGAAGTCGATCCCCTCCTCCTGTCTGTATCCTTGAGCCACCAGTCTGGCCTTGTTTTTGATGATGACACCATGTTCATCCAGTTTGTTTCTGAAGATCCACTTTGTGCCAATTACGTTCTTCCCCTTTGGTCTGGGAACCAGAGTCCAGACGTTGTATCGTTCAAATTGATGCAGTTCATCTTGCATGGCCAAGATCCAAGATGCATCTTTGTTCGCTTCGTCGAACTTCTTTGGCTCAACCTGTGATAGAAAGCTAAAATACAGAATCTCGTTAATTGTACCTCGGCGAGTTCTGACACCGTCACGGGGATCTCCGATGATTTGATTTCTGGGATGATCCCTCACGTGACGAAGCTCTAACAGTCTGACATCTAGAGCCCTAACATTTTCTGGGGCTCCTTCCTCTTCAGGGAGGATAACTTCATTCTGACTGTCATCATCTCCGGTAGGCGTTGTGGTGGAGACTTTGACGTACTTTGGAGTTGCATCTTTTGCGGTCTCATCGAGACTAAGCTGTTCAATTCTTGTACCTGCATCTTCAAGAGGACCACTGGAAGAATTGCTGTTAAACAAGCTTCCTTCATCAAATACAACATTTATGGATTCCTCTACCACTAGGGTTTTCTTATTAAAAACCATATATGCCCGGCTATGACTACAATAGCCCATAAATATGCCTTCGAAGTATTTTTCACAAAACTTAGTACGCGGGTACTTCCCATTATTTAGTACATAGCATCTGCAGCCAAAGATCCTAAAATAGGACATGAATGGTTTCCTACCTTTCAGTAGCTCATAAGGCGTCTTACGATAGCTCTTGTTGATCAAAGCCCGATTTTGTACATGACAAGCTGTGTTGACAGCCTCTGCCAAGAAGTATTCTGGGAGAGAAACGTCATTCAACATTATCGTACAAGCTTCAATGAGTGTTCTATTTCTCCTCTCCACAACTCCATTTTGCTGAGGAGTGCGCGGGGAGGAAAACTCATGAAAGATACCAAGTTCTTCACAGAACTCTGTCATAGCACTAGACTCGAACTCTGTTCCATGGTCACTTCTGATTTTGACCACCGAGCAGTTAAGTTCGTTCTGAATCTGGTTGACAAAACTAGTGAAGATGTCAAACGTATTAGACTTGCGTTTTAAGAAGAACACCCAAGTAAACTGAGAGTGATCATCAACAATCACTAGCGTATAAGACTTGCCTCCCAAGCTATGAACTTGTATTGGACCAAACAAGTCCATATGCAGAAGATAAAGACATCTGGAGGAGTCTTTATCTGCAATGCCCTTAAAGGTAGCCCAAGTCTGTTTGCCTTTCTGGCATGCAGGACAGGGGCTATCTTTGATGCACTTAATGATGGGAGCATCCCTTACTAAGTTTTTGGAAAACAGCATACTAATTATCTTGAAATTAATATGTGCCAATCTCTTGTGCCATTGTTCACAAAGAGATGCACTGCCTGTGTCTACTAGGCACACAGGGGTAGATGAATCTAAACTAAGAAAACTTAAACAGAAGATGTTTCTGCTCCTAATGCCTGTTAATACCGTCTCCGAAGAGGCACACAATATTATCAGGCATTTATCCTTGCAGAACTTAACGTCATAACCTTTATCACATAACTGACTTACACTGATCAGGTTATGATTTAACCCTTCAACATAAGCCACGTCGGTGATAGAAATTATACCGTTGGAAATCATACCGTAACCCCTGGTGACTCCTCAATCTAATCCCCCAACGATGACTTTGGGTGCATTCTTAACTGGAGAGTAATCACGCAGCAGGCTTCTAGTCCCAATCATATGTCGGGAACATCCACTATCCAAGTACCAGATAGGCATTTTGGTGGCTTTTGGACATACCTACAAAACAGAATCAGTTTCCCTTAGGAACCCAATCGAACTTGCGACCTAGATTCCTTGTTAGCATACTCCCCCTCGGGTGGTTAACCCTACAAGTGGTCGGCCTCGCATTGTTAACATGAGGAGTCTCGTTGAATCTTGGATTAAACCAGCAATCCACAGCAAAGTGACCAACTTTGCCACAACACCAACAGTCAAACCTGTTGTATCGCTTCCTAGGCTCCAGCTTCACCCTGGGAACGGTGGGTCCAGCTGGGGCCATGGATTCTGAGGTGGAGGCATCATGATGACAGCAATCACATGATTTCTTCACTTCCTGTTCCTTCAGTATAACAGGCTTGGCTTTTGGTGCTTGCTTCCTATTATGGCCGCTAGAGAAGTGGACATAATTTTCCACTTGGATTTCCTCATAAGGTGCCTTGAAGACACTCTCGCCGTAGTTGCGGGGGAAGGCCCAACCATCATACCGGCTCTTTGGATTTTCAACCGAGGGCCGGAAGAAGTGGCCATAGGTTGACTCAAAGTCCTGTTCATTGTAGGGAAAGCCAGGCTTCCTGAATTCCACAGGGTTGAGTGGGGCCTTTCCCTTTTCTGCTGCAGAGGCCTTCTTAGCAGCCTTATTTTTCCTCTGCATTCTATTTCTCCTGGATGATTTACTAGGCACACCCACATGCCCCAAGCCAGCCCCCTTAGCCTGAGCAGAGAAGGTATCAACCAGTGGAAGAACAGTCTTTGGCATAGAGATGCTTCTGACAATCTTCCTTTCTGCCGCAAGTTGTTCTTCCAACTTGTTGACTTCTTCCTGTTTAAGGTCAAGGAGCCTTAGAGACTCTGAGTGCTCAGAAGTCAGGCTCAGGTTTTCCTATCGGAGAGAGATCAAGCTAGTGATATCTTCTCTTAGAGACACACCCTCAGCCTTAAGGAATTTCACTTCCTTTTTCTGAGCCCTGAACCTCTTACGACATTCCTCAAAGGTATTGAGAAGAAGCTCATACTTTTCGAGGAGCTCAGCTTCACGGGCAGATGGGCTGTCCTCGAGATCATCATCAGGAGACTCATAGTCAGAGTCATAGAGGGGGGTACAAGCTTGTACCTTCCCAGTAAACAGGGGGGGCAGTCTCCTTCTGAGTCAGAGCGACCCACTAGCCCGAAGTAGGCTTCTTCATCATCACTGGAGTCTGAGGAATCAGACTCACTCAGTTTCTTTGGCTTTTTGGCGATGTAGCTCCTCTCTTTCTTCTTATCTCTAGAGGACTTGTGCTCCTCTCCCTTCCCCTTATATCTCTTGCCTTGGTGGCAGTCAGCGATGACGTGACCTGGCTTATTGCATCCAAAGCAAATAATGTCGTTAGAGCGATGTTTGTTCTGTTTGGATTCATACCTGTCAGAAGAATAATTCTTCTTCTAATGTATGGAGGAGGAGCCGTCTCTCTTTCTTTGATTCCTCAACTTGAGGAACTTCTTGAACTCCCTAGTGATGAGCGAGAAGTCTTCTTCAGATAGCTCTGAGCCGGAAGAGCATGGCTCAGATTCTTCTTCCTCATCAATTTTCCGAGAGCGGGATGAAGCTACACCCTTGCCTTTCCTGGAGTGAATGGCTTTCAGGGCTACAGTCTTATCTTTTGTTGTGGCTTTCTCGGCTTCTTCTTCTGCTTTCCTCGTGTTCAGCTGAAGCTCATAGGACATAAGCTTCCCAAATAATATCTGAGGATCAGTTTCTGCTAATCTGCAAAACTCCCGAATGGCGCAGATCTTCGTGTCCCATTCCTTAGTAAGGGACCTAAGGAATTTATCATTCAGTTCACCATCAGTGAACACTCTTCCATATCCCTTTAGGGCATTGACGATCTTGAGGAAATTCTCAAAGGTAACTCCGATCTCTTCCTTGGGCCCTTGCCTGAAGGCCTCATATTTCTGGTTCAGGAGGGATCTCCAATCATCCCTCACTTCATCTGTGCCCTCCATCAGAATAATCAGGCAGTGCCAGATATCCTTGGCTGTCCTGCAGTTGCAGAAGTTCTGCATCATGGAGTCATCGACTGCGCTGACTAGAATTTTCTGTGCCTTCTTGTCAAGTCCGATCAGCACCATCTCGTCCTTGTCCATTTCAGAAAACTCCTTAGGCACCATTTTGGTAGCATCAATGGTGGAGGCCTTAGTGGGAATATAAGGTCCCTCCTCCACGATCATGAAGAGTCGGGAGTCGACTGCTTCCATGTAAAATCTAATCCTTTCCTTCCAGATAGGAAAGTTTAGCCCGGTGCACACTGGGATCTTGCCTGAGTACTTGAGTCCGTCCATAGTAGATATCTGCCTTCTTCTTGACACTAGTGGCAGGAACTTACTCAAGGTGTTGACCTTTTTGATAAGCAACCTCCCTCTGATACCACTTGAAAGTCACACTAGTGCCAACTAACTTCACCTAAGGGGGGGGGGAATAGGTGATGCACAGTCTTTTTGCAGAATTAAAATTTTACCTGCACAATAAAAGAAAACAAACAAAGCACAGAAAGATACAGGCAATTATAGTGGTTCCCCGATTTGGGTATGTCCACTTTCCCCCTTCGACCTATCTCCCAACAAGGGACGACTCGGTCACTTCACCAATAGGATTGAAATCCAATCCTCACACTAATGGAAGGAACCCTTCCACCCGAAGGAGTCACCACACCTCCACCACGGTTTGCACCCAACCCTTACAATGAGGAACCAACGTTCCTTTACAATAAAAGTGAAAATGGAATGTATAAAATACAAAATACTTTTGGAGCGCTAGGTGTCCCTCTTCGTTCGATGACGCGTTCTTGAAGAAGACGAAGAGTCCACGACCTTAGCTATCACTTGGAAAGGATCTCCTCGAGATCAGCGGCGACAAAGATTGCGGCGGCGATTCTTTCAAGATCGGCGGTGGCACAGATTGCGGCAATGATTCTTTCGAGATCCAACCTTCGTAACAAAGCTAGCAAGGTCTACCAATGGTCTTACTTGGATCGATCGTCTCAATCGATTCGGAAGGGGAAGGTATTCCCGTTCAACAAATCAAGAGACAAAGGATCTCAAGATAGACACGTAAGACGCGTTGCTTGGCTAAGCTTCTGTTGCCAGGAGATCAGGAAGAGTCCACAATCGGAGGCGGCGACAACTTGCTGCGCGGAGACGGAGGCGGAAGAGAATACGCGATACGCTAGGTCAAATCCGGCGGCGCTTTCTTTTTGTATGTATTGATTGTCTACTGTTCAAAATACACGATTATAGATACTGTAGGTCATCCTTTATGACCGTTGTGGGCCCCGCCAAAATTAGCCCTAAATCCGGTTCAAAACAATGCCTGTACATTTGGTCCGGTCCAGTGCGCCAACGAAAATCGCCTAAGGCAAATTCGGCGGGAGTCATTGGTGATTCTCGACGAATCGTCGAGAATCACTAATGATTCCCGTCGAATTCTACTTAGAGGATTTCTAGCTGAAAAGCAAGCCATAGGGAGTGAATCAGCGAGAATCACAATTCATTCTCGACGAATCGACGAGAATGCAAAGTCATTCTCGACGATTCAGCGAGAATCACTTAGTGATTCTCGCCGATTCTGCCTTAGCAGAATTCTGGATGGCGCTGAGACAGCCGGAAGCATTCGGCGAGAGTCGGCTAGTGATTCTCGACGATTCGGCGAGAATCACTAGGCGAGAATCACTTAGTGATTCTCGTCGAATCTTACTTAGACGAATTTTCGTCTATCTTCCCGTGAGCTGGTCTTTGACCCATTCTTGCTCCTTGTATGCTCTTGATCTATCACTGCCCTGTACTTGAAAGTAAGTACACCCCAATAGAGAGAGTAGATGTAAGCCAACACATTGATCTGCTCAACGAGGGATTACGTTGCGCAGACCCGTGTATATTGACCTACTGCACCCTGACATTGTTGTGCACTTAGCATGGAATAACTTCAAGCACAACTTGATAGAAAATCATCAAATACATTATCTATTCACCTTATCTTGTTAAGGGGCTTCTTTAAATCAGGTACATTGTGGATACAATACCCAACACTCAATTAGCCGGCAGGAGGGGAAATCATGGTCGAGGAAGCCGTGCACACACTTAGTTCGGCCTTCAGTATCTCCGACATCTTGCGAGTGTGCCGAGGGGAAGTTTGGTTTGTGCGGGCGCGAAATCGTGAAGAGGCGAGTAGGTAAGAGGATAACGAAGGTTCATAGGTCAAATAGAAGTAAATGCGATTGGTAAGCCGACCTATTTATTGAAAAAGTTGGCAATCATGAGATTTTTCATATTGGCGGAAGGTCAGATAACATTTTCTTATATTTTGACGCCTCGTATTCCGCCCAATCCCGCCAACCCTTCCTTTACCTATGAATGGTGAAAGCCTCTGGGAAGGGTCCCGGATAAACTCAAAGCAGAAATAAGGGGAGAACAAAAATAACCCGAGAGCGGGGCATTCGACAAAAGTGGTAGTTTCGCAGAAAATGAAAAGATAATGATATCATGGGCCACTCGCCAGACGAGAGCAAAATAACAACATATATTTATTGTTTATTGCATAAAACGGAAAGGGTACATTGGGAAGAGGGGTAGTTCGGGAGGTTAGGGTAAGAGGTGGTGAGAGCCAGTAGGATTAAATATTGGATCCACTGCCAGTTGCACCGACCTCATCTCCCGGTCCTTGGAGCCACTAGCTGATAGTGGTAGGCGCTCATGACGGTAAGCTCCTGGTGGATCAAGCGCATATTGTCCCAGGCTCGTATGATGTGCCTCCCGGGATAGGTCTCCTCGCACCCACATCCTTGGCGCTCCATCTTTCCGATGAGGTACGAATAATCTCTCTCGAACATACCCAGTTGGCGCTTAGTTGTTGTCTGATGTGTGCTCGCCTGTAAGGAGTCTTGTCGCTGCATCCAGATGAGTTTTGACAGTACTTCCTCCACTCTCTTCCTCCGCGCCTTTTTGTCCTTAGAAGCATCAAGAAAGTCCTCCATCTCGCTGGGGGAAGGTAGGGGCGAGATCACCTCCTCATCTTCGTCAGGTTTCGCCCTGGCAGTCTCCCGATCTAGCAGGAAGTTCAATTAGAACAATGTGAAGCTAAAAGATAAAGTGAGCTCTTGCTTACCTGGCATAAAGGTGGGGCTTTTACCTGATGTATGGCGGGAGGGGTCGGGCCTCCCTTTGAAGGGTTTCTCAAAAATTGAGTGGCGCAACTTTCCTCATCCTGGGCAGTATGGCGTTCGTGCCGACACACGGGTCTCGGCCATTGATGGGTGGGCGGCTTCCTTCCCCATCAATGGCCAAGAACCCGGCGCAAGCACAAGTGACTTGGCAATGGCTCCATCAATCGAGGGCAGGAGACTGAGCATTTGATATAATGGGGTCCTTGGTGACTAGAGTTCTCGATGTTAGACTGGCAAGGCCCATGGTTCCGAAAGAAGGTGTTGCGAGAAGCTAAATAAGTGAGAGACTATAGGCAATAAAAAGTAAAGGTCAGGCAAGATGGTTACAAGGGGCGACCATTGGCTCAACCTGGAGCACTGGGGGGGTACCCTCTGGAACCAACTGCTCGTTCCCATCAAGAGGTTGTTTGTCTCGTCATTTGCTAAGGGAACGTTAACATCCTCTTCTGGTATCGTCCTCTGCGAAAGGGTCAAAAGATCGTATGGCATATTCATTTAAGAGATTCTCGCCAAAGTAGGTAAGAAAGCTACCTCCGACAGAACAGCAGGGTTCTCGTGAACATGGGTTGGGGTCGAGGAAGCAGGCTTGCTTCTAGTACGATCCCGCCGAACTGACTTGGCCCCTCTCGGCCTGTATGTAGATTCTGCAGGCCTCCTAGTCGCAAGCCATGGGGTGTACTTGAGAGGTTTGTCGAGAGCCTTTTTTTGTGCGGCGGTGAGATAGTCCTGAAGATCTTGCAGGAGTTGTTGCGAGTCTCCTTTGGCATATATTCTCGAAGCAGCGCGAGAGCTTAAGCGATAAGCAGTAGTAGAAAGAGTGATGTCTTGAGGATAGACCCTTGGATATATATATTGTCGTGGAGGGGTCCACAAATGATTCCCTTATAGGTAACCAAGCCCTCACCGAATATCATGGGTTGGACTTTTCTTTTCGAATGTGGGACTGGCTCGAAAAGAACGGTGATTGTGTACAACCCCGTATTCGTTGAGTGCAACCTTGGGCCCAAGTGGATCAAATCAGGCAAGTAAAGAAGGCCCCCTCCCAGGAGTAGGCGAGCGAGCCGCACGAGCCAGTTCCTCTTGCATTGAATGAAGTTTTTTTGTCGATGCTTTTAGAGCTTGGTGTTGAGTGAAGCTTGTTTTGTCGACGCTTGAAAGTCTTTAGTTCCAAGTATAGCTAACACGTAGAGGGGGGGGGTGAATAGGTTTCTTAGTCTTTTGTGACTATTCTTTTCTTTTGGTGTGTCATGATCTAGTTATATTTTGCTTTCATGATAATCATATAAAACACACTCAAGATTTATAGTGGTTCCCCATATTATGGGTACGTCTACTATCCCTCCCACCTTTCTAACAGCTTGTTAGACAAGACACTTCTCCAAATCTCAGCTCCAAAGAGCTTACATCACAGATCCCTCAGGATCTCTCAGTCTTCTCCAAGACCTACCTCAGGCACAAGGCCCTACCTCAGAGCAAGCTTGCTCCTACAGCACAGTGATCCAAAGATCACCTACCTCAGACTAAATTAATAGTCCTACTGCTCAGGCTACGAGGATAGCCCTACCAATTAGAGAGAATGACTCTCCTATAGCTTAGGCACAAAGTCCCTACCTCAGATCCACAGAAGGATCCTACCTCAGACCCAAAGGCCCTATAACTCAAAGAGAATGACTCTCCTACAGCTCAGGCATAAAGACCCTATAACTCAGATCTAAGACTGGATCCTACCTCAGGAAAGCTGTCCTATAACTCAGATCTACACAGTGATCCTAACTCAGCCTTTATAAATTAGGCCTACACTCAGATCAAAAGGATCCCATAGAGAGAATGGTTTGTTGGTGTTGATTTTACTCAAGAGAAATATTCTCTGAGCCTGCCTTCTTGGACTGAGACTAACTCAACCCTAACTATGACTCCAGAGAGATGATATTCTGAGCCTTCTTCTTCCTGAACTAAGACAGCTTAGTCCTATCTTCTTCACAACAACAAGATGGTGGATCTTCAAGTTGGTTATGCTTGTGTTGTAAAGTGACATACAAAGCTCTGTTTCTTCAAGACTTGATTGTAGTTGAACAGATGCATTGAAGTTGAGCAGTAGTTGTAAGCTTGCTCTGCTTCTTCTTCTAACTCATAAAGAGAAGCTTTCTGAACTTGTTGGTGATGACAAGATGATTCTTTAGTTCTCTATTTATTCAACCAACTAACCTTGTCTGAAGATATAAGACTTGCTCTGCTTCTTCCTGAACTAAGAAAGAAACTCAATCCTCTATTCTTATTTATAGCTTCCAGAAAAATGTTCTTCAAATATGATCAGCTGGAACTGTGCAGTGGTTGTAGCTAGGGTTAGCCCTTACTGCTTCTTCTTCTTCAGAGAGATTACTCTGAACTTGCTGTTAAAGATCGACAGCTAACTTGCATCAACAGATCTGCTGCAGCAAGGGTTAGACCTTGGCTGCTTCTTCTTCAGAGAATTTCTCTGAACTTGTTGTTGATGATGTTGATTACAACATCTAACTTGCTGAACTCTAAGATCAGAGGTTTGGACTTGTTCTTCAACCTCTGCAACAATGGCGAGAGGAAGAAGATGAAGTTCCGCCTTTTCCAAAAGTTAATTTTCTATTTTCTGATTTGTTCTCTTTATGTTCCACTATCTAACGTCTCTTTGACCCATGGGCCCACTTGGATTTGCCAGCTGCAATCTTGCTTTTGCATTAAATGCAACATAGTAGACATGCAGCGCTGTTTGTCGCGTACTGTTGACTTCCGCAATGATTTTGAATCTTGCTGACGTCAGCATCTGTGGACTTAGCCAAATTCGAAAAATTTATTATATGCGTTGAGTAGTCAACCTTACCTCAACGCAAAAACACTTAGACAAATTTCTGTCTCACTAGGCGTTGAGTGATTAGTCATCACTCAACGAAATTGGACTTAGCCAATATTTCTATTAAGGAAGGGTTGAGTGCGTTGACTTCACTCAATGCTTTTGTCCTTAGATAAAACTCATTGTTGATATGCGTTGAGTGCGTTGGCTTTACTCAACGCTTTTGTCCTTAGACAAAACTCTATGTTGATAGGCATTGAGTACGTTGGCTTCACTCAACGCTTTTGTCCTTAGTCAAAACTTTCTGTTAATAGGAGTTCAGTGCGTTGACTTCACTCAACACCTTTGTCCTTAGACAAACTTTCTGTTTGATAGGCGTTGAGTGCGTTGACTTCACTCAATGCTTTTGCCCTTAGACAAACTTTCTATTTGATAGGCATTGAGTGCGTTGAGTGAGCCTTCATCACTCAACGCATCTGAACTTAGCCGCTTCCATCTTTATGAGTGCGTTGAGTGAGCTTTCATCACTCAATGCTTCTGCCTTTGCCTGAATTCTTGATGAGGCGTTGAGTGAATTGCATTCACTCAACGCTTCTGTACTTAGCCAATCTTCTTGGTGAACTTGCGTTGAGTGAGCTATCCTCACTCAACGCATCTGGACTTAGAAAGATTTTTCTATCTATATCTTCTTAAGCTTTGAATGAACATTGGTCCTATCGACACTTTCTTCGTTGGGCATTGTGTGAGCTATCCTCACTCAACGCTTCTGGACTTAGCCATAATTCTTGACAGATTCTTCAAATGCTTTGACTGATTGAGCTTGACTCAACGCATCTTTTTTCAGGCGTTGAGTGAGCTGTCCTCACTCAATACTTTTGGACTTAGTCGGATTTTTTCCTTGCCAATACTGAAGCTTTGACAGGATGAGCTTTACTCGACACCTTTTATTATATGGTGTTGAGTGAACCGCCTCACTCAACACCTATGGACTTAGTCGCAAATTTGCTTTGCAAACTATTGGGCTTTGACTGTCCGTGATTTACTCAGCACTTTTTGGCATCTAGCGTTGAGTGAACTGGCTTCACTCAATGCCTGTAGACTTAAACAAATTTTTGTCTATCCAACATCCTTCCTTGACATCTAGCATTGAGTAAATTGGCTTCACTCAATGCCTGTACACTTAGACAGATTTTTATCTCTCCAGCATTCTTCCTTGTGATCACCTATCACAATCACTTAGACAACCTATCTAAACTTGTTATAAGGAACATCCTGCACATATTGAACTTGAAAATACATCAAATACATTTATTATCTTAGTATTGATGGTGATTCCTCTTCAAATCCAGGGAACATTGAGGGAAATATTCCCAACAATGCTTTGTGACTAAGCATTGAGTGAAGCTTGTTCTGTCGATGCTTTCGGAGCTTGGCGTTGAGTGAAGCTTGTTCTGTCGATGCTTTTGGATCTTGGCATTGAGTGAAGTATGTTCTATCGACGCTTTCGAAGCTTGGCGTTGAGTGAAGCTTGTTCTATCGACGCTTTCAGATCTTGGCGTTGAGTGAAGCTTGTTCTGTCGATGCTTTCGGAGCTTGGCATTGAGTGAAGCTTCGCTATTTACAGGCATTGAGCGAGACCCTTACAGAATAGCATTAACCCATGGGGCGAACAGTCTCCCGCCCACAGCAGATAGGGTGGCTCTTGCCCTAAAAATTTGGAAAAAGTCTCAACCGTATTAGGCGAGAGGCCTTTAGATCCTGCAATCAACCATAATGGGGGTGCCGCGAAGGCGAGTACCTGGTTTACCTAGCACTCACCGCTTTAAGTGAGTGGCGCCTTCATAGGCCAATCTCCTAGTGGTGTCCAGAGGTAAAATTACCTGGATGTCCTTGTAGGGCTGCAAATAACCTTCCAGAATAGCAGAGCTTGGCTATTGGCAGACTACTTTTGGCTGGATATAGCTATTTAGAATAGCGGAGCTACGCTGTTGGCAAACCAGCTTTCAAGAATCTATAAATAGACCTACATGGTATCTCAGGAGGCAATCTTTCTCATTTTCTCAAGTCTTTAGGCGCTTTCTGAGATATCCTTAGCTCAGTACTGGCTAAGGAGGGGAAGCGCTCTGAGATCTTCCGATTTAGTGGAGGGACCTCCATGCTATAACCAAGGGTTAGTTCATTAGTTCTAGTAGCTGGTCAAGAGCTTAAGTCCGGGAGAAGTAGGTGTAAGCTATACCCCAGGGTCCGGACTCTCGTTGAATTTTTTGGCTCCAACATCTTGTTTTATGAGTTTTGAGATGGGTAGTTCTTTATATCATTTTATAATGCTGAATTTGTGGAGTCTATATGTTGTGGGGCCCCGATCAGACCCATATTATTTGGTCATTATAGGGGAGGTGTTACAATTTAGTATTAGAGGGAGGTTTGTATCCAAGGTAGGGTTAATGGTCGATTTAACGTAATCAGATCACGTAAAGAAGTTATCCACATAGGAGTATTGCGGGACCGTGAGTGTCCTTCTATTTAAGTGGAGCAGCGAAAACTATGGTGAGTGAGTCATAGAGGCCTCCAGTTTCCAAAACACACCCCGTCAATGGATGAGTTTGGGAATGCCTTCTTGAGGAAGTATATTCCATCGTCGACAAGGTTAGCCCTTTAGAGGTAGTTTCTGCACTTGGTGCAGCGGGACAAAACTGTGGATAAGTACGTACATGAATTTACTCATTTGGGTCTTTATGTGGGAACAACCACGACTAATGATAAAGAGAGGGATAACCTCTTCTACTGTGGGTTGAGAGAGAATTTGAGATAACCCCTAATAACTTTGAAGAATGCCGGCTTCAATGAGTTGGTTGAGGCTTCCAGCACGTTGGAGAGCTATATAGAGCGAACCCAATGCTGAAAGGGTCATACCGTGAAGCAGGAAGAAGGAAAGCCTTCTCAATTGCAAGTGAAGTCAGAAGGGAATAGGTGGAGGAAGAAACCTTGTTCCTTCATGTTAGGAGAGAAGAGTAGTATGACATTTGGGGGATCTCGTTTCAAGGGGCTGTGAACATGCTATACTTGTGGCAAGTTATGCCCTATAGCTCGATATTGTACTGAGGGTAGTACTGAACCAGAGCCAAGGAAGGAGATGTCAGTGCATTCCGGTCCCAGTACCGCTGAGAAAGGGAAAATGGCGGAGTCGAGCGCTTCTCATTTCCAACCCGTGCAGCAAAGGGATTACAATCTTGGGAAGTAGGAAGCGATTCAACAACCCGATGTGGTGACAGGTGTGAAAAAGTTTATGTTCATTTATTAACTCTAGACTTTTGCACTCCTTTTATGTGTGTCGCATGTATACTAGGCTTCGTGCTAGTTCCGGATACCCCTCTAGGGTGCTGTTTGACATGGGAGCATCACACTCCTTTTGTTCGGAAACCTTTATCCGGAGAATTGGAGTCGAGCCCTTTTTGGCAAATGCGGAGCTTAGGGTGCGCATGCCCAATGGGTTTTTCAGGACTACCGGGATGAAAGGGGGCATTTTTTAGAAACTAGATGGAATTGACTTTTTGTTGGTAGCGTCAGTCCTACCATTAGCCAAGTTTGATATGATCTTGGGGATGGACTGACTTGCAGATCAGCAGGCTAGTATTGACTATCTATCAAAGGTGGTGACTCTGAGAAGCGAAGGAAAGGAAGAAGTCAAATGAGGGCCTTAGTGGAGTTGCCTAGTCCCTAATTTTGGCCATACAATAAGTGCGGGAAGTTAACTGGGGAGGTATAACATTCATAGCTTTAGTAGAAATGCACCTTTCTAGGTTAATAATTAGAGAAGTGCTGGTGGTGGAGGAATTCGAGAATGTGTTCCCTGAGGAGATTCCAAGAGCACCTCCTCGGTGTGAGATCAATTTCTCGATTAAGTTAGTGTCAGAAGCTAGGCCGGTTTCACATCCTCCTTTTAGGATACCACCAAAGGAGTTAGCCAAGCATGTAGCAGGTGTATATCATGCCTAGCTCTTCACTGTGGAGCATGCCAGTGTTGTTTGTAAAGAAGAAAGATGACAGCATGCGATTGTGCATATACTACCGTGAGCTATTGATCCTTCAATTGGTATCTGATTCCATAGATAGATGACCTGTTCAATCAGTTGGTAGGGTCACTGGTGTACTTTAAGTTGGGCTTGAAGTCAGAGTATTACCAGTTATTGATTCGAGATGAGGACATACCCAAGACAGTGTTTGGTATGAGGTATGGACACTTTGAGTTCTCGGTGATGTCGTTCGGGTTGACGAACACACCATTGGTATTCATGGATTTAATGAGCAGAGTGTTTCAGGAGTACTTATACTCGTTTGTGTTTGTCTTCATCAATGATATTTTTGCATACTCCAAATCAGAGGCGGAGCATGAGACGCACTTGAGAGTGGTCCTGCAGGTTTTGAGAGAGAACCAACTTTTTGTTATGTTCTCGAAGTGCAAGTTCTGGTTAGAGAAGGTGGATTTTTTGGTCCATGTGATTAATGGTGATGGGGTGGCAGTGGATCTGATGAAAATTGAGGCTATCAATGATTGGCCAGTTTTGAGAACCGTGGCAGATGTCAGGAGTTTCCTTGGACTAGCTCGGTACTATAGAAGGTTTGTGTGTTGGGTCCGGCGTTCCTTCACTTGACCCTTGACGCTTTGCTACTTATTTAAGAAATTAAGTAGCGCCCTCTCCAACAGTCCAGGCTTTTGGTGCAGTTGGGTATGCTCTTGATCCTTCAATTGGTATCAGAGGAGGTCACCGATTCAAAACCGGGGGGGGGGGGGGCGCTATTAAATCCTGATTTATCCCTTCTACCTGTGTGGGTCTGGCGGGTCAGGCAAACCGTGGACATGTGGTAACCCCACCTCTGAGCCGACAGGTTGTGTTGGACGCCGGGGGGGGGGGGGGATGGTTGGATCCGACGAATTGACCCGTGACGCTTTGCTACTTATTTAAGAAATTAAGTAGCGCCCTCTCCACCAGTCCGGGCTTTTTGTGCAGTTGGGTATGCGCTTGATCCTTCGTTGTGGAAAATTTCTCGTGGATCGCTCTGCCCTTACTTCTCTGACTCGTAAGGAACAGAAGTTTTTCTTCCTAAAGGGAGTGAAGGATTTCAGATTTTCAGCGACACATCGGGCTGCGATTTGGGTTACGTGTTAGTACGTCATGGCAAGGTGATAGCCTTTGGGTCTAGACAGTTAAAACCTCATGACAAGAATTACCCCATCCACAACTTGGATCTAGTGGTCGTAATTTTTGCGTTAAAGTTATGGAGGCACTATATGTATGGTGCGAAGGTGGAGATCTTCATAGACCATAAAAGCCTAAAGTACCTTTTGGATCAAAGAGACTTGAACATGCGACAGCGCAGGTGGGTCGAGTTCCTTTGGGACTACGATGTGGCGATTCAGTATACGCCAGGCAAGACCAACGTGGTGGTCGATGCCTTGAGTAGGGAATATTTTGGACAAGGGAATTGGATTGAAGCTCATGATGAGATGTTGGTGCGGGACTTTGAGTCCC
Organism: Platanthera zijinensis; assembly: GCA_039513925.1. Lineage (NCBI taxonomy): Eukaryota > Viridiplantae > Streptophyta > Magnoliopsida > Asparagales > Orchidaceae > Platanthera > Platanthera zijinensis. The sequence goes on along the minus strand of CM077081.1, from coordinate 61,457,247 downwards.
TCGTCATTGGTTGTATAGTAAGAGGTGAGCTTAGCATGGATCAGTTGAACTGGATAGAGTTGCAGAATGACTTGTCCGATCATATCCGGGAAGCGACCACTATGGATGCAGAGTTCCTGCCATTTGTGGTGGAAGCTCAAAAAGGCGAGGGTAATACCTGGGAGATGGTTGGTTGGATCTTAAAGAAGGATTGAAGGGTATGTGTACTATAGTTCAGCAAACTCCATGAGGAGTTGATGTTTGAGGTCCATTTCACAAAGTACTCCATTCACCAGGGCAGTACAAAGATGTACTTAGATTTGAAGAAATACTTTTGGTGGCCTGGGTTGAAGCGGGATGTAGCTTTATATATGAGTCGGTGCCAAACTTGTGCCTTAGTGAAGGCTGAGTATCAGAAGTCGGGCGGGTTCTTGAAGCCCCTTACTATCCCTGAGTGGAAATTTGATGACATCTCCATGGATTTTGTTCATGGTTAACCTCGGTTGCAGCAGGGTAACGATGCGATTTGGGTGATTGTGGATCGCTTGAGCAAAGTGGGTCACTTCATTCCGAATCGGAAGGAAAGCAGCGTGGAGAAGCTGGTGGAATTATATGTTCGTAATATTATGTGGTTGCATGGAGTTCCAAAGAGCATTGTTAGTGATTGTGATGGATGGTTTACGTCCAAGGACTGAAGACTAGTGCAGAAGAGTCTGAGCACTAAGCTTAAGTTTAGTATGGCGTTCCATCCTCAAACCGATGGTTAAACGGAGAGGATAAATCGTAGAATGGAGGATATGCTGAGAATGTGTACCCTTGATTTTGGGAAGAAGTGGGAAGACCACCTTTTCAAGGCGGAGTTTGCCTACAACAATAGTTTCTAGGAAAGTATCAAGATTGCGCCATACAAGGCTTTGTATGGAAGGCGGTGCCAAACACCAATGTATTGGATAGAGGTGGAAGAAACCAAGATTTTGGGAAAAGGGGTGGTGGCCGATGCTTGTGAGTTGGTGCGAACAATTTAGGAGAGCATGAAGGTTGCTCAGGATCAGCGGGCAAAGTATTTTAATGCGTGCCATAGGAATGTTGAGTTCGCGGCTGGCGACTAGGTCTATTTAAAGATTAATCCATTCAAAGGCATTTCAAGGATTTGCGGACTCATGAAGTTGAGCCCGAGGTTTCTAGGGTTGTTCGAAGTTACGGAATGCATCGGAGAAGCAGACTACAAATTGGAGTTGTCCATAGAGCTGAGTGGATTGCACGACGTTTTCCATGTCTCAGTTTTAAGGAAAGCCTTGGTAGAGCAAAGTGTTGTAGTCGAGTCGGTAGTGGTGCTGGTAGAAGAGGACTTGAGGATGAGAGTTTGACTGGTTTGCATAGAGGATTCAGAAGTTTGGCAGTTGCGGAATAAATATATTAAGCTCGTAAAAGTATGTTGGGATAATTGCGGGCGAGACGAATTCTCCTAGGAGCGTGAGCAAGCAATGCTGGAAGACTTCCCAGAACTGTTTGCTTCAGGTATGCTAATTAATTTAAGTGCATGTTAAATTTCGAGGACAAAATTGTTTTAAGGGGGGAGTTGTTATACCCCTGTTTGCCAGTGTGAGGTTCTGGGAGCTACCGCTCCGCAGTAGGAAGCTACTGCCTGGCAGTAAGCTTATTTCGACAAGAGCGTTGAGTTGAGGAATCGAGACGAAAACGTCGAGTAGCTAACGCGTGGCATTAGGAAGCTACCACCCGACGGTAGCCCTTGTTCGTCGAGGCATCTAGTCAAAACATTGAGTAGCTACCGTGCAGCGGAATCGCTACCGCTGGTAGTTGTGCATCATTTTTTTAGACTGGCGGGTCGGTAGTTTACCGAGGCACGGTAGACAGCTACTGCCCGAAGGTAACAGACGGAAGAAGTTACGTAGATATGATTTCTTGGCCATCTGATCTTTTTAGGATTCAATCCTATAGCCCAGAAATCTCCATCCTTGGGCTTTTTATGGGGCTTAGGGGTCAACTTCCCCATTCTTTCTCATCTTCTAGGGTTTTGAAAGAGTGGTGAAGGAGGAAGAAGAAGAGCGTCTTCCACCATTGACGAAGCTTCGGAGCTCCATTCGTCGATCCAAGGCCAGATTTGTTGAGAGGACTTGAAGGCGTACACTTCTATCCGTGCAAACCAAGATTTTCATGGCTAGGAAGAGGAGTCATAAGGTAACGATATTTTCTTCTCGGTTTTTAGGATGCGTGCATGACATCCGTTTCATTTTCGCTTCCTTTCAAGCAGTTAGAAATCAGATCTCTCAAGTGAGAAGGGTACGGGTCGTCGTGGTTCAAGAGGAGCCACCGAGTTGATTGAGTCCGTCCCCGACATGATGTTGCATTAGAAATCTGCTCCATTAGTGGATTATTCATTATAGGCGAAGCCGTAGTCGCAACCGTTAGTCCATCTTAGTGATGTTGTATGACGAGCACTAGGGATTTTGCTAGAAATCTGAATGCGCCGAAGATGCCGTTTGTGATGTTTTCCCTCTTCTTCGTGTGAGAATGAATGGTGATTTAGGGCGAAGTTGATAAGGCTGGTTGTGAAGGCTGGACTTGGTCTCTGTGGTCGGATGGCTAGCCCGTGATGTTGTAAGTCATGTATGGAGAGTGTCCTAGCCAGACAAGTCCCCTTCTGTGAAACTGACGAGAACGCCAAGATTTGGACAAGCCCGGACGATGAAGCCCATGAGCAGATGGGGTCAAGCAAGGGTTCTTAGCATCGGTTTTTGTGTATAACGGAATTGACGTGCGAGTCAGAGCATGCAGACAAGCCTGGGTTTGATACCCATGGGCGGGTTGGGCCTAGGCAAGAATTTTGTGTTGTGACTTGAACGCTGATAGAGGAAATTGGAAGTACATGTATGATGTGATGTGATGTTTGCGTGATGATGTGCTAGAATCATATGCGCTATAAGGTGCCTTGGGTGAAACCCAGGATTGCATACATGCTGCATGTTAGGCCTTTTTTTAAATGCTCAACCTAGAAACGTGTTTGATATATGTGACATCCAAACCTTTTACTTTACTTTCTATGTTTAAGTACTTTTTGTAACACCCCAAATCTCAAGAGTGAGTGCAGGCTGGGCAACACGGCCTAGGATATGGGCGTGTCCCAAGACGTGTCCTGCTCAATGTTGTCGAGTTGACACACAATCTGTCGAGTGCTCGATGAAAATGCACTCGATGTTTGTCGAGAGTGCAACACGGCCTGGAATACGGGCGTGTCCCAAGCCGTGTTCTGCTCTATGTTTTCTCTAGTGCTCGATGAAATGCTCTTGACGTTTGTCGAGAGGGTACATGGCCTGCGACACGGCGTGTCCTAGTCCGTATCCTACTATGGGTGGACGAAATATACTCGAAGATTCTCGAGAGGAAAGTCGAATTGGGAACACAACCTGTGATACGGGCATGTCAGAGGCCGTGTCCTTCTCTGGATTTGTCCCGGGCAATGAGGCCTGGTGAACACGGGCAGGACACAGGAATGTCCAAAGCCGTGTTAGGGCACACGGCTTGTGACATGGGCATGTCACATGGCTGTGTCCTGTTCAGGGTAAGTCGGTTTGTGTGTCGCTTAAGGTACACGACCTGTGAAACGGGCCTGTCACATACCGTGTTAGCCCAAAAAAAGAGGTGTCAGGGCAAATTGTGGCCGTTCATTTCCTTCAATTTGGATCTAATGGACCAGACTTCTCCCTACTGTATTAAGTCAAAAAATTAAGAGTTATCTCTCATTCATCTTGACCATTATCTTTCTAAAAGAGATAGAGAGAAGTGAGAGCAAGGAAGAAAGGAGGAGAAGGGATCCGGCCGCCGGTGGAGCTTCAACATTTTGAATTTCTAGCCGAGTCCAGATTTGTGGAGGCAAGAGCGTTATGGTGCTTTCTATCTGACTAGATTTCCATGGATCCAAAGATATCATCAAGGGTAACAATCTTCCTTCTTGGACATGTGAAGTCCTCGTTTTAGCATGTACATGGATTTCCCCACCAAAAGGTGGCTTTTGATGGATTTCCTTGGGTTGATTCTTGTAATCCCCAGTCTTGCATATAGATCCGGAAATGTGTAGTATAGAATAGGCATGTTGTGTGAAGCCCATCAGGACAGGTTGGTGTGGATTGGTGATGTTTTATTTTGCACACTGGAGAAGACTCCGCGTATAAACGTGTAGTTTGTGAAGTCAATGAGTTGTAGCTGTGAAGGGTAGTAATAGGAAGTACTGGATTGGAATTTCAGGAAAATACCCCCGCGATTCTTGTGCTGTATGCCATGTTTGGGTTGAGTTTGGGTGTAGAAAGAGAGTTCTGCTGAACCGACCAAGCGGCCACGAGGAACGCTGGCACTAACTCCCTTTTTAGATTATGAAGCTAGTCCTGGGTTGATAGTGTGACTATTGTGAGCTGCGAGCTCTTAAAGGCTTAGTGCCGAACGGATAAGGGGAAAGCTGACGCGCATCATTTTGGACGATTTGAGCAACGGGATTGGCTAAACTGGACCGCATTATGTCTGACCGACTGGTAGATCTAGTTATTTGTCTCGTTGGAGCGCATAATGAGAGTCTTAGGCCTGCATACCATTAAGACTAAATGCTCAATACTGTTGGGTTTCGAACCTTGAACAGTGGTGGGACCCTAGTTTGCAAGTACACCAAGAATGTGCCATGAGTGTACGGATTGTCGGGCAGCGTGGTCGACGATTGTGATATGTTAATTATGCGTGAGTGCACATTGTATGATATATCTGCTTGTGAAATGCAATGCCTGCAGGGAAGGAATACAACTGCCTCGGGAAAGGGGTAGGGTTATTATAAATTGGTCAACTGAATGCTGACCGTTGCTTTATTTGCCACCATTATGGTGGGTTGTCCCTATGCAGGTGCTGGAGAGCCGAGCGAGAAATAGAGGGCTGAAGCCCCTGCTACTGTTGTTGGCCCTCGAAGGTTGAGCAAAGACTTTTGTTATGTTCATGTGTGGCCAGCCTGCGCGCCGATGTTTGTAATCCATACATATAAAGCGTAACCTTAAGGCCTTAATGCCAAACTCTTGAGTATTTGTTGTACATTCCTTCGTAAGTATATATAAATGTGGTTGTTTATATATAGTGGACATTCATGGTTTGAGTTCAATTTAACGTTAAAATTTTCTGCTAGTATGCTCTTTGTTAGGATGCGTACCTATTTTGGTATTAACCTGTGACCTCGCCTCCTGTTTTTGGCATATAGTGTGGTGCCCCGGCCTGGCCTTCTATTATATGTTATTTAATGGATGATGTCGTTTCATTTTTGGTATCAGATTGTCTTGGTATTCCTCTTTCGAATTCGTGGTTTACTTCTTTTGTGGGGTGGCGAGCACGTATTAGTGCGACCCGCTTTAACATTAATGAACTCTGGAATGTCCACTAAGGAATGCAAATACACCTGTTTGAGGAACCTGTGCGTTCCTATATTGTTGTGATTGCTTGTGAAAGGTCGCTAAAGTGTGTCTTGTTCACTTATAGGTGACTCGAAGTGGTGCTGAGCAGTCTGAGCCCCAACATTCTGATGAGAGTGCGGCACCAGCTAAGGTGCCTACACCTCCTCCTTCTGTAGAAACAGTCTTCTTAGTTGCCGAGGCGCTATTTGCCATGATTCATGCACATCCTACTGGGCAAGCGCATCCGGCAGTGGTGCCAGAACGGGTTGGTGTAAGACCAGAACCTGTTGAGGCTGTTGATCCTCGAGTAGCTGAGCAGCAGTTGAAGCATTTTATGAGCTTCAATCCTCCTACATTTACGGGTGTGGGATCCCCAACACAGGCAGAGGATTGGTTGTCACGCGTCAAGTGTATATTGACGGCAATAAGGATAGAGGAAGATCAGAAGGTCACCTTGGCCACCTTCTTATTGGAAGGAGAGGCTCGGCTATGGTGGGATGAGATAGAGTTGCATCACTTAGCGGGCAGGCAATTAACACAAGTCTCGATCGAAGAGTTTTCGCGACTATTTTTGGCAAAGCACCTGCCAGCGACACAACGCATCGCCATGGAGAATGAATTTGAACGTCTAACACAAGGAGAAAGTAGTGTTGATACTTACTTGCATGAGTTTACAAGGTTGGGCCGTTATGTGGGGTCTATCTTCGCTGATGAACAACGGAAAACCAATAGGTTCTACGAAGGGTTGCGGGATGAGTTGAGATTCCTTCTCTCGAGTTCGGTGAACCAAGGATTTTAGGTATTGGTCGATACTACTTGTGCGCTGGAGAACGATATGAAATGAGTGCAAAGAAAGAGGGACTTGGCTATGACGAAGTCTGAGTTCAAAGCGCCCCATCATGGAAAATAGAACTACCAAAAGAAGTTGAGCAAGAAATCCAAATCTTTTGGACAGGCTCCTTCTACAGTTGCGTCCGAAGCAATGTCAAGGTAAGAGCCTCGTACATGCTTTACATATGGAAAAGTAGGCGGGTTGGTCTGCCAAAGGTGGAAAAGAAGACAGGAGCGTCTTATGTTGAGAAGGGAAAAGCAGTGGTGGAGTCCTCTGCATCCCAGGCACAGCCCCGAGCATATAATCTTGGCCAGCAAGAGGCCATAAAGCAAAGTGACGTCATCATAGATACGAATTAAGATATTGATTGCTTTTTATATTACATACCTTGTGTGTAGCTTGTGTATGATGTGTTTGTCTTAGGCTTTGTCCTGATTCAGAACAATCCGACAAGAGCACTATTTGATACGGGTGCTTCACATTCCTTTCTGTCTAAGGACTTCGTCGTGCGAATCGAAGTACCTAGTTATTTGATGATAGATACGGTGAAGGTGTTGTTACCAAATGGATGTGTGATGTGTGCGGATAAGACTTACTGCATGGAAGTACAAATAGGAAGTCGGGATTTCTACTTGAACGCATCTGTGCTACCGATATCGGAATTTGATGTGATCTTTGGTATAGACTGGCTCTCGGAGCAGCGTGCCTTTATTGATTGCAATTCAAAGGAGATCACACTGGGCCAGAATATCGAGCTTGAGACTAAGTTCGCTGGTATGCAAGGAGTAGGCGGGACCTTGATGTCTACTCTCCAAGTCGTCAATGCTGCTCGGAAGGGCACGGAGTTATTCTTCATGCTTATTCAGGCTGTTGAGCCAAAGGCCAATGTGAATGATGTTCCGATTGTGTCGGAGTTTGTTGATGTGTTTCCTAAAGATCTTCCTAGGCTACTACCCCAGTGGGAGATCGACTTCACTATTGAGTTGTTTTCTGGTGCGAAACCTATGGCCCTCTCTCCATATCACGTAGCGCCAAAGGAAATGGCAGAACTGAAAGTTCAATTGCAAGAGTTGCTGGAACAGGGTTATATACACCTGTTCTGTTTGTGAAAAAGAAGGCCGGTAGTCTACGATTATGTATTGATTACCGTGAATTGAATAAGCTGACAGAGAAAAACAAGTATCCAATTTCACGGATAGATGACTTGTTCGATGAGCTAGTGGGATCAACAGTCTATTCTAAATTGGATTTAAAATCTGGATATTACCAATTGTGGATTCGGGAAGGTGACATTACCAAGATAGCATTTGGAACACGCTACGGTCATTATGAGTTCACTGTAATGTCATTTGGGCTATGTAATGTGCAATCAGTGTTCATGGATCTAATGCACCAAACGTTCCAAGAGTACTTGGATCTGTTTGTGATCATATTCATTGATGATATCTTGGTGTACATTTAATCTGAAGCTAATCATGCGAACCGTTTACGGTTGGTGTTGCATACCCTACGGAGAAATAAGCTCTATGCAGAGTTCTCAAAGTGTGAGTTTTTGCTATCATTAGTGGCATTTCTTGGCCAAGTGATAAGTGGAGAGGGCATTGCGGTGGATCCATTAAAGATAAGTGCCATACGAGAGTGTCCAGTGTTTTCTTCGGTGGCGAAAGTCAGGAGTTTCCTTGGACTGGCAGGATACTACAGACGTTTTGTGGAAAACTTCTCACGGATCGCTTTGCCTCTTACCACATTAACGAGGAAGGATCAGAAGTTCATTTGGATGCCGGAGTTTACGCGAGCTTTTGAAGAGCTAAAGAGTCGTTTGACCACGGTGTCTGTGTTAACATCGCCATATGGTACAGACGGCTATGAGATTTATAGTGATGCTTCAGGGAGCAGCTTAGGTTGCGTTCTTTTATAGTTTTGAAACGTGATTGCTTATGGCTCATGCCAGTTGAAAGTGCATGAGCGAAATTATCCATCTACGACTTGGATTTGGCGGCGGTGATCTTTGTACTAAAATTATGGCGACACTATTTATATGGAGTAAAAGTGGATATCTTTACGGATCATAAGAGCCTAAAATACTTATTGGATCAGAAGGATCTCAATATGCGACAATGGAGGTGGATGGAGTTCCTCAGGGACTACACCTTTGATATTCATTATACTCCCGAAAAGGGAAACATGGTCGCAGATTCCTTGAGTCGTAGGACTCAGACAAGGGCAAATTGGTTGCAGATGCTGATGAGCGTTTGATCCAGGAGTTGGAAGCGTTAGAGATTTCTTGTGTTGACAAGAATTCCACAGCTGATGCATGCTTGAACTGGACGGAGGTACAATATGACCTTGCGGACAGGGTTTGGCGAGCAACGAAACTTGATGAAAGTCTCCAATGCTATGCAGTGGATGGTTCAAATGACCAATTCTCCATGGATGACGGCCTTTTAAGGAAAGAGGGTCGTTTGTGCGTCCCAAGTATGGGTAAGTTGAGGGAAGAATTGATGTATGAGGCTCACTTTACAAAATACTCAATTTACCCAGGGAGCATAAAGATGTACAAGGACATGAAAAAGTTATTATGGTGGCCAGAGTTAAAGAAAGGCATAACACATTATGTGGCTAAATGTCAAAGATGTGCCTTAGTCAAAGCAGAATGCCAGAACCCCGGAGGTTTCCTGAAGTCATTACCTATCCCAGAATGGAAGTTTGATGATATTTTGATGGATTTCGTGCACGGGTTGCCAAGATCTCAACACGGGAACAATTCGGTTTAGGTGATCGTAGACCGGTTGACTGAAGTGGCTCACTTCCTACCAAACAAGAGGGACGATTCAGTGGAAGTCTTGGCGAAGCTTTATGTTGAGTAAATCGTACGATTGCACGGTGTTCCCCGTAGAATCGTAAGTGACCGAGACGGGCGCTTCACATCGAATGATTGGAAGCTGATCCATCAGTTGTTGGGAACAAAGTTAAAATTCAGTACGACCTTTCATCACAAAACAGATGGCCAAACTGAGAGGACCAATAGAACGATGGAGGACATGCTCCAAATGTGCGCCTTGGATTTTGGTAAGAGATGTTAAGATCATATCTATATGGCAGAGTTTGCCTACAATAATAGCTGCCATGCAAGCATAAGTATGGAACCGTTTGAAGCTTTGTATGGTCGGAAATGTCGTACACCGTTAGCTTGAGCGGAAACAGGCGAATCTAAAATATATGGGCATAAAGAAGTCGAAGAAATTAATTCGACGATACGCTCTATTCGGGAGAGGCTATTGATAGCCCAGGATAGGAAAGCCAAATACTAAAACGCCAAGCATTAGAACGTGGAATATGCGGTGGGCGATTGGGTATATTTGAAGATCAAGCCCTTCAAAGGTATGTCCAGGATTCGGCATCTAAAAAAGTTAAGTCCGAGATATCTTTGTCAATTTGAAGTGGTGGAGCGAGTTGGGGAAGTTGCCTATCGGCTAGCTCTTTCGGCAGAATCGAGTGGATTGCATGATGTGTTCTACATATCAGTGCTTCGAAAAGCCGTGAAAGATCCAGCTCAAGTGATTGCAAACGATAGTGTACCAGTCCAATTTGGGCTAACGACGAAGGTTTGTCCCATTCGGGTCGAGGATAGAGCCGATAAACAGTTGCAGAACAAGAAAATTGGGATGGTCAAGGCCGATGGGACAACTGTGGCCGTGAGGAGCTAACATTGGAGCGAGAGCAGAGCATGCAGGCTGAATTTCCCGAGCTATTTGTTTAAACTGTTGTACAGTGTGTATCAAGTTGTATCAACCTTTTGTGAAGTTATAACATCTTGATTGCTATTTTCCCTATTGTGTGTAAATTTCGGGACGTAATTTCTTGTAAGGACGGGAGGGTTATTACACCCCAAATCTCAAGAGTGAGTGCAGGCTGGGCAACACGACCTGGGACACGCCGTGTCCCAAGCCATGTCCTGCTCTGTGTTGTCGAGTTGACACATAGTCTGTCGAGTGCTCGATGGAAATGCACTTGACGTTTGTCGAGAGGGAAACACGGCCTGGGACATCGGCGTGTCCCAGGCCGTGTCCTGCTCTATGTTGTCTCGAGTGCTCGACGAAATGCTCTCGACGTTTGTCGAGAGGGTACATGGCCTGCGAATCGGGCATGTCCTAGGCTGTGTCATAGGTCAATGAAATGCACTCAACGATTCTCGAGAGGCAAGTCGAGTTGGGCACATGGCCTATGACACGGGCATGTCAGAGGCCGTGTCCTCTGGATTTGTCTAGGGCAATGAGGCCTGGTGAACACGGGCTTGACACGGGCATGTACAAAGCCGTGTAAGGGCACACGGTCTTTGACATGGGCGTGCCACATGGTCGTGTCCTATTCGGGGTAAGTCGGTTTGTGTGCCGCTTAAGGTATATGGCCTGTGACACGGGCGTGTCATAAGCTGTGTCTGCCCAAAAACAGAGGTGTCAGGGCAAATTGTGGCCGTTCATTTCCTTCAACTGGGATCTAATGGACCAAGCTTCTCCCTGCTGTATTAAGTCCAGGAATTGAGAGTTTTCTCTCATTCATCTTGGCCATTCTCTTTCTAAAAGAGATAGAGAGAAGGGAGAGCAAGGAAGGAAGGAGGAGAAGGGATTCGGCCACCGGTGGAGCTTCATCGTTCGAAATTGCGAGCCGAGTCCAGATTTGTGGAGGCAAGAGCGTTGTGGTGCTTTCTATCCGGCTAGATTGCCATGGCTCCAAAGAGGTCATCAAGGGTAACGATCTTCCTTCTTGGACATGTGAAGTCCTCGTTTTAGCATTTACATGGATTTCCCCCACCAAATGGTGGCTTTTGAGGGATTTTCTTGGGTTGATTCTTGTAATCCTCAGTCTTGTATATAGATCCAGAAATGTGTAGTATGGAATAGGCATGCTGTGTGAATCCCATCTGGACAGGTTTGTTTGGATTGGTGATGTTTTATTTTGAGCACCGGAGAAGACTCCGCGTATAAACGTGTAGTTTGTTAAGTCGATGGGTTGTACCTGTGAAGGCTAATAAAATGAAGTACTGGAGTGGAATTCCAGGAAAATACCCGCGTGATTCTTGTGTTGTATGCTATGTTTGGGTTGAGTTTGGGTGCAGAAAGAGAGTTCTGTGAACCCGCCAAGCGACCGCGAGGAATGCTGGCACTAACTCCCTTTTTTGGATTATGAAGCCAGTCCTGGGTGGACAGTGTTGCTATTGTGAGCTTATAACTCTTGAAGGATTTGTGCCGAACAGATATGGAGAAAGCTGAGCGACATCATTTTGTACGATTTGAGCAATAGGATTGGCTGAACCAGACCGCGTTATGTCTGACCGACTGGTAGACCTAGTTATTTCTCTCATTGGAGCGCATAATGAGAGTCTTAGGCCTGCGCGCCATTAAGACTAAATGCTCAATACCGTTGGGTTTCGGACCTTTAACGGTGGTGGGACCCTAGTTCGCCGGTACACCAAGAATGTGCCCTGAGTGCACGGATCGTCAGGCCGTGTGGCCGATAATTGTGATATGTTGATTGTGCGTGAGTGCACATTGTATGATATATCTGCTTGTGAAATGTTATGCATGTAGGGAAGGAATACAACTGCCCCGGGAAAGGGGTAGGGTCATTATGAATTGGTCAGTTGAATGCTGACCGTTGCTTTATTTGCTACCATTATGGTGCGATGTTCCTGTGTAGGTGCTGGAGAGCCGAGCAGGAAATAGAGGGATGAAGCCCCTACTGCTGCTGGCCCTCGAAGGCTTAGCAAATACTTTTGTTATGTTCATGTGTGGCCAGCATGCGCGCCTATGTTTGTAATCCACACTTGTAAAGCGTAATTGTAAGGCCTTAAGGCCAAACTCTTGAGTATTTATTGTACATTCCTTCGTGAGTATATATAAATGTGATTGTTTATATATAGTGGACATTCATGGTTTGAGTTCAGTTTAATGTTAAAATCTTCTGCTAGTATGCTCTTTGTTAGGATGCGTACCTGTTTTGGTATTAACCTGTGACCTCGTCGTGGCATATAGTGTGGGGCCCTGGCCGGACCTTCTATTATATGTTATTTAACATATGGAGTCGTTACATTTTTTCATACGAAGTGCTGAACTTCAGGGGAATGGAGTGCCTCAGGGTATGCTAGGGACGGTCAAGATGAGATGTGTTGGTTACACAGTTGAGGTTAGCCTTTGCTGACCCACGTTACAACAAATTTTACAGGGCAAGGATCGCAAGCTAGAGCAAGCTCGCCGGCCAAATGGCCTAAGCCTCATGAAGTGTTCTCCTTATAGTAATTATGATTTGTTGAATGTTATGCTTAATGCTGTGTAATTTTGGCTTGCACGCCGAGGTAGCCTAGGGGTGCTAAGTCAGGTTACTCAATTTGTTATTGCTACAGTGTTTGTCATTTGATTGACGTAAGACCTTAAGGCCATTTCAGACTCCTATGGTTATGGATAACTTCTAGTTTTTGTGTGTTTTTGCTGTCTTATTTTCTAAGTTATGAGATGGGTAGATATTTATATCATTTTATAATGCTGAAGCTGTGGAGTCTATATGTTGTGGGGCCCCGGTCGGACCCATATTATATTATCATTACATAGGAGGTGTTATAGAGGACAAAACGGCGGAGGCCGACGTCCAGGTCAAATGTACGCCTTGGATATGGCTCAGCCAAGGAACCCCGAGGAGGTTATTACAGGTACCTAATTTTTGGTATATTTTAAATTTATCACTTAGTACTTTGCACCCCTTTAGTTAAAAATCATGATAACATAACTCGACAATCATAACTATCTCAGGCAAAGTGTTTGTTTGTGGCAAGCCTGCCCACACACTATTTGACATGAGTTCATCACACTCGTTTGTATCGAAGGACTTCATTGAGAATTTGGTTGCCGTCTAGCACTTCCCGGGCATCGCTCGGAGGGTATGGATTCCAGACTGATCAGAGTTGCAATCCATTGTAAAATGCAACATGTACATGAATATCAGAGGCAAGCTATTTAAGACTCTTGCTACGATCCAACATATCCCGAACTTCGATCTTATTCTGGGCATTACATGGTTACAATGGCACCATGCTAGAATCAATTGCCTTACCAGGAGGATTACGCTTCAACATGGGGACACATAGGTTATATTCAAATGTATTAGACTTGTCTCTTGTTTATTATTATCATCTATACAGGCTGTCAAGGCCAACAAGTAGGGAGACGAGGTATATATGGTGTGCTTCGAGATTGCAGATGCCTCTATTAATGACATTCCAGTAGTTCAGGACTTCTCTGATGTCTTCATAAAGAAGTTGCATGTATTACCCCCGATTAGAGATGTGGATTTCTGGATCCAACTGGTGCTAGGAGCGACGCTAGTATCTCAGGCTCCTTATAAGATGACACTTGTTGGGTCCATTGATCCTAATGTCCCTAATTTGAAGAAGGCTTACAAGATAATGGTATACACATGTGTGCAGTTAATGGTTGTCATAAGTTCATTGTATACAGGTGATTACTTGTTTCAATGATTAGACAAGTTGTCTAAGTTATAATGATAGTTCGACGCAAGGAAGAATGCAGGAAAGACAGAAATCTGGCTAAGTCCACAGGCTTTGAGTAAAGGCAGTTCACTCAATGCCAGATAATAAGAAGCGTTTAGTAAAGCATGGACAGTAAAAGCCTACCTATTGGCAAGGCAAAATTCTGATTAAGTCCAGAAGCATTAAGAGAGGATAGCTCACTCGATGCCAGAAGAGTTGAAGCGCTGAGTGGAGCTAATTCTGTCATAGCCACCGAGAATCTGTCAAGTATTCTGGTTAAGTCCAGAAGCATTGAGTGAAGGCAGTTCACTCAGCGCCTAGAGGAGAAAGCATCGTCAGAACAAAATTCATTCAAAGCCACTGAAGGAATAGACAGAAGAATTTGCCTAAGTCCAGAGGCATTGAGTGAAGGCAGTTCACTCAATGCCAGCTCAATAAGAAAATCAATCAAGTACAGAAGCATTGAGTGAAGGGAGTTCACTCAACGCCTCTTTAATAAAACTGGCGAAAGGATAAAAATGTCGAGTAAAGAAGCATCACTCGACGCTTTCATAATAAATAAAACGGCTAAGTCCAAATGCGTTAAGTGATGGAAGTTCACTCAACGACAAATTAGTTAGACTACAAAAGTCTATATTCATTGAGTGATGACTGATCACTCAACGTCTGGTGCTGCAGATATTAAACTAAGTGTTTTAGCGTTAGGTGATTTGGCTTCACTCAGCGCCTGATTTGAATTGCCTGATTTTGACCAAGTCCACAGGTGCCGACGTTAGTAGAAATTCAAAATGTTACGGGAAGTCTACAGTACACGACAAATGATGCCCGCATGCCTCTAGTGCTGCATTTAATGCAAAAGCAAGATTACAGCTACCAAATCCAAGTGGTCCCAAGGCTCAAAAAGCCGTTGGACGGTGGGATAGAAAAGGTATCAAATCACTGAGAAGAAATTAACTTTTTGGGATATGACTGAACTTCATCTTCTTCCTCTCGACATTATTGAAGAGCAAAGAGAAGTTATTCAAACTACTGATCTGAAATTTCTAGTAAGAGAGTTGTTGTCATTCTCATCCTCAACAGTAAGTTCAGAGAGACATCTCTGAGAAAGAAGGAGCAGCAAAGACAAGACCTAGTTGTAGCTACTTAACAAGCTCAAGCTGATTATTCCTGAAGAACACTTTCTAGAGCTGTGAAGAATACTAGACTGTGTTATCTCAGCACAGAAGGGGGAAGAAATAGAGAATATTTTTCTAGTGTCTAAACATCATCAACAAACCATTACTCTCTCTATATGATCATTTGATATGAGTATAAGCTTAATATATAAAGGCTGAGTGTAGAATCTTCTGTAGATCTGAGGTAGGATTCAAGTGGAGAATTTGAGGTAGGATCCAGGAGTGGATCTGAGCTGTAGGGCTATCCTCCTAGCCTGAGTTGTAGGGCTTAGAGATAAGTCTGAGTTAGGTGGTCTATGGATAACTGAGTTATAGGAGCTCTGCTGGCTCTGATTGGTAGGGCTTTGTGCCTGAGATAGGACTTGGAGGAGACTGAGAGATTTTGAGGGATCTATGTTGTAAGCTCTTTGGAGCCGAGTTTTGAGAAGGGGCCTTGTCTAACAAGCTGTTAGAAAGGTGAGAGACACAGTGGCTGTACCCATAATCAGGGGAACCACTATAAATCTTTTGTGTGCTTGCTGTGTCATCTTGAAAGCTAACTTCATCTAACTCACAACACACCAAAGTAAGGAGAAACTATGAAAATACCTAAAACATATTCACCCCCCTCTAGGTGTTAGCTACTCTTTAAACTAAAGACTTTCAAGTAGTATCAGAGAAAGGTTGCTCAAAAAGGATTTAACAAATTGAGTTGATCTCTAAGAGTAGCACAAGTATATCATTACGGGTTCAGGAGAGAACCATAAGGAGCTAGGTTCCATAAAGCTTCCAATATATAGAAAAGAAAGCTTTGGGATCTCGAAGTAGAGGGTCAGGTTATTTATAGAAGAATATGACCCATTGTAACGACCCCATCTGTTACATGACGTATAGTAGAAGGTCCGGCCGGGGCCCCACACTATATGCCACAAACAGACGGTGAGGTCACAGGATAATACCAAACCATACACGTATCCTAACTCAGAGCATGCTAGCGGAAGCTTTAAGTTGTAAATTGAACTCTAACCAGGAATGTCCAATATATAAACCACAGTTGTATATACAGCCACGGAATGTACAACAAAGGTGAAGGTTTGGCCTTAAGGCCTTACAGTTCCTCTTTCCATACAACATGGATTACAATCATCGGCGCGCAGGCCGGCCATACATGAGGAAAAGCAAAACAAACAAAACCCTTTTCGCAGCCTTCAAGGGCTAGCCGCAGCAGCAGCAACAACAGCAGTAGGGCTCCAGCCCTTCATTTACCACTTGGCTCTCCAGCACCTGCATAGGGACAATCCACCCAAACGGTGGCAAGCATGGCAACGGTCAGCATTCAGCTGACCCAATTATAACAATCCTACCCCTTTCTCGGGGCAGTAGCATTCTTTCCCTGCACAGTATGGTATCAACAATAGCAAATATGTGCGTGCAGTCACATTTAAGCCATCACAACCGTCGGCCACACGGCCCGACAGTCCGTGCACTCAGGGCACATTCTTGGTGCACCGAAAAACCAGGGTCAACACCACCGTTTACACGGTATTGAGCATTCTAGTCTTTTTGGCGCGCGGGCCTAAGAGTCTCATTAGGCGCTCCAACAAAACCCACAACCAGGCTTCCAAGTCGGACGGACCTAACGCAGGTACGGATCAGCCACCCCCTGTTGCTCAAGTCGCCATGCCACTTCGAATACGGAAGTATCCATGGCAATTTATAGGCGCGGGTCGGTTTCACCTTTCCTGTTCGGTAATCTGCCTTTTCATCGAGTTGCAGCCCAACGGCTCAACCGCACACAAAGTGGCACGTACGGCCACAAGAGTTGCATCCAACCCTCTTCATTTCCTGGACCTCATCCAGTACTTCCTGCTGCACCAAGAAACAGGTAGGCACAAGGCAAATAAGCCATAACCACGGAGTCTTCTCCGATATGCAAACAAGCATCACCAATCCAGACCAACATGTCCAGATGGGCTTCACACAGCATGCCTAGATCCGTACTCCAATTCCGGACTCTAACAAGGGGGACTTCACATATCAACCCCAAGGGATGCCACAACCCACCGCACACTCGCGGGGAAGGGTTTTCCCTATGCAATGCAGAAAAGAAGGACTTCACATGTCCAAGAAGGGAGATCGTTACCCTTGATGATCTCTTGGGAGCCATCGAAATCTAGCCGGTGAGAAAGCACCGTAGCAGCTTTGCCTTCACAATGCTGGCCTCGGATCACGAATCGGACCACGGGAGCTCCGCCGGTGGCTTGATCTCCTTCTCCTTCTTCTTCCTCCTCTCTCTTTCTCTCTTCCTTAACCAAATGAAGAATGATTTCTTCATCAAGCCTCTGCTGACTTAATCCAGCCAGGAATCACCTGAGCCCTTGGATCAAAATAGAGAAAAGGAACGGCCACGATTTTCCCAAAATCCCATATTTTTGGCTGACACGGCCTGTGACACGCCCGTGTCACAGGCCGTGTACCCTTAAGCGGCACACGCGGCAATCGTACCGACTTAACTTTACCAGAACACGGGCATCGACACGCCCGTGTCGAACCTGACACGCCCGTGTTAGTCATGAGACACGCCCGTGTCACCCCTGCCTCACCGAGCTACAAGCAGTACACGAGTAGGCACACGGCATCGGACACGCCCGTGTCCAATCTGACACGGCCGTGTTCAAGGCTTGGTTCCGGGCCGTGTAATCTTCTGACTCAATCCGACATTTTCTTGAGTGACACGCCCTGGGACACGCCCGTGTCCCAGGCCGTGTACCCCCGACACGCCCTGGGACACGCTCGTGTCCCAGGCCGTGTCAAACAACCTGCATCTCAAAAACCAGATTGGAGATTTTTGGGGTGTTACAATCCTCCCCCCTTAATAAAATTTCGTCCCGAAATTTGACACGGTAAGGAAACAAGCAAATACAATGCTATAACTTGATAACTCTGTTTTAACAAAAGGTACACGGTCTACAGTTTATACAAACAGCTCGGTAAATTCAGCTCGAATGGTCTGCTCTCGCTCCCATGTTAGCTCTTCACGGCCACAATTGTCCCATCGGACTTTGACCATCCCGATCACTTTGTTCCGCAACTGTTTCTCGGCTCGGTCCTCGATACGAATGGGTCAAACCCTCGTCGTTAGCCCATACTCGACCGGTACCCGATCATTCTCTACTACTTGAGCTGGATCCTTAACAGCCTTACGAAGTACTGAGATGTGAAATACATCATGTAATCCACCCAAGTCTGCTGAAAGTGCTAGTCGATAAGCAGCTTCCCCAACTCGCTCCACCACCTCAAATGGACCAAGATACCTCGGACATAGCTTTTTCAAATGCCGAATCCTGGACACGCCTTTGAAGGGTTTGATCTTCAAATATACCCAATCACCCACCGCGAACTCCACGTTCCGGTGTTTGGCATTGTAGTACTTTGCTTAACAATCTTGGGCTATCAATAGCCTCTCCCGAATAGAGCGTATGAGCGAGGTAGCTTCTTCGACTTCCTTTTTCCCACTCAGCTTAGATTCGCCTGCTTCTGCCCAAGCTAACGGTGTACGGCATTTACGACCATACAAAGCCTCAAATGGTGCCATACCGATGCTCGCTTGGTAGCTATTATTATAGGCAAATTCTACAAGAAAAATATAATCTTCCCATCTCTTACCAAAGTCTAGGGCGCACATGCGGAGCATGACCTCCATCGTCCTGTTGGTTCGTTCAGTCTGGCCATCCGTTTGGGGATGAAAGGCCGTACTAAACGCCAATTTTGTACCCAACATTTGATGAACTAGCCGCCAATCATTCGATGTGAATTGCCCATCACGGTCACTGACGATGCTCCGAGGAACACCGTGCAGTCGAACAATCTGCTCCACATAGAGCTTGGCCTAGGTTTCCACTGAATCATCTCTTTTGTTTGGAAGGAAGTGCGCCACTTTTGTCAACCGGTCCACAATCACCCAGATTGAATCATGATCGCGTTGCGATCTCGGCAACCCGTGCACGAAATCCATCGAAATGTCATCGAACTTCCACTCCGGAATGGGTAACGACTTCAGGAAACCGCCAGGCTTCTGGCATTCCGCTTTCACCAACGCACAGGTATTGCATTCCGCCACATAACGTGCTACATCTTTCTTTAGTCCGGGCCACCAGAACAGCTTTTTCAGATCTCTGTACATCTTTGTGCTCCCTGGGTGAACTGAGTACTTTGCAAAGTGAGCTTCGTACATCAACTCTTCCCTCAATTTACCCACACTCGGGACGCACACTCGACCATTTCTTCGTAACAAACCGTTATCCCAAGAGAATTGGTCATCCGGCCCATCTTTAGCATAGCACTGGAGACTTTCATCAAGCTCCGTTGCTCGCCGAACTCTGTCCGTAAGGTCATATTGAACCTCCGTCCAGTTCAAGCATGCATCGGTCGACGAACCCTTGTCAATACAAGATATCTCCAATGCTTCCAATTCCTAGATTAAATGCTGATCATGCCGCTGCAACCAGCTTGCCCGTACCGGAGTCTTCCGACTCAAAGCATCAGCGACCACATTTCCCTT
The DNA here is from genome assembly GCA_039513925.1 of Platanthera zijinensis. Classification (NCBI taxonomy): domain Eukaryota; kingdom Viridiplantae; phylum Streptophyta; class Magnoliopsida; order Asparagales; family Orchidaceae; genus Platanthera; species Platanthera zijinensis. The sequence goes on along the minus strand of CM077081.1, from coordinate 61,437,743 downwards.
CCCGGGAGTATAGTGAATCTCGAAGGTGTAGTCCCCAAGGAACTCCATCCATCTTCGTTGTCGCATATTCAGATCCTTCTGATCCAACAAGTACTTTAGGCTTTTGTGATCTGTATAGATGTCCACTTTAACGCCATAAAGATAGTGCCGCCACAACTTGAGCGCAAAGATTACCGCCGCCAACTCCAAATCATGGACGGGGTAATTCCGCTCATGCACTTTCAACTGGCGCGATCCATAAGCAATCACTTTACCAAACTGCAGAAGAACGCAGCCTAAGCCGCTCCCGGAAGCATCACTATAGATCTCATAGCCATCTGTACCACATGGCGATGTCAACACTGACGCCGTGGTCAAACGACTCTTCAAGTCTTCAAAAGCTCGCGCGCACTCCGGCGTCCAAATGAACTTTTGATCTTTTCTCGTCAGCGTGGTCAGAGGTAAAGCAATCCGTGAGAAGTTTTCCACAAACCGTCTATAGTAGCCCGCAAGCCCAAGGAAGCTCCTGACCTCGGCCACTGAAGACATCACTGGCCAATCTCGAATGGCACTTATCTTCAACGAATCCACCGCGATACCTTCTCCACTTACCACATGGCCTAAAAAGGCTACTGAAGAGAGCCAGAACTCACACTTTGAGAACTTGGCATAAAGCTTATTCCTCCGCAGGGTATGCAAGACCAACCGCAAATGGTTCGCATGATCCTCTTCCGACTGAGAGTATACTAAGATGTCATCGATAAACACAATTACGAACAAATCCAAGTACTCTCAGAACGTTCGATGCATTAGATCCATAAATACCGAAGGCGCATTACAGAGGCCAAACGGCATTACCGTGAACTCATAATGACCGTAGCGTGTTCCAAACGCCGTCTTGGGAATGTCACCTTCCCGAATCCTCAACTGATAATATCCCGATTTCAAATCCAACTTGGAATAGACCGTTGATCCTGCCAGCTGATCAAATAGGTCATCAATCCGTGGAATCGGATATTTGTTTTTCTCCGTCAGTTTATTCAATTCGCGGTAGTCAATACATAACCGTAAACTACCGTCTTTCTTTTTCACAAAAAGAACAGGCGCGCTCCAAGGTGACATACTTGGGCGTATGTATCCCTGCTCCAACAACTCTTGCAATTGGACTTTCAATTCAGCCATCTCTTTTGGCGCGACGCGATATGGTGAGCGGGCCACAGGTTTAGCACCTGGAACCAACTCAATAGAGAAGTCAATCTCCCGCTGGGGTGTTAACCCAGGAAGATCTTTAGGAAACACATCGGCAAACTCTGACATAACCAGAACTTCACCGATACTGGCCTTTGGCTCAACAGCCTGAATTAGCGTGAAGAATAACTCCGCGCCCTTCCGAACAGCATTGACGACTTGGAGCGCAGACAACAGAGTCCCGCCAACTCCTCGCATACCAGCGAACTTCGTCACAAGTCCGGTATTCTGGCCCAGTGTGATCTCCTTGGAGTTGCAATCAATAAAGGCACGCTGCTTCGAGAGCCAGTCCATGCCAAAGATCACATCAAACTCCGATAACGGTAGCACAGCTGCACTCAAACCGAAATCCCGACTTCCTATTTGAACATCCACGTCGCAAGCCCTATCCGCAAGCATCACACAGCCATTCGGCAATAGCACCCTTGTACTATCAACCGTCACATGACTCGGTACCCCAATTCGAGATACGAAGTCCTCAGACAGAAAAGAATGCGAAGCACCCGTATCAAACAGGGCTCTCGCCAGATTATTCCGAATCAGGACAAAGCCTGCAGCACACACACATCATGCACAAGCTATACATAACCAAAAGCAATAGCACGTAAGCAAATAATCTATATTCACTCGTACTTGTGACGACGTCACTTTGCTTAATCGCCTCCTGCTGGCCAAGGTGATAGATTCGGGGCTGTGCCTGGGACGCAGAGGAATCAACCACCGCTTTGCCCTTCTCAACATAAGACGCACCCGTCTTCTTTTCCCCTTTGGGCTGAACAACCCGACAGTCACGGGCTATATGCCCCACCCGGCTACAGTTATAGCATGTATGAGACTCCGGCCTTGATGTCGCCCCCGACATAACGGTCGTAGTCACTTGCCCAGACGGCTTGGACCTCTTGCCCCCTTTCTTCTGGTAGAACGATTTGCTAGGGCGAGGTGCTTGAACCTCTGGCTTTGACACAACCAAGCCCTTGTTCCCTTACACCCGTCGCATGTCCTTCTCCAACGCACATGCAGTATCAACCAACGCCTGAAACCCTTGGTTCACTGAACTCGAAAGCAGGAACCTCAACTCATCCCGCAATCCTTCATAGAACCTATTCGTTTTCCTTTGGTCATCCGCGAAGATTGTTCCCGCATACCGCCCCAACCTGGTAAACTCATGCAGGTAGGTATCCACGCTATCTTCTCCTTGCTTTAACCGTTGGAACTCGTTTTCCATGGCAATGCGTTGCGCCGCTGGGACATGCTTCGCCAGAAAGATTCGAGAGAACTCCTCAATCGATACTTGGGTTAATTGCCTGCCCGCCAAATGGTGTACCTCAACCTCATCCAACCACAACCGCGCCTCTCCTTCGAGCATGAAGGTGGCCAAGGTGACCTTTAGAGTTTCCTCCGCCCTGATCGCTGTCATTATCCGCTTGACACGCGATAACCAATCCTCTGCCTGCGTTGGGGATCCCAGTCCCGTAAATGTAGGCGGACTGAAGCTCATGAATTGCTTCAACTGTCGGTCAGCTGCTCTTGGATCGATAGCCTCAACCGGCTCAGGTCTTACATCAACAAGAACTGGCACTACTGCCGGCTGCGCTTGCCCGGTCGGCTGAATCATGGCAAATAGAGCCTCAGCAACTAAGCGAACAGTTTCCGCAGATGGAGGCGGTGTTGGCACCTCAGCTGGTGCCACACTCTCATCAGAGCGCTGGGGCTCAGACTGCCCAGCACCACTACGCGTCACCTATAGGTGGACAAGACAAACATTAGCGATCGCATGCAAGCAAAAAAACAGAAAAGGAACGCGCAGATTCCTCAAACAAGATCTTGTACATTCCTTAGTGGATATTCCAGAGTTCATTAGCGTTACAGCAGGGCGCACAAACACGCGCTCGCCACCCCATAAAAGAATTCGACCACGAATTCGAAAGAGGAAGACCGAACGAAGCGTGGTGGGCCCATAACCCACAGGTCGGCGGATAGAAACCTCCCTCTGATACCAAAATGTAACGACCCCATCCGTTACATGACGTATAGTAGAAGGTCCGGCCGGGGCCCCACACTATATGCCACAAACAGATGGTGAGGTCACAGGATAATACCAAACCATACACGTAACCTAACTCAGAGCATGCTAGCGGAAGCTTTAAGTTGTAAATTGAACTCTAACCAGGAATGTCCAATATATAAACCACAGTTATATATACAGCCACGGAATGTACAACAAAGGTGAAGGTTTGGCCTTAAGGCCTTACAGTTCCTCTTTCCATACAACATGGATTACAATCATCGGCGCGCAGGCCGGCCATACATGAGGAAAAGCAAGACAAACAAAACCCTTTTCGCAGCCTTCAAGGGCTAGCCACAGCAGCAGCAACAACAGCAGTAGGGCTCCAGCCCTTCATTTACCACTTGGCTCTCCAGCACCTGCATAGGGACAATCCACCCAAACGGTGGCAAACATGGCAACGGTCAGCATTCAGCTGACCCAATTATAACAATCCTACCCCTTTCTCGGGGCAGTAGCATTCTTTCCCTGCACAGCATGGTATCAACAATAGCAACTATGTGCGCGCAGTCACATTCAAGCCATCACAACCGTCGGCCACACGGCCCGACAGTCCGTGCACTCAGGGCACATTCTTGGTGCACCGGAAAACCAGGGTCAACACCACCGTTTACACGGTATTGAGCATTCTAGTCTTTTTGGCGCGCGGGCCTAAGACTCTTATTAGGCGCTCCAACAAAACCCACAACCAGGCTTCCAAGTCGGACGGACCTAACGCAGGTACGGATCAGCCACCCCCCATTGCTCAAGTCACCGTGCCACTTCGAATACGGAAGTATCCATGGCAATTTATAGGCGCGGGTCAGTTTCACCTTTCCTGTTCGGCAATCTGCCTTTTCATCGAGTTGCAGCCCAACGGCTCAATCGCACACAAAGTGGCACGTACGACCACAAGAGTTGCATCCAACCCTCTTCATTTCCTGGACCTCATCCAGTACTTCCTGCTGCACCAAGAAACAGGTAGGCACAAGGAAAACAAGCCATAACCACGGAGTCTTCTCCGATATGCAAACAAGCATCACCAATCCAGACCAACATGTCCAGATGGGCTTCACACAGCATGCCTAGATCCGTACTCCAATTCCGGACTCTAACAAGGGGGACTTCACATATCTACCCCAAGGGATGCCACAACCCACCGCACACTCGCGGGGAAGGTTTTTCCCTATGCAATGCAGAAAAGAAGGACTTCACATGTCCAAGAATTGAGATCATTACCCTTGATGATCTCTTGGGAGCCATCGAAATCTAGCCGGTGAGAAAGCACCGTAGCAGCTTTGCCTTCACAACGCTGGCCTCGGATCATGAATCGGACCACGGGAGCTCCGCTGGTGGCTTGATCTCCTTCTCCTTCTTCTTCCTCCTCTCTCTTTCTCTCTTCCTTAACCAAATGAAGAATGATTTCTTCATCAAGCCTCTGCTGACTTAATCCAGCCAGGAATCACCTGAGCCCTTGGATCAAAATAGAGAAAAGGAACGGCCACGATTTTCCCAAAATCCCATATTTTTGGCTGACACGGCCTGTGACACGCCCGTGTCACAGGACGTGTACCCTTAAGCGGCACACGCGGCAATCGTACCGACTGAACTTTACCAGAACACGGGTATCGACACGCCCGTGTCGAACCTGACACGCCCGTGTCAGTCATGAGACACGCCCGTGTCACCCCTGCCTCACCGAGCTACAAGCAGTACACGGGTAGGCACACGACATCGGACACGCCCGTGTCCAATCTGACACCGCCGTGTTCAAGGCTTGGTTCTGGGCCGTGTAATCTTCTGACTCAATCCGGCATTTTCTTGAGTGACATGCCCTGGGACACGCCCGTGTCCCAGGCCGTGTCAAACAACCTGCATCTCAAAAACCAGATTGGAGATTTTTGGGGTGTTACACCCATGAATCTTTATAATTATTCAAGAGAGACCCTTCATCCCAATGAAGATCTCAGCTTTGGATGCAACAAGCCAGACGCCTAAAAAGTATTCTGGAATGACCAAGGATGAGGTCATTCTAGCTACAATGGACAAGAGGGCACAGAACAAAATAGTGAGTGCCATAAATGATTCTACATTCTATAATCTAGTCCATTGCAAGTCATCAAAGGAGATGTGGGATACCCTGATTGTCTAAAAGGAAGACACTGAGGAAGTCATGGATGACAGGAAATCCCCGCTCAAACAAGAGTATGAAGACTTTAGACAGAACAAGAAGGATAACATAACAGATAGCTATGAGAAATTCTTCAGAATTTTGAATGAGCTGAGGACCTATGGGAGGTTCTTCAGCCATTATGAGCTCAATGAAAAGTTCCTCGGGTCTCTAATTAGAGACCGGGAGACAAAGATCTGTTCCATCAGAGAGGTGGTAAAGCTTGCTGATACTCCCCCTCACACACTGTTTGGGAAGCTGCTCTCCTATGAGATGCATCTGTCTGCCAGGAAGGAGGAGGAGACTATAAGTAGATCCAAGGCCAAGGAAAAGTTTGTGGCCTTCGAAGCAGAGAGATCTAAGAAGAGCAAGGAGAGGATAGCCTCTCCCCCAAGGAGGCTTGCTGAATAAGTCAGCTCAGAGACAAGCTCATCAGACAGCAATATGTTTGATGGAGAGTTTGCTGCCTTCTCTAGGCAGTTTCAGAAGATGATGAAGAGGAAGAAGTGGAGGAGCAGACCTTCCTCCTCCTCTCATCACAAGAAGGAACACTACAAGGATGAGAAGGAACACTCCAAGGGAGACAGGTATGAATCTAAACCTAATAAACAAGTTTATTCTAAAATTGTTTGCTATTACTGCAGCAAACCTGAGTATGTAATTGTTGACTGCCCAGTTAAGAGAAAAGAGTCTATTGAGAAGAAGCTACACCATCACAAGGGAAATATGGAAAAGACCTTCATAGCAAAAAATGAGAAGAGTTAGAGTCAGTTTGACTCAGCATCTTCTGAGTCTGAAGAAGAAGAGGCCTATATTGGGCTGTTTACTACTGTTGTAGATAAAGGTGAGGACTATCCTGCTATTAGGATAGGTATCAGGGCCCCTCTATCACATTTAGACTGTGACACTGAGGAGGATGAAGATGCCAATAGATGCAATGGGCTGATGCCCATATCAGATGAAAAATCCTTCCAGGATTAGCCTGGTCTAGACAAGGTACTATCTCTATCTAGTTCTTCTTCTAAGACTGGCTATGAGACTAGTACCAATTTAGAAGCATCTTCATCCTGTGATGAAGATGAATCTGAATCTAGAGAAGATGTCAATCAATTGATTAACAAGTATAGTGTCCTTCTTGATACTTTGAAAAGAAGCAAGAAGTTGGCTAAGAAGCAAGCTGAGGAGATCACCTCCCTTCAACTAGCCGCTTCTATACAGTCCGAGTCAACATCTTTGCTGGATCAAAAAATGAGGGAAGTAAGCCAACTGAATAACTTTACAATCATCCAGATTATTACAATCAGCTATAAGAACAGGATCATTATGGATCTTGAAGAGAAACTCCAGAGGGAGAAAAGAATTGTGGATAGTTTCTCTAAGCCTAAGTCAGTGTTACCCTTGATACATTCCTTCACCTCTCAAAAGGATAAGAGGGGTTTGAGATTCAAAGGGAGCACTAGAGTTGCCCATCCCAAAGGGAAATGCAAAGTTCAAGTTTTGCCCTTGCATCAAAGCCTCCCATCTTTTTTAAGAAGGTGATGTTACCATCAAACAGGCATGACCAAGAGAGTAACTTTGGTCACTAGTTGAATGGATGATCCACAAGTGTGAACAAAAATGTTCACAGCTATGGTGGAAGATATAGCAAGGGAATGATTGACTATAAGGGCCCACATGAGGAAATTCAAATGGCCCATCATGGACCATTTGTATTTGGTGCACTAGCTCCCACTCTCAAAAAAAGGAAGTGGCCTTTTCTCAGGATCTCTCAGACCAAGGGAAAGTTTGTCAACAAGCCTGACTTGAGTATGTCTGAGGCCATAAACTGTATGTATTCTGCAAAGAAGACTACTGGTGGTAGAACTCAAGATAAGCCAAGCTTTTATACTAAAAAACTCACCTTCAGTCAGATGGTGACTGAAAGAAATAAGAATAAGGAAGCTGCTCTTCCTCCTGTACAGTCACCAACTAACCAATCTGCTAGACCTATAAAGAAAAGAAGATACAATATACATAATTGTTGGTGCAGTGTCAAAGTGAGTCCTTTTGCCTTAGATTGCTGGCAAAATCCAACTTTTCCTAGAGCTAGTGCTAGTCTTTTGTCAGAAAGTCTGCAGGAAGACAATTCTTATTTCAGGCTAACCAGAACTAAGGACCCAATAAAAATTGGGGTCCTAAGGTAAATTAAGCTATGTTTTGCAGGATAGTCCAAGTGCCCATACCCCTATATGGTACTGGATATTGGATGTTCTAGGAACATGACTGGAATAAGGAGCAACCTAAAGGAATACACTCTAGTGAAAGATGGACCCAAAGTAATCTTTGGTGGGTCAGGTAGAGGAGTCACCAAAGGCTATAGTAAGATCACCAATGGCATAGTCACCATCTCAAGAGTAGCTTATGTTGAAGGATTGCAACATAACCAAATAAGCATAAGCCAACTCTGTGATCTTGGCTATGCCATTGTTTTCCACAAGGATGAGTGCCAAATTAAGAGGTCAATTGACTAAGAAGTCATCTTGACAAGCACTAGGAGTGGAAATGTTTATTGTCTAAACTTTCTATATTTCAGTCAAGACTCCCCTATGTCTAGTTGCAAATGAGAAATTATCATACTGTGTATAATGATACAAGAGGCTAGCTCATTTGAACTATAAGACCATTGGTAAGCTCTTCAGTGAAGAGTTAGTAAGAAATGGTCCTAAGATGAAATGCACTAAGGAGGGTATTTGTTCGGCATGCCAAAAGGGAAAACAGACCAAAACTTCCTTCAAATGTATTGGGGCCAAAGACTCTGTATGGTGTTTATAACTCCTACATATGGACTTGTTTGGTCCTCTGTCTGTTCATAGTCTAGGAAGAAAAGTCTACACTCTTATGGTTGTTGATGACTTCTCTAGGTTTGTTTGGGTTTTCTTTCTTAAGAAAAGTCTGAAACCCTTGAAATCTTCATGACCTTTGTCAAACAAGTTCAGAATGAATTGGACAGTACTGTGGTCAAAATCAAAAGTGACCATAGAACTGAATTTCAGTCTGAAGGCACGACAAGATTCTGTGAAGAGCAAGGGATTCATTAAGAATTTTATTCTCCGAAAACACCCCAACAAAATGGGATAACTGAGAGGAAAAATAGAAATCTCATTGAAGCTGACAGGAAACTGCTTAGTGACACATCTCTTCCCAAATATTTCCAGGCTGAGGCAGTAAATACTACATGTCATGTCCTAAATAGAGCGTCCATAACCAAGGCTCTGAAGAAGACTCCCTATGAGATTACGAAGCGTAGAAAACCAAACGTTGCCTATTTCAGAATCTTTGGAAGCAAATACTATGAGCTTAATAATTGGAAATCTTACCTAACTAAGTTTGTTACCAAATCCAATGATGAGATATTTTTTGGGAATAACAATCATAGTAAAGCATATAAGGTCTACAACATGAAAAAATAAAGTTGTGGAAGAGTCCATAAATGTAGTGTTTGATGAATCTACTATGATTAATAGTGAGATACCAAGCTCCTCATCTAAACCTGTAAGCACGGAACATGTGATGGACAAACTATCCATTAAGGAAGCCTCTCCAATTGTACAAGATAAAGATGAAGGGGTGTGCATTCCAAAAGAAGGATAAAGCTAACATAATGAGGATGAAGAACAACAAGCTCCAACCACTGAAGCTCAAGTTGCTGAAGGAAGAATGCCCCCAGCAGTTAGTCATCTAAGAGATCATCCCAGATACTAGATAATTGGTGATGCTCACAACGGAGTTATAACCAGGAGTAGAAGTCTCAACACAGCCATGTATTCAAGCTTCCTATCACAAGTTGAGCCCAAAAGATTTGAAGAGGCCAACATAGACCAATTCTGGATTGTGGCAATGCAAGAAGAATTGAACAAGTTCAAAAGATGTAAGGTCTAGAAGCTGGTTCTCAGACCACAAGGACATAATGTCATTAGAACCAACTGGATCTACAGGAATAAGCTTGATGAAAATGACATTATAATCAAAAACAAAGATAGACTGATGGCTAAGGGATATAGAAAAGAAGAAGGTATTGATTTTGATCAACTCTTTGCCCCAGTAGCTAGGTTAGAAGCCATTAGACTGTTCCTTGCATATGCTGCCCACAAGTGATTTAAAGTTTATCAGATGGATGTAAAGTCAGCCTTCCAGATTGGTGACTTGAGGGAAGAAGTCTATATTGAATAACCATCAGGTTTTGCTAATCCTAAATCTCCTAATTATGTTTATAGAATTAGGAAAGCTTTGTATGGGTTGAAGCAAGCCCCTATGTCATGGTATGAGAGCCTTTCTAGCTTTCTCATTGAGAACAAATTCTCAAGGGGAAAGATAGACATGACTCTCTTCCTAAGGGAATCTAAGGGAAAGATCATCCTAGTCCAAATTTATGTAGATGACATAATTTTTGGGTCTACTGATGAAGACATTTACAAGAAGTTTGCAAACTTATGCAAGGGAAGTTTGAAATGAGTAGTATGAGTGAGCTTAAGTGCTTTCTGGGTCTCCATGTAAGGCAGACTGAAGATGGATTGTCTATCTCACAGTCCAAGTTTACTAGGGAGTTAATTAAAAAGTTTGGAATAGAGAGTCCTCCATAATAAAAACTCTCATGGGGTCAAGTATGTCAATTGACAAGGATGAGGCAGGGAAATCTATTGATGAAACCTTGTATAGAGGCATAATTAGCTCCCTCCTATATCTTACTGCAAGTAGGACAGATATCATGTATGCTACACGTGTTTGTGTTAGATATCAGGCTAACCATAAGGAGTCTCACTATTCTGCTGCAAAGAGAAGTTTGAGATATTTTAAGGGCACACATGATATTGGCCTATGGTACCATTGGAATAGGGATTTTGAACAAACTGGATATTCAGATGCAGATTTTGCAGGCTATAGAGAAGACAAGAAAAGTACATCAGACACCTGATAATTCTTAGGAGGAAGACTTGTGTCTTGGAGCATCAAGAAGCAGACCAGTGTTGCTATTTCAACAGATGAGTTAGTGTATATATCAGCAGGAAGTTGTTATGCTTAGTTGTTGTGGATCTAGCATCAGCTCTAGGACTACAACATAAAGATAAGTAACATACCTATGTACTGTGATTCTACTAGTGTAATCTCTATTGCTAGGAATCCTATCTTATACAGTAGGAATAAGTATATTGAGGTTACGTATCATTTTATTAGAGAGAGTATTGAGAAGAAATACATCTGTCTTGAATTTTTCCCTATAGACAAACAAGTTACAGACATCTTCACTAAACCACTTGATGAAGCTAAATTTAACACATTCAAATTTGATTTGGGAATGTTGAATTTAGTCCAGCTTCAGTAGCTCTCTACAATTTATTTTGCTTGTTATGTTGCAGGTAGATCTAATCCATGCAGGACAGTGAAGATGAATTCGACTAAGTATAAAAGTGTCAAATGAACCTATGCGTTGGGATAATTGAGTCCATCGAGTTCACTTAACGCATGCTCCCAGGAAGTCTGTTTGCGTCTAAGTGTCGAGATTAAATCCCAGCCATTGATCAAATCTTGATCTTAAACAGGTACGCGCCTCTCCACCTTCTAAATTAGAAATAACTATAAATAGAAGAATATGTGCATAAGACGAGATACACTGTTCCTTGCCCTTCACTACTCAATTGCGAAAGGTTTTTCGCAAATGGCTTGGAAGATTTTTCGCAATTCATAAGAGTAATGGAGTCGAAAGGTTTAGATTTCCTATTCGAGGGGTCTGAGCTGGTTCGCAATGACTTCGAAGATGCTCCTGAAGAGGTTTAGTTCGTTATCCATTGGCTCCATATCTCTGATATAGAGTATGTCATGTCTGATCCCTGCTTGCTGTGTAAAGAGATTTTATGGATCTATACACTAATGCAAAGGTCGACACACCTACCAGTAAGATCAAGACCTTTGTCAGCGGCCACAAGATTAAGATCACTCCTAGAATTCGGAGTAAGGCATTACAACTCCACAAGGTTTCACTATCTGATGAGGAAGTTGAACTGGTTCAATCTGATATCAAATCAACACTAAAGTGGTGTGGACTATCTAAACACACAACTAGATCTATTCTAAGGAAGGAACTAAACCTGAAGGGTAAGTTCCTTGCTGATGTGATTGGAAAGGCATTGTTGTGCAAGTCCGGCTCACATGACAAGATTTCCAAGAAGATGTTTTAGTTGATGGCAAGGATAATACTCTCCAAAAGGACTGATTGGGGAAGAGTACTGTTTGATAGGATGGTGGAGTATATTTTTGAACCCAATATGGGTAGAATACTGTCTCTGTTTCTGCTGAAAAGTATTCCAAGGATCCTTAACACAAGGTTAGGAACTAAGATTCATCATATGAAATGGATGGATTCCAAGATGCTTGATAGATGGGAGAGAGTTCTACAACCTCAACAACAGTCTGCTTCAAATAAGAAGACACCAGTACATGCTCTAGAGGAAGTACAAAAAGTAGTTTATCAGAGAAATCTGAGGAATAGCCTCATGATCCTAATCTGTCTGAGTCTAGTGAAGAGATTAGGAAGGACATGAGTGCACAAGTGTCCATATCCTTTGACCCTGTAGTAAGGACTCAGGTCAGTAGGACTCAATATGAAGAGGCTCCAGCAGCTGCTGTGGAGATACCTTTGCTCAACAAGTGGCTGAGGATATAGTCACTAAGATATCTGTTGTGATGGAAGGGAGGCTTCCAAATTGCCAGCTCCAACTGAAGGTGCTCCTGCACCTTTTATTGAAGATCAGCAAGATGCCTTCATTCCTCAAAGTGAGGGGGAGAATCTTCTGGATCAAGTTATGGAGGAGGTATTTGTTGAGGGGGAGCAATTCCAGACTCCTCAAGAGACAAATCTACCTACTGAGAATATGGAAGAAGATGATGCTGCAAATATAAATGTCACCGAGGACATTGCAGAGGGTGAGGGGAGCTTCACACTGAACTCCCTACACAAGGAATGGTTTATGAAATAGATTCTTCTGCTTCTGAGAAAGTCACTAGTACTCCTGAAGTATAGAGAGAGATCACTTTTCTGAGTCTAGAATGGTAGATTTTGAAGATAGCCCTGCTATCAGGATGAAGATACTGTGGTAGGTGACCAAGGGACCTCCACAAGGGCTGATGAGATGTCACCCCTCCTTCTAGTCCAGCTGAAAGGGTTACTAGATGATCAAAGAAGAATCCTTAAGAATTTGGTTGATAATTCAATAAAGAATCTCAGTAATGATTTGTCAGCAGAGATAAAATCTATAAGGTTTAAAGTGAATCTTTTGAAGGCCCAAACTATCAAATTCTTCATGAGAGCAGCCCCTGTTGTTGACTATACTGCAAATAAGTTGGATGAGATAAGCAATCTTCAAACCTCGGTAATAGAAAATCAAAACATCACAATTGGAAACATGTTGACAGTTCATAATGCTGACAAAGTACTACGGGAAACACAAACAACCATTCTTATAACTAGGATGGATGCCTATACTAAACTCCTGGATGATCACATGTTACAAGTCAAGAACCAGGTTACAGCATGAGTAAATCATCTTGATGTGCAGTTAACTAAGGACAGTTCCTCCCAAACAAAGGAAATATTTGAAGAAGCCAAAAAGGAGGAGAAGGAGATAATCAGGACTAATACAGAGAATGTTGTATGGGTGTCAAATGTAATAAGAGGATCATTTGGTCTGGATCAAGTTCAGTATGATAACATCCCCATGGTTCCTAAACAAGTTCAACTGGCACTAAATTAGGAGCAGATAGCTCATCATGATAATCGGTATCAGTATGATGGACAATACTATGATCAGAGTACAGATCAAACTGCTATTCAACATGGTGATCTGTATATTGAAGAGGGTGCACAGGGGCTGAAACATCATAAGCTAATATTTTTACATTCAGCCCCACTGCTGAACAAATCATGAGGTCCAAGGGCAAATTTGCTGCTGAAGATGAAGAAGAAATCAGATTAAGTAAAAAGAGGTACAGAGAACAAATGGAAGACAGACCTGACTTTGAACAAAGAAGTCCACAATCTAGGACCATCATTCTATCAGCCTGGGATCAGATCAAGTAAAAAAAAACTTAAAGGGGAAAGCTCTATAGCTCCCTTGAATTGGTAAAGATGTAAAAGAGTGAAACGATAGAAGGCAATTCAGAAGAGACAAGAAATCAGGCACATTGCTTCCTAATGCAGTGGATCCAACAAAGTACATTCCAAAGTCTTACAGTTACTTCCAGAGAAAAAAAAAAGAAAACTGAAGCTAAAGCTGAGGAGGCTGCCAAGAAGCCAAGGAGCAGTGGCATTGTGATAAGAGAACCCAAAACATAAAAGTGTTTCTTGTTTATCTTAAGGGCTGAAGGAAATGTTATTTTGTTATATGGACAACTCAAAAATAATTAATCCTCTATTAATGAATATAATTTTTGACTGAATGAATAGTCATTATTTTCTCTATGTTATGCAATGTTGTATCTGTTATATTTGCTGCATAAGTGTTAGTGTAAATCATTGTCTTAGGTTTTGGCTTCTTCAAAAAAGGGGAGATTGTTAAGTCCATTAATCCCAATTTCCCGGATTTAAAGAAGGCCTGCAGGACAATGGTATACACATGTGTGTATTTAATGGTTTCCATAAGTTCTTCGTATACAAGTGATTACTTGTTTCAATGATTAGACAAGTTGTCTAAGTAATAGTGATAGGTGGACATAAGGAAGAATGCAGGAAGGAAAGAAATCTATCTAAGTCAACAGGCATTGAGTGAATGCAGTTCACTCAATGCCAGATAACAAGAAACATTGAGTAAAGCATGGACAGTCAAAGCCTAACTATTGGCAAGGCAAAATTCTGATTAAGTTCAGAAGCGTCGAGTGAGGACAACTCACTCGACGCCAGAAGAGCTGAAGCGTTGAGTGGAGCAAATGTTATCATAGCCACAGATAATCTATCAAGTATTCTGGCTAAGTCAAGAAGCGTTGAGTGAAGGAAGTTCACTCAATGCCCAGAGAAGAAAGTGTCGACAGAACAAAGTTCAGTCAAAGCCACTGAAGGAGCAAACAAAAGAATCTGCCTAAGTCCAGAGGCATTGAGTGAATGCAGTTGACTCAACACCAGCTCAACAGGAAAATCAACCAAATACAGAAGCATTGAGAGAAGGGAGTTCACCCAACGCCTCTTTAAGAAAACTGGCAAAAGGCTGAAAATGTCGAGTGAAGAAGCATCACTCGATGCCATCATAATAAATGAACGACTAAGTCTAAATGCGTTGTGATAAAGGTTCACTCAATGCCAAATCAGTTAGACTACAAAAGTCTATATTCGTTTAGTGATGACTGATCACTCAACGTCTGGTGCTGAAGATATTTAACTAAGTGTTTTAGCGTTGAGTGATATGGCTTCACTCAATGCCTGATCTGAATTGTCTGATTTTGACCAAGTCCATAGGTGCTGACATATGCAGAAATTCAAAATATTACGGGAAGTCTACAATACACGACAAACAACGCCGCATGCCTGTAGTACTGCATTTAATGCAAACGCAATATTACAGCTACCAAATACAAGTGGGCCGAAGGTTCAAAGAGCCATTGGACAGCAGGATAGAAAAGGGATCAGATCAATGAGAAGAAATTAAGTTTTCAGGATACGACTGAACTTCATCTTCTTCCTCTCGACATTGTTGAAGAGCAAAGAAAAGTTATTCGAACTACTGATCTGAAAGTTCTAGTAAGAGAGTTGTTGTCATTCGCATCCTTAACAGTAAGTTTAGAGAGACATCTCTGAGAAAGAAGGAGCAGCAAAGGCAAGACCTAGTTGTAGCTACTTCATAATCTCAAGATGAATATTCCTGACGAATACTTTCTGGAGCTGTGAAGAATACTGGACTGAGTTATCTCAACAAATAAGGAGGAAGACACGGATAATATTTCTTTGGTGTCTAAACATCATCAACAAACCATTAGTCTCTCTGTAGGATCATTTGATCTGAGTGTAAACCTAATATATAAAGGATGAGTGTAGGATCTTTTGTAGACCTGAGGTAGGATTCAAGTGGAGAATCTGAGGTAGGATCCAAGAGTGGATCTGAGCAGTAGGTATATCCTTCTAGCCTGAGTTATATGACTTAGAGATAAGTCTGAGGTAGGTGGTCTGTGGATCACTGAGTTATAGGAGCCTTGCTAGCTCTGATTGGTAGGGCTTTATGCCTGAGGTAGGTCTTGGAGGAGACTGAGAGATCCTGAGGGATCTGTGTTGTAAGCTCTTTGGAGCTGAGTTTGGAGAAGTGATATTGTCTAACAAGCTGTTAGAAAGGTGGGAGGGACAGTAGATGTACCCATAATCTGGGGAACAACTATAAATCTTTTGTGTGCTTGTTTTGTGATCTTGAAAGCTAACTTAATCTAACTCACAACACACCAAAGTAAGGAGAAATTATAAAAAAACCTAAAACCTATTCACCCCCTCTAGGTGTTAGATACTCTTGAAACTAAAGACTTTCAGCACCAAATAAGTTAGCTGAGTTCAGTACATAGAGGCAGGAGTTAGTGGACTCAGGTTTTGTCAAGCCGAGCACATCTCCATGGGGATCCCTTGTGTTGTTCGTCAAGAAGAAGGATAGATCACCCTGACTCTGCATCGATTACCAAGAGCTCAACCGGTTGACGGTGCGGAACACCAATCCAATGCTGATGATCGAAGAGTTGTTTGATTAGCTGGATGGAGCTCATTAGTTTTTCAAGCTCGATGTGAGATCTGGATACTATTAGTTGAGGATACAGGAGGAGGACATTCCGAAGATAGTATTCAACTCATGATATGGATTATACGAGTTTACGGTGATGCCTTTCAGACTCACGAATGCTCCTTCCACATTCATGAGTATGATGAACCGTGTTTTCAAGCCATTTGATAGTTTTACTTTTAAGACCACCTAAACACCTAGAGGGGGGGGGTGAATAGGTTCTAATGCTTGTTTTAACTTAAGGCAGAATATAACTATAGGTTATATTAAAATTCAGAAAACTCTGTAGCTAACACAGCACAACAATCACAAACATGTACACATCACAGATTGCACACAGATTTATAGTGGTTCCCCAAGGTCTGGGTACATCCACTTTCCCCCTTCACCTATCTAGCAGTGTGTTAGATTCGGCCTAACTTCATCCTTTAACTCAGATCCTCAGATCCTATAACTTAGAACCCTGAAAGGTTCCTACAACGAAGAACCCTATAAGGTTCCTACAGCTCAGGCTAACCAGCCCTACCTCAGCCTTGGCACAAGGCCTACAACTCAGAGAACACCTTCTCCTACAACTCAGTCATAAACAGCCCTACCACTCAGAGAATACCTCTCCTACACTCAGCCTTTATAAAATAGGCTTACAACTCAGATCTATAAATAGATCCTACAGAATTTGAAAATGAAGTTATATAATATCTTACCCCTGTTGAGAGAGAAGGGATAAGACTGTTCTTGATCAGCTTCTTGAAAAGACTGATGAATAAAATCAACTGGATCTTAGCTTTCTTCAAGGCTTCTTGAATCTGAACTTAGTTTGAGTTGATTTCCTTTTGAATATACTGCTTCTTAATAAACCTGTGATAGCTTCCTTCTTGTCTTCAAATGGCTGGATCTCTCTCTATCCACAACCCTTGATAATACTCATGAATTCTTGAATGAATTCAACTTAGACTGAATCTGAGTGGATGTTCACTTCAGAGAGTCTTCTTAGATCTTCTCTCGAAGATCTTCTTCTGTGCCTTGCACTTTCTTGATTAGAGATCTTATCTCACAACAATGATCAATCAATCAGTTTTTCTTCTTCTTCTGAATCTGTCTATTTATAGACTTCATCCTTGGTAACCGGCTGATCCGGTTTCAACAAACTTCTGACAAGTCTGACAGCTTCAGTCGACCTGTTGTAACTCACAGCTGTCAAGTCTTCAAACAGATTTTGTGCCTTTGTCTTTGTCAGCAAAGTGTCGAGACTCTGTTAGAAAGTGTCGAGACCATCTGTCAATATGTGTCGACATAAGTGACTTAGGTGTCGACACATCATTTGATGATGTCGACATGTATGCCTTTATATCGACTCAGCTTCTTGATACTGCATCTTGAGAATGTGTCAACACTGAGTATTTGTGTCGACACAAACACTTCATCATTCACCAGCAACTAACTTAGTCTAGACTTTCCTGTGTGTCGACACAAGTCCTGTGTGTCAACATAGTTGATGTAGACTCAGAATATAGTGTGTGTCGACACAGCCTCCAGGTGTCGACACAGTTGTTGTCGACTCTGCCTCTGTGTGTCGACACAAATATTGTCGACTAGTAATTCTGTGTGTCAACACAGCTTACCAGTGTCGACATAGTTGATGTCGACCAAACTTCTGTCTGTCGACACTGCCTCCAGGTGTCGACACAATTGTTGTCTACTCTATTTCTCTGCGTCGACACAGCCTTCTTCAAGTGTCGACACAATCTTTCTGAAGTGTCGACACACTTTCTTCTGGTGTCGACACATGGACTTAGAATATTTTTCCTGCATTCTAGTACATTCTTAGCCTGCACATATAAACTCAAAATAACATCAAATACACCTTAATGTATATCATTGAGCTAAGTTAGGCTTCTTCAAATCAGGTACACATTTTCCAATGTACCCAACAATCTCCCCCTATTTGGAGAAGTCATAACCCTTTTAGCTAATGAAATACACCATTTATGAAAATTCAATATGATGATGTATAAAAGCATAATATCACATGGAACTTTATAAACAAAACATTAAACACAGATACATCACAGAATAAAGATGTAAAAGAAATGATTATAGAACAAAGTGTTGTTTATAAATTCAGAAATGTTTGTTACAGCTTGTTTACATTGATTGTTTTAACACACTAACAATAACATAGTTCTAGGACAAAAACTAGTAGAACTAAAACTAAGGCTGATCAGGCTCCTTGATAACAATTCCTTTTCTTGGTTGAACTTGAGCCATCATAGGAGGTATTGCATCATCATCAGGCTTTTTGCCTTTCAAATCAGCTTTCTTCTAAGCCTCAGCCTTGATCCTTTGCCTCTCAAAATAATGAAATGGCTTGGGAAAATACTTGCTAGGCTCCTGAGCATCAGGAGGTAGCTTTCCACCCTTAGCCTTTCTTCTGAATTAAACTATGGCCTCCTGCCTGGCCTAATACTTTTGCCATTCTATTACATTATACCATTTGCCTCTTTCATGCACCTGATCCTTCACAGCCTTCTAGGCAGTTAATATAATGTTCCTTAAGGTGGGGCTCCATTGCTCAAAATCAGGTTTTTGTTCTGCTTGCTCTCATAATCTCTTCTTTGATAATTGAGCATCTTATTGAGCCTTCAAATCAGCTTCTGGCTTATCTACTTTTTCTACAAAAACATTTGTAACCTCCTTTGGAGGACTGTACATGTCCTGCACTTACTGATGAATCATTTCAAAATCAACAGGGGGGTAAATGACTTGGGCAACCTCAGGTTGATTACATTCAAGTAGACCTTGTTGTATCCCTGACTCAGCAATGGTATCATCATCACATAATGGTGGATATCCCAATGTGGCTCTGACACAGTTGGTCACCCACTTGGCATGTTCTGAGCCAGCATGGATGAGTATCCTCTCCCCCTTTAGGACTTCTCTGGCAATATGATCCCTAAGATCATTCTTCTGAAACCTTATTTGGCCATCGAGAAAATTCACACCCTCTTTAAAGAATGGTTTTAAATTTTGAAGCTTCTCAGATATTTCTTTCTGTGAGGTGGTTATAGCAGTGTGAACTGAATCTAGGGTAGCCTTGAGCTTCTGATCATAAGCTTCCATGTCTGTAGCCCTTACAGCAGTCAGCCTTGTAGCAGTATCTTTGAACTCAGTGAGAATCTCATGGTGAGATTCAGTAAGATTGTCATTCATTCTTAGCTGATTTTCAAGAACATATCCTTGTTTCAATGCAATGTCATCCACTTTAGCAAGGATGGTTTGCTGTTGTTTAGCTAGATATACCACAACATTACCTCCCTTGTGGAAACAATCTGTCATCTCCTTTTTATTTTGATTGACCTCAACTCTGATTGACTTTATGTCTTGGGCTAGATCAAACTGAAGTGTCGTATGACTCTAATCTACAAATTTCTCCAAGGCTTTTCTCTGCTCATCCATCTTCACCGGTAAATTTACCATGAACTTATTGTAATCAAACTCAGTAGGAGATTGGTGAGTTGTTGTCTGGAGAGCTTACTTATAGCTATGACTTCTTCTCTTGAAGACCATTAGCTTCCTTTTCTTAGCCTCTGTGGCTTCTTCTGTCTCAGATTCTGAAGAACTTTCAATCTGAACTCTTTCTGTAGGAGTTGTAGGAATTTCTTTCTCAGTTTCATGTTGCACTTCCTCAACATGCACTTCCTCCCCCTCAATAGCACCTTGCTCCTTCTCAACTCTTAGGGTGTCTTCTTTTTCAGCTGCCTTTCCAAAGTTAGGAAACAACTCTTCTAGAGTGTATTCCTTTTGTTCTTGAGCAGGTGATGAAACATCAATTGCAGTAGAGTTCAAATCTTCTGATAAGTTTAGTCTTTCTTCCTCTTGAACTTGTTCAGTAATGTGCTCCCCCTGCAACTGTGCCAGATCAGTAATGTTCTGAGCAGGAGTAAGATCTATCTCCCCCTGCATTTATGCAGGTATAGATTCCTCTTGGACTTGAGTAGACCCAGTCTGGTCCTCAGCCTGCTCTCTAACTTATTCTTCTTGAACTTGTGCATTGCCATGATCATGTTCTGGTGATTTCTTAGCTATTTCCTGCCTGTCCACATCAGGCAACTCTTTTGACAGAACTCTATCCCATCTTGAAAATAATCTCATGTCCATTTTCCTCATATGATTGATCTTGGGCCCAGGAATCTGTTGCATTACCACTGGAATGATTCCAGCCAGGTATAGACTCAAAATTCTAGCCAAGTTTGGCTTCTTGATTCCTTCTTTGATTTTTTCAAACAGAACTGCTGACCAACTGGTTGGAATTGTAAAGACAATTCTTATCATCAGGCTGAACATATAGGCTGAGATCCTATCATGTCCACCTTGCTTGCATAAGATCACTTTGCCTACTATTTCAGATAGAAACTTTCCTTGTGGATTCATTCCCTTTCGGTTTATGGCTGCTCCAATTTTTATGGTTGAATCCAAACCACACCACTGTAGAGCCTCCCTTGTCTTTGAGGCTGGGACCTCTTCTTCATCTTGAATGCTGGGTAGGTGAAGAATCTTTCTTATACTTTTTAGAGTAAATTTAACCTTAGTCCCATGAACTATAGATTTGATCTTGAGACCAGTGGAGTCCAATGTTGCAGCAGTATAGAACTCGAAAAATTCTTTCTTCCAAATCTTAGTAGGTTCAGAGACAAGGTATTCCAATCCATTGTCTGTAAGAAGAGAAATCACTTGTTTGATTTCTGGCGCGGCATTTTCGAAGGCAGCCCTAACCAACTCATATCCCTCATTGATGTTGTCTTCAACCTTTGGCGCCATTGAATGATGAGAAAGCTTGAGAGGAGAGAAGAGAGATTGTCGACACAGGGTTTTAGTCTCGAAAACCTGGTGAGTGTGTCGACAGAATATGTTCTCGACCTATATATATATATCTTTTCAAAACACATAAGGTCAAGAGGCGGACAAAAATTGTCGAAAAGTGTCGACACTGTTGACATGTGTCGACACATACTTCTATAGTCTCGACCACGGCGCAGACTACCATGTGTCGACACCAATTGATGATATGTCGACTCAGGAAATACTGAATAGTTCAGCCGAAATTATGTGTCGACTCTTAGTATAAGAGTCGACACAAAATCTGTAAGTGTCGACACCATTACTCTGGTTGTGTCGACACTACATTTCAGGATGAGTCAACTCTTTGACCCTAAGGTGTCGACACAGATTCTCATGTGTCGACACATTTTCCCTGACTAGTTGACATGACTACTCTGTGTCGACTCATTATCACTGAATGTGTCGACACCATTTTACTTAGCCAAATAATTTTCTTTTTTAATAAACTAACCTATGGCCAACATTCCTAATTCAATTTTAAATCTATTGAATTTAGTTTCATCCAGAGGCTTAGTAAATACATCTGCAATTTGATAATCAGTTTTAACAAATTCTAATGAGATGTCTTCTTTTTCTATATGTTCTCTAAGAAAATGGTATTTTATCTCTATATGCTTAGTTCTACTATGTGAAACAGGATTGTTTACAATAGAAATAACACTCTTAGAATCACACAATAAAGGTGTTCTACTTACTTGAATACCATAGTCTTTTAGCTGATGCTGAATCCACAATAGCTGTGCACAGCAACTTCCTACTGCCACATATTCAGACTCAGTAGTGGATATTGCCACACTAGTCTGCTTCTTACTGCTTTAGGATATCAATCTTCCTCCTAAGAATTGGCATGTACCTGTAGTACTCTTTCTATCTTCTCTACGACCTGCAAAATCTACATCTGAATAACCTGTTAGTAGAAAATCTTCATTCCTAGGGTACCAAAGGCCTAGATTAGGTGTGCCCTTAAGATATCTCAAAATCCTTTTGACTGCAGTATAATGTGATTCTTTAGGGCAAGCTTGATACCTAGCACAGACACATGTAGCATACATAATGTCTGGTCTACTAGTAGTGAGATATAATAGAGAGCCAATTATTCCTCTATACAAAGACTCATCTACAGGCTTACCTGCATCATCTTTGCATATTATCATATTTGTTCCCATAGGAGTTCTCATGGTGGAGGATGATTCCATACCATACTTCTTAATAAATTCCATGGTGAATTTAGACTGGGATATGGACAAGCCATATTACGTCTGTCTTACTTGGAGTCCCAAGAAGAACTTAAGTTCCCCCATACTGCTCATTTCAAACTTCCCTTGCATAAGTTTGGCAAACTTTTTGCAAAGGTTGTTCTCTATAGACCCAAAAATTATGTCATCTACATAGATCTGAACTAAGATTATCTTACCTTTAGATTCCCTTAGGAATAGAGTTTTGTCTATTTTACCTCTTGAGAATTTGTTCTCAATGAGAAAAGTAGACAGGGTTTCATACCAAGCCCTTGGGGCTTGCTTTAACCTATACAATGCTTTCCTAAGTCTATAGACATAACTAGGTTTAAGAGAATCTACAAAACCTGATGGCTGCTCTACATAGACTTCTTCTTTTAGATCACCATTCAGGAATATTGATTTCACATCCATTTGGTATACATTGAAGCCTTGATATGCTGCATAGGCAAGGAACATTCTTATTGCCTCCAGTCTTGCTACTGGGGCAAATGTTTGATCAAAGTCTATTCCTTCTTCCTGCCTGTAGCCTTTAGCAACCAATCTTGCTTTGTTCTTCACAATTACTCCACTCTCATCCAACTTGTTCCTAAAGATCCACTTTGTGCCAATGATGCTGTGGTCTCTTGGTTTAGGAACTAACTCCCAGACTTTGCACCTTCTGAATTGATTAAGCTCCTCTTGCATAACATTAATCCAGTGTTGGTCTTGGATGGCTTCTTCAAATTTCTTAGGCTTCAGTTGAGATAGAAAACTTGAGTGCAGGACTGTGCTCAAATTTCTGCTTCTAGTCTGCACTCCTTGTATTGGATCACCTATTATTTGATTTGCTGGATGGTCTTTTAGATGTCTTATAGCTAGAGGAAGATTTTTTTCAGGTACAACATCTCCAGTTCCTTCATTATGCTGCACCTCTTAGTTGTCATCAGCTTCTATAGAGTCTTGAACTCCCCCTGAACAGTAGCCATCATTTTCCAATACTTCATCTGCAGTTGTGCCTTCTACAATGGAAAACTTGTCCATCCTATTGCTTATACCTGTTGGACTGAATGATCTACAAGGTAACTCACTGTTGATTAATCTTATTTCATCAAATACAATATGCACAGATTCTTTTACCACTTGAGTAGTCAAGTTGTAGACTCTATAAGCCTTACTATTGATGTTGTACCCAACAAATATCCCATCTTGGGATTTGGCAGCAAACTTAGTTAGATAAGACTTGCCATTGTTAAGTATATAGCACTTGCAACCAAAGATCCTAAAGTAGGATAGATTTGGTTTTCTACCTTTCATAATTTCATAGGGAGTCTTTTTGTGGATCTTGGTGATAGAAGCCCTATTGATCACATGACATGCAATGTTTACTGCCTCAGCCCAGAAATATTCTGGAAGAGAAGTGTCACTCAATAGAGTTCTACCAGCTTCAATCAATATCCTATTCTTTTTTCAGCAATACCATTTTGTTGTGGTGTTCTAGGTGAGGAGAATTCTTGGAAAATCCCAAATTCTTCATACAATCTTGTCAAACTTTCAGATTGAAATTCAGTGCCATGGTCACTTCTGATTTTGACAACTGTACTGTTCAGTTCATTCTGAATTTGTTTAACAAAACTATGTAAAATACTTGGGGTTTCTGATTTTTGTCTCAGAAAGAACACCCATGTATATCTAGAATAGTCATCTACAACCACAAAAGTGTAGACCTTCCTACCTAGACTATGAACTTGCATAGGACTAAAAAGATCCATATGTAAGAGGTATAAACACCTCACTGAATCCTTGTTTTCAAGGCTATGAAAGGAGGATTTTGTCTGCTTGTCCTTTTGACAAGCTGAACATATCCCTTCCTTTATATACTTAACATGAGGACCATTCCTCACTAATTCTTTACAAAAGAGTTGGCCAATTGTCTTGTAGTTAAGATGGGCCAGCCGCTTGTGCCATTTGACACAATGAGATGCATTATCATCAGCTACAAGAAAGGATTTCTCCTTCTTGCCCTTTTGTTGAGTCTTCTTTCTGTCTGTTGACTCCTTCCTCTTATCTGGACATTCAACCACCACATGTCCTGGCCTATCATAGTAATAGCAAACAATCTTTGATGTTGTAGCTTTGCTGGGCTTTGATCTGCTCCTTTCCTTTCTTGATGATTTTATCTTCTGATAGTAATCATCAACTGGCTGTGATGTGGAGGGCCTTGACTTCCACTGCTTCTTCTTCAAGAACCTCTGAAACTGCCTTTTAAAGGCAGCAAAATTTGCATCTGAATCACTACTTTCTGAGTTCTGATTGTCTGAATTTTCTGAGTTATCTTCAGCAACTTCCTTAGAAGGTGATGGAGACATTCTCCTACTCTTTCTAGTGGCTTCAACCTTGAAGGCCACTGACTTCTCTCTATGCTCTCCTTTTGTAATTTTTTCTTCCTCCTTCCTAGCCATTAGTTGCATTTCCTATGAGAGCAATTTTCCAAATAAGGTTGGAGGAGAAATGTCTGCTAGTTTGGCCACTTCTCTTATGACACAAATCTTTGTATCCCAATCTTTTGTCAAGGATCTTAGAAATTTGTCATTCAGCTCATATGTACTAAAGACCCTTCTATAGGACATCAGTTCATTCACTATCCTGTAAAATTTCTTATAACATTCAGTTATGCTATCAGACTTCCCTTGTCTGAAACTCTCATATTCTTGATTAAGCATAGATTTTTGTCTTGTCTAACTTCTTCAGAACCCTCCATGTAGACAATCAAAGTGTCCCACATTTCCTTGGAGGTTTTGCAGTGAATCAAATTTTGGAAAGTAGAATCATCTATGACACTCACTATGATATTCTGAGCTCTCTTATCCATAGTTGCCAATATAATCTGATCCTTAGTCATTTCAGAGAAATCTTTAGGAGTTTTTTCATTTGCATCTAGAGCAGACACATTCATTGGGATATATGGACCTTCTTTTACTATAATATAGATCCTTGGATCAGAAGCCTCCATAAACAACCTAACCCTTTCTTTCCAGATTCCAAAAATCTCTTTTCTGCAGATAGGTAATTTCATTGACCCTAGTTCCTTGTGATTCTCTCCAGAACCCATTTTCTTGATTCTTGATTCTGCCTTTAGGGATCTAACTCAGACTATTAAGTCCTTCTTTGAGTAACCTCCCTCTGATACCACTTGATAGTTTTACTTTCAAGACAACCTAAACACCTAGAGGGGGGTGAATAGGTTCTAATGCTTGTTTTAACTTAAGGCAGAATATAACTATAGGTTATATTAAAATTCAGAAAACTCTGCAGCTAACACAGCACAGCAATCACAAACATGTACACATCACAGATTACACGTAGATTTAT
This sequence comes from Platanthera zijinensis, assembly GCA_039513925.1. Taxonomy (NCBI): domain Eukaryota; kingdom Viridiplantae; phylum Streptophyta; class Magnoliopsida; order Asparagales; family Orchidaceae; genus Platanthera; species Platanthera zijinensis. The sequence goes on along the minus strand of CM077081.1, from coordinate 61,412,042 downwards.
AGTTGTTCCCCAAGGTCTGGGTACATTCACTTTCCCCCTTCACCTATCTAGCAGTGTGCTAGATTCAGCCTAACTTCCTCCTTTAACTCATATCCTCAGATCCTACAACTCAGAACCCTGAAAGGTTCCTACAACTCAGAACCCTATAAGGTTCCTACAGCTCAGGCTAACCAGCCCTACCTTAGCCTTGCCACAAGGCCTACAACTCAGAGAACACCTTCTCCTACAACTCAGGCATAAACAGCCCTACCACTCAGAGAATACCTCTCCTACACTCAGCCTTTATAAAATAGGCTTACAAATCAGATCTATAAATAGATCCTACAGAATTTGAAAATGAAGTTATATAATATCTTACCCCTGTTGAGAGAGAAGGGATAAGACTGTTCTTGATCAGCTTCTTGAAAAGGCTGATGAATGAAATCAACTGGATCTTAGCTTTCTTCAAGGCTTCTTGAATCTGAACTTAGTTTGAGTTGATTTCCTTTGGAATATACTGCTTCTTAAGAAACCTATGATAGCTTCCTTCTTGTCTTAAAATTGCTTGATCTCTCTCTATCCACAACCCTTGATAATACTCCTGAATTCTTGAATGAATTCAACTTAGACTGAATCTGAGTGGATGTTCACTTCAGAGAGTCTTCTTAGATCTTCTCTCGAAGATCTTCTTCTGTGCCTTGCACTTTCTTGATTAGAGATCTTATCTCACCACAATGATCATTCAATCAGTTTTTTTTCTTATTCTGAATCTGTCTATTTATAGACTTCATCCTTGGTAACCGGCTGATCCAGTTTCTAACAAACTTCTGACAAGTCTGACAGCTTCAGTCGACCTGTTGTAACTCACAGCTGTCAAGTCTTTAAACAGATTTTGTGCCTTTGTCTTTGTCAGCAATGTGTCGAGACTCTGTTAGAAAGTGTCGAGACCATCTGTCAATATGTGTCGACATAAGTGACTTAGGTGTCGACACAGCCTTTGATGATGTCGACATGTCTGCCTTTATGTCGACTCAGCTTCTTGATACTGCATCTTGAGAATGTGTCGACACTGAGTATTTGTGTCGACACAAACACTTCATCATTCACCAGCAACTAACTTAGTCTAGACTTTGTTGTGTGTCGACACAAGTCCTATGTGTCGACACAGTTGATGTAGACTCAGAATATTGTGTGTGTCGACACAGCCTCAAGGTGTCGACACAGCTGTTGTCGACTCTGCCTCTGTGTGTCGACATAGTCTTCTGGTGTCGACACAAATGTTGTCGACTAGCAATTCTGTGTGTTGACACAGGTTCCCAGTGTCGACACAGTTGATGTTGACCAAACTTCTGTGTGTCGACACTGCCTCTAGGTGTCGACACAATTGTTGTCGACTCTATTTCTCTGTGTCGACACAGCCTTCTTCAAGTGTCGACACAATCTTTCTGAAGTGTCGACACACTTTCTTCTGGTGTCGACACATGGACTTAGAATATTTTTCCTGCATTCTAGTACATTCTTAGCCTGCACATATAAACTCAAAATAATATCAAATACACCTTGATGTATATCATTGAGCTAAGTTAGGCTTCTTCAAATCAGGTATACATTTTCCAATGTACCCAACACCATTCTTATACGTCTTCAAGATTGTATTCATAGACTATATTTTGGTTTACTCCAAGACATAGGAGGATCACACCTAGCATTTGACATTGGTTCTGGGGAAGCTGAGGGAGGAGCAGATGTATGTGAAATTTTCAAAAGTGCCAGTTTTTACAGCAGGAGGTGGCATTCTTGGAACATACTATCAGTGGAGATGGATTGTTAGTGGATTCAGCCAAGGTACAAGCAGTTCGAGAGTGGCCCTAGCTGAAGTCAGCATCAGACATTCATAGTTTCCTTGGATTAGCGGGTTACTATCGCAAGTTTGTTGAAGGATTTTCAAGGATCGTGGTTCCTCTTGCTGTATTGATGAAGATGGTTGCACCTTAGAGTTAATTCCACAGTGCGAGGCAGTATTTCTAGAGCTTAAGGACAGGATCACCTCAGCCCCCATCCTTACCCTTCCATCTGTGAAGGAAGGATTTCAGATTTACACAAATGCATCATACAAGGGGATGGGTGCAGTTCTGATGCAGTACGGGCCTGCCATCACCTACACTTCTAGATAGTTTAAGAAGTACGAGCAGAATTACCTAGTTCACAGCCTTGAGCTTAGGGTGGTGATTTTTGCACTAAAGATCTAGAGACATTATCTGTGTGGGGTTCATTATGAGATCTTCTCAGATCATAAGAATCTCAAGTATATAGACACACAAAAGGATCTCAACCTACGACAGCAAAGATGGTTGGAGTTCCTATGCAAGTATAACTACATGATACATTACCACCTGGGGAAGGTAAACACCCTTGAGCAAGAGCGCTGGAAATCCTGGATCAAAGCCCTGAATGATGGCCATGGAGTTGGTCAAGATGTTGTGGGACATGGAGATTATTTTTGTGACCAAGGTCGAGCCTGAGGCCTATGTGGAGTACTTACACTCCTTGAGTATCACGTGCGACATTAGAGAATGCATCGGGGTAAAGTAAAGGCTGGATACAGAGTTAGAGCCAATATTCAGAGCCTTGGAAGGCGGCACCTCAAAGGACTATACATTACGTAATGACCTCGTTCATTTTCGGGCCGTATCTATATACCCACAGAAGGTGGGATCTGGGAGAATATTCTCTGGGAGGCACATAGCTCTAGGTATTTAGTGCACCCCGGAATCACCAATATGACAGCAGACCTGCGGAGGACATGTATTGGCTCGGAATGAAGAAGGATGTCATAGATTTTGTGATGCACTGTGAAACCTATCAGTTGGTGAAGGTCGAGTGAAAGAGTCCTATGGGACAACTACAATAACTACCCATGTCGGAGTGAAAGTTTGAGGATATAATTATGGATTTTGTGCACGGGTTACCTCGATCCCACTCCGGGCACGATTGCATCTGTGTCATCATGGGCATATTGACAAAGGTAGCAAGGTCATTCCGTTCCAGAAGGACGCTCCCATTGGTGTATTAGTGAGACTATTTGTGGAGAAGTTTGTGCGGTACCATGATGTGCCCAAGACCATTGTATTAGATCGATACGACCAATTGACTTCCAGGGAGTATAGGGCGGTGCAGGCATACTTAGGTTCTCATCTTGCATTCAACACCGCCTTCCAACTACATACCGATGGGAATATAGAGCGTACAAACAGGACCATGGAGGATCTACTACGCTTGTGTATATTGGATACGGGGAAGCCTTGGGAGCGGCTATTTCCTTTGATTGTGTAAAACCCCATTTTTTTCTTTTTCAAACCCCCAGGGTCTTATGCCTAGAATTGCCGTTTTGCGGTGGCACCGACACCCGGGAAGCCCGCCATTACAAAATGCCAATTCTGCCAACCTTTTTGATCACAAAAGAGAGGGAAGTAAATATAAACTGAATATAATCAAGTCCACATAATTATATATAAATGAAAAAAAGGAGAGTACAGCAATAGAACCGTACAAATGAAATATAAATGGGCTTAAGCCCGGTACATAAGAGTCCTCACTACATATCACTCATCGCGGAAGCTATAAGAAAGACTAATCACTCACGGACCTGGTCACTAGTGCTCCGGAACAAGACTGGGCCACCTCTATGTGCACCGTACTCTGCTGGTGCTGGTCCCTGGGCTGCAGGTCCCTATCTCCCATCCGGAGCTCCTATAATGTTTTGGTCTGAAAACCATTAGTCATAAAAACTAAGTCGTATCATCCCCTACCCCTACAGCTCCTAGGCACCGAGCGGGGAGGATGAAAAGGAAGCTACAAAGGTTGAGAGTAAGCTAAATAGGTGACAGTGGAACTAATCTAGCATTTATATATATTGTATAAACAGCTAAGAAAGAAAGGTACAATCTAGCAGTTCTACAATAGTGAGCAGTAAAGAAAACAATTAGAATAGGCAGCATATGTAAGACAGACAAGGTAGGAAATAAGTAACCTTAACTTATATGAATGCCCATACAAACTTATAAGTTAAAGGGTCTTCTGCTAGGCTCCCATTGTATAAAAAGTCCCATATCGATTTATACGTAGGGGTGTCGGTTATATGTAAATATGAGTGTAGTGAAATGCTATGCCATGATTCATGCAAGTGCAACTCACGCACACGACTCTATGCGCATAGACCTTTAGTTCCCCCCTATTCGGGCAGCTAGCTTCACTCCCAGGAATCTCCGTAGTGGAAAACGGAGACAGTGGGTCGGGCCCCCCACTCCTAGGAGGGTATCCACACTACCGGGCCTAGCCCTTTTGTACGCCCCTAGAAGAACACAACCTAGTGTATCCGCGTTCTAATGTTGGTTATATCCATTAGATTTTCTTTGGCTAAGTGTCCCATACTGCCGAGTCAACGTATTAACGTCGGTGTGAATGACCGTCCAATACCGAAGACCCACCACCTTATTCTGTATCCAAAACCTTCTGAGCCACAGGCTACCCGGAATATCCCGTCCATGCATTTTCCTTCCGAACCTACCTTCCGGATGGCAATCAAACAAACCACAACAACCTCCCGAGCTACCGTGGTGTGTGAATGTGAAACCCTACTTATACTAGTTGTTCTTGTAGTTTATTACTCCTACGGTTTACGTTAGCCTAGGACTGCCCAAGGTATTCCCCGTGAAGGGCTCTTGAGGGCACTAGGAACTACGATGGGCTGAAGCCCAAAGCTCCCTTTCGCAAGGCACTTATTGTTATTGGTTAATACCTAATTCCCGATCCCTTTTATGTTATATTGGATCTAACCCTAGTGTATTTGACTCTTCCACTTCACCGAAAAGACGATCCTTCGTCGATCACGGACACCACTTAACACTAGTCATTCCAACACTCTACCCTCCTATTCACTTGCCAAATCAATACACAAACATCCCATCTCCCTAAGTTACTTTTGCACCATATTATGATTCCTGCAGTTTTTAATGAACGATGACCATCCTAAGCTATATGATGTATACAATGTGAAGTACTCAAAATATTTATACAAATGTCATGAGTTATTTATTGGGAGTCTATTATGACATGATTAGGCTAAATCCAGTAATATACAATTTTCCTAATTTGTTTGATATTTAATTAATTTCTTTCCAAACTAATCCATGCTTGAATTGAACATGATGTACAATATTTTCTCAAGTAATGGCCACCAAAAATTTATGAACACTAGATAATAGAGAATTACCAATACGTATCAAATTCCATAATTTTTCTTAAATGCTTTGGCTTCTAATTAATTAATCCAATGTAATTCCAACAATCATTGATAAAGAAGGAAGAACTACAATTTATCATTAGAAAATTATAGAAAACTTACAGAATCTTAAGGGTGACCAAATAGGACCTCTGAGAAAATATCATAATTTTTCAAGCCTACTAAGTACCAAAATTATTTCAAATTGTCTTACATGGAAAATATCACTTTGTGAAGCAACCCATATAACAAAACTTTCAAAAATTCCACAATAATTTACAAAGCTTTATAACAACATAAAAGGTCCTCTAACTGAATTTCATAAGATTCCAGTGAGTGGTTAACTCATAAGAAATTCTTAAGTAGATAGTACAATTTTGTGGTTTGTAAAAGAAGTACTATATTTATTGATCTAAAATTCATAACAGAATTTCCATATATGAATATCACTATGAAAACACTCCGACCAAAGTTTCACTAAGAATCAAGGTCATATGACCCATTATAAAATTCCTAGGGTGTAGAGACCTAAATACTTATTAAGTGGTTTATATGGGGTGTTTATGTCAAACTACTACCTAATCACTTCCTAGGGCATTTCACCACCCTATAATTATGTGTTCTAAATACCAAGTTCATACAAAGACATATCACCCTATGTCCTTCACAAACCTTGCAAACTCCAACCTTAGGGTTTGAACTAGGTTCCTAAGGCTAACCTACCCCAATCCATCTCAAACTCCATGAGAGGGTGATTTAGCTGACCATGGGGCTCTGGCCAGGGTCCCAACACATTTGGGTGAGAATTGGCTCCTCCATGCCCAAAATACTATTTTCCCTAATTTACCCCTTAGGAGACCAAACTTTGATCACACCAAATCCTATTCAAGTCTAACCCAATTGGGCTGAGAATTTTCTCAGGGAAAAATAATGACCCTAAGAGTCAGCCACAAAAATCTTGGTGGGTTTAGATGCCATTAAACCCCTAAAATAATTCATAAATGGTTTCTCAAATTTTTACAAAAACTATAGGACAAAGTTTTCCCAAAAATTCTCATTTTTGGATATGTTCTAGATATATGTTCAAGTAACCCCATCCAAAATTTCAAGTCATTTGGATGGCTGGATTGGTGGGGGCACTCAAAATACTATCTAGTCTAGCCTAAGTATAGACCCCACCAAAATGGGTGTTGTGGTCAAACCACTTACCCAAATGGATTCAAACAAATTTTAAGTTAAACTAGATTTCACGGGCTACAACTTTCATGTTGGCCATCTTTCCTGTAGAGGGGCCTACATATTTTTAATATTTAATTTAAAACAATCCAGTAAACATGCAGAAATTAGAATAATAGGAATTAATAATTAAAACCAGCATGAATCTTAAAGCAAGATCTAAGGGCCCTGACATCGTCTTCTTCCTCCAGCCAAAGGACATGATTGCTTAATCCTGGAGCAACTTCCAAGCGCTGCTGCCGGCCATCCAGCCACCTCCCTGGCCGTCCACCGCCACCACCACCTCCGTTGAGGTGGTGGCTATCGCCAGGCGGCGGCACAGCCGCCGGAGGGGAGGAATCCAGCGAACCCGACGATTAATTTTTCACAGAAACGGTGATTTTCCATCATCCGATCTTCTCAACTGAGCCCGATCCTTAACCCTAAAGAATGCTATGATCTACCCGTAGAGAGAGAGGAGGGGAGGACCTTGTTTGCGGGCTGGAGGCGTGCCGATCGACGGAAAGCCATTGGCGGTGGAGGTGTCGCCGGCGCTCTGCAACAGCACAATGAAGTCTCATGTCTCCTTCAGGCAAGGTGTGGAAACGAAGGCTTGGAGTCTAGTGAAGCTTTTAAATCAATTAAATGGGGGGGGAGGGGTCTAGCTGGTGGTGGCCATTAATGGCCCTTTATGGTAAATCTCGGCCATGGTGGTGGGGGATGAACATTGGTCAATCCAGTCAAGTAACGGCTGGAAACTCCTCCTTTTCCATAGAAGAGTTGAATCCAACCATAAAAGAGGAGGGGAAGGAGGCCAAGGCATCAAGTGCCATTAATGGCCATGCAAGCCAACTTTCGGCCATGGCCGTGAGCTTTCTCTCTCCTCCATTAACACGCAATTTCATGTTTAAAATCGTCTTAATAAAAAACCGCTTAATATTTTATTAAATAATTCTTAATAAAAGAGACGGACAATTAACTCATCCTGGCCTAATTCCCGAAATGGTTCGCTTCAGCTGAACCAGCAACTAGACCAAAATTGCTAGGAATAATCTAAGTAAAATGGCATTGAGTGCACTCGACGCTCTCGATGCCATTCAGCCTATGGCATCGAGTGCACTCGATGCCACTCAGCTTATGGAGTTGAGTGAGATCAACTCACTCAATGCCATAATTCGGCAGAAATACTCTAAGAAAAATGGCGTTGAGTGCACTCGACGCACTCAATGCCATCCAGCCTATGGCGTTGAGTGCACTCGACACAATCAACGCCCGCCCCAAAATTTTTCCCAAGTATGATGGCATTTAGTGCACTCGACTCACTCAACGCCATTCAGCCTCTGGCATTGAGTGCACTTGACGCACTCAATGCCCGAGCCCAAAGTTCTTCCAGAGTAAGATGGCGTTGAGTGCACTCAACGCACTCAACGCCATTCAAACCATTGCATTGAGTGCACTCGACGCACTCAACGCCCGAGCCCAAAAGCCTATTTAAGTAGATATCTGATCTATTCATCGAGTCTTGTTGACTCACTCGACGCTCCTCGGACTTGAGTCAACTTGGCCTCTTTTTGGTTGATCGAAATGGGTCCTTAGCGACATATTGGCCTCCCTTAGGGTTAGAGATGCCATGATGGAATCATGGAACCAGGTTAAAACCCTAAGTTCATGCCTAAGGTAGTAATTGGGATTCAACTACTTGCAGACCAAGGTGATTTTCACAGTCAAACCAAATGATCACAGGTTAGAATTATTGTGTGAAAATATCATTGAATCGGCTAAGTACAGAATCGTCCAGAAAATCAAGTCTCTCATTCCAAAAAGTTGAAGTCGATTCATAATGAAGTATCGTGAAGGTCAAAATCAGCTCAAGTATAGATTCGAGCAGAGATCAAGTCGATCCTATTGAATGATCAAGTCGATCGTGCTAACTTATCAAGTTAACTCTTAATGATATTCAAGGAATAAAGACTAAGAAGGTTTAGAGGACTCGTATAAATATGTCAAGATGAATCGAATTGAAGGAAGTCTTAACTATGAGAAGATGAGAATTTTTACAGATATTAATGATTCGGCCAGATGGAGTTTTGAATAAGGAATTCGACTGAATAAGCACAATTTAGCATGACAAGTGAAATTCGACTTAACATGGCGAATAAAGTCAAATTGTCCAGTAAATGTAACCTCCCAAATTTTATTGGATCACTAAAACCTTAGTAGACCCAATAAAAGTGACCCAAACCTCTACCCATGACCCAAAAGAGGTAGGAGGTGACCTTATTTGGGAATGTTGAGCTAATGAACTCTGATTTGAGATTCGTCAGTTCCTATAAAATCGTATAGTCGATACGTGTGTGATGGGACTGGTTGCATTGCAATCCAAGGTCTTACGATAAATATGACCATTTTGATCATCGTAGTATGTCACGACGTGCAAACATTGACTATTTAGCAAATGAACTTCGATTTGACCCCGGTTAGTTACATTGGATTTGTATAATCAATACAAAGTCGACAAAGTTCATCTCGATAAATTTCGATAATGGGTGGTCAAACAAAGCATTATCATACACCAAAAAGCGTGCGCACACCAATTATGGCACATTACCTAGCATTGACTCATTTTCTGATGACATGGACCTACTTTGACCTTGACAATCATGGGGAACCCACCTTAGGGTTAACTTTTGTCAAACCCTCAAACTTTAGTTTTTGGGAATTTTTCCAAACAAGAAATTCACCGCCCTTATCATTAAACTATTTGGGCTCTACCTCCCCACTTAATGGGCCCTTGGTTTCTAGTAAATACATAGGTTTGGGTTGATTGTTGGGCCAAGGAAAGGATAAACTTCCTCCCCTCCCCTTCTCTTTTCCTAAGCCCATCTCAAGCCCAAGTCTCCCTCTCATCCATGATGAGGCCAAGTGACATTACTTAGGCCTCTTGATGTCTGCCAGGTGTCCAGCTAAGTGTAGGAGAGGAGGGAGTTCCTCCTCCTATTGTGATTAATCCTACATCAATAATAAGCAAAGGGATGGCCCCTCCCCAACTACAAATTGACCCCTCCCCCTACTCATTCCCTCACACCACTCAGGCTAGCCAAGCCCCCTTGGCTTGGCTCGCCTGAGTGGTGTGAGGGAATGAGCAGGGGGAGGGGTCAATTTATTTTCGGGGAGGGGCCATCCATTGGCTTATTGCCGATGTGGCATTGATCCTAATAGGAGGAGGTGCTCCTCTCCTCTCCTCCACTTGGCTGGACACCTGGTAGGCATTAGGAGGGACAAGTACTGCCACTTTACATCATCATGGATGAGAGGGAGACTTGGGCTTGAGTTGGGCTTGGGAAAAGAGAAGGGGAGGAGAAGAAGTTGGGCCTTCCCTTGGCCTAACACACAACCGAAACCTATGTATTTGCTTGAAACCAAGGGCCCATGGATTGGGGGAGGTAGAGCCCAAATATTTTAATGATGAGGGTGGTGAATTTTCTATTTGGAAAAATTCCCAAAAATGAAAAAATTGAGGGTTTGACCAAAGTCAACATGAAGGTGGGTCCCACATGCTGGTCAAGGTTAAAGTAGGTCCATGTCACTAGGAGACGGGTCAATATTGGGGTAAGATGCGATAATTGGTGTGTGCACCCCTTTTTGTGTACGATAAAGCTTTGTTTGACCACGGTTTGACCACAAATTATCAAATTTGACCGAGAAGAACTCTATTGATTTCGTATTGATCATACGAATCCAATGCCCCCGACCGGGGTCAAATCAGAGTTTGTTTGCAAAATAATCAATATTTGCGCGTCGCGGCGTGCTATGATGGTCAAAACAATCATTTTTACCATTAAACCTCGAATTGCAATGCAACGAGTCCCATCACACTCGTATTAACTATACGAGTTTATAGGAACTGACGGAACTCAAATCGGAGTTCATTAGCTCAACGTTCCCAAATAGGGTACCTCCTACTTCTTTTGGGCATTGGGTAGATGTTTGGGTCACTTTTATTGGGTCCATTATAATTTAAGTGACCTAATAAAAATCGGGATATTACAATCCAATAAAAGTACGAGTATTTTCGTCCCCAAAAATTTCTTAAAGAAGGGGGTACGTGTAACATACCAGAGGAAGAGATCGGGATACTTTTCTCAAACGAGGGCCTCATGTTCCCACATGTATTCGTCTCGTCCACAGTATGAGCAAAGGATCTTGACCATCGATATAGTCTTATATCGCATGTTTTCACCTAGAAGTCTACTATCTTCACTGGCTTTAACTGGTTATATTTGTCCGACTATAACAGTACTGACAGAGTAGGATGGTATTGATCTTGTTGTTGAAGAACTCACGTCAACAAAGAGACATGAAAATCATCATGTAGATTTCTCAACTCTGAGGGTAGGGTTAATCGATACGCACCAGGCCAGCACGCTTTGTTGGGTATCATTTCCACAATAACCCTGATTTAAAGAAGTCCCCCTTAAGCTAAGATGAATTGAGTTGTATTTGATGATGCTTTCAAGTTATGATCTTGTAGGACTTAATTACCAAGTACAAACCAATATCAGATTGCAATGAGTCATAAAACACAGGATTATGCAATGTAATCCCTCATTCTATAGGACAAGATGTTGACTCATGTGTAATCTCTTTATTGGGGTGTTCTTCATTTTCAAGTGCATAGGAATCAAGGAAAAAGATGGTTGCTGAAGTTAGGAAGAATCAAAAAATTTTCTAAGTAAAATTTATCGAGTATACACCTTAAGTCTGGTGAACACTCATGGAATTCGTCGAGTTTACTCAGGAAATTTTTGTCTGTTTCTTAAAATATTTTCAAAAATGGCTAAGTCAAATTCATCGAGTTTACACATGAAGTCGCGTGTCATTCGTCGAGACATCACGTAAACACTTGTTTAATTCCTCAAGTATTCTCGAGAAGTCCAATGACTATTGACAGAAAATTTTCTTCTTGTCTCATTTCCATCTAAGTAAAATTTATTGAATGATTTTGAGTATTTCATCGAGTGCTTTCATGTTATTCATCGAATGCACTCTTGGAATTCGTCGAATACACTCATGGAATTCATTGAATGACTGTGTGATTGGTCGAGTGTTCTAAATATTACACGAGTCATTTTGACGAATGGACTTAATGATTTTTCTGGTCTGATTTTTCTGACGGGTTCTGTTTCAAAATGACAGACATGTACAGTGTACGTGAAGCTCATTTTGGAAGAAAATTTCTAGCCGTTGGTGAAGGAATCCTATAAAAATATCAAGGATTTCATTCAATAACAACGGATCGCTAAGAATTGCAAGAATGGTTAATTTCTCTAAACCTAATTCTCAGAAATCGTGAACGGCCGAGAACTTTCTCTTTCCTAATTTACTGTGCTTGGAATTGATCAACCGACGATTTCAAAGTTCACGATCGACGATTCAAAACAAGATAGATTCGACAAGATCATTGCTTTCAAATTCTTCAAACAGTGTTCTTGATCTAGTCAAATTCAAGGTTTTTCAGATCAAGGTTCTCATGTTTTTAAGTCTTTTTCTCCAACCTTCATTTCAAGATCTATTCTCCAAGAAGGAAGAAGATAGAATCCATTCAGATCTGAAGAAGAAGATTGTTCTCAATTTAGAAAGATGTGCAAAACTATTTTTCTTATTGTAACAAGTTTCTAATTTCGAGTTTGTAGATTTGTATTTTTTGGATCGAGTTGTAGGAGAGGTTGTTCTCCGAGTTGTAGGAGAGGTTTTTCTATGAGTTGTAGGAGAGGTTGTTCTTCGAGTTATAGGAGAGGTTGTTCTCCGAGTTATAGGATGGGTTGTTCTCTAAGTTGTAGGAAAGTTGTCTCTGAGTTGTAGGAGTTGAGGCTCTGAGGTGTAAGATTGTTATAATCTGAGTTTTGTTGAAGTAGCCGAGTCTACCCCAAAGTGCTTGATAGGCGAGGCAGGACAATGGATGTACCCATTTTGGGGAACCACTATAAATCCTTGTGTTTGTGTTATGATCCTATGTGTTTGTTATTATCAATCTTTTATTCAATAAAAAGATACATAACTCACCTATTCACCCCCGCTCTAGGTGACTTAGTTAGATAACTAGATCTTTTCAATTGGTATCAGAGGAAGGTTGTTCGATAAAAGGTTAACACACTAAACAAGATCTCATTCTAGTTGTCGAAGCACAAGATTTTTTGTCATGGATAGAAGCAAGGATATGACCCCCATGAAGGTTCCTGTGTGTTCTAAAGAAAACTTCCCCATGTGGAAGGAAAGTGTTAGGTTCTTCATGGAAGCTGTCTATCCCAGAATTTTTCAGATTATTGAAGAAAGTCCTCATGTGCCTATAACTACTACAACCATAAATCCAAGTCTGATGGTTCCTAAGAAGATTCTAGATCAGAACAAAGATGAGATTGCTCGTCTTTCTAGATAAGAAAGTGAAGAACATCATTGCAAGTGTTGTGGGGGACTCCATGTTGCAGAACCTAATCTACTGCAAGTCTACAAAAGAAATGTGTAATTCTTTGATTGTCCTTATAGAAGGAATGGAGGAGGTTAGGGATGATTATAAATCCCTCCTCAACCTAGAATTCGAGGCATTCAAACAAGTCAAAAAGGACTCGTATAGATATGTCAAACCAGTGATCAAGTGCTGGAAAAATCAAAACCAGCATCAAATTTCATGTTTGAGAGGAGGGCTAAAGAAATCGCCATTGCTCTGCAAAAAGAAACAAGTGATCAAGTGTAAGAGAATTGGAAAGCGCGGGATGAAGTTCGAGGAAAAACATAATTATAGGTTTTTAGATGATGAATCAGCGAACTCTGTCCAACAAAAAAGAAAAGCTTCGAGCTCAGTTTGACGAAATTACCCATAAAGAGATAAGTATCGTCGGCCTAAGTTAGAAGAGCGGGAAAATAGATCGTCGATCTCCATTCGGTGAAAAATTTATAGAAATAAATTTGTCAACCTCCGTTTGATGAAAAAATTTCACTAAGATTTTTCGTTGATCTCCGTTCGATGAAAAACTCTAGAAGAGTTCACAGATCGTCGATCTCTTTTCGACAAAAAGTGACCAATTCTTGAAAACTCAGACATAAATCAAATTAGACCTTCTCCATTAATCATGCCTAGCTGATTTAAAAAGAACAAATGTTTCTTCTCATCTAATGGTTTAGTGAAGATGTCTGCTCTTTGCAAATCAATGGAGATAAAGACAAGGTTAATTTTCTTTTTGTCTACACAATCTCTAATGAAATGATGTCTTATTTCTATATGTTTGGTCCTACTATGATGCACTAGATTTTGTGCAATGAAAATTGCACTGGTACTATCATAAAATATAATTGAATTATTTAGATTGTATCCATAATCCGGGAGTTTGTTTTGAATCCATAATATTTATGAACAACAACTACCAGCTGCAATGTATTTAGCTACTGCAGTTAAAGTGGACACATATGTTTGTTTCTTGAAAAACTAAGACACAAGCTATGACCAAGGAACTTGCATGTTCCTGATGTGTTTTCTTGTCAACTCTATATTAGGTAAAGTCAGCATCTGAGAATCCAGTTAATTCAAATTCTGACTCAGTTTGATACCAGAGTCCTAGAATTGGGCAACCCTTTATATATCTCAAAATTCTTTTTAAGAAAATAAGGTGAGATTCCTTAGGGTTCACTTGGAACCTAGCACAAAGACATGTAATAAACATTATATCTGGCCAACTAGCTGTAAGATACAATAAGGACCCAACAATAGCCCTATATGTTTTCTGATCAACTTGCTTGCCCTGTTCATCAAAATCAGTCACAGTATTGGAAGCCATGGGTGTTTTCATAGCTGAGGTATCAGACATCCCAAACCTTTTAATTAGCTCCTTAGCATATTTAGATTGGGAGATGAAGATGCCATCAGAGGATTGCTTCACTTAAATACCAAGGAAGTATGAAAGCTCACCCATTCTACTCATTTCAAACTTGGAATGCATCAGGTCAAAAAAACTTTTGCATAGTTTGGAATCAGTAGAGCCAAAAATGATGTCATCTACATATATTTGTACAAACAAAATTTTTTCTTTATGATGCCTAATAAATAAAGTTTTATCTACAATGCCCTAGTGAACTTATGCTCTAAAAGAAAGCTAGCTAGGGTCTCATACTAAGCTCTTGGAGCTTGCTTTAAATAATAGAGCGCTTTATGCAATTTGAAAACAAAAGATGGATGAGTTGGAGAGATAAAACCTGGTGGTTGCTCCACATATAATTCCTCTTTAAGTTCACCATTCAAGATGGCATTCTTGACATAATTCTGGTAGACTTTGAACTTCTTGTAGGCTACATAAGCAAGGGATATTCTGATAGCCTCCAACCTTGAAACATGGGCAAAAGTTTGATCATAGTGAATTCCTTCCTCCTATTAATTGCCCTGAGCTATCAATCTTGCTTTGTTCCTTACTATAGCTCCTTATGCATCCAATTTGTTTTGAATACCCATTTAGTTCTAATGACTGGGTAGTCTCTGGGTTTTGGAACTAAATCCCAAACTCTGCATCTCTTACACTGATTGAGCTCCTCTTGCATTGCAATAATCCAATGGGGATCTTGCTCTGCATCTTGTATGGATTGGGGCTAAAGTTGAGATATGAAGCAAGCATGCATCAAGTCTTGATTGAGTTGATTCCTTGTTTACACACCAACTGATATGTCTCCAATCACTTGAGATATAGGGTGATCTCTAAGTGTGACAAGATTAGTAGGAGGAGTTTGGATAGCTACAACATTTGGAATTAATTCCTCTTGTGGAATTATGTTGGCTGTTGTAGGGTCAGCAATCATTTCAATGAATTCTTCTTCAAAGTCTTCAGCAATAATTTGTTGTGAAGGATGTGATATATCCTATTGCGTTAGGATTAAGTCATCCATTTTCTCATATAAATTTGGTACTTGCAAATTTTCTATGGTAGAAGAATCCTTCTCCTTGTAAAACATATTAGCTTCATCAAATAAAACATGTACATATTCATCAATTTTTAAGGTGGATTTATTAAAAACCCTTTAGGCTTTGCTGACTTGGGAATATAAAAGAAAAATTCCCTCTGCAGGTTTGGCTTCAAACTTTCTAAGGTGTTTCTTGTTATTATTGTGAATAAAACATCTACAACCAAATACTTTAAAATAGTTAAATTTAGGTTGATTCCCTTTGAGCAATTCATAGGGAGTCTTGCCCTTAAGTTTTTGTATTAAACTCCTGTTCAATATATAGTTTGATGTGCTTACAGCCTCTGCCCTAAAGGTTAGGGGCAAGTAAGCATCTGCAAAAATTGTCCCTGCAGATTCAATTAGAGTTCTATTTTACCTTTTTGCTACCCCATTTTGTTGAGGAGTTCTAGGAGTAGAGAAGCAATGTTTGATACCTTCGTTATCACAGAATTCTTGTATGAGAAGAGAATCAAACTCAGTGCCATGATTACTTCTGATCAATGCAACTAGAGTAGAGTACTCAATATGAATGCTCTTAAGAAAATTTGTAAGACCTTTGAAGTTATCTAACTTGCTTCTCAAAAAGAACACCCAAGTGAATCTTGAGAAGTCATCTACAATGACTAAGGTATAAGATTTCCCTCCCAAGCTTTGTAAAACAATGGGTCCTAAAAGATCCATATGCAGCAAGTACATAATCCTGGGTGAATCACTCTTATTAATAGTTAAAGATATTTTTAGTTTGCTTGCCTAATTGACAAGCCCTATAGAGGTTTTCCTTATTGTAGGGGCCAGAAGGCAATTCTCTAACAAGGTTGTCCCTAGATAATTTAACAATGTTTTTTAAGTTAACATGTCCTAATCTTTTATGCCAAAGATTATTATTATTATTAATCTGATTGAACAAGAAAATTTTTTACTTGGCTGACTTGAAATTAACTATATAAATGTTCCCTTGTCTAAGTCTAGTTAAAATAGTATTGTTTTCTAATGAAGTAATAAAATAGGAGGATTGGTTAAAAGTTACCTGATAACCTTAATCACATAACTGGCTTATGGATATTAGGCTATGTTTTAGACCACTCACATATGCTACCTTCCTGAAGGTGACAGCTCCAATTCTGACATTCCTATAGCCTTCTGTTTGACCATAGTTGGAATCTCCAAATATCACTTTTGGTCCAAGCTTAGAATTATTGTTGGTTAGGTTGTCTTTGCTTCCTGTCATGAGATTTGAACATACACTATCAAGGTACCACTATTCCTCTGTGGTAGGATAGTCATGTACCTACAGGAAAATAAATTAGCTGTTCTTGACACAGGTAACCTTAGGTCCTTTATTCTTTTCAAATTTGAAACTGGAAATATAAGAAAACTCTGGTTGATTCTTATATCATAGAGGATAAAAATTTACTAGGTAGGATTATCCATTTGGTAAAGGGATTAATATTTTATTTAGGATAATTAGAATTTATGGAAAAATTTTACTTCCTATTGAAGTTTTTTGAGTTCGACGAATGCCAGAAAGTTCGTCGATCTGTGTTTGACGAAAAGGGATGAGTTCGTCGGACTCCGCTCAGGGAATGAAAGTTTTCATTTCCTGTGCCCCAACTTCATCGATCGTGGTTCCACGATCCAATAGGATTTCGTCGACCGCAGTTAGACGATTTTTTATATGTAAAGTTTGCATTCATAGTTCATCGATCTGAGTTCGGCGAACTATATAAATTTTGTCGATCGGAGTTCAATGAAAAATGTTGAACATGGATTTTAATGAAATTTTTATTTTTCCTTTTCTTTGTTTGGGTTTCTAAAATACTTCAATTTGTTGGTTATTGTCATCTAATTTTTCTTTTCCCTTTTCTGATATGAATTTGATATGGGTTGAAAGAATATTTTTCATTAGTATTGGTGGCTGACTAGATGAAGCTCCAAAGCCTAATTTACTATTAAGCTTAACATTTACAGTACTAATAATGTTCATTAATTTAATGCTTCTCCCACATAGGGATTCTTCAAATTGCTTAGTTTCATTCAGTTTAGTTTCTAAAGAGATAATTTGTTTGGAAGCAGGCATCTAGTTCATCTTTCAATTTTATGTTTTCAGAAAACAAATTGTCATGTTCAATTAATTTTTCTGTGAGAAGTTTGATTTCCTTCTCAGACTTAATTAAGTTACATAGTGATTTAAATTCTGTTTTAAATTGTTTTGAAGTAAATTCAAATGAGTATATTACCTGATCCTCTTCTAGATCAGAATCCTCAGCTTCTAATTCTTCTTTAGAATTATTGCATGAGCATTGATTGCCATCAAAAAACTTCATTTACTTTAGCTTCTTCTTCATCTTCACTTGAGCTGAAAGATGAAGGCCATGAATCTGAGTCACTCTATGTCTCAGCAACAAAACCTCTCTCATTCTTCTTGTATTTGTTGGAAGAGGATCTGTTAGAGTGCTTTCTAGAGTCCTTTTCCTTCTGCTTGTCCTTCTCCTGCTTCTCTGGACACTCAGATATAATGTGTCCAGGCTTCTTACAACGAAAGCACACAATTTCCTTTTTAGGAGTTTTATCATACCTTGGTTTATCTTCATTTCTTGAAGACCTTTTCATAAAGTCCTTCTTGGCCATCTTGTAGAATCTTTTGACCAGATGACTCATTAATTCTTCATTTACTAGAAGAGCTTATACTTTATCTGTAGCTTGGAAAGTAACACTCTTTTCTTTCCTGGGTGAAGGTGAAGCTTTTTGTTCAGCTTCCCTTGACTTGATGAGCTGCTCATAAGACTTGAGCTTACCCAACAGAGTTTTAGTTGAAATCTCATTCAGACTTCTGGCTTCTTTGATTGGCTAGATCCTTGAGTCCCATGTGCTAGGGAAGCATATAAAGATCTTATCATTGACTTCTGTCAATGTGATGTCCTTTTCAAGAGTCTTCAACTCATTGATGATGAGACTGAGTCTGGTGTATATTTCAACAACTGATTCTAATTCACCATTCTTGAAATTCTCATATTGAGAAATCAGGTGAGACCTTCTGTACTTCCTTTCATCTACTGAACCAGCAACCATTGCATTTAAGGAATCCTAGAAGTCCTTAGCTGAAGTGCATTCAATAACCTTCTGAAATATGTTATCTGACATTGTCTGTGCCAGAATATTCATAGTTTTAGCATCTGCCATCTTTGTTTTGTTATGTGCATCAGTCCACTCAGGGGGTGGAACTGCATTGGTACTCGTTTATGTTATTGCAGAAGATGTAGGGGGACCTGTCAAGATAGAATTATAGATATCTTCATCAATTGAATTCATATATAATATGATCCTTGCCTTCCAAAGTGCAAACTTGTTCTGATTACACAATGAAGGTATGGTGCTTGAGTATTCTTTATTTTGTTCCATGATTTAGAGAGAAGACAATAGAGAAAATGAGATCTACCAAAGATCTTTTTGTTCAGGTGTTAGCCTGTGAAACCAAACAACCTAATCCTCTGATAACAATTGAAAGAGAAGGGATAAATCACACTAACTCTAGAGGGGGGGGGGGTGAATAGAGTTTTAAAAGCTTTTGAATAAATTTTTATAATGAATTTAAAATAAGTGATATGTATATGTAAAAAAAGAAAACAAAATAAGAACAATCACAACACAACAAAATAAAAACTAAAGGAAATCCAGACGACACAAAGATATTATAGTGGTTCCCCTAAACTTGGGTACATCCACTCTTCTACCACCCTGGTAGGAATCCACTATAGCTTTTTGATCAGGTGCCCTGCCACCAAAATATCTATTTTATAAGGGAGATATAGTAACCCTTTGAGCTTTTAACCAGGTGCCCAAAAACCAAATCAAGTCTTTTGATCAGGAGACTTGACAACCAAAAGGAATAACTTTTGAAGGGAGTTAAGAAACCCATTATACATCGGTGAAAAGAAAGTAAAAGATGATGTCTTCTCTATCAACAGTCAGAGAGAAGACTAGTGGAAATTGCTGTTGTCAAAGCTCCCCCTGAGATGAAGATTAGTTCAGGAGAAGAGCTTTGCTCAGGGTGTAGGTCTTCAAATGATGAATGATCTAAAGGAAATTGTTAGACTGATGAAGATTTGTTGTCTCTTGAAATTCCTGAAGGAAAACTTAAGAAGACTGAGGATGTATTCACTGTGTTCTTCTTTCAATTTTTTGTATATCACTTTTTCTTCTGTTGAATATTATCTCTCTGGTTCTGTGTCAGTATGCGTCTATTTTTGAAGAAGAAGAAACCTTATATATACTTTGCAGAAAATAATCTTTTGAATTTTAAAACTTATCCTTAATTTACTACAGAAATCCTTGGGGTTAAACGGTTAGAAAATGTCATTAAATTGTTTCCCTAACTATTCCCGTAAATAAGCCAATTACTCTGTGAATACCATAATTAATGCTGCCTTGAAATGGCTATATTCTATAGAATATGTAGCATTAATTATTAGAGTATTAAAGGCATATAAAATCTAATTTGAAATCAAGTTTCTTGAAACAATACTTGGAAAACTGTAAGGAAAGAAAGTCAAACTGAATTTGCCTTAGAATAGTCGAACTCAATATATTTCATCGACTTGAGATCCAATATCGTTGAGCTGGATAAGGCAGACAAGTAGTAGAAAATTGTCGAATGAAACTCCAAGTTCGTCGAGATGAGATAGCATTTCGTCAAGCTGAGTTTTTGATATAAGTTGGAAAATCGTCGATCTCAGCCAAACTTTCATCGAGCTCAACTCAGAGAAGAAATTTGGAGTTCGTTGATCTGAGATCAACGATCGTCGAGCTGAGTTAAGCTATCGTCGAACGCAATTTCTGACTGTGGAAAATTGCTTTTCTTTGAAGGGTTCTTCTATCTTCTAAGTCTTCTGAATGTGAAAGCCAATCACTTTAGGTTGTTGACTTATCCTAGACCTAGAAAAAGACTTATTACCCTAGACTATACATGTGGGTCATCAGAGAATCCTAGTAGTGAACCTAGCCCAAATAACCTCTAAATAAGGTGGGGTTCCAACATACTTCGACTAAGAGGAGTTGATCGGGTGTAATAGAATGATGTTCTTAAGAGCCGGTCATGCACCGCTCGATGGAGGAATAGTTTTGAGGGAGAACCACTTTAAATCTTCTTTAATATCTTATTGTATTTTTTTTCCTCTTTTACTAATTGTTTGTGGATGAGGAAAATCGATCAGTGAGGGTTGTCAGAATCTGGGAAGTGTTCCGTGAGAAATCATCCCAGAGAAGGGACGTCTAGATTGAGGGATCTAGTGGGGCTCTAAGACACTTCCGCGTAGGAAGGTGAAGAGCCTGCTCGAAGACCTTTTCGGGAAGGGAAAGGGAGAGAGCCAATCGGTCCGGGTAGTGGGTCGGTATAGAAAATAAAACGAAGTTTGAAATTCACCGCCTTCGATCTCCAGCATCATGGAGATTAGGTTGTTTGTAGTTGTAAACCACTTTCATTTTCTGTTGAATAAAATTATTATTCATTCTTTATTCTTATTGTGATTTCATAGTTGTATGTTGGTAGATCTCTAAAGGGTGTGTGCATCTCCAAGGCAAAGTTTGCCTAAGAAAACAAGTTTTGTGACCTACCACTGTGCGCTAGCAAGCTAGCTCCCTACGGTAGCATCCCAAACAAGTTCTCCTAGGTAAATCTCATTTTAATATTCAAATTATTCGTGCAAACCTTATTCACCCCCCCCCCTCTATGGTTGGCCATCTGATCCAATTGAGTTCTCTCACAACAACAGCTACCAGGCTAGCATAGGTATGGATCCCTATGAGGCTTTGTATGAGGGAAGTGTCGGACGCTGCTATCCTGGGTCTAGGACGAGGACCCAAAAGCACTTGGATCATAGTATAATGAGGACACAGATGTGCTCATTCGATTGATTAGAGACCGGATGTTGGAGGCCTAGAGTCGGCAGGGGAAGTACTATTATGTGAAGCATTGAAAGGTGGAATTATAGGCAGGGGATAGGGTGTTCTTTAAGATACGTTTGATGCACGGGGTCTAGCGGGTGTAGAGACATTAGAAGCTTAGCCCTTGATATATAGGGCCTTATACGATCCTAGAGAGGATCGATCACTTGGCATACTGGTTGGAGATACCGTGATGTAGGCTCACACTTTGACACCGAAAAATTATAGGCAAACACGAATTTCTCCTACGTCCCATTTCAATATTCGCACAAAACTTTCAGTGCAGCACATACGTAATTCAGTTTAATCAATCAAACGCTAACGTACGGGTAGCCACACCGTTTGAGATCAAACAAAGGCTATAGGTCAATATTTTCTCAGGCTAAATAGACCCACCCGGTCCGATCGAGCGAATGTTGTACCAAAAGAGATCCACAAAAATTTATGATTCGGAAAAGGTAGATCCCTCCCAAAAAAAGAAAATGAGGTTCGTCAATCCTCTCGAACTTAAATAAAATTAAGATGAACAAAAAATTGATCGAAGAAAACCACGATAAATCCAAAGCTATCAAGAGATCACGGTAAATTAATTCCACCACAAGATTTATCTAGAGGGAAAATCACACAAAGAAAAGTAGAATATTTTGTTACCCCGCTCGGAGATTTATTTTCTCCAAAAAATTGGATTGCTCATCTCCAGATCCACCAGAGTCACGCTGAACGAAGAGAAACTCTTCTGTCTTCCTTACTACACACCGTATTTGATTCCACGGAACCACATTGAGATGTACCTTGGCCTAAATCCACCAAGGGAGAGAGGGTTGGTCAGATTTTGCTTTGAAGGGGAAAAGGCTGCTCGAGTTGGATGGATGAGGAGGATAGAGGCTGGTGTAGGAGGGTGACCGAGAGTGTTGAAGGGGAGAAGAGGGTGGCGGCTTGGAGGTTGGCCGAACCTTAAGGGGGAGATGTGGGAGGCCGGCAGCTAGAGGAAAGAAGAGATGGATAGAGAGCAATTAGGAGGGATTTCCAATTTAGATTCAATTCATTCAAAACTACTAAATCCTTCAATATCAAGGCCTTTTATAGGCTTACAATCAAGTTCGACTACATGCAACCCAATTTAAAATAAAAATACAACGACAAAACATAAAATTAAACATCATGAAAATAAAATAAAATTGCAAATAAAATAACGAAGGGATTCAAATAAATATTAATTTGCTGTCTTGCGCCGAGGGTGGAGGTTGTAGCATCGCTCCACAAGGTCACCACAACCCCTTAGGTCTTTGGTTAGAGACGGAGGAGGATTATCCATAAGCATGTTGTCATCATCTTCAGCATATTGGGGGGCGCCGTCTCCATCAATCCTCCCCCGCTCAAAAGTACTCATCACCGATGATTTGGCCTGAATATACAAGTGTAGAAGAGCATCATCCAAAAGAGCCATCTCCGATTCAGGAAGCCAAGAGTCATCGGAGGCCGGACGATCACGCTATCATATCAAGTAGCGGCGAATATCACCACTTGGAGAGGAGAGAACTTCAACTTTGAGGATCCTGTCTGGCAAAAAGGTGGTCCTGGAGAACCTTGGAAAAGCATTAGTCAAAGAAGAGGAAAAGTTTCTACATCAACATTCAACATACCTCCAGTGGAGACGGATGGAAAGAGCAATACAGGAACAAGCTCACCACCCAACCCATTATAAAACTCAGTGGAACCAAACGTATAGGCAGATAATTCAAGTGGTGGAGAAATATATGGCGTTAAATCTGAAACCTTGAAAACAAGGGAAATTCCCCAATCAGTGGGTAACTCCAAAAGATATGTGTTTTCTCTTAATTTTTCTAAAATTCAAAAAGGTCCAGCTCCCTAATTCGCCAACTTTTTTATGGTGCTCGAAGGCATCCGTTCAGGGATAAGATGCACCAAGACTAAATCGCAAACCTTAAAGTGAGACGCTCTCTTAGGTAAGTTAACATGAGATTGATAAGATGCATATTGTGTCGTTAGCGCTTCATTAATGTGCTTATGTAAATTGTGAACATGAGAGGCAAATTCTTGTGCAAATTGACTTGGCTTTTACGATGGAGGTAACGAAATTAAGTCAAGTGGCACTTATGCTTTATATCTGTGCATGATTTCATTAAGTGATAGACCTGTGGACCTATTTTTCGAATTATTGTACGCAAACTGAGCATGGGCAAGGATAAGATCGCATGTAACCTTATGGTCACCCATAAGACAATGAAGTAAACTACCCAAACTTCTATTTACCACTTCCGTTTGTCCATTTGTCTGTGGATGGTGTTGAGAATTGTGCCCTATAATTTTCCTCAGGATTTGAAGAGGCATCACCAATCATGCTAAGGGGCATAATGTATTTGATGTGTGATTGAGTTCATGCATGAAGGTTGTCCTTGATTAGACAGGTGAACAGGAAGAGGAAGATGGAAGTTAGATAATTTGACTAAGGCATAACCGCTGAGATAGAAGACAGTCTTAGCTGTGAAGAAGAAATTGCTGAGATAGTTGAGAAGGAACCGATGAGATAGAAGAGTCTCAGCGGTGAAGAAGAAACCGCTGAGAAAGTTGAGAAGGAACCTCTAAGATAGAAGAGTCTCAGCTATGAAGAAGAAACTGCTGAGACAGTGAGAAGGAACCGTAGAGACAAAGCCAGCAGAAATTTTATAAGTCCATAAAGTGGAGTTCGTCAAACTGAGTTCAGAGTTCGTCGAGCTTAGCTCACAGATCGTCGAGCTTAATTTAAAGGTTGAAGATTCAGAGTGCATCGAGCATATCTCACCTTTCATCGAGCTCAAGTTAAAGTTTGAAGATTCAGAGTTCGTCGAGATGAGCTCATCTTTCGTCGAGCTCAAGTTAAAGGTTTAAGATTCAGAGTTCATCGAGCTCAGTACAGAGTTCGTCGATCTCAGCTCAACGATCGTCGAGCTCAGTCCAAGTACTTCATGTCGTGCTAAGACTGCCCATTTTGTCGAGCTCAGTCCAAGTACTTCATGTCATTGCAGGAAAGTTACAGTAGGGTCGTAAGCTACTTTTTGTCCTCTTCTGAGGAAGGTGGCGCTCACCATCCATGGCTGGGTCCACATTAAAATTGTGTCGTTGATTCAAATCAATAGATATAAAAGGAAGAGAAGAAAAGAAGATTAGGGTTAACGAAAATGGGAATGAAAGAAGAAAACGAAATAGAGGGGGCTGAACTTCATCTTCTTCGACAAGCTTGAAAGCAAAGTCCAGTAGTGCAAGCCAAAAGGCAAAGATAGCTGAAGCTTCTTCCAGTTTAACAAGAGTGTTCCCTGAAGAACAAGTTGGATGATTCAATCTATCAGCAAGAGAAGATAACGGTGTGAAGGGCTGTAAGCCTTCAACAACAGTTTCTGCCTTTAATACAATAGAGAAATTGGTAGCTATAGCAGAAGACTAATTCCTTCTACATCAAGTGAGCTGTATTGATATCAGCTTAGTTCAGCAAGTTAGACTCAAAGAATTTTCTCTGAGTCAGTATTTCAATTTTATTGATTAATTTCCTGTATGATTTAGTTTATCTAAATCTGAGTGTAGGGCACTTTGTGCCTGTGTGGTAGGTGACTAATTAATCACATAGGTAGGTTCCTTGCTAGGGTACGGAGGTAGGATCCAAGTGTGGATCTGAGCTATAGGGATTAATTGCGTGAGGTAGGAGAGTACTACTCTTTGAGGTTGGATCCAAGTGTGGATATGAGCTGTAAGGATTAATTTCCTTAGGTAGGAGAGTGCTTCTCTCAGAGATAGGATCTAAGTGTGGATCTAAGGTAGGGCTATCCTCCCAGCCTGAGTTAGGATCCAAGTGCTTGAGGATGGTGACTGTTGGGTCACTGATTTGTAGGTGACAAGTGTGTTACCGAGTTATAGGCCATAGAGGAGGCTGAGCTATAGGTGCCTGAAAGGGCACTGAGGTAGGTACCTGGAAGGGTACTGAGCTGTAGGAGTGTTGCAGCACTCTGAGAGTATGGCCTTATGACTGAAGTTGTATGGCTGAAAATCCTGAGTTGTAGGCCTTAGAGATAAGGCTGAGGTAGGTGGTTTGAGGATCACTGAGTTGTAGGAGCACTACAGGGCTCTGAGGTAGAAACCTTTGTGGTTCTTAGGTAGGATTCTGAAGAGAACCTGAGTTTAAGGCTAAAGGCCTAAGGTGTAAGCTTTGAGGAGTATTTTGGTGGAGTTTGTGCCTTGTCTAACATAAGTAAGAAAGGTGGGAGGGAAAGTGGATGTACCCAATTAGGGAACCACTATAAATATTTGTGTGCTTGATGTGTTGCTTGTTTTTCTCTTGTATTGTAGGTATTAAGGACAAGCTTTAGATCATTGAATAAGAAAACAACAAAAAGAACTAAAAAAGTTTAAAACACCTATTCACCCCCCCCCCCTCTAGGTGACTAGCTAATCTTGAAGTAATAACTTTCAAGTGGTATCTGAGGCAGGTTACTCAAAATGGATTTAACAATCTGATTATTCCTCCAAGGTTAGCTAGAAGATATAATCATGGGGTAAGGAATGAACTATAAGGAGCTGGGGGCCATGAAATTATCAATTTGCAGGAAGGAAGGATTTTGCTTCTAAAAGCAAAGGGTCAGACTTTTCATGGAAGCATCTGACCCTAGGATCTATATAACAGTTGTGGTAGGTCCTTTTATCCGCACAAAGGCTTCCACCATAGACCCAACTCTGAGAGTGCCCAAGGCATATACAAAGATGGAAAGAGATGAGGTAGTTGTAGTACCCCCCCCCCCCCGCCAAACCTTAACCTTTTTCCCGGGTCAGGCCGGAGGGGTACTACTGCCCCAAGACGTCCACCCAGTGCTTCTCAGGGGATACGATCCACCCTCTCTAAGCACTAGTTGGACGTCTTGCTCAGTTTGAATCACAACATTCACAACCCATCAGAGTATAGAGGAAGCATTAACAGGAAACCACTGCAGATATATATAACAAATCATATAATTAAACAGAGGTTCTAGGGCTGAAGCCTGAGTGTTTATATGAGCCCGTGGGCTAAACATATCCTACAAATAACCCTCATGCTCTCACTCTCTATGTTGCTCGGCGGTACCCACTCTCTAAACTCTAGGGACGGCGGGGGTGTATCTGCTGGTGTAGTCCTAGCCTCTGGCGTAATCTATTACGGCGGAGGGTCACTACGATGCTCCATTTCCTTTGAATGGTTATTTAGATAACCGTTAGTCACAGAACTAAGTGAAAACAAATCCCCTCCCCAGATCCATATCCTGGGGACGAGCACAACATTTTATATATATATAGCTATGAGCAACTATAAAAGAGTGCATGATAGTATAACTGAGAAAAGTAGCAGTAGTATAAATTAGTTATAACGAGGCTCCACTAGCATAACAGCACATCAGGTTTTCACATCCTATATTCTATTGCAAGCATTCACAGTCACGCACAAAAACCCTATGTCGACATAGTTTGGACCGCTTCTATTCCAGCAAGGTAGCGAGCCCCGCGGGCCTCACCGAAGTGGTCGTCGGTGACAGTGGCTAGTCCTGTCACTTCTGGGGGTGGTTATAACGCACAAACCCAGGCCCTAATGTACAAACTTGTGTACTTTTGGATGTGAGCGACATCCGACAAATTGTTTTGGCTGACTAGCGGAGGAAAACCCGACGGGGAATAATATAACGGCCGGTCACCCATGGTACCCATCTCCCTATCGCCTTGAGTCGTCGACCTTCCCGCACCGGTATGAACAGTCTGCGGGAGGGACTGACCCTCCACTATTACACTGCAAGCAATTTACAAACAATTAAACAAAAGGCAATCATAGTACACCCCGGGTCTACGTCGGCCTGCCCTACTAGGTTTAAACTTCAGGCGTCGGCGCTCAGCTCTACTTTTGATAAGGAGCGTGGGAGCACATTATTTAGGGCTAGACCTGGAGGAATACCTCAACTCCCTTTATACCCAACTAAGGCTCAACTTTAACAAATGACTGCTCGTTAGAGCAGGACCCGGGATTATAATAGCAAATTGCGATGAGGATAAGTGCGGTGTTTGTGCTGCTTACTTAAAGTGCTGGAATGAAATGTGACCAGTACGAAACTGGAGTAGTACTGAATTAAAAGTACTTGACCATTATGAGACTGGAGTAGAGCTGAATTTAAAGTACATGACCAGTACGAGAATGGAGTGGAACTGAATTAAAAGTACTTGACCAGTACGAGAATGGAGTAAAACTGAATTAAAAGTACTTGACTAGTACGAGACTGGAGTAGAGCTGAATTAAAAGTACTTGACCAATACGAGACTGGAGTATAGTTGAATTAAAAGTACTTGACCAGTACGAGATTTGAGTGGAGCTTAATTAAAAGTACTTGACCAGTACGAGATTGGAGTAAAACTGATTTAAAAGTACTTGACAAGTACGAGACTGGAGTAAAACTGAATTAAAAGTACTTGACCAGTACGAGACTTGAGTAAAATTAAATTAAAAGTACTTGACCAGTATGAGAAAGGAGTAAAACATAAAGAAAAGGTTAGTAGTCTAATCACTCCATTCAGTAGGCTTCAGTCCCATCTCAGTTCTAAGGAGGTACATTCAGTTCTATTTCAGTTTTTAATAAGGCTTCATTGGGTTACACACATTATTAAGATCCAATTAGGATTTGGTTGTGCCTTATTAATCACGGCTTAATCGGTTCAGGGGATTATCAAAAGTTACACCCTCATTATTTGTCGAGAATAATTTACAACTCACTACTCAT
The DNA here is from genome assembly GCA_039513925.1 of Platanthera zijinensis. Classification (NCBI taxonomy): domain Eukaryota; kingdom Viridiplantae; phylum Streptophyta; class Magnoliopsida; order Asparagales; family Orchidaceae; genus Platanthera; species Platanthera zijinensis. The sequence continues at coordinate 61,383,866 of CM077081.1, read as the reverse complement.
ACACTCTCTTTCCGAGCGTCCTCAGATCGCCTGAGAGTCGAGGAGCTCGACGGTTCCGCAACATCTCAGAACACCTGGAGCTTGGTCACTTGCCTCGACCACTCTCGTCGATATGACAAATTGAATTTATTATTCAAATTAGAGAGGATAGTCACGCACTCCAATTATCATTTTCGAAGAAAATGAGCGTAATAATTTCCGAACGCGACCAAAGGCTCCAACAATTTGGAGAAATTCCAATTTTAATCGCCAAGTCTCCAAATTTTGATACACTCTATAAGGGGGTCCAAAATGAGACTAGAAAAATTTTCATAATTTTTCAAAGAGATTTGGGCCTTTAATTTGACCCAACAAATTTTATTTGGGCTTTTAAAAATAACAAATCAACTCCAAAAATTCTCAAAATTTTTGTGAAGACTTTCCTCATCAAGGGGAATAATTTTCATGTTCAAAACTTTTTCCTATGAGCATATTTTAGTCTCTAAAAATAATTAACATATATATAATTATAATATTATAATAATATAATTTATATATTATAAATTTATAAAAGATGAACATTGTTCATCATCTCCCCCCCCCCCCCCCCGCTATATCTCATCCCGCCGCCCTTGCGGGTGCATCCCACCGCCGGCCGGCCATGGCTCCTCCACCGGCCAACCTGCCGGTGGTTGTCACAACCCGCATTTTCTCCGAATTAAGAATTATCAGAGTAAGAGAAAACACGCGTCATGATGCCACGTCAAGCAGGGGATAACTGCTGACGCTCAGGCAAATCCAACTACAATCTTTATGCAAGGAAATTATGTGCTTAATGAATAAAAAAATCAGTTATGTTTAGAGTTTGTATCCCTCGGCTCAGTGGATCATCTAGTCCACAAAAGAAAACTATATTTAAACGCTGCGGAAAAATACTTTAATTAGGTTTTACACCCTAAAGAGCGCATAAGGGTCCCAAGAGAACCACTCATACTATGCAAGACACTACACTTACTTTATATAATATATATGAGAAAACGATTTTTCATACGTGATTTGGAAAGTAGTGTTTAAGTTTACAAAACATGCTGATCATGAGCTTCATTTATAATAGTAATTATAGTTTAAAAATAACTAGCAACCTAGCATAAAATCTTCTCAAAGCAAGTAGACTATCTCCAGAAAATAATTGGTAGCAGCAATAGTATATATCTAGTACAAGGTAAAAAACTACTAGTGGGCGCCAACAATCTGACACGAACCCACCAGCACACATATATGTCTGTAAGAAAGTACTGAAAACAACCTCACAAACAAGGTAAACGAAACTCCAAAGGTCCGGAAGTCCACCAACAACACCACCTCCAACTAGCCACCAGACTGGCTACAGCTCAGAACCTGGGGTATTCCAAAAGAAAACAGAATACCTCAGCAAGCAAAAATCAAGGTAAAACTGCATGAAAGAGTCAACCAATGGACAAAATAACAGAAAACATGCAGTAGAAAGAGTCACAACTGTCCAAAACAGGACAACAAAAAATGCACAACGTGCAAAGAAACAGCAACGACCCAGCCCAGGAACAACATCCTGCAGGGCCTACTAGACTACCAAGAGCCAGAATGCTGCAACACTACCAAAGAAGAAACTTCTAACACCCTAATCTGCGGGAAGTGATAATAGCAAAAACAACAACGAGGAACCGGATCGAAGGCAAACGCAGTCCCCCAATCCACCATGTCCAAGTCAAAAGCTCGAGGGTCAACACGTGAAAACACAAGGGACCTTCCACCCGACATGCCCAGCCCGTACCTGGAGCAAGAAATCCATGGGTGGCCTTGGCTATATCACACAACTCCACCCCCATAAAGAGCTACAACCACCACTACTATCCACGACCCACGATTCGGCCTTTAGGAAAAATAAAGAAAACGGCCGACAAGGAAAACCTAGAAATACAACTGGAAAATCCACTCGGAAACGAAATACAAGGTAAAGGAAGAGTGTTGAAATAAACCAACACGACTAGGCGTTGAGTGAAACCCACTCAGTGCCTACCTAAACTTTGGCGTTGAGTGAGCTAGCCTCACTCGCCGCCAAAATTATACCACTACCCACAAGCCCACTAAAGAAAGCGGAGCTCGACGACAGTCGAACGACCAAGGCAGAAGATCCAGAACTCGAGTAGTTGCCTGCCACTTGAGTATCTAAACTCCCGCACTCGAAACCATCTAAATTCGCTTATCAACAGAAAATATACAAAGCGCACGATCAGTGACGCACGATCAGTGGTCGTGCGCACTCATCGGCTGATGATCGTGCGAAACGAACCTGGAAACCTGACAGAAAACCTAGCAACTGCGCACGATCAGTGTCGCACGATCAGTGGTCGTGCGCACTGATGTCAGCGCTCGTGCGATTTCCCGAGACAGAACTTTGGAAACTGAAATATATACGCGCACGAACAGAGGCACACGACCAGTGGTCGTGCGCCCTAAAGGTTGATGACCGTGCGCGGCAAACCTGTACCGTTTGGAATTTCCCGAACGACACCGGAACGCGTACACGACTCACGCCACTGCAGTAGCAGTAGACAACTATCAACGTCGCACGCTACTACCATTCAAACTATGTCTAACCATTCGAATAATATCTTAACGAAGGAAATTGGCAACCACACCCCCCTCCTAACACTCCCTCTCGGCTACGCCCGAACCAGAGCAACCATAAGAGCAAGGGAAACAACGGCTTCACGCCGACAAATTGGATTCCAAACATCACAACATAGGGGGGGTTTCAGTAGGAAGAACTAAGCCCTATAGTTAGCAAGAAAATGAAAACAAAAAGGCCTCTAACCTGGGCTAACCGAGAGTTCAATTTCAGCAAATATAACCAAAGAAAACACTTGGCAAGGGTAAGAATACCACTTGCCTCAAATCTCAGCGAAGCTTTGGACTGCTTTCCTCCTCTTTGCACGGATCAAAATGGCTGCAACACCTAGAACAAAGATTTGGCCATTAATGGCGGAAAACTTTCAAAACCGAAAATTCCAATCCTTCCAAAACTCCACGAAAATCGAATTTCTTACCGCAGGAATGAAGGTCTCGACGAGAGCAATCCGTATCCACTCTCGGAATCGAATTCCGTCCACAAACGCTCCGGGAATCGGCGTCCGAAGGGAAGGCTCGGCGGTTACTCGTTTCTCTCGTACAGGGCCGGCGGTTTCTTACGTGAGGAAGATGAAGATCGGCCCTATTCATTCTATATATATATATATATATATATATATATATAATTATATAATTATATTATTAATTACAAAATTACATAAAGCACCAAATTGACTCGAAAACCGATTCACCTCGGAATTCGACGAAATTCGCACCGTAGCTAAATACCCACGCTACGAACACAACGGCGAAGTCGAAATTAACTTTCGACGAACAGAACTCGGGTTACACCCAACCGAAGCCAAACACAAACATCCCCCGAGAGGCCTCACCGGTCACCAAAACGACTCGGTTTGCTAGGGAGATCTTGCCAACAGGCTACCAAACAGGGCACTCAGTTCTAAGGAGCTAAACCGTACTCCACACATGGCACAAGCCACGGAAACGCGTCATCGTAACGCCAAACGAGAATAAAAATAATCGCTGAAAAGACGGGGCGTTACAGTCACTCCCCATAAAAGAAAGTTTCGTCCCGAAACTTTACGCACAACCCTCCTACAAAAGAAGGAAAAGTAACAAACAGAAGTTACAAAGGGAAACATACCGATCAAATCAGAGAAACAGGTGAGGGTACGCCCTCCTCATGGCCGACTCTAGCTCCCAAGTCGCGCTCTCCAAATCCTGATTTTTCCATAGAATTTTCACCATCGGTATGGACTTCTTTCGCAGCACACGCTCCTGAGTATCCAAAATACGAACTGGCACCTCAACGAAAGAGAGGTTGGGCTCTAACTGGGGCACAACATCCAAGAGTTGCCCACTGCTGCGCACACACTTCCGCAATTGGCTAACGTGAAAAACATTATGAACTCCAGGGAAGTTCGCTGGCAAATCCAGTCTATAAGCAGACACACCAATCTGCTCCAAAACCTCAAACGGGCCCACATACCTTGGGTCCAATTTCCGGTTTTTACCAAATCTCTTTACACCAACCATTGGAGAAACCTTGAGGTATACATGATCCCCTACTAAAAACTCCAAGGCAGACCTACGCCGATTGGCGTTCTTTTCATACCTCTCCTGGGCTAAACGAAGCTTCTCCCGAATAAGCTTCACGGCGACTTCCATCTCTTCCAGAGCATCAGGACCCAAACAAGGCTTCTCACCAGCCTCAGCCCAAAACAACGGAGTCCTACAGCGCCTCCCATACAATGCTTCAAACGGAGCCATCTGCAAGCTTTCCTGATAACTGTTATTATAAGCAAATTCCATGAGTCGCAGACGCTCATCCCACGCTCCACCGTGGTCTAAAATATAGCACCGGATCATATCCTCAACAATCTGATTGACCCGCTCCGTCTGCCCATTGGTCTGAGGGTGGTACGCAGTAGAATACCTCAGATCCGTACCCAAACCCTCCTGCAGACTCTGCCAAAAACGAGAAGTAAACCGGGAGTCTCGATCAGAAATGATGCTAACTGGCACACCGTGGAGTCGGATGACTTCATTCAAGTACAACTCCGCTATCTTCTTCATCGGGTAATCAATCTTATAAGGCACGAAGTGAGCACACTTCGTCAATCTATCCACTATAACCCAAACAGAATCAAATCCTCTCGGGGATTTTGGCAAACCCGTAATGAAGTCCATAGATATACTCTCCCACTTCCAAGTCGGGATATCTAGCGGAGTCAACTTACCACCGGGCCTTCCATGATCGGCCTTCACACGCTTGCAAGTGTGACACTCAGCAACATATCGGGCTATATCTCCTTTCATACCACACCACCAAGCAATTTGCTTTAAGTCACGGTACATCTTCGTAGATCCTGGATGGTAGGCAACGCTGGAACCATGAGCCTCACTGCAAATCATACTCTAAATGTCCCCAACAGCGGGAACGCAAAACCTGCCGCGGTACTTCAAAGTACCCGCATCATCAATAGAAAAATCTGGCAACTCTCCCTTCTCTATCCTGGTAAAAAGGTGCAACAGATTCGGATCGTCCTTCTGATGCAGTCTAGTCAAAGAAATCCAGGACGGCTCTTCCACTGATAAGCTACTCTGCAAACTACAGCATCCCACTGAAATATCCATAAGGAGGAACTCCTCAATTAATCGATCGGCGGAGAGGTTAAAGATCTTTCCCGTCTTTCGGCTCAGGGCGTCGGCCACCACATTGGCCTTGCCCGGATGATACTGGATTTCCACATCATAATCCGCCACATACTCAAGCCACCGCCGCTGATGCAGATTCAACTCCTTCTGCGTGAACACGTACTTCAGGCTCTTATGGTCAGTAAAAATCTTGCACTGAGCCCCATAAAGTAAGTGCCTCCACAACTTTAACGCGTAGATAACCGCTGCAAACTCAAGGTCATGCGTAGGATAATTCCGCTCATGAGTTTTCAACTGCCTTGACCCATAAGCAATTACTTTTCCATCCTGCATTAATACGCATCCCAGACCTATATGCGAAGCATCCACATACACATCATAATCCATGCCCTCAGTAGGAAGGGTCAGAACGGGAGCAGTACACAATCTCCTCTTTAACTCCTGAAAAGCTTCTTCGCACTTCTCGCTCCAAACAAATGCCACATTCTTCTGAGTTAGCTTGGTCAACGGTGCGGCTAGAGAAGAGAAACCCTCCACGAATCTCCTGTAATAGCCAGCCAACCCTAAGAAACTTCTGATCTCCTTAGGAGTATTCGGCCTACTCCAATCCGTCACTGCTGCAATCTTTTCTGGGTCAACCGAGATCCCATCCTTGTTCACCACGTGGCCTAGAAAAGAAACCTGAGGCAACCAAAATTCGCACTTGCTCAACTTGGCGAATAACTTGTGGCTCCTCAACTCTGATAGGACCAAACGCAAATGCTGCTCGTGCTCCTCAGCACTGCGAGAATAAACCAACACGTCATCAATGAAGACCACAACGAACTTGTCTAGGAAATCCTTGAACACCTTGTTCATCATATCCATGAAGGCTGATGGTGCGTTGGTCAGACCAAACGACATCACCAAAAACTCAAAGTGCCCATGCCTCGACCTAAACGCAGTCCGTGGAATATCTGCCTCACGGATCCTGAGCTGATGGTAGCCCGAACGAAGATCAATCTTGGAGAACACCGTGCTACCACGCAACTGGTCAAATAAATCATCGATCCTCGGCAGAGGGTACCTGTTCTTGATAGTGACCTTGTTCAACTCTCTATAGTCGATGCAAAGCCGCATCGACCCATCTTTCTTCTTTACGAACAAAACAGGAGCACCCCAAGGTGACGAACTCTGCCTGATAAAACCTTTAGCCAACAACTCATCTAACTGAATTCGCAACTCCTCTAACTCACGAGGGGCCATCCGGTACGGCGCCTTGGCAATAGGACGCGTACCCGGCTCCAAATCAATAACAAACTCCACATCCCGCTCAGGAGGGATACCAGGAAGATCATCAGGAAAAACATCGGCGAAACCACGAACAATAGGAATCTCCTCCAAGCGTGGCACGCTAACAACGGTTCCAACCGCCGAGACTAAACAAACACAACAATCAGAAAGAAACAATCTCTGAACACATACCGCGGAGAGAACAGGAGAATCCTGACACGGATCAGCATACACGCTGCCGGGCTGACCGTCGTCCCTGATGAAGTCCAAGCGCTTTCCTTAGCACTGAATGACCGCATCATACCGAGAGAGCCAGTCCATGCCCAAAATGACATCGAAGTCCTCTAGATCAATCATCTTCAGATCCGCCTTCGCAAGAAAATCCCCCAACAAAACCGGGCAATCCAAAATACCCAAATCTGACAACACAGATTCACCAGAGGGAAACTTGACACGGAAGGAATCCCGAACACGATCTAGAGACAACCGATGACGCTCCACAAAGGCTCTAGCCACGAACGAGTGGGTAGCGCCGGAGTCAAACAGAACACGCGCCCAGCGGTTCTTCACCTTAAATTTCCCTATAGGAACGCACAAAGCTAAGGAACTAGCACAACAGTACCGCAAATAAACTAGCAACTAAACTACCAGGCTAGAAAGAAAACAACAAACTACTAACCTGAGATCACCTGGGCCGAAGTCTGAGCCTCCTCGGAAGAAATCACGTTCAGCTTCCCTTTTCCCCTGTCCACACGCTGAGGTGGAGGTAATGCCTGCAATGGAACTGCAGGAAGAGCTGACTGGACCTGAGGACACCTCGACTTAACGTGACCCTTCTGCCCACACTGATAGCAGACTCTATCCCTGGACGAACACTGGGCTGCATCATGCCCGGATCGCTTGCAAACTGAACAGGAGACATCTCTCCCAGGAGCACCCTGAATAGCATGAACCTGCTCCTTCTTTTGAGCTGCCGCCTTCTTGAAACACCTCTCAACAGGATGGCCTGACCGTCCACAAAAACTGCACACCACCCTGCTCCTCTTTCCCGGAACAGCATCGGGTACCATGGGTTTCTTCTCCTCTACCAACTTCCTCTTATCCTTCCTCAACTGCTGGCCTCTGCTCTTCGCCGTCTCAATGGCCTCAACCTTAAGAGCAGCCTCTACAACTCCAGCATAAGTCACTGTCCCATAAGCACTGGCCAACTGCTGCACCTCATTCCTCAAACCACCGAGGAATCGCTTAACTCGATCAGCCTCAACGCTGACCAATCCAGGGGCAAAACGGCTCAACTTACTAAACTCTATCTCATACTCACCCACCGTGAGCTGCCTTTGCTTCAGATAGAGGAAATCATTCATGAGGCGGTCACGCTCGACCGAGGGTAAGAACTTCCTCAACATCATCTCCTTGAACACTTCCCAAGAGCATCCAGCTACCAGGCTCTCCTTCTCTCTCAGCCACCAACTCTTAGCCAATCCTTTAAGCTGATAGGCGGCTATCATCACCCTCTGATCATCTGAAATCCCTGAGTACGAGAACATCTCCTCCATGGAGATCAGCCAGTCGTCTATCACCATGAAATCTGCCTTCCCATCATAAGTGGGAGGGCTCAGCCTCTGAAACTGCGAGATGAAGGCCATCTCTGCTGGCACCACCACTGGAGGACTCAAGGGTGCAGGAGGAGGAGGAACAGCTAACCCCCCTGCAGGAACTTGCGCACCCTGAGCCTGCCCTGCCACAACTGCCACCAAAGACTGAATCTGGGCTTGCACCTCCTCCAACTGCCTACCCATAGCTTCGCTACTCTGACGCAGACCCTCGATCACCGCATCGTTCTGAGCTCCAGAAGATTCACCCTCAGACAGGGGAGTCGATCGAGTCGCAGGACGCCTAGCCATCCTAAAAAAAATCAATACAACGCAAATTAGATCCAAATCCCACGACTAGAACCGACTACCAGTACAGACAATACATATGTAGATATAGACTTAAAGCTGCCAAACTTGCTCTGAGAGTTTATCTTCTTCACAATAATTAGATGATATGCCCTAACCTAGGATGGTTAACCACCACCTCACTAACTCTTGTGCCTAGATCGGATGCATGAACTTATGTTAGTTTGAAAATTTATGTGTGTACATATGTCATCCTGCAAATCTTTAGCTCGGCGCGTTGTGCTTATGCAATGTTATGATATGCATGATTGTGTTATGCATTCTAAAAAGGCCCTAATGCATGATATGAGCGGCGTACACATGAAAATGTTATGCATCCCATACTACATAACATTTCCATGCAACGAAAAAGAAACGCGCTAGTCGCAGTCATGTGGTGAGGTTATGCATCCCATACTACATAACCCTCACATGTAGCCCCTATGGTGGATCCATATACGAACACATATTATGCATCCCATACTACATAATATGCCCCGTATACTTCATGTTATGCTATGAGTGTAGTGTTCGTGCTTTTGCCAAGACGTGCTGATGACATATCGGTGTGTGAATGACATGATGCTGAACTACTAAAAGCATCCAAGGAAGGTTGCCCAACTAACTTGTCAAGCAACCTCCCTCTGATACCAACTGTCACAACCCGCATTTTCTCCGAATTAAGAATTATCAGAGTAAGAGAAAACACGTGTCATGATGCCACGTCAAGCAGGGGATAACTGCTGACGCTCAGGCAAATCCAACTACAATCTTTATGCAAGGAAATTATGTGCTTAATGAATAAAAAAATCAGTTATGTTTAGAGTTTGTATCCCTCGGCTCAGTGGATCATCTAGTCCACAAAAGAAAACTATATTTAAACGCTGCGGAAAAATACTTTAATTAGGTTTTACACCCTAAAGAGCGCATAAGGGTCCCAAGAGAACCACTCATACTATGTAAGACACTACACTTACTTTATATAATATATATGAGAAAACGATTTTTCATACGTGATTTGGAAAGTAGTGTTTAAGTTTACAAAACATGCTGATCATGAGCTTCATTTATAATAGTAATTATAGTTTAAAAATAACTAGCAACCTAGCATAAAATCTTCTCAAAGCAAGTAGACTATCTCCAGAAAATAATTGGTAGCAGCAATAGTATATATCTAGTACAAGGTAAAAAACTACTAGTGGGCGCCAACAATCTGACACGAACCCACCAGCACACATATATGTCTGTAAGAAAGTACTGAAAACAACCTCACAGACAAGGTAAACGAAACTCCAAAGGTCCGGAAGTCCACTAACAACACCACCTCCAACTAGCCACCAGACTGGCTACAGCTCAGAACCTGGGGTATTCCAAAAGAAAACAGAATACCTCAGCAAGCAAAAATCAAGGTAAAACTGCATGAAAGAGTCAACCAAAGGACAAAATAACAGAAAACATGCAGTAGAAAGAGTCACAACTGTCCAAAACAGGACAACAAGAAATGCACAACGTGCAAAGAAACAGCAACGACCCAGCCCAGGAACAACATCCTGCAGGGCCTACTAGACTACCAAGAGCCAGAATGCTGCAACACTACCAAAGAAGAAACTTCTAACACCATAATCTGCGGGAAGTGATAGTAGCAAAAACAACAACGAGGAACCGGATCGAAGGCAAACGCAGTCCCCCAATCCACCATGTCCAAGTCAAAAGCTCGAGGGTCAACACGTGAAAACACAAGGGACCTTCCACCCGACATGCCCAGCCCGTACCTGGAGCAAGAAATCCATGGGTGGCCTTGGCTATATCACACAACTCCACCCCCATAAAGAGCTACAACCACCACTACTATCCACGACCCACGATTCGGCCTTTAGGAAAAATAAAGAAAACGGCCGACAAGGAAAACCCAGAAATACAACTGGAAAATCCACTCGGAAACGAAATACAAGGTAAAGGAAGAGTGTTGAAATAAACCAACACGACTAGGCGTTGAGTGAAACCCACTCAGTGCCTACCTAAACTTTGGCGTTGAGTGAGCTAGCCTCACTCGCCGCCAAAATTATACCACTACCCACAAGCCCACTAAAGAAAGCGGAGCTCGACGACAGTCGAACGACCAAGGCAGAAGATCCAGAACTCGAGTAGTTGCCTGCCACTTGAGTATCTAAACTCCCGCACTCGAAACCATCTAAATTCGCTTATCAACAGAAAATATACAAAGCGCACGATCAGTGACGCACGATCAGTGGTCGTGCGCACTCATCGGCTGATGATCGTGCGAAACGAACCTGGAAACCTGACAGAAAACCTAGCAACTGCGCACGATCAGTGTCGCACGATCAGTGGTCGTGCGCACTGATGTCAGCGCTCGTGCGATTGCCCGAGACAGAACTTTGGAAACTGAAATATATACGCGCACGAACAGAGGCACACGACCAGTGGTCGTGCTCCCTAAAGGTTGATGACCGTGCGCGGCAAACCTGTACCATTTGGAATTTCCCGAACGACACCGGAACGCGCACACGACTCACGCCACTGCAGTAGCAGTAGACAACTATCAACGTCGCACGCTACTACCATTCAAACTATGTCTAACCATTCGAATAATATCTTAACGAAGGAAATTGGCAACCACACCCCCCTCCTAACACTCCCTCTCGGCTACGCCCGAACCAGAGCAACCATAAGAGCAAGGGAAACAACGGCTTCACGCCGACAAATTGGATTCCAAACATCACAACATAGGGGGGTTTCAGTAGGAAGAACTAAGCCCTATAGTTAGCAAGAAAATGAACACAAAAAGGCCTCTAACCTGGGCTAACCGAGAGTTCAATTTCAGCAAATATAACCAAAGAAAACACTTGGCAAGGGTAAGAATATCACTTGCCTCAAATCTCAGCGAAGCTTTGGACTGCTTTCCTCCTCTTCGCACGGATCAAAATGGCCGCAACACCTAGAACAAAGATTTGGCCATTAATGGCGGAAAACTTCCAAAACCGAAAATTCCAATCCTTCCAAAACTCCACGAAAATCGAATTTCTTACCGCAGGAATGAAGGTCTCGACGAGAGCAATCCGTATCCACTCTCGGAATCGAATTCCGTCCACAAACGCTCCGGGAATCGGCGTCCGAAGGGAAGGCTCGGCGGTTACTCGTTTCTCTCGTACAGGACCGGCGGTTTCTTACGTGAGGAAGATGAAGATCGGCCCTATTCATTCTATATATATATATATATATATATATAATTATATAATTATATTATTAATTACAAAATTACATAAAGCACCAAATTGACTCGAAAACCGATTCACCTCGGAATTCGACGAAATTCGCACCGTAGCTAAATACCCACGCTACGAACACAACGGCGAAGTCGAAATTAACTTTCGACGAACAGAACTCGGGTTACACCCAACCGAAGCCAAACACAAACATCCCCCCGAGAGGCCTCACCGGTCACCAAAACGACTCGGTTTGCTAGGGAGATCTTGCCAACAGGCTACCAAATAGGGCACTCAGTTCTAAGGAGCTAAACCGTACTCCACACATGGCACAAGCCACGGAAACGCGTCATCGTAACGCCAAACGAGAATAAAAATAATCGCTGAAAAGACGGGGCGTTACAGTGGTGGGCCCTCCCTCCGGCGGTGGTCCGACGGCCTTCCATCGCCGGAGCATTTTTTTTAAACGATAGGGGAAGGGGGTGACGGCAGCGGCGCTCCGTTCGTCGGAGCTCACATGCATCACGTTAGAAGGCTAGGGAGGGAAGAGAGGAAGAGTTTCTACCTGAGGTTGGGGGGTTTGGCACCCTCCGGTGAGTTCCGCCATTAATGGTGGTGGAAGGTGGTGGAGAGGAGGTTTGCCTTTTTCCGGCCACCGAAGCTCCGACAACACCTTGACAAGGGGGAAGGGGAAAGATTTGGGAGTTGTGAGGAGGATTAAGGGAGGGGGGTCCTTTTATAGGATTGGAGGGGGGTGGTTATCCCCCTTTTTGGCAATGTGGGATTAATCCCTCTTTAGGGAGGGATTAATCACCCCCCTCCAGTTGTCCAAGGACAACTGGAGGCGCCACATATTCCCCATGTGAGGAATAAGGGAAAGCTCCATGGGCTTGGGCCTCCATGGTGGAGAAAGAGAGAGGGAAGGGGAGAGTATGGGGTTTGTTGGCCTCCTCGGTCCATGGCCCTCTTGGCTTCATGGTGTGGGTTGGTCTTGATGGCCCCAAGAGTATAGGGGGTATGGGGATTTTACCATCCATGAAGAGGAGGTGTATACCTTCTTAAGAAATTTTTCCAAAAAATGGTTTTTAGGGAGGATTTGACCAAAGTCAACTCTAGGGGGTCCCCCTTGCTGGTCAAAGTCAAAGTAGGTTCGAGACATCGGGGTCGGGTCAAAGTTAGGGTGTCGTGTCATAATTGGTGTGCGCACGCTTTTCGGTACACGATTATTCTTGATTTGACCACGAGTTGACCAATTGTCGTCGAAATTGTCTAGAGCGACTTCTGTTGACTTTGTATTGACCATACGAGTCCAACTCTACAGACCGGGGTCGAATCGGAGTTCGTTTTGCGAAAGTCCGATATTTGCGCGTTGCAACGTGCTAAAACAGTCAAAACGCTCATAATCATCGTTAGGTTTTGTATCGCGATGCAACGGGTTCCGATGCATTCGTATCAACTTTACGAAATCATAGGAATTGACAGAACTCAAATCGGAGTTTTTTATATCAATATCCAAAAATCTCATTTTCGCGACGTTCTGCGAGGAATGGCCAAATCCACTATATGACCTCGGGGTCCACTGAACGAGTTCCGATGCGCTCGTATTGACTATACGAGGCCACAAGAACTGACAGAACTTGATTCGAAGTTCTGTAGCTCTATTTCCTACCAAGGGTTACCTCTCACCGGGTCATGGGTTAGGTTTGGGCTACTTTTATTGGGCCCACTAGGGCTCTGGTGGCCCAATAAAAGTTGGGATATGTTACAGTAGTACTGTCTACCACGAACAAGAGGGCACAAAATATCATAGCCAGTACAAATGATGACTCAACCTTCCAAAATCTTGTACACTGGATGACCTCTAAGGAAATGTGGGACACACTTGTGGTCTACATGGAAGGCTCTGAGGAAGTTAGAGATTATAGGAAGTCCATGCTCAACAAAGAGTATGAGACTTTCAGACAAAGCAAATCTAAAAAGGTGGCTGATTGCTTTAAAAGGTTCTTTAGGACAGTCAATGAACTAAGAACCTATGGTAGGGTCTTCAACAACTATGAGCTGAATGACAAGTTCCTTAGATCTCTCACCAGAGATTGGGACACCAAGATTTGTGCCATTAGGGAAATGGCTAAGCTGGCAGACCCTCCTCCACCAACTCTCTTTGGAAAGCTACTATCCTATGAAATGCAGCTGGATGCTAGACTAGAAGAGGAAAAGAGCATCCAATCCAAGTCCAAGGTTAAGTATGTAGCATTCAAGGCAGAATCCCTAAGAAGGAGAAGAAGAAAGAATCCCTCACCACCAAGGAGGGAAGCTGAATCAAGCTCAAAAATATCTGAGTCAAGCTCATCAGACAACCACATGTCTGATAAAGATCTAGCTGCCTTCTCCAGGCAATTTCAGAAGTTCATGAAGAAGAAGGATTGGAAGAGCAGGCCGTCTTCATCCTCTTATCACAGGAAGTCATCAAAGGATTACAGGTATGTCCTTAGAACCAGTAAATAGATTTCCTCTAATGTCATCTGTTATTGTTACAGTAAGGCTGGGCATGTCATTGCTGACTTCCGGTCAAAAGAAAGGAAGAAGAAGAGAAAAAGAAGATAAAGCATCACCATCATCACAAGGACAATAAGTAGGAGAAGTCTTTTGTGGCTAAGAAGGAGAAAAGTTGGACAGATTCTTCCTCCTCAGAATCTGAAGATGAAGAGGAAGAAGCCTATATAGATCTAATATTTGTTGCTGCAAATCCTGAAGAAGAATAGGAATATCCTACTGCTACGAGAGGAATCAGGGCCCCTCTGTCACACTCAAATAGTGACAATGAGGAGGATGAAGAAGACTGTGGATGCCAGGGGCTGATGACAATAACTGAAGAGGAAAGAAGTCAGGCAAATTCAGAATAAATCAAGGTATAACCTCTCTCCATCCTTTCATCTTCCTCTGAGTATGAAACAAGTCCAAACACTGATGCATCTTCATCCTATGATGAAGATTGCTCAAAATCAGAGACTGATGTCAATCAATTGATTGACAAGTATGAACTACTCCTAGATGCTCTAAGAAAGAGAAGAAATCTTGCCAAAAGGAAAGCAAAGGAGATTGAAGTCCTCAAACCTTATAAAACTCTTTATAACAATAAATCTATGGCGTTTTATAAGAAGATTCATGAGGTGCTTGAACTCAATAAAATTCTTGAGTGTCAGACCAAGCTTCTAGAAGAAAAGAATAAGCATATCAGATATCTAGAACAAAAGTTCATAGATAAACTGGGGATTGTGATTAACCCTTCTCAATCACAGGGTCAGTTGCTGAAAGTTGCAACTTGCCAAGTCCCTGGGAAGCTGGGTATTAATCACATTAATCATCAATTCAAATCTGAATTCCCTAATAGGTTGACAGTATTTCAAAAGATGAATTTACCTTCTAAAACTATCGAGTTTGCACCTCCCCATGAGGATAAATAAAATGTGTGCCTTACAAGTGGGGTAAAGACACATGATCTCAGAAGGAGTGTTTCTGTCCACTCTAGACAAAAAGCTCAGGATAAGCTCTTTAGATTTTGATCCAAATATCATTTATCTAAAGAGATGAGTGAGTCCACTAGATGACAGGCTCCAAAAATACACTTGGCCCATACTAGACCAGCTGTATTTAGTTCTTCAGCACCTTCACTCAGTAAGAAGGCGGCAACATCATGCAATGCTCATCCAGCAAAGTCTTGTGCTACTCACATCTCTCATGGACAGCAATTATGTGCTATCCTAAAGAGAAGGTACAACATTCATAAATGTTGGTGTTGTGGTAAAGTGGGTCACTTTGCGATTGATTGTTGGCATAACCTGAATGTGACTAGTGGACAGAAAGGTGCTCAATCCAGGCAGAGAGTTGGGCAAAAGTTTTTTAATCCTAACAAGAACCAAGGACCCAACTATTTTTGGGTGCCTAAGGATAAATAAATTTCATTTTTCAGGTTTGTCCAAATACCTATATACATAAGACTTGGTACTTGGACAATGGATGTTCCAGGCAAATGTCTTGGACATGATGATTGCTCAAGGAATATGCTCAATGTAAAGCAATAAACAAAGGTTGAGGTTGTTAAGTATATAATCCTCAAAAGCTAGAGGCAGCAAGCCTTAAGGTAAGTCTCTCTTTCTTGTATAGAGACTAAGTTTACAAATTCATGAATTAAGTTAGATGTGCTTAGGATGAATCTAATCAAGCACACCAGTTGATAATAATGATTAAACTATTCTTCATTGTTGGAACACCCTATTACTAATTTGGATAAGGATCACTATGCTTGTCTTAGGATCCTAGTTGACCTAGTTGTATAGTTGAGAAGGTCAACATTAGAATGAGTCTAGGGTCTAGAACTTAGTTTTGAAGCTGTCCCCAAGACCACTCCAAGATCAAGGATGAAGAGCTAAGTCTAAAGCAATTATCGTTGAACTCAGTTCGACGCTCTCTGAGCTCAACTTCAACAAATCGTCGAGCTCCGGTCGACGATCTTCGAGCTCAGATCGACTATCTGCTTTTAGCTAAGCTTTTGCTTAATCGTCGAGCTCTCCTCGACTATCGTCTAGCTCAGTTCAACGATGCCTCCTTCAGCTGTTTCTCAAATCGTCGAGCTCCGGTCGACGATCTTCGAGCTCAGATCGACGATTTCTGTCTGCTTATCTCGGTTCATCTCTGAGCACAGTTCGACGATCTTCGAGCTCAGATCGACGTTCTCTTTGGAGAGATCGACGCTTTCAGGATTTCAAATGCTGCTGTTCTTTGGAATGTTTTTGAATATTATCAGCATTTATGACAGAAGATCTCCCAGCCGTTTGGAACAAGTTTCAAGGAATTATTCAGAGAATGTTTGCTGGACTTTCCTCTAAAAGACAAGACCATTTATGGAAAACATTTATGACTGACCAACGGTTATCTTTGGACAAGAGAATCTTAGAAATTATTATTCATCTCTTCTGCCTCTCAGCGAGAACATATACGCAGATTGACAAGAAGAGTAAACATAGAATAGAGAATACTGATAGCAGAAGAATAACAGAACTGCAACTTCAAAATTCTTCTTACTGACTGAAAAGTGTTTACAATCTCATCATCTCCAGACATCTCATCACAATCTTTTGCTGGAGATCAAAGCTCTGAAGACCTATCACCCTTCTGCAAAGCTTCTCTGCCTGAACCTCTCTACATCTCAGGGGGAGCTTTGACATCTTCAATCCACTTATGCTTCTCTCATTTGACTGAGAACAGAGAAGACAAACTCAACTTTTACTTTTTCTTTTCCTGCTGTAAAAGGGTTCTTGAACTCCCTTCAAAAGTTCTGTCTGGTTCTGAGAGCCTTGTCAAAACTCAGTGGTGGCAAGACACCTTATCAAAAAATCTAGCTTTGGTTTTTGAGCACCTTATCAAAAGCTCATTGGTGTCAGGACACCTGATCAACTCAGTCCTGAGTGGATTCCTACCAAGGGTGGTAGAAGAGTGGATGTACCCAGTTTTGGGGAACCACTATATTTCCTTGTGTCTTCTGGTTCTGCTTGTGTGATTTGTCTGCTGTGTGCTGTGTCCTTTTCCTTTCAGTTCTTAAGTTCTGTTAGCACTTTACACTATAGCTTAAATAGAATTTTAATTTGTGCTATTTTAATAATTCAAAAATAATTTTTAAGTAAACTCTATTCACCCCCCTCTAGAGTTGAGATAGATCTTACCCTCACTTTCAATTGGTATCAGAGGGAGGTTGGTTGTTCATACAGGCTAACACCTGAACCAAAAGATCCCTGATAAGATCAATCTCTGCAGAGGATTATTTTCTACACATCTATTTATTTATTTAAAGACATGGCACAGAACAAAGATTATGCAAGCACCAGACCACCAGTGTGCAACCTTTCCAAGTTTGCACTCTGGAAGGCAAGGATTAGATTGTATATGAATTCTATTGATGAGGACATCTTTAATTCTGTCTTAACAGTGTGTCCAACTCCACCAGCAAGCTCAAGTACAAGTGCTGTTCCACCTCCTTCTGGAACAGATGCAGATATAAAGAAGTGGAAGATTGCAGATGCTAAGGCTATGAACATCTTAGCCCAAACTATGTCTGATGACATTTTTCAAAAGGTAGCTGAATGCAACTCAGCCAAAGAAACCTGGGACAAACTCTCTGAAATTGTCTCAGGATCTGCTGATGAAAGAAAGGATAGAAGGTCTCATCTGATAAGTCAATATGAGAACTTCAAGAAAGGAGAAGGTGAATCAGTGGCTGACATGTACAATAGACTAAGTCTGATTGTCAATGAGCTAAAGACTTTGGACAAGGAAATCTCTTTAACTGAACTAAATGATAAAATCCTGATGTGCTTTCCCAGCACTTGGGATTCAAGAATCTGGCCAATCAAAGATGCCAGAAGTCTGAATGAGATTACCACTGAAGCTCTCCTGGGCAAGCTCAAATCCTATGAGCTGCTTATTAAAAATAGAGAAGAAGAACAGAAGGCTGCCTCTCCAGCCACAAGGAAAGAAAAGACCATAGCCTTCAGGGCTGCAGAAGAGGAGCCTGAAGATAAAGCCACAGGAAATGATGAGCTCATAAGTCTACTGGCGAAGAGATTCTACAAAATGGCCAGAAAAGATTTCAGAAAAAGGCCATACAAGGATCATGATAAACCAAGGTATGATAAATCAAACAACACAACAGAAATCATATGCTTTGGTTGCAGGAAACCAGGACACATTGTGCCTGACTGTCCAGAGAACAAGAATAAGGACAAGAGAGATAGAAGAGAAAGAAGAAAAGGAAAGGATCACAAGAAGAACAACTCAGACAAAGCCTCCTTCAGCAAAAACAAACATACAAGGAAAGGCTTTGTTGCTGAGACCTGGAGTGAGACTGAAGATGAATCTGAAGCATCATCCAGCTCCAGTGATGATGAGGATGATGCAGATGAAAAGGAGTTCTGCATGATGGCTATCAATGCATCACAACAAAACTCTGATGAAGAATCAGAATCAGATTCAGACACTCACCCAGATGAAGATCAGGTAATCAATTCTTTTGATTTTCATTCTGAAGATTTCAAAAGTGAATTTAAGACACTATGCCTAGACCTATTAAAATCTGAGAAGGAGATAATATCTCTCAGGAATCAATTGTCTGAGCATAGTATCCTAAACTCAAAGAACCTCAAGCTCTCTGAGGAGTTAGAATGCTGTAGGGAGGAGATAGCTTCACTGAAAAGTGAACTATCAAGGGCCAAAAAGTTTGAAGAATCTCTAAATGGGAGGAGTATCAGACTTATGGACATCACAAGCACAGTGAACTCTAGATTCAATAGTACACTGGGTTTGGGTGCCTCCCCCAGCCAACCTATAGTGTTAACAACTCCAATCAAATTTGTCTCTGACAAAGGAAAGGAAATAGTAGAGGTGGCTAGGAAGAATGCTGACCTGCCAGAGAAAATTTCAGTTCAACAAAATGCGTCGAACAGAGCTCGACGATCTAAGCACAGATCGTCGACCTCAGCTCGACGACACCCAAACTCTGAACTCAAGCACTATCGATCTCCGAACAGAGATCGACGATCTGACCCAAGATCGTCGACCTCAGATCGACGATCGTCGAACAGAGTTCAGAATTGTGAACACATTTTCAATGGCTCAGTCAAATTCAATCCTAGAAGTTGCACATCTCATGGATTCAACCCCTATACTGAATGGATAGTACCTCCTAGGAGATACCATCCTGAAGGTTATAAGAGTCAACCTGAGATGTCCTTTATTTCAGAATTTAAAGGTTATCAACCTAGGCCCAAGGTTAACTGGGTCAAAAACAAATAAGCTGTTTTTGTGCAGGTGAAGACCTATCCAGCATCAAACCATCAATGGTATCTGGATAGTGGGTGCTCAAAGCACATGACAGGGGACAAGGACAATTTCACTTCCTTCAAAGCCAAGCTAGGACCCAAAGTAATTTTTGGAGACTCAAGCTTTGGAACTACAAAAGGATATGGTGCAGTCAAAATTGGCCCAGTCACATTCAAGAAAGTGGCATATGTTGAAGGACTAAAGCACAACTTGATAAGTATCAGTCAACTGTGTGATGAAGGATATCAAGTGACCTTCAACAAAGCCATATGCAAAGTCCAGTCAGTGGACAACACAACTGTGTTGACAGGTAACAGAAGAGGTAACATTTACTTAGTAAATTTTCTTTCACCTGTAGTAGATATTTGCCTGTTTAATTCCATTTCAAAACCAAATATTTTATGGCATAAGAGACTAGGGCACATTAACCTTAGAACCATTGCTAGGCTATCCAATGACAACCTTGTTAGAGGACTACCTTCTGGTCCCTACAAGAAGGAAGAACTTTGCAGGGCATGTCAATTAGGCAAGCAAACTAAAAATAGCTTTAAGTCACTTAATAAGAGTGATTCACCTAGGATTTTGTATTTGTTGCACATGGATCTCTTTGGACCCATATCTGTACAAAGCCTAGGAGGGAAGTCCTATACTTTAGTGGTTGTAGATGACTTCTCAAGATTCACTTGGGTATTCTTTCTGAGGAAGAAGTCTGATAACTTCAAGTGTTTGACAGATTTTCTCAAATGCATTCAGATTGAGTTCAACACTCACATTGCCCTGATCAGAAGTGATCATGGGACAGAGTTTGATTCTCTTCTCATGCAAGAGTTCTGTCAAAGTGAAGGGATCAGGCACACTTTCTCAGCTCCTAGAACTCCTCAACAAAATGGGGTAGCTGAAAGGAAAAATAGAACCCTAATTGAATCTGCTACTACATTGTTGTCAGATGCTCACCTACCTCTATCCTTTTGGGCTGAGGCAGTGAACACCTCCAACTATGTGTTGAACAGAAGCCTGATACATAAACTGAAGGGCAAGACTCCCTATGAATTGCTCAAAGGGAAGAAACCTAAAGTAAACTATTTTAAAGTTTTTGGTTGTATTTGTTATATTCATAATAATGACAAGAAATATCTAGCAAAATTCCAAGCTAAAGCTGATGAAGGAGTGTTTCTGGGATACTCCATGATCAGCAAGGCTTATAGGGTTTATAACAAATCTTCTTGTAAAATTGAAGAGTCTGTTCATGTTGCTTTTGATGAAACTAACATGTCTTTCAAGGAGAAGAATGCTTCTACCATAGAACCTTTGCAGGTACATTCTTTAGCTGAAGACTTGAACAAACTGCAAGTTACTGAAAAGAATGACAGCAGTGATGATGAAGAAGAAGTTCAACATCTAAAAGAAAATCACCTTGAAGAACCAGTTGCTGTTCCACTAGAGGAAACAACAACACAGGCTGGTGAACAATCAACACCTCCTGTTGATTTAGTAACAATAAGAGATCATCCAACTTCCCAAGTCATTGGAGACATCTCAGCTGGTGTGCAAACCAGAAATCAGGTCAACCAGAGCCTAATGCACACTTGCTTCCTATCTCAAATTGAGCCTCAATCCATTCAAGATGCAGAGCAAGATCCACACTGGATCATTGCAATGCAAGAGGAGCTGCATCAATTTGAAAGAAATCAGGTTTGGGAACTAGTGCCTAAGCCAAAAGATCATCCCATTGTTGGAACAAAGTGGGTATTCAGGAACAAGCTGGATGATCAAGGAGTTATAGTCAGAAACAAGGCAAGGCTAGTTGCTCAAGGGTACTCTCAACAAGAAGGAATAGACTATGACCAGACCTTTGCACCAGTTGCAAGGTTAGAGGCCATCAGAATATTTCTAGCTTATGCTGCTCACAAAGGCTTCAAGGTCTATCAGATGGATGTGAAGAGTGCTTTTCTCAATGGGGACATCAAAGAGGAAGTCTATGTTAGACAACCTCCAGGTTTTATCTCTCTAACTCATCCTGATTATGTTTTCAAATTGCATAAAGCATTATATGGTCTCAAGCAAGCTCCTAGAGCATGGTATGAGACCCTAACATGCTTTCTTCTGGAAAATGATTTTACTAGGGGGAGAGTAGACCAAACTCTTTTTATTAGAACCCATAAGTCCCATACCCTACTAGTGCAAATTTATGTGGATGATATTATATTTGGCTCCACTGATTCAAACCTGTGCAAAAAGTTTTCCAAGCTTATGCATTCTAAGTTTGAAATGAGTAGCATGGGTGAGCTGTCCTTCTTCTTAGGACTGCAAGTCAAGCAACATGCTGAAGGCATATTTATTTCTCAAACCAAGTATGCAAAAGAATTGGTTAAGAAATTTGGTATGTCTGATGCATCAAGTATGAAAACACCCATGCCCTCAAATGCTGTAATAGATGCTGATGAACATGGGAAACCTGTTGATCAGACAACATATAGAGCAATCATTGGCTCTTTATTGTACCTTACAGCCAGTAGGCCTGATATAATGTTTGCCACATGTCTTTGTGCTAGGTTCCAAGTTAGCCCTAGAGAGTCACACTTAATCTTAGTTAAGAGGATTCTTAGGTATGTTAAAAGTTGTCCAAATCTAGGACTCTGGTATCCAAAAGATTCAGCATTTGACTTAACTGGATTCTCAGATGCTGATTATGCTGGATGCAGAATAGACAGGAAAAGCACCAGTGGAACATGCCAGTTCCTTGGTGACAGACTTGTCTCCTGGTTTTGTAAGAAGCAAACATCTGTGTCAACTTCAACTGCTGAAGCTGAGTATATGGCTGCAGGCAGTTGCTGCTCACAAATATTGTGGATACAAAATCAGCTTCTAGACTATGGCTACAACCTAGAGAAGTCAAAAATTTTCTGTGATAATACTAGTGCTATTTCTATAGCCCAAAATCCAGTCCTCCATAGTAGGACAAAACACATAGAAATTAGGCATCATTTCCTAAGGGATAATGTAGAGAAGAACAAAATTGAACTTCAATATATTCCTACTGATTTGCAAAGGGGAGATATTTTCACCAAGCCCTTGGATGAAAAGAAACACAGGTTCTTCCTAAATCAGTTAGGCATGATAGATGGAGGAAGTCTTAATTAAAATCCAAGATTTTGAAAAGCTAAAACAGATCAAGATTAGGTTAAAAAATTCTGTCTTTTGAATGAGTTTAGACTCTGAACTGCGCTCGACGTTTTTCCAAAAATCGTCGACCAGAGATCGACGCTTTTGCTATCGTCGATCTGAGTTCAGAGCCCTCGCTAGATCTAGAATTTTTCTTCTTCTGTTCAGAGGCCGTCGAGCTGAGCTCGACGTTTTTCAACATCGTCGAACGAAGATCGCCGATTTTGAAGACTCTTCAGATTCCCTCTGTAGCCTAAATCGTCGAGCTTAGATCGACGCTTCGTCGAGCTGAGCTCCACGATTTTCTTTTTCGCCGTCGAACCCTAATATAAAATCATCTTTCAGCCGTCGTTCTCCTTTTTACGCTTTCATACTCTGCAACTTTCTTCCTTTTCCCTCCAAATTTTCTACGCTTGGTCGTTTTTGGTTTTCTGTTGCAGGTACACATGGCTGATTTGAGGGCTGCGATTGCCAAGATGAAGTTCGACACCGGTTTCGACATAGACATAAACTCATTCGATGGAAGCGACCAGCGCTTCAAGGATGTTCTGAATCTATTCAGAGAACAACAGCTAACCCAGATAATGACTACCAGGATGAAGATAGCAGCAGAGGAGATTAAGGAATGGTGTTATACCGCAGCAGATGAGTCTGAAAATACTGTTGTCGGCACCATTAAGGGGACCCAGGTAATTCTATCCCCGGCTTTATTAACTGAAGTCTTTCAACTCAGTACTGGAGAAGACTCCATTGATCTGTCTGGAGAGGAGTATACCTCCATGTTAGATAGGATGGGTCATAATGTCCTTAACCCTAATAAGCTGCTGAAAAAGAATCTGGCTATAGAATTCCAGTTCCTGGCTGATGTAGTAGGGAAGGTGCTGTTGGCCAAGCACTCGGCTCATGACACAATTTCCAGGTATCAGTTTTGCCTGATGGGAGCCTTACTGGATAAGAAGCACCTCGACTGGGGCTCCATCCTCTTCACCTTGATTAAGAAGAAAATCAACAAGTCTGCAGTCTGCTTTGGAAGAATCTTGGGGGTCTTTCTGCACTCAAGGTGCCCTGACCTTTTGACCTCCTCTGGATTATTCATCAATGCATCCAAGAGGCTGTCCTGTGCCCTCTTCAGTAAATGGGACAGGCAGATCATAAACCCCTCCAGGGCTGCTGCAACACTTCACTCAGGCACAAGGACCACTTTGGTCACTCCTTCAGTAGAAGAGATGCCTGCTTCTTCTTCTCCCCAAGCCATATCCACCCAAGCCTCATATACTCAAGCCCTCACCTCCTCTCAACCAGTTTCCACCATAATCCCTTCATCCCCAATTACCATTTCCTCACCAGTGTCATCCCCTATTACCATCTCTTCACCAGCCTCATCTCCTCCAGCATCTACCTCTGAGGTATTCCTCCCTCTCTTCTCTTACCAAACCCTTACCTCTCCATCCTACTCTCTTTTAGAGGATTCCCTCATGGATGACTCTCCCTCTTCTCCTCCTGAGACATCTTCCCTCCAACAAATGCTTCATGACATTCTCTCTCAACCCTCCTTCACACCCTCTCTTACTCTCCCACTCTTCTCCTCAACCTTCTCTATCCCCATCATTCCATCTTCTGAACCAACAATCCCTACTCCACCTACCTCCACCTTTTCAGCCTCGGTCACCATCCCTCCATCCTCCTTGACTACTACCTCTGCTCAAGCCTCACTTGGGCATGTAGATCTTTCCAGCCTGGCTGACAGGCTCTATGAGTTGCTAGCTCCCAAGCTGGTCTCTCTGCTGGAGTCCTCCCTGACTCCACTCCTGAAGCAAGTCCAGGAGCTGTCCACCAAGCTTGATTCTTTTTCCTCCTCCCAGGCAATCCCTTCTACTGTGTGCCTTGGTTCACCTCTCTCTGAACCAAGGCAGGGGAGATGCCTTATGAAGAAGTGATTGTGCCAGCTCCAGCTCCAGCTTCTACTCTCTCAGCAAGCTCAGGATGTGCTTTTGCACTTAATCTGCAGAGGTTACTATCCAGATTTGATACAGCCTATCTCAGATGTCTGCCTCCAATTTCTGCTGAAGATCTGTCCAAGGCCATTGTGCCTGTACCTGTCTGTAATCCCAGCCAGATTGCCTCCTATATCAAGTCATGGAAGGCTGTGGATGTATCTGCTACTGCTGACATAGAAATGATTCCAGCACCTAATGCTGAGGAAATTGTTGTTGAAACTGATGATGCTGTTTCTGCTATCCCTGCTGCTCCTGCTCCTGCTCCTGCTCCTGCTGCTGCTGCAAAGCTCAAAGCTCAAGAAGAATATCTAAGAAGAATTGATGCTTTATATGATCAACCTCAGAGTTCTGAAAGTGATCAGTACAGAACTGATTCTGATGATTCTGCCAGCACAATTGCCAAAAAGAGAAAAGCAAGAAGTAAAGCAATGATGTCTGTTCCTCCTACCAAAGCTAAAGACTCCAATGACATTCCATATTACATTCTGCATAACTGCCCCATCACTGAACCATGGATGCAATTTTCCAAGAACCAGCTAAAGGCCATAAGAAAGAAAAGAAAGTTTGACAAATATGAAAAAGGATCATCTCAACATCAGCCTCCTCCTCCTCCTCCTCCAGACTCTGGATCAGGCTCAGCTCCTCATGCTTCAGCTCCTAGACAAAGTTCCTCTCAATCCTATTCTAAGTATTACCAAAAAGGTCAACATCAAAGAGGATATCAACCCAGAAGGGGTAATTATAGAGGAAATCAAAGAGGACAGAGACCCTATCAAAGGGAAGGACAAGGCCATTCTGACTCTACTTCAGGCCCTTACCCTTACAAATTGAAGGACACAGTTGCTCCAAGGACCTCTCCTGCTCCTGAATCTCTCAACAAATATGAACCTGCTGTTCCATATGAGGATCCTGAGAACAATCCTGTAGCCTGGACTGCTAGGATGAAAGAGTTGGCTGCTCTTGATCAGATTAAGAAGGCTAGAGAACAAGGCAAAGAAATATCCAATATTACAACCTTATCAGAACAAAGAAAGAAAGAACTGGAAAAGTATGCTTCAAAGAAATTTTTCAATCCAGAAGAGTACATGAAGCTGCACCCAGAGGCTGTAGTTCTAAGGCCAAGATCTCAAACCTCTCTAGGTGCAGAAGATGACAGAAGGTCCAAGAAAGAAGCCCTAAACCCTAACAGAGAAATCTTATTTAAAAAGGGAACTGAAAAGAAGTGATCTGTGTAAGCAAACTTATTATCTACCTTTGGATATCTGCAGCTATTTATCTGTGATATGCATTGCTGTTTCTCTGCTTTTTGTATTTAACTTCTGTAGTATTAAATGCTCTTTATGATTGTCTGTAAATAGTAATCCTAATCCAAATAGGGGGAGATTGTTGGAACACCCTATTACTAATTTGGATAAGGATCACTATGCTTGTCTTAGGATCCTAGTTGACCTAGTTGTATAGTTGAGAAGGTCAACATTAGAATGAGTCTAGGGTCTAGAACTTAGTTTTGAAGCTGTCCCCAAGACCACTCCAAGATCAAGGATGAAGAGCTAAGTCTAAAGCAATTATCGTTGAACTCAGTTCGACGCTCTCTGAGCTCAACTTCAACAAATCGTCGAGCTCCGGTCGACGATCTTCGAGCTCAGATCGACTATCTGCTTTTAGCTAAGCTTTTGCTTAATCGTCGAGCTCTCCTCGACTATCGTCTAGCTCAGTTCAACGATGCCTCCTTCAGCTGTTTCTCAAATCGTCGAGCTCCGGTCGACGATCTTCGAGCTCAGATCGACGATTTCTGTCTGCTTATCTCGGTTCATCTCTGAGCACAGTTCGACGATCTTCGAGCTCAGATCGACGTTCTCTTTGGAGAGATCGACGCTTTCAGGATTTCAAATGCTGCTGTTCTTTGGAATGTTTTTGAATATTATCAGCATTTATGACAGAAGATCTCCCAGCCGTTTGGAACAAGTTTCAAGGAATTATTCAGAGAATGTTTGCTGGACTTTCCTCTAAAAGACAAGACCATTTATGGAAAACATTTATGACTGACCAACGGTTATCTTTGGACAAGAGAATCTTAGAAATTATTATTCATCTCTTCTGCCTCTCAGCGAGAACATATACGCAGATTGACAAGAAGAGTAAACATAGAATAGAGAATACTGATAGCAGAAGAATAACAGAACTGCAACTTCAAAATTCTTCTTACTGACTGAAAAGTGTTTACAATCTCATCATCTCCAGACATCTCATCACAATCTTTTGCTGGAGATCAAAGCTCTGAAGACCTATCACCCTTCTGCAAAGCTTCTCTGCCTGAACCTCTCTACATCTCAGGGGGAGCTTTGACATCTTCAATCCACTTATGCTTCTCTCATTTGACTGAGAACAGAGAAGACAAACTCAACTTTTACTTTTTCTTTTCCTGCTGTAAAAGGGTTCTTGAACTCCCTTCAAAAGTTCTGTCTGGTTCTGAGAGCCTTGTCAAAACTCAGTGGTGGCAAGACACCTTATCAAAAAATCTAGCTTTGGTTTTTGAGCACCTTATCAAAAGCTCATTGGTGTCAGGACACCTGATCAACTCAGTCCTGAGTGGATTCCTACCAAGGGTGGTAGAAGAGTGGATGTACCCAGTTTTGGGGAACCACTATATTTCCTTGTGTCTTCTGGTTCTGCTTGTGTGATTTGTCTGCTGTGTGCTGTGTCCTTTTCCTTTCAGTTCTTAAGTTCTGTTAGCACTTTACACTATAGCTTAAATAGAATTTTAATTTGTGCTATTTTAATAATTCAAAAATAATTTTTAAGTAAACTCTATTCACCCCCCTCTAGAGTTGAGATAGATCTTACCCTCACTTTCAATTGGTATCAGAGGGAGGTTGGTTGTTCATACAGGCTAACACCTGAACCAAAAGATCCCTGATAAGATCAATCTCTGCAGAGGATTATTTTCTACACATCTATTTATTTATTTAAAGACATGGCACAGAACAAAGATTATGCAAGCACCAGACCACCAGTGTGCAACCTTTCCAAGTTTGCACTCTGGAAGGCAAGGATTAGATTGTATATGAATTCTATTGATGAGGACATCTTTAATTCTGTCTTAACAGTGTGTCCAACTCCACCAGCAAGCTCAAGTACAAGTGCTGTTCCACCTCCTTCTGGAACAGATGCAGATATAAAGAAGTGGAAGATTGCAGATGCTAAGGCTATGAACATCTTAGCCCAAACTATGTCTGATGACATTTTTCAAAAGGTAGCTGAATGCAACTCAGCCAAAGAAACCTGGGACAAACTCTCTGAAATTGTCTCAGGATCTGCTGATGAAAGAAAGGATAGAAGGTCTCATCTGATAAGTCAATATGAGAACTTCAAGAAAGGAGAAGGTGAATCAGTGGCTGACATGTACAATAGACTAAGTCTGATTGTCAATGAGCTAAAGACTTTGGACAAGGAAATCTCTTTAACTGAACTAAATGATAAAATCCTGATGTGCTTTCCCAGCACTTGGGATTCAAGAATCTGGCCAATCAAAGATGCCAGAAGTCTGAATGAGATTACCACTGAAGCTCTCCTGGGCAAGCTCAAATCCTATGAGCTGCTTATTAAAAATAGAGAAGAAGAACAGAAGGCTGCCTCTCCAGCCACAAGGAAAGAAAAGACCATAGCCTTCAGGGCTGCAGAAGAGGAGCCTGAAGATAAAGCCACAGGAAATGATGAGCTCATAAGTCTACTGGCGAAGAGATTCTACAAAATGGCCAGAAAAGATTTCAGAAAAAGGCCATACAAGGATCATGATAAACCAAGGTATGATAAATCAAACAACACAACAGAAATCATATGCTTTGGTTGCAGGAAACCAGGACACATTGTGCCTGACTGTCCAGAGAACAAGAATAAGGACAAGAGAGATAGAAGAGAAAGAAGAAAAGGAAAGGATCACAAGAAGAACAACTCAGACAAAGCCTCCTTCAGCAAAAACAAACATACAAGGAAAGGCTTTGTTGCTGAGACCTGGAGTGAGACTGAAGATGAATCTGAAGCATCATCCAGCTCCAGTGATGATGAGGATGATGCAGATGAAAAGGAGTTCTGCATGATGGCTATCAATGCATCACAACAAAACTCTGATGAAGAATCAGAATCAGATTCAGACACTCACCCAGATGAAGATCAGGTAATCAATTCTTTTGATTTTCATTCTGAAGATTTCAAAAGTGAATTTAAGACACTATGCCTAGACCTATTAAAATCTGAGAAGGAGATAATATCTCTCAGGAATCAATTGTCTGAGCATAGTATCCTAAACTCAAAGAACCTCAAGCTCTCTGAGGAGTTAGAATGCTGTAGGGAGGAGATAGCTTCACTGAAAAGTGAACTATCAAGGGCCAAAAAGTTTGAAGAATCTCTAAATGGGAGGAGTATCAGACTTATGGACATCACAAGCACAGTGAACTCTAGATTCAATAGTACACTGGGTTTGGGTGCCTCCCCCAGCCAACCTATAGTGTTAACAACTCCAATCAAATTTGTCTCTGACAAAGGAAAGGAAATAGTAGAGGTGGCTAGGAAGAATGCTGACCTGCCAGAGAAAATTTCAGTTCAACAAAATGCGTCGAACAGAGCTCGACGATCTAAGCACAGATCGTCGACCTCAGCTCGACGACACCCAAACTCTGAACTCAAGCACTATCGATCTCCGAACAGAGATCGACGATCTGACCCAAGATCGTCGACCTCAGATCGACGATCGTCGAACAGAGTTCAGAATTGTGAACACATTTTCAATGGCTCAGTCAAATTCAATCCTAGAAGTTGCACATCTCATGGATTCAACCCCTATACTGAATGGATAGTACCTCCTAGGAGATACCATCCTGAAGGTTATAAGAGTCAACCTGAGATGTCCTTTATTTCAGAATTTAAAGGTTATCAACCTAGGCCCAAGGTTAACTGGGTCAAAATAAGGTTGCTACAAATTAATCAGTCAAATTATCTGCATTGTTTACTTATGTAGCCTTTTCTCTCAAGCTCAAATAACATGTAAACCAGTGAAAAATAAGGTTGCTAATAAAATTGGCTTATTAACATGTTAGGTCTCCATTATACCTAGAAGTGATAAAATATTTGTATAATAATATGACAAATAGAAGGTACAACCAGACAATGAGGGAAGCTACAAATTAATCTGGCATTAAGTGAATAAAAGAAGAGCTGAAGGTATAATAGAAGCACTAAGTGCCATATATCATAACAGGAAGCGTAGAGCAAGCCGTAAAGCCTATATGTATTAACTTAAGTCTAAAAAAGTTTAATTGGTTAATCTAATGATAAGGCATTTATCTTTCATTATATATATAAAGGCGATAAGAAACGAAAAGCCACGTCACTCTTAAAAGCTTTAACCCTAGCCATCGAGACCGAAACCTTCTCAGCGTCTTGCCGCACTGACTCGATGGAGCCAGAGATCACAATGGAGCTCCAGGAGGGCTATTAAATTGTGAGGAATGGATTCAGTCATTCCTCGCCAGAGATTAAGGAAGTGTTAAGGATGATTGAGACCACGGGTTTTGAGTAAACTCTTTCTGAACCCTTAACCATTCTTAGAGAAGAGGTAGTGGAATTCTTCTCCAACACTAAAGTGTCTTCTTCTCAAAACTCACTTAAATCTAAGATTGAAGACATCAAGATCAAGGTAAACCCTAAGAGACTAGTAAAAGACCTTCGTCTACCCTCCGTCACCCTTAGAGAGGAAGAGGAATCCACTATCACGGACATAGACAGAGCTCTCATATGGTGTGGACATAGTGATGCTAAACCTGGGTCTATTAAGAGGAAAATTTTCAATCAGAGAGGTAAACTGCTAGAAGATATTATAGGGAAAGCCCTTATCTGCAAACCTGGATCACATGACACAATCTCCAGGTCAATGTTGGATGTGATGACTAGAATAATCTTCAATAGGAAGACCTCTTAGTCATCAATCATCTACCGTAGAATAGTAGACTACCTACACACTCCAAACATGGGTAGAATTCTTTCCTTATACCTAGTGAATACCTACCCTGATACATTCAAGTAGGAACAAGGAGTGAAGATTCACTACCTAAAAAGAATGGACATAAAGACTTTGGACTGATTCACTAGGGTCCTACCAATGAGCCAACCTTCAGCAATAAAGAACTCCTCTAGGGACATAAGGAAGAAACCTGCTGAGGAGGAAAGAACTACTAGCTCTGAACTAGAGCTTGAAACCTCCTCTCCAGCTGATATTGGTCTGCAAGTTGACTTATCACTCAGCCAATCCTCTGGAAACATTCAACTCAAGGATACTGTTGTGCATGTTGATAAAATACATGGCAGCCCAAAGTCAGGACAAGTGTCAAATAATGCCATTGAAGAAGAGGTTGCTGCTGAAGATGAGGAAAATATGGCAGATACTGATGATATAGCTACAATTGATGATATCCCTATTACAAAAGATAACCATGAGCCTTCTGAGGCATTAGATACTTATCTTGATAGGTCAAGCCAAAATAAGGATGCTCAGTTTGAGGGTGAGCATGATCACATGGATTTGACAAACTTGGATCAAGTTGTAACCAGATTAGTTGAGTCTGCACCCACTATATATAATACCCATACCCTCTTAATTAGCAGTGTTAATACAGCCTTTACTAAGGAAATGTTTCCTTCTATAGGTGCTATAGTTGAGGGGGAGCCTTCTCAGGTCCCTGCTCAGGATGATATCCCTCCTACTATAAGCCATACATCATCTACCCCTATCTTAAATGAGGAATTAGTAAACCAAATCAAAGCACCCATAGATGCTCAAACTACAACCCTCAAAGAATATGTTGACCAATCAGTTGCCAAGCTAAGGGAAGAACTATTGACTGAAGTCAAGGGAATTAGAGAAGAAACTTCTCACTTAAACAAACAGGTCACCACCTAGTTTTATAGGGCTAGAACTGTTGGCATCAATCTGGCCACCCTCATGAAATCCTTGGACACAAGCCAAAAACTCTCTACAGCTGATATAGGATATGTCAAGAATTATGTGAGTGCAACTGATGAGGTGATCAGGGGTACAACAGATCATGTAAATTAGCATGTCACCAATATTTCTTTCCACTCTATGAAGGAGGCATTACTTCTGCAAGATGAGTTGCTTGCTGACAATAAGAGAATACTCCAATCCATATCAAGAAAATATGAAGCCAACACCACCCTACTACAAAATACCATCTATGAAGAAGGTAGAAAGGGGGAGAATAGCCATGCTAAGATAGTTGTACTCAATGAAGAACAAGCCTTCAATGTAATTCAAGGCACCAGGGTGGCACTACACCTGCCCCTCCTGGATAGAAAGAGGCCAGAGGACCTAGACTTCCCAGCCCAAGCTAGAGCTGCACAGGATGCACAACTTGCTTCCAGAAGAAAGAGGGAAGGAACTCAAATGGCTGAAGAGTTCATGGCAAAGAGGAGAGCAGAGAACAGAGATGATCCATATCATGAACAACTAAGTGATGCCTCTGAATCCATCATTATCAATGCTTGGATAAGCCATGGACAAATCTTAAAGAATATTGATAGTGTTTATCCTTCTGAGGAATGGATCAAACATATGGAAAGAAATTCCCTAAGGGAAAGAGTATTAATAGAAAATCTGGTAAGGAAGAGCATTCCTAAGAAAATGCCTCCCAAATATTTTCCAAAGCCATTCCTTTACTTTAAGAGGCAGGAGAACAAAGCTGAAAACTTGAAGAAGACAGCTACTACCAAGGATGTTGATTCAAGTTCATCAAATAAGTGCTGAGATGAGATTGCAAGACTTAAGGTGCTTTAATTATGTAATCAATGTATTGTAATGAATATCAACAGTATAACAATACCAAATCTTTATCATGGAAATTAATATGAGTTGGCCATGACTATATTGATGTGATAAATGTGCATGCAATTATCATCTATACATCTGTGATTAAAAAATATGATGTTCTTTCATAGATATCCTAGAATCACAGGTTTTCTACTATTGTTTGGATTAGTTAAGGATTAGGTATATCTTAATCATAATGTTTACCTTGTTAATGATTGATAATTTACTAGTACCATTTGTTAATCAATCATAGTGTTAAACCATCTCATCTAGGGGGTTTTTTTCCTGTACTGGGATAGTTAGTTGTCATGATAATGTTTCATCAGGCCTATCATGATAATTTTTTTGTGTTGATGCACCTTAGTATGGATGGGTGTTCTGCCTTCTTCAAATAGGGGATATTGTTGGGAATTGTGACCTATAATGTTCCTCAGGATTTGAAGAGGCATCACCAATCATGTTAAGGGCATAATGTATTTGATGTGTTCTTGAGTTCATTCATGATGGTTGTCCTTGATTGGACAGGTGAACAAGAAGAGGAAGCTGGAAGTCAAATAATTTGACAAGCATAATCACTGAGACAGAAGACAGTCTCAGCTGTGAAGAAGAAACTGCTAAGATAGTTGAGAAGGAACCCCTGAGACAGAAGAGTGTCAGCTGTGAAGAAGATACCGCTAAGATAGTTGAGAATGAACCGCTGAGACAGAAGAGTCTCAGCTGTGAAGAAGAAACCACTGAGACAGTTGAGAAGGAACCGCTGAGACAAAGCCTGCAGAAATTTTTTAAGTCCAGAAAGTGGAGTTTGACGAACTGAGTTCAGAGTTCATCGAACTCAGCTCACAGATCGTCGAGCTCAAGTTAAAGGTTGAAGATTCAGAGTTTATCGAGCTGAGCTCACCTTTTGTCAAACTCATGTTAAAGTGGTAAGATTCAGAGTTTGTCGAGCTGAGCTCAGATTTCGTCGAGCTCAAGTTAAAGT
Organism: Platanthera zijinensis; assembly: GCA_039513925.1. Taxonomy (NCBI): domain Eukaryota; kingdom Viridiplantae; phylum Streptophyta; class Magnoliopsida; order Asparagales; family Orchidaceae; genus Platanthera; species Platanthera zijinensis. The sequence goes on along the minus strand of CM077081.1, from coordinate 61,350,276 downwards.
TTGAATATTCAGAGTTCATCGAGCTCAATACAGAGTTCGTCGATCTCAACTTGATGATCGTTAAACCTAGTCCAAGTACTTCATGCCATGCTAAGACAACCCATTTCATCAAGCTCAGTCCAAGTACTTCATGCCATTGCAGGAAAGCTACAGTAGCGCCAGAAGCTACTATTTGTCCTCTTTTGAGGAAGGTGGCGCTCACCATCCTTGGCTGGGCCTACATTCAAATTGTGTCGTTGATTCATCTTCTTCAACATGACAAGGCCAAGGCCATGTGGGAGGAACTCCACTCTTTTTACTCGGGGCACAACAGTCTTCAACACCTCTATAATATACTCTCTGATCTTCAGAACCTCACTCTAGGTGCTCCCGGTGATATGATCTCTTTTGTTGCCAAAGCCAAGACCCTTGCCGAGGCCTGGATTCAACATCAGCCTCCCACCACTGATCTCGCCACTCAATGGGCCTAGAAAGAGGCTGTCACCATCGTGATGATGATGTCCCGAGTTCCTCCCTACCTGCATAATGTTCGGGCCTAGATTCTCTCTTCTACGACGACTCCTTCGTTGTCAGATGTCTGCTCCATGTTACTTAAAGTTACGCCTCCTACAGAGGATCCTCAAGAATTTGCACCCGCTCTCCTTCAGCAGTCTCTCCTTTCGACCCCTCCTCCTACCCATGGCTCTTCCACCCGCGGGGGCCGACCTCTGTCTCAGGACCGCGGGCGTGGGGGTCGTTCTTCTATGAAATGCACCTACTGTGGCTGGGATGGTCATCTCGAGGCTACTTGTTACCGCAAGCATGGTCTGCCTCCCCCACCTTGCGGCTGCTTCCTCTACTGCTTCTGCTCCCACTGGGGCTTCTACTCAGGATTCGACGTATACTACTCTCCAACATATTGATGAGCTTTGCACCCAACTCCAACAGCTACAGGGTGTCCTACGCCGCTCCTTCGGTTCGGTTGCGTCTTTCTCTGCGGAAGGTATAACCTGTCTCTCTCATAGCCCCCGCTGGATTGTTGATTCTAGCGCTACACACCACATTACCTCCCAGAAGCCTTCCCAGTATCTCCAGACGGCTCATCCTTCGCATATCACTGTGGCCAATGGTGACACCTTACCGGTCTCTGGCGCCGCATCTCTCCAACTCACCCCGACCCTTTCTCTCTCCTCGGTTTTTCATGTTCCGGGATTACCCTTCAATTTACTCTTTATTAGTCGCCTGACACACGAACTTGATTGTTGCCTAACCTTTTTTCCCTCCTCTTTTCTCATGCAAGATCGCCGCACCCGGAGTATCATTGGTGAGGGACAGCTAGTGAATGGGCTCTACATCCTGGATATACCCTCCACTCTTCTCTTTGCTGTCTCCACTGTCGACTGGCATCGCCGTCTTGGACATGCTCCTCTTCCGATCCTCAAGCGAGCTCTTCCTGATGTTACTCTACGGGAGTTCTCGTGTGAATCTTGTATCTATGGTAAACAACATTGTTCTTCCTCCCCCCTGTATGTACCAGGAGTAGTACTCCTTTATATCTAGTTCATTCTGATGTATGAGGTCCCTATAAACTCCCCAGTATCTTTGGATTCCGCTATTTTGTCACGTTTATTGATTAATACTCGCGTCATGGCTATATTTACTGCATGACCGTACTGAACTTACTTCTGTGTTTCGTGTCTTTTTAACTGAAATGCGTACGCAATTTGCCACTCATCTCAAAATCATTCGCACTGATAATGCTTGCGATTATACTAGTCACACCTTCTCCACTCTTTGCACCGAATTTGGCATCATCCACCAAATTTGTGTGCGTACACCCCTCAACAAAATGGGGTGGCTGAACGAAAAAATTGCCACCTCCTTGATGTTGCTCGGTCCCTTATGTTTCAAATGCAGGTTCCGACCGAATATTGGAATTTTGTGGTATCCAAAGCATGTCATCTCATCAACTACCTACCCTCTTATGTTCTTGACTTTGCCATACCTATTCAACTTCGTTATCCTTCTGCGCCTCCCACTTCTCTCACCCCCAAGTCTTCGGTTGTGTTTGTTATGTTCATCTTCTTGGCCCCCCTCTGACAAACTTGCTCCTCGGGCGACCAAATATATGTTTGTTGGTTACTCTCGTATGCAGAAGGGGTATGTTTGCTACTCTCCTTCTGCTAGCAAGTTGGTCGTCTCGGCGAATGCCACATTCTGTAAAGATCAACCCTTCCACTTAACTTCACCCACTCTGACTTCCTTTGCTCCTCTTCCCTGTCCTGCTATACCTGTCACCTCCTCTTCTCTGCCATATCCAACCACCTCTCTCCCTCCCCCTCTCAGGTTCCACCACCCCTTATCCCATGTCTACACCCGTCGCTTCAAGTATGCTTCCCTAAACCAGCTACAACCTTCCAGCGACACCTCAGCAATGAAAGATCCAGCTCCCGCTTCTACAGCTCATCCCTTGGCCAACTATGTTTCTCTCCATCGGCTGACTCCTCCTCTCTACACCTTTGCCACCTCTCATTCCTCTATCTCTATTCCTAACACTATGCAGGCGGCGCTGCAACTCCCGAGGTGGCGGGCAGCCATGAACGATGAAATGTTGGCCATTTGGGCTAACCGGACTTGGGATATGGTTCCTCTTCCCGCAGGACAGAACTGTGTATGCTGCAAATGGGTCTTTGTTGTTAAAAATTTGGCGGATGGAACCGTGGAGCGACTCAAGGCCCGCCTCGTGGACCGGGGTTTTACTCAGTAACATGGCTTGGATTATGAGGAAACCTTCTCTCCGGTGGCCAAATTGAACATCGCCTACGTTCTTCTCTCCTTGGTTGTTCATCGCCATTGGCCCATTTATCAGCTGGATGTTAAGAACGCCTTCCTCAACGGAGATCTGTAGGAGGCTGTTTACATGCACCAACCCCCAGGTTCGAGACCACGGGGGAGTCTCAGGTATGCTTTCTTCGGAATTCTATTCATGGTCTCAAAAAGTCCCCACGGGCTTGGTTTGAAAAATTTTCTGTGATATAGGCTTTATTCGGAGCTCGGCTAATTTCTCTCTCTTCACCTGACACCGGGCAACCGGAATTGTTATCCTTCTTTTCTATGTTGATGATATCCTCATTACTGGCGAAGATAATACAGGGATACAACATATCAAGACACAGTTAAACTTGCCTTTCAGACCAAAGATCTTGGCAACCTTCGATATTTTCTTTGCCTTGAGGTTGCTCGACGCCCTGATGGTCTTGTGTTATCACAAAGGAAGTACTGTATGGTTCTTCTTCATGATGCCAGCTATTCTGGATGCAAACCTGCGGATACACCTATGGACGTTAATTACAAGCTACATTCTTTAAAAGTAAGAGAAGAAAATAAGATTTGGGTTAACGAAAATGGGAATGAAAGAAGAAAATGAAAGAGAGGCGACTGAACTTCATATTCTTCAATAAGCTTGAGAGCAAAGACCTGCAGTGAAAGCCAAAAGGCAAAGATAACTGAAGCTTCTTCCAGTTCAGCAAGAGTGTTCCTTGAAGAACAAGTTGGCTGATTTAATCTATCAGTAAGAGAAGATAGCTGTGTGAAGGGTTGTAAGCCTTCAACAGTAGTTGCTGCCTTCAATACAATAGAGAAATTGGTAGCTGTAGAACAAGACTAATTCCTTCTACATCAAGTGGGCTAGACTGATATCTGCTTAGTTCAGCAAGTTAGACTCAAAGAATTTTCTCTGAGTTAGTATTTCAATTTTATTGCTTAATTTCCTATAGGATTCAGTTTATCTGAATCTGAGTGTGGGGCACTTTGTGCCTGAGTGGTAGGTGACTACTAAGGTAGGTGCCCTGCTAGGATACTGAGGTAGGATCCAAGTGTGGATCAGAGCTGTAGGGCTTAATTGCCCGAGGTAGGAGAGTGTTGCTCTCTGAGGTAGGATCCAAGTGTGGATCTGAGCTGTAGGGCTTAATTGCCTTATGTAGGAGAGTGTTACTCTTTTAGGTAGGATCTAAGTGTGGATCTGAGGTAGGGTTGTCCTCCCAGCTTGAGTGTAGGCCCTAGTGCCTGAGGTAGGTGACTATTGGGTCACTCAACTGTAGGTGACAAGTGTGTCACTGAGTTGTAGGCCTTGGAGGAGGCTGAGCTGTAGGTTCCTAGAAGGGCACTAAGGTAGGTACCTAGAAGGGTACTGAGCTGTAGGAGTGATACAACACTCTGAGAGTAGGGCCTTGTGCTGAAGTATTAGGGCTGAAAATCCTGAGCTGTACGCCTTAGAGATAAGGTTGAGGTTGGTGGTTTGGGGACCACTGAGTTGTAAGAGCACTGCAGGGCTCTGAGGTAGGAAACTTAGTGGTTCTGAGGTAGGGTTTTGAAGAGAACTTGAGTGTAAGGCTGAAGGCCTTAGGTGTAAGCTCTGAGGAGCATTTTGATGGAGTTTTTCTTTATCTAACATAAGTTAGAAAGGTGGGAGGGAAAGTGGATGTACCCAATTGGGGAACCACTATAAATATTTGTGTGCTTGATGTGTTGCTTGTTTCTCTCTTGAATTGCAGGTATTAAGGACAAAATCTAGATCATTGAATAAGAAAATAGCAAAAAAGATCTAAGAAAGCTTAAAATACCTATTCACCCCCCCCCCCCCCCCACTAGGTGACTAGCTAACTTTGAAGTAATAACTTTCATAGGGTAGGCCGAAGAAAACAAGAGTTTGGTGCCCATAATCCTCAAAAGGGTCTTCCAAAAATAACTAGTATACTTCATGTCCCTATCAGTTACTATCATCTTGGGAATGCCCCGATGTGCAATGAATACCTTAAAAATATAATATCGCAATATATGATGCATCATCGGTCTTATTGCAAGCGATAAAATAAGCCATCTTGGAGAACTGATCTACTACAACCAGGATAGAATCGTGGCATCTAAAAGTGATGGGGAGACCCAAAATGAAATCCATACTAACATCTTCCCATGGGATGGAAGGAATCGAAAGAGGGGAATAAAGTCCCGCATTCATTTTATTACCCTTAGCTAACTGGCACACACGACAACTCTTCACAATTTTGTTCACCGTCGATTTGATACCGGGCCAATGAAACTTATCTTCCACTGACGTAATGGTCTTGCCACGACCAAAATGACCACCTAAACCTCCGCTATGTAATTTCAAAATGATAAAATGGCGTAGGGAAGAGTGAGGAATACATAGCTTCAAATGCTTAAATAAATAACCGTCTTGAATATAATAGGCTGAAATGGTAGTGGGAGAGTTGTTTTGCGTAGATAAATAGATTTTCTTGAAATCCGAGCAATGAATGTACTCATCCTTAATCCTATCAAACCCAATCATTGTCACTTCTAACATATACAATAATAATGAGACACGACTAAGAGCATCTGCCCAATGATTTAGAGTTCCCTTAAGATGTTTTATTATAAAGGTGTACTCATGAAGATATGAGACCCATTTTGCAAGCCTGAGGCTAACCTTATTTTGTGAATTAATAAATCTCAATGCTTCGTGATCATATAGGATAACAAACTTATTAGGGAGTAAATAATGTCTCCAATGTTGGAGGCACCGAATTACCGCATAAAACTCCTTATCATAATTAGAATAGTTCAGTTTCGGCCCCACGAGCTTCTCATTAAAGTATCCAATAAGATGACCCTCCTGACTCAATACACTGCCAATACCAACTCAAGACGGATCACAGGACAACTCAAAAACCTTATTAAAATCAGGCAATCACAAAAGAGGAGCTTCTGACATTCGTGATTTAATTGTTTCAAACGCTCTAGTGGCCGATTTGGTCCATGTGAAATCACCCTTCTTCATGCACTCTATGATCGGTGTCATGATACTACTAAAATCTCGAATAAATCAGCGGTAAAAAGTAGCTAGGCCGTGAAACTCCGAACGTCCCATATGTTGGTGGGTTCGGGCCAATCCTTAATGGCTTGGACCTTCTTAGTATCAACATGTATGCCCTCCGAACTCACAATATATCCAAGAAACTCTACAGATGGAACACTGAACACGCATTTTTTAATATTAACATATAATTGTTCCTTTCGCAACGTGGTAAGGACTATCATCAAGTGCGACTCCTCGTTCGGAGAGGCGCTAAAGACTAAGATGTCATCAAAATATATAACTACGAATTTTCCCAAGAAAGGCTTGAACACCAAAGTCATCAACCTCGAAAATATACTCGGGCCATTAGTGAGCCCTTCCCCTAGCACTAACCACTCATAAGTCCGTCTTTTAACTTGAAAGACGTCTTCCACTCGTCTCCTTCCCTAATCATTATTTGATGGTAACCACTCTTGAGATCCAATTTAGAAAAATTCGTGGCCCCTGCTAACATGTCCAATAATTCGTCCAAGCGAGGGATGGGAAACCTGTATTTGACAGTTATTTTATTAATGGACCTATAATCCACACACATTCTCCAAGAACCGTCTTTCTTAGGGACTAATAAGGCGGGTACGGCATAAGGACTCTTAATATGACGGATGAACCCCTTACTTAGCTAATCCGAAATTAAGTTTTGTAATTCAAGGTGTGCAGAGGGGTTAAGTCGGTAATGGGGAAGGCTGGGCAAAGAGGAACCTGGAACGAAATCAATCTCGTGTTGAATTTCTCTCACGGGGGGAAACTCGGACGGTAAATCATCTGGGTAAACATCCTTAAACTCTTCTAAGAGTTTCTTCAGTGATAGTGGTAAGTTCTTAAAAGGGGACGTGTCTTCCGTGACTTGTAAAATAATAACGCATATATGGCACCGTCCATAAAGGTATTGCGCTCAAACTCCTTCTTACCTATCAAGCTTAATGTTTTCTTCTTTACAGGCACAATCATGTCTTTAGAAGATACCGACAGATCTTTAAGCGGAGTGGGTTTAAAGATAATGGTCTTGCCATTAAATTTGAACTCATACATGTTTGCTCACCCAAAATGAGTAACATCATGGAGATAAAGCCATGGGCAACCTAGTAAGACATGACAGGCATCCATGGGGATGATGTCACACCAAACATTTTCAGAGTAAGCCTTGATGGTAAGGGGAATCAAACAACGCTTTGAAACTGAGAAGGATGTCTTATTTAGCCAAGAAACCTTATAGGGGTGAGGGTGCGGCTCAGTGGTTAATAACATTCGGGACACCGCATTTTCAGAAATCACATTCATACAACATCCACTATCAACGATCAACGTACACCACTTCTCCCCACTCTTAAAATTTAACAAAAAAATATTTGTCCTATTCTAATCATCCAACACACGTGGAGTAGCCAAAATACATCTCATCACCATCATATTAATATCATCGATATCGCTAGGCACTCCTTCCGATTCAGACTCTTCATCGGCCTCATACACAAGCTCGACAAACTCAGATAATGTATCTAAAAGGGCTAGGGGCTTGGGCTTGGTAGGACATTCACTAGTATAATGACCCGGAATACCGCAAGCAAAACATGTAGCATTTGTTTTACTTATCCTACCCACGGTCACTCTCTCACCCGTAGGGTTTTTCATATTCCTATTCGTAATGACAACAGAGATTGATTCAGTGGATCAGAACTTACCCTTATCCTTATAGTTGATTGTGGGGGATGTTCCTAAGATGGAATTTACCTTTCTAAACAATCGAGTCTTAGACTTGTGAACATTGTGCTTCTCAATATCCATGGCGGCATTAAAAGTGGTGTTTAGGTCAGTGTGGCCATAACATAGAAGTTTAACCTGAATGTCGGGGTTTAGCCCCTTACAAAACCTTGAGAGGGTGATATCTGACATCTACCTAACATCACATATAACCATCTTGTCCTTGAGAAGGCTCATGTACTCAGCGACCGACCTATTCCTTTATTTAAGGGTAGCTAAATCATAAAACATCTATGTCTGATGATACGCAAGGACGTACTTGTTTGTCAGCATGGCCTTCATGCCTGCCAAACCAATGGGTGGTAAGCCGTTCACAACACCAAGACGACGTTCCTCATTCAACAAGAAAATCTTGGCTCTACATAACAGTTTCATTCTCACCACTTGCACCTTATCAACATTAGTCAGCTTGTGCCACTCAAAGTAGCACTCCATCTCCATAACCCAGTCTAGGAAGACTTGGGGATCTCCCAATATACCCATCGTATGATGGGGGTTTGACTAGGACCGCCCTAGTAATATCAAACTCAAATGGTGCATGGTTATTTTGGACCGGTGCACGCGGGACATGATCGTTATTGTTATTATTATTTCCTTCCTCACGTTGGTTGGCGGCATGGTTATGGGGAGTCGCTTGATTTAATCTCAATTCGTGAAACATCTCACTAATCTCTTTCAACTGATCAGTGAACTCCTGGAGGATTTCATCAATCACTGCGAGAATGTGACCCGCATCCCGCTCGTCCGCCACATGGGAGGAAGATGGGGAATAATCCGTGCCTAATCTAGTGCGCATGCAAATAATAGTGATTCTGACCCAATAAAATTATAACAGATGGATTTGTTCCCGCTTAATAACTAGGGTAATAAACATAATTTTTTGTATTTTCTTAATGAAAATAAACAGGAGATTATTAAAAAAAAATTGATTTTTTTGCAGAAAAATAAAAGTTTTAGACCGCTATTTGCAGACCAAAAATTAAAAATTTATTTTATTGTTTTGGACAACAGATCGTGCAAGTGTGTGTCGGCGTTCTAAGAAAAGGGGGAGGGTTACAATTAGGAAATTGACACGAACCTCTCTCTGATACCAAATTGATGTAGGCTCACACGTTGACACTGAAAAATTATGGACACACGAATTTCTCTCTACGTCCCAATTCAACGTTCGCACAAAACTTTCAGCGCAGCACATGCGTTATTCAGTTTTATCAATCAAATGCTAACGTACGGGTAGCCACGCCATTTAAGATCGAACAAAGGCTATAGGATGATATTCTCTCAGGCTAAATGGACCCACCCGGTCCGATCGAGCAAATGCTGTACCAAAAGAGATCAACCAAAATTTACGTTTCAGAAAAGGGAGATCTCTCCCAACAAAAAGAAAATGAGATTCGTCAATCCTCTCAAACATAAATAAAATTAAGATGAACAACAAACCGATCGAAGAAAACCACGATAAAACCAATTCTATCAAGAGATCACGCTAAAGTAATTCCACCACAAGATTTATCTAGAGGGAAAATCACACAGAGAAAAGTAGAATTTTTCATTACCCCGCTCGGAGATTTATTTTCTCAAAAAAATTGGATTGCTCGTCACCGGATCCACCGAAGTCGCGCTAAAGTAGGAGAAACTCTTCCTCCTTTCTTGCTTCACACCGGATTTGATTCCACGGAACCACGTTGAGATGCGCCTTGGCCGAGATCCACTAAGGGAGAGAGGGCTGATCGGATTTTGCTTTGAAGGGGAAAAGGATGCTCGGGTTGGAGGGAGGAGGAGGCTATAGGGTGGTGTAGGAGGGTGGCCGAGACTGTTGAAGGGGAGAGGAGGGTGGCGGCTTGGAGGTTGGCCATACCCTAAGGGGGAGATGAGGGAGGCCAGCGGCTAGAGGAAAGAAGAGAGGGAGAGAGAGCAATTAGGAGGGATTTCTAATTTAGATTCAATTCATTCAAAACTACTAAATCCTTCAATATCATGGCCTTTTATAGGCTTACAATCAAGTTCGGCTACATGCAGCCCAATTTAAAATAAAAAATACAATGACCAAACATAAAATTAAACATCATGAAAATAAAATTAAATTGCAAATAAAATAACGAAGGGATTCAAATAAATATTAATTGGTCATCTTGCGCCAAGGGCGGAGGTTGTAGCGTCGCTCCACAAGGTCACCACAGCACCGCAGGTCTTTGGTTGGAGACGGAGGAGGATCATCCATAAGCATGTCATCATCATCTTCAGCATGTTGGGGGATGCCGTCTCCATCATACCACCAGAGTTGGCGAACTTGCATGACGTTTTGTAAATCTCCTCACTTAGGATGGCCTTGCTTCGACCAGAGTAGCACGTTACTTCTACCTCGTGCCCAGTAGCATCTGATTGGTCAGTTCATTTGGTACTGATCCGGATCGACGATATAACCGTTTGTATCCTGCGAAAGAAGAAAGTTCCTTTGGTCAAGGTGTTGTGGTCCAATCATGGGAGAGTGGAGCATACTTGGGAGCCCATGGACCTCATGCAATAATGACACCCAAAAATCTTCACCTCAGGTACAATCTAAACATCTTTGGAAAAATTTGCACATTTTTTTATAATGCTCAAAACCTCGTAGACCCAAACTTGAATTTCAGGGATGAATTTGTTTTTTTATTGGGATTTGTATCATCCCTATTTCTTCTAGACCACTTGGTAGTGTTAGGGCATGAGTGGTGAGTTAGGGCAAGGAGATAACCCTAGGTTACCTTGAACCAAGATAAATCACTAAGGCTCTGTTTGGCACGGTGGCGGCGGTCGTGAACACTTTGGTTAAGCCGTCATTCGTTAAGGATCACCTAACAAAGATCATATAGTTTGAACATAAAAGTGGATGATGTTCCTTAAGTGTAGGTTAACGAATGAAAATTTAATCCCCGTTTTCATGACTACCGCCACCTTGCCAAACGAAACCTAAGTGCGCACCAAGGAGCACATGTCAACCTTGGTCAATTAACCTCAAATTTGGTTAAACAACTCAAATTGATCTCACCAATGCATCCCTAACCCTAAGGAGGAGACAATTGACCAGTCAATTCATGAATTGGTAGGCCAATTACATGGGTTTGACCAAAGTCAACTTAAAGTCAACATATGTAAATTCAATCCTAATTGACACAATTAGACTTCACACAGTCAAATTGACCTCACCCCTAGCCTTATAATATCATTAGGGGCCCAATGGACTGAAAAACCCCATCAAGTGGACACTAATTTATCCAATTTGTCTAAAGTCAAACCTAGATCAATTTTGGTCAAATCTACACCTTTTGGATAAAATTGCCCAATTAGGGTCCCACCATGGAACAAGTTGTAACATCCCTCAGACAACTAGACCCCTAGGAGTGGTTTTGTCATGACTAGGTCATGACAGAACCCTAGGAAGCCCTAGAAGGCCAGGTGTACCTAGGGATATAGGAAGGGTCACCATGGGCTGCAAATAGTAAAAACCCTAAACATTAATTTGGGATGGCCCCAGGGCTTCACCATGGCTCCATGACCCTACCCCAACATCACTAACCCATTGGGGGGTCCATTAGAGCCCCAAGGGTTGATTGGAGTCAATTTAAAGTGGCCAATTTGGCTTAGGACCACTATAGGCCTAAACTGGGCAAAGTGCCCTAACTAAGGTCAATGTGCCCCTAATATGTTCAACCAACCTTGCCTAGGTATTCCTAGACCTAACGTGGGGTTAATGAGTCATCAAGGACCCCTAGGGGTCAGCCCTATTGGCCTAGTTGACCCAAGTCAACCCAAGCCCTAAATTGGTCAAAGTGCCCTAACTAAGGGTCATGTGACCCTCAAGATACCCAACCAACCCCACCTAAGTCCTTCTAGACCTTAGGGTAGGCCAATGGGTTATCAAGGACCCATTGGGGTCCACCCAAATGGTCATGTTGACCAAGGTCAACTCTACACAAGGGTTAGGTCAAATTAGCCCAAATGGGTTAACTCAAGCTCAAACCCACTTCCCCACTTGGGCTGACCTAATCTTGTCACTATTAGGATTAGTGGGGTGCTAATAGGTTGAAGGAGGGTAAATTTCAGTTAAGATGGGCACGAGAGAGAAAACTCCATTAATGGAGGAGAGAGAAAGAAGAGAGAGAAGGCCATTCATGGCTTGGGGCAGCCAAGGGCCACCCATTAAGGCCGGGATCAGTTATACTGAGAAAGGGGAGGAGTTTCCAACAGTTTCCCGGCCATAGGGGTGGCTCAGCCTGTCCAAATAGTGAAACCAAAATTGGCCTTTATTGGCCATTTATGGTCATGGGGTTACACCCCCTCCCATCCCAATCTAACCAGCTTAAAAGCATCCCTGGACTTAGGGGGAAGTTTCCACACCTTACCTGAAGAAATCGAGCCCCCCACTGTGCAGTTGTAGAAACTGAGCGGCGCCGCCTTCAAAAATGGTTTCCCGGCAATCTTCTCGACTTCAGGCTGCCGATAAGGTCCTCCTCCTCTCCTTGCCTCATGGTTACATCATAAGATCGTTTAGGTTCAATGTTCGAGCTCAATTGAGCCCAAAGCAATTCTTGGTTTTCATGGTTTCGGGCGAGAAATCTTCTTGGTAGAACCGTCGGAATTCGCTCCTCCGGCGGTTGTGCTGCCGCCAATCAATAGCCACCACCTCAACATAGGTGTTGGTGGCGATGGCCCGCCGGGGAAGGGCCAGGATGGGCGGCGGTGGCGGCTTGAAGTGGCTCCAGGCTCGGGCTATCTCAGCCGTTGGTTGGAGGTAGACGATGAGCCTGGGCCCTTTGATCTGCGCCAAGATTCGTGTGTCGGATTGATAGGATCATTTTATTTTAATTTCATTTCATTTCTATCACATTATTTATAGTACATGTTTTAATTTTTAGAAATACTTAGACCCCTCTAGTGAAAGAGTCATCAACATGAACTTTGTAGCCCTATGGCTCTACTTTAATCCAAAATTAATTTGAACCAATTTGGACATCTGGTTGGACCAAGGAACCCATTTTGGTGGGACCTATTCCTAGGGCTATCCTGAGATTCAAATAGGTGTTCACTCTTCATCCCTTGTCCAAATGACCTGAAATTTTGGCTGGAGGTCAACATTAGCTATACCTAGATTTTGTCCAAAAATGGGAATTGTTGGATATACTTTGTCTATGGTTTTTATTTTTATTTAATAATATAATGGTATTTTAATTAAGTTGTATATTGATCTCCAAACCCTCCCAAATTTTGGTGAGTGGTCCCTGGAATCATGATATGTCAATGTATAAAATTTATCCTCATTTAGAGTTGTTTTGGATAGGTAATGACCTAACCCTAATTCTTCTTTAAAGAAGGGTTCTTAAGTAAAAAGTGTACTTTGGTTTTGGGTGGTCAAATCACTTCAACAGAGGCTGAGATTTTTTCCACTGACTTTGTATGGCCATTTTCACCCACATAGGGATTATGGGGTGTTCTAGGGTAGTTTTGACCTTGGATCCAAACTCAAACTCTAAGGAGGGGCTTTAGAGGGTTGTGAAGGGTATGAGGGCAAATGCCCTTGTGTGATCTTGTAACTTAGTGGAAATGATGATTGAGTAGCCTAAGTCCTCTGGTATGAACCTTAGAAAATTTGGAGGAAAATAGACATCTCAAGACCCTAACCCTAGCTTAGGGCATAATCACTGTTTGTGTAGAATAAGCCACAAAAACTTACTAAAAGGGTGTGAACTTAGCTATCATGGATTTTTGGTCAGATAGAACCTTTAATGAATTTATTGGAATTTTATGAACAATATTTTTAGCACTTCACTTGTTATACATAATATAGACCTAAATGATTTTTATTTATTTGGATCATTCTGTTCATTAAAATCCAATGAAACTTGGGAGGAGATATTTAAGGTAAAGATGATTATCCTTGAATTTTATTATAAAGTTTAGTTAGTTATTTTCAGTACTTTCTTCACAAGATTTAAAAGGGGCATTTATGATCATTAAATTATTTAGAGCTATTTTCGTATTGCAAAAATTATTAAATTAGGTCACTATTTCTTTTAGGGCAATAACCACTTGGAGAAATTAATTCATGATGTTTAGAAGAATATTTACAGTACTTACTTTACAAACCCATCGTTTTGGGAATTTGATGTTTAATTTATCCAGAGCTTATTTCATACTGAAAAATCATGAAACCTTTTCAATAATGTTGGTAGGACAGTAGTTGCATAAGAAAATTAATTCAAAATTTTTGGATGATTATTTGATGTACTTACTTCATTATGGAAGGGAAATAGGATATATTACCAAAATAGTTTTAGGGTCCTTTGGATACTTGAAAAATGTATATATTTTGGATTTACAGTATTGAGTTATCCTAATATTTTTCATAATTTAGTTAAGTATCATGCATGACTATATAGGATGCTTCATGTTCAAACTAGTAGCACCTGAATCTTTTAGGAAAATTAAATAAATTCTGGATTAATTAGGAAAAATATAAATTACAGGATTTAGCCTAGTTAGGTCATGATAGACCCCCATTAATTATCTTGAGGCATTTGGATGGTTATTTGAAGTGCTACCCAATATGTGCATTGTCTCGCTAAGTATGGTCTGCGATTAGTAAAAGAATAGAAAATAGGTGATGTGGGTGTGTAGGCCTAAGGTTTCGGATTCTAATAGTCTGCTGGTTTTAGATAAGTAATTGGGGTCACCTTTGGAAGTTAGGTTGATTATGGTGTGGTGTTGATTAGTGTTAGGTGGCATTTGGGATCGGCGAATGATCGTCTTTCCCGAAGGGGGGAAGAGTCAAAATCACACTAGATTTAGTCCTGCGTAATACAAAAAGGGAATGGGTAAAGGGGGGCAACCAATAATAATAAGTGCCTTGTGAAAGGGAATGATGGGCTTCAACTACCATCATAGTTCCTAGTTCCCTTTGAGGACCCTTCACCGGGTATACCGGGGGATGTCCTGGGCTAACTTAAACTGTAGGCAAACTAACTTGAAAGAGTAACTAGAATAATTTGGGATTCTCTTTCACTCACCTTGATGTCTTGGGATGTTAGGTTGGTTCACACGGGCTGTAGGCCCAGGGGTTTTCGTGATGGGCAAGTGTGCCCGGTGAGCTTTGGCTCGGTTGTTGATTGTAACGGATGGGATGGTCTGGGGAGCTTTGGCTCGGTGGATAATACATTAATGTGCGTGTGCATAAGGTATAAGGTTGTGGGTCTTCGGTATTGGAGGGTTGTCGCACCGACACCAGTACGTTGACTTGGCGGTTGTGGTTTTACACTTAGCCAAACTAAGTCCGGTGGACCAGTCGGCAAAGAGTACGCAGGAGCTCCGCTTTGTGCACCAGCGTTGAGGCGTACGATAAGTCTGACTGTTAGTGATGATACCGGTTTTGAGGTGGGCAAGGCCCAACCCACCGCTTCCGTTTGCCACTATGGAGGTATCCTGTGAGGTTAGGCTTCAAAAAGGGGGAACTAAAGGTCAGTGTACACAGAGTCGAGTTGGTGAGTTGCACTTGCATGTTCAAATCATGCATAATTGCATGTCATAGCATAACCATTGCATATAGGCCTGACACCTATTGTATAAAGTGGTATGGGAAGCTTTATACAATAGGTTCTGGTAAACAACCCCTTGGTTTATAAGTTCATGCAAGCGTGCTTATAAGTTAAGGTTTATTCAATAGATTTATATGTATACTTGCTAGAAAAACCGACACCCTATCGTATAAATTGGTATGAGACTTTTTATACAATAGGAGCCTTACAAAAGATCCCTTGGCTTATGTTCTTTCACATAAGTTAAGGTTACTTATTCTTGAGTAGCTTTTCTTCCTTCTATGATTGCTATATTTATGCATACTCATAAAACTGCTAGGTTAGTTCCGCCATCACCTGTTATTACTTTGCTATATCTCCATTATCATGTCCTCTCCTTTCTTCCTTCCCTCCCGGTGCCTAGGAGCCATGGGGGAAGGGGTGGGGGATGATAGGGCTTAGTCTTTTAAACTAACGGTTTTTTAACCGCATCACTTTTGGGGACTGTGGAGCCCAACATGGAGGAGCAGCGACGAAGGTCGACACGCTTGGAGGTGGGGCAGTCAAGTACCGGAGTTCAGACAACTGGGACTGTGAGTCCCAACCGTTAGTAGTTTATTAGTTTTGCTTCTGCTTGAGAGACTCTTGTAGTGAGGATTTGATGTATTGGGCATGATCCCTGTTTTCAGTACTTTATTATTCTGTGGACTCTCCCTTCGTTGAGATTATTACTTATTATATGTGATATTTCGTGGACATATGTTAGGGCTTATTTTATATACTCTCATATATATTGCTACTATTTTGTGATCGATATGGCCGGCATAATCAGTGCCTTGTAGTGACGACCTTCTTGGGCATGAAGGTGTCACCGCAAAGCGGCGATTCTGGGCCTAAGACCCCGGTGGCTAAAAGAAAAAAAATTGGGTCTTACAAGTGGTATCAGAGGAGACCTCGATCGAAAGAGTACCAGTAAGCAAACCCTGGGTCACCCCCACTCGAGTTTAGTTTGGTGACAAACTAAGCAGCGGAAGCGCGGTGTGCCCATGTGGGGATCACATGTAATGGTCCACTTCTAATTAGGCTTAAGCCAATTGCTTACAATGGTTTTTTATATGCAGCCTCCGGTACAGCCTACACCACAGGGCGGAGTCCAGCAAACTCCAAATATTGCACCACCTCCCCCGGCCCCCACTCTGTTCCTACAATCAGAGGTGGGGCAGACTCTGACAGCCATTCTTGAGGCTTTCAGGGCCCAGCAGGTTCCAGCTCCGCAGCAAAACCCGGGGGCCAATTGGAGCATCTTTCGAGGACTCTCTCCCCCATCCTACTTAGGGATAGAGTCAGCTATTCGGACGGAGGAGTGGCTAGACATTATGTACGAGATGTTGACTGGGATACGGTGCCCCTGGGAGGAGATGGTTCCATTTGTGGTCTCTTGCTTGGAGTCTCATGCCAAGAGATGGTGGAAGACGTCGCTGGATATGACTTTTGCAGATATGGAGGTTGCAGAGATAACTTGGGAGGAGTTTAGGGCCACGTTACTGGAGAATTTTGTTCCATAGTCGGCTAGGGATGAGCTGGAGGATAGGTTCCTATAGTTAAAGTAGGGCAACAAGACAGTGGTAGAATACCACTGGGAGTTCAACCATTTAGCCCGGTTTGTAGACTCCTATCAGCTGGATGAGGCAGGATACACCAAGAGGTTCTATAAGGTCCTGCGGGAGGAGTTGAGGGAGGCCCTTTTGTTTGTATCTGACGGGCTTATACCTCGAATGTTAGAGATGGCCAAGAGGATTGAGGCTTATTGGCACACGACTCGGGGTCATAAGAGGCCAACGGAGGACCAAAGCAAGGAAGCTAGGAATCATCAGCGGCGGGGCTGCATCACTGATGGGAGAGAGGGGAGAAGAGCAAAGGACTAGCCTCTTCAGGAGGTGAGACAGGAGCCGAGGGAGCTGGTGGTGGTGGCTCCTCAGCCTCTTCAGATGCGGGAGGCATCGAGACACGGGGGTATAGCATTTCCCCCGCCGAAGTGCTACAACTGCCATCAGATAGGGCACATCCAGAGAAACTGCCCCATGATGGGAGCACCTCAACCAGCAAACCAGGATGCCCTGCATGCTCAACATTTTGGAGGTCGAGGACATGGTCGTGGGCATGGATACCAGGGTGGAGATCGCAGGCAGGACAGGGAGAAAGTTTATGTACTGGATCTGGCTCAACCCGCAACTCGGAGCAAGTGATAACAGGTATGCCAGAAAGTTTTAAGTTTTCTTTCCTGAATAATTAAATTTATGTATATATAATTGATAATCTAGAAAAGAAAACCATAACTAGATGCTAAGACATTTAACTCCCCTAGACATAGTTTCCATCAGCAGCAAGCCCGCTTATACGCTGTTCGATACGGGTGCTTCCCACTCGTTCATGTCAGAGGCCTTTGTGGAAGGGTTGGAAGGCGTGGAGCAATTCAAAGGCTTGATGATGAGGATACGACTACCCGACGGATCAGATCTGTTCACCTCTGCCCACTGCAATATGGAGGCAGAGATCGGGGGAAAGGCATTCGAAGCACCAGTGATGATCTTAAGGATGCCAGTCTTCGATCTGATTTTGGGCATGACATGGTTGTGGTGGAAACATGCCCAGATCACTGCCTAGCGAAGAGAGTCACCTTGAGGCACGGGGGCTCTTATGTCATCATCAAAGGTATTAGACCTATTTCCCCTCACTTCTTATCTTCCATGCAGGCCGTTAAGGCCCACTTGCAAGGGGAGGAGGTCTATGAGGTTCCGTTTGAAATAGCTGAGGATAAGGTTTACGTCTCTGATATCCCGGTGGTGCGGGATTTTGCTGACGTATTCCCAGAAAAGCTACTAGGGCTACCCCCGCACCGCGAGCAGGATTTCCAAATACAGGTCATGCCAGGAGCTAAGCCGGCATCTAGAGCCCCTTACCAGATGGCCCCGAAGGAGTTAACGGAGTTTCAAAGCCAGCTGCAGGAACTAGTGGAAGCTGGATTTGTCCGGCCGTGTTGTTCACCATGGGTAGCCCCGGTGTTATTTGTCAAGAAGGACGGTACACTCAGATTATGCATTGACTACCGAGCACTGAACAGATTGATAGTCTGGAATACCTATCCCCTGCCACAGATAGATGAGTTGTTTGATCAGCTGGAAGGAGCACATTTCTTCTCAAAACTGGATTTGATGTCGGGCTACTATCAACTGCGGATTTGGGAGGACATTCCGAAAACTGCCTTCAGTAGCAGATATGGGTTTTTCGAGTTTACCGTGATGCCCTTCGGGCTCACGAATGCACCATCAACCTTCATGAGCTTGATGAACCAGGTGTTCCAGCCATATCTCGACCGATTTGTCATAATATTCATAGATGACATCCTCATCTATTCGAGGACGAAGGAGGAGCATACCCAGCATCTGGCCTTGACCTTGGGGAAGCTCAGGGAGCATCAGCTATACGCCAAGTTCAGCAAGTGCCAGCTTTGGCTGACGGAGGTGGCCTTCCTAGGCCATATCATCAGTGGAGCGGGACTGGTAGTAGACCCCGCAAAGATTCAGGTAGTGCAAGATTGGCCTCAGCTAAAGACGGCCACGGATGTCCGAAGTTTCTTAGGTTTGGTCGGATACTACCGAAAGTTTGTGCAGGGATTTTCTCAGATAGCCCTCCCACTCACTACGTTGACAAAGAAGGACGCTCCATTCATATGGACTCCGCGGTGTGAGGCGGACTTTCAGGAGTTGAAGAGTCGTCTTACGTCAGCCCCCATTCTCGCTCTCCCATCCGGGAAGGAGGGCTTCCAGGTGTATGCTGATGCGTCCTTCCAGGGGATGGGAGCTGTTCTGATGTAGCATGGTCATGTGATAGCATACGCCTTGCGGCAACTAAAGAAACACGAGTAGAACTAACCGATGCATGACCTGGAGATGGGAGCGGTATTGTTCGCTCTAAAGATTTTACGGCATTACCTTTATGGTGTGCAATGTGACATATTCTCGGATCACAAAAAACTGAGATATGTTGATACACAGAAGGAGTTGAACGTTCACCAGAAACGATGGGTGGAGTTCCTATCCAATTATGAGTACACGATGCACTACCATCCCAGGAAGGCAAACGTGGTGGCAGACGCTCTGAGTCGGAGAGCAACTATGACAGGAGCAGGACCTCAAATGATGGCCTTGAAGTTGGTGAAGATGTTGGAGGACATGCAGATATCATTAGTGTCCGAGGATGATCCGGAGTTGTACATGGAGTATCTAGCATCGATGGTTGCCATAGATGGCATTCAGGATCGCATCAGGGATGGGCAGAGGCTTGATGAGAAGGCGGAGCCGATATTCAGGGCCTTGGAGGAAGGAACGGTAGGGGATTACTCCTTGAGGGGTGGGCTTCTATATTTTAGAGGCAGGGTCTATATACCCATAGGAGGCCAGATTCGGGAGTACATCATGACAGAGGCGCACTACAGTAGATACTTAGTGCACCCGGCATCATAAAGATGACGGCCGACTTGAAAAGGACGATGTACTAGCCGGGCATGAAGAGGGATATAACCTACTTCGTGACCCACTGCAAGGCTTACCAGCTGGTGAAGGCGGAGTGTTGGAACCCGGCCGGGTTATTGCAGCCACTTTCGGTGCCAGAGTAGAAGTTCGACGACATTGCCATGGACTTCATACATGGTCTTCCTCGGTTGCATGCAGGGAATGACTCGATATGGGTGATCGTCGACCGATTGATGAAGATGGCCAGGTTTCTTCCGATCAGGAAGTCTGCTCCGGTGAGTGACTTGGTATGGAAGTTTGTAGAGCAGTTCGTTCGATATCATGGGGTGTCGAGGATGATAGTGTCCAATCGGGATGGAAGATTTACGTCTAAGGAATGGACGTCAGTCCAGGCATATTTGGTATCACGGTTGACTTTCAGTACCGCCTTCCACCCTTAGATGGATGGACAGACAGTGCGCACCAATCGGACCTTGGAGGATTTACTGCGGCTGCGCATACTAGACCGTGGAGAGCCATGGGAGGGACAGCTACCATTCATCGAGTTCTCGTACAATAATAGCCATCAGTCCAGCATCGGTATGGCCCCTTATGAGGCTTTATATGGGCGGAGATGTAGGACTCCTTTGTCTTGGATCCAGGATGAGGATCCGAAGGCACTTGGCTTGGAGTTCGTGGAGGATAAGGATGCTCAGGTGCGGTTGATCTGAGATAGGATGCTGGAAGCCTAGAGTAGACAGGCTAAGTATCACGATGCTCGGCATTGTCAAGTAGAGTTACTGGTTAGGGATCGGGTATTCTTAAAGATCCGACCGATGCATGGATTCTCGTGGGTGGGTGGTCGGAAGAAGCTCAGTCCAAGATACATGGGGCCTTGCATGGTCTTGGAGCGGATCGGCCCCTTGGCTTATAGACTGGAGCTGCCGCCAGAGCTAGCGAGTTTGTACGAAATTTTTCATGTCTCCTCCCTAAGGAGAGCTCTACTTCGGCCGGAGCAGCAGATTACTACTACAGATGGGAATGTAGCTTCTGATCGATCGGTGCACTTAGAGCCGGTTCGGATAAGCGATACTTGGATGCGGGCCTTGCGGCGTAAGAAGGTCCCGTTGGTCAAAGTATTATGGAGGAAACACGGGCAGGAGGAGCACACGTGGGAGCCACGGGACCTGATGCAACAGAAGTATCCGGAGCTTTTTGGTCAGGTACTCCTTATGACCTCTCGGGATGTTACGTTTTATCTCCTATACTTGAAAACCCCGTAGGCTTAACTTGAATTTCGAGGACGAAATTTTTATTTTTATGTATTGGGGTTTGTAACATCCCACGGACAATTAGACCACTAGGAGTGGTTTTGTCATGACTAGGTCATGACAGAACCCTTGGAAGCCCTAAAAGGCCAGGTGTACCTAGGGATGTAGGAAGGGTCACCATGGCCTGCAAATAGTAAAAACCCTAAACATTAATTTGGGATGGCCCCAGGGCTTCACCATGGCTCCATGACCCTACCCCAACATCACTAACCCATTGGGGGGTCCATTAGAGCCCCAAGGGTCAGTTGGAGTCAATTCAAAGTAGCCAATTTAGCTTAGGACCATTATAGGCCTAAACTTGGTAAAGTGCCCTAAATAAGGGCAATGTGCCCCTAATATGTTCAACAACATTTCCTAGGTCTTCCTAGGCCTAAAGTGGGGTCGATGGGTCATCAAAGACCCCTATGGGTTAGCCCTAGAGGCCTAGTTGACCCAAGTCAACCCAAGCCCTAAATTGGTCAAAGTGCCCTAACTAAGGGTCAAGTGACCCTCAAGATACCCAACCAACACCACCCAAGTCCTTCTAGACCTTAGGGGAGGCCAATGGGCATCAAGGACCCATTGGGGTCAACCCAAATGGCCATGTTGACCAAGGTCAACTCTACACAAGGGTTAGGTCAAATTAGCCAAAATGGGTTAACTCAAGCTCAAACCCACTTCCCCACTTGGGCTGACCTAACCTTGTCACAATTAGGATTAGTGGGGTGCTAATAGGCTGAAGGAGGGGTAAATTTCAGTTAGGATGGGCAGGAGAGAGAAAACTCCATTAATGGAGGAGAGAGAAAGAAGAGGGAGAAGGCCATTCATGGCTTGGGGCAGCCAAGGGCCACCCATTAAGGCTGGGATCAGTTACACTGAGAAAGGGGAGGAGTTTCCATTAGTCTCCCGGCCAAAGGGGTGGCTTAGCCTGTATAAATAGTGAAACCGAAATTGGCCTTTAATGGCCATTAATGGCCATGGGGGTTACACCACCTCCCATCCCAATCTAACCAGCTTAAAAGCATCATTGGACTCAGGGGGGAAGTTTCCACACCTTACCTGAATAAATCGAGCCCCCCACTATGTAGTTGCAGAAACCGAGCGGCGCCGCCATCAAAAATGGTTTCCCGACAATCTTCTCGACTTCAGGCCGCCGATAAGGTCCTCCTCCTCTCCTTGCCTCATGGTTAGATCATAGGATCATTTAGGTTCAAGGTTCGACCTCAATTGAGCCCAAACCAATTCTTGGTGTTCATGGTTTCGCCAAGAAATCTTCTTGGTAGAACCATCGGAATCCGCCCCTCTATGCGATGTGCCGCGCCAATCGATAGTCAACGCCTCAACAAAGGTGTTGGTGGCGGTGGCAGGCCGGGGAAGGGCCGGGATGGGCGGCGGTTTTGGCTGGAAGTGGCTCCAGGCTCGGGCTATATTAGCTGTTGGTTGGAGGTAGATGATGAGCCTGGGCCCTTGGATTTGTGGCAAGATTTGTGCGCCAGATTGATAGGATCATTTTAATTTAATTTCATTTCATTTCTGTCACATTATTTGCAGTAGATGGTTTTAATTTTTAAAAATACTTAGCACCTATAGTGAAAAGTCATCAACATGAACTTTGTATCCCTATGGGTCTACTTTAATCCAAAATTAATTTGAACCAATTTGGACCTCTGGTTGGACCAGAGCACCCATTTTGGTGGGACCTATACCTAGGGCTATCTTGAGATTCAAATAGGTGCCCCCTCTTCATCCCTTGTCTAAATGACCTAAAATTTGGGAAGGGGGTCGACCTTAGCTATACCTATGGTATTTCCAAAAATGGCAATTGTTTGAGATACTTTTTCTATGGTTTTTATTTTTATTTAATAATACTAGGGTATTTCAATTATGTGGTCTAATGGCCTCCAAACCCTCCCAAATTTTGGTGAGTAGTCCCTGGCATTATGATATGACTATATATAAAATTTCACCTCATTTGGAGGTTTTTTGGATAGGTAATGACCTAACCCTAATTCTTCCTTAAAGAAGGGTTCTTAAGTAAAAAGTGTACTTTGGTTTTGGGTGGTCAAATCACCTCAACAGGGGCTGAGATTTTTACCACTGACTTGGCATGGCAATTATCACCCTCATAGGGATTATGGGGTGCCCTAGGGTAGTTTTGACCTTGGATCCAAACTAAAACCCTAAGGAGGGACTTTAGAGGGTTGTGAAGGGTATAGGGGCAAATGCCCTTATGTGATCTTGTAACTTAGTGGAAATGATGATAGAGTAGCCTAAGTCCTCTGGTATGAATCATAGAGAATTTGGAGGAAAATAGACATCTCAAGACCCTAACCCTAGCTTAGGGCATAATCACTGTTTGTGTAGAATAGGCCACCAAAACTTACTAAAAGGGTGTGAAACTTAGGTATCATTGATTTTAGGTTAGATAGAACCTTTAGTGAATTTATTGGAATTTTATGAACAATATTTTTAGCACTCCACTTATTATACATAATATAGCCCTAAATAATATTTTATTTATTAGGATCATTCTGTTCATTAAAATCCTATGAAATTTGGGCAGGAGATATTTTAGGTCAAGTTTATTATCCTTGAATTTTAATAGAAATTTTAGATGGTTATTTTCAGTACTTTCTTCACAAAATTCAAAAGGGGCATTTATGGTCATAAAATTATTTAGAGCTATTTTCATATTGTAAAAATTATTAAATTAGGTCACTATTGCTTTTAGGTCAATAACCACTTGGAGAAATTAATTCATGATGTTTAGAAGACTATTTACAGTACTTACTTTACAAACCCATCATTTTGGGAATTTGATGTTTAATTTATCCAGAGCTTATTTCCTACTAAAAAATCATGAAACCTTTTATATAATGTTGGTAGGATAGTAGTTGCATAATAAAATTAATTCACAATTTTTTGATGATTATTTGTTGTACTTACTTCATTATTGAAGGGAAATAAGATATATTACCAAAATAGTTTTAGGGTCCTTTGGATACTGAAAAAATGTATATATTTTGGATTTACAGTATTGAGTTATCCTAATATTTTTCATAATTTAGTTAAGTATTATGCATGACTATATAGGATGCTTCATGTTCAAAATAGTAGCACTTGGATCTTTTAGGAAAATAAAATAAATGCTGGATTAATTAGGAAAAATATAAATTACTAGATTTAGAGTAGTTAGGTCAAGATAGACCCCCATTAATTATCTTGAGGCATTTGGATGATTATTTGAAGTGCTACCCAATATGTGCATTGTATCGCTAAGTATGGTCTGCGATTAGTAAAAGAACAGAAGATAAGTGATGTGGGTGTGTAGGCCTAAGGTTTGGGATTCTAATAGTCTGCTAGTTTTGGATAAGTAATTGGGGTCACCTTTGGAAGTTAGGTTGATTAAGGTATGGTGTTGACTAGTGTTAGGTGGCATTCGGGATCGGCGAAGGATCGTCTTTCCCGAAGGGGGGAAGAGTCAAAATCACACTAGGTTTAGTTCTGCGTAATATAAAAAAGGAATGGGTAAAGGGAGACAACCAATAATAATAAGTGCCTTGCGAAAGGGAACAATGAGCTTCAGCTACCAATATAGTTCCTAGTGCCCTTTGAGAACCCTTCACCGGGTATACCGGGGGCAGTCCTGGGCTAACCTAAACTATAGGCAAACTAACTTGAAAGAGTAACTAGCATAATTAGGGATTCACTTTAACTCACCTTGATGTCTCGGGATGTTAGGTTGGTTCACACGGGTTGTAGGCCCTGGGGGTTTTGGTGATGTGCAGGTTGGCCCGGTGAGCTTTGGGTCGGTTGTTGATTGTAACGGACGGGATGGTCCGGGGAGCTTTGGCTCGGTGGATAATACATTAATGTGTGTGTTCTTAAGGTATAAGGTGGTGGGTCTTCGGTATTGGAGTGTCGTCACACCGACACCAGTACGTTGACTCGGCGTGTTTGGTTTTACTCTTAGCCAAACTAAGTCCAGTGGACCAGCCAGCAAAGAGTACGCAAGAGCTCCGCTTAGTGCACCAGCGTTGATGCGTACGATAGGTCTGACTAGTAGTGCTGATACCTGTTTAGATAGGTATGGGATTCTTTATACAATAGGCTCTGCGAAATGACCCCTTAGTTTATAAGTTCGCACAAGCGTGCTTATAAGTTAAGGTTTATTCAATAGATTTATATGTATACTTGATTTAAAAACCGACACCCTATCGTATAAATTGGTATGAGACTTTTTATACGATAGGATCCTTGCAAAAGATCCCTTGGCTTATGTGCTTTCACATAAGTTAAGGTTACTTATTCTTGAGTAGCTTTTCTTACTTCTATGATTGATATATTTATACATACTCATAAAACTGCTAGATTAGTTTCGTCGTCACCTGTTATTATTTTGCTGTAAGAAGCGAACTAAAACAAGCCGGAAATGGTATAACTGAAATTTTATTATCAGAAAAAGGTATCTATTACAAAGGTATGGCCTCCCTTATATAGAATGGAGGAGAGAAGAGAGAATACAAATAAGAGATGTGGGACTAAAACTATACAAAAGAATCTGGGCGGCTAGAACAACAGACCGGAACAAGCCGCGCGGTTAGACGGAAGGGCTAACCGCTCGGCCACTGTTAGAGAGAGAGACAAGCCGCCAAGAGAGACCGTTAGACCGCCCGGTCTCCTAGTCGCCAGTAACAGACCGCTAGACCGCTTGGACCTCAGACCTCAACGCAGCAACCAACCCTCTGGAGGCAAACCGCCAGACCGCCCGGTCAATAACCCGCCAAGCCAGACCGACAGACCGCCCGGTCTCAACTTCAACACTCCCCCTCAAGCTGGAGCATATATGTCGATCATGCCCAGCTTGTCACATATATGAAGAAATGAGGCGGATACTGGCTTGGTGAAGATGTCAGCCAACTCTTTTTCAGACGTGACGAAGGGAGTGCAAATTTGTTCCTTCAGAATCTCTTCACGAATGAAATGACAGTCGACCTCAATGTGTTTGGTTCTCTCATGGAAGACTGGATTTTTGGAGATATATATAGCAGCCTTGTTGTCACAGAACATAGGTAGAGGATGGTTGTAGACCTCTCCTAAATCCAACATGAGAGCCCGTAGCCACTTTAGCTCGCAAGTGGTCGATGCCATACTCCGATACTCAGCTTCAGCACTGGACCTGGAGACAACAGATTGCTTCTTGCTCTTCCAACTTACCAGATTGCCCCCAACAAAGGTACAGAAACCGGAAGTAGACTTGCGGTCCCCTTTGTCATCCGCGTAACTCGCATCTGAGTAAGCTTCAACCCTCAGATGATCATTCTTCTGAAAGAGCAATCCTTTCCCAGGGGCTGCTTTGACGTACTCCAAGATCCGCAAGGCGGACTGTAGATGGCACTCCCTGGGAGCTTGCATGAATTGACTCACCTTGCCCACAGCATAGGAGATGTCGGGCCTAGTCACGGTGAGGTATATGAGCTTACCAACTAGACGCCTGTACCGCGAAGCATCTGAAAGAAGAGGCGAATCATCTGTCCAGGTTTTGTCTTCTCCAACAGCCATGGGACATCGGGCAGGTTTGGCCCCAGTCAATCCTGCTTCTTTTAAAATATCAAGAGCATACTTACGCTGAGAGAGGACTAAAGAGTTGGGCTTCCGAGAGATTTCGATCCCCAAAAAGTACTTCGGAGAACCCATATCTTTCGTGACTAGATGTTGGCGAAGATGCCGCTTTGTCAAGGCTACCCCTTCCTGGTCATCACCAGTGAGAAGAATATCATCCACATATACTGCAAGAACCACCAGTCCCGAAGAGGTTTTGCGAATAAATAGAGAGTGATCAGCAGTGCTGCGAGCAAAACCAACGGCCGCCACGATGCCGCTGAATTTGTCAAACCAAGCTCGAGGGCTCTGCTTGAGGCCATAGATTGCCTTCTGTAGCCGGCAGACTCGTGTCTCCCCCTGAGCAACATACCCTGGAGGTTGCTCCATGTAGACGGCCTCCTGAAGATCACCATAAAGGAAGGCATTCTTGACATCCAGCTGGGAAAGGGGCCAGTCTTTGTTGACTGCCACAGAGAGAAGGACCCGTATAGTGCTGAGACGAGCCACGGGAGAGAAGGTGTCAAAGTAATCAACCCCATAGGTTTGAGTAAAGCCCTTAGCCACCAGACGAGCTTTGTACCGGTTGACAGTGCCATCTGGGCCAAACTTGACTACAAAGACCCATCGACAGCCAACAACATCTGTATCACGGGGAGGAGGGACAAGAGTCCAGGTACCCCGCTCTGTGAGGGTCGCCATTTCCTCATCCATGGCCAGCTTCCAGTGAGGAATGGCAAGGGCCTCCTGGTAGGAACGAGGTGTGGTAGTAGCAGAGATAGCCAGCGCAAAGGCCCTGCGAGAAGGGGTGAGACGATCATATGAAACAACAGCAGCAAGGGGGTGTAAGGTACACGTCCGCACCCCTTTGCGAAGAGCGACAGGAAGATCCAGGTCAGCGGGCTCCTCGGCATCCAGAGCATCCGTGGCAGAGAGAGCTGGCCCGGGAGGAGAGAGCGACGACAGCGGAGATGAGGGAGAGGGAGGCGGAGAGAGAGGCGGAGGGAGAGGAGTGGGCGGAGACGGAGGAGGAGCGGATATCGCAGTAGGAGACAAGGGAACGAACGGAATAACAGGAGCATCCGAGGTGAGAGGAAGAGAAGAGGAGGCATCCGAGAAGTAGGAGGCATTCTCGAAGAAGGTAACGTCAGCGGAGACAAACTGTTTACGAAGAACAGGATCAAAGCAGCAGTAGCCTTTCTGAGTGACCGAGTACCCCAGAAAAACACATTTGGTGGAGCGAGGGGAGAGCTTGTCACGGGTGGCAGATGGGACATGCACAAAAGCAGTGCACCCAAAGATTCGGAGAGGGAGAAGAAAAGGCTCCTTGCCAGGATAAAGGATGGAAAAAGGGGTTTTTCCCTGAAGAACGGAGGAGGGAATGCGATTGATAAGATAGCAAGCGAGAAGAACAGCATAGCCCCAATATGAGCGAGGGACATGCATTTGAGTCATTAATGTGCGAGCAACATCGAGGAGGTGACGGTTTTTGCGTTCCGCCACCCCATTTTGTTGGGATGTATAGACACAACTTGTCTGATGAATAACGCCATGTTGAACACAGAAAGAGGTAAAAGCATGACTTAAGTATTCTTTTGCATTATCAGAGCGAAAAGTTTTAACACTAACACCAAACTGATTTTTGATTAAATGATAAAAGGAGGTCCATACATTAAAAAGTTCAGAGCGATCTCGTAAGAGATACACCCAAGTACATCTAGAAAAATCATCAATAAAGGTTACAAAATAAGAACTACCCCGACCAATAGTAAGGGTAGGAGCAGGTCCCCAGATATCGGAGTGGACTAAATCAAACGGACGGGTAGAGCCCCGACCTTGCTTCGGCGGGAAGGAGGAACGATGATGCTTGCCAAGTTGACATGCTTCGCAGTGGAGAGGAGTAGTGGAGGGAGGGAGGTGGGGCAGAAGCTGATGCAGAAGCCGTGGTGGAGGATGACCGAGACGGAGATGCCACTGGAGAAGATCCGTACAAGAAGAAGAGAAGGCGGACAAAGCGGAAACGTTGTCGAGGAAGTAGAGGCCGCCGCTCTCAGTCCCAGTAGCAATCGTCCGCTGGGAGCTCGGATCCTGAAAAGAGCAAGAAGATGGAGTAAACGTTACAGAACATTGAAGCTGCTTGCATAAAGAAGTAACCGATAACAGATTGCACGGAAACTTGGGCACATAGAGAGTGTCCTCTAGCCGAAGGGACGGAGTAACATGAACCACTCCCGACCCATGAACCGGGGAGGGAGAACCGTCTGCAATGAGGACCGGGGGCAATCGATCATGCTGTTCGAGGAGAGAGAAGCACTGAGGATTGCCCGTCATATGATTAGTAGCACCGGAGTCGATAAGCCATTTACCTTGAGTGACTACATGGGCACTACCTGATGATGTGACCACGGAAGCAGACGGCTTGGAAGAAGAGGTGGAAGAGTCACCCGAGGGGCGAAGATGGGGATGTTTTGTCCAACAGCGGTCAAGAGTGTGTCCGGTGCGGCCGCAGTGAGAGCAGAGATAGCGGGAAGAAGGACGTCCGCCAGACTGATGACTGCGGCTACCAGAGCCACTCCGCTGAGTTTGATGAGCATAGTTATCCGGAGGAGAAGGAGCGGGTAGAAGCGGGCGCTGAAGGAGAGAGGTGACAGCAGCGATGCGAGCAACGGTGGCATCTAAGGTAGGAGATTCCGCCTCACCCAGAATTTGTTGGCGGATCATGTCATAAGTGTCAGGAAGACGGAGCAGATAACACACAACCAGAAGCTCCTGGAAGTGCTTGTGTTGTTGAGCCAGATCCGCAGAAAAGGGGCGATTCTGAAGAATCTCAGCCCCAAGAGCTTGAACTTGTTGGTAGGCAGCAGCAGGAGACAAGGTAGGCCGGGCAAAGAGGTCCGCATACAACGTATAGATGCGGGACGTCTGAGCCCCTTTGGAATACAAAGCAGCAAGATGAAGCCAAGCGGCCTTCACCGTCTCATCATGACGGATGACGGGAAGGCATTCATCGGATAGACTGTTAGCGAGCCTAGTACGCACAAGAGCGTCACTCGCATCCCAGTCATCAAAGAGAGGGGAAGTGGTAGGAGGAGGGTCATCAACGAGATGGTGGCGTTTGCGTTGCGAGCGAAGGAGAAAGGTGAAAGAGACGCTCCAATCCGGGTAGTTGGAGCCGACAAGCTTGGAAACGGTGCCAAGGTTCCCGGAAGGAGTAGGAGGAGGAGCCGGATTGGCTACAGGGGGGGTGGCAGGAGTGGTGGCAGTAGAAGCATCAGAAAGAGCCATAAGAGTAAACAACAGGAAGCCGCGCGGTTAGAAAACAGGCCGCGCGGATAGGCAGAAGAGAAACTGCGGCGGTCAGGATGCCAGACACCAGCGGCCAGAGAGACCACGACCAAGCCGCAGTAACAAGCAAAGGGGAAGAGGTCGAGCGGCAAGCAGACAGTCCGCTCGAACAGAAGCACAAGAGAGGGCAAGGCACAGGGCAATAGGTCGCGGCGAACTAGGCAACAGGTCGCGGCGAACTAGGCAACAGGTCGCGCACACAGAGGGCAACGACAAGGAGATCGCGCGGACAGGGCGCAAGCCAGAGAAGCAAGCCGCGCGGACAGAGAGAAGACAGAATCAGGAGGAAAGGATCGATTCCTCTGATACCATGTAAGAAGCGAACTAAAACAAGCTGGAAATGGTATAACTGAAATTTTATTATCAGAAAAAGGTATCTATTACAAAGGTATGGCCTCCCTTATATAGAATGGAGGAGAGAAGAGAGAATACAAATAAGAGATGTGGGACTAAAACTATACAAAAGAATCTGGGTGGCTAGAACAACAGACCGGAACAAGCCGCGCGGTTAGACGGAAGGGCTAACCGCTCGGCCACTGTCAAAGAGAGAGACAAGCCGCCAAGAGAGACCGTTAGACCGCCCGGTCTCCTAGTCGCCAGTAACAGACCGCTAGACTGCTTGGACCTCAGACCTCAACGCAGCAACCAACCCTCTGGAGGCAAACCGCCAGACCGCCCGGTCAATAACCCGCCAAGCCAGACCGACAGACCGCCCGGTCTCAACTTCAACATTTGCTATATCTCCACTATCATGTCCTCTCCTTTCTTCCTCCCCGCCCAGTGCCTAGGAGCCATGGGGGAAGGGGTGGGGGATAATAGGGCTTTGTCTTTTAGAATAACGGTTTTCGAACCACATCATTTTAGGGGACCGTGGAGCCCAACATGGAGGAGCAGCCCCGGAGGTCGACACGCTTGGAGGTGGGGTAGTCTAGTATCGGAGTTCAGACAACTGGGACTTTGAGTCCCAACCGCTAGTAGTTTATTAGTTTTTCTTCCGCTTAAGAGACTCTTGTAGTGAGGATTTGTTGTATTGGACATGAGCCTTGTTTTCAGTACTTTATTATTTTGTGGAATCTCCTTTCATGGAGATTATTACTTTTTTATGTGATCTTTCGTGGACATATGTTAGAGCTTATTTTATATACTCTCATATATATTGCTACTATTCTGTGATCGATATGGCCAGCAGAATCGGTGCCTTGTAGTGATGACCTTCTCGGGCTTGAAGGTGTCACCGTAAAGCGGTGGTTCTGGGCCTAAGACCCCGGTTGCTAAAAGAAAAAAAAGGGGTCTTACACAAACAACATGGGGTGGTGTTAGAGGACTCAAGATTCACTCATAGGACCAATCAACCCATCAGTTGACCAAGTCAACACCCCAAGTCAACCATGGTAAAAATTGAGCCTAAAAGAGAAAAATAAAGCACAACCAATTCCAATGGGCTAAGGCCTTGAACCAAGGCCCATCCTGCAACCCACAAGTATTATTTCATTTAATATATTCGGATTTGGGAATTCCATAGTAATCATAGGATAAAATTTGAAAATCCCCAAATTATTAATTTGTAAATGAAGAGTTAAGGGAAGGAGTCCATGAGGCACGCCTTTCCTCTCCCCAAAGCATCCATTGGTCTCCCCTGGTGCTTGGGAATTATTTCTCATTACTCCTAGTCAGCCATCATGAAGGAGGCCACTCAATGCTCATGACCGATCACCTCCCTTCATGGCACCTCCATAAATACCCTTCCTCGGCCCATTCGACCCTTTCATCATCTCTAGAAGCCCTCAAGGAGTCAAAATAGTGTGTCGAATCGAAGCTTTTTATGGAGGATAGAGGAATTGAGAAAGCTCTCCGGAAACACCTCAACCATGTCCACCCATCACAACAGCTACCTCCAAGCCCAATTATAGTTCTATTTCTCCTCCTCTCCCCTTGTGCTAGCATCCTAGATCCACTAAGAGAGAAATCGTGCTAAATTGAGCCTGATCAAATGTGAGAAAAATGGAGATATTGAAAAGAAAATGGTGCAGTCGGGTTTGCCGGAAACCACCACCTCCGGTGGCCAATCCACCGCCAATTGATAGCCACCACCTCAACAGAGGTGGTGGTGGCGGTGCTGGCGGTGGCCAGCCGGGGAGGTAGCCGGATAGCCGGGAAATTGATATCGAATATAGCCTAGGTCGGGGCCATCAGGATGGTCGTCTTGAAGAGGAAGATGAATTTATTCTGACGGTTTGTCTTTAAGATTCGTGCATATATGATTATATATATACTATAGTTATAATATTAATGTTTTGATTTGTCACAATTATTTATTGATTTTCAAACAGAACATTTAGGCCCTTATAGGCCAAATCAAGAAATGTTTCCAGAGACAACTTTCGTATCCCTGAATGTCTACTTTTTGTAGGAAGTAAATTAATTAATTCGGAGGTCTATAGACCACTATAGGGAGGTTTTAGTGGTATTGGTCCTCAAGAAGGACAGAACTTTGATTGTGAATAACTTTAACATAATTGTATGCATGGAGCTGAAATATTTACCATGTCTGTATGTATCATAGATACACCATTTGCCCAAAAATCAAAATTTTTGAGGGTCTTTCTCTATAGTTTTGTTGAAAATTTAATTTATTTAATTATTGGAATATAAGTAGATAGACATCTCATATAGACCTGAGTTTTGGTTGGGAGGTCCATTAGGTCATTATAAGACCCTGATAAAATTTTGGGGCCAATTGACCTCTGCATATTGGTGAATTCAACTTGCATAGAGCTGAGGCTTAAGGAGATTGTTGCGCGTTTAGCAAAAAAAAACAACACTTTGTGATTTTAGCAAGAATACCTTGATCAAATTCTGTAAAATTTTGTACGTGCACAAATTTAGTGAAAATACACCATCTCAAAGTGTTTTAGAACATTTGGAGTTGAATTTGCTTGGAAATTAAATTATTTTTATATTATTATGCATATGTATTAATGAAATTAATGTGATATGAATAGTTGCAAAAGTCATGAAACTTTATCAGTAGAATTATTTTAGCATTACACATCCTTGATAAATTATTTGGAATTTTTGTATGTCATGATCTTAGGGTTGCCATTCTAATTACCATTTTATACCCTTTCATATTATGGAAATATTTGTGTTCAAATTGAGTAGAAAATTATGAATCTCTATAATAGCTAATCATTTAACATTTGTGACCTCTAGAAATTTTTCTGAAATTATTGGATGAGTATTTGCATTACTTCATGTGTAATATGATCTAGTGGATCAGATTTTGATAATTAGAAATTAAATAGTAAATATTACTGGAAAATCATGAAATCTAGTTTAGATTGTTTTTTTACCATTATGGACTTATAAAAAGTTATTTGTACTGTTTGGATCCCTGAAAGTGACACTTCATGTACAAATCCTCTAGTGTTAAGTATTTTAGGATAATTCAATTATAGTCAAATAATTTAGAATATTGGTGAAACTCTGGATTCATTCCATAAATGAGTATTTAGGCCCCTAAAATTAATTGTAGGATATTTGGATAAAAATATTTGTTGGTTACAATCTATAGGCTCATATCGCACATTTGGTCTGCATATAACAAAGTGGTGGGATGATGGTTAGTAGCGATATAAAATTGCATCTAAATAGGTTTGGGGTATGGTTAGAATCATCATATGATGTTGGTTGGAGTCCTAAGGTATTTACTAAAAGGTCATGTGAGTTAGTGTACATAGACCTTTAGGGGATTAGTTAAGCTCAGAGATCGATAAATGATCATCACTCCCCTATAAGAGTTATAACCCACCTTATGATAGATCAAGAGTAACAATGAGAGAGGGTTTGTTAAAGGGTAGTCACTAACAATAGTAAATATCTTGAGAAAGAGAGATTTGGGATTCAGCTCATCATATTTCTTTGTACCGCAACGAGCCCTTCACTGAGTAGACCTCGGGAAGTCCAAGATTCACCTTAAGTCATAAGTATATTTAATAATAGACAAGAGAAGTCTATGTAGGAGAGCAAAGTTACAACAAACCTCATCCCTTTTTATGGGAGGGAGTGGGCCAGTTCCCGTTAGTCCTGCAAGCTGGAGGCTCAGGATGGTTGTTACAAGAACTCGTTAGTTCTACGAGCTGGAGGCTAGGAAGGATGTGAGTAATACTTTGCATGTGCATATGATGTGGTAGGTCCTTGGTACTATCTTAGTCATCACTTCGATGATAGTACGTGGACTTGTCAAGTTTATAAGGTCTAGAGGTCTAGGTTTGTCTGGAGTGTGATATTTTCCTAAAAACTTATCACTTGGCCGTCAAGACTGGTATATTCCAGCAATGCATACGTAAAGACTCTAGAGTACCCCAAAGATGGGTATAAAGGCCACTTAGTAGTGTGTATATCCATCTAGGAGTGGGGAGGTGACCAATCCCCAGTCAACGTATGACCTTGACGGGGGTTCCCGAGAGGTTAGCTACCTGCAAAGAGTGGGAACAAAAGGTCTGTGTGCATAGAGTCAACTTGCGTAGGTGAGTTACATTTGCATGAATCATAAGAATTGTATTGCATATCTAAACATTCATTACTAGTAGATCCTCATCATATAAATTAGTATGAGTTATTTTATATGATGAGTTATTTTAATGGGAAATCTTAACTTATAAGTTTATATGGACATTCACATATGTTAAGGTACGCTTCTATGATGGTAGTATAGTTGTTTTTGTTTACTTTGCTTATTACTTACTATTTACTTATTTACTACTTCCACTATTATAACTTCTGTTATTTACTGCATAATATATAAACTATTAGATAGTGTCATGTCACCTGTTTTTCCATTCTAATTTGTTGTCATCCACTTTCTTCCTCCCGTGCGGTGCCTAAGAGTCGTGGGGGTGAGGCAAGGACAATAATGTCTTAGTCTTTTGACTAACGGTTGGTGGACCATATCATTTTTGGAGCGCTTAGTGAAGCAACAACAACACGACCCGGAGGACTTGTCAAACCAACGGCAAAACCAACGGCATCGATTGGCACCTAATTAGCCACAACTACTTGAGTAGGCTCTTACAAAGCCTTTATCAGCACTATTATATGGAACACATCATGTAAACCACTCAACCCTGTTGAAAGAGCAAGTTGATAGGCAGCTTAACCAACACGTTCCAAGATATCAAATAGTCTATGATACCTAAGACTTAGCTTTTTCAAGCATCAAATCCTCGATACACACTTGAATGGTTTAATCTTCAAGTAAACCCAATCACGAATGACAAACTCGAAGTTCTAGTTCTTGGCATTGTAGTACTTTGCCTTCTTATCATGAGCAATCAACAATCACTCTCTTATAGCTCGAATCGTAAGAATTGCCTCTTCAATTCAACAATAACTTCGTGTCACCTGTTTATGCCCAAGACAAGGGCGTGCGACATTTTCTACCATAAAAGCCATCGAATGATGCCATTT
Source organism: Platanthera zijinensis (assembly GCA_039513925.1). NCBI lineage: Eukaryota > Viridiplantae > Streptophyta > Magnoliopsida > Asparagales > Orchidaceae > Platanthera > Platanthera zijinensis. The sequence goes on along the minus strand of CM077081.1, from coordinate 61,314,839 downwards.
GAATACTCGTTTGGTAATTATTATTATAGACGAACTCGATCATATAGAGATTATCCTCGCACATCTTTCCAAAATCAAAGGCGTGAATAGAAAGCAAATCCTCCATAGTTTTATTGGTCCTTTAAGTTTGCCCAACTATTTGCGGGTGGAAGGTCATGTTAAACTTCAGCTTAATGCTGAATAGTTGGGGGATTAGCCTCCAATCATTCAATATGAATCATGCATCTCGATCACTTATGATGCTATGGGGCAGGACCTGCAATCGTATTATATTGTTAACATATAATTTCACCAATATTTCCACAGAATCATCTTTCTAGTTCAGAATGAAGTGTGATACCTTTATCAGACGGTATATTATGACCTAGTTGGCATCATTCCCATACTGTGATCTCTACAATCCATGTATGAAATCCATAGATATATCATCAAAATTCCATTCCAGAATCGACAATGACTTTAGAAAACCACAAGGTCTTTGACATTCAGCCTTCACTAGTATGCAAGTATGGCACTTCGCCATATAGAGAGCTTTTTCTTTATTTAAACCCGATCAACAAAATAGCTTCTTCATATTCGTGTACATCTTTGTGCTCCCCGGATGGATCGAGTACTTGGTAAAATGTGCCTCGTACATCAGCTCCTCTAGTAATTTGCCAAACTTCGGGACACAACCAATTTTCTTTTCATAAGAGGCAATCTTTGAAGGAAAATTTAGCATTTGACCTATCCACGACCTCTACTACATAACACTCCACTCTTTCATCAAGCTCCAACGCCTGTCAGATTCAATCTTCAAGGTCATACTGAACTTCGGTATAATTCAATCATGCATTAACGCGCATCCTCTTATCCATGAAAGAGATATCAAAGGACTCTTAGTCATTGATTAGACACTCATAATGCAACTAAATATAATTTGATTTTGCTGGAGCCATCAACTTAACACATCAATGACAACATTTCCCTTCCCAGGAGTATAGTGAATCTCAAAGGTGTAGTCCCTAAGGAACTTTGTCAACCTCCTTTATCGCATGTTTTAATCTTTCTGATTTAATAGATACTTCAGACTCTTATGGTCTGTAAAGATATCGATCTTCATGCCATATAAATAATGACACCATAATTTCTCTCATGCACTTTCAATTCGTGAAAGACACAAGCGATAGATTTTTCATCCTAAATAAGAACACAACCTAAGACACTCCCTGAGTCATCATTGTAGATTTCATAGCTTTTCGTACGACATGGCGAGCACAAAATATGCACCGTGGTCAGATGGCTCTTCAACTCCTCAAAAGCTCACACATATGCTGGAGAGCAAATGAACTTCTGATCTATCCTAGTCAAAGTAGTGAGAGGTAGAGCTATCCTTGAAAAATTCTCTACGAAACACCTATATTAGCTGTCAAGTTCTAAAAATATTCCGACTTCTACCAAAATTTTCAGCACATGTCACTCTCATATAACAACTATCTTTGCCAAATCTACCGCAATACTCTCTCCATTTATCATTTGACCTAGGAATTCCACTAACCGTATCCAAACCACACACTTAGAAAACTTGGCAAACAATTGAATCCTCCTCAGGGTGCTCAATACTGCTCGCAGATGCTCTACATACTCTTTCTTTGACAGGGAGTACACTAGGATATAATCAATGAAGATAATTACAAACTAGTCTAAGTGCTCTCGGAACAATCTGTTCTTCAAGTCCATGAAAACTAATGGTGCATTTGTTAGCCCAAATGACATCACTGTGAAATCATCGTGTCGGTAATAGGTACTGAACGCCATTTTAGAAATATTACATTACCTGATCCTTAATGAGTAATACTCTGACTTCAAATCTAGCTTCAAATACACAATCGATCCCCCAAGCTGATCAAATAAGTCACCGATTCTCAAAATTAGATGTTTGTTCTTCTCCATCAACTTATTCAATTCTCGATAGTCGATATATAGACTTAAGCTTCCATCCTTTTTCTTTACAAAGAGGACCATTGCACTCCAAGGGGATGAACTTTGACATACATAGCCTTACTATATCAATTCTTTTTACTGAACTTCTAACTCTGCCATTTCCTTTTGCGTGATTCGGTACGGTGAGCATTACATTGGTTTAACACCTGACACAAACTCAATAGAGAAGTCTATCCCTCATTGAAGTGGGGCCCCATGAAGATTGATAACTTCCCAAAAAGAAGTTATCTAGCTCTTTATTTTGACGTAATATTTATCATAATAAGAAAAAAATGATTTAAATTAGTAAAAAAATATATAAATTCATATTTATTTTATTTGAGGTTAATTTGGCTATTTTTCCTATGTTTCCTTGCTAGAAACGCCGAATAAATCGATTTAGAGAAGTAAAACTAAACTTATATTTTGGCCTGCACAGGTTGTTCCAACAACTTATTTTAGTTGTTGCAACAAGTCCTTGATGAATTTTAAATTTCAAATTTCAAATTTTGCGGCAAACTTAAAAATGAAAGGAGGCATCTAAAGGGAAAGGGTTGCACATTTTTAAGAGGCAAATCTATTGCTTAAAGGTGGATACAAAATTCATTAAAGAGGAGAGGTCTAGAGGTCCATTATCTTGGAGAAGGAGAAGAACATGACTAGGTTTGGACGCACCAGCGAAAGCAAGGAGGAGAAGAAAAATTTCTGCACAAAAATAGAAGAGATTCATGCAGCCTTTTGATTTTCTCTCATCATGTCTAATAAGATCTTTCTTATTGTGTGGTTTGGCCCTTCCATCATGAACTAAATTTATAAGTCTTGTATGTTGAGAGTACTTTATTTTATTGTGATGTTGTGATTTTAATTTCTCTTTTATGATTGTTTGAAGAACTATCTTTATTGAATTTATGTTTTTTTATCTTATGTAAATTTTTGATTTAGTATTTTTCTTCTAAATTACATGGAATGATTCGAGAGAGGATTCACACTAGTCTAGAGTTGAATCCTTTATTTTACGCATTGAGATTTGAGAGAGAAGTTGTATAGATCTTTAGCCAAGTTCCATCTTTATACTGTGCTATGATATTCTAGAGAGGAGTGATATAAGTATAACATAAATTTCAATATAACATAAAGAGAGAGAGATTTCATCTTGTGTTAGCAACTTTGAGTTGTGCACTTCATGTTATTCTTCGTGCTACCTAAGTTAGAGATAAAAAGGGGAATTATGATATTCAAATTTTAGAGATCAAGAGATAATTATTTCCACTTTCAAATCGATGCAGGATAGTTAATCAAGCATTTCATAAAGGTTCACATTAAAACTCATCACAATAAGCAAAAAAAATCAACTTATAAGACAATTTCTCTCAATTGATAAAAGTAATCTTAAGTAAGCGTTATTTAGGTTTGTTATTATTTTCTTTTAATTTTCCATCATCAAGTTCACTCTAATTAATCTGTTTGAATTTAAAGAAAATGTAGAGCTAGTACTTGGAAATGCTAAATTAATCACTTCTCCATAGGAATGATCTTAACTTATTTTATATTACTTTATATAGCGCATGCACTTACGTATTATATGCATCTATTTTGGGCTTATCAAGTATTTGGCGCCATTGTTGGGGAGGTGCTACTAATTTAGTGTTTATTTCATGCAATATTTGTAAACCTCGAGTATTTAAAGATCAAGTTTTTATTTTAATTTTGAATTCTTTTTAGTGTATGTCCAGATATCAGAGCATTGAATTATTACCTTTAAATTCTAAAACTAAACGTACTTGCAGACAAAATAGAAAAGCTTTTAGAACAATCAATATTATTCATCCTGAGATGAATAATAATGTACCAGATAACATGAATTATAATGAGGGTCAAGTTGATTAAAATGGTCAACCTGCTGCGCTGCGAATGATTTGTCATGACTATAATACACCTTTAAGAGGAGGGTTGCTCTTAACTGATCCGCAATTGTAGCTAATAATTTTAAAATAGACTCTGGATTTATTCAACTAGTACAACATAAAAAGTTTGGAGGTTTAAGTAATGAAGATGCAAACTGACACTTAAGGATGTTTCTAGAAATTTGTGACTTGTTTAAATTAAATGGAACATCCGAAGACGCAATTCTTTTAAGGCTTTTTTCATTTTCTTTAGAGGGAAGAGCGAAAGATTGGCTAGACTCATTACCGAATGACTCCATCACTAAATGGGAGCAATTAGTTGATAAATTTTTAAATAAATATTTTCCACCTTCTAAGACTGCTAAATTTATTAGGGACATAACTATGTTTATGCAAAATCATGGGGAAACTCTTTTTGATACAAGGGAGCATTTTAAAGTGTTATTAAGGAAATGACCACATCACAATTTAGCGTAACACCAAGAAGTTTCTATTTTTTGTAATGGGTGACAAATCACAACTATGATTTTAGATGACGGAGCCGCGTCGGGTTGCTTAATGAAGGAATATCCTGAAGACGCTTATGCTATATTAGAAGATCTCAAATCTAATACTATCAAGCTTATAAGTGACAAGGGAATAGTAATTTGGTTGGACTCAATCAAGTGGATCAAATAACGTCTTTGTCCACTCAAATGACATCTCAATTTTACTTGATTAATAAGAGGTTAGATTCTTTATCAACTAATACACCTAGTACACCACTCACTATAGATAACCTAAATCAAATCACTGTGGAAGAAAACTATGTTGGGGGTCAACAAAGACAAGTGCCACCAGGCTTCATAAATCATTATAATTCTAAGTGGTGAAACCATCTGTTGGGTCCATTGATCACAATGTCCGAGATTTGAAGAAGGCCCAAAAGTCAATAGTATAGGTAAATATTTGTGAATCGTGGAAATTGGGAAACCAGACGTAGGAACACTCAATAAATCCGAAGCCAAATAAACCAGATATAAATAGAAGAGCAAGAATCTTGTACTATCAAAAATTCTTTACAAGTTGAGGCATATATGGCGAAACATGATTTGCCAATGTACCCGAAGGAAGCAAAAAGAACAAGATCAAATAAAGCTAGTCGCGCGGTCTCAATGAGAAGTCACCGACCCTGCTGAGCTGCCTATAGAGTCCTCTTAAGCTGCCAAGTCGCTATACCGCAACCTAGTTACACGGATAATCCATTATTCTAATGCTGAAGAATAACTCTGTCCGCTGATCTGCAAGATGCATGAATGCACGGTCGCCTAGCCACCAGACCACCGCGAACACTACTGCCGAACTGAACAAGTAGCCAGAAGCGGACAACTTATTGAATAGGGAAAGAGTTGCAGAACAGAAGACTGCCTGGTTGCAAGATGTGACCTGTTGCTAATCGCTAGTTGCTAACCACAGAGTCCACACTATCCTTGACCGAAGTCAAAACTAAGTTCATGGCTTTCTATCGCTATCCGCACAACCTACACAGTATAAACTGGTCAACTTTCCAAACCACGCGAATAGAAAAATTTTGTCCGTAGCAACTGCCCGAGCTCACTTACTGTTCATTCAGATGTGTTGTTGATGTGATAGGGGGTCCTATTTATCGGAACGAAGAGGATTGTGATCACCTCCCTAGCCGATAGGATCACCACCCTATCTCGCGACGAGCACTGAATGAGTCCGCACAACTACGAACACAAAACAAGTCCACCGCGACAAAGCCGAACAAACTGTCATGACTGGAACAACACACCAGAGGACCCTGCGGAAAAGAACAAGTCCACACACAAGCGGACACAGCTCCAGTCTATACACACCAACGAACACTACTCCAGTCCGCACACTCCAAGCCCGCAACTAAAGAACAAGGCTGATAGCTACCAAATTCGACGAACAGATAATTAAGTCTGCACTGACTGCACAACCTCCCAGACTGAGCACATCTGGACTTGGTACACAACCAAACCAAGTCCACACCACCAACCAACCCTAGTGCTAACACAGCACCAGCGAATATAAAGACCAGTCCACAAAAAACCAACGGACTACGCAATCCACCTGGTCACCTTTAGGGAACAAACTGCCTACCACTCCTTTGTTGACTTATGTAGCTATCATACCTATTTGCACAAACCGTGCAGACAGATCACCAAGGCAGCCCAGGCCTCCACTTTCACTTCAAAAATTTCAACACTCCCCCTTGAAGTGAGAAGTCGAAACCAGCCCCAGCAGTCCCCGTAACCGATTAAAAGGCCCCTTCGACAGAGACTTCATGAAGATATCCGCAATGTTGTCCTCGCTCCGCACATGTCCAACCACAAAAGACCCCTCCAACACCTTCTCCCGAATGAAAGAGTGCTCCATTTCAATATGCTAGGTTTGTGCATGACAAACTTGATTATTAACCAGTTTAAGGGAACTCTTGTTGTCACCACATAGCAGAGTGGGACCCTGCACTTCTTCATAAACATCCTCTACTAGCTTCCTAAGCCATATGGCTTCCTGAGCTGCCAAAGCCGAAGACTTGTACTCCTCTTCCATTATAGAGACGGACACAAAATCCTTCTTCTTATTGCACAATGAGATACCCACTGATCCATATGTGAAGACATCATTAGAAGTTGACTTTTGGTCGTCTTAATCTCCCCCATAATCAGCATTTGTGTAACAGTGTAGGTTGAAGCCCGTGTCTCTCCCATAAAGGAGACCCATATCAGAAATGGACTTCTCGTATTTCAGAATGCTCTTCGCCGTCACCAGATGAGGCTTCCGAGGTTCCGCCAAATACTGACTTACTGTAACGACTCCACCCAATAAACAACATATAATAGAATTTCCGGCAGGGGCCCCACACAATATGCCACAAACAGATGGCGAGGTCACAGGTTAATACCACCAACGCATCCTAACTCAGAGCATATTAGTGGAATATTAAATAGTAGGATGAACTCATACTAGGAATATCCACTATATATAAAACAAAGTTATATATACTACCACTCAAACGAGGGGACAACAAATACCATAGTTTGGCCTTAAGGCCTTACAGTTCCTCTTTGTACAGTATGGATTACAGACATCGGCGCGCAGGATAGCCATACATGAATAAAGAAAGCATAACTAGCTAGCCTTCAAAGGTTAACAACAACAACAATAGCAAGAGCAGCAACAACACCAGCAGGGGCATCAGCCCTTCACTTCCCGCTTAGCTCTCCAGCACCATCACAGGGACAATCCACCCAGAAGGTGGCAAACAAGGGAACGGTCAGCATTGAGCTGACCAATTTATAACAATCCTACCCCTTTCCCGGGGCAGTGGCATTCCTTCCCTGCAAAGCCATACATCATCAATATAGCATATATTGTGCTCTCATGCACATTCAAGCCAACACAACCGCAAGCCATACCGCCCAACAATCCGTGCACTCAGGGAACATTCCTGGTGCACCGGCAAACCAGGGTCATAACCACCATTTACACGGTATTGATCATTTAGTCTTAATGGCGCGCAGGCCTAAGACTCTCATTATGCGCTCCAACATGACCATCACTCAGGTCCTCCCGTCGAACGGACATAATGCAGGTACAGATCAACCACCCCCGCCCCCCCCCCCATGGCTCAAATCGCCTTGCCATCACCAGTACAACGTACTCGACGCTACACTAAAGGCGCGGGTCGGTCTCACCTTTCCTGTTCGGCACGAAGACTTTTTAAGAGATCGCAGTTCACACTAGCCATAACGTCTGCCAAGGACTGGCTTCATAATAGCCACACTATCCAAATAGGACTGGCTGCATTGTCCGTCAAGGACTGGCTACACCATAGCCACAACACAAACAACACAAGGGCATTTTCCTGGATTTCCACATTCCAGTACTTCCTGTTACTCCCCTTCATAGTGTAACGCCCCGAAACTCAATAGGGTGACGGGTGACGTTTTGAGCCAAATATGTGTTTTGGCAGGGGTGACACGGCCTGGGAAACGGGCGTGTCCCAGGGCGTATTGTGCTTGGGTTTAGTGTTGGCCGCACGGTAAATGATTTTGGAGTCGACGATCGTCGAGAGGCTGAACACGGCCTGGGACACGGGTGTGTCCCAGGGCGTGTCAGTCACTCAAAGCCTCGCACTCAATGATCATTGAGTGAGGTGCACACGGGGCATGACACAGGGCCAGAGACGGGCGTGTCACCTATGACACGGGCAAGTCAGGTGCCGTGTCGCAGGCTGTGTCCTCCTCGGGGATCAAGTGTTGGTAGTTACACACGGGGCGTGACACGGGCCTTGACACGGCCGTGTCACATGAACAACGGGCGTGTTGGAGGCCATGTCGAATGCCTTGTACTGGTTGGAACGTCGGGTGAGACGGCGAATGGGTGACACGGCCATGCACAGGCCGTGTTGCAACCCGTGTTCGGCCCAGATTTTGTATTTTTGGCCCCGATCGTGGCCGTTCATTTTCTTATGTTGGGATCCGATGGCTGGGGGTTGGTGCTGGAGGTTTAAACCCGGAAATAGGGTTTAGAAGCCCTCATTTCACTTGGGTTCATCTCTCTCTAAATTCTAGAGAGAAGGGAGAGCAAGGAGGAGGAAGAAGACCAAAGATCCGGTCACCGGCGGAGCTTCGGTGCTCCAAATCGCAAGCCGTCTTCAGATCCGCGGAGGCAAGGAGATTTCAGTGCTTTTCATATGCGTGGATTTCCATGGCCCCGAGGAAAAATGCAAGGGTAACGATTCTCATCCTAGGGCATGTGAAGCCCTCTTTTTCTTTTCATAGGAAGCCCTCTCTCACGAGTGAGCGAAGAGTTGAGGCGTTCCATGGAATAGATATGTAAAGTCCCCCTTGTGTAGAGTCCGTATGCGTAAACGGGCATAGACATTGTGTGTGAAGCCTATCCGGACAAGTTGGTCTGGATCGGTGATGTTTCACTGCATTTGAACCGGGGAAGACTCCGGGTGTTTGGGCATTTTTTGGTTTTCTACGTGGTAGATTGCAACATAGAGCCTTAGAGTTTAACTCCAAGGTGCTCCGGAAAACTGGGCAAAACATGCTTTGCCAACATGGTGGTCGGGGAGCCAACGTGAACATAACCGGGTTATGTGATTATTGTGGTGGAAGTGGGACTCGGTGAGTCTTGACCTGCGCATATGGCTTAAATTTCCATTGCGGTGTGAGCACGGGTCAGGAGGAACCGTACCCGATCTATGTCGTTCGGTGGAACCGTTGGCATGGATGAGGGTATTCGGCGGTCTATGGCTTAAATTGTCGTGACCAAGGCCAGGAAGGCAAAATGCTCATATGGTTGGCCGTCCAAGGGGCGGTGGTGGAACGGGAACGTCTATGGCTTGAATTGACGTGACGTTGGCTGGTCCGCCGTGAATGTGCCCTGAGTGCACGGGGCGTGCGGCCGTGCGAGCCTGCGCCTGTGATGAAGTGTGTTTACACTACTTTGATGCTTATACTAATAAAGTGCAGGGAAAGAGCATCGCCGCCCCGATTTTGGGGGCGGGATTGTTATAATTTGGTCAGCTTAGCTTACCGTTATTTTGTTTACCACCGGGCGGTGGATTGTGGCTTGTAGGTGCTGCGGAACTGAGTGGGAAATAGCGGGCTAAAGCCTATGATGCTGTGCCAACCCTCGAAGGCCTAACTTTTTATGTTTTCCATTTATCTCATGTATGGCCGGCATGCATGCCGAGGTTTGAAAGACATGTTTTATTAAGTAAACATTGTAAGTCCTTAAGGCCAGTTGTTGTTTTGTGTATTTAACATTCCTATGTTTTGGTTCAGTGGACATTCATGTTAGCAAGGTTCTGAACTGTGCAACTTAATAATTGCTTCCGCTAGGTGCTGTGTAGGACGTTATGATTGGTTGAATTGTTTCAATGCGTAACCAACCGGTCTGTCCGTAGTATATGGCGTCGGGCCCCGGCTGGACCTACTGCTATATGCCATGTGACGGATAGGGGTGTTACAAATTAGTATTAGACTACTGGTTTCGGTCAAGCTTAAATGAATTTGGGGACGAATTCATTTAAGGGGTGGTGAGCACATGTGTGTGCGTCATCATTATAACATGAAAAGAACCTATGAATGTCCAATTAGGAATGAAAATACACTTGTTTGAGGAACCTGCGTGTTCCTATAATTATTATTTGCAATATTGTTGGGTCGCTTATCAGTGTTTTGCACGATTATAGGTGTCCAGAAGTGGTGTTGGACTGTCTAAATGGCAAGGTTCTAAGGCAAGCAACGCACCTAATGATGCGCCTGCAACACCTCCATCTGTCGAGACCATTAGATTGGTGGCAGAACCTGTCTTTGCTATGATTAATGCGCAACCTGCAAGGAAGGTGCAGCAGCCTGCTCCTGCGGTGGAGCAAGTTCCGCTCCAAGTGGCGGAGCCTAGAAGGGTGGAACAGGTGGCGGTGGAGCTGGAGTTGCCTCGGAGAGCAACTGAGTGACAGCTTAAGCATGTGATGGGCTTCCACCCACCAGTGTTCTCCGGAACGGGAACCCTGACCCAGGCCGAAGATTGGCTCTGAAGAGTCAATAGGGTGATGACAACAACAGAAACAGAAGAGTGGTAGAAGACCGCGATAGCAACATTCCTATTGGACGGGGATGCGAGATTATGGTGGGAAGGGCTGGAGCTACACCAGTTGAGGGGAAGGTCGTTGGCCGAAGTACCTATGGCGGAATTTTCGAGATTGTTCATGGCTCGATACATCCCCTCAGTGCAGAGGATCGCATTGGAGAACGAGTTCCAAAGGTTGGTGCAAGGAGATAGCACCGTGGACGAGTATCTCCACGAGTTCACTCGTTTGGGGAGATACGCTGGCGCTACCTTAATTGATGAGGAGCGCAAGACAAACCACTTCTATGACATGTTAAGAGATGATTTGAGGTTGTTACTTTCGGGGCCTATGGTGCAGGGTTTCCTAACCTTGCTCAACACAGCCCGGTCCTTGGAAAAGGACATGAAGAATGTGCAAGATAAGAAGGAACCCGGTGGAAAGAAATCAGAGTTCAAAGCACCGACTACGTCGAAGTTGGGCTATCCAAGATTCTACAAGAAGTCTATGACGTCGGGTCACGCTCCTTCAGCTGGTGTCTCGGGGACAACTACTAATCGCACCCGGGCGCTTGTTACACTTATGGAAAGACGGGGCACTTTGCCCGCGACTATTGGAGCGGACGCTCGAAGTCCGAAAGGAAGCAAGGAGCTACTTACGAGGATAAGGGCAAGGCGGTGGAGTCAACCGCGTCCCACTACGCTCCGACTCAGTCGAGAGTTTATAACTTGGGCCAGCAGGAGGCCATTAAACAAGTTGACGTGGTAACAGGCACGAGTTAATTTATAGTAAGTTAGCTTTAAATACTGTTACTTATTGCTTGTTTGCCAAATATGGTTAGTATAGGCTTTGTTTTGATTGGTGGTAGTCCGGCACGGGCACTATTCGATATGGGAGCTTCGCACTCCTTCTTGTCTGAAAATTTTATATCCCGCATCAGAGTCCCTTCTTCGATGGCGAAGGACAAATTGGATGTGCTGCTACCGAATGGGTGTTCGATGCGTGCGAATAGAGTGTGCGCCGTAAAGGTTCACATTGGGAGCCAAGCGTTCGGCTTGCTAGCGTCATTGCTGCCGCTAGTAGAGTTCGACGTTATCTTCGTCATGGATTGGATTTCAGAGAAGAAGGCTTGGATTGATTGCGACCGGAAGGAGGTCAAGCTGGGTGTTGGGCAGGAGACAACATTTGAGGGACTAAAGGGGTCGAGCAAGATGCTGATGTCTGCTCTTTAGGTAGTAAAGGCAGTTCGTGCTGGCGCAGAGCTGTTCTTCGCTTTAGTGGAGGCTGTAGAGCCAAAGTCCACTTTGGGTAGTATCCCCGTGGTTTGTGAGTACCCCGATGTATTTTCGGATAATCTTGCTGGGGCCCCACCATAGCGAGAGATTGACTTCACTATCGATCTTGTGCCAAGTGCCAAACCTGTGTCACGTGCTCCTTATAGGTTGGCGCCTAAGGAGATGGCAGAGTTGAAGGTTCAGTTAGAGGAACTGTTGGAGCAAGGTTATGTGCGTCCAAGCTCGTAGCCTTGGAGCGCACCAGTCCTCTTCGTTAAGAAGAAGGACGGGAGTGTATGCGGCTGTGTATCGACTACAGAGAGTTGAACAAGCTAACGAAGAAAAATAAATACCCGATCCCAAGGATTGATGATCTGTTCGATCAGTTAGTCTGGTCGTCGGTATATTCAAAGTTGGATCTGAAGTATGGGTACTATCAGTTGAGGATAAGGGAATGTGATATCCCGAAGACAGCGTTCAGCACAAGGTATGGGCATTTCGAGTTCACGGTCATGCCGTTTGGACTGACAAATGCGCCATCGGTGTTTATGGACTTGATGAATAGGACCTTTCGAGAGTACCTGGACCACTTCGTGATCGTCTTTATTGACGATATACTGGTGTACTCGCAGTGCGAAGAAGACCACTTCAAGCATCTGCATCTGGTCTTGGAGACACTGAGGAGGAATGAACTCTATGCGAAATTCTCCAAGTGCGAGTTCAGGCTACCCTCAGTAGCATTCCTTGGTCACATTGTTAGTGGGGACGGTATAACGATGGATCCGGCGAAGATTATTGCAATACGGGAGTGGTCTGCGTTGTCTTCTATCGCGGAAGTCTGTAGTTTTCTCGGGCTTGTCGGATATTACAGGCGCTTCGTAAAGAACTTCTCGCGGATAGCGTTACCTCTCACGAAGTTGATAAGGAAAGATCAGAAATTCTTGTTGATGTAAGAGTGCGTGCAAGCTTTTGAAGAGCAGAAGAAACGGTTGACCACGGCACCAGTGCTTAGTTCGCCGAGTGGGACCGAAGTTTTCAAAGTTTATAGTGATGCCTCAGGTAGTGATTTGGGCTGCGTGTTGCTGCAGCATGGGAGCGTGATAGCGTATGGATCGCGTCAGCTAAAAGTGCACGAAAGGAACTATCCGGTCCACGACTTGGAGTTGGCGGCTGTGATATTTGCGCTTAAGCTGTGGAGACACTACTTATACGGCGTAAGGGTCGATATATATACCGATCACAAGAGCCTGAAGTACCTGTTGGATCAGAAGGATCTTAATATGAGGCAGAGGAGGTGGATGGAGTTCTTGGGGGACTACACCTTCAAGATTCATTATGTACCCGGGAAGGGCAATGCGGTTGCAGATGCGTTGATTCGCAGGGCTCCCGCCCAAGCCAACTGGTTGTCGGTTCATGATGAGAGGCTAGTACAGGAGTTGGAGGCATTGGTGATCTGTTGCGTGGACAAGCAGACAAGCGCCAAGGCTTTGTTAAACTGGACGGAAGTTCAGTATGACCTGGCTGATCGTGTTCGGCAGGCAATGGAGTTGGATGGCACCATGAAAGAGCTTATGAAGGCGGCGTTGGATGGGTCAAATTCCCAATTTTCTGTTGAGGATGGGTTGTTAAGGAAGGATCATCGGTTGTGCGTCCCAAGCGGGGGTAACCTACGGGCGGAGTTGATGTATGAGGCTCATCATACCAAGTACTCAATCCACCCAGGGAGCATAAAGATGTATCGGGAGCTCAAGAAGTTGTTTTGGTGGCCGGGGCTCAAGAAAGACGTAGCGTTGTTTGTGGCTAAGTGCCAAACGTGCGCCTTGGTAAAGGAGGAGTGCCAAAAGATGGGAGGATTCTTGAAATCCTTGCCTATGCCGGAATGGAAGTTCGACGACATATCGATTGACTTTGTGCATGGCTTGCCAAGGTCGCAGAAGGGGAACGATGCTATCTGGGTGATCGTAGACCGGTTAACAAAAGTGTCTCATTTTATTCCGCATAGAAAGGATGACTCAGTGGAGAGGCTGGCGAAACTATATGTGGATAATATAGTTAGACTGCACAATGTGCCCCCACAACATTGTGAGTGATCGCGATGGGCGTTTCACGTCCAATGATTGGAGGTTGGTGCAACAGATGCTGGGGACAAAATTGAAGTTAAGCACAGCCTTCCATCCGCAGACAGATGGACAGACCGAGAGAGTCAATAGAACGATGGAGGACATGCTACGTATGTGTATTCTAGACTTCGGGAAGCATTGGGAAGACCACCTGTATTTAGTGGAGTTTGCATATAACAATAATTACCAGGCAAGAATTCAAATGGCGCCCTTTGAGGCCTTGTATGGTAGAAAGTGTCGCACGCCATTATCGTGGTTAGAAATTGGTGAGGCAAGGTTGTACAAGAAGCAGGAGGTGGAGAGTGCTACCTCGTTGGTGCGAATAATTCGGGAGCGCTTGCTGATCGCTCAGGACAGGCATGCTAAGTATTACAATGCCAAGCACCGGAACGTGGAGTTCGCGGTAGGCGATTGGGTGTACTTGAAGATAAATCCGTACAAGGGTGTTTCGCGGGTGAGACGCTTGAAGAAGCTAAGCCCAAGATACCTTGGACCCTTTGAGATTCTGGAGTGGGTCGGCGAAGCGGCTTATCGTTTGAAGCTATCGGTGGAGTTGAGTGGACTACACGATGTGTTCCACATCTCTGTATTACGGAAGGCGGTGCAAGAGCCTTCGCAGGTGATCGTAGTTGATCTAGTGTCGGTGGACGAAAGGTTGACGACTAGGGTCAAGCCCGTTCGTATTAAAGACTCTGAGGTCAAGAGCCTCCGTAACAAGGAGATCCGGATGGTCAAGGTCCGGTAGGACAATTGCGGTCGGGAGGAACTCTGTTGGGAACGGGAGCAAACTATGTTGGAGGAGTACCCGGAGTTATTCCACTGAGGTCCCGCTTAAAGTTTTCCATTTTCTTTCCTTTAGTAATTTCGTGGGAGAAATTCTTTTAAGAGGGAGAGAGTTGTAACGCCCCGAAACTCAATAGGGTGACGAGTGAAGTTTTGAGCTAAATATGTGTTTTGGCAGGGGTGACACGGCCTGGGACATGGGCGTGTCCCAGGGCGTGTCGTGCTCGGGTTCAGTGTTGGCTGCGCGGTCAATGATTTTGGAGTCGATGATCGTCGAGAGGCTGAACACGGCCTGGGACACGGGAAGGTCCCAAGGCGTGTAAGCCACTCAAAGACTCGCACTCAATGATCGTTGAGTGAGGTGCACACGGGGCGTGACACGGGGCCAGACACGGGCGTGTCACTTATGACACGGGCGTGTCGGGTGCCATGTCCCAGGCTGTGTCCTCCTCGGGGATCAAGTGTTGGTAGTTACACACGGGGCATGAAACGGGCCTTGACACGGCCGTGCCACATGTGACACGGACGTGTTAGAGGCCGTGTCGAATATCGTGTGCTGGTTGGAACGTCGGGTGAGACGGCGAATGGGTGACACGGCCATGCACATGGCCGTGTAGCAACCCGTGTTCGGCCCATATTTTGTATTTTTGGCCCCGATCGTGGCCGTTCATTTTCTTATGTTGGGATCCGACAGCTGGGGGTTGGTGCTGGCTGTTTAAACCCGGAAATAGGTTTAGAAGCCCTCATTTCACTTGGGTTCATCTCTCTCTAAGTTCTAGAGAGACGGGAGAGCAAGGAGGAGGAAGAAGACCAAAGATCCGGTCACCGGCGGAGCTTTAGTGCTCCAAATCGCGAGCCGTCTTTGGATCCGCGAAGGCAAGGAGATTGCGGTGCTTTTCATCCACGTGGATTTCCATGGCGCCAAGGAAAAACGCAAGGGTAAAGATTCTCATCCTAGGGAATGTGAAGCCCTCTTTTCCTATGTATAGGAAGCCCTCTCTCGCGAGTGAGCGAAGAGTTGAGGCGTTCCTTGGGGTAGATATGTAAAGTCCCCCTTGTGTAGAGTCCGTATGCGTAAACGGGCATAGGCATTGTGTGTGAAGCCTATCCGGACAAGTTGGTCTTGATCGGTGATGTTTCATTGCATTTGAACCGGGGAAGACTCCGGGTGTTTGGGAGTTTTCGGGTTTTCTATGTGGTAGATTGCAACAGGGAGCCTTAGAGATTAACTCCAAGGTGCACCCGGAAAACTGGGCAAAAGCGTGCTTTGCCAACATTGTGGTCGGGGAGCCAACGTGAACATAACCGGGTTATGTGATTATTTTGGTGGAAACGAGACTCGGTGAGTCTTGATCTTCACATATGGCTTAAAATGTCGTTGCGGTGTGAGCACGGGTCAGGAGGAACCGTACCCGATCTATGTCGTTCGGTGGAACCGTTGGCATGGATGAGGGCCTTCGGCGGTCAATGGCTTAAATTTTCATGACCAAGTCCAGGAAGGCAAAATGCTCATATGGTTGGCCGTCCAAGGGGCAGTGGTGGAACGAGAACGTCTATGGCTTGAATTGACATGACGTTGGCCGGTCCGCCGTGAATGTGCCCTGAGTGCACGGGGTGTGCGGCCATACGAGCCTGCGCCTGTGATGAAGTGTGTTTACACTACTTTGATGCTTATATTAATAAAGTGCAGGGAAAGAGCATCGCCGCCCCGATTTTGGTGGCGGTATCGTTATTATTTAGTCAGCTTAGCTGACCGTTATTTTGTTTGCCACCGGGTAGTGGATTGTTGCTTGCAGGTGCTGCGGAACCGAGTAGGAAATAACATGCTAAAGCTCATGATGCTGTGCCGGCCCTCGAAGGCCTAACTTTTTATGTTTTCCATTTATCTCATGTATGGCCGGCCTGCGTGCCGAGGTTTGAAAGACATGTTTTATTAAGTAAACATTGTAAGGCCTTAAGGCCAGTTGTTGTTTTGTGTATTCAACATTCCTATGTTTTGGTTCAGTGGACATTCATGTTAGCAAGGTTCTTAACTGTTCAACTTAATAATTACTTCCGCTAGGTGCTGTGTAGGACATTGTGATTGGTTGAATGGTTTCAATGCGTAACCAACCGGTCTGTCCGTAGTATATGGCGTCGGGCCCCGGCCGGACCTACTGCTATATGCCATATGACGGATAGGGGTGTTACACACAGGCACCACCCATCGACCCCACTAAGTGTATTCACGGAGTCTTCTCCGGTGCGTAAATGCAACATCACCAATCCAGACCAACATGTCTAGATGGGCTTCACACAGCATGCCTATCCCGTACTACACACTTTCGGGTCTAGATGCAGACTCAACAGGGGATAACAACTATCAACCCATCAAAATCACTCACTCTTTCCACCTTTTGGTGGAGTGGATTCCTTACTCATGCAAAAAAGGAGGACTTCACATGTCCAAGAAGGAACATCGTTTCCCTTGACGATCTCTTGGGAGCCATCAAAATTTTGGCCGGTTGGAAAGCACCGCAGCAGTTTTGCCTCCACAGAACTAGCCTCGGATCTCGAATCAGACCTCGGGAGCTCCACCAATGGCTTTCCCTTCTCCTCCTTCTCCTTCCTCCAAGCTCTCCATTATTCTCTCTTGATATGAATGAGAGAAGATGCCAACCCCCAGTCTTATCAATACAGGAAAGCACCTGGTCCATTGGATCCAAATAAAAATAATGGGATAGCCAAGATCTGCCCAAAAGTCCAAATTTAACTTGACACGGCTTGTGACACGCCCGTGTTATAGGCCGTGTACTCCAAGCGGTGCACAAAATGACTCAAACTAGACCAGAACACGGGCTCCAACATGCCCGTGTCACAGGGTAGACATGCCCGTGTCAACTTGACATGGCTGTGTGACTGGCCGTGCCACCCTTTCAACACAGGCCCAAATCACCTGAGAAGAACACGGCTAAGGCACACGCCAGTGTCCTTAGTCGTGCACCAAACACACCCCTGTGACACGCCCGTATCACAGGTCGTGCTCGCCACTCAACGCTACCCGGTTATTCACCCGAGGAGGACACGCCCGTGTCCCAGGCTGTGTTGCCTCTCGACAATCGTCGACCGTGCTATCTCAAGAACTCGATTCGACGCCCACCATAAAGGACACGCCCGTGTCTCAGGCCGTGTGCACTGGACACGCCCTGGGACACGCCCATGTCCCAGGCTGTGTCACCCAGCCTGACCCTATTTTGGGACTTATGGTTTTTGGGGTGTTACAATCCTCCCCTCCTTACAATAAATTTCGTCCCAAAATTTGTGCACAGCAAGGGAACAAGAAGCACAATGTTATAACGTTAAAAGATCTGTTATAACAGAAAGTACACGGTCAATAGTTTATACAAAAAGTTTGGGAAACTCAGCTCGCATGGTCTGCTCTCGCTCCCATGTTAGCTCCTCACGGCCATAATTGTACCATCAGACTTTGACCATCCCGATCATCTTGTTCCGCAATTGTTTCCCGGCTTGATCCTCGATCTGAATGGGTCTAACCTTCGGCGTTAGCCCATACTCAACCGGTACACGATCATTCTCAACTACTTGAGCTGGATCTTTAACGGCTTTGCGAAGTACTGAGATGTGGAATACATCATGCAATCCACTCAACTCTGCTGAAAGCGCTAGCCGATAGGCAGCTTCTCCGACTCACTCCACCACTTCAAACGGACCAATGTATCTCGAACTTAGCTTTTTCAAACGCCGAATCCTAGATACGCCCTTGAAGGGTTTGATCTTCAAATAGACCAAATCTCCCACCGCAAACTCCACGTTCTGATGCTTGACGTTGTATTACATTGCTTGTCGATCCTTGGCAATCAATAGCCTTTCCCGAATAGAGCGTATTATCGAGGTAGCTTCTTTGACTTCCTTTCGCCCATTCATCTTGGATTCACCTACTTCTGCCGAAGCTAATGGTGTACGACATTTACGACCATATAGAGCTTCAAACGGTGCCATATCGATGCTCGCATGGTAGATGTTATTATAGGCAAATTACACCAGATAAATATACTTTTCCCATTTCTTACCGAAATCCAGGGCGCACATACGGAGCATATATTCCATCGTCATGTTGGTTCGCTCAGTCTGGCCATCTATTTGTGGATGAAAGGCCGTACTGAATGCTAATTTTGTGCCCAACATTTGATGAACTAGCCTCCAATCAGTTGAGGTGAATTGCCCATCACGATCACTAACAATTCTGAGGAACACCGTGGAGTCGAACAATCTTCTCCACATAGAGCTTAGCCAAGGTTTCCACTTAATCGTCCCTCTTATTTAGAAGGAAGTGAGCCACTTTTTTCAACCAGTCTACAATCACCCAGATAGAATCATGACCGCGTTGAGATCTCAGCAACCCGTTCACGAAATCCATTGAAATATAATCAAACTTCCACTCCGGAATCGGTAACGACTTAAAGAAACCACCAGGCTTCTGGCATTTCGCTTTCACCAATGCACAAGTGTGACACTCCGCCACATAACGTGTTATATCTTTCTTTAGTCTGGGCCACCAGAATAGCTTCTTCATGTCTCTGTACAATTTTGCGCTCCAAGGGTGAACTGAGTACTTAGCAAAGTGCTCTTCGTACATCAACTCTTCTCTCAACTTCCCCATACTTGGGACGCGCAACTGACCATCTTTTCTTAATAAGCCATCATCCCAGGAGAATTGGTCACCAAAACAGTCCTTTGCATAGCATTGGAGAGTTTCATCAAGCTTCGTTACTCGCCAAACTCTGTCCGCAAGGTCATATTGTACCTCCGTCAAGTTCAAGCATTCATCGGCCGTAGCATCCTTATCAACACAAGATATCTCTAATGCTTCCATCTCCTGGATTAGCCGCTCATCATGCCTCTGCAACCAGTTTGCCTGTACTGGCGTCCTACGACTCAAAGCATCAGCGAACACATTTCCCTTCCTGGGAGTATAGTGAATATAGAAAGTGTAGTCCCCGAGGAACTCCATCCACCTCCATTGTCGCATATTCAGATCCTTTTGATCTAATAAATCCTTTAGGCTCTAGTGATCTGTATAGATATCCACTTTAACGCCATATGGATAGTGTCGCCATAACTTTAGCGCAACAATTACCGCCGCCAACTCCAAGTCATGGACGGGGTAGTTTCGTTCATGCACCTTTAACTGGCGTGAACCATAAGCAATCACTTTACCAAATTGAAGAAGAACACAACCTAATCCGCTCCCTGAAGCATCACTATAGATCTCATAGCCGTCTGCATCACATGGATATGTCAACATAGCCGTCGTGGTCAAAAGACTCTTCAGCTCTTCAAAATATCGCGTGCACTCTGGCGTCCAAACGAACTTCTGATCTTTTATCGTCAACGTGGTCAGAGGCAAAGCAATCCGTGAGAATTTTTTCACAAACCGTCTGTATTAGCCTACCAGTCCAAGGAAGCTCCTGACTTCAGCCACTGAAGACATCACTAGACAATCCCGTATGACACTTATCTTTGCCGGATCTACTGCTATGCCCTCTCCACTTACCACATGGCCCAGAAAAGACACCGACGATAGCAAGAACTCACACTTTGAGAACATGGCATACAGCTTATTCCTCCACAGAGTATGCAATACCAACCGTAAATAGTTTGCATGATCATCTCCCGACTGAGAGTACACGATAATATCATCAATAAATACAATTACGAATAGATCCAAGTACTCTCGGAACGTTCGGTGCATTAGGTTCATGAATACTGAAGGCGCATTACATAAGCCAAATGGCTTTACCGTGAATTCATAATGACTGTAGCGTGTCCCAAACGTTGTCTTGGGAATGTCACCTTTCTGAATCCACAATTAATAATATCCGGATTTCAAATCCAATTTTGAATAGATGGTTGACCCCGTTAGCTGATCGAATAGGTCATCGATCCGTGGAATCGGATATTTGTTCTTTTCCGTCAGCTTATTCAATTTGCGGTAGTCAATACATAACCATAAACTACTGTCTTTCTTCTTCACAAATAGAACAGGCGCGCTCCAAGGTGACATACTTGGGCGGATATATCCCTAATCCAACAACTCTTGCAATTGGACTTTAAGTTCATCCACCTCTTTTGGCGCGACGCGATATGGTGAGCGGGCCACAGGTTTCGCATCTGGCACCAACTCAATCGAGAAGTCAATCTCCCGCTTGGACGGTAACCCAGAAAGATCTTTAGGAAATACATCGGCAAACTCCGATACAATTGGAACTTCTCTTACACTTGCCTTTTGCTCAACATCCTGAATAAGCGTGAAGAATAACTCCGTGCCCTTCCGAACAGCACTGACGACTTGGAGCGCAGACAACAAGGTCCCGCCTACTCCTCGCATACCAGCGAACTTTGTCTCAAGCTTGGTATTCTGGCCCAGTGTAATCTCCTTTAAGTTACAATCAATAAAGGCACGCTGCTCCGAGAGCCAGTCCATGCCAAAGATCACATCAAACTCTGATAGCGGGAGCACAGATGCGCTCAATCCGTAATCTCGATTTCCTATCTGCACTTCCACAGCGCAAGTCCTATCCTAAAATATTACATAACCATTCGGTAATAGCACCTTTACACAATTTGTCACGTGACTCGGTACTCCAATTCGAGCTACGAAGTCTTTCGACAGAAAAGAATGCGAAGCACCCGTATCAAACAGGGCTCTCGCCGGATTGTTCCAAATCAGGACAAAGCCTGCAGCGCACACATCATGCATAAGCTACATAAAAAATATGCAATCATTTAAAACAAGCATTTTCTTAACTCGTACCTGTGACGACGTCACTTTGCTTGATAGCCTCCTGTTGGCCCAGATTGTACACTCTGGGATGCGCCTGGGATGTAGAGGAATCAACCACTGCTTTGCCCTTCTCAGCATAAGACGCACCCATCTTCTTTTCTCCTTTGGGTTGAGCAACCCGACAATCACAGGCTACATGCCCCACTTTTCCATAGGTAAATCGTGTACGAGACTCCATCTTCGACGTTGCTCCCGATGCAACCGTCACAGAAGCTTGCCCAGAAGGCTTTGACCTCTTGCCCCACTTCTTCTGGTAATATGATTTGCCAGAGCGGGGTGCTTTGAACTCAGGCTTTGCCATAACCAAGTCCTTCCTGCCTTGCACCCGCTTATTGTCCTTCTCCAGCGCACACGCAGTATCAACCAAAGCCTTAAATCCTTGGTTCATTTAACTAGAAAGCAGGAAACTCAACTCATCCCGCAATCCTTCGTAGAACTGATTCGTTTTTCTTTGTTCATCGGCGAAGATTGACCCTGCATACCGTCCCAATCTTGTAAATTCATGCAAGTATGTATCAACGCTATTTTCTCCTTGCGTTAGCCGCTGGAACTCGTTCTCCATAGCAATGCGTTGTGCCACTGGTAGATGTTTCGCCAAAAACATGTGAGAGAACTCCTCAATCGATACTTGAGTCAATTGCCTGCCCGCCAAATGGTGTAACTCAACCTCGTCCCACCATAACCTCGCCTCTCCTTCCAACAAGAAGGTGGCCAAAGTGATCTTTTGAGTTTCCTCCGTCCTGATCGCCGTCAAGATACGCTTGACTCGCGATAACCAGTCATTTGCCTGCGTTGGGGATCCCAGTCCCGTGAACGTAGGCGGATTGAAGCTCATGAATTTCTTCAATTGTTGTTCATCTGCTCACAGATCTACAACCTCAACTGGTTTGGGTCTAACACCAACACAATCTGTCACCACTGCCTGCGGTGCCTGCCCGATCGGACAAATAATCGCAAATAGAGCCTCAACAACTAATCAAAAAGTTTTCGCAGATGGAGGAGGTGTTGGCACCTCATCTAGTGCCACACTCTCATCAGAGCGCTGGGGCTCAGACTGCCCAACACCATTACGAGTCACCTATGGGTGGACAAGACACATATTAGCGACAATACAGAAGATATAACAACAAAGTCAGAACACGTAGATTCCTCAAACAAGTGTATTTGCATTCCTTAGTGGATATTCCAGAGTTCAATAGTGTTACAGCGGTTCGCACAAACATGTGCTCGCCACACCACAAAAGAATTCGACCACGAATACGAAAGAGGAAGACCGAGACAAGCTGATATTAATATGTAACGACTCCACCCGTTAAAAAACATATAATAGAAGGTCCGGCCGGGGTCCCACACTATATGCAACAAACAGACGGCGAGATCACAGGTTAATACCACCAATGCATCCTAACTCAAAGCATGCTAGCGGAATATTAAACAGTAGGCTAAACTCATAGTAGGAATATCAACTATATATATAAACCAAAGTTATATATACAACCACTCAAACGAGGGGATAGCAAATACCACAGTTTGGCCTTAAGGCCTTACAGTTCCTCTTTGTACAGTATGGATTATAGACATCGGCGCGCAGGCCGACCATACATGAATAAAGAAAGCATAACTAGCTAGCCTTCAAGGGCTAGCAGTAATAGCAACAGCAAGAGAGGCAACAACAGCAGCAGGGGCATAAACCATTCACTTCCCGCTCGACTCTCCAACACCTGCACAGAGACAATCCACCCAGAAGGTGGCAAACAAGGCAAAGGTCAGCATTCAGCTGACCAATTTATAACAATCCAACCCCTTTCTCGGGGCAATGGCATTCCTTCCCTGCAAAGCCATACATCATCAATATAGCATATATTGTGCTCTCACGCACATTCAAGCCAACACAACTACCATCCATACGACCCGACGATCCTTGCACTCAGGGCACATTCTTGGTGCACCGGCGAACTAGGGTCAACACCACCGTTTACATGGTATTGAGCATTTTGTCTTAATGGCGCGCAGGCCTAAGACTCTCATTATGCGCTCCAACATAACCATCACTCAGGTCCTCCCGTCAGACGGACATAACGCAGGTACAGATCAACCACCCACTCCCCCCCCCCGTTGCTCAAATCGCCTTGCCATCACCAATTATAATGTACTCGAGGCTACACTAAAGGCGCGGGTCAGTCTCACCTTTCCTGTTCGGCACGAAGCCTTTTTAAGAGCTCGCAGCTCACACTAGCCATAACGTCTGCCAAGTACTGGCTTCACAATAGACACACTTTCCAAATAGGACTGGCTGCAATGTCCATCAAGGACTGGCTACACCGTAGCCACAACACAAACAACACAAGGGTGTTTTCCTAGAATTCCACATTCCAGTACTTCCTGCTACTCCCCTTCACATGCACCACTCATCGACCCCACTAAGTACACGAGTATACGCAGAGTCTTCTCCGGTACGTAAATGCAACATCACCAATCAAGACCAACATGTCTAGATGGGCTTCACACAGCATGTCTATCCCGTACTACACACTTCCGGGTCTAGATGCAAACTCAACAGGCGATATCAACTATCAATCCACCAGAATCACTCACTCTTTCCACCTTTTGGTGAAGAGGATTCCTTATTCATGCATAAAGGAGGACTTCATATGTCCAAGAAGTAAGATCGTTACCCTTGACGATCTCTTGGGAGCCATCGAAATTCTGGTCGGTTGGAAAGCACTACAACAGCTTTGCCTCCACAGAACTTGCCTCGGATCTCGAATCAGAACTAGGGAGCTCCACCAATGTCTTGCCCTTCTCCTCCTTATCCTTCCTCCAAGCTCTCCCTTTTTCTCTCTTGATATGAATGAGAGAAGATGCCAACCCCCAGTCTTATCACTGTAGGAAAGCACCTGGGCCATTGGATCCAAATAGAAATAATTGGATGGCCGAGATCTGCCCAAAAGTCTAAATTTGACTGACACGCCCGTGTCACAGGCCGTGTACTCCAAGCAGTGCACGAACTGACTCAAACTAGACCAGAACATGGGATCCAACACGCCCGTGTCACTGGGTAGACACGCCCGTATCAACTTAACACGGTCGTATGACTGGCCATGCCACCCTTTCAACACAGGCCCAAATCACAGGAGAAGAACATGGCTAAGGCACACACCCGTGTCCTTAGCTGTGTACCAAACACGCCCCTGTGACATGCTCATTTCACAGGCCCTGCTCGCCACTCAATGCTACCCAGTTATTCACCCGAGCAGGACATGCCCTGGGATACGCCCATGTCCCAGGCCGTGTCGCCTCTCAACGATCGTTGACCGTGCTATCTCGAGAACTCGACTCGAAGACCACCATAAAGGACATGCCCTGGGACACGCTCGTGTCCCAGTCCGTGTGCACTGGACATGCCCTGGGACACGCCCATGTCCCAGGCCATAACACCCAGCCTGACCCCATTTTGGGACTTATGGTTTTTGGGGTGTTACAATTACTCGGCCTACATCACACGAAATATCTGGCCTCGTAATCATCAAGTAAATAAGGCTCTCAACCAGATCTCGGAACACTAAAGGATCTGGAAGTATCCTCCCCTCATCTCGTCGAAGCTTGATGCCAACCTCAAGTGGAGTAGATCTACTCTTCCCCTCCTGCATACCAAATCGCTTAACCATCTTATCCACATAGCCCCTTTGGGAAACAAGTATGTCACTCTCTTTCCTCTCCACCTTGAGTCCAAGGAAGTGGTGGAGCTTACCCAAGTCTTTCATCTTGAACTGAATAGCTAGCTCTACCCTGAGCCTAGCAACCTCATCCTTGGAGTTCCCCATGATGTTCATTTCATCCATGTATAACATCACCAATACATGAAGCTCACCCCTCTTCTTGATGAATAGACTCGAATCTAAATCCGAGGTAAAATAACCATAGAACTGGAGGTATTCTACGATCTTCCCGTACCATGCCCGTGGAGCCTACTTCAATCAATAGAGAGCCTTTCGGAGCCCTAAGACTTATCTTGGATAATCTTCAGACACAAAACCCGGTGGCTGGAACATGAAGATGTCCTTATCAATCTCCCAATAAAGAAAAGCATTCTTTATGTCCAGCTGGTACATCTTCCAACCTTGGTAAGCCGCCAAAGCCATCACCACCCGTACTAAAGTGATTTTTGCCACATGACTAAATGTCTCTTCATAGTCTTCTCTGTACTGTTGAGAAAATCCTCAAGCTACAAGACGATCCTTTTACTATTCGATGCTCCAATCTGCCTTCTTCTTCAACTTATAGACCCACTTGCACGTCACATGAGTTGTAACGTCCTGATTCGCACTAGGCCCCTCGTGCGCACTTGCACAAGCATGTCCCTACCTGTGTGTGTAACTAACATCGTCGATCGTGTTTCCCGAGCAGGACACAGGTAGAGACACGGGCATGTCCCTACCCGTGTATATGTCTCCAGGGAGCAGACCATGTTTCCCGAGCAGGACACGGGTAGAGACACGCCCGTTTCTCTACCCGTGTGTGTATGTCCAAGCGGAAACCGAACCGTCGGCAACGCTTTACCCGAACAAGACATGGGTAGGGATACAGGCGTTTCCCTACCCGTGTAGTTTCCACATAAATAGGGGGGTTGAAACCCTAGACGTTTTTTTAGTCCTACTTCCAAGCGAATTCTGTAGAAAAACTATTGGAGAGGATATGGAAGGTGCTGGAACCATTCTTCATCCCGTGAAGAGCCAATGCCGCCGAGGAGAAGAATATGCCACCAAGAAGGGTGACGAGATCTTTGGCTGGAAGTGGCGGAAATGTCGAAAACGAGGTGAGCTTCCTCCCCTCTCCCTTTGTGCTAGATCTCTAGTTATTATTAGGAGAGATATCGACTCAAGAGAGTCTTGATTTGTGAGAAGAAGTTTTCTAGGAAGAGGCCTTGCTAGGACTTGTGTCCTAGAGATTAGACATCTTCAACCTCTCCCTCTTTCTATATGAAGATGGGGGATGGTTTCATGAAGAGAAGTGGTCTCATGAGGGTGAATAAGGGAGGAGGAATTTCTGGATGTGATTTGGGAAGATCGGTTAGAGGAGGAAGACGAACCGATGTCGTTCTTCCCGCCCTAAGATGCGCACAGAAATCTGTGTTCTATACTCAACGATCTTCGTGGCCATTTTCTGATATGATATAGCTAGATATGGGCTTTTGACTAAACACAAAAGTCATAGGACTTGGAAATACCTTTCCAACGAGTGGTTACACGTCTTCAGGAGAGGTTTGTAGCCATGGGAAATTCTGATTGAACTTGATGGCTAACGGGCTAACGTGCAGAAAACTGTATTCTGCACGCAACAGACTTTGACGCCAATTTCAAACGTGATACGGCCAGATCATGGCTTTTGACTAAACACAAAAGTTTTATCCCTTGGAAATACCTTTCCAACGAGTGGTTAAAAGTTTTCACCGAATTTCTGTAGCATCAGGAATCCCCGTTTGAAGTTTTTGTACTTTACTCATTTCCTGCATGTTTTGTCTCGGGTTTATGTAAATCCAATTTAGGATTTGATAGAGAGATTGTAAATGAATAGTGTGAAGGATTGATGTGATTTGTGGATAGATCCTTTATAAATAAACGGTGTAGTGAAACGTGCTTGAACGAAATGATTTGGTGGAAATTAGTGAACGAATGGGTGGTGAGTTTGGATGGTAAGAATGAATCAACTATGTGATCCGATAGGGATGCGCTTCATATTAACAATGTGTTGGATACCATTGGAAGTGAATTGTAGGATGCTAATTTATGGCCATGTGAATCAATGTTTAACGGAATGTGTTTAGTAGTCCAATGCTTAGAGTGTGGTCTCCCTATGGGTAGCATTGTGAAAGGATGTAAGTGCGGGGTTTGACCTCAGAGGTATGGTTATAATAAGAAAATATGTAAATGGACGGTTGGGCTTGGACCTCTGTGTTCATTCTCGAGGCTCCTTCCATGCCACGATGATGTGAGGTTGCATGCAGTGTGTGTCGACACGCGGTGTTGTAATCCCGGGTTAGGGATAGTGTGGCAGGTCTACGGACTTGCAAGTCGTCACACCGACGAGAGTTGACAGTTAGACCTTGGGCGGTTAGGCTTAGTCCTCAGTGCTTACTCCAAGGGCTCCGTCCGTGCGAAGTGAATGATTGGGCTTAGTCCTCGTGCTTTTTTCGAGGCTTCTTTCGGGTCACAACAACGACCAGTTTGGGTCTTGGTTCTCGGTGCACATCTACCCGAGAATCCCGCTGAGCCATAGTACGTATGTGAGATCCGCCATTGTGTTCTTAGAATTGAGGTGTACGGAGGCCTAGGCTTGGTAGTGTGGATGCATGCTTAGTAGTGGAGAAGCCCGCTCCACTATCACCGCTTGGCCACGACGGTTGACGCCCGAGAGGTTAGCTACCTGCTCGAAAAGTGGGAACTACAAGTCTGTTTCGACATAGCAATTGCATGTGAGTGAGCATGGGTGAGTTATTGCATTGCATTCATATCATTAAATACATTACATTCACAAGATCCTTATCGTATAAGTTTGCGGGCACTCATATATGATGAGTTACTTTACTATTAAGCCGCCCCTTAACTTATAAGTTTGTATTAGCATTCTTATAAGTTACTTTCCTGTTGTAGAGTTATATGCCTTATAAATTGGTATAGCTTAGTTTAATTGCTAGAATAGAATGTTGTTAATATTGTTATACTCTAGTTCTATTGTTATTCATGATACTATATAAATCCACCACCTGTGTTGGATCCCTAGTTGGATTTGGGCTAGGTTCACTAATTTTAGGGTGAGTCTGACCCACCTTATATAGGCAGGGTCATGATAAGTAGTCCTAGAGGTTAGGCTAAGTCCTTTTAGTTCTACCTTCTTTGACCATCCAGCTGAGAACCTCAGAAGGCTCAGATTTAGAAGATATCAGAAGACAGTTTGATTAGTTCGAAATTCTTTGAACTCAGCTCGACGATCGTCGATCTCCGATCGACAAACTCAGAGTTAATTCTCTGAGCTGAGCTCTATGATATTCGAGCTCAGGACGACGTTTAGTTTTCTCCAGACAGATTCTCAGGTCGACGGACTGGCATTCTTAGGTCGGCGATCTTGGATCTCAGGTCGACGAATTCTGTTCAGAGGTCGACGATTTATGTCTCGGTTCCAGAATGAGTTTTCCTCTCCTTCTGATCCTTTATTTCCACATTTATTAGCAGTATTATTCCTGAGTAATTAATGCATATATTCCTCTGAATATAACCATTATTGGCTGCATTAATTATGGTATTCATCAGGATATTTACTTGCTTATTTTTTAAGGATAGTTGGGGAAACTCATTAATGTTTTATTCTAGCCATTTCTTATCTCCAGATTAGTCAGCATTTAAGGCAGTAATTCAAATTTAAAAGGGATAATAATTGACTAAGTATATTAAAAGGGATCTCTCTCTTTTTCAAGGATACAGTACAGAGATCTCACAATTATCCAGAACTCTCTCGTTTTCTCTCAGTGCTATCATCCCTATCAATACTCAAGACTGAAGAAGAACATTCATCCAATATCAAGAGTCTTCTTCATCTTCAGATTTGGGAATCTTCAGAAACATTCTTTTCAACATCTGTCTACTAGTTCCTGAATATTGACAAATCAAAATTGAAGACCTATACCCTGAGGCAAAGCTCCAGTCTTCCTGAACCTTCAACATCTCAGGGTAAGCTTTGGCACCATCAAGGATCCACAAAGTCTTCTCAAGTTGTTTTTGAGAAAAGAGTAGACTAATATCATCTTCTTTCCCATCACATTGTATAGGGTTTTAACTCCCTTCAAAAGTTAGCCTGGTTTGCAAGTCTCCTGATCAAAAGATTTGAGATTGGTTTTTGAGCACCTGATCAAAAGCTCAAAGGTGGCAGTCACCTGATCAAAACCCGTTAGTGGATTCCTACCAGGGTGGTAGAAGAGTGGATGTACCCAGGTTGGGGAACCACTATAAAAGTTCTTGTGTTGTCTGGTTGTCCTTTTCTCTTTATTCTTGTTGTGGCTGTGATAGCTTAGATCTGTGTTCTGTGTTAGATTAGTTTTACTTAGGTTGTTTTCTTGCTTACTGATAATCTTGGTATTCACTAGACTTTCTACTCTAATTATTTTTTAAACAACAAAAGTTTTTAACTACTCTATTCACCCCCCTCTAAAGTAAATTAGGTCTAACTCTCTCTTTCAATTGGTATCAGAGGAAGTTTTCTTTGGTTATACAAGCTAACCCTTGAACCAAAAGATCATGTGTTAGATCTGATCTTTTATTTCTCTTAGGACAATTTTTACAGCATGACACAGAATAAGGATTATGCAAGCACCATACCTCCAGTTTGCAATTTAAATAAATTTGCAATCTATAAGACAAGAATCAAGCTATATATGAACTCTATTGATGAGGACATTTTCAATTCTATTTTGACAGGTCCTCCTCAACCAATAGCATCCACATCTACATCAACCTCTAGCACTCATGCAGTTCCACCACCTGAGTGTAAAGATGCACAGAAGAAAACAAAAATTACAGATGCCAAAGCCATGAACATATTGGCTCAAACCATGTCAGATGACATCTTCCAAAAGATGGCTGAATGCACCTCTACAAAATCAATTTGGGATTCTCTCAACAAGATGGTTGCTCGCTCAGCAGATCAGAGAAAGGATAGAAGATCAACTCTCATCTCACAGTATGAGAATTTCAAGATAGATGAAGCTGAATCTGTTAGTGACATGTACAAAAGATTAAGCTTCATCATCAGTGAGTTGAAGACCTTGGATAAATACACCTCTCTCACAGAGGTGAATGACAAGATCCTAATGTTCTTCCCAAGCTAATGGGACTCTAGGATCTATCCAATCAAAGAGGCTAGAAGCTTGAATGAGATTTCCACAGAATCTCTCCTGGAAAAGCTCAAATCCTATGAGCAGTTGATTAAATCCAGGGAAGCTGTAAAACAAAGGACTCCTCCACCAGCAAGAAAGGAGCAAAATATAGAATTCAAAGCTGCTGAAGAGACTGAAGCTTCAACAGTCAATGAAGAATTGATGACTCCCTTTGCTAAGAGATTCTACAAAATGGCAAGAAAGGACTTCAGGAGAAAGTATTCCAAGAATGAAGACAAGCCCAGGTATGATAAAACTCCTACTAAAGAAATAGTGTGTTTTAGATGCAAGAAACCTGGACACTTCATTTCTGAATTCCCTGAGAATCAGAAGAAGGAGAGGAGAAGAGAAAGAGACTCTAGGAGCAAGCACTACAATAGGCCTTCCTCCAGCAAGCACAAAAAGAAGGAGAAGGGCTTTGTTGCAGAAACCTTGAGTGATACAGAAGAAGAGTCATCCTCTTCCAGCTCTAGTGATGATGATGAAGAAGAGAAGGCAAAAGAGGTTTGCCTAATTACAATTGATACTTCTAGCAATCAGTCAGATGCTGAAGCCACAGAAGATGAAGAATTACTGTCTGCAGAAGACTAGGTAATTGAGTCTTATGATTTTAATTCAAAAAAATTTAAAACTGAGTTTAAAAATCTATGCTTAGATTTAATAGGCTCTGAGAAGAAAATCAAACTTCTTAGAGAAAGATTAACTGATCAAGACAAGCACATTACTGAAAATACTAAACTAACAATTGAACTTAACTCAGCAATTGAAAAAATTATTTTCCTAAAATCTGAACAAAGTAAGGACAAGAAATTAGAAGAATCTCTCAATGATAAAATCTTACAACTGTTAGACATAACTAGTACTAAAAATGCTACGACTAATAACAGTAAACTAGGACTAGGTGCATCATCTAGTGAACCACCTATAATCCAGAAGAATCAGTTATCTAAACCAGTAAATTTAATTTCAGATAAGGGTAAGAAGAATACTGAAAAAGTAGATACAGTAAATGAAGTATTAAATCAAATGGAACTAAAACAAAAATCCAAGAATAAGAAGAAAAACAACTACAACAATGTTCAACAGTTTTCGTCGAACTCAGATCGACGAAATGTGAACAGTTCGTCGACCTAAGAATGACGAACTCTGAACGCAAACCATAATAATAATTATTCTTCGACCTACGATCGTCGAAACCAGTATGGTTCGTCGACCAGAGATCAATGATATTGGTGCCCTGAGAATGAATACCTTTATTCTTTAAGCAAAGATCGAAGATCTTATCCCAATTCGTCTTGCTCAGGTCGACGAACTTATCAGAGTTCGTCGATCCCAGATCATTATTACAGAAACAATAGCTCTAACAGAAACTTTAATAAAAATCTTAACCAACCTAGGGAGAACATCAACCCATTTACCCAATGGATAATTCCTTCCAGAAGATTTCACCCCTCGGGTTATAAAAGCCAATCTGAGTATTCATTATTTCCAGTTTTAGTTATGTGAAGAAAGAAGGACCCAAGGTAACTTGGGTCAGAAATGACTAATCTGTTTCATTACAAGTGAAAGACTATTCTACCACAAAGCAACAGTGGTATTTGGACAGTGGTTGTTCTAAGCATATGACTGGAAATAAGGCCAACCGAACACATTATAAGGCAAAGCTAGGACCAAAAGTAATATTTGGTGACTCCAACTGTGGCCAGACTGAAGGGTATGGAAAAGTTAAAGTTGGAGTTGTCACGTTCAGGAATATAGCATATGTAAGTGGACTGAAGCACAACATTATCTCCATAAGTCAATTATGTTATGAAAGGTTTCAGGTATCATTTACTAAAACCTCCTGTATTATCACTTCTTTGGACAATAATGTATTATTGGCTGGCACTAGAGTAGGAAACATGTACTTAGTCAACTTCTAGTCAGCCAAATATGAAATTTTCCTATTTAATTCAACTAGTAATAACAATGACCTTTGGCATAGGAGGTTAGGTCATTTAACTTGAAAAATATTTTCAAATTATCTAGGGACAACCTTGTCAGAGGTTTGCCTTCTTACCACTACAAGAAGGAAAGTGTTTACAGGGCTTATCAATTAGGCAAGCAAACTAAAAATAGTTTTAAATCATTAAACAAAAGTGACTCACCTAGGATATTGTACTTACTACACATGGACCATTTTGGCCCTATAGTAGTACAAAGTCTAGGATGGAAATCTTATACTTTAGTGATTGTAGATGACTTCTCTAGATTCACTTGGGTTTTCTTTCTGAGATCTAAGTCTGATAACTTTAAGATTCTTACATATTTTCTCAAGAACATACAGATTAAGTACTCTACTCCAGTTACATTGATCAGAAGTGATCATTGTACTGAGTTTGAGTCTCTTCTTATGCAAGAGTTCTGTAGGAAGGAAGGTATCAGACATTGCTTCTCAGCTCCTAGAACACCTTAACAGAATGGTGTTGCTGAAAGAAAGAATAGAACACTAATTAAATCTGCAAGCACATTACTTGCAGATGCTTATTTTCCCCTATCCTTTTAGGCGGAGACTGTAAGCACACCAAATTATGTGTTGAATAGAAGTCTTATACACAAATTTAAGAATAAGACTCCATATGAGCTACTGAAAGGGAATAAACCTAAAGTAGACTACTTTAAAATATTTGGATGTTTATGTTATATACACAACAATAATAAGAAACACATTAGAAAGTTTGAAGCCAAGTCTGATATGGGAATTTTTCTTGGATATTTCCAAGTAAGCAAGGCTTATAGGGTATATAATAAATCTACCTTAAAAATTGATGAGCTTATCCATGTTTCTTTTGATGAGACTAACATGTTTTTCAAGGAGAAGACTTCTTCTACCAATGAATCTTTGTAGGAACATAAGTTGTGTGAGAAGCTTATTTACCTGACCCTCACCAATGAGGCAGGTAGCCATTCTTCTCCACAATGTGTTGAAGAAAGTGAAGAATAAGACACTATAATCAGTGATAAACCAACAACACCTAACTTAATTCCACAAGAGGAATTTATTCCCCAAGCTGTTGAACAACCAACTCCACCCACTGACTTTGTCACACTTAGAGATCACCCCATATCTCAAGTAATTGGAGACATGTCAGCTGGTGTGCAGACAAGACATCAACTCAACCAAGATTTGATTCATGCCTGCTTCATATCTCAAATTGAGCCCCAATCCATTAAAGATGCAGAGCAAGATCCACACTGGATCATTGCAATGTAAGAGGAGCTCAATCAATTTAAGAGATGTAGAGTTTATGACTTAGTTCCAAGACCCAAAGACTACCCAGTCATTGGAACAAAGTTAGTATATATAAACAAGCTGGATGCCCAAGGTGTCATCATAAGGAATAAAGAAAGACTTGTTGCTCAAGGTTATAGGCAAGAGGAAGGGATTGACTATGACCAGACTTTTGCACCTGTTGCAAGGCTGGAAGCAATCAGGATCTTCCTTGCATATGCTGCTTACAAGAAATTAAAACTTTTTCAAATGGATGTGAAGAGTGCCTTTCTGAGTGGAGAACTAAAAGAAGAGGTTTATGTTGAAAAACCCCCAGGTTTAATCTCTTCAACTCATCCCTCTTACGTCTTTAGATTATATAAAGCTCTCTATGGTTTAAAGCAAGCTCCAAGAGATTGGTATGAGACCTTAGCTAGCTTCCTTTTAGAACATAAATTTTCTAGAGGAATTGTAGATAGGACATTATTCACTAGGCACCATAAGGATCAAATTTTATTAGTAAAAATTTATGTAGATGATATTATATTTGGGTCTATAGATTTCAAACTATGCAAGGAGTTCTCTGACCTCATGCATTCACTTTTGAGAAGAGAGCATGTGTGAGCTCTCCTACTTTCTTGGTCTCCAAGTGAAGCAGCTACCTGATGGCATCTTTATATCCCAATCTAAATATGCTAAAGAGCTAATCAAAAAGTTTGGGATGTTAGATGCCTCAGCCAAGAAAACACCTATGGCTACAAATGTTGTAATTGACTTTGATGAACATGGGAAACCTGTTGATCAGAAATTATATAGGGCCATTGTTGGATCCTTACTATAACTTACAGCAAGCAGACCTGACATAATGTTTTCTACATGTCTTTGTGCTAGGTTCCAATTGAACCCCAAAGAATCTCACCTTACTTTCTTAAAAAGGATTTTAAGATATATAAAGAGTTGTCCTAGTCTAGGACTTTGGTATTCTACTAAGTCAGAGTTTGAGTTAACTGGATTCTCAGATGCAGACTTTGTTGGATGCAGAGTTGACAAAAAAAGTACCTCTAGAACATGCCAATTCCTTAGTACTAGATTAGTATCCTGGTTTTGCAAGAAACAGTCATCTATGTCTACATCAACTGCTGAAGAAGAGTATACAGTAGTTGGTAGTTGCTGTTCCCAGATGCTTTGGATCCAGAACCAACTTCTTGGCTATGGGTTTAACTTAAATAATTCAATTCTATTATGTGATTACACAAGTGCAATTTCCATTGCACAAAATGTAGTCCATCACAGTAGGACTAAGCATTTAGATATTAGACATCATTTCATTAGAGAGTGTGTAGAAAAAAATAAAATTAACCTTATCTATATATACACTAATTTGCAAAGAGAAGATATCTTCACCAAATCTTTGGATGAGAGGAACCATCTATTCTTCATAAATCAGCTTGGTATGATAAATGGAGAAGCCTTAATTTATTTTCTGTCTATGGTCGAAGAATTTTTCAAATTTCGTCGAACAGAGCTCGACAAATAGGGAAAAGTCCTAGGGAAATTCATCGAACGGAGATCGACAAACTCTCTGTGAGTGAAGCTATTTTCGTCGACCGAAGATCGACGAAATTGCTTCATAAAACCTTCGTCTAGTGGAGCTCGACGAAATGTTTTCACTTCTTCTGACTGTGATCGACGAACTCTTTTGTCAATAAAATATTTCGTCGGCCCCAGATCGAAGAATTTTTTTGTTTTCGCTGGACGGAGTTTGTCGTTTCATATTCTGAAAAACCTTATAACTAGGTTTTATTCGACCTCCATCCCACGCTTTCAGTTCCCTCGCACTTGATCTCTCTGTTTTCTTTATTGCAGGTGATTATGGCGATTTCGGCAAGTGCTCTCACAGGAATGAAATTTAATATGAGTTTTGATATTGACTTCGAATCATTTCAGCATTCAGATCAAATTTTTCTTGATATTATATTATTGTTTGAAGATTTACACTTGAAGAACTTAATGACAACCAGGATGAAGATAGCAGCGAACAAGATTAGAGAGTTTGTTTACTCGTTATCGTCTCCGGATGCTGATACTTTGGTTGGAACCATAGCGGGTAACGCTGTTCCTCTCTCTCCTGAAATTCTTTCTGAAATTTTCGGCTTAGTGAATGAAGAAGAAGAATTAGAAATTGATTCTTCTGAATTTGATGAAATGTTTAGTATAATGGGTTATTCTGTAGACAACCCTAATAAGATGCTGAAGAAACATCTGTCTGCCGAGTACAAGTTTCTAGCAGATGTTGTAGGAAAATTTTTGCTGGGCAAGCATACCGCCCACGATTATATTATTGGACAACAATTCCTAGTAATTTGTGTTGTGATTAATAAAAAAGATGTCAACTGGGCTAGGTTTCAGTTTGATTTGATAAGGAAGAAAAACACAAAGAAAGAAGTGTGTTTTGGAAGAATACTTAGAATCTTCCCCCAGGCCAAGGCCGTTGAATCACTGGTCACCCCGACCATATTCATCAATGCGTCCAAGAGGCAAACCTCGCCTTATTTAGTAGGTGGGAGAGGAGCATCCCCAAGCCATCCAGGGCTTCCTCCTCCAAAACATTTTAGAGTACAAGGGCTATTCCAACCTCTTCCCACCCTGCTGAGGATATTTTTATTCCTCATCCTCCTCCTCTTGATCAAACGACTTCAACATCTCTCCAGCACACTTCCCCAACTCCAGCACATCAACCTACACCTCCCGCTTCCCCCATCCATCCTTCTTCACCATCTCAATCACCACTACCTCAAAATTCCCCAATCTCTTCTCCAGTTCAACAATCTCCAGAGCATGATCATTCACCAGCACCTATTACTCTTCCTCTATCCCCTCTTCCTTCTCATCTCACTGATATTCCTCCTCTTCATAATCTAACATCATTACCTTCATTCAATCTTCTTTCATCTCCTAGTCATTTTTCATCCCCTCTAGATGAGCAAATGCTATATTCTCATCCCTCCTCTTCCACCTTCAATCAATCTGTATCTACTCAGACCCCACCAGAATTCATGGACATAGATTCACCCTCCATTTCCTCCATTCTGAAATCCATCACACCCCTCCTCTAAAAACTCATAGTAGAGGCCATTTCACCTCTTGATTCTTCTATCTCATCTCTTGCTGCCCAACTATCTGTCCTCCCTGTCCCTCCATCTTCAGTCAGGGCTCTGGCTCCAGTGGTTACTGAAACCAGGCAGGGGGAGATACTCCATGAAGAAGTAGCTCCAGCAGCAGCAGCAACAACAACAGATATACCAGAAGTAGAGAAAGATATTATTGATACAGATATACCAAATGCAGAACTTACTGAATTTTTGGATACTGATATTGAAACAATTGATTCAACTCATTCTTTGTATATTTATTCTGGAGACTGCTTCATCTCTCTAGCAGTTGACTTGTTTTCAGTTCTAGATTCTATTGACCTCCTGTATATACACATTATTTCATTTGCTTCCAATCAGTCTTGCACAGATATTATTTGTTATTCAGCTCCTGTTAGCTCAGAAATGTTGCAGCTTATTAAGAATAGTTTTTCAGCTCCAGAGCCTGAGTTTGTCCTAGTTTCAGAGGCTGAGCCTATTAAGGTTGCTAAGGATGAGTTCTCTAAGCCCAAAGCTTTTTCTCCTCCCACCTTTGTCTTTTCTATTTCTCGATTACCATATATGGATGAGATTTTTGCTGTAGACATGGCTCAGGAAGCTGAAATGGATTTAGATGCAGTGGTTCCTCCTCCAGTTGTTCCTCCTCATGCAGATAAGCAAGTTTCACAGGAAATAATTGAGGAAATAGATGCTCTATATGACAATCCACAAAGTTCTTCTTAAGAAGACTTAGCTAATGATTCTGATGTTTCAGAATCTGATAATGCCAAGAAAGCCAAATCAAAGAAGATAAAAGCTCCAACTATTCCCAAGCCAAATCCTGATAATGATGTACCATACTATATTCTGCACAACATTCCTCTCACTTCCAAAACTCCTCAGTGGATGAGGATGTCTAGAAATCAAGTCAAAGCACAGAAGAAGAAGTCTGGATCCTCTCTAGTAAAGAAATTCAGGAAAGATCCACCTCCTCCTCCTCCTGCAGGTGCTTCAGGAAATATGACAAGATCTTCTTCCAGTGCTCCTCAACCTCCTAAGCAAGCTCCTTATCAATACTCTAGACGATCTTATAAGCCTGCTCCTTCACAATCAAAACAATCTTCAAGATCATCTCAAAGGCAATCTTCCATCCCTGCTGGTAAATATAGTGAATGCAGACCTCCAAACTCTTACTATGCTGAACAGTCTGTAAAAGATTATCCTTCCACAAATTTTCAGCTACAATCTATTATTTTTAGAAAGTCTCAAAGGATAGCCCAGGATGTTTCAACTGATCCAGGATATGAAACAGAGCTTGATCCTAACATTTGGATGGCTAGATTTCATAAGTTGATTGGTTTATCCCAGATAAATAAGACAAAGACGAAGGAACAGTTCCATCAAAATTTACAACTATGTCTTCCTTCAGACAGAAAGAACTTGATATGTTTGAAAATGACAAAGAATTATTTGATCCAAATGCTTCTATGCAGGTCCACCCAAAAGTTGTTGTACCTAGAGCTTCTACTATAACTCTTCTGGGATCCGAAGACCTGAAGATGTCAAAGTGTGGGGCAGATAATCCTCTCAGACCTATTGTATTCACTAAATCCTCTTCTGCCCCTCCTCTAGATAGTCTCTAAAACATTTTATTCTTTGAGAATATTCTCTCTATCTGGTGTATTGTGATTGTAAGTTACTTATTTTCATGTTGTATGTCTGTATTTTCTCTTATTTTGCATTATACTTAGTGACCTAACCCAAATAGGGGGAGATTGTTGGATCCCTAGTTGGATTTGGGCTAGGTTCACTAATTTTAGGCTGAGTCTGACCCACCTTGTATAGTTAGGGTCATGATTAGTAGTCCTAGAGTTTAGGCTAAGTCCTTTTAGTTCTACCTTCTTAGACCAGCCAACAGAGGACCTCAGAAGGCTCAAATTTAGAAGATATCAGAAGACATTTTGATTAGCTCGAAATTCTTCGAACTCAGCTGACGATCATCGATCTCCGATCGACGAAATCAGAGTTAATTCTCTGAGCTGAGCTCTACGATATTCGAGCTCAGGTCGACGTTTAGTTTTCTCTAGACAGATTCTCAGGTCGACGAATTGTCATTCTTAGGTCGACGATCTTGGATCTCAGGTCGACGAATTATGTTCAGAGGTCGATGATTTCTGTCCCGGTTCCAGAATGAGTTTTTCCTTTCCTTCTCATCCTTTATTTCAACATTTATTAGAAGTATTATTCATAAGTAATTAATGCATATATTCCTCTGAATATAGCCGTTATTGACTACATTAATTATGGTATTCATCAGGATATTTACTTGCTTATTTTATTAAGTATAGTTGGGGAAACTCATTAATGTTTTATTCCAGCCATTTGTTATCTCCAGATTAGTCAGCATTTAAGGCAGTAATTCAAATTTCAAAGCGATAATAATTGACTGAGAATATTAAAAGAGATCTCTCTCTTTTTCAAGGATAAAGTACAGAGAACTCACAATTATCCAAAACTCTCTCGTTTTCTCTCAGTGCTATCATACCTGTCAATACTCAAGACTGAAGAAGAACATTCATCAAATATCAAGAGTCTTCTTCATCTTCGGATTTGGGAATCTTCAGAAACATTCTTTTCAACATCTGTCTACTAGATTCCTGAACATTGACAAATCAAAACTACCTACACCCTGAAGCAAAGCTCCAATCTTCCTAAACCTTCAACATCTCAGGGTGAGCTTTGGCACCATCAAGGATCCACAAAGTCTTCTCAAGTTGTTTTTGAGAAAAGAGAAGACTAACATCATCTTCTTTCCCACCCCATTGCACAAGGTTTTAACTCCCTTCAAAAGTTAGCCTGGTTTGCAAGTCTCCTGATCAAAAGACTTGAGATTGGTTTTTGAGCACCTATCAAAAGCTCAAAGGTGGCAGTCATCTTATCAAAACCTGTTAGTGGATTCCTACCAGGGTGGTAGAAGAGTGGATGTACCCAGGTTGGGAAACCACTATAAATATTCTTGTGTTGTCTGGTTGCCCTTTTCTCTTTGTTCTTGTTGTGGCTGTGATAGCTTAGATCTGTGTTCTGTATTAGATTAGTTTTACTTAGGTTGTTTTCTGCTTACTGATAATCTTGGTATTCACTAGTCTTTTTACAGTAATTATTTTTTAAACAGCAAAAGTTTTTAACTACTCTATTCACCCCCCCCCCCCTCTAGAGTAAATCAGGTCTAACTCTCTCTTTCAACCTGCTTGTACTTATGTGCTACATATAATTATATTATACTCTTGTTCCTTTCTCCGCCCGGTGTCAAGGAGTCATAGGGGAGCGGATATGAAAGCCACTTAGTCTTTATGACTAACGGTTGCTACGTTTTCCTTTTTAGGAGGAAACCCCGCAAACAGAGCAGCAAAAGGTTTTGCAGCAAGACATCCAGTCCATGACGATAGGGCCTAAAGGGGAGGTGTCGTCGCTACCGTCAGTGACTGATGTGATACTTTGAGAGACTCTTGATGTAGCACTTTGGGCAAGTAATACACGTACACTGATATTTTAGAAGTTTTTTGTAGCTTCTTTTATTTGTTGTACTTTTGGACTATTTATATTGTGTGGATTGACTTCTGATTTTTACTCTTGTCGGGTTGGCATTGGTTGATATTGGTAATAGCCCGCAGAATAGGCATCTGTTAGTACAGGTTAGCCCGAGTGCTAGCGCTTCTACATGGCGGCTATTCTGGGCATAAGAATCCCTTCATGCCGTGTTTTGTGTTCTGGGAGGGGGGTCTTACAAATGCTATCAGCTTGCTACGATCCTGAACTAAAGAAGTCCTTCAATAATGGTGCCACCCCTTCTCGATTAGTCCATTTGGGGACAAACAGACTTATCGGAAGCTATGGTGTGCCCATATGTAATTCACACTAAGTATGTCCAACTTTGACCTTAAAATTAGACAACCTGACCTTATGTTTGTATTCTACGTGTAGATCCCAGTGCACGTTGAGCAAGTGGGGGGCACCCCCACCCCATCCATACAGCTCACAGCCATCCTGGATGCCTTCAGATCCCAACAAGCCCCCGTACAACAACAAGCTCCGATCTCCAATTGGGTGAGCATTTTCTGAGCTCTCTCCCCTCCTACCTACCTTGGGACAAAGTAGACAGTGTGTATGGAGGAACGTCTTGACACCATGTAAGAACTATTGGTAGGAATTAGATGTCCAAACAATATGTCTATGACCTTGGTAGTGTCACTCTTGGAACTGCACGCCAAGAGTTGGTGGAAGTCCCTCATAGGCTCCACCTTTCAAGGGTGAGTTTATACGGAGATCAGCTGGAGCGAGTTCTCAGGAGCCTTTTTAGAGCACTTTATTCCCTCGTCTGCTCGAGATGAACTCGAAGAGATATTTTTACAGTTGAAGCAAGGATCGAAGTCGGATACAGAGTATCAACGAGAGTTCCAACATTTCACGAGATTTGCTGACTCATATGACTTGGATGACAGAGGATATGTTAAGAGCTTCTATAAAGGGTTGCGGGACCCCCTGAGGCAGGCCCTTTTGTTTATAGCGGACTCTAGCTTGGCGGAAATAATTGACATGGCGAAGAGGCTAGAAGCAGACCACTTGGGAAGTGGTAAGAGAACTATTGAGGGTGTGATGGAGGCTGGCCCTAACAATAGAAGGTGGCATGACTACGGAGGAGGAAGAGTACATCAGAGAGGTGGCAGGCGTTTCCATCGAAATTTTAGAATGGAGCACCCGGTTCCACAGCCGCCAGCATTGCATCCACCTCCACAGCCTCAACAGGTTCAGCAACCCGAGGGGCGGAATGAGCGAGTGTGCGTCCAATGCAACCAAGATGGCCATATCCGACGTTACTACCCGCAACTATTTGGAAATTCTCCTCTTGCTCTCCCCCTCCGGCAGATCCTCGAGGGCGGGGACATATGCGTGGTCGAGGATGAGGACCACGCAGAGGAAACCCCGGACCTGTTATGAATCAGGTGTTTGCACTGAACATGACATAGGAGCGGAACCTTCAGGAGGTGATTGCAGGTATGTTGCAGTTAGTTATCACATTTTCATTATTAATCTTAAGTTGCTTAAGACATACTAGATATCTAGCTTTGAGTATTGTTATTGGTACTTAGGCAGCATGGTGTTCGTCAGGAAACCAGCCTATACGTTATTCAATACTGGTGCCTCACACTCGTTTGTGTTTGAGGACTTCATTAAAGATCTAGAAGGAGTGCAATACTTCACTGGTATTGCTCAAAGAGTATGCCTTCTAGATGGATCTGAAATGACCGCAACCGCCAAGTGCGAATTGGAGATACTCTTTAGGGGAAAGACCTTTGATACCCCTACCACAGTTTTTAGAATGCCAGAGTTCGATCTCATTCTGGGAATGTCATGGCAGGATTGGCATTACGCAAGAATTGACTGCGCGAAGAAGCGAATTTACTTGAGACATGGGGATATCGATGTAATTTTCTAAGGTATATATTCGCACCACGTTTGTTCCCATCTTCAATTTAGGCCTTGAAAGCTCATATGAGGGGGGGGGGTGAAGTTTACATGATATGTTTTGAACTGAAATAGATGAAAATATATACGAAAGATGTGCGAGTGGTGCGAGATTTTCCCGAGGTATTTCCTGAGAAACTGCCAGGATTACCCCCGCATAAAATGGTGGATTTTCAAATTAAGCTAGTACCGGGTGCCAAGCCCGTCTCTAGGACCCCTTACCAGATGTCCCCGAAGGAACTTGTAGAGTTTAGATTTCAGTTACAAGAGTTGGTAGAATCAGGGTTTGTTCTCCCCAGCTCATCACCTTGGGGAGCCCCTATTCTGTTCGTTAAGAAGAAGGATGGAACCTTGAAATTATGCATAGATTATCGGGA
The DNA here is from genome assembly GCA_039513925.1 of Platanthera zijinensis. Lineage (NCBI taxonomy): Eukaryota > Viridiplantae > Streptophyta > Magnoliopsida > Asparagales > Orchidaceae > Platanthera > Platanthera zijinensis. Next base: position 61,272,129 of record CM077081.1, on the reverse strand, counting down.
GCTCAACCGACTGACGGTACGGAATACCTATCCGCTACCTCGGATCGATAAGTTTTTTGACCAATTTGTAGGAGCACATTAGTTTTCAAAATTGGATTTGCGCTCGGGGGATTATCTGATGAGAATAAAGGAGGAGGACATTCAGAAAATGGCCTTTAGCTCAAGGTACGGCTTGTACGACTTTACTGTGATGCTGTTTGGGCTCACAAATGCCCCTTCAGCTTTCATGAGCTTGATGAACAAAGTGTTCAAGCCTTATCTAGATGTCTTCGTCATTATTTTCATCGATGACATTTCTGTCTACTCTAAGACGGAGTAAGTGCATATCGAACATCTAACCTTGGTACTGAGGAAGCTAAAAGAGCACGCCTTGTTTGCCAAGTTTAGCAAGTGTGAATTTTGGATCCAAGAGGTTGCCTTCTTGGGCCATGTGATCAGTGGGGCTGGGTTAGCTGTGGATCCGGCCAAGGTGCGTGCCATGAAGGAGTGGTCGCCCTTGAAGTCAGTGGCCGATGTGCGAAGCTTCCTTAGACTTGTCGGGTACTATTGCAAGTTTGTAAAAGGGTTCTCAAAGATTGTCCTTCCTCTTACTACACTGACAAAGAAAGGTGTGTCGTATGAGTGGATACCCCAGTGTGAAGTTGCATTTCAGGAACTAAAGGACTGACTTATATCCGAACTCATCCTAGCCCTTCCATCCGGAAAGGAAGAATTTCAAGTTTACACTAACACGTCGTATCAAGGGATGGGAGCGGTATTGATGTAGTACAGGCATGTGATTGCATATGCTTCAAGAAAGCTGAAGAAGCATGAAATTAACTACCCGGTACATGATCTAGAATTGGGAGTGGTGGTGTTCGCCTTGAATATTTGGAGACACTATCTATACGGCATCCACTGCCAAATCTTTTCGGACCAAAAAAATCTAAAGTACGTCCATAACAAGATGGAATTGAATTTGAGACAGCGGCGGTGGTTAGAGTTTTTATGCGATTATGAATTCACATTGAACTACCACCCTAGAAAAGCAAATTCCGTAGCTGATGCTTTGAGCAGAAAGGTACCGGAATCGAACACTAAGTCCCGATTGATAAGTATGGAGTTTGCTCGGATGCTCGAAGAGATGAAGATTACTCTGGTATGTAAAGACCAACCAGAAGGGTATACAGAGTACTTAACCGCAATGAGCATAGTCTGTAATATTCGAGACCGAATACGGGCGGAGCAAGGAAAGGATGTAGCTCTAGCCCCGGCAATCAAGTCAATTTAAGATGGGACAACTGACGAGTACTCCCTAAAAGATGGCCTCGTCCATTTACACGGTCGGCTTTACATTCCCAAGGGCGGTAAAAATCGGGAAGATATCCTGAGAGCGGCATATTGCACTCAGTATTCTGTGCATCCTGGGATTGCCAAGATGTACGCCAACTTGCGGAAGACCATGTGTTGGCCGGAGATGAAGAGGGACGTTAGATATTTTGTTACGCACTGCGAGGCCTATCAAAGGGTGAAGGAAAAATGCAGGAGCCCCGGTGGATTATTACAGTCATTGAAAGGAGGGGTTAGATCTGACTTACTCTAGAGGGGGGGGGGTGAATAGAGTTTTAAAAATTTGGTTGTTTTAATCTTTTATATCAGTGTGAAAATAGGTGATACCAATAATATATAAAGAAAAGAAAAGCAGGCTAAGTTATTCTATCTTTCATAGCCACATCAAGAACAAAATAGAAAATGAGCACAACCAAACAACACAGGAATTTTATAGTGGTTCCGCAACTGGGTACATCCACTATTCTACCACCCTGGTAGAAATCCATTAGTAGGTTTTGATCAGGTGACTGCCACCACAATATCTATTTGTAGGGAAATATCACAACCATTTAGGCTTTTAATCAGGTGCCCAAAAGCCAACCAAGTCTTTTTGATCAGGTGACTTGACAACCAAGTGGTTAACTTTTGAAGGGAGTTAAAACCCTTTTATAGGAGGAGAGAGAAGGTGATGGTGTCTTCTCTTTCTCTAATCAACAAAGAATACTAGTGGATATTTGATGTTGACAAAGCTCCCCCTAAGAAGTTGAGTGGTTCAGGAAGACTGGAGCTTTGCTTCAGGGTGTAGGTCTTCAGCCTTTTTTTTTCAATAACTAGGAATCCAGTAGATAGATATTAAAAGTATGTCTCTAAAGATTCAAGGCTCTGAAGATGAAGAAGACTCTTGATTTGTGATGAATGTTCTTCTTCAGATTTCAGGATTGGTAAGGATGAAAGTAGATTGCACTGTGAGAGAGTTCTAATGGTCCAGTCTCTGTCTTTTTTATTTTCTCATGTGCAGTCAGTTCTCTATTTTATTTGTGTCTCTTTTGGGGTTGATGGATGCCAGACTGAAAAGAGAAAACTCTTTTATATTCTGCAGTCCATTTGTCCTTTGAATTTTGAATTCAGGCATTAATCGCTGACTAATCTGGAGAATACAAATGGCTAGAATGTCTGTCATAAATGAGTTTCCCCAACTGTCCCTAATAAAATGGGCAAGTAATTATCCTGATGAAGACCATAATTAATGCTGCCAATAATGGCTATATTCAAAGGAATATGATCATTAATTACTCTGGAATATTACTACTAAATAATATAGAAAGTAAGGGACAGAAGAAAGAAAACTTCTCATTCTAGAGCGGGACAGAAATCGTCTACCTCTGAATGGAATTCATCGACCTGAGTTCTAAGATCGTCGACCTAAGAACTCCAGTTCATTAACCTGAGCACAATGAACTGTGTACTGAGAATGACTTTCCAAATCTATACTCTGAGTTTGACGAGCTGAGAATATGTCTAAAGAAAACTGATCGTCGACCTGAGCTCGAATATCATCGAGCTCAGCTCAGAGAAATAACGCTGAGTTCGTCGATCTGAGATCGACGATCGTCGAGCTGAGTTCAAAGAACTTTGAACTAAACAATCTGTTCTCTCAATCTTCTATGTTTGAGTCTTCTAAGGTTCTCTGCTGGCTGGTCCAAGGAGGTTGCACCTAATGACTTGACCTAAATTCTAGGACCACTAGACTTGACCCAAACTATATAAGGTGGGTCAGACTTAACTTAATTTAGTTAACCTAGCCCAAATCTAACTAGGGATCCAACAATCTCCCCCTATTTGGGTGAGATCACTAAAACAAAATAAAAGAAATAATCATAAAGCATGAAAATATATATCTGATAGAAATAAAACACTCAGCGGATATTTACAAGATGTGCTTCATGATTAACCAATGTAGAGTTCAAAACTAAGAATAAGGACAAAAACAAAATCACTATTTCTGCTTAGGATTTGCTTTCTCTTACTTCTCAGCAGACTGTTTGAAAATAATTTCTCTTTTTGGACCAGCAGCTTCTTTCTTAGACATTTTCATGTCAGATGCACCAATGATGTTGAGAGAGGTTGCTCTGGGCACTACAGCTTCTGGATGCAATTTCATATAATCATCAACAATAAAGAATTTATTTGCCTTTGCATACCTTTTAAGTTCTTTTTTTATAAATGAAGACATGGTAGAGAATTGTGAAGGATCCTTTCCTTCAGCTTTGGCTTTGTTAATTTGTGAAAGTCCTATCAACTCATGTAATCTGGCCATTCTAGCTAAATTCTCTTATTCTAAATCTACAAAGGGAATTGGAGGAGATTATGGCCTGTTTGGATTTGAGTCCCGCTTTGATTTAGCAACAGAGTCTGTAGGAGATCTCGTGATTGAAGCTGGAGGAGGATGGCTTTGAGAAGATTGCTGCTGACTGCCATGCCTGGAATGTCCTTGATAAGTCTTGGTCACTGGGGCAGATCTTTGAGAAACATTGTTAGAGGCACCTGAAGATGGAGGAGGAGGAGGAGGGTCTTTCCTAAATTTCTTAGGAGGAGACCTGTACCTTCTCCTCTTCTTCCTTTCTTTCTGCTCATTCTTGGATAGCCACATACACTAAGGCATCCCTAGATATGGAGTTATCTTTTGCAAGATATAGTAAGGGGTGTCATTGGTAAGATTAGGCTTTGGAGCTGCCTTGGGAATGATCTTTCTTTTCTTTGCAGATTTCTTCTTAGATTTAGGATCATCAGATCCATCAGAATCATCATCTATGTCCTCATCAGAAGAATCTTGAGATTTATCATATAATGCATCTATCTCTTTTAAAGTTTCCTTTGAAATCTGTATTTCAGCCCGAGGAAGAGCTTGAGGTAGAGCAAATGCAGGTGGAGCAACATTATCTGTGATCATTTGAGAATCTTCTAAATCTTTATCAGTCAATAGGAACTCATTCAGCTTAGGATCATTCTGCATCTGTGCAATCTCTTGTGTAACATCTTGTATAATCAGATCATCTAAACTTGGGATAGGGCTATTATCCATTATATAGGTTGGGCCTAAAGATTCCACAATCATGTTAATATAAAAACTTACCTTCAGTTGACTATCAACTTCAGGAGTTATAGGAGAAGTGTAGCAAACTATAGCCAAAGGTGGCTTAACTGCTGGAAGAATAAAATTAAGATAAATTGTACTGAAAGAATGTAATAAACCAAAAATGTTGACTGAGTGATTGATATAACAATCACCATCAGTCACAATATCTGCAATCAACAGATCTACATCCAATATATCAGCCTCTGAAACCATATCTACATCTGATAACTCAGCTGTTTGCAAAATTATTTCAGATGCTGCTACTGGAGCTACTGGAGCTACTTCTTCATTGATTAACTTCCCCTGCCTGGTTTTAGTAAGCACTGGAATCAGGCCCCTTATTGAATAAGAAGGGATAGAGGAGGCAGAGAGTTGGGCAGCAAGAGATGAAATGGAGGCAGCAAGAGGTGAAATAGCCTCTACTATGAGCTGTTTTAGAAGAGGAGTGATGGTTTGCAGTAAAGAGGAAATGGAGGGGGAATCTATGTCCATTAAATCAAGAGGGGTTTGAGTGGATACAAATGGATTGAGGGTGGATGATGATGGATGAAAGGGTGAAGAATCTGGCATTGACTCATCTTGAGGTGGTGAAGTAAGGAGGGGGATGACATCAGTTCAAATGATGATAAGGAAGATATGTTATGAGGGGGGATATTAGTAAGATGTGGAGGAAGAGGAGACATAGGAGAAGTGACATGCTCTGGTGTAGTAGCATGCACTATAGATTTAATTGGTGATGGTTGATGTTCAGGGGATTGATGTGGTGAAGGATAATGGGTTGTAGTATGAACTGGTGAAGAAAGATGGATTGGGGAAGCTGGAGGAGTTGGTGTATGGGCTAGAGAAGTAGAAGTATGTTGGAGGGATGTTTAAGTTTTTTGATCATGTGGAGGTGGATATGGAATGGAAACATCTTTAGCAGGGTGGGGGTGGCTGGAGCAGCCCTAGTACTCTCAGAAGGTATTGAGGAAGAGGAGGAAGCCTTGGATGGCTTGGAGATATTCCTCTCCCACCTACCAAATATAGCATAAGTAAGCCTCTTGGAGGCATTAATGAATATGGTCGGGGAGACCAGGGATTCATCAGCCTTGGCTTGAAGGAAGATTTCAAGAATTCTTCCAAAACACACCTCTTTTTATGTAATTTTCTTTTTAATCATCTCAACCATGATTCTAGCCCAATTCACGGGCTTCTTGTTCACGACAGCGCACATCACAAGGAATTGCTACCTAGTGATGTAATCATGGGCTATGTGCTTGCCCATCAGTACCTTGTCACAACATCTGCTAAAAACTTATAGTCAGCAGATAAATGTTTTTTCAGCAGTTTATGGGGCGTGTCTCCAGAATACCCCATCTTAATCAACATCTCATCAAATTTAGCACTGTCAATCTCTAACTCTTCTTATTCATTAACAAATCCAAAAATATCAGTTAAGATGGCGGGGGTAAGAGAGACGACGTTACCTGATATGGTTCCCTCCATAGTATCAGTATTTGGAGAGGAAGAAGTGAAAACCCATTCCCAAACTTCTGTTGCAGCTATCTTTATTCTGGTGGTCATAAGATTCTTTAACTACTGATCTTCAATTAATTTCAGAATTTCCAAGAAGATCTGGTAAGAATGTTGGAATGACTCAAAATCTATATCAAAACCCATGCCAAACTTCATTGTCGCAAGAGCGCTTGCTAGAATCACCATTGATCACCTGCAAAGGAAGCACAGAGAGATCAAGTGCATTGGGAACAGAAAGCACGGGATGGAGCTCGAAGAAAACCTAGATATAAGTTTTTTCAGAATATGAAACGACAATCTCCGTCCTGCGAAAAAGAAAAATTCTTCGATCTAAGGTCGAAGAAATATTTTATCGACAAAAGAGTTCGTCAATCTCAATCTGAAGAAGGGAAAAACTTTTCGTCATCCTCAGGTCGACAAAAAATTTCTGAAGCCATATCGTCGATCTCCGGTCGACGAAAATGACTCACACAGAGAGTTCGTCGATCTCAGGTCGGCGAATTATCTCAAGAACTTTTCTCAGTTCGTCGAACTCAGGTCGACGATATGTGGTAAATTCTTCGACTACAGACAGAAAGTTAAATTAAAGCTTCTCCATTAATCATACTAAGCTGATTTAGAAAGAACAGATGGTTTCTTTTATCCAAGGGTTTGGTGAAGATGTTTGCTTTTTGCAAATTAGTGTAGATGTTGATAAGATTAATTTTCTTTTTGTCCACACACTCTCTAATAAAAAGATGTCTTATCTCTATATGCTTAGTTCTACTATGATGAACTGGATTCTGAGCAATAGAAATTGTACTTGTATTATCACAAAGAAAGGTAGAATTATTTAAGTTGTATCCATAATCTAGGAATTGGTTTTGAATCCACAGCATCTGTGAACAGCAACTGCCAGCTGCTATGTACTCAGCTTCTGCTGTTGATGTAGACACAGATGTTTGCTTTTTGCTAAACTAGGAGAAAATTCAAGTACCAAGGAACTGGCATGTTCTAGATATGCTCTTCCTGTCCACTCTACATCCAACAAATTCAGCATCTGAGTATCCAATCAACTCAAATTCTGACTCAGTTGGATACCAGAGTCCTAGATTTGGGCAACCCTATATATATCTTAAAATTCTTTTAAGGAAAATAAGATGAGATTCTTTAGGATTCACTTGGAACCTAGCACAAAGGCATGTAGCAAATATTATGTCTGGCCTAATTGCTGTGAGATATAATAGGGACCCAACAATGCCCCCATATAATTTCTGATCAACAGGCTTTCCATGTTCATCAGAGTCAACCATAGCATTGGTAGCCATGGGTGTTTTCTTTGCTGAGGCATCTGACATCCCAAACCTTTTGATTAGCTCATTAGCATACTTGGATTGGGATATGAAGATACCATCAGGCAATTACTTCACTTGGAGGCCAAGGAAGTAAGAGAGTTCACCCATGCTACTCATTTCAAACTTTGAATGCATTAAGTCAGAAAACCTTTTACATAGTTTGGAATTAGTAGAGCCAAAGATAATATCATCTACATAAATTTGTACTAACAAAATTTTATCTTTATGATGCTTAATAAATAAGGTCCTATCTACAATGCCTCTAGAAAATTTATGCTCTAACAAGAAGCTAGCTAAGGTCATATACCAAGCTCTTAGAGCTTGCTTTAAACTATAGAGAGCTTTATGCAATCTAAAGACATAAGAGGGATTAATTGGAGATATAAAACCTGGTGGTTGCTCCACATATACTTCCTCTTTAAGCTCTCTATTCAGAAATGCACTATTGACATCCACTTGATAGACCTTGAACTTTTTGTTGGCAGCATATGCAAGGAATATTCTTATAGCCTCAAGCCTTGCAACATGGGAAAATGTCTGATCATAGTCAATGCCTTCCTCTTGCCTATAGCCTTGAGCAACTAGCCTTGCCTTGTTCCTTATGATAATGCCCTGGGAATCAAGTTTATTTCTGAATACCCACTTAGTTTCAATGACTGGGTAGTCTTTGGGTCTTGGAACTAAGTCTCAAACTCTACATCTCTCAAATTGGTTGAGCTCTTCTTGCATTGCCATAGTCCAGAGTAGATCTTGCTCTGCATCTTTTATAGATTGAGGCTCAATTTGAGATATGAAGCAGGCATGCATAAAGTCTTGGTTAAGTTGATGCCTTGTCTATACACCTACTAATATGTCTCCTATTACTTGAGATACAAGATGATCTCTAAGTATAACAAGATCAGTTGGTGGAGTTGATTAAGCAACACCCCGGGGAGTTAATTCCTCTTATGGAATTATGTAGGTTGTTGTTGGTTTATCAGCTGTTTTAGTGAAATCATATTCACTGTCTTTAGAGTTTTGTGGAGAGGTATGGGCATTAGCCTCATTGGTGAGGTTCAACTCATTCAACTGCTCACACATATATGGTACCTGTAAAGATTCACTGGTAGAAGAGTTCTTATCCTTGTAAAACATGTTAGTCTCATCAAAGGAAATGTGTACAGACTCTTCTATTTTAATTATAGATTGATTATAAACCCAATATGCCTTGTTGACTTGGGAATATCTTAGAAAAATTCCCATTGCAGCCTTGGCTTCAAACTTTCTAATATATTTCTTGTCATTATTGTGAATGTAACACATACAACCAAAAATATTAAAGATATCTACTTTAGGTTTCTTCCTTTTAAGTAATTCATAGGGAGTCTTTCCCTTAAGCTTATGTATAAAACTCCTGTTCAGGATATAGTTTGTTGTGCTTACAGCCCCTGCCCAAAAGGATAGTAGCAAGTAAGCATCTGCAAGCAATGTACACGCAGCTTCAATTAGTGTTCTGTTTTTCCTTTCAGCTACCCCATTTTGTTGAGGAGTTCTAGGAGCAGAGAAACAATGTCTTATAACTTCCTCCTCACATAATCTTTGCATGGGAAGATACTCAAACTCAATGTCATGATCACTTCTGATCAATGCAACTGGAGTAGAGTACTCAATCCTTATGCTATTAAGAAAATCTATAAGAACCTTGAAGTCATCTAACTTGTTTCTCAAGAAGAACACCTAAGTGAACCTTAAGAAGTCATCTACAATCACTAAGGTATAAGATTTCCCTCCTAGGATTTGTGCAGCAATGGGTCCAAAAAGATCCATGTGGAGCAAATACAAAATCTTAGGTGAATCACTTTTATTAATGGCTTTGAAACTATTTTTAATTTTCTTGCCTAATTGACAAGCCCTACAGAGGCCTTTCTTCTTGTGGGACCAGAAGGAAATCCTCTAACAAGGTTATCCCTAGATAGCTTAGCAATGTATTTTAAGTTAACATGACCTAATATTTTATGCCAAAGTTCATTATTATTAATAATTTGGTGTGACATCAATATTTCAGACCTAGCAGACTTAAAATTTACTATGTAAATATTTCCTACTCTAGATCCAGTTAAAATAATCTTGTTATCAATAGAAGGAATAATGCAAGAGGATTTATCAAAAGATACCTGAAACCCTTCATCACAGAGTTGACTAATGGAAATCAGGTTGTGCTTTAGTCCACTCACATAAGCTACTTTCTTGAATGTGACAACTCCAATCTTTACATCTCCATAGCCTTTAGTCTGGCCATAGTTGGAGTCACCAAAAACAACTTTAGGACCTAGCTTGGACTTGTAGTTGGATAGATTGTCCTTGCTGCCAGTCATATGTTTTGAACAACCACTATCCAAATACCACTGTTCCTTTGTGGTATGATAGTCTTTCACCTGCACAAAAATAGATTAGATATTCTTGACCCAGGTTACCTTGGGTTCTTATTGATTTGCATAACTAAAGCTGGAAATATATGAATACTCAGGTTGACTTTTGTAACCTAAAGGATGATATTTTCTTGGTGAAATTAACCATTGGTTAAAAGGATTAATATTTTGTCTAAGTTGATTGAAAATCTTGTTGGAATTAAAATTTCTTTTATTATAAACCGGGGTCGACGAATTCTGGTACGTTTGTCGATCTGAGGTCGACGAACGGGGATGAGTTCATCTAACTCCACTCAAAGAATGAAAGTATTCATTTTTTCTGGGCCCCAATTTCGTCGATCTCTGGTCGACGAACCATACTGGTTTTGTCGATCGCAGTTCAGAGAACAGTTATAGTAAAAGTTTGTGTTCGAAGTTTGTCGAGCTGGACATATTTCGTCGATCTGAGTTCGACAAAATCTGCTGAACTTTGTTATGGTTAAGATTTTTCTTGTTCTTTCTTCTTTTCTTATTCTTTTGTTTAAATACTTTTTATTTAACATAATTATCTTCTATTTTCTCTTTACCCTTGTAAGAAACAAATTTTATGGGGGTTGATAAAATGTTTTTCTAAATAAGTAGGGGTTGGCTTGATGAAGCAGCTAAGCCCAGCTTGCCATTAAATCTGGCATTCACTGTGCTTGTGATGTTCATCAACTTGATACTTCTCCCATTCAGGGATTCTTCAAGTTTCCTTGCCTCAGACAATTCAACCTTTAATTTAATGATTTGTTCATTAGCTAAGGTGATTTCATCCTTTAATTTGTTATTTTCTGACAGCAGGTTTTCTTATTCACTTACTTTCTCTCTAAGTTGTTTAATTACTTTTTCAGAGTTAATTAAATCAAGACATAAAGATTTAAATTCAATTTTAAATTCATCTGAATCAAAATCAAAAGAAGACAATACCTGATCCTCTTCAAATAGAGGTTCTTCAGTGTCTGATTGGTCAGCTTCAGAATGGGTACTTGATGCCTCAATGGCCATCAAGCATATCTCCTTGGCCTTTGCTTGCTCTTAATCTTCACTGGAGCTGGAAGATGAAGATTCTTCTTCAGTGTCACTCAAGTTTTCAGTAATGAAACCTTTCTCCTTCCTTTTATGCTTGCTGGAGGAGGGCTTGTTGTAATGATGTTTCCTGGTTTCTTTTTCTCTTCTCCTCTCCTTATTTTGGTTCTCTGGACACTCTGAGATGAAGTGCCCAGGCTTCTTGCAGCCAAAACAAACAACTTCTTTAGTTGGTGTTTTGTCATACCTGGGCTTGTCATCTTGCCTTGATGACTTTCTTCTGAAATCTTACTTGCCCATCTTGTAGAATCTCTTGGCTAAGAGACTCAGGAATTCTTCATTGATTGTTGGGGCTTCTGGTTCTTCATTTTCCTCTAAAGCAATGTTGTTCTCCTTCCTTGAGGGTGTGGAAGTCTTATGTTCAGCAGCCTCTCTGGATTTGATCAACATCTCATAAGACTTGAGCTTGCTAAGGAGAGATTCAGTGGAAATCTCATTTAAACTACTGGTCTCCTTGATTGGTCATATCCTGGAGTCCCAAGTGCATGGGAAGCACATTAGAATTATTTCATTTATCTCAGTCAATGAGATGTCTTTATCCAAGGATTTTAGCTCACTGATGATAACACTTAGGCTGTTATACATATCAACCACTGATTCAGATTCTTCCTTTTTGAAGTTCTCATACTGTAAGATGAGGTTGGATCTTCTATCCTTTCTCTCATCAGCAAAACCTGCCACCATCTTGTTCAGAGAGTCCCAGATCTATTTTGCTGAAGTGCATTCAGCTACCTTTTGGAAGATATCATCAGACATGGTTTGAGCCAGTATATTCATAGCTTTTGCATCAGCTATCTTGGTTTTCTTCTGAGCATCAGTCCACTCAGGTAGTGGAACTGAATGAGTGCTTGAAGTTTATGTGGATGCAGTCCCTACTATAGGTTGAGGGGGTCCTGTCAAAATAGAATTAAAAAAATTTCATCAATAGAATTCATGTATAGCTTGATTCTTACCTTCCAGATGGCAAACTTATTTAAGTTGCACATTAAAGGTATGGTGTGTTGGAACACCCTATTACTAATTTGGGTCAGGATCACTATGTCTATAGGATTATTGCATTGACCTTATTGTATAGAGTAAAGGTCAACTAGTTATGGTCTAAGGCTTAGGACTTAGGTTTGAAGCTTTCCCCAAGACCTCTTAGTTCAGATGAGAAGCCCAGATATAAAGTTTACTTGTCATTGAGCTTAGATCGACGAAGCGTCGAACCAAGTTCGACTATCTCTGAGCTCAGGTCGACAAGGTGTCGAACTCAGTTTGACGATCACTGAGCTCAGATCGACGCTTTCTGTGTAAGACTAGTTCCAATATCTCTGACCTCAGTTCGACGATAGTTGAGCTCAGATCGACGATTATCTTTTGAGATCGACGATTTCTGGAATTCTGTCAGTTTGTTAAGGATTTCAAATGTCTTCAAGTCAGAGTATTTTTTGAAGAAGAATTTTAGCCATTATATTAAATCTGGAGCAAGTTTCAAGGAAAAAAGAAGGAATGTTATTTAGGTTTTTCCTCCAGAGATAGTTGTCATTTAAGGAAAGCATTTATGATTTTGCTAACGGCTATCTAGAAGATTTGAAGACTGGATTTCATATTATGATTCAGAGAAGAAGAAATATATACACAGAAAAGAAAAAAGAAGAAGATCAGTAACACGGAACAGAGAACAAGCTTCTATTCTTTCTGATTCCTTCTGATTTAAAGTTTCTCAAGTCTTCATCATTCATACTCCAAACAACACACATTTCTGTTCTTGCTGAAATAATCTTTAGCTAGAGCATCCTTTTCATTGAAGACCTATCACCCTTGCAAAGCTTCTATTCCTGAACTTTTGCAAATCTCAGGGGGAGCTTAGATAACATCAACATCCACTTGTGCTTCTCTCTGATTGTTGACAGAGAAGACAACCTAACCTTATTCTTTTTCTTTCCTGAAAAAGGGTTCTTTAAACTCCCTTCAAAAGTTTTGTTTTGGTTTCTGAGACCTGATAAAAACTAAGTTGTGGCAAGACACCTGATCAAAAAATCTGGTTTGGTTTTTGAGCACCTTATCAAAAGCTCATTGGTGCCTAGGACACCTGATCAACTCATCCTGTAGTGGATTCCTACCAAGGGTGGTAGAAGAGTGGATGTACCTAGGTTTTGGGGAACCATTATAGTTCCTTGTGTCTTCTGGTTGCTTGTTATTTTGTTTATTGTGTGCTGTGGATTTTCTTCTTGTATTTGCTTTATTCAGATTACTGTTTAGCACTCTACACTAAGTAAATTAAGTCTTCCACTGCTAAAGTAATTTTTAAATTTGAAAAATTATTTTAAAACACTCTATTCACCCCCCCCCCCCCTCTAAAGTGAAGGGTTGATCTTACACTCACTTTCATGGTGCTTGCATAATCCTTGTTCTGTGCAATGCTATGAGAAATAAGCTAGAGAAATTTAGATCTAATAAGGATCTGGTGGTTCAAGTGTTACCTTGTTCAACCAAGAAATAACCCTCTGATACCAATTGAAAGGAGGGGTTAGATCTGACTTACTCTAGAGGGGGGGGTGAATAGAGTATTAAAAATTTGGCTGTTTTAAAATTTTATATCTGAGTGAAAATAGGTGATACCAAAAATATATAAAGAAAAGAAAAGCAGGCTAAGTTATTTTATCTTTCACAGCCACAATAAGAACAAAATAGAAAATGAGCACCACCAGACAACACAAGAATTTTATAGTGGTTCCTCAACTGGGTACATCCACTTTCATACCATCTTGGTAGAAATCCACTAGCAGGTTTTGATCAGGTGACTGCCACCACAATATCTATTTGTAGGGAGATAGCACAACCCTTTTGGCTTTTGATGAGGTGCCCAAAAACCAACTAAGTCTTTTGATCAGGTGACTTGAAAACTAAGTGGTTAACTTTTGAAGGGAGTTAAAACCCTTTTACAAGTTGTGAGAGGAGGTGATGGTATCTTCTCTTTCTCTAATCAACAGAGAAGTTTAGTGGATCTTTGATGTTGATAAAGCTCCCCGTGAGAAGTTGAGTGGTTCAGGAAGACTGGAGCTTTGCTTCATGGTGTAGGTCTTCAGCCTTGTTTTGTCAATAACTAGGAATCCAGTAGATAGATATTGAAAGTATATCTCTGAAGATTCTAAGCTCTGAAGATAAAGAAGACTCTTAATTTGTGATGAATGTTCTTATTCATATTTCAGGATTGACAAGGATGAAAGTAGATTGTACTGTGAGAGAGTTCTGAAGGTTCAGTCTCTGTCTTTTTATTTTCTCGTGTGCAGTCAGTTCTTTATTTGATTTGTGTCTTTTGGGGCTGAAGGATGCCATACTGAAAAGAGAAAACTCTTTTATATTCTGCAGTCAATTTGTCCTTTGAATTTTGAATTCAGGAATTAATCGCTGACTAATTCTGAAAATACAAACGGCTGGAATGTCTGTCATAAATTAGTTTCCCCAACTGTCCCTAATAAAATAGCCAAGTAATTATCTTGTTGAAGACAATAATTAATGCTGCCAATAACGGCTATATTCAAAGGAATATGAGCATTAATTACACAGGAATATTCTTGTTAAATAATATAGAAAGTAAGGGACAGAAGGAAGAAAACTTCTCATTCTAGAGCGGGACAAAAATTGTCGACCTCTGAATGGAATTCGTCGACCTGAGTTCTAAGATCGTCGACCTGAGAATTCCAGTTCGTCGACCTGAGCTCTGTGAATTGCGTACTGAGAATGACCTTCCAAATATGCACTCTAACTTCGTCGAGCTGAGAATCTTTCTGAAGAAAACTGATCGTCGACCTGAGCTCAAATATCGTCGAGCTCAGCTTAGAGAAATAACCTTGAGTTCGTCGAACTGAGATCGACAATCGTCGAGGTGAGTTCGAAGAACTTTGAACTGAACAATCTATTCTCTAAATCTTCTAAGTCTTAGTCTTCTGAGGTCCTCTGTTGGCTGGTCCAAGGAGGTTGAACCTAATGACTTGACCTAAATTCTAGGACCACTAGACTTGACCCTGACTATACAAGGTTGGCCAGACTTAACCTTATTTAGCGAACCTAGCCCAAATCCAACAGGGATCCAACATACTGGGATTGACAAGATGTATGCCGACTTGCGGAAGACCAAGTGTTGGCCGGGGATGAAGAGGGACGTCAGATATTTTGTTACGCACTGCGAGGCCTATCAAAGGGTGAAGGCAGAATGCAGGAGCCCCGGTGGATTATTACAGTCATTGCCCATCCCCGAGTGGAAGTTCGAGGATGTCTCCATGGACTTCATCCACGGTTTGCCTCGCTCACGCTCAGGGAATTATTCGGTGTGGGTAATCGTTGACCTCCTGATAAAGGTAGCCAGGTTTATTCCTATAAAAAAAGAAGCTCATGTGGATGTTTTGGTAAACCTCTTGGTGGAGCAGTTTGTACGATATCATGGCGTGCCAAGGACTATTATTTCTGACCAGGATGGTCGGTTTACCTCTAATGAATGGAGGGTCGTACAAGCATACTTGGGTTCACACTTACCTTTAGAATATCATTTCATCCTTAGACGGAAGGGCAGCCTGAGAGGACCATCAAAACATTGGAGGACCTATTGAGACTGTGCGTGTTGAATAGAGGAGAGTCGTGGGAAAGGCTCTTACCCCTCGTAGAATTCTCCTATAACAACAGTCACCAGAGCCAGCATCGGGATGGAACCTCATGAAACACATTACAGAAGAAGGTGCAGAACCCCCTTGTCATGTGTAAAAGATAAAGACCCAAAGTTTTTAGGAGTTGAGTACATCGAAGATACTGATGCGGTTATTAGACTAATACAGGACTGTATGCTTGAGGCTCAAAGTCGACAGGCTAAGTATTATAATGTAAAGCACCGGGTGGTTGAATTTCAGGTGGGTGACAAAGCATTTCTAAAAATCTGGCTGATGCATGGAGTGTCACGGGTACGTGGTGTTAAGAAGCTCATACCAAGGCACTTTAGACCTTACACCATATTGGAAAGGATTGGCCCTGTGGCCTACTAGTTGGATTTACCACCAGAGCTAGAGAACCTTCATGATGTGTTCCATGTGTCGTCTCTCCGGAAGGCACTGTTGCGTCCCGATCAACATATCCCCACCGCTGATGGAGCAGTAGCAACCGATAGATCAGTGCGACAAGAGATGGTGCGGATAGTGGACAACGAGACAAGGATTTTACGCTGCAAGAGGGTTCCTTTGGTAAAGGTGTTGTGGTCTAACCATGGGAAATATGAGTATACATGGGATTCGATGGACTTAATGTAAAAGTGCTACCCGAATTTGTTTCATCAAGGTAGTTTTGAAAGCATATTTTATTTTATTTCATGCCTTTCTCTTCCCATAGCCTTAGCCTGATTTCAGGGACGAAATATTTTATTTTGTTTACATAATTTGTAGCGTACCGATTTGCATTTGGCCCCTCGTGCGTGTTTTTAAGTTAGGAGAGATGACTTGGGCTCTGGTAATGCTTGCAACTAGGCTTACACCTATCTAAGGGAGGTGAAGTTTGTCAATAGTAGGAATGGGTAGTGATACGGGCGTGTCCATACCCGTATGGTACTCTGGTGACAGAGTTGGAAATTCATGAATTTTCAGAGAAGGACATGGGTAGTAACACGGATGTGTCCATACCCATGTGTATGTGTATACGGGTAGAGGCATGGGTGTGTCCCTACTCGTGTGTGTAACTAACATCGTCGATCATGTTTCCCGAGCAGGACACAGGTAGAGACACGGGCGTGTCCCTACCCGTGTGTGTGCCTTCAGGCAGCAGACCGTGTTTCCCGAGCAGGACACGGGTAGAGACACGCCCGTGTCTCTACCCGTGTGTGTATGTCCAAGCGGCAATTGAACCGTCAGCAATGCTTTACCCGAATAGGACAAGGGTAGGGACACAGGCGTGTCCCTACCCGTGTAGTTTCCACATAAAAAGGGGGTTGAAACCCTAACCATTTTTTCAGTCCTCCTTCCAAACCACTTCTGAAGAAAAATTGCTGGAGAGGAGAAGGAAGGTGTTGGAGCCATTCTTCATCCCGTGAAGAGCCAACGCCGCCAAGGAGAAGAAGATGCCGCCAAGAAGGGTGACGAGATCCTTTGCCGGAAGTGGCGGAAACGCCGGAAACGAGGTGAGCTTCCACCCCTCTCCCTTGGTGCTAGATCTCTAGTTATTCCTAGGAGAGATATTGACTGAAGAGAGTCTTGATTTGTGAGAAGAAGTTTTCTAGGAAGATGCCTTGCTAGGACTTGTGTCCTAGAGATTAGACATCTTCAACCTCTCCCTCTTTCTATATGATGATGGGGGATGGTTTCGTGAAGAGAAGTGGCCTTATGAGGGTGAATAAGGGAGGAGGAATTTCTGGATGTGATTTGGGAAGATCAGTTAGAGGAGGAATACGAACCGATGTCGTTCGTCCCGCCCTAAGATGCTCGTAGAAATCTGTGTTCTGCACGCAGTGATCTTCGTGGCAATTTTCAGATATGATATGGCCATATCTGGGATTTCGATTAAACACAAAAGTCGTAGGCCTTGGAAATACCTTTCCAACAAGTGGTTATACGTCTTCAGGCAAGGTCTATAGCCACGCAAAAGTCTGATCGAACTTGATGGCTGACGGGCTAACGTGTAGAAAACTGTATTCGGCACGCAGCAGACTTTGAAACCGATTTCAAGCATGATACGGCCTGATAAGGGCTTTTGACTAAACACGAAAGTTGTATCCCTTGGAAATACCTTTCCAACTAGGGGTTAAACATTTTCACTGGATTCATGTAACATCAGTAATCCCCGTTTGAAGTTTTTATACTTTACTCATTTCCTGCATGTTTTGTCTCTGGTTTCTGTAAATCCAATTTAGGATTTGATAGAGAGATTGTAAATGAATAGTGTGAAGGATTGATGTGAGTTGTGGATAGATCCTTCATAAATAAATGGCATAGTGAAACGTGCTTGAACAAAATGATTTGGTGGAAATTAGTGAACGAATGAATGATGAGTTTTGATGGTAAGAATGAATCAACTATGTGATCTGATAGGGATGCACTTCATATTAACAATGTGTTGGATACCATTTGAAGTGAATTGTAGGATGCTAATTTATGGCCATGTGAATCGATGTTTAACGGAATGTGTTTAGTAGTCCAATGCTTAGAGTGTGGTCTCCCTACGGGTAGCATTGTGAAAGGATGTAAGTGTGGGGTTTGACCGCACAGGTATGGTAATAATGAGAAGATACGTAAATGGACGGTTGGGCTTGGACCTCGGTGTTCATTTTCGAGGCTCCTTCCATTCCACGATGATGTGAGGTTGCATGCAGTGTGAGTCGACATGTGGTGTCATAATCCCGGGTTAGTGATAGTGTGGCAGGTCTACGGGCTCGCCAGTCATCACACAGATGGGAGTTGACAGTTAGACCTTGGGCGGTTGGGCTTGGTCCTCGGTGCTTACTCTCAGGGCTCCTTTCGTGCCAAGTGAACGGTTGGGCTTAGTCCTCGTGCTTTTTCTTAGGCTCCTTCCGGGTTACAATAATGGACAGTTCGGGGCTTGGTTCTCAGTGCATATTTACCCGAGACTCCCGCTGAGCTGTAGTACGAATGTGAGCTCCACTATTGTGTTCTTTGCATTGAGGCGTACATAGGCCTAGAATTGGTTGTGTGGATGCCTGCCTAGTAGTGGACAATCTCACTCTACTATCACCGCTTGGCCACGATGGTTGACGCCCGAGAGGTTAGCTACCTTCTCGAAAAGTGGGAAATACAAGTTTGTGTCGATATAGCAATTGTATGTGAGTGAGCATGGGTGAGTCATTGCATTGCATTCATATCACTACATACATTACATTTATAAGATCCTCATCGTATAAGTTTGTATGGGCACTCATATACGATGAGTTACTTTACTATTAAGCCAACCTTTAACTTATAAGTTTGTATGTACATTCTTATAAGTTAAGTTACTTTCTTGTTGTAGATTTATATGCTTGATAGATTTGTATAGCTTGGTTTAATTACTAGAATAGAATTTTGTTAATATTGTTATACTTTAGTTCTGTTGCTATTCATGATACTATATAGATCCACCACCTGCTTGTACTTATGTGCTACAAATAATTATATTATACTCTTGTTCTTTTCTCCGCCCGGTGCCGAGGAGTCACCAAGGGAGAGGATTGAAAGCCACTTAGTCTTTATGACTAACGGTTGCTACGTCTTCCTTTTTAGGAGGAAACCTCGCAGACAGAGCAATAGCAGGTTTTGCAATAGGACAGCCAGGCCAGAACGACAGGGCCTGAAGAGACGATGTCGTCGCTACTATCAGTGACTGATGTGAGTCTTTGAGAGACTCTTGATGTAGCCCTTTGGGCAAGTTTTACCAATACTCTGATATTTTAGAAGCTTATTGCAGCTTCTTTTATTGTTGTACTTTGGACTTTTTACTTGTGTGGATTGACTTCTGATTTTTACTCTGGTTGAATTGGCATTGGTTGATATTGGTAATAGTGGGCAGAATAGGCGTCTTATAGTACAGGTTGGCCTGAGTGCTAGCGCTTCTGCAAGGCGGTTGTTCTAGGCATAAGACTCCCTTCGTGCCATATTTTGTGTTCCGGGAGGGGGGGTCTTACATGATTAATGCCTTCGACCTTTGGAACAAGGTCCCATATCTCATTTTTCCTGAGGGAAGCCATCTCCTCATCCATGGAATTATCCCACTCCTTGACTCTAGTGGCATCTTCAAAGCTAGAAGGCTCTCACTCATCTAGAGGGCATGCGAAGAAATAGGAGATCAATTTTACCGTGTTTCCTTCGCTATAATGACTCAGTGGTTTGATGGTACTCTTTGATCTTCGAAGAGTCTGACCCTTGCTGACCACCTCCGCTGCTTCTTATGAATCAGCTCCGTTCTCGGGGACACTAAGAGCGTCGCTCCCCTACTTCCTGAATAAGAAGCCTCCGCCTTGGAGCTAGAAACACCTGGTGCTCCTAGTGACACATGCAGCTCTACCTGAAGATCCTCAGTAGTCGCCTCCTGTCTGCCGTCTGACCTACTTTCCTGCAGCTCCATAGAGGAGCCACCTCCGTATGACGTCAATTCGTCGAAGACCACATCTCTCAAGATGATGAACTTCTTCTTCACTAGATCCATACAATTCCATACCTTCTTCCACTCATCATAGCCCACAAAGACAAGCTTCCTCGCCTTCACATCCAGCTTTGTGCTGAGAGCATCCAAGATGTGTACGTAACAAATCGACTGGAACACCCAAAGGTGTCCAACTCCAAGCTTCTCCTTAAACATCATCTCATAAGGAGACATCATGTTGATCGGACTCATAAGCATCCAATTGATGACATAAGATGCGAAGGACATCCTTCCGCCCAAAAGGACCTCAAAATGCCTTTGGCACGAAGCCAACACTTGCAGGTCTCTGTCGGATGATGGATCTTCCGTTGTGCTACTCCATTTTGTTGTTGAATATGAGCACAAGTGAGCTCTCTCTGGATACCATACTTCCTGCAGAAGAAAGTGAACTCAGTTAAAACAAACTCACTTCTATTATCTGTTTTCTACTTCTTGATTCGCAGGCTAAGCCGACCTCTACCAGCTCCTTGAACTCCACAAACAAATAGAATGTGTCCGACTTCTCCTTCATGAAATACACCCAAGTGTACCTAGAGCAGTCATAAATCAACACAAGCATGTACCTGCTACCTCCAAGGCTGGCGATGATAGTCGGCCCCATCAGATCACCATGGATACACTCCAATGGTACTTTACTCTTGGTCTGCGACATTTCAAACAGAAGGCGATGGGCCTTTCCATGTAGACACCCCACGCAGGCATAACTATCGCCGAAGGATGATAACTTAGGCACGCCTTTCCCAAGGCACTTCACTGCTATAGCTTTCAGCTTGTCCATCCCAACGTGTCCCAACCGCTCATGCCAGATAGCTACACTATCATTGGCCCTCATCCGATCAACAAAGGAACTTGTTGATAGTACAAATAAGTCCCTTACCCTTCTACCTACATGAGCAACGTCAGCCTTTACCGCTGACACATTGCGTAGAAACCTCACTTCTGTCGGACTGAACAAAACGTGATCGACCGTGTCCACCGCATTGGTCACTGAGAATAGGTTCTTCTTCATGCTTGGTACGTGATAGACACTCCTCAAGGTGAGTGGACCATTATCACTACTTAAAGAAATGACACCCTTCTTCTCCACTGCATGAACAGTATCATCAGCAGTTATGATAGCTTCATTACCTGAGAACGTGTGCAGAGAGGAGAACTTTGACTCATCCCCGGTGAGGTGGTGACCACACCCCTAGTCCAATATCGAGTCATCTTTGTAGTCGATGGTGGATAAGGCATGGACACACGTGCCCGTCATGAATGCATTTCCCCATCTGGCTTCCTTAGCATTGGAACCTGCTTCCTCTTTATCTACAAAAAGCCCCAGCTACCCCATAATCTTGTAGTCCTTCTTGAAGTGACCAAACTGGTCACATCTGAAACACTTGAGCCCTTCCTTCTTCTTCCAATCACGCTTTGGAGTATAACTCCTCTCCTGCTGATATAAAGTTGAAGGTCCATCACCAGCAACAGGCTTCTTCTTCTTCTCCCATCTCTTCTTCTTCCCAGAGAAGAGTGCCTCACTACCTCCTTCAGAGATAGTGACTCCAACCATCTATCAAGCTAAGCTCTCATGTAAAGCCAGCAAGTTCTCCAGCTCCAGCAAAGATGGCTGAGTGGCATAACCTTGAACAGAAGTGATAAAGGACACATACTCCTTTTGCAACCCGCGGATTATGTGCCTCTTCAGCTTCGCTTCCAAAATAGTCTCATCAGGGTCCATTGCTGAAATCTCAGCACATAAGTTCTTCATCTCTAGGAAAAATATTAAGATGAGCAGATCTCCTTGTGTGGCCCTAACCAACTCATTCTCCAGGAATTGTAGTCGAGCTATATTATTCCTATTGAATAACTCATCAATGGAAGTCCAAATCTCCACAGCTGACCGACATCTGATGATGTGTTCAAAGAGTTCTAGTGAGATAGTCTGCTTGATAGTAAACTCTACCTTCGTGTTTCTCCCTCAAAGCTCTCACCGCTTCAGCATTTACAGTAGTAGTAATAACTTTTTGCATGTCATCTCCGCAGACGAGTTCACACAGGTCCTCACCCAGAAGATAGCTTTCAATACATGACTTCCACTTCTTAAAGTTAGTTGATATAAGAAGCTCGATTCCAAGACCCCTTGCAAATCCTCCTTCCATTGCACTATCGCTGGTTCACTTAGAATTCCAGAAGCAACAAAGCAAACTGCTAGTTGAATGCTGCTTAAGCCTCTGTTCCTTCTGATACAATGTAAAAATTTATGAATCGCGGAAACCGGGAAACCAGGCGCAGAAACACTCAACCAATTCGAAGCCAAATAAACAAGATGCAAATAGAAGAGGAAGAATCTTGTACTATCAAAAAAATCTTCACAAGGCGAGGTTTCGATGTACTCGAAAGAATAAAAAAGAACAAGAACAAACTAAGCTAGCTACGCGGTCTTAATGAGAAGTTGCTGACCCTACCGAGCTACCTATGGAGTCCACTTAAGCTTCCAAGTCATTAGACTGCAACCTAACTGCACGGACAACCCATTATTCCAATGCTGAAGAAGAACTCTGTCCGCTGATCTGCAAGACGCCTGACCGTAAGGTCGCCTAGCTTCCATACCATCGTGAACACTGCTGTCAAAGTGAATAAGACGCCAGAGGAGGACAGCTTATTAAACTAGGAAAGAGTTGCAGAAGAGAATATTACCTGGTCGCAAGCCGCAACCTACTGTTAATCGTTAGTTACTAACCGCAGAGTCTGCATTGTCCCTGACCGAAGTAAGAACCAAGTTCCTGGCTTTCCAGCACTATTCGCACAACCTACACAGCACAAACTGGTCAACTCTTCAAACCACGCGAATAGAAAAATGTTGTCCGCAACAACTAACCGAGCTCATTTACAGTTCATTCAGATGTATTGTTGAAGTGACAGGGGGTTCTATTTACAGGAATGGAAAGGAGTGTGATCACCGCCCTAGCCAATAGAATCACCACGCTATCTCTTGGCAAGCACTAAATGAGTCCGCACAACTGTGAACACAAAACAAGTCTGCTGTGACAAAGCCAAACATACCGCCAAGACTAGAACAACACACCAGAGGACCCTGCTGAAAAACACCAATCCGCACACAAGCAGACACAGCTCTAATCCGCACGCACCTGCAGACACTACTCAAGTCCGTACACTCCAAGCCCACAACCAAAGCATAAAGCTGATAGTTACTGAACTCAGCGGACAGAGAATTCATTCCGCACTAACCGCGCGACCTCTTGGACTGAGCACATTTTGACTTGGTACAAAACTAGACCAAGTCCACACCACCATCCATCCCTGGTGCGAACACTGAACCAACGAATACAAATACCAGTCCGCACAAAACCAGTGGAATGCGCGGATAACCATCTTATCCGATTGGTTACCTTCAGGGAACAAACTGCCTGCCACTCCTTTGCCGACTTGTCTAGCCGCCATACTTGTCCAAACAGACCGCACAGACAGATCACCTAGGCCGCCTAGGCCACCATTTTCACTTCAAAAATTTCAACAGTATACATATGTTTGTGTGTTTGAAATATGTTCTAGTTCAATGTATGCAGGTTGTACACTGTTCATTGATTACACAGGTTGTCAGGGTCAAAATGTTGGTTGGACTCAAGACAGGATACTAGAGAGGAAGAAATTTTCCTAAGTCCATAAGCATTGAGTGAGTGCACTTCACTCAATGCCAGAGGCCTAAAAGTGTTGACAAAAGCTCAAGTATTCAAAGCCTCAGTTGTGCTAGACTAAAATATGTCTAAGTCTATAAGCATTGGGTTGAGGCGTTTCACTCAATGCCTACTCAAAGAAAATATGTCCAAGTATAAAAGAATTGAGTGTAGAAGGCTCACTCAATGCCTTATCAAAGATACAACAAAGTCTAAAAGCATTGAGTGTAGAAGGTTCACTCAATGTCTTCATATATAAATTCTGTTCAAGTCCAGAAGTGTTGAGTGTAGAAGGTTCACTCAATGCCTTCAGTCAGGATAGCTGCCAAGTCCAGGAGCATTTAGTGAAGAAGGTTCACTCAACTCCTTCTACTAGAATAATTCTACTTAGTACAAAAGCATTGAGTGATGAAGGGTCACTCAACGCCTCAGAAGTTAGACAATTATTCAGCAAATTGTTTTCGCATTGAGTGAAGACTTACCACTTAATGCCTCACCAATTAACACTTAAAGTTCAGAAGCATTGAGTCTTAAGGCAACACCTAATACTCTATGCATTGAATCACAAGACTTTAATAAACGCCTATGCTGACTGTATGGTGAAAGTTTGTAAGTCCACAAGCGCTAAGTCATGCTGACATCATCCAAATTCAAATGAAGCAGGTTTTGCATGCTAAAGGACAAATGGCGCTGCATGCCTTGTACAATGCAGTTAATTGAAAAGCTATTTTACACCTGCCCATACCACTCACCAATATGGATCAAAGAGCCATTGAACTTCGGGATATAAAAAGTTGAAGCTGATAAAAATTTTGTAGTTTTTGACATAAATCATCATTCTTGCTCAAAAAGTGGTTGAAATTGAAAACTCTAAGAAGTCTTCAGCAATAACTCAACCCTAATTTTTTGCAAGGGTTAGATAATAGAGCACTCAAGATAGTTGTTGTTCTTCAAGGCTACTGCATTCAACTCACATATACTGATGCTTGAAGAAATAGAGCCCTGCATGAGTTCCTCTCAACACATGTTGAACTACTCTAAAGATCAAAATTCTTATTACTGTAAAGAGTTTGGGCTATTTCTTCACAGTCCAGGAAGCTGACTCAGAGGTTTATTGCTCTTGAGTCATTCACCATACAACCTTATTCCTTCTGTAGGATCACTGTGTGATCTGAGCTGTAAGTCTATATTAGAAAAGTTAAGTGGTAGGAGTTGTTGTCTCTGAGTAGGTAGGATCTAAGTGTGGATTAGAGGTAGAATCTTAAGGGATCTGAGGTAGAAGATTAGGTATATCTCAGAAGTAGGGTTGCTAAGACTGAGGTAGGACTATCTTTAGTCTGATTTGTAGGGGTGAGTCGCACTCTGAGGTGTAAGATCCTAAGGGATCTTAGCTGTAAGCTCAAAGAGCTGAAAAAATAGAAGAAGTTAGCTGAATCTAGCTCACTGCTAGATAAGCGGAGGGGGAAAGTGGATTTACCCTAGATATTGGAACCACTATAAATTTTGTGTGTTATTGTTATTCTTGAAAGCTAACAACTAACCCTAGCACACTCTAAGCTCATAAATTCAGTAGATTAAAAAGAGACAAAACAAATCTATTATTCCCACCTCTAGGTCTTTAGCTACCCTTGAACAAAGACTTTCAAGTAGTATCAGAGGGAGGTTGTTTAAAAAGGACATAATAGTTTGAAAAGATCTCTAAGGGTAGTATATGATTTTCTCTATGGCTTCAGGTGAGAAACACAAGGAGTTGGGTTCTATGAAACTTCCTATTTGTAGGAAGGAAAATTTTGGGATCTGGAAGGAGAGGGTAAGGTTGTTTATGGAAGCCTTAGACCCTTGGATATTCATAAATTTTCAAGATGGACCTTTCATTACCATGAAGGACTCTGATATAGATGCTAATATCCAGACACCCAAGAAATACATTGAGATGACCAAGGATGAAGTCATTCTGTCCACTATGGACAAAAGGGCTCAGAACATTATTGTAAGTGCCATAAATCACTCCACATTCGAGAATTTGGTCCACTACAGAACTACTAAAGAGATGTGGGATTCTCTAATTGTGTATATGAAAGGGACATTGGAGGTAAGGGAAGACAGGAAATACCTCCTAAACCAGCAGTATGAGTCCTTCAAGCAAGGAAAGAGGGACCCCATAACTGAATGCTAAGAAAAATTATTCAAGATTGTGAACAGTCTGATTACCTATGGGAGACAGTTCACAAACTATGAGTTGAATGACGAATTCTTGAGATCCCCCAACAAGGAATGTGATATCAAGATCTGTGCCATCTGAGAGGTTGGCAACCTGGCCAACACTCTACCCCAATTTTTTGGGAAGTTGTTGTATCATGAGCTACAGCTGAACTACAGAAGGGAAGAAGAAGATGTTGCCAGAACCCTCAATGGAGAGAATACTGTGTCCTTCAGAGCTGAAGCCAAAAGGAAGTGCAGGGAAAAGACTCCTTCTCTACTAAGGAGGGCTACTGAGTCAGAGTGACTAGATCCCTGCTCCTCGGGCAATGAACTGTCAGATGGAGAACTCACTTTGTTCTCCAAATAGTTCGAGAAGATGTTGAACAGGAGAAGATAGTGGAAGAATAAGGGTGCTTCTAGCTCTAACTCAAGAAAGCCATATACTAGCATGGAGAAGTTCAGAAAAGACCCTTCTGAGGAAAGGTATGATTCTAAGTAGAACAAACATTTTAAGACTAATTGTTGGGAATATTGCTCTCAATGTTCCCTAGACTTGATTTGAAGAGGCATCACCATCAACACTAAGAGCATAGTTGTATTTGATGTTGGCTAACCTCATCATGTGTAGGATGTTCCTTGGAACAAGTTTAGACAGGTTGTAAAAGTGATTGTGACAGGTGGTCACAAGGTATAGATGTGGAGAGATAGAAATCTGTCTAAGTCCAAAGGCGTTGAGTGAAGCCAATTCACTCAATGCCAGATACCAAGGAAGTATGCTGGAAAGTCTAAAAATCGCCTAATTTCACAGGCGTTGAGTGAAGGTAGTTCACTCAATGCCATATAACTAAAAGCGTCGAGTAAAGGAGTGGACAGTCAAAGCTGAAAGTGAGGGGATAGATCACACTAACTTTACAGAGGGTGAATAGAGTTTTAAAACCTTTTGATTAATTTTTACAGTAAATTAAAATAAGTGATAAGTATATGTATAAAGATAAATGAAAACAAAGACAATCACAGCACACCGAAATAAATAATAGAGCAATCCAGACGACACAAAGAATTTATAGTGGTTCCCCTAAACTTGGGTACATCCACACTTCTACCACCCTAGTAGGAATCCACTACAGGTTTTTGATCAGGTGCCCTGCCAACACAGGTTTTTGCTCAGGTTCCCTATCACCACAAGATCTATTTCAAGGGAGATCTCACAACCCTTTGAGCTTTTGACCAGGTGCCCAAAAACCAAACCAAGTCTTTTGATCATGAGACTTGACAACCAAAAGGAATAACTTTTGAAGGGAGTTAAGAAACCCTTTTACAGTGGTGAAATAAAATAAAGATGATGTCTTCTCTGTCAACAATTAGAGAGAAGACTAGTTAATGTTGTTGTTGTCAAAGCTCCCCCTGAGATGTAAAAGAATTCAGGAGAATGAGAGCTTTTCTCAGGGTGTAGGCCTTGGGATTGAATATTGATCTTCAAGAAACTTTTAGACTGATGAAGATGGTTTATCTCTTGAAAAGTACTGAAGCAAAATTGAAGAGGATTGAAAATCTATGACAGATATTCTTCTTCTTTCAGTTTTTTGTATTCATACTACAATGGCTTCTGTATATTCTGTCTATGCTCTATTTTTTTTGTATTTGTAATCTTTTGAAAAATTGCCTTTTATATTTATTGAAGAAAATTGACCTTTTAATTTTGAATCCAATCCTTAATTGATTGCAGAAAATCTGGGAGACTGAACGACTAGAATTGTCTTAAATGAATTCCCTAAATGTCTATGGAAATAAGCCAAGTAATAGCTTTGTGAAATTCCATAATTAATGCTGCCATGGAACGGCTATATTCTTGAGAATATAAGCATTAATTATCAGAGTATTACTGCCTAAATATAATTAAATAAATTGACAGTCGAACTGAGAAACTAAAGAGGAAAAACGTCGAACAGAACCTGAAAGAAAATTAGTTGACCTCAGGAAAAATTTCGTCGACTTGAAATTCAAGTTCATCGAGCTGAGAAATCTCCTTCATCGAGTTTAGCTCAGCGATCATGAACTGGAAAAGGACTGCCAATCTGAGCTCCAAGTTTGTCGACCAGAGAATGACTTTTGTCGAGCTAAACTTCTGATATGAGATCAGAAATCATCGACCTTAACTGGACTTTCGCCGAGCTCAACTCAGAGAAGGAACTCTGAGTTTGTCGATCGGAGATCGATGATCATCGAGCTAAGTTTAGCTATCGTCGAATGCTTTTTCTTACTCTTGGAAAACATCTTTTCTCTGAAGGTCTTCGTTCTCTATGTCTTTTGAAGGTTGATCCAAACAAACTAGGTTTGTTGACCTGACCTAGACCTAGAAAAAGACTTATGACCCTATACTATACAATGTGGCTCAACTAAGAATCCTAATAGTGAACCTAGCCCAAATAAACCTTAAATAAGGTGGGGTTCAAACAATTTCCCCCTATTTGGGTGAGGTCACTATGAACAACAATAAAAAAATTAGAGCATAAAATAATATCTGACATAATCATAAAGTTTTAGCAGATATAAACAAAAGTGCCTTGTGACAAATTTACAACAAAATAACAATTAAGATCAAAAGCAGAAAAAGAACAATCAAGATTTCTTTGAAGTATCCTGTGAAGTTCTAGCAGAAGGTTTTGTGAAGATAACTTCTCTGTTTGGATCACCTGCTTGCTGCTTTGACATCTTTAAATCTTCAGCTCCAAGAATTGTTATAAAAGCATCTCTTGGTACAACTGCTTCAGGACGTAGAGACATATATGTATCAACATTAAAATGTTTTTGTACCTGATACTTTTCAAGCTCTTTCTTCCTGTAAGAAGACATTATTGTACATTGGGAAGTATCTTGTCCTTCTCCTTTGGCTTTCTTGATTTGAGATAGTCCTATCAGTTCTTTGAACCTGGCCATTCTAGAGTTAGGATCCATCTCAGGATCACACACTTGGGACAAAGGCCTTTCAGGACTAAATTTGTATTGCTAATTTGATTCAGATGATTTCTACTGTCTGCTTTGCTTTTGGTACTATTACTGTCTGCTGCTGCTGGAACTGTGATGTTATCTGCTATAAGAAGATTTGGAATGTTGAGAATATGTAGACTTTGGAGCTTGAGAAACACTTCTAGAGCATCCAGCTGCTGGAGGAGAAGGAGGAGGACCTCTCCTGAATGGAGGTGGAGGAGAGTACCTCCTGCTCTTCTTCCTTTCCTTCAATACATTTTTATCTCATCCAGTTAGGGCAGTCTAGAGTGAGCTTTATATTATGCAAAATATAATATGGAGTATCAGCAGATGGATTTGTCTTTGGAGCAGACTTAGGAGGAGCCTTTTTCTTAACCTTTCTTTTCTTAGAACTTGTATCCTCAGAATCATCAGAGTCTTCATATTCATCATCATCAGAAGAATTTGCTGGAATATCATATTGAGCATGAATCTATTTCAGCATATCATCAGTGAGAATTGGATGAGCCTGAGGCTGTTCTTGAATTACTGGCTCTACAAAAACTTCTATAACAACTTGATCCTAAATAGAATCACTTTCCTCTTCCATATCTACAAACATTATTTCTTCCATGTCAGGCATGGGAGACTCATTCCATCTAAAGGTTGGAGGGGAAAAAGCCTT
Source organism: Platanthera zijinensis (assembly GCA_039513925.1). Taxonomy (NCBI): domain Eukaryota; kingdom Viridiplantae; phylum Streptophyta; class Magnoliopsida; order Asparagales; family Orchidaceae; genus Platanthera; species Platanthera zijinensis. Next base: position 61,242,637 of record CM077081.1, on the reverse strand, counting down.
TGGATCTGAATCAAATTTTGGCTCTATAACAGTATCAAAAACTAAAAAGCTTGTCCTAAGTTATTCCAAAACTTCATGACTTATAGCAGATAAATAACAAACTATAGCTTTAGACACATTTGGAGCTTAATCAGCAAACACTGGTAGGATGTTGTTATAAACTAAATCAAAAGAATGTAACAAAGAAACTAAATCAACTATTGGATTTATGATGAAATCATCAACAGTAGATATTTCTATATCTCCAGAACAAGTCATTTTTGTATCTGTATCTTCATCAAGAATATCAATAATCTCTGCTGGAATTTCTGTATCTGGAACTGCTGCTGCTCGAGGAGCTAGAGATGCTGTAGGAGGAGCTAAAGCTATTGTTGGAGCTTCTTTATGGAATATATACCCCTACCTGGTTTCAGAAAGTCCAAAGCAAGGCCCCCAAAAGAAGGGACAGAGGAGAGAGCAATAATTTGGGCAGAAAGAGTGGAGATGGAAGCAGAGTGCGGAGCAATAGCCTCAGCTATTAGCTGCTTAAGAGTTGAAGAGATGAACTTGAGGAAATTTGTTGCAATGTAAGAGAAGTTGAGGTAGAGAGGTTAAGGAGAAGAAGGGGTATATGTGGATTGATGGCCACAATTAGAACAGATAGACATGGCTTGAGGGAAGTCTGATTGAAGGAATTCTTGAAATGATAATGGAGTGTTTAATGGAATGTTGGTAGGGATATCTTCCTGCATGGGGGAATGAATTGGAGAGTGATATGGAGATGGTTGAGGAGATAGTAGATTGAAGTTTGGTTGGGAGGAGGTGGATGAAATGTCATCAATGTGAGATGGAATAAGAGATTGAGGAGGTGGAGATGGTGGTGTATCCTCATTGATATGAACAGGTGATGATGGTTGAGATGGAGATACTGGATGGATGGAGTGGAAGTTTGTTGGAGGGGAGTTGATGAAGGAAATATTGAAGGAGGTGGAGATGGAGGATTAACAGGAGAGAGGGAAGGAGCTTCTTCAGGAGTGGTTGAATCAGCCCTTGTGTTCTCAGAAGCTATTCTGGAAGAGGAGGCCCTGGAGGGCTTGGGAATAGTCCTCTCCCATCTGCCAAATAGGGCATAAGTAAGCCTCTTTGAGGCATTGATAAATGTGGTCTGAGAGACCAACAGATTTGAAGCCTTTGCCTGCAAAAATATTCCTAGTTTCTTTCCAAAACATACATTCTTCTTATTGATTTTCTACTTTATCAAATCAAACAAAATACTTCCCTAATTTATTGACTTCTGATTAACTAGGGCACATATCAAGTGGAACTGGTGCCTAGTGATATGATCATGTGCAGAGTGCTTTCCTAACTGCACTTTGCCTAAAATATCAGCCAAAAATCTATATTCTATAAATAAATTCTTCTTCAGAAGATGGATAGGGTTTCCTGCAGTATGCCCTAACTAATCTAACATCTCTTCAAACTCACTGCTAGATAACTCTATCTCATTATCTCCATTCACAAAACCAAAAATTTGTGTCAAAATCTCAGGAGAAAGAGGAACCGGGTTATCGGAAATCGAGCGGATAAGAACATGAGAATCCTGAGTCTATGCCAAGAAAACCCATTCCTTAATATCTTGTACTGGTAACTTGATCCTGGTTTTCATGAGAAACTACAGATTTGAACTTTCAAAAAGTTTCATAATATATTGAAATATCTGATCAGTATGAGAAAATGATTCCATGTCTATATCGAATCTTGCGTCGAATGTCATGCTTACAAGAAGTGCTGGAGAAATCGTCATTGCTCTGCAAAAACAAACAGCAAAAAATCAAGTGCATAAGGGAATTGGAAAGCGTGGGATGGAGTTCGATGAGAACCTAGATATAAGGTTTTAGAAGATGAAGCGATCAACTCCGTCCAACGAAAATAAAAACTTCGAGCACAGGTTGACAAAAAAACCCAGAAAGAGATAAAAGTCATCGACCTAGGTTAGAAGAGCGGGAAAACATATTGTCGATCTCCGTTCGACGAAATAATTTCAGAAATAAATCCGTCGATCTCCATTTGACGAAAAAATTTCCCAAAGAGATTTTGTCGATCTCCGTTTGACGAAAAACTCTAGAAAAGTTCACAGGTCGTCGATCTCCGTTCGATGAAAAGTGATCAATTCATTGACCTTAGACAAAAATAAAATTTGGCCTTCTCTATTAATCATACCATGATCACTTCTGATCAATGCAACTAGAGTAGAGTACTCAATTTGAATGCTCTTAAGAAAGACTGTAAGAACTTTGAAGTTATCTGACTTATTTCTCAAAAAAAACACCCAAGTGAATCTAGAGAAGTCATCTACAATAACTAAAGTATAGGATTTCACTCCCAAGATCTGTACTGCAATGGGTCCAAAAAGACTCATATATAGCAAGTACAGAATCGTGGGTGAATCACTCTTATTAATAGATTTAAAGCTATTTTTAGTTTGTTTGCCTACTTGATAAGCACTACAGGGACTTTCCTTCTTATAGGGGTCAGAAGGCGAGCCTCTAACAAGGTTATCCCTAGATAGTTTAACAATATTTCTTAGGTTTACAAGTCCTAGTCTTTTATGCCATAAATCATTATTATTACTAATTTGATTGAACAAACACATTTCTGAACTACGTGACTTGAAATTTACTACATAAATATTTCTTTGTCTAAGTCCAGTTAAAACAGTTTTGTTATTTATTGAAGTAATAATACAGGAAGATTTAGTAAATGATACCTGATAACCTTCATCATATAACTGTCTTATGGATATCAGGTTATGTTTTAAACCACTCACATATGCAACCTTTTTGAATGTAACAACTCCAACTTTAACATTTCCATAGCCTTCTGTTTTACCACATTTGGAGTCTCTAAATATCACCTTTGGTCCAAGCTTTGACTTGTAGTTAGTTAGGTTGTCCTTGCTCCCTGTCATATGCTTTGAACATCCACTATCCAAGTACCATTGTTGCTCTGTGTTAGGATAGTTCTATACCTGTAAGAAAATAAATTAGTTATTCTTGACCCAGGTAACCTTGGGTCCTTGATTCTTTTCAAATTTATAGCTAGAAATAATAGAAAATTCTGGTTGACTCTTATAGCCTAAGGGATGGAATTTTCTTGGTGGAATTATCCATTTGGTAAGGGATTAGCAAAAAATTTTGGTTGATTAACATTTCTGGAGAAATTTAGGTTTCTGTTGAAATTATCTGAGTTCGGCGAATTCCAGTAAGTTCGCCGATCTGCGTTCGACAAATAGGGATGAGTTCGTCGAACTCCGCTTAGAGAATGAAAGTATTCATTTCCTGTGCCCCAATTTCATCGATCGCGGTTCGACGGACCATATAGATTTTATCGATCGTAGTTAGACGATTTATAATATATAAAGTCTTCGTTCATAGTTTGTCGATCTGAGTTTGCCGAACCATATACATTTCGTCTATCTGAGTTCGACGAAACGTGTTGAACATGGTTTTTATTGAAATTTTTATTTTTTCTTTTCTTTTGTTTGAGTTTTGAATTCTTCTATTTGTTGGTTGTTGTCTTCTAATTTTTCTTTGCCCTTTTCTGATATGAATTTGATAAGGGTTGAAAGAATATTTTTCATAAGTATTGGTTGCTGACTAGATGAAGCTCATAAGCCTAATTTACTATTAAGCCTAGCATTTACTGTGCTGGTTATATCCATTAATTTAATACTTCTCCCATTTAGGGATTCTTCAAATTTTTTAGCTTCATTTATTTCAGTTTTTAAGGAAATGATTTGTTAAGAAGCTATATCTAGTTCATCTTTTAGTTTTCTGTTTTAAGAAAAAAAGTTATCAAATTCAATTTGTTTATCTCTGAGAAGTTTGATTTCCTTCTCAGACTTAATAAAATCATTACATAAAAGTTTGAATTCAGTTTTAAAATGATCAGAATTTAAATCAAAACAGGCTATTACCTGATCCTCTTCTGATTCTGATTCTTCTGCTGATTCAACAGTTGCCAAATGATTGCATGAAGCATCAATTTCTATTAGGCAAATCTCTCTTGCTTTTGCCTCTTATTCATCCTTACTAGAGCTGTAAGATGAAGACTCTTCTTCAGACTCACTCCAAGTCTCAACAATAAAGCCTTTTCCTTCTTCTTGTACTTGCTGGAAGAAGGCTTGCTATAGTGCTTCTTCTATTCCTTCTCTTTTCTTTTATCCTTCTTTTGAGCCTCTGGACACTCTGGAAGAATGTGTCCAGGCTTTCTACAACCATAGCAGACAACTTCCTTAGTGAGAGTCTTATCATACCTTGGCTTATTTTCATTCCTTGTTGATCTTCTTTTGAAGTCCTTCTTAGCCATTTTGAAAAATCTCTTGGCTAAGAGACTCATCAAATCTTCATTTGCTGGTAGAGTTTTTGATTCTTCAGATGCCTTGAAGGCAATGCTTTTCTCCTTCCTTCCTGAGGTAGGAGTCTTCTGTTGAGCAGCTTCTCTTGTCTTGATAAGCTGCTCATAGGACTTGAGCTTGCCTAACAAAGGCTCAATGGAAATCTCATTTATGCTTTTGGCTTCTTTGATTGGCCAGATCCTTGAGTCCCATGTGCAAGGGAAGCACATAAGGATCTTATCATTGATCTCAGTTAGTGATATGATCTTGTCCAGGTTCTTCAACTCATTGATGATCAAGTCGAGTCTGTTATACATATCAGCAACTGACTCTCACTCTTTTTTCTTGAAGTTCTTATATTAGGAAATGAGATGAGAACTTCTATCTTGTCTTCCATCAGCTGATCCTGCTACCATTTGGTTGAGGGAATCCCAAATGCTTTTGTTGATGTACACTCAGCAACCTTCTGGAAAATGTCATCTGACATTTTTTTGTGCCAAAATGTTCATTTCTTTGGCATCAACAACCTTTGCTTTATTCTGTGCCTCAGTCCACTCAGGTGGTGGAACTATACTTGTGCTTGTAGATGTTGTTGTAGAAGGAGTAGGGGTCCTATCAAAATGGAATTATAGATGTCTTCATTAATAGAATTCATTTACAACCCAATCCTTGCCTTCTAAAGTGCAAACTTGTTAAGGTTGCACACTAGAGGTCTGGTGCTTGAATATTCTTTATTTTGTGCTATGAAAGAAAGAGATAATAGAGTAAATGAGATCTAGCAAAGATGTTTTGGTTCAGGTGTTAGCCTGTGAAACGAAATAACCTCCCTCTAATATCAATTGAAAGTGAGGGGATAGATCACACTAACTCTACTGGGGGGTGAATAGAGTTTTAAAACCTTTTTATTAATTTTTACCGCGGATTAAAATAAGTGATAAGTATATGTATAAAGATAAATAAAAACAAAGACAATCACAACACACAGAAATAAACAATAGAGAAATCCAGATGACACAAAGAATTTATAGTGGTTCCCCTAAACTTGGGTACATCCACTCTTCTACAACCCTTGTAGAAATCCACTACAAGTTTTTGATCAGGTGCCTTATCATCACAGGTTTTTGCTCAGGTGCCTAATCACCACAAGATCTATTTCAAGGGAGATCTCACAACTCTTTGAGCTTTTGAACAGGTGCCCAAAAACAAAACCAAGTCTTTTGATCAGGAGACTTGACAACCAAAAGGAATAACTTTTAAAGGGAGTTAAGAAACCCTTTTACAGTGGTGAAAGAAAATAAAGATGACGTCTTCTCGATCAATAATCAGAGAGAAGACTAGTGGATGTTGTTGTTGTCAAAGCTCCCCCTGAGATGTAAAAGAATTCAGGAGCATGAGAGCTTTGCTCGGGGTGTAGGCCTTCAGATTGAAGATTGATCTTCAGGAAACTTTTAGACTGATGAAGATTGTTTGTCTCTTGAAAAGTCCTAAAGCAAAACTTAAGAAGATTGAAAATCTATGAGAGCTGTTCTTCTTCTTTCAGTTTTTTGTATTCATAATACAATGGCTTCTGTATATTCTGTCTATGCTCTGTTTTTTCTGTATTTGTAATCTTATGAAAAATTGCCTTTTATATTCCTTGAAGAAAATCAACCTTTGAATTTTGAATCCAATCCTTGATTGACAGCAGAAAATCTGGGAGACTGAACGGCTAGAATTGTCTTAAATGAATTCCCTAACTGTCTCTATAAATAAGCCAAGTAATAACTCTATGAAATATCATAATTAATGCTGCCATGGAATGATTATATTCTTGAGAATATAAGCATTAATTATCAGAGTATTACTGCTTAAATATAATCAAATAAATTTACAGTCGAACAGAGAAACTGAAGAGAGAAAACGTCGAATAGAACCTGAAAGAAAAATAGTCGACCTTAGGAAGAATTTCATCGACATGAACTCCAAGTTCATCGAGCTGAGAAATCTCCTTCGTCGAGCTGAGATCAGCGATCATGAACTGGAAAAGGATTGCCAATCTAAGCTCCAAGTTCGTCGACCAGAGAAAGACTTCCGTCGAGCTGAACTTATGATATGAGATCAGAAATCATCGACCTTAGCTTGACTTTTGCCGAGATCAACTCAGAGAAAGAACTCTGAGTTCGTCGAGCTAAGTTCAGCTATCGTCGAACGTTTTTTATGACTCTTGGAAAATAGCTTTTCTCTAAAGGTCTTCTGTCTCTATGTCTTTTGAAGGTTGATCCAACCAAACAAGGTTTGTTTACCTGACCTAGACCTAAAAAAAGACTTATGACCCTAGACTATACATTGTGGGTCAACTGAGAATCCTAATAGTTAAACTAGCCCAAATCAACCTTAAACAAGGTGGGGTTCCAACAAATTCCCAGCAGTCTGCAAATCAATTCTGCGACTAAGTCCACATGCATTGAGTAAAGGCAGTTCACTTAACGCCATGTAACAGAAAGTGACGTGTAAAGGAGTGGATTGTCAAAGCCCAGCAGTCTGTAGAGCAATCCTGCGGCTATGTCCACAAACGTTGAGTGAAGAAAGTTCACTCAACAAGGCATCGTGTGAATACAGCTAAGGCGCCGAGTATAATACAGTCTGTCAAAGCTTCAGCTGTGGCAAGCTAAAAATAGACTAAGTCCAGAAGCGTCAAGTGAATACAGCTCACTCGATGCCAGAAAAGAAAGTTTTGTGTGATATTAATGCTCATGATGAAAGACAAAAAAAATCTATCTAAGTCCAGGGGAATTGAGTGATGCTAATTCACTCAACGTACTAAATGTCTGGCAGTGCAGAAAAGATTGACTAAGTCCAGAGGCGTTGAGTGAATCCAGTTCACTCAACGCACTCAATGCCTGATGATGTAGAGAATTTGACTAAGTCCAGATTTGTTGAGTGAAGGTCATTCACTCAATGCACTAAACGCCTGGATTTGAATCTGAAGATTTGGTTAAGTCCATAATTGATCACGTCATCCAAAGTCAACAAAGTTCAAATTAGTTACGGGAAATCTACAGAACACGACAAATAGCGTTGGAGGTCTACTGTATGTCTTCTTATGTTAAAGCAAGCTGTAGTCAACTACTATAGGTGGTCCCCACTGCTTCTTGGAGCCGTTAATCAGTGGAAGATAAAAGGGACAACTTCAGAAGGAGGAACTAAACTTCTGAGGTTTTATTGATTTCGTAAAGTTGTGGTTGAACTTCATCTTCCTCGTCATTGCTACCTAGCTAGAAGCTTTAATTCGATCCAGCTGATCTAAAAGTTCATTCCAATTAGCTGTAGCATTTTCTTCTGTAATAGTAAAGTCAGATAAGCTTCTGATAAAGAAAGAGAAGCAGAGTTTTCAAGTTTCTGCAGGTTTAGGTTAGCTTTTTGAACAACTCAAGACCTGGCAAATCTTAAGTCTTCTTCAGCAAGTTCAGAAATGAGTTTATGAGGTTCTTCTAGTAGAGGTAGTTACTTAATGAAGATCATTCTCTTGCTGTTGGGAAGATAGTTAGGTCTGAGATAACTCAGCTAAGGAAGCAAACGTAGAGAAATATCTTTGTGTCAAATCAACACAAACAAAACCCCTTTCATTTTTATAGGATCCTTTTGGATCTGAGTTGTAGGGCCTTTGTGCTTGAGGTAAGGAAGATTTGCCTAATTATAGGATCCAGTTTTGGATCTGAGTTGTAGGACCTTTGGGTCTAAGGTAGGATCCTTTTGGATCTGAGATGTAGGGCCTTTGTGCATGAGGTAGGTCAGTTTGCTTGAGTTGTATGAGAGTCATCCTCTCTGAGTATAGGATCTTTGGGTCTGAGTGTAGGATCCAGATTTGGATCTAAGGTAGGGCATTTCGCCTGAGTTATAAGAGAATCATTCTCTCTAAGGTAGGGCTATCCTCCATAGCCTGAGCTTTAGGACTTGGATTTAAGTATAAGGTAGGTGATCATTTGATTACTGAGTTGTAGGAGCAAATTTTCTCTTAGGTAGGGCTTTGTGCCTGAGTTGTAAGTCTTAGAGGAGACTGAGAGATCATGAGGGATCTGTGGTGTAAGCTCTAAGGAGCTGAGTTTTTGGAGAAGTGCCTTGTCTAATAAGAAGTTAGAAAGGTAGGGGGAGACTGGATGTACCCATAATCCGAGGAACTACTATTAATTATGTGTGTGTTCTTTGTGGTTTGCCTTGAAAGCATATACCTACTAACTAACTACACACTAAGTTAGATAATAATAAAAGACTATAAAACCTATTCACCCCGCCTCTAGGTTTTTAGCTACCTTGGAATTAAATACTTTCAAGTTGTATTAGAGGGAGGTTTATCAAGAAGTACCTAACAGTCAGAGAAGATCCCAACGGGTAGCTGAAACAGGTGCTATACTTATGGGTTTTGGAGATAACCATAAGGAGTAAGGTTCCATGAAACTCCCATCTATAGGAAGGAGAGTTTTTGAATCTGGAAAGAGAGGGTCAGGTTATTTATGGAATCATATGACTCAAGGATCTTTGTGACGGTCAAATAGGGACCTTTCATCCCTATGAAGGTCTCAGTTCTGGATGCCAATTTCCAGACACATAAGACATATTAAGAGATGACAAAGGATGAAGTCATCTTGGCTACATTGGACAAGAGGGCACAAAACATTATTGTTAGTGCCATAGATTATTCAATCTTTTAGAATCTCGTTCATTGTAAGACCTTCAAAGAAATGTGAGACACTTTAGTGGTCTATATGGAGGGAATAGAAGAGGTAAGAGATGACAGGAAGTCCATGCTCAACTAGGAGTATGAGTATTTCAGGCAGTCCCTAAAAGAGAACATAACTATTTGCTATGAATGACTTTTCAGAATAATAAATGAACTAAGGACCTATGGGAGGGTCTTCAGTCATTATGAGATTAATGACAAGTTCATAAGCTTTCTTACTAGAGACTGGGATACTAAGATATATGTCATCAGAGAAGTGGCCAAGCTAGCTGATACTCCTCCCCATACATTATTTTGAAAGCTGCTCTCTTATGAGATGCAATTGGCTTCCAAGAAAGAGGAGGAGGCCACCATCAAATCCCTGGACAAGTAAAAGACCTTGGCCTTCAGAGCAGACAAAACAAGGAAGAGTAAGGAGAGGATTCCATATCCTCCAAGGAGGCAAGATGATTCAGATAGCTTAGAGTCAGATACATCAAACTGCATTATGTCTGATGAGGACTTTGTTGCCTTCTCCAGAAATTTTCAAAAGCTGATGAAGAAGAAACAATGGAAGAGAAGACTTTCCACCTCTTCTCATCACAAGAAGAATCACTCCAAGGCTGACATGTATGATTCTACAACTTGTAAACATAGTTTCTCTAAAATTATTTGCTACTATTGCAGCAAACCTGGGCATGTTATAGATTACTACTCAGTTAAGAGAAAGGAGGCTGGTGAGAAGAAACAACAATAGTACAAGGGAAAGAAGGAAAAGTACTTCATGTCTAAGAAGGAGATGAGCTAGACTGACTCATCATCATTAGAGTCTGAAGAAGAAGCCTATATTGGGCTGGTTGCTGTTGTCGCTGAAGAAGAAGTAAAAGCAAAAGCTGAATACTATCATGTTGCCAGGATAGAGATCAGGGCCCCTTTGTCGCATTCAGACTATGATTCAGAGGTGGATGATGAAGATGAAGAATATTCTTACAACTATAATGGGTTGTTGGCAATGTCTGATGAAAAATCCAGTCAGGATCAGCCTTGTTAAAGCAAAGTACATTCTCTACCTAGTTCTTCTTCTGAGTTTTGATATGAGACTAGTCCCTATACAGAAGCCTCTTCATCCAGTGGTGAAGATGATTCTAAATCAGAAGGAGATGTCAATCAATTGATTGATAGGTATGGTGAACTTCTAGATGCCTTTAAGAGGTGCAAGAAGTTGTCTAAGAAGCAGGCTGAGGAGATTGACTCTCTTCAGCTAGCTACTTCCCAGCAGATTGAGACAACAACTTTGTAAGATTAGAAAGCAAGGGCAATACAGTGTTGCCCTTGATAGACTCCTTATCCTCTCAGAAGGGTAAGAAGGTATTGGGGTTTAAGGAAACACTAGAGTTACCCCTTCCAAAGGGAAGGGCAAAGCTCCAGCTCAGCCTCTGGATTTCAAGCCTCTCATTACTTTTAGGAATGTTCTGTTGCCTTCAAACAGGTATGACCACGAAAGCATCTATGGTGTAGGATCAAGCGCATACCCAACTGTTCCAAAAGCCCGGACTTTTGGAAAGGATGCTACTTAATTTCTTAAATAAGTAGCAGAGCGCTACGGGTCAAGTGAAGGAATGTCGGACCAAACAATCCCCCCCCCGGCATCCAGCACAACCCGTCGGCTCAGAGGTGGGTTTACTATATGGCCCACATGACTCATAGGTAGGGTTACCACATGTCCACGGTTGTCTGACCCACCGGACCCACACAAGTAGAAGGGAAAAATCGGGATTTAATAGTGCCCCCTGGTCTTGAACCTGTGACCTCCTCTGATACCAAATGTAGGATCAAGCGCATACCCAACTGCTCCAAAAGCCTGGACTGTTGGAAAGGGAGCTACTTAATTTCTTAAATAAGTAGCAGAGCGCCGCGGGTCAAGTGAAGGAATGCTGGACCCAACATATGGTCACTGGGTGAATGGCAAATCCACTAGTGTGAACAAATAGGTTTACAGCTATGGTGGAAGGTATAGTTGGGGAGTGAGTGCCTTTAAGGCTCCCCATGAAGAAATCCAAATGGCCCATCATGGACTATTTGTGTTTGGTATACCATCCCCTTCACCCAATAAAGTGGCAGTTGATAACTGTCAAGGCCATTTAGCAAAGACCCAGACCAAGAGCAAGGCTATAAGCAAGCCAGATCTAGCTATCTTTGATGCTATAAACAACATGTCATCTGCAAATACGACTGCTGTAATTATCTTTCATAGCAAGCCAAGAAAGGTTGTTGAAAGACTCACCTTTAGTCAAATCCTTACTGGAAAGAACTTGAAGATGGTTGTTGCACCTCTTCCTTCTGTACAGTTAGCAATTAACCCAACTACAGGACCTGCTTAGAAGAGAAGGTATAATATACATGAGTGATGGTGCTGTGGCAAGGTGGGGGCATTTTACCTTATATTTCTAGTATAATCCTAATGTGCCTAGAGCTAGTGTTAGTCCACCAGTCAGAAAAGTTGTTGGTAGAAAAGTTCATTTTTAGACTAACATGCACCTAGGTCCCAATAGATATTAGGGTCCTAAGGTAAAATAAATTATATGATGCAGGTTAGTCTAAGTTCCCATACCCTTATATGGTACTTGGATAGTGGTTGTTCCAGGTACATGATTGGGAGAAGGAGCAACTTAAAGGAGTACACTCCAGTGAAAGATGGACCCAAGGTTATCTTTGGTGGTTTAGATAGAGGAGTGACAAGAGGCTATGGTAAGATTACCAATGGCATAGTCATCATCTCCAAAGTGGATTATGTTGAAGGGTTGTAACACAACCTTATAAGCATAAGCCAACTCTCTGATCTTGGCTATATCATTGTCTTCCACAAGGATGAGTGGCAGATTAAGAGGTCAAGTGACCAAGAGTTCTTCTTGACAGGCAGTAGGAGTGGAAATATTTATTGCTTAAATTTCCTGTGTTTAGATACATACTCTCCCATTTGTCTAGTGGCAAATGAGAAAGTTTCTTATTGTATGCAATGGCAGAAGATACTAGCTCATTTGAATTACAAGACTATTGGCAAGCTCTTTAGTGAAGAGCTAGTTAGGAATGGTCCTAAGATGAAATGCACCAAGGAAAGCTTGTGCTCAGCATGCTAAAAGGGTAAGCAGACCAAGGCTTCCTTTAAGATCATTGGGACCAAAGACTCTATGAGGTTCTTATACCTCTTGCATATATACTTGTTTGGTCCTATTTTAGTTCATAGTCTAGGTAGGAAAGTCTACACCTTTGTGGTGGTTGATGACTATTCTAAGTTTACTTGGGTGTTCTTTCTTAAGAAAAAGAATGAAACCCTTGATGTCTTCATGAAGTTTGTCAAGCAAATTTAGAATGAGTTTGATAGTACTGTGGTCAAAATCAAAAGTGACCATGGGACTGAATTCCAGTCTGATAGCATTATAAAGTTTTGTGAAGAGCTGGAGATTCATCAAGATTTTTCTTATCCAAGAACACCCCAGCAAAATTGGGTTGATGAGAGGAAAAATAGAACTCTCATAGAGGTTGAAAGGACCTTACTAAGTGATACATCTCTCCCAGAATATTTCTGGGCTGAGGCGGTAAATACTGCTTGTCATGTCCTTAACAGAGCCTCTATCACCAAGAGCCACAAGAAGATTCCCTATGATATCTTGAAGGGAAGAAAACCAAACCTGGGCTATCTCAGGATCTTTGGTAGCAAGTGTTATGTGCTTCATAATGGTAAGTCCTATGTGACTAAGTTTGATGCCAAGTCCTTTGATGGGATTTTTGTTGGGTAACAATCATAGTAAAGCATATAGGATCTACAACTTGAAAAGCCAAGTTATAGAAGAGTCTGCACATATAGTCTTTGATGAGTCTACCATGATTAATAGTGAGCTTCCAAGCTCCTCTTCTAGTTCTATTTCTATAGAGCTGATGATGGACAAGCTAACCATCAAGGAAGCTGTTCTAGTAATCCAAGATGGAGTGGATATTCTAGAAGGATTACAAGGCACACTTGAAGTGGATTAAGATCGGCAAGAAAATGCTACTGAAGCTGCTGAAAGAAGATTTCCTCCAGCTGCTAGACATCTAAGAGATCGTCCAAGACAACAGATAATTGGTGATGCAAACCAAGGAGTGGTGACAAGAAGCAAGAGCCTTAATACAGTAATGTATGCAAGTTTCCTATCACAGGTTGAGCCCAAGTGATTTGAAGAGGCCAACATAGAACACTTCTGGATTATAGCAATGCAAGAGGAATTGAACCAATTAAGGAGATGCGAGGTATGGAAGCTGGTTCCCAGACCACAAGGACATAATGTCATTGGAGTCAAGTTTATTTACAGGAATAAACTTGATGTAATGTGCATTATAATCAATAACAAGGCTAGGATAGTAGCCAAGGGGTACAGACAAGAAGAAGATATTTACTTTGATCAAATCTTTGCCCCTGTAGCAATATTAAAAGACATTAGACTCTTCCTTGCATATGCTGCATTCAAGGGTTTTAAAGTATACTAGATGGATGTGATGTCAGCCTTCCTGAATGGTGACTTAAAGTAAGAAGTCTATGTTAAACAACATCAAGGTTTTGTTGATTCTAACTCACCTCAATTTGTTTATAGACTTAGGAAAGCTCTATATGGGCCGAAGCAAGCCCTTAGAGTATGGTATGAGATATTTTCTAGACTCCTCATTGAGAACAAATTCTCAAGGGGGAAGATAGATAAGACCCAATTCCTAAGGGAATCTAAGGGGAAGATCATCCTAGTCTAGATTTATGTAGATGACATAATCTTTGGATCTACTGATGACAACCTTTGTAGGAAGTTTGCCAAACTTATGCAATGGAAGTTTGAGATGAGCAGTATGGGTGAACTTAAGTTCTTCTTGGGCCTCCAAGTAAGATAGATTAATGATGGCTTGTCCATATCCCAGTCCAAGTTCACCAGGGAGTTGATCAAAAAGTTTTGTATGGAGAATGCCTCCATCATGAAAACTCCCATGGTGTCAAGTATGTCTATAGACAAAGATGAGGCAGGGAAACCTGTTGATGACACTTTGTATAGAGGGATAATTGACTCCCTTCTATATCTTACTATAAGTAGGCGAGACAGCATGTATGTTATATATGTTTGTGCTAGGTATCAGGCTAGCCCTAAAAAAACTCACTACTCTACTGCTAAGAGGATTTTGAGGTATCTTAAGGGCACACCAGATCTTGGCCTATGGTACCCTAGAAATCGGGATTTTGAACTAACAGGCTATTCAGATGCAAATTTTGCAGGCTATAAAGAGGACAGGAAGAGCACTTCAGGCACCTGTCAGTTCTTGGGAGGAATACTAGTGTCTTGGAGCTGCAATAAGTAGAACAGTATTATAATCTCAATAGCTGAGTTAGAATACATCTCAGTACGTAGCTGCTATGGATATTTTTTGTGGATCCAAAATCAGCTCTAGGACTATAATCTCGAAATAAGTAGAATTCCTTTATACTGTGATTATACTAGTGCAATCTCAATTACTAGGAATCTTGTCTCTCATAGTAGGACTACACACATTGAGATTAGATATCATTTCATTAGGGAGCATGTGGAATGTGAAGATATCAGTCTTGAGTTTGTCCCTACAGATAAATAAGTGGCTGACATCTTCACTAAGCATCTAGATGAAGCAAAGTTACACACCTTTAAGTTTAAGCTAGGTATGTTGAACTTGGTATAGCTTCAGTTGCTCCTTGTGTTGTTATTATTGCAGGTTGTACTACTTTTTGCAGGTGGAAAAGACCTTCAGTGGCATGAAGTTTTTTCAAGTGGTATACCTTCATTGGTATCAAGTTTTTCAAGTGTTCTAAGTGTTATCCAAACTGGAATAGATTAAAGTGCTTATCAGGAAGGATGAAAGAAGATGCTCCTATTGAGGGGGAGCAAGTCTAGATGCTTTTGTTGAGGGGGAGCAAGTCCAGCAGCTGCTATAGTGGATCAAAGATCATCACTGTTGTTGTTTCTGGAAGGATAATGATGTTGTAGGAGAAAAGAACAGCCAGCACCTCCCTGACTATAACTGCTCCTACATAAGTCATAAAAAGGGGGAGGAGTGACATTAGATCATGTGGATCAATGATAGCATCTAGATCAAATGAATCAATGGACCACTCAAGTGTCAAGTGGTTGTAGTGATGTATTGTATCAGTGGTATCAACACAAGAGGTATGCTCTCCAGTCAACTAGTTTGATCACTAGTGTAGTAGACGTAGGCTAGGATCAAGAGATAAATTCTCCCATTATTCTATCACCTCCCTCAATAGATAGGGTTTATATCCCTATAGAAGAAGCCAGAAAGTGGGAGATGTGTGGCAATACTTGGAATGGGAGAGATTAAAGATGTAGAAGCAATACTTGACATGACTAGGTCATGTTGAGTAAGTGCATATTACTTGGATGGAAAGATTCAAGTAGTATGTGGAATGCAATGAATACATGTTGAGCAATGTTGAATCAGTGCATATTATGAGTAAAGTGCTTCTAGTAATGCTCCATTTAAGTGGTATAAGAAGAGTGTATATTACTTGAGTAATTGTTCAAGTGGTATGAGAATATATTGACTCGACATGTTGAGTCAATACAGTCAAATGGAGTACATTGAATTGATATGCTGGTAATTCAAGTAGTATAAGCTAGCAGATGTAGCAAAGATAGCTTATAGCTGCATTAAATTAACATGCCTTTTATGTTAATGCTTCTTAGTTTTGCTGGGTGTTTTTCTTTCTTTAAATAAGGAGAGATTGTTGGGAATATTGCCCTCAATATTCCCTAGACTTTATTTGAAGAGGCATCACCATCAACACTAAGAGCATAGTTGTATTTGATGTTGGTTAAGCTCATTATGTACAGGATGTTCCTTGGAATAAGTTTTGACAGGTTGTCTAAGTGGTTATGACAGGTGGTCACAAGGTAGAGATGTAGATAGACAGAAATTAGTCTAACTCCACAGGCATTGAGTGAAGCCAGTTCACTTAATGCTAGATGCCAAGGAAGGATGATAGAAAGGCTGAAAATCACCTAAGTCCACAGGTGTTGAGTGACGGCAGTTCACTCAATGGCATATAATTGAAATCATCGAGTAAAGGAGTGGACAGTCAAAGCCTAGCAGTCTGCAAAGCAATTCTGCAACAAAGTCCACAGCCATTGAGTGAAGGCAGTTCACTCAACGTCATATAACAGAAAGCGACGTGTAAAGGAGTGGACTGTCAAAGCCTAACAGTCTGCAGAGCAATCCTGCGGCTAAGTCCACATGCGTTGAGTGAAGGCAGTTCACTCAACGAGGCATCGTGTGAATATAGCAAAGGCATTGAGTACATCACAGTCTGTCAAAGCTTCAGCTGTGACATGCTGAAAATCGACTAAGTCCAGAAGCATCGAGTGAATACAGTACACTCGATGCCAGAAAAGAAAGTGTCATGTGATGTTAAAGCTCAAGAAGAAAGACAGAAAAATTTGTCTAAGTCTAGGGGAATTGAGTTATGCCAATTCACTCAATGCACTCAACGCCTGGCAGTGCAGAAAATATTGACTAAGTCTAGAGGCGTTGAGTGAAGCCAGTTCACTCAACGCACTCAACGCCTAATGATGCAGAGAATTTGACTAAATCTAGATTCATTGAGTGAAGGTCATTCACTCAACCCACTCAATGCCTGGAGTTGAATCTGAAGATTTGGCTAAGTCCACAATTGATAACGTCAGCCAAAGTCAACAAAGTTCAAATTAGTTGCGGAAAAGCTACAGAACACGACAAATAGTGTCGGAGGTCTACTGTACGTCTTCTTCCATTAAAGAAAGTTATAGTCAACTACTACAGGTGGTCCCCACTACTTCTTGGAGTCATTAATCTGCAAAAGATAAAAGGGACAGCTTCAGAAGGAGGAACTTAACTTTTAGGGTTTTATTGATTTTGTAAAGTTCTGGTCGAACTTCATCTTCCTCGTTATTTCTGCTGAGCTAGAAGCTTGAAGTCGATCCAGCTGATCAAAAAGTTCGTTCCAGTTAGCTGTAGCATTTTATTCTGCCATAGCAAGGTCAGATAAGCTTCTAATAAAGAAAGAGAAGCAGAGCTTTCAAGTTTTTGCAGGTTCAGGTTAGCTATTTGAAGAACTCATGACCTTGCAAATCTTCAAACTTCTTCAACAAGTTCAGAAACAAGTTTTTAAGGTTTTTCCAGTAGAGGTAGTTACTTACTGAAGATCATTCTCTTACTGCTGATAAGAGTTAGGGCTAATATAACTCAGCTCAGGAAGCAGACACAGAGAAATATCTCTGTATCAAATCAACACCAAAAAACCCCTTTCATTTTTGTAGGATCCTTTTGGATCTGAGTTGTAGGGCCTTTGTGCCTTAGGTAGGGTAGATTTGCCTGAGTGTAGGATCTAGATTCAAATCTGAATTGTAGGATAGTTTGGTATGAGGTAGGATCCTTTTGGATCTGAGCTGTAGGGCCTTTGTGCCTGAGGCAGGGCAGTTTGCCTGAGCTATAAAAGAGTCATCCTCTCTGAGTGTAGGACCTTTTTGTCTGAGTGTAGGATCCAGATTTGGATCTGAGGTAGGGCATTATTCCTGAGCTGTAGGAGAGTCATTCTCTCTAAGATAGGGCTATCCTCCATAGCCTGGGCTTTAGGACTTGGATTCAAGTCTGAGGTAGGTGATCATTTGATCATTGAGTTATAGGAGCAAATTTTTTCTAAGTTTAGGCTTTGTGACTGAGTTGTAAGTCTTTGAGGAGACTGAGAGATCCTGAGGGATTTCTGGTGTAAGCTTTAAAGAGCTGAGTTTTTGGAGAATTGCCTTTTCTAATAAGAAGTTAGAAAGGTGACAGGAGAGTGAATGTACCCATAATTTGGGGAACCACTATAAATTCTGTGTGTGTTCTTTTTGGTTTGTCTTGAAAGTATATACCTACTAACTAACTACACACTAAGGTAAAGATAATAATAAAAGACTAGAAAACCTATTCACCCCCCCCCCCATTTATTTATTTAACTACCTTGGAATTAAATACAATCATTAATGTTGTTTGTTATTGTTGCAACAGATCTGAATATGTCATTGCTAACTATCCAATCAAGAGGAAGGAGAACAAGGAATCGGATGACAAGAAGCATTATAAGGACAAAAAGGTTGAAAAGAGCTTCTTGGCCAAAAAGAAAATCATCTTGTCAGATAGTGATTCTTAGTCTTGAGAATTAAAAGAAGAAGATGCCTATATTGGTTTCATTTCTATTGAAGAGAAGGCTAATCTTCCTGGTGCTATAGTTAGCATCAGGGCACCACTATCCTCTATTGACAGTGATTATAAAGAAGATGAGAAATTCAGCCTCATGGCTTTAACATAAGATCATGACAGTTTAGTTCCTAATGAGGTACACTCTCTTCCTAACTCTCCTTTTGTATATGTGACTGGCTCAGACTCTGAGGCATCCACTTCATCAAGTGGGGATGATTAATCTAATGAGGATATCAATCAATTTATTGGCAAGTACGGTGCTATCCTGGAAGCTATAAAGTTGATCAAGAAGCTTGTTAAGATACAAGCTAAGGAGATTGTCTCTATTCAGCAAGGTATCTCCATATAGTCTGATTCATCTCCTATGCTTGCACAGATGAGGAGGGAAGTCAGTTAACTGAAGATAGTCTCTATCATCCAAATAGACAACATTTGCAAGAATAATGAGATCATCAAGGATCTTGAAGAGAAACTCCTAAAAGAGAGGTTGCTAGTGGCAAAGTTCTCTAACACCAAGTCAATGATTCCACTAATTGACTCTTTATCCTCTCAAAATAATAAGAGGGGATTGGGGTTCAAGTGGAACACTAAATTTTCCTATTCCAAAGGGAAAGGAAAGGCTCTAGTTGTGTCTAAGACAACCTTTCAGAAGGTTATTCTTCATTCTAACAAGTATGACCATGACAATAGGCATGGTAACTGGAAGAATGAAAATTCTTCCTCCAAGAGCGTGGATGCTACTTCCAATGGAAGAAGAAAGGGTATGGGATTGAGTGCACTAAAGGCTCCCCATAAGGAAATTCAAATAGCCCATCATGGACCATTTGTGTTTGGTGCTCGAACACTCACTCTTAAGGGCAAGGTAGTTATCAATCCCCAAGTTCCTACTACAAAGAGTAAGATTGTGAGAAAGACAGTCAGTAAGCCATACTTGGCTATTTCTTATGCCATCTAAATCTTGTCAACTGCAAAGAATATATTTGTTTGTGTAAATCAGAATAAACCAAGTGCTCCGACTAACAGACTTACTTTTAATCAAATTCTTGCTGAAAGGAGAAGGAAGAAGGTTGTTGCTTTCCCCTATGAACAAATAAAGAATGATGGTTTATACACATCAAAGGTTGTTCAGAAGAAGAGATATAATGTCTATGAGTGTTGGTGTTATGACAAGGTGGTTCACTATGTCATAGACTGTTGGCACAACCCAAGTATGCTATGTCAAGTATGAGCCTTCCTATCAGGGCTGTTGCTAGTAGATATAGCCATTTTCAAGATAACATGAACCAATGACACAAACCTTTTTGGGTTCCTAAGGTAAACTAATCTTGTGGTTGGAGGTAATTCCAAGTACCCATCAAATGCCAATGTAGTACTTGGACAGTTGTTGTTATAGACACATGACTGGAACAAGGATCCATCTAAAGGACTATACTCTAGTGATAAATTGATCTAAATTCATCTTTGGTGGTTCAGACAAACAAGTTACCAAAGGCTATGGTATGATTACTAATGGCATAGTCTCCATTACAAAAGTAGCTTATGTGGAAGGATTGTAACACAATCTGATTAGCATAAGCCAACTCTGTGATAATTTCTCCATCACTGGGCCTAACTTGTCATACCGTGGATCCTGCATAAGGGTAGCCAGCTCCATAAAGAAGTGGTAACACCATCCTCAAATAGTCCGGGATTTTGGGAGAGTTGGTAGCGCCATGTCCCTATAAGTGGTATCAGATGGTCCCTTCTTCAAATCAGGTTCCTGCTTGAACGCTTCGTACTCTTGATTTAGCAACAATCTGTGATCATCTCTAACTTCTTATGTACCTTTCATTAAAAAAACCAGGCAGTCCAACATCTCCTTGGCAGATTTGTAGTGGAATAAATTTTGAAATATTGAATAGTCCACTGCACTAGCAATGATGTTCTTTGCCTTTTTTCCAAGGAGACTAGGGCAATTTCATCTTTAGTGAGATCCATCATCTTCTTGGGGATCATGATTGATGGGTTCAGAGCTGAGGCTTATGTAGGTATATGAGGTCCTTCTTCCACAATCTGAAAAATTCTCGGATCTGTTGCTTCCATGAAGAACCTGACTCGTTCTTTCCACATGGGAAAGTTCTCTTTCATGCACACTGGTAACTTCATCGTAGACATTTCTTTACTTCTATCCATGGCTACTAAGCAGAATCTCTTGACGCTAGATCTAGGATCTTATTCAATGTGTTAACTATATATCAAACAAAACCTCCCTCTGATAACAATTGAAAGTATCTAACGTGTACCTAAATCACCTAGAGTGGGTGAATAGGTGATGTCTGTGTCTTTTCGCGAAATAAAAAAACTTAAACAATTTGGCACACAAACACCGAGATTTATAGTAGTTACCCGAGTTAGGTATGTCCACTTTCCCACCTCGCCTATCTACCACGAAGGCCTAGATTAGGTGACTTCACCAAACTCAAATTTCAACAAATCTTGCACCTCGGAGCCGCAACTCCTATAACTCGGAGACGACGCTCCTACCACTCGGAGAATAACCTCTCCTACAACTCGATCCACAACCGGATCTACGACTCGATCCATAAACAGATCTACAACTCGGAGAAAAATATCCTACAATAGTAAAGGAATATTACAAAGTAATAAATATTACAAGGCTTCACTCTGACATTTTTTGATTGTGTAGATATTGAAATTTTGGAGAACTCAGAAAATAGAAATCTTTGAAGACCTTGAATCTTCAATCGACAAGATCTAAAGGAATAGGAATCTTTAAAGAGTATCAATCCAATCATATAGGTCGATGAAGATTGAATCGTGCAACGTTCGTTGTTGTCGACCGATTGGAGATGTCATGTATCGCACAGGAGGCTGACGGGTTCGTTCTTTTGGAAAGAATCTCGATTTGAAAATGAGAGTAATTAGCACGATTAGTAGGATTAGGAAGATTAGTAATCTACCCTAAATATATATAAACATCTTTAATAGCAATGACTATAAAAGAATTTACAAAAGAAAAACTTCCAAAAATTACTATGCATGGTCGCCGCAACCCGAGCATGGAAAAACAATTGTTGAAAAAATGACCTAAGTCATATTTGTCGATTATCGTCGAGTATGGCTAATATACTCGCCGAATGGTTATTGATATACGACAAAAATGACATGGAGAAATTCAGCTCAAGCTAGCACGCCACTCAAAGCCAAGGCTAGAATCATACTCGAAGAATTCTTCGAGTACCAGCTAGTATACTCGACAAATTCGTCGAGTATAGGCTAGCAGACTCAACGCTCTTGACATTGTCGACTCACTCGATGCCATCCATGCACACGACGCTTTCAACACGACGCACTCGACTCTAAGATGCACTCGACGCTCTCGATGCCAAGATGCATTCGATGAAATTGCCTTAAGAATAATCAGAGAAGTAGGCATCGAGATGATTAGACGAATTTGTCATGTATCGAAAAGTATATTCGACGAATTCAGCGAGTATCATTAGATACATTCGACGAATTTGACGAGTATACTTTATGAAACTCAACGAATTTTACTTAATTATTTTTCCATTCTTTCCAAATATTTCACCACAAGTATATAAGATGAATTCGACGAGTGATAGTAAGTATATACGACAAATTCAATGAATATCAATAATACTCGACGAATTCGACGAATATCCCTTACGATATTCGAAGAATTTTACTTAGTTAAAATTCTGTTCTATTAAATTTGAGATCTTCTTCTTCCTTGAACCTCCTCATATACTTGGAATAGAAGTACACTCCAATAGTGAGATTATACGTGAGTCAACACAATGGCTTACACTGTAAGACCACAATTTTTTTCTTTTTAAGCCATCGGGGTCTTAAGCCCAGAACCGCCGCTTTGCGGTGACACCTTCACGCCCAGGGAGGTCGCCACTACAAAACGCCAATCCTGTCGACCAAATCGATCACAAAAAATCAGCAAAATAGTAAAAGGCAAGTCCACAAAAATCACATATATAATAAATAAACTCCACGAAGGGAGAGTCCACAAAAAAATAATAAAGGTACAGGAAATAGGGCACATGCCCAGTACATCAATATCCTTACTACAAATCACTCAGTGCGGAGGCAAAAGATAAACATCTACTAACGATCGAGACTCACATTCCTAGCTGTCTGAACTCCGTTGCTAGACTGTCCCATCTCCAAGCGTGCCGACCTCCGGGGCTGCTCCTCCATGCTGGGCTCCACGGTCCCCTAAAATGATGTGGTTCAAAAACCGTTAGTCTAAAAGACTAAGTCCTATCATCCCCCGCCCCTTACCCCATGGCTTCTAGGAACCGAGCGGGGAGAAGGAAAGGAGAGGTAATGAAGGTGGAGAATAACAAAGTAACATATGATGACGGAACTAATCTAGCAGTTTTAAAAGTATATGTGAAAGGAATGAAATTATGAAAGACTGAATATATAATGTAACCTTAACTTATATGAAAACACATAAGCTAAGGGATCTTCTGCAAGGCTCCTATCTTATAAAAAGTCTCATACCAATTTATACGATAGGGTGTCAGTTTTCTAGTAGTATGTATATATCTACAGAGTAAAAACCTTAACTTATAAGCATGCTCACACGAACTTATAAACTAAGGGGTCATTTTGCAGGGCCTATTGTATAAAGCATCTCATACCACTCTATACAATAGGTGTCAGGTGTTATATGCAATGATGATGCTATGACATGCAAATATTCTATGATGTGATCATGCAAGTGCAACTCACCCAGTCGACTCTGTGTATACAGACCTTTAGTTCCCCCTTTCTAGAGCCTAATCTCCCAAGATACCTCCGTAGTGGAAAACGGAAGCGGTGGGTTGGGCCTCTCCCACCTCTAAATTGGTAATTGCACTACAAGTCAGACCTATCGTATATCTCGACGCTAGTGCACTAAGCGGAGCTCCTGCATACTCTTTCCGGCTGGCGCACCGGACTTAATTTGGCGAAGTGCAAAACCACACTTGCCGAGTCAACGTATTGGCATCGGTGTATCGACCCTCCAATACCGAAGACCCACCACCTTATACTTGATTCACATGCAACCTTATGTATCATCTACTGAGCCAAAGCTCCCCGGACTATCCCTTCCGTCACAAACAACAACCGAGCCATACTCGTTGAGCCAACCTGCCCATCACCAAAACCACAGAGCCTACAGCCTGAGTGACCCAACCTACATCCCGAGACATCGAGGTGAGTGAAATTGAATCCTTAGTTATGCTAGTTACTCTTGCAGTTTATTTTTCCTATAGTTTAGGTTAGCACAGGACTGCCCCCGGCATACCCCATGAAGGGCTCTCAAAGGACACTAGGAACTATGATGGGCTGAAGCCCAAAACTCCCTTCCTCAAGGAACTTATTATTATTGGTTAATACCCGATTCCCGATCCCTTTAGTATTACACGGGTTCTAACCCTAAGGTGTTTTGACCTGTCTCCCCCTTCACAAGATAGACGATCTTTCGTCGATCCCGAGTACCACCTAAACTTAGACAACTCTAAACCCTACTCTTCCCAACTCCAGTGGTATACTCCAATCCACTTACCAAAATCAGTAAACATAATCTTATCTCTCTATGACCATTCCCCATGTTAACACGATTTTAGCAGTATTACTAAACGCAGACCATACTAAGTTATATGATATATACAATGGTAGGTACCCCAAATTATCATCCAAAATCCCTATAATAATTATTGGGGGTCTATCATTACATGTTTAGCCAAAATCCAGAATTTCATAATTTTCCTAATATACTTGATAATTTATTTAATTTTCTAAGAAATACAAATACGTTAGTTTGAACATGAAGTACCTTTTTCAGGCATGAAAAATGCTCCACAAAAATTTATGATAAATACAAGATGACTATTTAATAGTAAATTCAAAGTCTCCCAATTTTTCAGTAAGGTTTAGACCTCTAAACCTAATTTTGAACATAACTTACATTAATCATTTTAAAGAGACAAGTACTACGAAAATACTTCCAAAAATTCTGAGAAAATCCAAGCATGTATATAATGACCTATAAACACTCTAGGTCATGTTTCATAATTTTTGAATAAGTAGTGAACTCTAAACTTAATTTTGCACAATAATCCAAATTGATAAATTAATGAACTAAATATAGAAATTATTTATCTAAAAATTGCAATAAAATTTCCACATTAGCATATTATCCTAGGAACACTACTGATCAAGTTTCACATTTTTTTAAATGAGTGTGGGGCTTTGAATCTATTATTGATCATATTCCAATATTTATAAACTTGTGAAGTAAGAACTGGTAATTTACATGTAAAAATTACATCAAAATTGATGTATGAGCATACTAGTCTAAAACAGCCTCTGCACCAATTTCATAGCCATCCAATGAACAGAGAGGTCATAATAAACAAATAATTAATAAGGGCTAACACATGGATTGCAAAGGAGGTACTAAAATTATTATTCCAAAATTTCCAATAAAATTAGCAAAGACTCATACTAACCCTATGACTATACTACCCAAGTTTTACAACTTTTCACAGAGCTCTAATTACCTATCTCTCAATTTTAAGTATTGTGACCTAAACTAGGGTTAGGATTTTGAGGGTTTTATCCATCTCCAAATCCTCTAACATTTTTCACAGAGGACGTTTGCTACCCTAGTGTCCTTTCTACTAAATTTAAAATCCATACAAGGGCATTCAACTCCATGCCCTTCACAAACCCCCAAAGTCCAAACTTAGGGTTTGAACTTAGGTCCTAGGTAAATCCTACACCAAACCATCCCATAAGCCATATGAGGGTGTTAAAAGTCATGTCAAACTAGTGGACCAAATTTCAGCCTTTGTTGAGGTGGTTTGGCCACCCAAACCCACAAGGTGCACTTTGACCTAAATACCCCTTTTTAGGGAAAAACTAGGGTTTACTCATTCCCCGACCAAATCAACTCAAAATGAGGTGAAAATTTATACAGAACCTTATGATGATCCAAAAGACCACCCATCAAATTTTGAGAGGGTTTAGAGTTCATTGGGTCTCCTAATTAATTTACCCTCGGATTTTTAAATAATTCCAAAAACTATAGAAAAATTATCCCCAAAAATTCTTATTTTTGGCAGAACCTAGGTATAGGTTATGGTGACTCCCTATCCAAATTTCAGGTCATTTAGACAAGGAATGAAGTGGGGGAACTCATTTTAGTTTCTTTCTAACCCTAGGTATAGACCCCACCAAAATGAGTGCCTTGGTCAAACTAGGCACCCAAATTGGTTCAAACTAATTTTAGAATGAAGAACACCCCTAGGGCTACAACTTTGGTGTTCACTTTTTCAATAGGTGAACCTAGGTATTTTTAATAATTAAAAACATATACAAATAGTGTGACAAAATATCATATGAAATAAATATCAAACCAATAGTTTAATCTATGATAGCACGAATCTTGGCCCATTTTTGGATAGTATCCAGTCATCGCCCCCGCACGCCAAAGGCCAGGATTAACTCCTCCTGGGCCAACTTCAAGCCTCTGTCGCCGGCCACCCGGCCACTTCCCTGGCCGGCCACCGCCACCACCACCTCCGTCGAGGTGGTGGCTATTGCCAGGTGGCGGCACAGCCGCTAGAGGGGCCTTTTTCAGCGATCTCGACAAGCGGACATTTCCTGTAAAACCAGGAAATTTAAGGTTTGGATCAGGCTCAATTGAGCCCAATCTCCATTCTAATTGAACCCTACGATCTACCCATAGAGTAAGGAGAGGGGAGGACCTTATTTGCGGGATGGAGGTGCGCCGATCATCGGGATGCCATTGGTGTTGAAGGAGTCGCCGGAGTTCTATAATCGCACAGTGAAGTTGCTCGGATTCGTCGGGGAGAGGGTGGAAACGAATCCTTGGAGTCCCTTGATGCTTTTAAAATAGTGAAAAGGGAGAGGGGATTGGTCTAGCTGAGGTGGCCATTAATGGCCCTAAAAGAGCTTGCCTCAGCCATGGTAGTGGGGAGGTGAATTGGGCTCAATCCAGCAAATAAATGGTTGGAAACTCTTCCTCTTCCCAAGAGGAGTTGAATACAGCCCTTAATGGAGGGAGGAGAAGGGCCTTCCTTCATGGCACCATTAATGGCCATGAATAGCATTTCTCGGCCATGGTGGTTCTCCTCCCCTAGCCTTGAACAGCTGCTAGGATGACCCCTGACCTTATCCACACTGAATGGGGGAATGAAACAAGGAATAAAAGGGGTGGTCCTTGGCTTCCCCAAGCTGTAAATGGTTTTAACTCCTTTTCTCTCTCCTCCATTAAGGAGGAACTTGGATTTTTCTCTCTCCTGCCCTTCATTGCCAAATTATATCATGGCACTAGCCTAAATGCAGCCCACTAAGGTAATATAAAGTGGTTAGGAGGTGGTTAGCCCAAAGTGGCTAGTGGCTTGAGCTTGGGTTAGCCCTTTTTGAGCTAAGTTTGACTTGACCTAGCCTAGGGTTGAATTTGGTCAAATTGACCTTTTGTGTCACCATCAATGGGTCCTTAGTGACCTATTGGCCTCCCCTAGGGTGTAGGTAGGGATGGGTAGGGTTGACTTGGCACCTTGAAGGTCACTTAACCCTTATTAAGGGCACTTTGACCACTTTGGGGTTTGAGTTGACTTGGGTCAACTTAGCCACTAGGGTTGACCCCAATGGGTCCTTGGTGACCCATTGACCTCACTTTAGGGTTAGGATGGCATAGGTGTGGTCCTCTTTGCTAAGGGAAGGTCAATTGACGCTATGTAGGTCAGTTTGACCCATTTAGGGTTAGGGTTAACTTAGGTCAACTTAAGCTCTAAGGTTGACCCCAATGGGGCTTTGGTGACCCATTGACCCGACTTTAGGTCTAGGGAGACCTTGGTAGGGTTGGTTGGGCTCATTAGGGAACATTGCCCTTAGCTAGGGCATCTTGCCTTATTTAGGCCTAAGATGATCCTAGGTCAACTTGGCCACCCTGGGTAAACTCAAATGGACCCTTAGGGCCTTTCAATAGATTGGTGAGATCATGGTGTCATGGTGAAGCTCTATGGTCATCCTAAACTAGTGTTTAGAATTCTACTATTTGCAGACCATGGTGATCTCCACCTTCATGCCTAAGTTCACCTGGTCTTCTTGGGCTTCTTAGGGTTTTGTCATGACCTAGTCATGACAAAACCACTCCTAGGGGTCTAGCTGGAAATAAGATGTTACAAATCGCAATAAATAAATAAAAAAAATTTCGTCCTCGAAATTCAAGTTAGGCATGCAGGGTTTCTACTAAGGGTAATTACTTGTAACATCCCATAGGAGGTTAAATGTATACATTACCCGGAGGGATCCAGGTACCTCTATTGCATTAGATCTGGCTGCTCCCAAGTATGCTCCTCCTACCTATGGTTCGTCTACAGGACCTTGACCAATGGGAGCTTCTTGCACCGCAAGACCCGCACCGCTGTGTCATCTATCCTAACCGACTCATCTTGTTACTGATTGATAAAAATCTGTCGAGCCATCTATAACAAGAACCTACTGTTCTGGCCGTAGTAGAGCCTTCTTAAGAGAGGAGATGTGGAAGACATTGTGCAAACCCGCTAACTCCGACGGTAGCTCCAGTCTGTAAGCCAAAGGGCTGATCCGCTCCCGGATCCTGTAACACCCCATATTCCATGGACTAAGCTTCTTCTGCCCGCGTACCCGCGAGACTCTATGCACCATATGTATCTTCAAGAATCATGGTCTCCATCTTGAGACTCTACTTGGCAATATCGCGCATCGTAATATTTGTCTGGTTTGCTCTGGGCCTCCAGCATCCTATCTTGAATTAGTCACACCTAGGTATCTAGGTTCTTCATAAATTCCGAGTTGAGTGCTTTGAATCGTCGTCCTAGATCCATGATAGTGGAATCCTGTACTTCTGTATGAGGGTGGAGAGTTGTGTTGAATGTTGGCCGACAGTCCAGATAAGCCTGGACTAATCCTCTCTCCTTGGACGTACACCATCCATCCTGATTCGACACGATCACCTTAAGCATAACATGATAACGGACTTCTACTCCCAAACTTCATGAAAAACCCACGGGAGTTTTCTTCTGAGTCGGGGTGACCCCAGCTACATCGGCCAGTCTATCCTCGATGTTCCCTTTATAACTGTGCTCGGAGTGGGGATGAGGAATCCTGTGTATGAAAATCACTAATTATACCCTCGAACTTCCACTCTAACTCGGGCAGTGTATGATAATTGTGTCTCTTTCTTCACTCCGGGGAGATACATGTTATGAGATACACCATACTTCTAGTGATACATCATAGCGATTAAATTTTTTCCTTCTCAGATATCCCGAATCTTGTTACCCATCATCTAATTTTTCGTGATCATAGTTAATCCTCATCTTATCACCAAGTCATTGTATTAGTAATGCTGCAGGTCGTCACTCCAAACATGTTTTTACAAATTCTTATCTTCGCCCGAATAACGCCAAATTGTATCGACTTCAATCTCACAATGTTTGTTATGCCTCATTCTCTAAATTAGGTCTAAGGAAACCCAAGTCAATACTAATTCACCCAATAAACAAAGGGCAAGTCCCTAATAAATAAAAGATAAGCCCCTACCAACCT
This sequence comes from Platanthera zijinensis, assembly GCA_039513925.1. NCBI lineage: Eukaryota > Viridiplantae > Streptophyta > Magnoliopsida > Asparagales > Orchidaceae > Platanthera > Platanthera zijinensis. The sequence goes on along the minus strand of CM077081.1, from coordinate 61,213,640 downwards.
TGGGCTAAGTATCTTTGATATTACCATGTTATATCCATCTCATCTGGGTGCACAATCTCTAGGGAATCAATCTTCAACTTGGGGTTCCAACCTGAAACCTGTTGATATACTCCATACTCTAAACCCTCCGAGTCACATTTACGACAACCTTAACCAGGTCAACATGTTCCCAATCCCAACTGGGTCTCTTCTGAACTTGAATTCCTATCCGAACCTTGGTGTTTGTCGGGTGGTTGTCTCCAGGTATTCTTGTTACTGGTACGAGGGTTGAGACTATATCTCTTCTACCATTCTACTAATGGTTATTGGTCTAAATTCTACTTAAAGCAGTCCTACCAGTTTGAGTAATGGACTGTAGGGTCACCAGAGTTTATGTCTTAGGCTGCCATTCTCATGTTAAACTCCTCCTTTATTCTCTTTGGGTATCTCCTTACCTTAACCAAGTTCATACTAAAGGTCTATTTCTGACTAGGGCATACTATAAGTTGTCATGGTTAGTCATGAGTCCTAGTGGGTTGAGTCTAACTTGCTGTCTAGAGAACTATAAAATGAGATATTCGAGCCAGAGGTGCTCCCTGCTGGGGAAGGGTTTGTCGTAGGCTACAAAGCAGAATTCCAATTAATGAAGAAGTGGACTTTTACATGTGTTTTCCCTTATGGGCACACCACGAAGGAAGAGTCCACATAAATAATAAAGGTATAGAAAATAGGGCTCATGCCTGGTACATCAATATCCTCACTACAAATCACTCAGCGTGGAGGAAAAAGCTAAACATCAACTAACGATCGGGACTCACAGTCCAAGCTGTCTGAACTCTGGTGCTAGACTGTCCCATCTCCAAGCGGGCCGACCTCTAGGTCTGCTCCTCACTTTTGGGCTCCACGGTCCCCTAAAATGATGTGGTTCGAAAACCATTAGTCTAAAATACTAAGTCCTATCATCCCCCGCCCCTTCCCCCATGGCTCCTAGGCACCGAGTGGAAAGGAGGAAAGGAGAGGTAATGAAGGTGGAGAATAACAAAGTAACAGGTGAAGGAGGAACTAATCAAGTAGTTCTAAGAGTATATGTGATAGGAATGAAAGTATGAAAGACTGAATATATAATATGTAACCTTAACTTATATGAAAACACATAAGCTAAGAGATCTTCTGCAAAGCACCTATCGTATAAAATATCTCATACCAATTTATATGATAGGGTGTCGATTTTTTAGCAGCATGTATATATCTATAGAGTAAAAACCTTAACTTATAAGCACGCTCATGCGAACTTATAAACTAAGGGGTTGTTTTATAGGGCTTATTGTATAAAGTATCCCATACCACTCTATACAATAGGTATCAAGGGTTATATGCAATGATGATGCTATGACATGCAAATATGCTATGATGTGATCATGCAAGTGCAACTCACCCACTCGACTCTGTGTACACAAATCTTTAGTTCCCCCTTTCTAGAGCCTAACCTCCTAGGATACCTCCATTGTGGCAAACAGAAGCGGTGGTTTGGGCCTCGCCCACCTCTAAACTAGTATTTTCACTACCACTCAGACCTATCGTACACCTCAACGTTGTGCACTAAGCGAATCTCCTGCGTACTCTTGTCGGCTTGCGCACCGGACTTAATTTGGTGAAGTGCAAAACCACACTTGCCAAGTCAATGTATTGGCGCAGGTGCATCGATCCTCTAATACCGAAGACCCACCACTTTATACTTGGTGCACATGCAACCTTATGTATCATCTACCGAGCCAAAGCTCCTTGAACTATCCCGTCCGTCACAAACAACAACCGAGCAAAACTCGTTGAGCCAACCTGCCCATCACAAAAACCACCGAGCCTACAGCCTGAGTGACCCAACCTACATCCCCAGATATCGAGGTGAGTGAAAGTGAATCCCTAGTTATGCTAGTTACTCTTGCAGTTTATTTTTCCTATAGTTTAGGTTAGCCCAAGACTGCCCCCGGCATACCCCGTGAAGGGCTCTCAAAGGGCACTAGGAACTATGATGGGCTGAATCCCAAAGCTCTCTTTCGCAAGACACTTATTATTATTGGTTAATACCTTACTCCCGATCTGTTTAGTATTACACTGGTTCTAACCCTAAGGTGTTTTGACCTGTCTCCCCCTTCACAGGATAGACAATCTTTCGTCGATCCCGAGTACCACCTAAACTTAGACAACTCTACAACCTACTCTTCCCAACTTCCAATGGTATACTCCAATCCACTTACCAAAATCAGTAAACACAATCTCATCTCCCAACGACCATTCCCCATGTTAACACGATTTCAGCAGTTTTACTAAATGCACAACCTAAGCTATATGATGTATACAATGGGAGGTACCACAAATTATCATCCAAAATCCCTATAATAATTATTAGGGATCTATCATTACTTGTTTAGCCTAAATCCAGAATTTCTTAATTTTCCTAATTTACTTGATAATTTATTTAATTTTCTAAGAAATCCAAATACCTTAGTTTGAACATGAAGTACCTTTTTCAGGCTTATAAAATGCTCCACCAAAATTTATGATAAATACAAGATGATTATTTAATAGTAAATTCAAAGTCTCCCAATTTTTCAGCAAGGTTTAGACCTCTAAACCTAATTTTGAACATAACCTATATTAATAATTTTAAAGAGACAAGTACTGCTAAAATACTTCCAAAAATTCTGATAAAATCCAAGCATGTATATAATGACCTATAAACACTCTAGGTCAAGTTTCATAATTTTTTAAGGAGTAGTGAGCTCTAAACTTAATTTTGCATAATAATCCAAATTGATAAATTAATGAACTAAATACAGAACTTGTTTATCTAAAAATTGCACTAAAATTTCCACATGAGCATATTGTTCTAGGAACACTACTGATCAAGTATTATATTTTTTTCAATGAGTGTTGGGCTCTGAATCTATTATTGATCATACTCTCATATTTATAAACTTGTGAAGTAAGTACTCGAAATTTAGATCTAAAAATTACATCAAAATTTTTGTATGAGCATAATGGTCTAAAACTCCCTCTGCACCAATTTCATAACCATCCAATGAACAAAGAGATCATAATAAACAAATAATTAATAAAGACTAACACATGGATTGCAAAGGAGGTACTGAAATTATTCTTCAAAAATTTCCAATAAAATTAGCAAAGACTCATGCTAACCCTATGACTACACTACCCAAGTTTTACAACTTTTCACAGAGCTCTAGTTACCTATCTCTCAATTTTAAGGATTGTGACCTAAATTAGGGTTAGGGTTTTGAGGGTTTTATCCATCCCCAAATCCTCTAAGATTTTTAACAAAGGACCATAGCTACCCTAATGTACTTTCTACTAAATTTCAAATCCATACAAGGGCATTCAACTCCATGCCCTTCACAAACCCCCAAAGTCCAAACTTGGGGTTTGAATTGGGTCCTAGGGAAATCCTACCCCAAACCACCCAATAACCCATATGAGGGTGTTAAAATTCATGTCAAACCAGTGGCCCAAATTTTAGCCTCTATTGAGGTGGTTTGGCCACCCAAACCCACAAGGTGCACTTTGACCTAAATACCCCTTTTTAGGGCAAAACTAGGGTTTACTCTTTTCCCAACCAAACCAACTCAAAATGAGGTGAAAATTTATACAGAACCTCATGATGACCCCAGGGACCACCCACCAAATTTTTGAGAGGGTTTGGAGGTCATTAGGTCTCCTAATTAATTTACCCTAGGATTTTTAAATAAATCCAAAAACTATAGAAAATTTATCCCCAAAAATTCTCATTTTTGGGCAAGACCTAGGTATAGGTTAGGGTGACTCTCTATCCAAATTTCAGGTCATTTTGACAAGGGATAAAGTGGGGGCACTCATTTTAGTTTTTGTATAACCCTAGGTATATACCCCCACCAAAATGAGTGTCATGGTCACACCAGGCACCCAAATTGGTTCAAACCAATTTTAAAATGAAGTACACCTCTAGGGATACAACTTTAATATTTATCACTTTTTCTGTATGTGAACCTAGGTATTTTTAATAGTAAAAAACATTAAATACAAATAGTGTGATAGAATATCATATGAAATAAATATCAAACATATAGTTTCATCTATGGCAACACGAATCATGGCACATATTTGGATGGTATCCAATCATCATCCCCGGGCGCCAATGACCAGGATTAACTCCTCCTGGGCCAACTTCAAGCCTCTACTGCCGGCCACCCAGCCACTTCTATGGTCGGCCACCGCCACCACCACCTCTGTCGAGGTGGTGGCTATCGCCAAGCGGCGGCACAGTCGCCGGAGGGGCCTTTTCTGGCGATCCCAACAAGCGGACATTTACCGTAAAACCAGGAAATTTAAGGTTTGGATCGGGCTCAATTCAGCCCAATCTCCATTCTAATTGATACGATCTACCCATAGAGTAAGGAGAGGAGGAGGACCTTGTTTGTGGAATGGAGGCGCGCTGATCGTCGGGATGCCATTGGTGGTGAAGGAGTCACCAGAGTTCTGCAGCTACACAGTGAAGTTGCTCGGAATCATCGGGGAAAGGGTGGAAACGAATCCCTGGAGTCCTGTGATGCTTTTAAAACGGTAAAAAGGGGGAGGGTAGTGGTCTAGCTGAGGTGGCCATTAATGGCCCTAAAAGAGCTTGCCTCGGCCTTAGTGGTGGGGAGGTGAATTGGGCTCAATCAAGCCAGGAAATTGCTGGAAACTCCTCCTCTTCCCCAGAGGAGTTGAATCCAGCCCTTAATGGAGGGAGGAGAAGGGCCTTCCTTCATGGCACCATTAATGGCCATGAATAGCATTTCTCGACCATGGTGGTTCTCCTCCCCTAGCCTTGAACAGCCACCAGGATGACCCCTGGCCTTCTCCACACTGAATGGGGGGAATGAATCAAGGAATAAAAGGGGTGGTCCTTGGCTTCCCCAAGCCGTGAATGGTTTTAACTCCTTTTCTCTCTCCTCCATTAAGGAGGAACTTGGAGTTTTCTCTCTCCTATCCTTCATGGCCAAATTATATCATGGCACTAGCCTAAATGCAGCCCACTAAAGTAATATAAAGTGGTTAGGAGGCGGTTAGCCCAAGTGGCTAGGGGCTTGAGCTTGGTTTAGCCCTTTTGAGCTAAGTTTGACTTGACCTTGCCTAGGGTTGACTTTGGTCAAATTAACCTTAAGTGTCACCATCAATGGGTCCTTGGTGAACTATTGGCCTCCCCTAGTGTCTAGGTAGGGATGGGTAGGGTTTACTTGGCACCTTGAAGGTCACTTGACCCTTATTAAGGGCATTTTGACCACTTTGGGGTTTGAGTTGACTTGGGTCAACTTAGCCACTAGGGTTAACCCCAATGAGTCCTTGGTGACCAATTGACCTCACTCCAGGGTTAGGAGGACATTGGTGGGGTCCACTTGGCTAAGGGAAGGTCAATTGACCCTATATAGGTCAGTTTGACCCATTTAGGGTTAGGGTTGACTTAGGTCAACTTAAGCTCTAAGATTGACCCCAATGGGTCTTTAGTGACCCATTCACCCCACTTTAGGTCTAGGGAGACCTTGGTAGGGTTGGTTGGGCTCATTAGGGCACATTGCCCTTAGCTAGGGCATCTTGCCCTATTTAGACATAGGATGATCCTAGGTCAACTTGGCCACCCTAGGTTGACTCAAATGGACCCTTAGGGCCTTTCAATAGATTGGTGAGGTCATGGTGTCATGGTGAAGCCCTATGGTCATCCTAAAGTAGTGTTTAGAATTCTACTATTTGTAGACCATGGTGATCTCCAACTTCATGCCTAAGCTCATTTGGTCTTCTTGGGCTTCTTAGGGTTTTGTCATAACCTAGCCATGACAAAACCACTCCTAAGGGTCTAGCTGGAAATGGGATGTTACATATACAATGAAGGATTACATTGTATAGTCTCGTGTTTACTGGCCCACTATAACCTGACATTGGTGTGTACTTAACATTGTAAACCTGCAAGTACATAACTAAAAATACACTATCAAATACAGTCACAATTCATCGTAGCTTAAATGTACCTTTCTTCAAATTAGTGTTATTGTGGATAAAATACCCAACAATCTCCCCCTATTTGAAGAAGTTAGAATCCTATAAGCAAAGGTGAATTGCACATAACCAAAATAATCATAGAGCATAAAATTAACAATATAAGTAAATTAAAGAAAATTAAAATAACTGTGCACATTCCAGCCAAGACATATAAATCATATATATATATATATATATATATATATATATATATTAATAAGAGTTTAAAGTTTGTTTTTAGGGCAACCACAATCACATCTCAATCAAACAAAAAAAACATGAACATCAGGCCTGCCTTCCTTGACTCTTCTGATGCTGCCTAACAAAATAAGTGTTTGTCTTAGGATAACACTTTAAAGGGGCTGGAGGTGCAGACTCATCATTCTTGTGATTTCTGAAATGTATTCTTCTCTTGGCAGAGGCATAATCATATTTATGACATTCTTCTTGATCGTAATGGTTCCATCTGTTCTCATTTCCAAGATCAACTAGGGTGAAGGTGTCTAGAATAATTCCTCTAGAAGTAGGACTCCACACTTCACCAATTTCTCTATCTCTAGCAAGCATTTATCTGTCAGGGTTTGACCTTAAAGCAGACGGGCCTCCACCATACTTTCTTTTCTTGTGGACTGTAGTATGGGGAATGTCTTCAACCACTTGAACTTCAGCAGCAGCAGCAATGTCTTGAAGGAATTCATGTGTGTCTGTCCAGTGTTGAGAGTGATCTCAGCAAGATGAACTTCAATACGAGCGGGCAAAGCAGGTACTTGAGAGCCAAACATCTGACTATGCAGCCACATAAAGTTGTTATAGCAATAGTCATTTGTCTGTTAGAAATTTTCTACCATAGAAGCTTCAACTGCAACAACCTTAGCTTTTATAGCCTCCTCCCCCTTTCTGACTTCATCAAAAATAGCATTAGAATAAGCAGGAATAGTGCTGTCAAAGTGAGCCATCGATCTATTGTGGGCATCAATCATTGTCTTTGCGTTCGTATCAACATTATCAAGAACTTTTGAAGCATACTTGAGTCCTTGCATGTTAAGTGTGATAGCTTTTCCACCCTCAGCATAAAATGAATCAAGCTTTTCAATCTGAATTTTAACTTCTGCAAGGCCATTATTAACATCTTGCTCAGTTTTCTTGACCTTGTTTAGAACCTTCTACATGAAGGCTACAAATTGCTCTGGCTGTCTTGCCAATAAAATCTTTATTGTCTTTAGAATGGAACTGTCTGCACTAGAAGTTGCAACATCTTTATGAAGAATACTTAGGAGAGAGGGCAGATCTTCACTGGGATACTCATTAATTGGAGATAATCTAGCTTTAGAAATCAGCAAAGGCACTTTAGTAACTAGGACAGGAAGATGCTCCTCTGCATCTCCTTCCTCATCAGAAACCTCAACTACCTCCTCTAGAATAACTAGAGGAGTACATGTCGCCTTAGCAGCTCTTTTCTCAAGGTTGCTGATAAACCTGTCAACCTGAGTAGAAACTGATATCTCATACCGAGTCACCTCCCACTCAGAAGATGAGGCAAGAATAATTTCTGGGAGAGGGACAATCAGGTTCTTTACTGAAACTTTCTCAGAACAATCATTAGCATTATCAGTAGCTTTGGGATCATCACCAACAATCAAAACCTCATCAGTATCTATCTCAAAGTCATCAACATTCAGATCATCATCAGCAATATCCAAAACATCATCAATCTCTTGTTCAGAAGGAGCTGGAACATCTGGCACTAACTCAGAAGAAACACTCAATGGCACTTTGTGAGTGGCCACTTATATATCAGCTGGCTCCCCCTCCATTCCTGCACTCAAGCTCTCAGGAATCTCACTAGTGGGTGGAGTAGGAATCCTATCCTCAGGAGCTTGATCTTCTTCCTCCATAGGCAAATTCGAGGCTCCCTAACCTTAGGATTTTCCTATCCCACCTTGAGAAGATAGTTGAGTCGATCTTCTTCAGGTGATGGATAGGCACACCTTTGGTCATATCAAACTTGTCACCATCCATTTGATTCAGGTATAAGCTGATAATCCTTCCAAAGTTGGGTGTGTCGAGACTGTCCTTGATTTTCTCAAACAGCATCGCACCCTAGTCCAGACTCTTTCTGCAGATGATTGTCACTAGAATCTTGAACATTTCTGATGATAGGTAGTCATGTGAAATAGTCTTGCACAACAACACTTTTCCAATAACATCTGATAGTAGCTTCCCTTCATCGTTCATTCATTTCCTTTTAACAGCCTTGGTGCCCCTTGGCAATCCACAAAACAGTAATGCCCTTAAGAAGTCTTCCTCTTCGAGGTAGTCTGCTTCTTCACAGTCTGGAATCCTCAAGAGCCGGGTGAGATTAGAGGCCTTCACTTTAACTAAAGTCTCACGAACCTTGATTTTGATGACGGTGTCTTCATGCTAGAGCTTGGCATTCTAGAAGAACTCAAGAACATCCTTCTCCAACACCTTGCAAGGGTGCCCTAGGATAAACGAGAGACTGGCTGTCTCCAACATCAGGATTACATTTCTAAACTCATTAGAAGCTGAAGAAAAACCTGTGCGAACCAACTCTCCACCCCCTAGCAACCCATTGGTGGTTCGAGGAGCCATAAAGAATCATAGAACGAAACAAAAAAATCTGGACTGATCTTCCTATTGGAACAGTTTGCTGTCATGGACGGAATGGTGAGATCGAGCAGTCAGAATCAAGTCTCTTGAGGAAATCGCTGCTGGAAATCAGAAAGCTTTGCTGAAAACTAGCTCTGACCTAATTGAAGAGAGTGGGATCAGGGCCACGGGATGGATTCGATGAAACTTATGCTGAAATCAAAGGGTCGGGAGGACAGTTCGGCAAATGTTATTGTTATGGTTTTGATGAAATGTGTCGCGGTTGCTCGACTCTTGATTATTTATATATATATAATTTAAAATTTGACCTAGAAAGGTGCATACCTGATATTCGGTGGCTCTTCAGATCCAATATAGAAAGAGAATTTTTGACCTAAGTTAAAATTGGCGTGTTTCACCGGACGTAAGGTCGGATTCATTGAGTATAAACGTGTATTTCCGACGAATCGCCGAAATTGTCGTACGATATTCGATGAGTTCCCTTGGGAAAATTTTCTTCCTTTCTGTAGCATTTCCCGAGAGAGTTCCTATCTTCTTGGCCTTCTTCATGAGTCTGTGTTCATCATGCCTAGTTCTGTTTTGAAAAACAAGAACTTGGCCTCGTTCAGCGGCTTCGTGAAAATATTTGTGACCTACTTATCCACCGATACATAGCTGAGGGCTATATATTTGTTCTCCACATGATCCTTGATGAAGTGATATCACACTTAAATGTTCTTTGTCCGGCTGTGAGAAAATGGATTATGCGTGATCGCTATTGCGCTGGATGAGTCGCAATACATTGGAATCTCTCTAAACTTTAGGTTGTAGTCTTCGAGTTGATTTCTGATCCATAGAAGCTATGTGCAACAAATACCCGTAGAGATGTACTCTGACTCGGCATTTGAGGTTGTCACACAATTCTTCTTCTTACTACTTCATGAAATAAGCCGACTTCCGAGAAATTGGCATGTCCCTGAAGTGCTTTTCATGTCATCCCTTCTTCCTGCAAATTCTGCTTCTAAAAACCCAATTAGCTCGACATCATTACTTCTCGGGTACCATAAGCCAAGATTGGGTGTACCCTTAAGGTATCTTAAAATTTACTTTGCAGTGATGTAATGAGATTCCTTTGATTTCACCTGAAATCTAGCGCAGACGCATGTTGAAAACATTATGTCGGGTCTACTGGCAGTGAGCTAGAGAAAGGATCCAATTATACTTCTATACTTGGTTTCATCAAAAGTTTTCCCTTTCTCATCCTTGTCCAGAGACATAGTTGAACCCATTGGAGTCCTCATCAAGGTAGCGTTCTCCATTCCGAATTTTTTAAGAAGCTCCTTGGTGAACTTCATCTGAGAGATGAAAATTCCATCTTCAGATTGCTTCACCCGAAGTCCTAATAAATACTTCAGCTCTCCCATACTGCTCATTTTAAACTTCCCTTGCATAAGTTTGGAAAACTTCTTGCAAAGGTTGTCTTCTGTAGAGCCAAATATAATGTCGTCGACATAGATTTGCACTAGTAGAATATTGCCTTTTACTTCCCTAAGAAATAATGTCTTGTATAACCTTCCTTTTGTGAACTTGTTCTCAAGAAGAAAGCTAGGCAACGTCTCATACCAAGCTCGTGGAGCTTGATTTAAGCCGTAGAGAGATTTATTTAAAAAGTAAACATGTTCAGGTAAAGTAGAGTTGATAAAACATAGGGGTTGTGCTAACTTCCTCTTTCAGATTCCCGTTGAGGAATACTGACTTCTCGTCTGTTTGATAGACTTTGAAGCTTTTGAGGGCAGCATATGCAAGAAACAACCTTATCGCCTCGAGCCTGGACACTATAGCAAAGGTCTGGTCAAATTCAATTCCTTCTTCTTGTCAATATCCTTGAGCTATAAGTCGAGCTTTGTTCTTTCTGATTACGTCATTCTCGTCTTGCTTGTTTCTGAAAACCCACTACCTTGGTGTCTATCACGTTCTGTCCCTTGGGTTTGGGCACCAACTCTAGACTTTGCATCATTCGAACTGGTTGAGTTCATCTTGCATTGCCATGATCCAAGAGGCGTCCTTGTATGCTTCTTCAAACTTCTTCGGCTCAATCTGAGATAGAAAACTAAGATGCAATAACTCATTAATTGTACCTCTTCTGGTTCTAACTCCATTTACTAGCTCTCTAATGATTTGATCAGCTATGTGATCTCTTAGTTATCTGAACACTAGGTTTCTTGCTCTCCCTCCAGTAAGTTTTGCAATATCTGGTGCATCCTCTATAGGTTGAAGCAATTCTTCATCTAGATGTTATTCATCCACCGAGCCTGGATCAACGACCTTGATTAAGCTTGGAGCATCTTCCTTGACTGCTTCATCCAAGCTTAGTTCCTTGAACCTGGTACCTGCATCTACACCTATAACACTAGACCAGCTTCTTTGGAGCATGCTTATCTCATCAAATACAACATTAATAGACCCTTCTACCACCAAGGTTTTCTTATTGAAAATCCTATATGCCTCATTATGGCTACTATAACCTATGAAAATACCTTCAAAACATTTTTCACTAAACTTTGTGCGGTAATACTTCCCATTATTTAGTACGAAGCATTTACTTCCAAAGATTCTAATGTAGGACACAGTCGGTTTTCTGCCCTTCAGTAGTTCATAGAGAGTTATATAGTGATTCTTGTTGATTAGAGCTTTTTTTTATACGTGGTATACTGTGCTGATTGCTTCAGCTCAGAAGTATTATGGAAGTGAAGCATCATTCAACATAGTTGTACATGCTTCAATTAGAGTTCTATTCCTTTCTCTCAGCAACTTCATTTTGCTGTGGAGTACGCAGGGAGGAAAACTCATGAAAGATACCTTGGCTTTTACAGAATTTTTTCATGCCACCATACTCAAATTTTATTCTGTGTTCACTTCTAATTTTGATCACTGAGCAGTTCAATTCATTCTGAATTTGCCGGACAAAATTAGTGAAAGAATCAAAGATGTCTGACTTGTGTTTCAGAAAGAACACCCAAGTAAAATGAGAGTAGTCATCAATAATTACCAACGTATATACTTTACCTCCTAAACTGTGAATTGGCATCGGACCGAATAAGTCCATATGAAGTAAATACAAACTTCTCGAAGAATCTTTTTATGCAATACCCTTGAAGGTATCCCTTGTCTGCTTACCCATTTGGCATGCGTGACAAAGACTCTCTTTAAGTCACTTAATGTTGGGGGCATCGGGCACTAAATTGTGAGAAAATAACATATTTATGTTTTTGAAATTAATATGTGTTAATCTCTTGTGTCATTGGTCACAAAGAGACGCATTGTCTTTTGCAAGAAAACATACTGGGGTAGAATTGTTTAAACATAGAAAATTTAAATAGAAAATATTTCTGCTCAGAGTGCATGTTAAGACCGTCTCAAAATTTACAGACGATTTTATAGAACATTTGTCCTTTTAGAACTAAACGATGCAGCCTTTATCACATAACTGACTTATGCTTATCAGATTATGGTGTAACCCTTCAACATAAGTCACTTCAGTGAAAGAAATAATACCGTTGGATATCAGATCTTAGCCTTTAGTAGTTCCCATATCTGACCCTCCGAAGATGACTTTTGGTCTGTCTTTGACTGGGGTATAATCAAGAAATAGGCTTCTTGTCCCAGTCATATGCCGAGAGCATCCACTGTCCAAATACCATATGAGTGTTTTGTTGGCCTTTGGACATACCTGAAACCATAAATCATTTTACCTTAGGAACCCAAACATATTAGGGTCCTTGGTTCCTTCCTAGATTACCACCACTAGGAACATTAACCTGACGATTGGTCGGTCTCGCATGGTTAACTCATGGAGCTTAAAAAATTTCTGGGTTAAACCAACAATCTGCTCCAAAATGACAAATTTTATCGCAGAACCAACAGTCAAACATATTGTACCTTCTCTTGTACTCCTGCTTTACCCTATGAATATGAGTTCTAGCAGGGGTAACATACATGGAGGTGGAAGCCTCCTGATTGCAATAGACACAGGGCTTCTCCATCTCCTATACTTTAGGTACAAAAGTCTTGGCTTTTGGTGCCTTCTTATAGTTATGTCCATAAACATATGGACCATAATTCTTAAGTTGAATCTCTTCATAAGGTGCGTTGAAAATACTGGCACCATAGTCTCAGGGATGGGTCCATCCCTAGTATTGCTTCTTGGGCTCTACATAAGTAGGCATAACAAGATGACCATAGGATGACTCAAGGTCAAACTTGTTCGTTGGGAAGATTAACTTCTTAAATGAGGGTTGACCTAGTGGTGCCATCCCCTTTTCTTTGACACTTGATTTCTTGGAAGCCTTAACTTTACCAGCTATATGGCCAAGACCACTACCCTTCTTCAGAGCTGAAAACTCATCGATGAGGGGAAGAATAGTCTTCGTCTTGGAGTAACTTTCCACAAGTTTTCTCTCCACCAAGAGCTTTTTCTCTAGCTCATCAAGGTATTTCTCCTTCAGACTTAATATTTCAATAGAGCATTTGAGTTCCTCTTTCAAGGAGTGGACTTTCTCTCTATGAGGAAGTAATTTTACAATTTCCTCCTTCGGACTGATTTCCACTGCCTTGAGAGAGGCAATCTCTTTCAACTGTGTTTTGACTACCTTGCAACATTTTTCAAAGACTTTTAAACAGTTCTTATGCTAAAACATTAATTCACAATCCTATTTCTCAGAAGAATAGCCTTCATGACCATTAGTTGACGTTTTTAATTCTGAGAGTATCGTGTGCGAGTTTACCTTCCCGTGATACTCCGAGTCGCCAACTTCCTCGTCTAATCGAGCCATAATTAAGCCTGAAGTAAGCTTCCTCATTCTCAGAACTTGACTCACTCGAGTCACTATCGCTCGGAGTCTTTGACTTCTTGGCGACGAAGCTCTTTTATTCTTTCCTCTTGCCCTTGAAGGATCTCTTCTCCTCTCTCTTGGATCTTTCCTTATTCTTGTAGGGACACTCTATAATCATGTGTCCTGGCTTTTATAATAGTAGCAAACAACATCAGAGGAAAACTGTTTACTTGGTTTAGATTTATACTTGTCCTCCTTATTGTAGCTTTTCTTGGAGCGATCACCATCACGACATGATCTTCTAAAGTCAATGGAGGATGACTGATTCTTCATTTTTATCCTCTTGCTGAGCAGTTTCTTGAACTGCTTAGAGATGAGGGAGAACACCCCATCAGATAGTTCAGATCCTGATGTGCTTGGCTCAGAGTCTTCTAGGGTGCCTAAAGCATGTGTCCTTATTGGTGACATGTCTTTAGACTTCCTTGTACCTTCAGCCTTTAGGGCAATTGACTTCTCTCTACTTGAATTCTTGCTGCTTTGCTGCTCCTTCTTTCTGGTGTTCATTTGAAGCTTGTAGGAGAGCAGCTTTCCAAACAGGTTCTGAGGGTCAATCTCAAGCAGCTTACCAAACTCCCTAATGGCAACGACTTTAGTGTCCCAGTCCTTTGTCAAGGATCTGAGGAATTTGTCGTTCAATTCACCATTAGTGAAGGTGCGGCCGTAATTTCTGAGACCGTTGACAATCTTGAAGAATTTCTTAAAGTTGTCTACAATGGTGTCATTTTGTCCCTGCTTGAATGCTTCGTACTCTTGATTCAGCAACGATCTGCGATCATCTCTAACTTCTTTTGTACCTTCCATTAGAACAACCAGGCCGTCCTGCATCTCCTTGGCAGATTTGTAGTGGAATAAATTTTGTAACATCGAATCGTCCACTATACTGGCTATAATATTCTTTGCCTTTTTGTCAAAGGAGACTAGGGAAATTTTATCTTTAGTGAGATCCATCATCCTCTTGGGGATCATGATAGTTGGGTTCAAAGCCGAGGCTTGTGTAGGTATATGCGGTCCTTCTTCCACAATCTGAAAAATTCTCGAATCTGCTGCTTCCATGAAGAACCTGACTCGGTCTTTCCACATGAAAAGTTCTCTTTCATGCACACTGGAAACTTCATCGAATACATGTCTTTACTTATGTCCATGATTACTAAGCAGAATCTCTTGACGCTAGATCTGAGATCTTATTCAAGGTGTTAACCTTATATCGAACAAAACGCCCCTCTGATATGAATTGAAAGTATCCAACGTCTACCTAAATCACCTAGAGGAGGGTGAATAGGTGATTTCTGTGTCTTTTTGTGGAATAAAAATAATTAAAAAATTTGGCACACAAATGCCGAGATTTATAGTGGTTCCCTGAGTTGGGTATGTCCACTTTCCCGACCGCCTATCTACCACGAAGGGCTAGATTTGTCTACTTCACCAAACTAAGATTTCAATAAATCTTACACCTCAGATCCGCAACTCCTACAACTTGTAGACGACGCTCCTAGAACTCGGAGAACAACCTCTCCTACAACTCGATCCAAAGCTGGATCAACGACTCGATCAACAAACAGATTGACAACTCGGAGAAAAATCTACTATAAAAGTAAAGGAATATTACAAAGTAATAAAGATTACAAGTCTTCACTCCGACGTTCTTTGATTTTGTAGATCTTGAAATTTTGGAGAACTTGGAAAATAGAAATCTTTGAAGACCTTGAATATTGAATCTTCAATCGACTAGATCAGGAGGAATAGGAATCTTCAGAGAGTAGCAATCCAATCATATTGGTCGATGACGATTGAATCGTGCAACGTTCGCTGTTGTCAGCCGATTGGAGATGTTGCGTATCGCACAGGAGGCCGACGGATTCATTACTTTGGAAAGAATCTTTATTTGAAAATGAGGGTAATTATAACGATTAGCGAGATTAGGAAGATTAATAATCCATCCTATATATATATAAATATTTAATAGCAATGGCTATAAAAGAATTTCCAAAAGAAAACTTTCGAAAATTACTGTGCATGGCCGCCGTAACCCGAGCCTGGAAAAAGAATTGTCGGAAAAATGACCTAAGTCATATTTGTCGAGTATCGTCGAGTATCGCTAGTATACTCGCCGAATGGTTATTGATATACGACAAAAATGACTTGGAAAAATTCAGCTCAAGCTAGCAAGCAACTCAACGCCAAGGCTTGAATCATACTCGACGGATTCATCGAGTATCGGATAGTATACTCGACGAATTTGTCGAGTATAGGCTAGCAGACTCAATGCTCTCGATGATGTCGACTCACTCGACGCCATCTACGCACACGATGCACTCGATGCTAAGATGCACTCGATGCTCTCGACGCCAAGATGCATTCGACGAAATTGCCTTAATAAAAATCAAAGAAGTAGGCGTCGAGATGATTCGACGAATTCTTCGTGTATTGATAAGTATATTCGACGAATTCGGCGAATATCGTTAGATACATTCGGTGAATTCGATGAGTATACTTGATGATACTCAATGAATTTTACTTAATGTTTTTGCAATCTTTCCAGATATTTCACCACAAGTATATAAGATGAATTCTACGAGTGATAGTAAGTATATACGATGAATTTGACGAATATCAATGATACTCGAAGAATTCGACGAATATCCCTTACGATACTCGACGAATTTTACTCGGGTAAAATTCTGTTCTATTGAATTTGAGATCTTCTTCTTACTTGAACCTCCTCATGTACTTGGAATAAAAGTACACTCAAATAGGGAGATTACATGTGAGTCAACACAATGGCCTATACAATGAAGGATTACATTATATTGTCATGTATTTACTAACCCACTATAACGTGATATTGGTGTGTACTTAGCACTGTAAACCTGCAGGTACAAAACTAAAAATATACTATAAAATACAGTCACAATTCATCTTAGCTTAATCAGACCCCTTTTCAAATCAGGGTTATTGTGGACACAATACCCAATAATTTGTTATGTCATTGTCTTCCACAAGAATGCGTCTCAAATCAATTGGTCAATTGACCAAGAGGTCATTTTGATAGGCACTAAGAGTGGAAATATTTACTGTTTAAATTTCATATGTATAAATACAAACTCTCTAGTGTGTTTTGTTATAAATTAGAAATTCTCTTATTGTGTGCAATACTATAAGAAGCTTGCTCACTTGAATTATGGGGCAATCAGCAAGCTCTTCAATGAAGAGCTAGTCAGAAATGGAACCAATCTAAATTGCACCAAAGAGGGCATTTGTTCTGCATGCCAAAAGGGCAAACAAACAAAGGCCTCCTTTAAGAGTATTGGGTCCAAGGACTCTGGGAGGTGTCTTTAGCTCCTGCATATGGACTTATTTTATCATATGTCAGTTCATAGTCTAGGTAGGAAAGTCTACACCCTTGTGATAGTTGATGGCTTTTTCAGATTTGCATGGGTATTCTTTCTTAAGAAAAAGTCTAAAACCCTTGATATTTTGGTTACCGTTGTTAGGAAAATTCAGAATGAAAAGGATTGTTCTATGGTAAAAATTAGAAGTGATCATGCCACAGAATTTCAATTTGAAGGCATAACAAAGTTCTGTGAAGAGCAAGGTATATTTCAGGAGTTTTCTTCTCCAAGAACACCCTAATAAAATGGGATAGCTGAGAGGAAAAACAAGACTCTAATAGAGGTAGACAGGACATTACTCAGTGACACTTCTCTTCCAGAATACTTTTGGGCTTAAGTAGTGAACACTGCTTGTCATGTCCTGAATAGAACCACTATCAACAAGTACCATAGGAAGACTCCCTATGAGATTATGAAAGACAAAAAACCAAATCTTGCCTATTTTAGAATCTTTGGAAGAAAATGTTGTGTGCTTATTAATGGGAAGCCCTACATGATAAAGTTTGCTGCCATGTATTATGAAGGAATTTTTGGTGGGTACAACAACCACAACAAAGCCTATAGAGTCTACAATTTGAAGAATCAAGTTGTAGAAGAGTCTGTCAATATAGTATTTGATGAGTCAACTATGATTCACAATGAGCTGTCAAGCTCCGCTAGATCTACAGGTACATAATTGAAGTTGGATAATGCCCTGTTGGATATGGTTTAATGTGGCAGGGATATTGATGTTACTCATACAGGTCTAAGTATTGGGTTTCTATTGGGTATTGTATCCATAATAACAAAAATTTGTATGAAGTGACCCTTAAACTAAGATGAATTAAGTTGTATTTGATGCCTGTTTGAGTTATGTGTTTGCAGGACTTAATAGCCAAAGTGTAGACCAATGTAAGTCTACAATGAGTCACCAAACACAGGACCATACAATGTAATCCCTCATTGTGTGATCCATGGTATTGACTCATGTGTATCCTCTCTATTGGGATACACTTCATTTTAAAGCACTAAACCTGTAGGAGAAAGACTAGTTGTAGATTTCCTTGAAGAAAGAAAATTTTCAGAAAGCAGAATTTTTATAAGTGTTTTACTCGAGTAGTAACTTAAGTACTCGAGTAGAATTATAGTCAGTTCTCGAGTAAGCTAAGTCTAGCACTTGAGTAACTGAAGTAGTTCTCGAGATGATTTAAAGTTAGTTCTCGAGAAACTGCTTAGTACTCGAGTACATCTCTACTTCTTCTCGAGTTATCTGAAATATCTAACTCATATATTCTTCAAAGTTTAATACTCGAGTAGCTAAGTCTATTACTCGAGTAATGCAAGACTTTGTCTCGAGTAACAGAAGTCTAGTACTCGAGAAGTATATCTAGTTCTCGAGTAGTGAAGCATTAGTACTCGAGAAGTCCAGCTACTTCTCGAGAAGTCAATTCTTTTACTCGAGTAGCCAAAAGTATTTCCAGATTTTTTTCTAAGGATTGTTCTCGAGAACTTTACATCCTTTTCTCGAGAATTCAAAGTGATTAATCGAGTAGTCATATTCCACTCGAGAAATGAAGACAATTTTTCTGAAATTTTATTAAGTCTGACGGGACCTGATTTCAAATTAATCTCCATGATTATTGGTCCACGTATTATGTCATTTATGATTAAGACCGTTAGACTATTCCTATAAAAGGTATTACCATATTTGACTAACCCTAAGAAGAGTAACAAAGAGATAAAGTTTTTCTGAATCGATTTTCTTCATTCCAAATCGGGAAGCCGCCGCCGCTCTTCATCGACGATCTCTTCACCGCTCCTTTTCCAATTTATGAGATTCAGAGAAAGATTACATCAACAGATCAAGGCATTCTCATTCTCACAGATTCTCATCTTGATCATGATGATTTAGGTTTTCAGATCCTGAATAATTTTTGGCTTGTCTTCTTCAACCTATTTCTGAGAAAGTTTCAAAGATTTAAGAAAGAAGAAAGGCTGAAGATTTAGATCTAAGATATTCTGGTTGTATAATTTTATTTACAAAATCTTTATCTTGTAGGAAATTTTGTCTCCGAGTATTGTAGGAAGTATTTCTTCCGAGTGTAGATCCGTGTTGTGGATCGAGTTGTAGGGGCGTTGCTCCGAGTTGTACGATTGGTTTTCAATCCGAGGTAATAGTGAAGTAGCCGAGTCTAGCGTATTGCTAGATCGGTGAGGTGGAGAGTGGGCGTTCCAAAGATTGGGGAACAACTATAAATCTGGTTTTCTCTGTATTGTGTGTGCTTATTTTCTTCGCTTCGTTCGTTCAATTTTTATTTTGCAAAAAGACACAAACCTCACCTATCCCCCCCCCTCTAGGTGATTTAGGTAGATAACTAAAACTTCAATTGGTATCAGAGGGAGGTTGTTCATCAAAAAGGTTAACACCTTGAATAAATCTCCACCTAGTTGTCTTTAGAGGATTCAAGCATGGACAGAGTTAAGGATTTTGCTAAGTTTCCTCTGTGCACAAAGAACAATTTTTCTATGTGGAAAGAAATAATAAAGTTCTTCATGGAATCTGTGGATCCTAGAATTTTTAGGATAGTGGAAGAAGGACCTTATGTTCTTATGACCACCAGCATCATTGACACAACTAAGCAAGTTCCTAAGAAACTGATGAATCTTTATAAGAATGAGATTGCAATTGTCTCTTTAGACAAGAAAGCAAAAAAATATCATCGCAAGTAGAATCGATGATTCTATGCTGCAGAATTTGATTCACTGCCAGTCTGCCAAGGAAATGTGGCAGTCTCTTATCATCTTGATTGAAGGCATTGAATAAGTTAGGGATGACAGAAGATCCCTTCTTAATCAAAAATCAGAAGAATTCCGATAAGGTTCCATGGATTCCATTGTAGATACCTTGGAGAATTTCTTCAAGATTGTCAACGGACTAAGAGTCTATGGTTGGGTATTCACAAATGGGGAACTGAATGATAAGTTCATGAAATCCCTGACTAAGGAATGGGATAACAAGGTTTGTGTTATACGGGAGTTTGGAAAGCTAGCAGAGATAGACCCTCAAAATCTCTTCGGAAATCTCATGTCATATGAGCTATAAAAAAATTCAAGAAAAGCTCAAGAAGAGAAGAATATGTCTTCATCCAAGGAGAAGTCTGTCGCTCTAAAGGAAGACACCTCAAGGAAGTCCAAGGCTGCTTCTCCTGCCCCAGCACAAGAAGAAAGTGAAGAAGAATTTTCAGAGCCAAGCACCTCAGGCTCAAAATTATCTGAAGGAGAGTTTTCTCTTCTCTCAAGGCAACTCAAGAAATTCTTGAACAAGAAGAAGCAATGGAAATGCAAGGATGCCTCATTTAGAAGATCATGTCACGATGGTGATCTCCACAAGAAGGGCTCAAGTAGCCAAGATAGGTATCACCCTAAACAGAACAAACACATTTCTATTGACATTGTTTGTTATTTTTGTAATAAGTCAGGAAACGTCTTCACTCACTGCCCTCACAAGAAGGAGGGTGGAAGAAGAGAGGAAAAGAAAACTTCTTACAATAAGAATAAGACTGAAAGAAGCCTAATAGCCAAGAATGGCAAGACCCTCAGTGACACTGATTAATCTGAGTCTAGTGATGAGGAGGAAGCCTACTTTGGGCTCATGGTACAGACAAATGAAGAAGAAGAACCCCAGTTCACTAGGAAGGTAAATTCTCATACCCCTCTTTCTGAATCTGATGATTCTGACCATGATCATGAGGAATGTTCTTCTGACGAGGAGTCTAAACTCATGTCTCAATATACAGAGTTGATCAAAGCCTAGGACAAATGTCGTAGAGTCACAAGATCTCAAGCTAAGGAGATCAAATCTCTTAAGGCTGAAGAGAGCAATCTGAGGGAGGAAATTATAATGATGGACTCACTCAGAAAGAACTTCCATAATGCGATGGAAGAGTATAATAAGGCTCTCAAGAACCTAGGTCTGAAGGATAAAATCATCAAGGAATTGGAAGAACAACTTGCAGCTGAAAAGAAACTTGTTGAAAGTTTCTCCAAGCCCAAGACAGTTCTTCCGCTTGTTGCTGAATTTTTTGCTCTGTCTAAAGGTGCTGGCTTAGTCTATGTGGCATCCCCTAGTAAATCTTCTTGGAGAAACAAGGCCAAAAGGATAAATAAGACCGCTAAGAAAGCTCTAGCCAAGGAGAAAGGGAAAGCTCCTCAAGAACAAACTTTGTTCAAAAAGGTTATCTTTCCACCGAACGAGTTTGAACTTGACTCGTCCTATGGTCACTTTGCTAGGCCTACTCATGTAGAGCCCAAGTCTCGGTACCAAGGATGGACTCGTCCCCAAAACTTTGGCGAGAGTGTCTTCAAGGCACCTTATGAGGAGATCACTCTTCAGAGCTACAGACCTTATAATCATGGTCACAACATCAGGAAAGCACCAAAAGCTAAACCCATTGTAGAAAAGCCTACTAAGGAGAAGAATTCATGTGAATGTCATCACCATGAAGCTTTTGTTGGAGTTACCATGGTGATCTAGAAGTGGTCAAACATGTAATCTCACTGCCAACGCGATATGAGCCTGCAGGGTCGCACATAAGAGCATGTTGAGAAGTTGGTAGATTGACTGTGTTGGTAAGGGTTACCAATCAACATACCATATGGGGAGTCAGGCAAATGTTGCTAAGGCAAATTCATCGAGAATCGTCGAGTATGACTCGACGACTCTCGACGAGTTCATCGAGAATGATTCGTCGAGAATCGTCGAGTATGACTCGACGACTCTCGACGAGTTCGTCGAAGATCATTCATCGCGAATGATTCATCGAGAATCGTCGAGTGATACTCGACGACTCCCGACGAATTCGTCGAGAATCAAAAGTGTTTGATTCCCGGCGATTGGTGATACTCGACGATTCTATCCTTGATTCTCGACGAATCGGCAGATGATTCTCGCCGAATCTGTCTGCTGATTCTCGCCGATCTGGATCTGATTCTCGCCGAACCTGTGCTGATTCTCGCCGAATGACTCTGAAACCCTACCTTGGGTGTTCTGCGGATAGCAATACTTTTATGCTTTTAGTATAAAAGGGGACTTAGGGTTTTGGGATGTGAGGCTCTCGATAGGATCGACCAATATCGGGATTCCTATAGCCGTACGGAAGCCGACGGAAAGTGTTCTGCTGAATCTCCCGATCCGCTGATCTCCTGATTCCGCCGGACGGAAACGTTCCGCCGCCGGCTGTTCGCTCCGCCGACCACCTCCTCTCCGGCGACCGTCGCTGGTCTTGCTTTCCCTGACGCGAACCTAGCAGTCCGTGGGAAGTGCATAAGTGCGGCCGATCTTCTTTCTGACCATCTGTGTGATGAAAGTTTAGAGTTCTCCCGCTCGTGTGGATTTCTACAGAGACGTAGATATTATTCTACGTGGAACTCGCCACCGACAAGAAATCACATTTGGAGCATCTTTGTTGAGTTGTGACTCAACACTCAAGAGGTAATTTTTGCCTTATTGTATTAACTTCTTGATTCAACATGCATGGCCCGATCCAATCTCTTTGGGTTGTTCTAGATTTTATTACTTCCGCTGCGTGCACAAGTGTTGTGCCAACCTCTTAGAGAAACCCAACAGTGGTATCAGAGGGAGGTTTCGGCCATGTTTGTTGTATTGGAAGTTAGGTTATTCTAGTACGTGTAAACCTAGGGATTTAGAAGTGTTCTAAATGTCTAGATTTAATCTTGGTTCCCCGCCAGGAACGTCTGGGATTTCGTGGAAATTTCTAATTGTTAGAAATTGTTGTTTCCTTAGCAGTAACCATCCCTCGAAATTATTTTGTATTTTGAATCCAACAAAGAGAGATGAGCTTGTCTACTGCTTTAAGTTGAGTTGTCTTTGCCTTGTCCAATGCATGTAAACCTGAAGATTTGGAAGTGTCCAGATGTTCAGATTTATCCCTTTTCCTCTATCAAATGTTGATAGTGTTCTGTTGTGCACATAAGGGATGCATGAGGATTTTAGTGAAGTGTTTTTCTTTGGATGTGCACATTGATCAAATGTTGGTCATGGTTAATTGTTAACCTATTATCAAAAATTCCTTCATCAAATATTAAGTGTTCGGATGCCTTCCGATGGATGACACTCTTCCTGCCTCGATCGATGAAGTGTGGGCTTGCCAAAGCAAGGTGCATTAATCTATCTTGGTAAGGGTGCGAGCGGATAATTGTGATATCCCACTGTCGACATCGGGTCTAGCTTAACTAGGTGACCTCAAAGGTTGAGTGCCTAGAGGCATGGGGTTGGCATGCACCATGTGATGGATGTGAATAAGGAGTTATTCACCAACCATACAAGAATTGCATGAGGATGCAATTGGCAAGCGTTGCCTACCTAAATAACCACATCGTGAGAGGAAAGCCAAAGCTGACTCATTGTGTTGGTGAAATACGGATCTTGTCCACTAAGAGAGTAGCTCGCATGATCTCTCCGAATTGATAGTGAGGGCTATTATTTCGAATAAAATAGTGGGAGTTTTAGTTGAAGTCCAAATTAAGAAAAATAATTTTATTTTGAAATTTTGGTACTGATTTATTCTGCATGAATTCTTGTAGAATTCCATGGCAAGTGGTTCGCACTCCACTCTGTCTCTGAGAGCCATCCTTGAGAAGGATAAGCTCAGTGGGACTAATTACATGGACTGGTACAGGAACCTGAGAATTGTTCTCAGGCAAGAGCGAAAGCTCTACGTCTTGGAAGAAGAAGCCCCCGAGGTGCCGACCGGGAATTCTTCCCATGCTGATAAGGATACTTATAAGAAGTATACTGATGACGCTTTAGACGTCGAGTGCCTTATGCTTGCCACCATGAACTCTGAGCTTCAGAAGCAACATGAGAACATGGGGTGCAAGGAGATTGACGAGCATCTCAAGAAAATGTTTTAAGGGCAAGCTCGTCAAGAGAGGTTTGACGTCACAAAAGCGTTATTTCAGTGCAAGATGGGAGTTCGAGACTCAGTAGGGAATCACATACTCAAGATGATTGGGTATATAGAGAACCTTGAAAGACTGGGTTTTCCTCTGGGTCAAGAGTTGGCCACAGATCTGATCCTGCAATCGTTGCCGGACAGTTACGAGCAGTTTGTCTTGAACTACAACATGAATGAGATAGACAAGACACTGCCCGAGCTCCTAGGCATGTTGAGAACTGTCGAGATCAATATGAAGAAGGCCAAGCCTGCCAGCCCCATACTGATGGTGCATAAGGGCAAGGGCAAGGCCAAGGGCTTCAAGAAGACGAAGGTGGGACCTAAGTCACATCTTGAGCCCAAGTCTTCTGCACTGATGAAGAAGAAGAAGAGCACGGTGAAGGAGGGGAAATGCCACCACTGTGGCAAGGTTGGTCATTGGAGGAGGAACTGTCCTTCGTACATTGAGGGTCTGCAGAAAATGAAGGGAGGTATGACTTCCGCTTCAAGTATTTACGTTATAGAGATAAACCTTTCTGCTCCTTCATCTTGGGTATTGGATACCGGATGTGGTTCTCACATTTGTACAAATGTGTAGGAACTGGGAAGGAGAAGATTGTTGAGTAAAGGGGAGGTGGAGCTTCGTGTCGGCAATGAAGCAAGAGTTGTTGTTGTGGCCATAGGGGTTTACCGTCTTTCTTTGCCCAGTGGGCTTATAATAGAACTTGATAATTGTTATTTTGTTCCGGCCATAACTAGAAACATTATATCCATTTCATGTTTGGACATGATTGGTTTTTCTTTTATAGTTAAGAACAACTGTTGTTTGATATTTAAGAATGATGTTTGTTATGCTGTAGCCCAATTGTTTAATGGTCTTTATGTTTTGAACTTGGACTATCTGATCTATAATGTAGAAAATAATAAAAGACTAAGAACAAATGACTCAAACCCTACATATCTCTGGCATTGTCATTTGGGCCATATAAACGAGAAGCGCATATCCAAGCTCTATAGAGATGGACTTTTGGACTCATTTGATTATGAATCATTTGAACGATGCGAATCTTGTTTATTAGGCAAGATGACTAAAGCTCCTTTCACGAGCTATACTGAGAGGGCTGAGGATCTCTTGGGTGTTGTACATAGTGATGTATGCGGACCCATGAGTTCCATTGCTAGAGGTGGGTATTTCTACTTTGTTACATTTACTGATGATTTCAGTAGATACGGATATGTGTATCTTATGAAGTGCAAATCTGAGACCTTTGAAAAGTTCAAAGAGTTCAAGAATGAAGTAGAAAACCAATTGGGTAAAAGGGTTAAAGCATTCCGATCTGATCGAGGTGGCGAATACCTGAGTCATGAGTTCCGTGATCATCTGAAAGAGTGGTATTGTATCACAGCTCACTCCACCTAGGACACCATAGCATAATGGTGTATCTTAGAGGAGAAATTGTACTCTGTTAGACATGGTACGTTCGATGATGAGTCATGCAGATTTGCCTGTTTCCTTTTGGGGTTTTGCTTTAGAGACTACTGCAATGACACTGAATCGCGCTCCAACAAAAGCGGTTCTGATGACACCATATGAGATATGGACTGGGAAGCGTCCTAGTATGTCGTTCATTAAAATTTGGTGCTGTGAGGCATACGTGCGACGTCAAATGCCTGACAAGCTGGAACCCAAATCGGATAAATGTTATCTGGTGGGATATCCTAAGGAAACGAAAGGGTATTACTTTTACCTACCGTCCGAGGGCAAAGTGTTTGTCGCAAGGACTGGCGTCTTCTTGGAGAAAGAGTTCTTATCAAGAAAGACTGAAAAGGTAGAACTTGAAGAAGTTCAAGAACCACAGGTAGTGAATGAACCGGAATTGGATTCTGAGATAGGACTACAAGATGTTGTAGCTAGAGAACCTACTCAAGAAGCACAAGTCCTACGTAGATCTGGTAGACCAAGATTTGAGCCTGAGAGATATGTCTTTCTCGTGTCTCAAATAGGTAATGTGTTGCTTATGGATCATGATGATGAGCCAGCAACCTACCAAGAGGCTATAAATGGACCGGACTCCGACAAATGGCTTGAGGCTATGAAATCCGAAATGGGCTCCATGTATGCAAACCAAGTTTGGAACTTGGTAGAACCACCTGAAGGGGTACGACCCATAGGGTGCAAGTGGGTCTTCAAGAAGAAGACCGACATGGATGGGAATGTACAGACATTCAAAGGGCGACTGGTGGCTAAGGGTTTCAAGCAAATTCATAGTATTGACTATGATGAGACCTTTTCCCATGTTGCCATGGTTAAGTCCATAAGGATATTGCTTGCTATTGCTGCGTATTATGACTACGAGATCTGGCAGATGGATGTCAAAATGGCTTTCCTTAATAGAAACCTCCTTGAGGAAGTGTACATGACACAACCCGAGGTTTTTGTATCCCCAAATGAATCCACTAAAATATGCAAGCTGAATAGGTCCATCTATGGACTCAAACAGGCCTCTCGAAGTTGGAATCTTCGTTTTGATGAGAAAATCAAAGAGTTTGGTTTCATCAAGAATGAAGATGAGCCTTGTGTTTACAAGCGAATCAGTGGGAGCATTGTTGTCTTCCTGATATTGTATGTAGATGACATACTTTTGATTGGGAATGACATTCCTACCCTGAAAGTTGTTAAGAACAACCTAGGGAACTGCTTTTCTATGAAGGACTTGGGTGAAGCGACTTACATACTCGGTATTAAGATCTATAGAGATAGATCGAAGAAGTTGCTGGGTTTGACCCAGAGTACATACATTGAAAAGGTGTTGAAGCGGTTCAACATGCTGGAGTCCAAGAAAAGATTTTTACTTATGTCTCATGGTGTGAATCTCTATAAGGACCAGTGTCCAAAATCTTGTGAAGATAAGGACCGCATGAAGTTGATTCCATATGCTTCGGCAATTTGGATCAATCATGTATGCAATGTTATGTACTCGACCCGATGTCTCCATTGCTTTGAGCATGACTAGCAGGTATCAATTAGACCCTGGTGAGTGTCACTGGATTGCAGTCAAGAATATACTGAAGTACTTGAGAAGGACTAAGGATGTGTTCTTAGTGTATGGTGGAGAGGAAGAGCTCGTTGTAAGTGGTTACACGGATGCTAGCTTCCAAACTGATAGGGACGACTCCAAGTCTCAGTCAGGTTTTGTGTTTTGCCTTAATGGAGGAGCTGTGAGCTGGAAGAGTTCCAAGCAAGAGATAGTTGCTGATTTTACAATAGAGGCCGAATATATCGCTGCGGCTAATGCACCGAAGGAGGCTGTATGGATTAGGAAATTCATCGGCGAGCTTGATGTAGTTCCTAGCATTGTTGGTCCCGTAGTTCTCTATTGTGATAACAATGGTGCAATTGCACAATCTAAGGAACCTAGATCCCATCAGTGCTTCAAGCATATACTTCGGCGGTTCCATCTTATTCGCGAGATTGACGAACGAGGAGATGTGAACATTTGCAGAGTGCCAACTGAGGAGAATATTGCGGATCCACTGACAAAGCCTCTCGCGCAGAGAAAGCATGATGGTCATACTAGATCAATGGGTATACGATACCTGAATGATCAACTCTAGTGAGAGTCTTGTGGGTTTCATGTAAACATATATTCTGTTGGCTGTTTATTGTTTATTCATTTGATGAATTTTGTACCTAAATGTTTCTTTTTACAATTAATGACAAGTTCTTTTATTGTGATTTTTCTATGTGATAGTTAAATTGTAACATAATAAATACCCTTAGAGTGTTCGCTTCCATAGGACATCAAGTACGTGACTTGAATGTGAGAGCCTATGATTTATTTGAAGCTTCATTCTTAAAAGGTCCCTGGTCGTTGTATCATCATAGAAACTAAGGGTGATGATGATACCTTAAGACTAGCACGTGTGTTGACTGATGACCAGTTCTCACAGGTCATGATATTGTGATATCAAGTCATCAAGTGGGTACTTGTTAGTGAACAAGTTGTACTGGACAGACCCCACCCGAGACTACTCTGTGGATTGTCATTCAATCGTGTCACGAGTAGGTCTCAATTGACAATGGTGTTGTGGTCCTTTGACCTGAAGTCACAGCATTCATCAAGTGAGGAAGAGCGTGCTTTGATGCCATCTAAAGTCTTCCTTGAGAAAGGTTGATGATAAAGGTGGTTGTTGGGCATGTTACGAATCATTTGGGTGTTTGTGTGTGAGCAGATATGGAATTTGTCCTCCTATATGACAGGAGTTGCATCCATGGGCCCCTTGATGGAACTGGACTGAGAAATGCATGGCCATGCTTGGTTGAGTCAATATGTGATATTGGACTCACCATTCTCTGGAAGTTCGTCCTGAATCAAGAAACTTGGATTGAGCTATTACGAGGGTGACACGGTCTATGCCTCTAGTTCTTTCCGGATGTAAGGGACAAAGGGACAAAGACAACGCTGATACATTGGTCATGAAGGCTTATGAGTTATGAACTCTTATTTCTTGGGGAGCAATGATGCATTGCTAGATGCCGCTCATTGTTTGTGAAGTTCTTGGTTTGATACTTTCAAGATCAAGTGGGAGACTGTTGGAGTTACCATGGTGATCTAGAAGTGGTCAATCATGTAATCTCACTGCCAACGCGATATGAGCCTGCAGGGTCGCACATAAGAGCATGTGGAGAAGTTGGTAGATTGACTGTGTTGGTAAGGGTTACCAATCACCATACCGTATGGGGAGTCAGGCAAATGTTGCTAAGGCAAATTCATCGAGAATCGTCGAGTATAACTCGACGACTCTCGACGAGTTCGTCGAGAATGATTCGTCGAGAATCGTCGAGTATGACTCGACGACTCTCGACGAGTTCGTCGAAGATCATTCATCGCGAATGATTCGTCGAGAATCGTCGAGTAATACTCGACGACTCCCGACGAATTCGTCGAGAATCAAAAGTGTTTGATTCCCTGCGATTGGTGATACTCGACGATTCTATCCTTGATTCTCGACGAATCGGCAGATGATTCTCGCCGAATCTATCTGCTGATTCTCGCCGAATCTGGATCTGATTCTCGCCGAACCTGTGCTGATTCTCGCCGAATGACTCTGAAACCCTACCTTGGGTGGTCTGCGGATAGCAATAATTTTATGCTTTTAGTATAAAAGGGGACTTAGGGTTTTGGGATGTGAGGCTCTCGATAGGATCGACCAATATCTGGATTCCTGTAGCCGTACGGAAGCCGACGGAAAGTGTTCCGCTGAATCTCCCGATCCGCTGATCTCCCGATTCCGCCGGACGGAAACGTTTCGCCGCCGGCTGTTCGCTCCGCCGACCACCTCCTCTCCGGCGACCGTCGCTGGTCTTGCTTTCCCTGACGCAGACCTAGCAGTACGTTGGAAGGGCATAGGTGCGGCCGAACTTCTTTCCGACCATCCGTGTGACGGAAGTTTGGAGTTCTCCCGCTCGTGTGGATTTCTGTAGAGACGTAGATATTATTCTCCGTGGAACTCGCCACCGACAAGGAATCACATTTGGAGCATCTTTGTTTAGTTGTGACTCAACACCCAAGAGGTAATTTTTGCCTTATTGTATTAACTTCTTGATTCAACATGCATGGCCCGATCCAATCTCTTTGGGTTGTTCTAGATTTTGTTACTTCCGCTGCGTGCACAAGTGTTGTGCCAACCTCTTAGAGAAACCCAACAGCTTTTACTTCCAATTCTACTTCCCCTGCTAGACAATAATCTCAAAAGGTCGAGCAAGAGATCATTAGGCAAAGATACAACAGATTTCATTATTGGTTTTGTGGCAAGGTTGGTCACTTCGCCATAGATTGCTGGTTTAATCCCCGAAATTATGAACCTCCTCGAGTTAATAATGTGAGGAAGACCACTCACAATATTAACACTCGTAGGGGGAGTGTGCTAACTAGAGACCGATGAACCAAACAAGTTTGGGTTCCTAAGGCAACTTGATTTTATTTTTGCAGGAATGTCCAAAGGCCACCAAAAATCTCATCTGGTATTTGGACAGTGGATACTCTCGGCATATGATCGGGACTAAAAGCCTTCTCTAGAATTATTCTCCAGACATGAACGGTCCAAAGGTCATCTTTGGAGGTTCTGACAGAGGAATTACAAAAGGCTACGGTATAATCACTAATGGTAGTGTGTCCTAATCCGATGTGGCTTATGTTGAATGATTGGAACACAATCTCATAAGCATAAGCCAAATCTGTTATAAAGGATACATCATAGAATTTCATGTAGACAAGTGTTTGATAAAATCTATTGATAATTTAGAAACGATTTTATCAGGCACTCGTAGTAGGAATATCTTTTGTTTAAATTTTTTTTACCTAGACTCTTCTACGCCAGTGTACTTTTTGGCAAAAGATAGTGCGTCTCCTAGTCACCAATGGCACAAGAGATTAGCACATATAAATTTCAAAACTATTAATAAATTATTTTCTCTGAATTTAGTACGTGATGCCCCAAATGTCAAGTGCGTTAAAGATAGACCTTGTCACGTATGTGTAAAAGGCAAGCAAATAAGGGTTTCCTTTAAAAGCATTATTGGCAAAGATTCTAATAGGTGTTTACACATACTTCATATGGACTTATTCGGCCCACTAAAAATTATAAGTTTGGGAGGTAAGGATTATACATTGGTTATTGTTGATGATTACTCTCGCTTTGCGTGGGTTTTCTTTCTAAAACACAAGTCAGATACCTTTGATATCTTTACAAATTTTTTCAAGCAAGTCCAGAATGAATACAGCTCCTCCGTTGTCAAAATAAGAAGTGACACTGGAATAGAGTTCAAGTCTAGGTCCATGACAGAATTCTGTGAAAGCCTTGGTATCTTTCATGAGTTTTCCTCTCTCCGTACTCCTCAACAGAATGGAGTAGCTAAGAGAAGGAATAGAACACTCATAGAGGCTTGCAGGACTATGTTGAGTGATGCCTCACTATCGGAATATTGTTGGGCTGAAGCTGTCAACACTGCATGCCACGTGCAAAATCGAGCACTCGTAAACAAAAACCATAATAAGACACCTTACGAACTACTAAAGGGCAGGAAACCGACCATTTCATACTTTAGAATCTTTGGTATTAAATGCTTCGTCCTTAACAATGGAAAGTATCATACCACTAAATTTAATGAAAAGAGCTTTGAAGGTATTTTCGTAGGATATAGTAGCCATAGTAAGGCATATAGGATTTTCAACAAGAAAACCCTGGTTGTAGAAGAATCTATTCATATTTTATTTGATAAGATGAGTTTGCTACAAAGTAGTTCTTCTAGTGTGTTCATTGAAGATGCAGGTTCACGACTGAAGGAATTGAGCTTGGATGAGCAAGTTAAGGAAAAATATTAAGAGTTCATCACGATCACCACTCCAACCCCTATTGGAGAAGATGATCACCATGATGAAGACGTCATCCAAGTTAATGAAGTCACTCAATGGATAGAAGATGCTCCAGATGTAAGGAACCTAAAGGTCAGACACTTGAAGGATCATCTAATTGATCAAATCATCGGAGATCCCCAGGATGGTGTCAGAACTCGTAGAGGTACAACAAATGAAACTTTATATTTGATCTTTCTCTCACAGGTTGAACCAAAGAATTTTGAGGAGGCAAACTCAGACGCATCTTGGATAATTGAAATGGAAGAAGAATTAAATCAATTCAAGCGTTGCCAAGTCTAGAAGCTTATTCCAAGACCCAAAGGTAAGAACATCATCAGAACTAAGTGGGTCTAAAGGAATAAGATGGACGAAGATGGAACCATCGTACAGAATAAGGCCAGACTCATCGCTAAAGGATACAAACAAGAAGAAGGAATTCACTTCGACCAGACGTATACTCTAGTGGCAAGACTTGAGGCAATCAGGTTATTCCTAGCTTATACTGCACTTAAGGGCTACATTGTCTATCATACGGACGTGAAGTCAGCCTTCCTTAATGGTGACATAAAGGAGGAAGTGTATGTGGAACAACCTCCAGGTTTCGTTGATTCTAACTTTTCTGATCATGTTTATCTTTTATTTAAAGCATTATATGGTTTGAAACAAGCTCCTCGAGCTTGGTATGAGACATTGTCTAGCTTTTTCTTGAGAACAAATTCACAATAGGAAAGATAGATAAGACATTATTTCTTAGGGAAATAAAAGTCAAGATTTTGCTTGTGCAAATCTATGTCGATGACATTATTTTCGGCTCTACGGATGGCAAGCTCTGCAAGAAGTTTTCAAAACATATGCAAGGGAAGTTTGAAATGAGCAGTATGGGAGAGCTGAAGTATTTCTTAGGACTTCAGGTGAAATAATCTGAAGATGGAATTTTCATCTCTCAGACGAAGTTCACTAAGGAGTAAATTAAGAAATTCAGAATGGAGAACGCAATCTCTATGAGGACTCTAATGGGTTCCGCCATGTCTCTGGACAAGGATGAGAAAGGGAAACCTTTTGATGAAACCAAGTACATAAGCATAATTGGATCCTTTCTCTATCTTACTGCTAGTAGAACTGACATAATATTTTCAACATGTGTGTGCGCTAGATTTCAATTGAACTGTAAGAAATCTCACTACGCTACTTCAAAGCAGATTTTGAGATACCTTAAAGGTACACCAAATCGTTACTTATGGTACCAAAGAAGTAATGATAGCGAACTAATTGGTTTCTTAGATGCAGATTTTGCAGGTAGCAAAGATGATAGGAAGAGCACTTCTGAAATTTGTCAATTCCTAGGAAGAAGGTGCATATCCTGGAGTAACAAGAAGCAGAACTGTGTCGCAATTTCAACAGCCGAGTCAGAGTATATCTCTGCAGGCAGTTGTTGTGCACAGCTATTATTGATAAAGAATTATTAGAAGATTACAACATGAAGTTCCAAAATATTCCGATGTTTTGCGACTCTTCCAGTGCAATTGCAATCACCAACAACTCAGTCTATCACAGCAGGGCAAAGCATATAGAGCTAAGGTATCACTTCATCAGGAAGCATGTAGAGCATGGATACATCAACCTCCAATATGTCCTAACTGATAGGAAGGTTGCAGACATTTTCACGAAGCCACTGGACGAGGCCAAGTTCTCGTTCTTAAAAACAGAACTTGCCATGCTCAATAAAGAAGAATAAAGAAGGAGAACTCACAACAAAGCTCAAGGATCAGGCAACACTTGAAAAATTCAGAAATTCCTAAGTCTGAACTTCATTTCTCGAGTAAGACTATTACTACTCGAGTACTAATTTGGACCACTCGAGAAACAAGTCTGCCTCTCGAGAAATGCTTCTCGATTAATAAGACACTTCTCGAGAACTTTCAGTTATTACTCGAGAACTAGAGTCTATTCACTCGAGTAATGCTTGTCCACTCGAGAAATCTGAAGAAACTTTTAGTCTTCAAGTTCAAATTTTGATATTCGCACTCAGATGTTATGACGTCATATTCTCAGGTATGTTACTTATATTATTTCCTTAATTGTCATTATTTAAGACTTATATAAATAGAAAAGTCCGGAAATTCCAAATCACACGATCTCTAAACCCTATCTTAAGAGAATAGAAGGAAACTTTTCGCCTTTTGCCGTCGTCGCAGAACTTGTCGCTGATTCTCTCCCCGCAGTAATTTCTCATTCTTCTCTGGATTGATGGCTCCTACTTCCAAGATAGGGATTGGAAGCGAACTTTTTTCGACTGGGATTGTAGAGATTTCAGACGAATTTAAGAATCTTCTTCTCCTTCTGGAAACCGCCGGATTATCCATCGTTTTAGAGCAACCGTGCAAAATTTTATTTTCAGAGGTTGAAGAGTTCTTTCAGAATGCAAAAGGTAAAGAGAAATGGAAAGATTCTTAAGACAAGAGTTCGTGGGATCAAAATCAAACTTTCTAAGACAATTATTTATAAGAGTCTTCGACTAACTGTGATTGAAGAAGAAGACGACCTAACTGTTGAGGACTATGACAGAGCCTATAGTTTTTGTGGAATTTTTGTTAATATAAACAACATTAATCGGCCTGACCTAAATGCAGAGGGCAAACTTCTAGTTGATATTCTTGGCAAAGTACTTATGTGCAAGACTTCTTCTATAAGCTTCATCATAGCCGACTTCTTTTATATGATGACAGCAGTTATATGTATGGAGAAATTTCAGTTTGGGATGATGATTTTTGATAAGATAATAGAAAGCAACAAAGCACCTAACTATGTAAGGATTATTTCTCTACTCCTGCATGAGTTCAAGCAAGAGATTTTTGACTTATCCAAAGATACAAACCTTCACCACATAAAGAAAGTCTCTATATCTTCTATACAAAGATGGGAGCTTAAACTCAAGAATATTGCCCAAGCTGCTAAGGCATAGGATCTTCCAGAGAATAAGGACAGGAATCCATCTCCGCCTCTACCTCAAGTAGCTGGCATAACTGGTGTAGCTGCTAAGGGGGAGCCTGCTCCTTCAACTCCAGTAGAAAGAGTTTCTACCCCTCCTCCAGTTGCTGCACTCCATCCTGCTACCCCAAAAGAGCCACTCTCAGATGCCCAAGTCTAAAAGAACATTCTATCCACAGAGGAAGACATAAACCAAATGATAGAGGAATTATCTACCAAAGAACCTCTTTCCCCTTTTCATACAGAGAAGTCTCCATCTCTAGAGCCATCTCAAGAGACATCTCCCTCTCACCATCATTCTGAACAAGACTCTCCTCATCAATCACCTGCTGCATACATTCAAGAAGAAGAACCAGTTCTTATTTCTATTGAGAAAGAAGCCACCACATTATTAGCTGAGGCTCCTCTCAGGAGCTTGGATTTTTCTCTTCCCACCTTTCTTGGTGAGGAAGGTGATATTTTGATTTCAACTACAAGAGCCAAGAGCAATGTTGTCATTGAAGAAATTGCTCCATGGACTGCTCCTCCTCCTCCAGCTCCTCAAGTTCAAACTCCTGTTGTTGATGATATTTTGGGTAAGATTGAATTAATGCTAGCACAACAGAGAAAGTATTTTGATGAATCTCTAAAGGTTGTGACTAATAAAGTAACTGCTATGGAAAAAGAGATGAGTAGAGGATTTTCAAAGAACCAGCATAACATTGATGGGCTGAAACATCTCTTCCAAATAGGTGGGAAAGCTCTGGACCACACTATAACCAACATTGGTCAAGTGATGGACCAGTCAGTAACTCTTGCTAATAATCAAATCCAGTTAGAAAAAAAGCCCAAGAACATAACTTCAAAACTTGTGAAGAAGTTGGTACCTTCAAAGAAGCTGTTATTACCACCCTATCTGTAGAAGTTATAAAGGGGGAGAGCTTAGTAAAAGAATACTTAGAAAAATCAGATGCAAACATGAACACTCTCTAGGAAGAAAAGTTAAAGGAAATTCATGCTGATGTCACAAATAGATGGTGTAAATTTTCATACTTATGACACAGCTGTGATGATGTATAATCAAATATTCCCTGATTTCAAAGCTGATCCAAATGTGATTCTTCATCATCTGAACCCTCTTGCTCAGCATCCTCCAGTTCAACAGCCAACCTTTTCTCCAAGACCTGAAGGCTCAGAAGCACCACCTCCAGATACTTATGCTCAGGTTTGGGAAACTTAACAGCCTCAACAACCTCCTAAAATTCAAATTCTTAAGAGGAGAAAGTTTGGTGATGGAGCCTCTGCAAGCAAGTCCATCCCTAATCTAGAAGCTGAAAAGAGGAGAGCACAAGAATTTCCTGAAATTTGGAGCCCTACTTCTAAGTCTAATCCTTGATACTCTCAAATTAGTTATGGACTATAATGAAAGCAGGATTATATGAGTTTCTATGATAGTTAATCTTCTATTGCGATATTATGCCTTCCAATAGTGTTATAAGGTGCACTTGTTAATGGTGCCTTCCGCTATAAAACCGCTTACCTACTCTGTTGGTGTTTAGTGATGTTTGCTTAACATCACTAATGATACGTGAAATTGGAAAACCGAAGGGAAATGATGGAGATGTATGTTCCCTCGCTGGAACTTTCGACATAATGTGTTGGAGGTGGTGTGCGGTAGGATCCCCAGGTTGGACCTCTAGTTCTAAGGGTGGGTCCTGCACATGCCCCCCTATGTTCCATGGTGCAGGGGAGGCTGATCTCATGTGGTCTTAGGCAGTGCTTGCTAAATATGGGCATGGTCGTGCAAAAATCTACCGAGGAGACCCTAGTGAACAAGGCACTCGATCTCGTCTTTAAGCTTGATCAATTTCTCATTGTTGTTCCAAGGTCCTCGATGAAACTTATAGTACTTTGATTAGTCTCTCCTAGCATTCGGTGGGGGCCGGGGGTGGGAGTGGGGGGAGTTCTAGTGGCCTCTGAAGTGTCGGGTTGTCTTGGATCGCATAGAGAATATAGGTGTGAGATGTGTTGAGGGGTTTAATCCTGAGGCGATCGGGGGGGATCCCTCTGGTGGTCCTGACAATACTCATTGTTGTGGCGCTCTTCCTACATTTTAGGGGCCTGCCCCTCCCCTTCTTCTTCTGACTTCCTTCAAACTGATGTCAATGTTCCTCAATAACTTCGTCCATAGCGATTTGAGCTTCGGCTAGGTTTACGAAGTTGCGATAGCTGGACACTGTTTCCTCATCAGCGCTGAGAAGAAATCACTTTGGCGGAGTCCTCCCAGGAAGACTCCTTAAGGGAGCTCGGGGTCGCTCTTGGGATTTGTCGTGCCTCTGTAGTGAAACGACAGATGAAATCTTTGAGGGTCTCTCGCTTATTTTGGTTGATCTCCAGTGGAGAAGTGGGGTCTTTAATAATCCTGCGGTTGGCTAAGAATTGATCATTGAATTGCTGAGTCAGCTCAACGAAGCTACCGATGATTCCTTCTCATAGAGAGTGGAACAAGGTTCGCGCTTGCCCACTCAGTGTTGCTAGGAATACTTGGCATATACTTTGGTCCGGGGCATTGTAGATCCTTATGTTGGTGAAGTGGTTTACGTGCTCTAGCGGATCGCTAGTCTCGTCAAATGTATCGATGTGCGGAAGCTTGAGGCCATGCAAAATTTCATGTTCCAAGACTTGAGGCGTTAACGGGGAGCCATGGCGTAGAGGACGGTGGGCAAAAGCGGCGATGACTTCACTTATCTCCTTGCGAGTGAGTCTTCAGACTGCATGCTCGAAGCCTACTTCTCCTTGGTGGTGATGGTGATGGTTGGCCTCGGGCTCTCTAGCCTGATAGAATAGGCGTGTTGAGCTGGCCGCGTTGGAGAACTCTTCTACAAAAATGTGACGTTCGCGAGTGAACTGTTCAGCCGAAGCATGCTCCGGAACTAGCAGAGGCAAACTGCCCTACT
Organism: Platanthera zijinensis; assembly: GCA_039513925.1. Taxonomy (NCBI): domain Eukaryota; kingdom Viridiplantae; phylum Streptophyta; class Magnoliopsida; order Asparagales; family Orchidaceae; genus Platanthera; species Platanthera zijinensis. The sequence continues at coordinate 61,176,427 of CM077081.1, read as the reverse complement.
TGGGGGCAGGGTCAGGGGCTTGTGGCGCTCATATGCTCCTTAGGAGCGTGAGCATCGCGTCATGTCGCTCTACCATCTGGCACATGCGTCGCTCAATTGCCGCAATAGGTGCGTTCATGGCCTCTTCCGCGAGAGACGCGTTGATGTGCGAGTGGGAGGGAGCTAGATCGACGTGCCTCCCACGGACTAATCCTTCAGTAATGCGGGTAGCTATTCTTGTCATTGTTGTTTGTCACGAGAACGGCCGTGCCACAAGTTCCGCCCGTGCTTGATGCTTTCGGGCGGGCTTCATCCGCATCCAAGCGGAGCCCGTGCTCGCCCACTTTGACATCCATAATACATTGCATTGTGGTCTGTGAGTGACGGCAACGATGTGGGCCCGGACAACTGTCTTGATCGGGCACGGTCACACCCGAGAGAAGCAAGAACGGGCAAACACGTGATTTGTGTGAGCACCGACCGAAGTCCGCCAGGATGCGTGTGAAGCCCGCTCAAAAGCTTTGAGCACCGGTATATGTACAAGTGCAGATCGTGTCGAAATTTATAATATTTTAGATTATAGTGGGTCGTGGCATCGTGCAACTCGATCGGAGAAAAAGAGGAAAAGATACGAGTACATATATAATAGCTATGATAAGAGTTGAAGGAAGGGCTTCGTGCGTAATGGGTTCGCATAATTTAATAAAAACCCGCACAGTCAGCACAATTTTATGCTAGGCTATCCGACAAGCTCCAAATTTACACTGGAACTTTAATATGAGGAGAATGATTTTTATTTATTATTAGTTTTAAACAGGAGAATGACTTTTCACTTTTCAGGATTCTAAAGTAAATACATCTTTCAGGTGTAAAAGCTAAGATGCCTATCTTTATTTGTGATAATCCTCTTATACACCACTCACTAACTAATAAATATATATAACAATAATCATATTAAAGCCCGGGCCCGAGCCCGAGTAGGCCCGGGTCTGGTTAGGCCCGGGCCCGAGCCCGAGTAGGCCAGGGTCTGGTTAGGCCTCGATATTTGGCCAGAGCCTGGCCTGGTGCCCGGCCCAAACCAGGCCCGACCTGAAGCCAGCTGGGAGCCCATCATTATTTAAATGCTGGGCATGCTCGACTGCCGCCTAGCATTAAATATTGGGCGTTGCAGCCCAACATTAATGTTGGGCTACAGCGCCCAGCATTTAATGCTGGGCTGCAGCGCCCAACATTTAAATGTTGGGCGCTGCATCCCAGCAGCGCCCAGCATTTAAATGTTGGGTTGCAGCCCAACAACCCTGCCGGCTGCTGCTAGAAGGATAATTTTTGGGGCCTGCTTGAGTCCGATTTTTTGGGCTCAGGAAGGCCCCCTTTTTTCACATAGGTTTGGGCCCGGCTTGGGCTCGTTATAAGCAGGGCCTGGCCTGGGCCTGGAAGAAAAAAGCCCGGGCCCGGGGGGTCTCGGCCCGGCAGGCCTAATTTGCACCCCTAATGCTATGTATCAATATAATAATAATAATAATAATAATAATAATAATAATAATGGAAAAGTGAATTTTTTTTCTAATGTCTTCCACCCAGAACTCCCTATACATTAATATTGCGGATCACACGAGGGTCTTGGTAGATCGGTCTAAAAAGGGCCGTCTTAGCTCTTGAGCGATCGAGCACGCAAACAGTCACAAACAGCATCGAGTAGACTAAAATTTTTTTTACTTGAAACCCCGTGAATAGGATGAAAAACCACGTAGTTGGCTCGGTGTCGGGCAAACTTTATTATTTGTTGATGTTTACAAGGCTTTATAGAGAATGCGGGGGCTATAGACCGCTTCTCATTACAATTTGAGGGGGGGAGAGAGAAAGTGCCATTTGGAGGGTCACAAGCCACCACTCGTGAAACTTTGTATTTGTTTTCGCCGACGGTGGATAACGTGTTCCGAAGACTTGGCGGACCACTTCACGTGCTCGGAGGCTGGAGCAGAGGAGGCTTGTAATTGTAAGATGAACACCGAGTGCCGGGAGCACTGCACGTAGAAGAATTGCTGAGGAAGCTTGTCAGGTGGTGGGATTCTCCGGGATGCTTCGTCAAGTCTTCTTTGAAGATCTTCAAAGAAGTCGTCGAAGATCTCTAGAGAGCTCAGACATGTGGGGGAGAAGGCTAGGAGGAGAAAATTGTGTGAATAAAGATGGGTCTATGGTACTATTTATAGGCTCCAGCTGTGATTACAGTAGTTACACATGCAGTTATCTGCAGATCATAACCACCCTGTTTAATATTGGCAGCTCATTTTAGTATAATTTGATGCGCACATTATTTAAATGATTTTACTATTCGTAGTCTAATATCATTTTAGATATTTGCACTCACCCATATTTGGTGGTTAATACGGTGGTTACTCGTACAACCGATGGAAAAGTTGAATGGAGATGATGAGATAGCAGGGAGATGGCTGTCGATGGAGTGGGGGCCGATCGAAAGGAAACACAGCGAACAAATGCCGATTGGGCGGTCGGCCAAGGAGGCTAATCCAACGATGGCCGCGCCAGGGCCGACTTGTGGTGGCTGCACTGAGGCGGGCCTCACGGAGGCCGGCCAGGCGGAGGCCCTGAGGAGCCGGCCTCTCGGAGGCTGGCCGGGCTGCGAAGGCGCCTGGGCTGGCCTCATAGAGGCTTATTGGGCGGAGGCTGCGCTGGGACGGGCCTCCCCGAGGCTGGTAGGAGTTTATTGTGCAGTGGACGGCCTCGTGGAGGCAGGCCGGTGGAGGCCGGGCAGGGGCCGGCCTCGCGGAGGCCGCGTCGGGGCCAGCCTCGCGGAGGCTGTGCTGGGGTTGGCATCGTGGAGGGAGACCGACGGTGGTCGTGCGGGGGGCCTCTCTCTTCCCTCATGGCCGCACAAATGGGTTGCGCGGTTGCGGGGCGACACTCGAAGGAGTAGTATCCTATCGTGGGCGGTTGGAGCGACAGTTGGATCTTGCGCGCAATGATTGGATCGTGGATCGGGCATACGGATCGCACGCGAGACAGTTTTTTCCATAACTCCCGAATTAAATGGTAGGCAATATGTGATTTACTACTATCTGTAGTCTGAAATTCCTATAAATTTAGGGTGGCCCCATTATTTCCCCTTCAAAGTCCCTGAAGTCTAGAGCTGGAGCGAGGGGAGAGAAGGAACTTTTTTCTATGCAGATGGATTACAGTGACCATGATGGAGGAGAACGAAGGGGCGGTGAAAAATTTGGGCGGAAGCGGCGGAGGAACCAAGGTGAGGTTTGAGAGGAATGAAGGCGCGAGCTCAGAGGGCACTAGTATGCAGAGCAAAAATGAGCGCATTTCCCCACATGCAGGATGCGTAGGACAGGCATGCGTGGGGGGAGTGCCAGCGCGCGGGATGCCCCAACGTGCAGCGCGTACACACTGAGTGTGTCGATGCTTAGTGTATGCATGCGCGGTGGGCGCCGACGGACAGAGCGCGTGCGCGCGGGGGCTCGGCGTTCCATCTCACATGTGGGCGTGTTTCCGCGCATGCTTGTTCTTGTGTGTTTCGCGTGTGTAGTGTAACATCCCGAATTTTATTAGGTCATTAGAACCCTAGTGAACCTAATAAAAGTGACCCGAAACCCTACTCAAGACCCTAGAAGGTAAAAGGTGACCCGATTATTGGATATTGAACATACAAACTCCAATTGGATTTCTTTCAGTCCATATAGACTCGTATAATCAATATGAGTGCAACGAGACTCGTTTCATTTCAATTCGAGGTCATATGGTGAATATGATCGTTTTGCGTAGTGTGTCACGACTACGTAGATTTTGGATATTGATCATATGAACTTCGATTTGAGTTCTATCTGTTCATATCGACTCGTATAGTAAATACGAGTTAAACGGGACACTTTTTGTCTCAATCTAAGGTCATATCGTAAATATGATCATTTTGTGTGGTGCGTTACGACTAAGTAGATTTTGGATATTGAGCATATAAACTCCAATTTGAGTTCTGTAAGTTCATATAAACTTGTATAGTCAATGTGTGTGCAACGGGACTTGTTTCGTTTTGATCAAAAGTCATACGGGAATATAACCATTTTGGGTTCTGTAGCGCTACACGACGCGCAATTTTAGAATATTGGGCAAATAAACTTAGAATTGATTCGAGTCAATTTTATTGGACTCATATAATCAAAATAAGACCAACAAAGATCATTGTTTTCAATTCCGACATCAAATGGTCAAATCGTGGTGAAATCAACCTTTATTGTGCACTGAAAAGCATACGTGCATCAATATTACCTTAATACCCCAACATTAACCCCTCACTCAATATCTTGAATCCACTTTGACTTTGACCCCATAAGGAACCACCCTAGGGTTGACTTTGGTCAAACTTACAAATTTTGGAAATTTAAAATGTGGAAATTCACACACCCATTCAAGAAGCTCACCAAGCTCTCTTGGACCCACCGCCCTAGCCTTATGTGTAAAAATTTATGAAACGCGGAAAATGGGAAACCAGGTCGCAGGAACACTCAACTGAAACCAAGCCAAGTAAAGCAGAAGCAAACAGAAGAGCAAGTAATCTTGTACTATCAAAAAACTTTACAAATCAAGACATACATGGCGAGACATGATTCGCCAATATACCCGATGGAAGCAAAAAACAAGAAGGAAAATGTAATGCCTTCATCCGTCACATGGAATATAACAGAGGGTCCGACCGGGGCCCCACACCATATTTCACAGACAAATGGTAGAATCACGTGTGAATACCAAAATACTTTCTACTCGCATCTTAACCTAGAGCATTCTAGCGGAATTTTAAAGCTTATAAGAACTCATCCATCGAATGTCCACTAAATATATAAATAACACATTTATATATAACACAAGGAATGTATACAAACACACAAACGCTCACGGCCTTAAGGCCTTACATGTTTCTCTTTACAAGAGGTGGTTTCATACATCGGCACGCAGACCGGCTACACATGAAATCCAATTCTTCGCACGGCCTTCAAGGGCCTACACGTAGCAGTGCAAGGGCTTCAACCCGCTCAATCCAGTTTAGCCCTCAACACCTGCATATGGACGTCCACCCTACGGGTGATAAACAAAACAACGGTCAGCTTTCAGCTGACCAATTATAACGAACTCACCCCTTACCCCAGGTAGTGGTTCCTTCCCTAAATGCATTGCAATCACAATATATATATCACATCAAGTGCAATCATGCACAACAACATCACAAATGCCGGCCTTCGTGTTAGACGCTCCATGCACATAGGGCATGCTTATGGTGTACCGAATCATTCCAGGTCTCACCATCGATTGGAGGTTATTAGCTTATTGGTCGGGCACTAGTCTACCACAACACGCGTTCTGGAGACATCCTCACCCATCCCACTCAGAGGCGTTCACCCCACGACAACCATTGAGCACTATAGGTCGACCTAACCCCGTAGTGTAACAAGTCGGGAAGGCCCGCAGCCCCCCATTTGCGTTGCCACCAATCGACCGCTCACAACGCAGGTACAGAGTACCTCTAGATCGACCTACCATCGTAGTATAACACGCTGGGAAGGCCCGCAGCCTCCCATTTGCACTGCTTTCAATCGATCTCTCATACCACAGGCACACAGCTCACGCAGAGCGTACCATTCCAATGCCACAAAGGCTCCACAACCACAACAAATGGCTCTCACGACCACATCGCATTCAGCTCATGCAGAGCATACAATACAAGGAACTCACAAGCATCCTCACAAACTCCGCAACCTACTCGTTACATACACGGAGTCTTCTCCGGTTCGCAATATAAACATCACAAATCCAGACTAACCATCCGAATGAGCTTCACACAACATGCCTGTTCCATACTACTCATTTCCTGATCTAGATGCAGAGTCAACCGGGGATATCAACTATCAACCCGCTGGAATCGCTTACGCCTTCCACCTCTTGGTGGAGGATTCCATGCACATGCATAAAGTAGGACTTCACTTGTCCAAGAAGGAGATCGTTACCCTTGACGATCGCTTTGGAACCATGGACAAACTTGCCGGTTTGAAAGCACCGCAACGGCTTTGTCTCCATAACGCTGAACTCGGCTCTCGATTCAGACCGCTGAAGCTCCACGGGCGGCAGGAATCCTTCTCCTTCTTCCTTCCTTGCTCTCCTCTCTCTCTTCTCTTTAGAAAGAGAATGACCAACATAGAATGAGAGTTTATCTCTCAATCCTTGGCCTTAAAACAGCAGGAAGGAGCTTGGGCCACAGGATCCAAATAGAAGGAAATGAACGGCAACGAATCGCTCTAAAAAGCATCTTTCCAAGGCTGACACGGCTTGTGACACGCCCGTGTCATAGGCCATGTCCCTTAAGTGGCACGCAACCTACTCAAGCTAGACTAGGACACGGGCTTAGACACGCCCGTTTCAGCTCTTTACATGCCCGTGTCAACCAGTACACGCCCGTCTTGAGGGGCATATCCTTCAATCGACACAGGACCAACAATCCCGAAAGGGACACGGGTTACCAACACGCCCGTATCATCTTTGACATTCCTGTATCATCCAGAACACGCCTGGGATTTAGGTCGTGTTCTTTACCCGACTCAGAACGGCAACCAACCCGAGCAGGACATGCCCTGGGACACGCCCGTATCCCAGGCCGCGTCGCCTACACAGTGAAGGACACTCACATATCCCAGGTCGTGTGCCTTACTCGAGACACACTCAAGGCCCACTCGAGTACACAGAGCTGGACACGCTATGGGACAAGCCCGTGTCCCAGGCTGTGTCACCCAGCCTGAACTCCAAATTTGGATTTGGGGTATTACAGGAAAATCTAGCCGCGCGGAATGAAGAATTAACCGCCGACTCTTCCGAGCTACACTATGGAGTCCGTTGAATTCATCAGGTCACCAGACCACAACCTAACCGCGCAGACACTCCATTATTCCAATGCTGAAGAACTCTGTCCGCAATCTGCTAGCCACCTAACCGCGAGGTTGCCTAGCCACCAGATTATCTGCGAACAACTGCTAACGAACTAAACAGACTGCCAAAAGCGGATAACTTATTGAGCTTGATAAGATTGTTAAAGAGAAGACCACCTGGTCGCAATCCGCGACCTACTTCTAACCGTCGATTGTATCTGTAGAGTCTGCACTGATCCCTGACCAAATTTAGAACCAAGTCCCTAGTTTCTCAGTGCTATCTGCACAATCTGCACACAAAAAACCGGTCAACTTCTCAAACCGCACGGATACAAAAAACTGTCTGCAATAATCACCCAAGCTCACGTACTGTTCATTCGACTGTACTATTGATGTGATAGGGGGTCCTTTTTATAGGCGTGGAGAGGAGTGTGGTCACTGTCCTAGCCGATAGAAACACCACCCATCTCGCAACGAGCATAAAGCGTTTCAACACAGCACGGACACAAAGCCAATCCGTCTTGTCGCCAGAACTTGGAGTCAGCTATACCCAGAGACACTGCGGAAATCGCCACCAGTCCTCCACTTCTTGCGGACATAGCTCAAGTCCGCACACAAAAGCCAATACTAAGGCACAAACCCGAATGTCGAATTGCCAGATAGACAGGCAGTCCGAACACTCTGAGTCCACATCTAGAGCACAAACTAGGCTTAGCCAAGTTGCCGAACTTGGCGGATAGAAAAACAGTCCGTGTTAATCACGTGAACTTGAGGACTGAGCACAGCCAGACTTGGTACTGATCCAGACCAAGTCCACACCTCCAGCCATCCCTGGTGCAAACACAACACCAACAGATATAGAAGAAAATACGCACAAACTAGAAGACTCAAACACCAGTCCGCACTAATCGACAAACTCTGCAGTTTCCATCAAAGCACACACCAGAGCAAGATCGAGGAACAAGGCCATGCCGGTCTCCGGAGCTCCAATCCAGTCCACAACCATCCGGACTCAGCGAACTCTAGACGAGTCCGCAATAATAGAGGATACCAAAACTATCCACCTGGTTATCTTCTGGTAACAAGCCGCTTGCAGAACACTAGCCGACCTAGCTTATCGCCAACCCTATACGCATACTCTGTGCGGACAGTCCACCCAGGCCGCCACTTTCACTTCAAAAAATTCAGCACTCCCCTTGAAGTGAGAAATAGAAACCAGCCCTAGCAGTCCCCATAACCGTCCAAATGGCCCCTCTGACAATGGCTTTGTGAAGATGTCTGTGATGTTGTCCTCACTCCATACATGCTCAACCATAAGAGATCCCGCTAGCACCTTCTCCCTAATAAAATGATGCTCGATCTCAATATGTTTGGTCCTCGCATGAAAAACTGGATTGTTAACCAGTTTAAAGGCACTTTTATTGTCACCGCGTAGTAGAGTGGGACCCCGTACTTCTTCATGGACGTCCCTTACTAGCCTCCTAAGCCAGATGGATTCCCGAGCTACCAAGGCCAAAGCCTTGTCTCTACTTTCGTAGTAGAGATTGACATCGATTCTTGCTTTTTTCTACACCATGATATGTCTGTTGTTTCACATGTGAAAACATAGCCAGACGTTGACTTCCGGTCGTCTGAGTTTCCCCCATAATCATCATCTATGTAACTATGCAAGTTGAAGCTCGTTTCACTCCCATAAAGGAGCCCCATATAAGAAGTAGACTTCACGTACTTCAGAATATTCTCTACCGCCACCAGATGAGGATTCCGAGGCTCTGCCATATAACGACTTACATAAGCAATGTCTGACCTCGTAATCGTCAAGTAAATAAGGCTTCCAACCAGAGCTCGAAACACCAAGGGATCTGGAAGAACCTTCCCCTCATCATGTCGAAGCTTAAGGACAACATCCAATGGAGTAGAGCAACTCTTCCCCTCCCGCATGTCGAATCGCTAAACAATCTGTTCTACATAGCCTCTTTGGGAAACGAGTATGCCACTCTTTCTCCTTTCAATATCGAGTCCAAGGAAGTGGTGGAGCTCGCCCGAATCCTTCATCTCAAAACGAACAACAAGCTATGCCCTGAGCCTAGCTACCTCCTCCTTAGAGTTCCCAGTGATGATCATATCGTCAATGTACATCAGCACCAAGACATGAATCTTCCCCTTCTTCTTAATAAATAGGCTTGAGTCAGAATCAGAAGAAAAATACCCACATAATTGGAGGTATTCTGCAATCTTCCGTACCATGCTCGAGGCGCCTGCTTCAAGTCGTAAAGGGCCTTCTTGAGCTTGTAGACATGCCTTGGATGATCTTCAGATACATACCCCGGTGGCTGAACCATGAAGATTTCTTTATCAATTTATCCATTAAGGAAAGCATTTCTTACATCAAGCTGCCACATCCTCAATCCTTGGCAAGCCGCCAAGGCAATCACCACCCGTACTGAAGTCATTTTTGCAACAAGACTAAACGTATCCTCATAGTCTTCTCCGTACTGCTGGGAGAACCATCCAGCTACAAGTCAAGCCTTATGTCATTTGATGCTTCCATCTTCCTTCTCCTTCATCTTATACACCCACTTGCATGTCACGGGAGTAACTCTATTGACCTTGGGAACAAGATCCCAAGTCCTGTTCCTTCTTAGGGAAGCCATCTCCTCATCCATGGCATCATCCCACTCCTTGACTCCAGTGGCATCTTTAAAGCTAGAATTCTCTCGCTCGTCTAGAGGGCCTATGAAGAAACAAGAGACAAAGCTCACCATGTTCCCTTCGCTGTGCCGAGCCGGTGGTTTGATGGTCCTCTTCAACCTCCGAAAAACCTGACCACTACTCACCACCTTCGTTGCTTCTTCTGAATCATCTCCATTCTCGAGCATACTTGGAGCATTGCTCCACCTACTTCCTGAACCAGAAGCCTCTACCCCGGAGCTAGAAACACATGGTGCTCCTGGTGATACAGGCAACTCCACCAAAAGATCTTTAGAAGCTTCCTCCTGCCTGTCATTCGACTTGTTTTCCTATAGCTCCATAGAAGATCCACCTACATATGACGCCAGTTCGTCGAATACCACATTTCTGGAAATGACGAACTTCATAGTCACTGGGTCCATATACTTCTATCCCTTCTTTCTCTCATCATAGCCCACGAAGACAAGCTTACTCTCCTTAGTATCCAGCTTAGTCTTGAGAGAATCCAGAACGTGTAAATAGTAGGTCGACCCGAACACCCAAAGATATCCAATGTTGGGCTTCTCCTTAAACATCATCTCATGAGGAGACTTCATGTTAATCGGACTCAGAGGCATCTGATTGATGACATAAGTTGTGTATGTAACGACCCCATCCGTTAGATGACGTATAGTAGAAGGTCCGGCCGGGGCCCCACACTATATGCCACAAACAGACGGTGAGGTCACAGGATAATACCAAGCCATATGAATCCTAACTCAGAGCATTCTAGCGGAAGCTTTAAGTTACATCTTTGAACTCTCAACCGGAATGTCCAATATATAAACCACCTTTATATATATACCACGGAATGTACACAACCACAAGAGTTTGGCCTTAAGGCCTTACAGTTCCTCTTTACATACAACATGTTTTACAAACCTCGGCGCGCAGGCCGGCCATACATGAGTATAAAAGAAAACAAAACAAAGCCATTCGCTTAGCCTTCAAGGGCTAGCCGCAGCAGCAGCAGCAACAGCAGTAGGGCTTCAGCCCATCATTTACCACTTGGCTCTCCAGCACCTGCACGGGAACAATTCACCCAACCGGTGGCAAACAATGCAACGGTCAGCATTCAGCTGACCCAATTATAACAATCCTACCCCTTTCTCGGGGCATGAGCATTCTTTCCCTGCAAGCATGGCATCATCAAATAGCAACTATGTGCGCGCAGGCACATTCAAGCCATCACAACCATCGGCCACACGGCCCGACGGTCCGTGCACTCAGGGCACATTCTCGGTGTATCGGAATACCAGGGTCAACACCACCGTCTACACGGTATTTGAGCATTTTAGTCTTTCCGGCGCGCGGGCCTAAGACTCTCATTAGGCGCTCCAACAAAACCTATAACCAGGCTTCCAAGTCGGACGGACCTAACGCAGGTACGGATCAGCCACCCCCCGTTGCTCAAGTCGCCGTGCCACCTCGAATACGGAAGTATCCATGGCTATTTATAGGCGCGGGTCGGTTTCACCTTTCCTGTTCGGCAATCTGCCTTTTCATCGAGTTGCAGCCCAACGGCTCAACCACTCACAAAGTGGCAACACACGGCCACAAGAGTTGCATCCAACCCTCTTCATTTCCTGGACATCGTCCAGTACTTCCTGCCGCACCAAGCAACAGGTAGGAACAAGGCATCACAAGCCATAGGCATCACAAGCCATTATCACGGAGCCTTCTCCGATATGCAAACAAGCATCACCAATCCAGATTACATCCAGATGGGCTTCACACAGCATGCCTAGAGCCGTACTCCAATTCCGGCCTCTAACAAGGGGGACTTCACATATCTACCCCAAGGGACACCACAACCCACCGCACACTCGCGGGGAAGGGTTTTCCCTATGCAATGCAGAAAAGAAGGACTTCACATGTCCAAGGAGGGAGATCGTTACCCTTGTTGATCTCTTCGGTGCCATCGAAAACTAGCCGGTGAGGAAGAACCGCAGCAGCCTTGCCGTCACAACGCCGGCTTCGGATCACGAATCGGACCACGGGAGCTCCGCCGGTGGCTTGCTCTCCTCCTCCTTCTTCTTCCACTCTCTTTCTCTCTTTCTTAAGCACAAATGAAGAATGACCTCTTCATTCCTCTCTCACGACTTAATCCAGCCAGGAAACCACCTGAACCCTTGGATCAAAAGAGAGAAAACTGAACGGCCAAGATTTTCCCAAAAAACCAATTTTTGGCCGACACGGCCTGTGACACGCCCGTGTCACAGGCCGTGTACCCTTTAAGCGGCACACACAGTTTGAACCGACTGAACAACACGGGCATCGACACTCCCGTGTCGAACCTGACACGCCCGTGTCGAACTTGAGACACGCCCGTGTCTCCTGCTTCATCGAGCTGCAACCAGTACACGGGTCGGAACACGGCAGCTGACACGCCCGTGTCCAGCCTGACACGCCCGTGTTCAAGGCCGTGTTCAAGGCCGTGTCCGGCTCTGACTTGAATAGGCCAATTTCGCAAAATAATTCGAACACGCCCTGGGACACGCCCGTGTCCCAGGCCGTGTACACCCGATACGCCCTGGGACACGCCCGTGTCCCAGGCCGTGTAAACCAGCCTGCTACTCAAACTTCATGTTGAGTCTTTTGGGGTCTTTTTGGGGTGTTACAACCCTCCCCCCCTTAACAAAATTTCGTCCCGAAATTTGCACGGTAAGGAAACAAAACCCAGCAATGCTATAAGCATGTTATAAAAAAAAGTACACGGTATACAGTTTATACAAATAACTCGGGAAACTCAGCTCGCATGGTCTGCTCTCGCTCCCATGTTAGCTCTTCACAGCCATAATTGTCCCATCGGACCTTGACCATCCCGATCACTTTGTTCCGCAACTGTTTCTCGGCTCGATCCTCGATCCGAATGGGTCTAACCCTCGTCGTTAGCCCATACTCGACCGGTACCCGATCATTCTCCACTACTTGAGTTGGATCCTTTACCGCCTTACGAAGGACTGAGATGTGAAATACATCATGTAATCCACCCAAGTCCGCTGAAAGTGCTAGTCGATAAGCAGCTTCCCCAACTCGCTCCACCACCTCAAACGGACCAAGATACCTCGGACTTAGCTTTTTCAAACGCCGAATCCTGGACACACCTTTGAAGGGTTTGATCTTCAAATATACCCAATCACCCACCGCAAACTCCACGTTCCGGTGCTTGGCATTGTAGTACTTTGCTTGACGATCTTGGGCTATCAATAGCCTCTCCCGAATAGAGCGTATGAGCGAAGTAGCTTCTTCGACTTCCTTTTTCCCATTCAGCTTAGATTCGCCTGCTTCTGCCCAAGCTAACGGTGTACGGCATTTCCGACCATACAACGCCTCAAATGGTGCCATACCAATACTCGCTTGGTAGCTATTATTATAGGCAAATTCGATGAGAAATATATAATCTTCCCATCTCTTACCAAAGTCTAGGGCGCACATGCGGAGCATGTCCTCCATCGTCATGTTGGTTCGTTCAGTCTGGCCATACGTTTGGGGATGAAAGGCCGTACTAAACGCCAATTTTGTACCCAACATTTGATGAACGAGCCGCCAATCATTCGATGTGAACCGCCCATCACGGTCACTAACGATGCTCCGAGGAACACCGTGCAGTCGAACAACCTACTCCACATACAGCTTGGCCAAGGTTTCCACTGAATCGTCTCTTCTGTTTGGAAGGAAGTGCGCCACTTTCGTCAACCGGTCCACAATCACCCAGATTGAATCATGACCGCGTTGAGATCTCGGCAACCCGTGCACGAAATCCATCGAAATATCATCGAACTTCCACTCCGGAATAGGTAACGACTTCAGAAACCCGTCAGGCTTCTGGCATTCTGCTTTCACCAACGCACAGGTAGTGCATTCAGCCACATAACGTGCGACATCTTTCTTTAGTCCGGGCCACCAGAACAGCTTTTTCATATCCCTGTACATCTTTGTGCTCCCTGGGTGAACTGAGTACTTTGCAAAGTGAGCTTCGTACATCAACTCTTCCCTCAATTTACCCACACTTGGGACGCACACTCGACCATTTCTCCGTAACAACCCGTTATCCCAAGAGAATTGATCATCCGGCCCATCTTTAGCATAGCGCTGGAGACTTTCATCAAGCTCCGTTGCTCGCCGAACTCTGTCCGTAAGGTCATACTACACCTCCGTCCAGTTCAAACATGCATCGGTTGACGCACCCTTGTCAACGCACGATATCTCCAATGCTTCCAATTCCTGGATCAAACGCTGATCATGCCTCTGCAACCAGCTTGCCCGTACCGGAGTCTTCCGACTCAAAGCATCAGCGACCACATTTCCCTTCCCGGGAGTATAGTGAATCTCGAAGGTGTAGTCCCCAAGGAACTCCATCCATCTTCGTTGTCGCATATTCAGATCCTTCTGATCCAACAAATACTTTAGGCTCTTGTGATCCGTATAGATATCCACCTTCACGCCATATAGATAGTGCCGCCACAACTTGAGCGCAAAGATTACCGCCGCCAACTCCAAATCATGGACGGGGTAGTTCCGCTCATGCACTTTCAACTGACGCGAGCCATAAGCAATCACTTTCCCAAACTGCAGAAGAACGCAGCCTAAGCCGCTCCCTGATGCATCACTATAGATCTCATACCCATCGGTACCACATGGCGATGTCAACACAGGCGCCGTGGTCAAACGACTCTTCAAGTCTTCAAAAGCTCGCGCGCACTCCGGCGTCCAAATGAACTTTTGATCTTTTCTCGTCAGCGCGGTCAGAGGTAAAGCAATTCGTGAGAAGTTTTCTACAAACCGTCTATAGTAGCCCGCAAGTCCAAGGAAGCTCCTGACCTCGGCCACTGAAGACATCACTGGCCAATCTCGGATGACACTTATCTTCAACGGATCCACCGCGATACCCTCTCCGCTTATCACATGGCCTAAAAAGGCTACTGAAGAGAGCCAGAACTCACACTTTGAGAACTTGGCAAAAAGCTTATTCCTCCGCAGGGTATGTAAGACCAACCGCAAATGGTTTGCGTGATCCTCTTCCGACTGAGAGTATACTAAGATGTCATCGATAAACACAATAACAAACAAATCCAAATACTCTCGGAACGTTCGATGCATTAGGTCCATAAATACCGAAGGCGCATTACATAGGCCAAACGGCATTACCGTGAACTCATAATGACCGTAGCGTGTTCCAAACGCCGTCTTGGGAATGTCACCTTCCCGAATCCTTAGCTGATAATATCCCGATTTCAAATCCAACTTGGAATAGACCGTTGATCCCGCCAGCTGATCAAAGAGGTCATCAATCCTCGGAATCGGATATTTGTTTTTCTCCGTCAGCTTATTCAACTCGCGGTAGTCAATACACAATCGTAAGCTATCGTCTTTCTTTTTCACAAAGAGAACATGCGCGCTCCAAGGTGACATACTTGGGCGTATATAACCCTGCTCCAACAACTCTTGCAATTGGACTTTCAACTCAGCCATCTCTTTTGGCGCGACGTGATATGGAGAGCGGGCCACAGGTTTCGCACCTGGCACCAACTCAATAGAGAAGTCAATCTCCCGCTGGGGTGGTAACCCAGGAAGATCTTTAGGAAACACGTCGGCAAACTCTGACACAACTGGCACTTCACCGACACTGGCCTTTGGCTCAACAGCCTGAATTAGCGTGAAGAATAACTCCGCGCCCTTCCGAACAGCATTGACGACTTGGAGTGCAGACAACAACGTTCCGCCAACTCCTCGCATACCAGCGAACTTCGTCACAAGCCCGGTATTCTGGCCCAGTGTAATCTCCTTGGAGTTGCAATCAATAAAGGCACGCTGCTCCGAGAGCCAGTCCATACCAAAGATCACATCAAACTCCGATAACGGTAGCACAGCTGCACTCAAACCGAAATCCCGACTTCCTATTTGCACATCCACATCGCAAGCCCTATCCGCAAGCATTACACAGCCATTCGGCAATAGCACCCTTGTACTATCCACCGTCACATGACTTGGTACCCCAATGCGAGATACGAAATCCTCAGACAGAAAAGAATGCGAAGCACCCGTATCAAACAGGGCTCTCGCTAAGTTATTCCGAATCAAGACAAAGCCTGCAGCACACACACATCATGCACAAGCTAAACATAACCAAAACCAAAAGCACCAGCAAGTAAACTAAATCAACTCGTACCTGTGACGACGTCACTTTGCTTAATCGCTTCCTGTTGGCCAAGTTGATAGATTCGGGGCTGCGCCTGGGAAGCAGAGGAATCCACCACCGCTTTGCCCTTCTCAGCATAAGACGCACCCGTCTTCTTTTCCCCTTTGGGCTGCACAACCCGACAGTCACGAGCAATATGCCCCACCCGGCCACAGTTATAGCATGTACGAGCATCCGGCCTTGATGTCGCTCCCGACACAATGGTCGTAGTCACTTGCCCAGATGGCTTGGACCTCTTGCCCCCTTTCTTCTGGTAAAACGATTTACTCGGACGAGGTGCTTGAAACTCTGGCTTTGACACAACCAAGCCCTTATTCCCTTGCACTCGCCTCATGTCCTTCTCCAACGCGCACGCAGTATCAACCAATGCCTGAAACCCTTGGCTCACAGAACTCGAAAGCAGGAATCGCAACTCATCCCGCAATCCTTCATAGAACCGATTCGTTTTCCTTTGGTCATCCGCGAAGATTGTTCCCGCATATCGTCCCAACCTGGTAAACTCATGCAAGTAGATATCCACACTATCTTCCCCTTGCTTTAACCGTTGGAACTCATTTTCCATAGCGATGCGTTGCGCCGCTGGGACATGTTTCGCCAGAAATATTCGAGAGAACTCCTCAATCAACACTTGTGTTAATTGCCTGCCCGCCAAATGGTGTAGCTCAACCTCGTCCCACCACAACCGCGCCTCCCCTTCAAGCATGAAGGTGGCTAAGGTGACCTTGAGAGTTTCCTCCGCCCTGATCGCTGTCATTATCCTCTTGACACGCGATAACCAATCTTCCGCCTGCGTTGGGGATCCCATTCCCGCAAACGTAGGAGGACTGAAGCTCATGAATTGCTTCAACTGTCGGTCAGCTGCTCGTGGATCTACAGCCTCAACCGGCTCGGGTCTTACATCAACACAAACTGGCACTACCGCCGGCTGCGCTTGCCCGGTCGGCTGAATCATGGCAAATAGCGCCTCAGCCACTAAGCGAATAGTTTCCGCAGATGGAGGAGGTGTGGGCACCTCAGCTGGTGCCGCACTCTCATCGGAACGCTGGGGCTCAGACTGCCCAGCACCACTACGCGTCACCTATAGGTGGACAAGACACACATTAGCGAACGTATGCAAGCAAAACAACACAAAAAGGAACGCGCAGATTCCTCAAACAAGATTTTGTACATTCCTTAATGGACATTCCAGAGTTCATTAGCGTTACAGCAGGTCGCACAAACACGTGCTCGCCACCCCACAAAAGAATTCGACCACGAATTCGAAAGAGGAAGACCGACAAAAGCTGATACCAAAATATAACGACCCCATCCGTTAGATGACGTATAGTAGAAGGTCCGGCCGGGGCCCCATACTATATGCCACAAACAGACGGTGAGGTCACAGGATAATACCAAACCATATGAATCCTAACTCAGAGCATTCTAGCGGAAGCTTTAAGTTACCTCTTTGAACTCTCAACCGGAATGTCCAATATATAAACCACCTTTATATATATACCACGGAATGTACACAACCACAAGAGTTTGGCCTTAAGGCCTTACAGTTCCTCTTTACATACAACATGTTTTACAAACCTCGGCGCGCAGGCCGGCCATACATGAGTATAAAAGAAAACAAAACAAAGCCATTCGCTTAGCCTTCAAGGGCTAGCCGCAGCAGCAGCAGCAACAGCAGTAGGGCTTCAGCCCATCATTTACCACTTGGCTCTCCAGCACCTGCACAGGAACAATCCACCCAACCGGTGGCAAACAATGCAACGGTCAGCATTCAGCTGACCCAATTATAACAATCCTACCCCTTTCTCGGGGCATGAGCATTCTTTCCCTGCAAGCATGGCATCATCAAATAGCAACTATGTGCGCGCAGGCACATTCAAGCCATCACAACCATCGGCCACACGGCCCGACGGTCAGTGCACTCAGGGCACATTCTCGGTGTACCGGAATACCAGGGTCAACACCACCGTCTACACGGTATTTGAGCATTTTAGTCTTTCCGGCGCGCGGGCCTAAGACTCTCATTAGGCGCTCCAACAAAACCTATAACCAGGCTTCCAAGTCGGACAGACCTAACGCAGGTACGGATCAACCACCCCCCGTTGCTCAAGTCGTCGTGCCACCTCGAATACGGAAGTATCCATGGCTATTTATAGGCGCGGGTCGGTTTCACCTTTCCTGTTCGGCAATCTGCCTTTTCATCGAGTTGCAGCCCAACGGCTCAACCACTCACAAAGTGGCAACACACGGCCACAAGAGTTGCATCCAACCCTCTTCATTTCTTGGACATCGTCCAGTACTTCCTGTCGCACCAAGCAACAGGTAGGAACAAGGCATCACAAGCCATAGGCATCACAAGCCATTATCACGGAGCCTTCTCCGATATGCAAACAAGCATCACCAATCCAGATTACATCCAGATGGGCTTCACACAGCATGCCTAGAGCCGTACTCCAATTCCGGCCTCTAACAAGGGGGACTTCACATATCTACCCCAAGGGACACCACAACCCACCGCACACTCGCGGGGAAGGGTTTTCCCTATGCAATGCAAAAAAGAAGGACTTCGCATGTCCAAGGAGGGAGATCGTTACCCTTGTCGATCTCTTCGGTGCCATCGAAAACTAGCCGGTGAGGAAGAACCGCAGCAGCCTTGCCGTCACAACGCCGGCTTCGGATCACGAATCGGACCACGGGAGCTCCGCCGGTGGCTTGCTCTCCTCCTCCTTCTTCTTCCACTCTCTTTCTCTCTTTCTTAAGCACAAATGAAGAATGACCTCTTCATTCCTCTCTCACGACTTAATCCAGCCAGGAAACCACCTGAACCCTTGGATCAAAAGAGAGAAAACTGAACGGCCAAGATTTTCCCAAAAAACCAATTTTTGGCCGACACGGCCTGTGACACGCCCGTGTCACAGGCCGTGTACCCTTTAAGCGGCACACACAGTTTGAACCGACTGAACAACATGGGCATCGACACGCCCGTGTCGAACCTGACACGCCCGTGTCGAACTTGAGACACGCCCGTGTCTCCTGCTTCATCGAGCTGCAACCAGTACACGGGTCGGAACACGGCAGCTGACACGCCTGTGTCCAGCCTGACACGCCCGTGTTCAAGGCCGTGTTCAAGGCCGTGTCCAGCTCTGACTTGAATAGGCCAATTTCGCAAAATAATTCGAACACGCCCTGGGACACGCCCGTGTCCCAGGCCGTGTACACCCGACACGCCCTGGGACACGCCCGTGTCCCAGGCCGTGTAAACCAGCCTGCTACTCAAACTTCATGTTGAGTCTTTTGGGGTCTTTTTGGGGTGTTACAGTGTAAGCCATCCCTTCTGCCCAAGAGGCCTTAGGATGCATTTGGCATGAAGCCAACACTTACAGGTCTTTGTCAGAAGACGGATCTTCCGCTCTGCTACTCCATTTTACTATGGAGTATGTACATAAGTGAGATCTCTCCGGATTTCGTGCTTCATGTAGAAGTTAGAGAACTTATTTGAAATGAACTCACCTCCATTGTCCGTTCTAAATTTCTTAATCTGCAGGTCAGGCCGACCCTCCACTAGCTCCTTGAACTCTACAAATAACTGTAATGCATCTAACTTCTCCTTCATTAAGTACACCCAAGTGCACCTCATGTAGTCATCAATAAACACTAGCATATATCTGCTGCCTCCAAGACTGGAGGTGATGGTCGGACCCATCCAATCACCATGGATACACAAAAATGGTGCTTTACTTCTACTCTATGACTTGTCAAACGGAAGGCGACAAGCCTTACCATATATACATCCCGTACATACATGACCGTCGTCGAAGGATGACAATTTAGGAAAGCCTTTCACAAGGCTCTTCACTGTCATAGCTTTCAAATTCTCCATTCTGACATGTCCTAGACTCTCATACCATATAGCAACGCTATCGTTGGCTCTCATCCGATAAACATAGGAGCTTATTGATAACACAAACAAGTCCATTACCCTTCTCCCTATTAACCCAGAAATCGGCGATCCCTCCTAAGTTAGCTAGCTCACAAGGCGCGGCCTTCTCCAGGTTCCCCCTGGAGGTCGCAGCCTGTCTTATCCCCCTTCTCTAAGTTAGGCAGATAGACTTCTCTATCCGCTCAGGCCACGCGTCTAGGGAGGTCTGCGCAGTCTAACAGCCCAAGTCGCGCAACACCCGTTCGTTCTGTAGGGGCTGCGAACTTCTTCTACAGTCCGCCCCTGCAGGCCGTACGGTTAGTTCGGCTAACTGCGCAATGGTTTTTCTATTTTAACAGGTACGGACAACCCAACTAAGTGGAGGACTCGCATTGCTATCTGCCCAGACCGCAAAGTATTTGAATTCTTGTCAAAAGTCACGGCCTTCTTCTTCAGCCCACTCCTGCAGGTCGCACGACAAGAAAGTCAAACTGCCACATCGCCAAGTGACATGCCTCCAAGTCGCCAACCAACACGAGCAGCCTAGCCCTTCAGTCTGCCAGCAGGTGGCAGACTCAGTCTCAGTCCGCCTGGGGAAGGACTTGATAGCAGGACCGTCAACCCTTCACCAGACCGCACAACATGACGCGAACTCAACTCCAGCCCGCTAGAAGGTGGCGAGCTCTCCTCCAACAGAGGCGACCTGCTCCTATCCGCCAGAAGGTGGCAGACTCAGCCTCTGTCCGCCTGAGGGAGGTGGACGCTCTGCTCACTAGCTAATGAACTCGCTTCATCCAACAACATGTGCGACCTGCTCTATTCAGTCCGCCAGGTCGCCAATCTCTTGTCTCCCAGTAGAGGGACAAGCCTCCAACAACAGAGGAGGACTCTGCCTATCTGCCGCAAGCTAGGCGGACTCATTATGCAGTCCTCCAGAAGCACTTCTACTTCCCAAGTGCTGGCTTCTTCTCAGTAGTCGACGACCTGCCTCCTCAGTCCGCAGCATGTCACAAACTCAATTGTAACTCACTGCCCTACCAGGGGTAATGTTACTCGGACTGTCTCCAGCCCAAGCCAATAAATATGCCCCCATGTCTCTTATTTAGGGGAGACACGATGGATGACAGATCTAAGGAATCAAAACCTGCAGACACAACTTTCCTGTCCGCACGGCTAGCCCTTACGCCCGATTCCCCGGCCTTGGCTTCGGCGACCTCGGCTATCTTCTCGGCCTTATCGCACAGTCCGCTCGCCTTGAAGTAGCGAGCTGCATGATCAGCTAACCGCACGGTCTACCGACCTCTTTGGTCAA
Source organism: Platanthera zijinensis (assembly GCA_039513925.1). Taxonomy (NCBI): domain Eukaryota; kingdom Viridiplantae; phylum Streptophyta; class Magnoliopsida; order Asparagales; family Orchidaceae; genus Platanthera; species Platanthera zijinensis. The sequence continues at coordinate 61,155,356 of CM077081.1, read as the reverse complement.
ACTGCGTGGTCTATGGCATCTTCTTTCCTCTAGCCGCCAGCTTCCCCTTGTATACTTTATATTCTCATGTAAACGACTCAACTCAAGTTGTAATACTGGTTCTTAATCAAAGCAAAGCCCGTTGCAAGAGTGGCACTTAAGCCGCGATGGGCAAACTCTGTTATTGCCCCTGCCAGCGGTCTCCTCTCTCTCTTTCACCCTCTCTGTCTTAACTATCAAAAGTAACTGTCAAAGTAACCGTCTGCTCGACAGTTCCTCATCAACCTTCTCTACTATCCCCCGCATCCTTATCAACCTCCTCTCCTCTATCCCCGCAATCTCTTCATCCTCACTCGTGAGACCGAACATCTGTTATCTACTGGTGCGGCCCATTTCCCGCATCAATAGTTAACATGCGGCCTTCAGATCTCAAACAAACGGCGAAAATCAACGATTACTCATGTCAGACCATTAACCTGCCGAGAACCTTGTACCTTCAAGTCCTAGTGGAGATCCTCTTTGGGAATCCTTGGAGCAATCGCATAGAGAAACTGCCCAACAGTTCCAAGCAATCAACCGTACTCTAGCTGCTATCACACAGCGATTAGAGGTGCAAACTGCAGTAGCACCAGTTCCTCCAGTCAATCCAACACCAGCATTAGAGACTCCGCAAGCTTATCCTTCGGCCTATTTACCGATCTATCCTTCTATTTACGGACCAACCTATCCGCAAGAGCCTGTAGCCCCTTTGCTGTCTCAAAATGATGATTTCTTAGCTCGTCAAAACTTCTTCTGGGAAGCTACCCGTGGAAGTCATGCAAGATTTCTAAATTTTTAGGGAAGTCATCCCTATCCTTCAGCTCCTACCTTTGCTCCTCCCACAGGAGCTTTTCCCTTCTATCCTCCTGCTCCTTTTACAGCTACAGCTTATGCTCCCTTTTTTCCTTATGTTCAAGGAGAGTAGGAAGAGCCGTCACCATTTTTAGAGAATGTTCAGCATGAATCAACTCCAGCTAACTTCAGAGAGCCGCGTTTGCCAATTTACACTGGAGAAGGAAATCGCAAAGTCTCCAAAGCTCCTCACAATGATGGCCAGTTACTTTTACTTCTCACTCTTCAAATATTTTCTCTCTAAAAACACTTCTAAGTGTATTTTCATTCATTTCAATAAATTTTACGTCAGAGATCCCATACTGACACATTTCCCTTTTTGGAGTGCCTCCTCCTCTATTTTCTCTTTGCCAAAGAGATTGCTGAACCACTGAGATATCAGCGAGTCTTGTTTTTCCCTCCATAAATTGTTCTCGGGCATAAGACCACGATGACCACATATAGTGGGGAGTGTTCGCGTATGTGCAGTGGGTGTTGTTCAATCTATGATAGTGGACTTCAGGGCTTCGGATCCTAGCCGGTATCTAACATACAGTGTGTATCAAGGGAGGTCCCAGCTTATTAGCTCTGTTATGCTTCGCTAGGGATACATTACAGTTAAGATGATCTTTTCTTGACAAGCGATGTAGATCAAGTGTAGCCTTGTCTCTTCGATCATCTCATGAATATAATAGTTGAATACTTTATGGTACTCTCACTCCGTGCTTTTGCGGGGCCTACAACGTTGCTTATCTTTCCAAAGACAAGCAATGTTATAGACTACTTGGTGCACCTAGTCTAACTAATCAACACTATTTGTAACCTGGCACGTGAGAGCAGTATATCTGTCGTTCCTTATCAGGATTTTGTGCAATTTTCCCTTTTATGCCCTTCTATGGGAATACGACTAGTCTGCTCTAGGTACGACTACACTCTTGATGACCTTTTATGGGCAGGCGATGCGTAAGGCCCCCGGCGAACACCTAGGGCGCATCCGGCCTTTTTTGTTCATCTTCGAGTGTAAACCTCTTTTTATCAACTTCCTTTTTACAAGTTAGCAGGTTAAATCCGACCTATCTAAAGGATTTGCAAAATCTTTATTGCTTATGCCCATCTTATATACTCGGCTTACATGAAGCTCTATCAGATGACGGTTAACAAGCACTTTGTTACTCTTATTGGATTTTTCTGGCACTAATTGATAGAGAATTTGGTTCTCTTTATTGACAAACTATTAAGCTGAAGTCTAGTCAGAGCTTTCATCTTACTGATTAGGATTTCATATTGGGATATCATATCTAACCAAGCAAGAAGCTTATTGCTGTGGCTGGATCTCTACTTGATTTTTCTTACTCAGTCAACAGCAGGATTTCATGGATATTCCTTCTACAGTCTAATCATATCTATCTTATCGCAATAACTTTTAGCAGAAGATTTATCCATAAACTCCTCAGGTACTCGACTTAATTTTCTTTCATATCTGCTACTTACTCTTCTTTTGTAGAGATTATCAGATATTTTGAATTCCCCTTCAGGTACTTGCAACTCAGTTTTATTTCATATCTGTTGCTTACTCATTTCTTGCAGAGATTAGCAGATATTTGCAAGTTCCCTCCAGGTACTTGCAACTTACTTTTCTTTCATATCTGCTAATTACTCTTCTTTTTGTAGAGATTAGCAGATATTTGCAGGGAGTACCTACTCTTCTTTCATATCTGCTACTCACTCTTCTTTTGTAGAGATTAGCAAATATTTGTGAGTCCCTTTTAGCTACTTATAACTCAGTTTTCTTTCATATCTACTGCTTACTCTTTTATTGTAGATATTAACAGATATTTGCAAGTTCCCTTTAGATACTTGCAACTTACTCTTCTTTCATATCTGCTACTCACTCTTCTTTTGTAAAGATTAGCAGATATTTGAAATTCCCTTCAGGTACTTGCAGCTCAATTTTCTTTCATATCGTCTACTCACTCTTCTTTTGCAGAGATTATCAGATATTTGCAAGTCATCTTTTGGTACTTGCAACTTATTTTTCTTTCATATCTGCTTACTCTTTTCTTGCAGAGATTAGCAGATATTTGCAAGTCCCATTCAGGTACTTGCAACTTATTTTCCTTTTATATCTTTTGCTTACTCTTTTCTTGTAGAGATTAACAGATATTTGCAAGTTCCCTCCAAGTACTTGCAACTTACATTTCTCTCATATCAACTGCTTACCCTTCCTTTTGCAGAGGTTAATAGGTACTTGCAAGTTTCCTTCAGGTACTTGCAAGTTATTATTCTTTTATGCCTTCCTCTCACCTTTGTTTTGTAGAGTGTTGGATCCCTAGTTGGATTTGGGCTAGGTTCACTAACTTAGGCTGAATGTTACCCAACATTGTATAGCTAGGGTCATGAGTAGTAGTCCTAGAGTTTAGACTAAGTCTTGTTTAGTGCTACCTCCTTAGACAAGCCAGAAGTGGACTTCAGAGAATTAGTTTAAACAGCTTTCAGAAGACAGTGATCAGTTCGAAATTCTTCGAACTAAGCTTGACGATCATCGATCTCCGATCGACGAACTCAGAGTGAAGATTTGGAAAGTTATTCCAAGTTAACAGATCACATAGCACAGGTCAACGAACTTGAATTCCCTGGTTAACGATCTTGATCTCAGGTCGACGAATTCTATTTTGCGTTCGAAGTTTTCTGTGTAGTTCCAAAATGAGTCCTTCCCTCTTCTGTTCCTTTTTTAGCAGTATTTTTCTGAGCATTTAATGCAAATATTCTTCGGAATATAGCCGTTATTTGGCTGCATTAAATGTGGTATTCTTCAGAATAAATATTTTCTTATTCTATCAAGAACAGTTGGGAAACTCATCAATGCTATTATTCCAGCTGTTTTCTATTCCTTCCAGCAGCCAGCAGTTATGGAAAGAATTCAAAAATTCAAAGAGAATTTTTTCAGCTGTGGAATAAAAGTAATTCTCTCTTTTTCGAAAAAGACAACAGACAAGAAAGACAGTTACAGAAATAGGAAGAGAAATCGAGAAGCACTGAACAGGAAATTCTGAACAAGCACTTGACGCTCTCAATGCTTTTTCATTCTCTGCCATCACTGTAGATTGAAGAAGAATAAATCATCAAGATCAAGAGTCTTTTTCAACCTCTGTTACAAAAATCCTCAGAGAAATTCTATTCAACATTTGTTATTAGATTTCCAGAATCTTGGCAGATCGAGCTGAAGACCTACTCACCCTTTAGCAAAGCTCTGTTGTTTCAGAAACATTCTACTTCTGAGAAGGAGCTTTAACATAACAAGAATCCACACAGTCTTCTCTGTTGTATTTGAGAAAAGAGAAGACTTCCATCAACATTTTCCATCTCATTGTACAGGGTTATAACTCCCTTCAAAAGTTAGTTTGGTTGACAAGTCTCCCTCTAAAAGACTTGAAGTTGGTTTTTGGGCACCTTATCAAAACCTGCTAGTGGATTCCTACCAAGGGTTGTAGAATAGTGGATGTACCCAGGTTTAGGGGACCCACTATAAACCTCTTGTGTCGTCTGGTTGCTCCTTTCATTTGTTTTTGTTGTGCTTGTGATTGCTGAATTGTTTAGCTTAGTTTTTCTTATTCCTTAACTAATATATGGTATCACTATATTTACTCTGATATAATCTAGAAAAAGAGCCAAAGTTTTAATACTCTATTCACCCCCACCCCCCTCTAAAGTAATCTGACTTAACACCCTCTTTTCATAGAGCTCAATTGAAGACATTCACGTCTTCTTTGTTTTGCAAAAGCAACTTAGGTACACACAAGATGCCACTTTTCGCTTGCATTAACTTTTCCTTTGTAGGAAAAAATATAGGCATTGGCAAACCTTTTCTAAGGAGAGGCACCAGCTTCTATCTATCCTTGCCTCTTGTTCTTCCGAGGGGAGGATCATGATTTTCGTGAGTCTCCTACTTTTTCGACATTCCCTTCGGGACTTAAAAAACTATGGGGATTATGTTAACCCAGAAATCCACGATCCCTCCCAAGGTAGCCAGCTCACAAGTCGCGGTCTGCTCCAGGTTCCCCCTGGAGTTCGCAGCCTGTCTCTGCCCCTTCTTCGAGTCAGGCGGATATAATTCTTTATCCGCTCAGATCGCATGGCTAGGGCGGCCTGCCCAGTCTAACTACCCAGGTCACACAGTAGCCATTCGTTTTGTAGGGGCTGCGGACTGCTTTCACAGTTCGCCTCTGCAGGCCGCGCGGTTAGGTCGGTTAATCACGCAATGGTTTTTTTTCTATTCCAATAGGTACGGACTACCCAACAAAGTTGCAGACTCACATTACTATCCGCCAAGACCACAAAGTATTTGCATGCTCGGCAGGAGTTGCGGCCTTCTTCTTCAGCCCACTCCGGTAGGTCTCACGATAAGCAAGTCAAACTGCCACATCGCCAAGCGATAGGCCTCCAGGTCTCCAACCATCACGAGTGGCCTGCCCCTTCAGTCCGCTAGTAGGTGGCAGACTAAGTCTTAGTCTGCCTGAGGAAGGACTTGGCAGCAGGACCATCAACCCTTCACCAAACCGCACAACACGACGCGGACTCAACTCAAGCCCGCCAGAAGGTGGCGAGCTCTCCTCCAGTAGGGACGACCTGCTCCTATCCGCCAGAAGGTGGCGGACTCAGCCTTTGTCTACTTGAGGGAGGTGGACGCTCCGCTAAGCAGCTGACGAACTCGCTTCATCCAACAACATGCGTGACCTGCTCTATTCAGTCTGCTAGGTCACCAAGCTCTTTCTCCCAGAAGGAAGGACAAGCCTCCAGCAGTAGAGGAGGACTCATCCTGTCCGTCGCGAGCTAGGCAGACTCATTATGCAATTCGCCAGAAGCACTTCATCTTCCCCAGCGCTGGCTTCTTCTCAACAGTCGGCGACCTGCCTCCTCAGTCTGTAGCATGTCGCGGACTCAATTGTAACTCACTTCCCTAGTAGGGCTAACGTTACCAAACCGTATCCAGCCCGAGCCTATAAATATGCCCCCATACCTCTCATTTGGGGGAGACACAATGGACGAAAGACCCAAGGCATCAAAACCTGCGGACATAACTTTCCTGTCCGCGCGGCTACCCCTTGTGGCCTATTCCCCGTCCTTGGCTCCAGCAACCTCAACTGTCTTCTCAATCTGATCGTGTAGTCTGCTCGACTTTAAGTAGCGAGCTGTATGATCAACTAACCTCGCGGTCTGCCGACCTCTTTGGTCAAACCGCGTGGTCTCTGGAATCTTCTTTCCTCTAGCCGCTCGCTTCCCCTTGTACCCTTTATATTCTCGTGTAAAGGACTCAACTCAGGCTGTAATACTGGCTCATAATCAATGAAAAGCCCATCGTAGGAGTGACATTTAAGCCACGGCGGGCGAAATGTTTTGTTGTCGTTGCCAGCGGCCCCCTCTCTCTCTTTCACCCTCTCGATCTTAACCATCAAAACTAACCGTCAAAGTAACCGTTTGCTCAACAGTTCCTCATCAACCTTCCTTGCTATCCCCTGCATCCTCATCAACCTCCTCTCCTCTATCCCTGTAATATCTTCATCCTCACTCGTGAGACCGAACATTTGTTATCTGTTGGTGCGGCCCATTTCCCGCATCAACACTCCCAACATGAGCAACGTCAGCCTTCACCATTGACACGTTACGGATAAATTTCACTTTTGTCGGGCCGAACAGAATGTGATAGCCGACATCCACCGCATTGGTCATAAAGAAGACGTTCTTCTTCATGCCTGACACGTGATAAACACTCCTCAAGGTGAGTGGACCCTTATCACTGCCCAAAGAAACTACGCCCTCCTTCTTAACTGCATGAAATGTATCATCAACAGTAATAATAGCTTCATTACTTGAGTACGGTTACAGAGAAAAGAACTTCGACTCGTCCCCAATGAGGTGGGGACAACACCCCGAGTCCACTATCCAGTCATCTTGGTAGTCGATGGTGAACAAAGAACGGACACATGTTCCCGTCATGAATGCATTCCCCTATCTCGCTTCCTCAGCACTGGAACCACCTCCCTCTTTATCTACAACGTGCCCCAGCTGTAGTTTGACTTTGCAGTACTTCTTGAAGTGACCCGGCTGGTTGTATCTGTAGCACCTTAGCCCTTGCTTCTTCTTCCAATCCCACTTAGGAGCAACACTCCTGTCTTACTGATTTATTTGAAGAACTATCGCCAGTAGATGACTTATTCTTCTTGTCCCATCTCTTTTTCTTCCATGAGAAGAGCACCTCACTACCTCCTTTAGAGATATTAACTCCAGCCATTTTCCTTGCTAGGCTCTCCTACGAAGCTAACAGGCTTTCCAGCTCCAGCAAAAACAGTTGAGTGGCCCAGCCTTGAACGTAAGTAACAAAGGCTACATAATCCTTCACAAACCTCGGATTATGTGCCTCTTGAGCTTCACTTCTGAAATCGGCTCATCGTGGTCCAATGCTGAAATTTCAGCACATAAATTCATCTTCAGGAAGAATGTTAAGATGGACAAATCTCCCAGAGTGGCTCTCACCAACTCATTCTCCAGGAATTTTAGTCGGGCTACATTCTTCCTATTGAACAATCCATCAAGTAAAGTCCAAATATCAACAACAGACTGACATCCTATGATTTGGTCAAAGAGCTCTGATGAGATAGCCCGCTTGAGAGTAAACTCTGCCTTAGTGTTTGTCTTACTCCAAGCTCTCACCGCTTCAGCATTGCTAATGGCGGCAATAACTTCTTGCCTCTCATCTCCGCAGACGACCTCTCAAAGGTCCTCGCCCAGAAGATAACTTTCTAGACATGACCTTCACTTCTTGAAGTTGGTCGGCGTTAAAAGTTTAATTCCAAAACCTCTTGCAAATCCACCTTACATTGCACAAACACTGGTCTACTAGACTTCCAAAAGCAAAAAAGCAAGTCCGATGGTTGATCACTGCTCAAACATTTGTTTCCTCTGATACCATGTAAAAATTTGTGAAATGCGAAAAACAGGAAACCAGATCACATGAACACTCAACCAAAACCAAGCCAGGTAAACCAGATACAAACTTAAGAGCAAGTAAATCTTGAGTTGGGTATATTGGAAAATGTGTATGAGATTTGGAGAAGCCACAACTTAGTCAATGATATGCATCAATGTGTATTTGATAGAACTTTAAGTTTCATTGTGCAGGTTTAAAATTTTGAAGGAAAATTTTCTAAGTACAAGTGTCGACACTTGTGAAGAAACTGTGATGACACTTAGGAAACTTGTGTCGACACTTGTGAAGAAACTGTGTCGACACTCAGGAAAATTATTCCTACACTTGTGAAGAAACTGTGTCGACACTCAGGAAACTTGTGTCGACACTCAGGCAAACTGTGTCAACACACAGGCAAATTATGTCGACACTCAGGGAAGTTGTGTCGACACCCAAAATTTGTGTTGACACTTTTAAAGAAGTTGTTTCGACACTCAGAGCTTTGTCGACACCTAAAGAAGCAGTTGTGTCGACATCCAAAAATATATCGACATCTGAAGCAGGACTTGTGTCGACACATAAAACAGAAGATGAGTCGACACTCAGGAGCTATGTCGACACCTGAAGCAATTGTGTCGACACACAGGACTTGTGTCGACACACCCACTCTCAAAAGGCTGTGTCGAGTTAAGAAGTAATTGTTTCGACACACAGGACTTGTGTCAACACACACTCAACGCAATTTGACAAACACTCAACACCAACTGTCTGCAACAGAAATGTCGAGACAAGAAGCTGCTGTGTCGACACACAAGACTTGTGTCAACACATACAACATAATCAGTGTCGAGAAGCAGAAGTATGATTGTGTCGACACTTGGAGTAATTGTTTCAACACCATGAAGACTTGTGTCGACACTTAGTCTATATGTGTCGACACATGTGAAGCAGTCTACTGAGTGTTGTATGCTTAGTTTAAAAGACATTGAAGAACCTGGTGACGTGATTGGTGAAGCAGTCTATATAAGAGCCAGATCAGAAACGACAAAGCAGATAAGAAAGATCACTGGATCATAAAGAAGAACTCTAACAGATCAAGGCCTTTCTACAAGAAAGATTCAGAGTTCAATCTTAATCTAAGGAAGAAGCTGACTGAAGATCAACTTCAAGAGAAGATCCACCTTATTTGTCCTAATCAAGAAGCTTTGAAAAGCTAAGTTAGGTTGGATCAGAAGGATCAGTCTATATAAGAACTGATCAAGAAGACAACATCAACAGAGAAATCTAGCTGGTGAAGTTTTCCTGTACTTATTACTCACAAATTCTTGTAGAATCTATTGTTAGATCTGAGATTATAAGCCTAAAATTATAAAGGCTGAGATAGGGCAGTGTGCCTGAGGTAGGACTTATGAAAAGTCAGAGTTGTAAGCCTAATTATAAAGGCCTAGGTAGGGCTGAGGCCTGAGGTAGGATTCAGGGAAGAATCTGAGGTAGGAATTGTGTAAAGTCTGAGGTGTAGGAACCATTTTGGGTTCTGAGTTTGTAAGATCTGCGGATCCGAGCCAGTGGAAGGAAGTTAGGCTGAATCCAGTTATCTGCTGGATAAGCGAAGGGGGAAGTGGATGTACCCATATATTGGGGAACCACTATAGATCTTGTTTTTGCTGTGTTGTATTTAATTTCTGTAGATAGAATTAATCTATGCTAAAAGAAGTTACAAATATCTATTTGCCTTAAAATCAAAAAGACTTAAAAAGATTAGAACCTATTCAACCACCACCCCTCTAGGTGTTTAGGCTCTTGAAACAAAGTCTTTCCAGTGGTATCAGAGGGAAGTTTCTCAAAATTTGACCTAACAGTCAGAGGATTTCTCCAAGGCTAATAACAGACAACAAGAATGGGTTCAAATGAAAATCAAAAGGATTTTGGATCTATGAAATTGCACATATGCAGGAAAGAATCTTTTGGCATTTGGAAAGAAAGGGTCAGGCTATTTATGGAAGCATCTGATCCAAGAATTTATATCATAGTACAGGAAGGCCCCTTAATCCCAATGAAGGTTTCAGTTCTTGATGCAAACATTCAAACTCCAAAGAGTTATTCAGAGATGACTAAGAATGAAATCATCTTGGCTACATTAGATAAAAGAGCTCAGAATATAATTGTAGTGCCATAGATGATGCAACATTCCAGAATCTTGTGCACTGTAAAACATCCAAAGAAATGTGGGATACACTGATTGTCTATATGGAAGGCACAGAAGAAGTCATAGAGGACAGAAAGTCTATGCTGAATCAGGAGTTTGAGAGCTTTAGGAAAACTAAAACTGACAGCATAGCTGAATGCTATAAAAAGTTTTTCAGAATAGTTAATGAACTGATGACATATGGAAGAGTCTTCAGTACTTATGAACTGAATGACAAGTTTCTTAGGTCTCTAATAAAGGATTGGGACACTAAGATATGTGCAATCGGGGAAGTGGCCAGACTGGCTGACACACCTCCACCTACAATTTTTGGAAAGCTGCTTTCATATGAAATGCAGCTTACTGCTAGGAAAGAGGAAGAAAAGGGCAGCAGATCTGAACATAAAGAAAAATTAGTTGCCTTCAAGGCTGAGGGCTCAAGGAAGGGTAGGAGAAAATCTCCTTCTCACCTAGAAGGAGTACTGAAGCAGAAGAAGGTGTTCCTGAAACAAGTACATCAGATAGTCATACATCTGATGAAGACTTTGCTGCCTTCACAAGACAATTCCAAAGGTTCATGAAGAAAAAGAATTGGAGAACCAGGACTTCATCTACATTCTATTCCAAGGATGAATACTCCAAGAAGAAGAAAATACCTAAGGAGGACAGGTATGCTTCTAAACCTGATAAACAATCTAATTCTAAGATTGTGTGTTATTGCTGCAACAGGTCTGGGCATGTCATAGCTGACTGTTCTGACAAAATAAAGGAGTCAAAGGACAAGAAGAAGCAGCTGGTCAAAAGAAAGAAGGATAAGTCTATAGTGGCTCAGAAGGAGAAGAGTTTGATAGACTCTTCATCTTCAGAATCTGAAGAAGAGGTAGAAGCATATGTTGGACTCTTCTCAACAGAAGAGTATTCTAGGGAACTAGAATTCCTACAGATGCTGGACTCCATAAATGGAGTGGAAGAATATTGCTATAAAGGGCTGATGACTCAATCTGAAGAAGATAAGTGCCAGGATCAACCTGGACCAAGTAAGGTAAATAATTCACCCCTAGTCTCAGATTACTTTACTGGATCAGAATCAGAAGCATCTTCTTCAAAAGAAGTGGATGGATCTGAGTATGAGGGGGATGTTCACCAACTCATTGATGAGTATGGTGGGCTGTTGTATGCTCTAAAGAAGAGCAAGTTTCTTGTTAAAGAGCAGGCCAAGGAGATTGAGTCTCTCAAACTGGCTGCAGCAGATTCAGCAAAATTGCTGGATCAAAAACTGAATGAGGTTGCCAAATTGAAAAACATTACAGTTATTCAGATGGGTGTAATCTGTTGGAACACCCTATTACTATTTGGGTCAGGATGACTATATTTCTATAGGGATTTTGTGTTGTGACCTCCTTGTTGTTATAAAGGTCACATAGGTTAGTTAGAGTCTTCTTCAGCTCGACGCTGAGCCGACCTCAGCTCGACGTGGAGTCGACCTCAGCTCGACGTTCCGTCAAGCTCAGTTCTGCCTTCTGAAACCACTCTCTGGCCGACGTGTGTCGTGATCAGATCGACGTTTTATTGTGAGCTCGACGTTTTCCAGGCTCCCGTCAGTTTTGAATAGGAATTCAAATTCCTTCTGTCAGAACAATTAATGCTGAAGATTTATTGGCCGTTACAGCAAATCTGGTGCATGGCTCAAGGAATTTTCTAAGGAATGTTTGCCTGACACTTCCTTTTGAGACATGGACATTTAAGGAAAGCATTTAATGCCTGCTGCCAACGGCTATCAAAGACTCAGAAGAAGAACACAGATATTTTATTTTATCAGTCAACAGAGAAACACAGTTCTTCTTCTTCTTGCTCTCTGTGATATTCATTCAAGCTTACACACAGGAATTCTGATTGCTTCAGACACACCCATCCAACTTGTTTGGATCATCTTTTGCTGGAGCAGATCAGATCATTGAAGACCTGTCACCCTTGTGCAAAGCTCTTCTTCCTGAACTACTTCTTGATCTCAGGGGGAGCTTTGACAACATCAACAGATCCACTTTGCTTCTCTCTACTTATTGATAGAGAAGACAACATCAGCTTTTTCTTTTTCTTTCTGTACAGGGTTTTAACTCCCTTCAAAAGTTACCTTTGGTTTTGCGGAAACCTGGTCAAAAATCAGCCCCTTTGGTTTGTGAGAACCTGGTCAAAAACTCTCTGGTGCTCAAGGCACCTGATCAACTCATCTTGAAGTGGATTCCTATCTAGGGTGATAGAAGAGTGGACTACCCAAGATTTTGGGGAACCACTATAGCTCCTTGTGTATTCTGGTTGCTTGTTTCTTTGTGTTTTGCTTTGTGCTGTGATTCTCTTCTTACCTTGATTAATTGCTATAGCACCATACACTAAGTAATTCTAAGCCTTCTCTACATACAAGTTTTAATTTGCAAAACTATTTTAAATCACTCTATTCACCCCCCCTCTAGAGTTAGGATTGATCTTATCCCTTACTTTCAATTGGTATCAGAGCGAGGTTGATCATTCATACAGGCTAACACCTGGATCAAAAGATCTCTGATAAGATCATTTCTCTCAAAAGGGCTATTTCTTTTAGTTTTACTTATCCTTAAAACTCATGGCACAAAACAAGGACTTTGCTAGCACCAGACCTCCTATGTGCAATCTCTCTAAGTTTGCACTATGGAAGACAAGGATTAGACTTTACATGAATTCATTTGATGAGGACATCTTTAATTCTGTGTTGACAGATTGTCCAAGGCCTCCCACAGGAATAAGTACATCAGCTGTTCCTCCTCCTTCAGGAACTGATGCTGACATAAGAAAGTGGAAGGCAGCAGATGCTAAAGCCATGAACATCTTGGCTCAAACTATGTCAGATGACATTTTCCAGAAAGTAGCTGAATGCAATACTGCCAAAGAGATCTGGGAAAAACTTTCAGAAATTGTATCAGGTTCTGCAGATGAAAGAAAGGATAGGAGATCCTACCTCATCACCCAGTATGAGAACTTCAAAAAGGCAGAGTCTGAGTTAGTTGCTGACATGTACAACAGACTAAGTCTAATCATCAGTGAGCTTAGATCACTAGATAAGGACATATCTCTCACTGAGATAAATGACAAGAAACTGACTTGTTTCCCTAGTTCTTGGGACTCAAGAATCTGGTCAATTAAAGATGGAAGGAATGTCTGTGAGTTATCCACAGAAGCTCTTCTAGGAAAGCTCAAGAGTTATGAGCAATTCATTAAGAAGAGAGAAGAAGAGCAGAAGATATCCACACCAACTGAAAAGGTTGAGAAAACCATTGCCTTCAAGGCACAGGAAGAACAACCTAAAGAAAAGGTGTTGGGAAATGAAGAGCTTATGAGCCTACTTGTCAAAAGGTTCAATAAGCTGAAAAAAAAGAACTTCAAAAGATGGTCATCCAAAGACAAAGACAAGCCAAGGTATGACAGATCTACTAATAAAGATATTATCTGTTTTGGCTGCAGGAAACCAGGACACATTGTCCCCAACTGTCCAGAAAATCAAGATAAGGATAGAAGGGACAAGAAGGAAAGAAAAGATAAAAGGAAGGATAAGGAGTCAAGGAAGTACCATGACAAGCCTTCCTCCAGCAACAGCAAGCACACTAGAAAAGGATTTGTGGCTGAATCCTGGAGTGACTCTGATGAGTCTGATTCATCATCCAGCTCTAGTGATGATGAGGATGATGCAGAAGAAAAAGGATTCTGCATGATGGCCATCAATGCATCTCAAAAGAATACTGATTCAGAGCTTGATGCTGACCACCTATCTGATCAGGAACTTACTGAGGATCAGGTAATAGATTCATTTGATTTTAATTCTGATGAATTTAAATCTGAGTTCAAATCTATGTGCATTGACTTGATTGAATCTCAAAAGTTAATTGTAACTCTTAGAGAACAATTGATTGAATGCAAATCTATTAACTCAGATAATCTTAGACTCTTAGAAGAGTTGAAGCAGTGTGGGGAGGAGATAGCTTCACTGAAAGGTGAACTATCTAAGGCCAAACAATTTGAAGAAACCCTTAATGGGAGAAGTATCAAATTAATGGACATCACAAGTACAGTGAACTCAAGATTGAATGGTACACTGGGCTTGGGTGCTTCATCCAGCCAACCCATAGTGCTGACAACTCCAATAAAATTTACCAGTGACAAAGGTAAAGGAGTCTTGATAGTGGCTAGGAAGAATGCTGACTTAACCCAGGAAACTGGACAAAAAGCGTCGAACGAAGCTCGACGGAGGTCGAACAGAGCTCGACGTAATCGCAAGAAAACGTCAAACTCAAGTCAACGCCTTCTACCTTCTGAACAAAGCAAGACTTCGCCGTCGAATGGAGCTCGACGCACTCACCAGAGTCCGTCGACCGAAGCTCGACGTGCGTCGAGCCAAGTTCAGAGCAAAAGTCAGTTCTCAGGGGTTAATTCAAGATTTAATTCCAGCTCCACATCTCATCACTTTAACCCTTATGCTGAATGGATAATACCTCCTAGGAGATATCATCCTGTAGGCTATAAGAGTCAACCTGAGATGTCTTTTATTTCAGAGTTTAAAGGATATCAAGAAAGGCCCAAGGTAAACTGGGTCAAAAACAATTGATTTGTTGTATGTGCAGGTAAAGACCTATCCAATTGAGAACCAGCAGTGGTACTTGGACAGTGGGTGCTCAAAGCACATGACTGGCAACAAGGAGAACCTTGTGTCCTTCAAAGCCAAACTTGGACCCAAAGTAATTTTTGGAGATTCAAACTTTGGACAAACAAAAGGCTATGGCCAAGTCAAAATAGGGTCAATTACATTCAAGAAAGTGGCCTATGTGGAAGGACTAAAGCACAACTTAATCAGCATCAGCCAGCTATGTGATGCTGGTTATCAGGTTTGGTTTACCAATTCAGCATGTAATATTGCATTAAATAACAACATTGTTTTAATTGGTAATAGACAAGATAACATATATCTAGTTGATTTCAATTCATCTAAAGTAGATATTTATTTATTTAACTCCCTTAGCAAATCTAATGAACTATGGCATAAAAGATTAGGACATGTGAACCTTAGAACCATTGCTAAGTTATCCAAAGACAACCTTGTTAGAGGACTACCTTCTGGTCCCTACAAGAAGGAAGGACTTTGCAAGGCTTGCCAATTAGGCAAGCAAACTAAAAATAGTTTCAAGTCACTTAATAAGAGTGATTCACCTAGAATTTTGTACTTATTGCACATGGACCTTTTTGGACCAATTAATGTACAAAGCCTAGGAGGGAAATCTTATGCTTTAGTAGTTGTAGATGACTTCTCAAGATTCACTTGGGTGTTCTTTCTGAGAAAGAAGTCTGATAACTTCAAGATTTTGATAGATTTTCTCAAAGGCATACAGATTGAGTTCAATACTCACATTGCCCTGATCAGAAGTGATCATGAGACAGAGTTTGATTCTCTTCTTAAGCTAGAGTTCTGTCAAAAGGAAGGTATCAGGCACACTTTCTCAGCTCCGAGAACTTCTCAACAAAATGGGGTAGTTGAAAGGAAAAATAGAACCCTTATTGAATCTGCCACAACATTGTTGACAGATGCTCACCTTCCTCTAACCTTTTGGGTAGAGGCTGTGAACACCTCCAACTATGTTTTGAATAGAAGCCTGATACATAAACTGAAGGGTAAGACTCCCTATGAGTTACTCAAAGGGAAGAAACCTAAAGTAAATTATTTCAAAATTTTTGGTTGCATTTGCTTCATTCACAATAATGACAAGAAATACCTAGCTAAATTTGAAGCCAAAGCTGATGAAGGAGTGTTTCTGGGATACTCCATGATCAGCAAGGCTTATAGGGTTTTTAACAAGTGCTCTAATAAAGTTGAAGAATCCATGCATGTTACATTTGATGAAACTAATATGTCTTATAAGGAGAAGGAGATTTCTACCATAAGCAATTTGCAGGAACATTCAATTTCAGAAAATCTGAAGCAGCTTACCATCACAGACAAAGATTCATTATCTTCAACAATTCAACAAGACGCTGAACTTAGTGACAATGAAGAGGAATCTCAGGTTTTGGAAAGCTCAAATGGTCAACAAATTGAAGAACCAGTTGTTGTTCCACAAGAGGAAACAACAACACAGGTTGGCGCACCATCAACACCCCTTGTTGATTTAGTAACAACAAGAGATCACCCAATTTCACAAGTAATTGGAGATATCTCAGTAGGTGTGCAAACAAGGAATCAAGTTAATCACAATATTATGCACACTTACTTTCTTTATCAAATTGAGCCTCAAACAATACAAGATGCAGAGCAAGATCCAAACTGGATCATTGCAATGCAAGAGGAGTTGAATCAATTTGAAAGGAATAAAGTTTGGGAATTAGTACCAAGACCAAGGAACCAGCAAATTGTTGGAACCAAATGGGTATTCAGGAACAAGTTGGATGATCAAGGAATAATTGTGAGAAACAAGGCAAGACTTGTTGCACAAGGATATTGCCAAGAAGAAGGGAATGATTATGACCAAACCTTTGCACCAGTTGCAAGGTTGGAGGCCATAAGAATCTTTCTTGCATATGCAGCTCACAAGAGATTCAAGGTATATCAGATGGATGTCAAGAGTGCATTTCTCAATGGAGACATCAAGGAAGAGGTTTATGTAAAGCAACCTCCAGGTTTTATCTCTCCAACCTCTCCTGATCATGTTTTTAAACTGCATAAAGCTTTATATGGTCTCAAGCAAGCTCCTAGAGCATGGTATGAGACCTTAGCTTGTTTTTTATTGGAAAATGATTTTAAAAGGGGTAGAGTAGACCAAACTCTCTTTATTAGAACCCATAGGTCCCATATCCTACTAGTACAAATTTATGTAGATGATATCATATTTGGGTCTACTGATTCAAACTTATGCAAAAAGTTCTCACAACTTATGCATTCAAAGTTTGAAATGAGTAGCATGGGTGAGCTTGCTTTCTTTCTAGGATTGCAAGTTAAACAACATGTGGATGGCATTTTTATTTCTCAAACCAAGTATGCAAGAGAACTGGTTAAGAAATTTGGAATGTCTGAAGCATCTTCTATGAAAACACCTATGCCTACAAATGTTGTTTTAGATGCTGATGAATCTGGAAAACCAGTTGATCAGACAAACTATAGAGCAATCATTGGCTCATTACTTTATCTAACAGCTAGTAGACCAGACATAATGTTTGCTACATGCATTTGTGCTAGATTCCAAGTAAGCCCTAGAGAGTCCCACCTCACATTAGTTAAGAGGATTCTTAGGTATGTAAAAAGTTGTCCTAATCTAGGTCTCTGGTATCCACATGACTCAGGATTTGATCTAACTGGATTTTCAGATTCTGATTATGCTGGATGTAGAGTAGACAGGAAAAGCACCAGTGGAACTTGTCAATTCCTTGGTGATAGACTTGTCTCCTGGTTTTGTAAGAAACAAACTTCTGTGTCCACATCAACTGCTGAAGCTGAATACATGGCTGCAGGCAGTTGTTGCTCACAGATTTTGTGGATTCAAAACCAGCTCCTAGACTATGGCTACAACTTAGAGATGTCTAAAATTTTTTGTGATAATACTAGTGCAATTTGCATTGCACAAAATCCAGTTCTCCATAGTAGGACTAAGCACATAGAGATCAGACATCACTTCTTAAGGGATAATGTAGAAAAGAAGAAAATTGCACTAGAATACATTTCCACTGAACTACAAAGAGGAGATATTTTCAGCAAGCCCTTGGATGAAAAGAAGCACTTCTTCTTCCTCAATCAGTTGGGAATGCTAGATGGAGACAGTTTAAATTAAAACTCCAAGATTTTGAAACCCATAATTAACAGGAATAGGAAAAATTTCATTTTAAAATTCCTCTGTCTGAGTGGTTTCTTTGAGCTCTAAACTAAGCTCGACGCTGCGTCGAACTAAGATCGACGGTCCGTCGCCCTCAAAAGCATCGAACGTCGACCTCAACTTCTAGCATTGAACTAAGTTCACAGCTCCCTGGCTTCTTGAGTTTTTCTCCCTTCGGTCGACGCCTTCGTTCAACGTCGACCTGAGCTCGACGTATAGCATCAGCCCAAGCGTCGAACGTCGACCTAAGCTGCATGCTGTTGCGCCATTTCAGTTCTCCTAGAGCCTTAGAGCGTCGACCTGAGCTCGACGTTCTTTCCATTTCTGCGTCGAACCCTAGTATAAAATCATTCTTCTCCGTCGTTCGCAGTTGCGCTCTCATATTTTCTGCTCAAGCTTTCTCCCTCCAAATCCTTTACTCTTGATCTTGGAAGGTATCTATTTGCAGGATAATGACAATTGCTGCAGGTGCATTGGTGGCAATGAAATTTGATTCAGGTTTTGATATCGACATCGACTCCTTTGATGGATCATCGCAGAATTTTCTGGATATTCTGGAGCTATTCAAAGAGCAGCACCTGGTTAACTTCATGACAACCAGGATTCCTCTTCCAGAATCTGAAATCAAAGAGTGGATTTTTACTGTAGTGAATTCAGATAACAGTACGATGACTGGAACAATTTCAGGGAATGAGGTAGCCATTTCTCCTCAAATCATTTCAGAGGTTTTCGGTTTTGCTGTTGGAGATGATGAGATAGAACTCTCTGTGGAAGAGTTTGCTGTGATGCTAGACAGAATGGGGCATAATTCTGGTAACCCCTCTAAACTTTTAAAAGTTAACCTAGCTATTGAGTTTAGGTTGTTAGCAGATATTACAGGCAAGGTAATTTGTGCAAAGAGGACTGCACATGATGCCATTACTAGGCATCAATTTTGCATTATGGCTGCAATTTTGGATAAGAAGCATCCCAATTGGGGTTTGATTGTTTTTGATATGATTAAGAAGAAAATGGATAAGAACTTTGTCCACTTTGGAAGGGTTCTTGGTTTGATTCTGAACCACTGTTGCCCTCAGTTGCTTGTGTCCTCAAAGAAGCACATCAATGCTTCTAAGAGGCTCACTTGTGCACTGATTGGCAAGTGGGACAGGAAGATTGTGAACTCCAGGGCAGCTGCAGTAATGAGGACTTCTGCAGACACCAGGACTGTAGAGGTCACTCTTCCTCAGTCTACTGGCCCAGAAGCAGGGGTTTTGCCATCTTCCTCCATCATCCTCCCATCCTCCTTCATTCCAACAACAACAATCATCTCATCCACTCAACCCATTCCTTCATCCATTTCTACTATTGCATCCTCCATTCCACCACTCATCACTTTCCATCCCCTTGACATTCATGATGAATCCTTCATGGATGCCTCTCCCTCCTCTCCTCATGACTTCCACCCTTCATCAACATTTTCAGAACTTCTCCTATCCTCTATCCATGAACCAGCTATCCCTCCCATGTCTGCACCACCAACAACATCTTCTACCTTCACCTTCTCTGCTGCTCCCTCTACCTCTACTCAAGTCCCACTTGAGCAAGTAGATCTTTTGCCTTTGGCCAATAAGCTTTTTGATATTTTGGCCCCTAGGCTCTCCTCTCTATTGGATGCCAAGCTGGCTCCTCTAGTCCTTTCCCTGAGCTCTCTCTCTTCCTCAGTCTCATCCCTCTCATCCTATCTGGCATGCCCTTCTTCTGGGGGCCAAGAGTCAGCTGCCACTGATTCTAGGCAGGGGGAGATGTCAGCAGAAGAAGAGCTGCAGCCTTCAGCAGTACAGGTAGTACAGGTTTGTTCAGAGACAGTTTCAGCAGTAGAAGTTCAGATGACCTCTGAGGCTCCTCCTCAAGGTTCAGTTCAGATGATCAGTAGTGCCTTAGACTTTCAGTCCTTGGCATCTTCTGTCCAGAGCTTCTACCTTCCAGCACATCTTCACTTCAGAAACTACAGCCTCCTGCCTCCTCAAGAAGACCTGTCTAGGGCCATTGTCCCTTTTCAGAAGATCATTCCATCCTCCTTGGCTGTTGATGCCATGATCCTTGATGAAGCAGTGGTAGCTGTGGCTCCTGCTTGTGATGATGTTATTGTTGAAGCAGTAGTAGCTGCTAAGATTGTTCCCTCAGAAACTTCAGGTGAATTGATTGAGACACCAGATGAAGTTGAGACAATTGTCTCCCAAGTTCTTCAGGAACTAGTCACCTCAGCCTCTATGGCTCCTGAAGCTATTTCCTTTCCTGCAGTGTTAGACTCCTCTTCTACACTGTCAGTAGACCTTCCTCCAGTTACTTCTTCAGCTTCTCCAGCCCCCATCAATTTTCTTATCTCAAAGAGAACCTACATAGATCCTTATGATGAATCTCAAAGCTCAGAGGATGAATTTGCAACTGATTCTGATGACTCCTCTGCAACCATTGCAAGGAAGAGGAAAGCAAGATCCAAAGCAATGAAAAGAATTCCATCGGCTAGAGTCACAGATCATGACATCCCTTACCACATCAAGTACAACTGTGAAATCACTGAGCCCTGGATGCAATACTCTCTAAACCAAAGAAAGGCAATGAAGAAGAAAAGAAAGTTCAATGAAGGCCCCTCCAAGCCTGTCCATCAGCCTCCACCTCCACCTCCTCCAGATGCAGGTGCAAGTGCAAGCCTCTCTTCCAATCCTGCCCCATCATCTCTGCATGGCAAGACCTATCAGTCAAGAAGATCCCAAGGGTATAACCAGCAAAGAGGATACAATAGAGGCAGGCAGTCCAGAGGAAGATCAGGATCTCAACCTTACCAAAGGGGAGGACCCATTGATCCAAACTCTGGTCCCTATCCTTACAGACCCAGAGTTGACTTCACTCCAAGAACTCATCAAGAACACTCTGCCAACAGATATGAACCAGCTATTCCTTTTGAAGATCCTACTAAAACTCCAGCTTACTGGAAGGCCAGGATGACTGAGATGGCTGCTCTGAATGAGATTGACAGAGCTAGAGCAAAAGGTCTGGACACCTCTCACATCAGCACCATGTCAGATCAAAGGAGAGAAGAATTGGAGAAATATAACTCAAAGAAATTCTTTGATTCTGATAAGTATATGCAGCTTCATCCTGCAGTTGTACCAGCTAGTGGAAAAGGTCAGAAATCCTTAGGTGCAGCTGAAGATTACAGATCCAAGAAGGATGCTACAAATCCTAACAGGGAAATTATCTTCAAGGCAAGTGATCAAGACAAAGCTCCAAAGGAAAAGTAATGTAAGGTGTTTTATTTCTTTTTCTCTGCTGGATACAGGACATTAAACATTATTGCTGCTATATAGTGTTATATATATGCTGCTTTATTCTGTCATATATCTGGTTGTATTTTATTCAGCCTTGTCTTGCTTTACTTCTTTTTGAATCCCTAAATTCATGTAAATAGTAATCCTAATCCAAATAGGGGGAGATTGTTGGAACACCCTATTACTATTTGGGTCAGGATGACTATATTTCTATAGGGATTTTGTGTTGTGACCTCCTTGTTGTTATAAAGGTCACATAGGTTAGTTAGAGTCTTCTTCAGCTCGACGCTGAGTCGACCTCAGCTCGACGTGGAGTCGACCTCAGCTCGACGTTCCGTCATGCTCCGTTCTGCCTTCTGAAACCACTCTCTGGCCGACGTGTGTCGTACTCAGATCGACGTTTTATTGTGAGCTCGATGTTTTCCAGGCTCCCGTCAGTTTTGAATAGGAATTCAAATTCCTTCTGTCAGAACAATTAATGCTGAAGATTTATTGGCCGTTACAGCAAATCTGGTGCATGGCTCAAGGAATTTTCTAAGGAATGTTTGCCTGACACTTCCTTTTGAGACATGGACATTTAAGGAAAGCATTTAATGCTTGCTGCCAACGGCTATCAAAGACTCAGAAGAAGAACACAGATATATTATTCTATCAGTCAACAGAGAAACACAGTTCTTCTTCTTCTTGCTCTCTGTGATATTCATTCAAGCTTACACACAGGAATTCTGATTGCTTCAGACACAACCATCCAACTTGTTTGGATCATCTTTTGCTGGAGCAGATCAGATCATTGAAGACCTGTCACCCTTGTGCAAAGCTCTTCTTCCTGAACTACTTCTTGATCTCAGGGGGAGCTTTGACAACATCAACAGATCCACTTTGCTTCTCTCTACTTATTGATAGAGAAGACAACATCAGCTTTTTCTTTTTCTTTCTGTACAGGGTTTTAACTCCCTTCAAAAGTTACCTTTGGTTTTACTGAAACCTGGTCAAAAATCAGCCCCTTTGGTTTGTGAGAACTTGGTCAAAAACTCTTTGGTGCTCAAGACACCTGATCAACTCATCTTGAAGTGGATTCCTATCTAGGGTGATAGAAGAGTGGACTACCCAAGATTTTGGGGAACCACTATAGCTCCTTGTGTATTCTGGTTGCTTGTTTCTTTGTGTTTTGCTTTGTGCTGTGATTCTCTTCTTACCTTGATTAATTGCTATAGCACCATACACTAAGTAAATCTAAGCCTTCTCTCCATACAAGTTTTAATTTGCAAAACTATTTTAAATCACTCTATTCACCCCCCCTCTAGAGTTAGGATTGATCTTATCCCTCACTTTCACAATCTTATTCAAAGAGAATCATATCAAGAAACTGGAGGGAAAACTTCAGCAAGAGAGAGAGCTAGTGGCAAAATTCTCCAAGCCAAAATCAGTCTTACCTTTAATAGATAATTTTGTTTCACAAAAAGGAAAGACAGGTCTAGGCTTTAAGGGAAGAACTAGGGCTACCAATTCTCATAGAAAATGTAAAGCCACAGTTCAGCCTCTAGCTGTTAATCCCCCTATTTTCTTTAAGAAGGTAGTGAATCCTACTAACAGGTATGATCATGACATTACACATGGTCACTGTGAGCAAGAAAATTTCATGAGCAAGGGTGCTAATTCCAATAGACCAATCTATAGGCATGCCCATCATATTCACGAGGAGTTCTTTAAGACTACTGTTCCAACACCAACACTTAATAAGTCTACTGACAACAAAGTAAGAAGGACTGTACCTAAGAATAGGTATAATAGGTTTGAGTGTTGGTGTTGTGGCAAGGTAGGCCACTTTGTCATGGATTGCTGGTTTAACCTAAGTGTTAAAACCAAAAGTAGGATTCCTGTTAGATCAGCCACAGAGTTTCAAACTAATAAGGACCTAGGACCCACTAGCAAGTTGGGTTCTAAGGGTAAGTGATTCTTTATTTGTTGCAGGTAAATCCAAGTGACCATACCTCTATATGGTACTTAGATAGTGGCTATTCCAGACATATGAATGGAACAAGGAGAATGTTGAGGGACTATGTGCCCATAAAAAATGGACCAAAAGTTATCTTCGGTGGATCAGAAAAGGGAATCATAAAAGAATTTGGTAACATCTCTTGTGATTCAATTACTATCACTAAAATAGCTTATGTAAAGGGTTTAAAACATAACTTGATTAGCATAAGTCAACTTAGTGATCTAGGTTATGATATTTCTTTCCTCAAAGTGGAGTGCCTAGTAAAAAGGTTAAGTGATCAAGAGATCATTTTGACTGGCACTAGGAAAGGAAATGTGTATTGCCTTAACCTAGAGTGTGAGTCTAACAACTCACCTATTTGTTTGGTTGCAGGAGAGAAAGCTTCTCTATGTGTCAAATGGCACAAGAGGCTAGCTCATCTGAACTATAAGTCAATTGGACTGCTATTTAGCATGAGATTAGTGAGGAATGGTCCTCAATTTCAGTGCATAAAAGAGGGTGTGTGCTCAGCTTGCCAAAAAGGAGAGCAGACTAAGTCCTCTTTTCAGTCAATTGACATCAAAGATTAAAAGATATGTTTGTATCTCATGCATATGGATTTGTTTGGTCCTATGCCAGTCCATAGTCTTGGTAGGAAAGCATACACACTTGTTGTTGTGGATGACTATTCTAGATTTACATGGGTTTTCTTCTTGAGGCAGAAATCTGAAACCCCAACTATTTTCCAAACTTTTGTCAGACAAATACAGAATGAATACAACAGCTCAGTGGTCAAAATCAGAAGTGACCATGGAATTGAATTTCAGTCTGAATGTATGATAAAATTCTGTGAAGAACTTGGGATTCATCAGGAATTCTCCTCACTATAACTCCTCAGCAAAATGGTGTTGCTGAAAGAAATAATAGGACTCTAATTGAAGCCAGTAGAACTCTACTGAATGACACTACTCTCCCTGAATACTTCTGGGCTGAGGCAGTAAATACTGCATGTCATGTGCTCAAAAGGGCCTCCATCAACAAGAAATACAAGATGACTCCCTACCATATTTTAAAAGGCATAAAACCAAACATATCTTATTCAGAATCTTTGGTAGTAAGTGTTTTGTACTAGTCAATGATAAACACTACCAAACTAAGTTTGCTGCCAAATCCCTAGAAGGGATATTTGTTGGGTACAACAACCATAGTAGAGCATACAGGATCTAAAACTTGACTACTCAAGTTGTAGAAGAATTTGTGCATGTTGTATTTGATGAGTCAATGTTTATTAACAGTGAATTGTCTAGTTCTTCAGTTGGTTCTACAGGTCTAATAGATAAGCTGGACAAGCTGACCATCAATGAAGATGTTCCTGCTAAACTGGATGAGGATAAAGATGTCAGCTATCCAGGGGGTGATCAAGTCCCTCTGGGTGAATAAAAAAATATGGAGCATCAAGATGAGGAAACTGGAGATAGCCATAATACTAACAGAATTCCTCCAGCAAGGAGACACCTGAAGGATCATCCAGCTCACCAGATCATTGGTGATGCAAGTCAGGGTGTTATAATAAGGAGCAAGAGCATGAACACAGTTTTATATTCTAGATTCCTGTCTTAGATAGAACCCAGGAAGATTGAAGAGGCCATGCAAGACACCAACTTGATTGATGCAATGCAAGAAGAGCTCAGTCAGTTCAAAAGGTGTAAGGTCTGGGAACTGGTGCCAAAACCTGAGGATCACGACATAATAGGAACTAAGTGGATCTACAAGAACAATCTTGATGAGAATGGCACTATAGTCAAGAATAAGGCTAGACTGGTAGCAAAAGGCTACAGGCAAGAGGAAGGCATTGACTTTGATCAAACCTTTGCTCCAGTGGCATGGCTGGATGTAATAAGGCTGTTCTTAACCTATGATGCCTATCAAGGGTTCAAAGTATATCAAATGGATGTGAAATCAGCATTTCTGAATGATGATTTAAAAGAAGAAGTCTATGTAGAATAACCCTCAAGTTTTGTAGACTCTCACTTTCCTGATTATGTATATAGGCTTAGGAAAGCTCTATATGGTTTGAAACAAGCTCCAAGGGCTTGGTATGAAACCTTGTTTGCCTTCTTCATTGAGAATAAATTCTCTAGAGGAAAGATAGACAAAACTCTATTCTATAGGGAATCAAAAGGCAATATAATACTAGTCAAGATATATGTGGATGACATTATCTTTGGTTCTACTAAAAAAAGCCTTTGTAGGAAGTTTGACAAACTTATGTAAGGGAAGTTTGGGATGAGCAGTATGGGTGAGCTAAAGTTCTTCTTGGGACTTCAAGTTAGACAGACTGAGAGTGGATTGTCCATATCCCAGTCTAAGTTCATCAAGGAGTTGATTAAGAAGTATGGTTTGGACTCAGCTTCTACAATGAAAACTCCAATGGGAATAAGTATGCCTATATGCAATGATGAAGCATGGAAAGCTGTTGATGAGTCTTTGTATAGAGGGATAATTGGCTCCCTACTATACTTGACTGCTAGTAGACCTGACATCATGTATGCAACATGTGTCTGTGTTAGGTATCAAACATGCCCTAAGGAATCTCATTATACTGCAGCTAAAAGAATTTTGAGATATCTTAAGGGCACACCTAATCTAGGCCTTTGGTACCCTAAGAATAGAGATTTTCTATTAACAGGTTTCTCAGATGCAGATTTTGCTGGATGCAAAGAAGACAGAAAAAGTACCACAGGAACCTGTCAGTTCTTTGGTGGGAGGCTGGTGTCATGGAGCAGTAAGAAGCAAACCAGTGTAGCTATATCAACAGCTGAATCAGAATATATAGTTGCAGGTAGCTGTTGTGCACAATTAATGTGGATAAAACATCAACTAGAAGATTATTACATCCAGGTAAGTAGAATTCCACTATTTTGTGATTCTACAAGTGCTATTTCTATTGCTAAGAATCCTGTATCACACAGTAGGACCAAGCATATAGAAATAAAGTTTCATTTTATCAGAGAATATGTTGAAAAGGAAAATATTAGTCTAGAGTTTGTAAAAACAGATAATCAAATAGCTGATATTTTCACAAAACCACTGGATGAAACTAAATTCAATAATTTCAAAATTGAATTAGGTATGTTGAACCTAGAATAGGTTAACATAAGTTTCCATGAGTAGCATCAGTAAGCACCAAATTTCTCTTGAAATCTGTCTAAGTACAAAGTTTGTGTCGACACAAGCAAGTTGTGTCGACACACTCAGTATGTTGTGTCGATACAGGAAAAGGATGTGTTGATACAGAAACAGTATCTGTGTCGATAGGAGAATAGGTGTCGACACAACCTTGTCGAGACTATAAGTCGTTAGGATATTTGTGTCGAAACAAAAATTTGGTTTCGACACAACTCTGTCGAGACTTAAGTTGTCATTGTCGACACAGACGCAAGTATGTCGACACAGACTCAAGTATGTCAACACATAAACGTGTCAACTTAAAATATGTTTTGTCGACTTAGATATTAGTATGTTGACACATAGCTGTGTCAACTCCGCTTAAGTTCTGTCAAGACCTAGGTCATTTGAATGTCGAAACGAAAACTGACCTGTCGACTTAGGCCCGTCTTTTGACCTGCCCTTGACACAAGTACTATAAAAAGGTGAATCCAAAATCTAGTCGACTACGCTATCAGAATTTTTGACTATACACCTTCTGTCAACATAGACCTTCTCTTCTCTTCTCCTCTAGTACTTACATCAATGGCGCCACACCAAGAAGACAAGGTTTATGAAGGTTATGAACTGGTTCGCAAAGGTTTCACAACTGCTTCTGACGAAATTCAGGGAGTTATTGACCTAATTTCTGAAAATGGACTAGAATTTTTGGTCTCAGAATCGACCAAAATTTGGAAGAAGAAAGTCATGGAGTTCTACACAACCGCTTCATTGGACACTAAAGGAATGAAAATCAAGGCATCTATTCAAGATACCCAGGTGAAGCTCACTTTGAAATCAATCAGGAAAGCACTACATCTACCATTGATTAAGGATACAGACGAAATTACCCGATCCCAAATAACTGAAGCATTAAGCTGGTGTGGACTGAATCCCAGTATTAAGATTGGTTCATCTATCAATAGAAAAAGGGATAAATTCCCAAGGAAAATTTCTTTCAGAAGTAGTGGGCAAAGTGATTATCTGCAAAATAGGTGGACTTGATCGGATTTCTTCCCACATGTTCAATCTGATAGTGAGAATCATATTCAAGATAAACACTGATTGGGCAGTAGTAGTGTTTGATAAAATACAAGAAGGAATAAAAAAACCTAACCTGGGAAGGATCCTCAGCCTATGCTTAACATCAGTAATTCCAGATGTTCTGAAACAAGCAAATGGCTCTAAGATAAATCATATGAGAAAAATTGATGTAAGGATACTGTCAAGGTGGGACAGAGTTCTAACCAAGGAAGTCCCTGCTCCTAAGGAGCAAACTAATAAAGACAAGAAGAAAAAGAAGGTGGTTGTACAGGCTGACTCCTCCAATGATTTTGAGGAGGAAGTGATCTTCAGTTCTGATGAAGACCAGCAACAACAAGATGTTCATGCTCAAGTGTAACGCTTATTCGAGAAAAGCATATTCGAGAAAAGCTTCGTATAGCTTAAGAGAGATATGAAAAGAATGCCAATCGGCGTAGGTCTGACTTGGAGTTTTTTGTAGGGGACCTTGTGTTCCTTAAGGTTTCCCCGATGGTTGGTGTTAAGAGGTTCGGTACGAACCGGAAATTAGACCCGATGTATGTGGGCCCGTTTAAGATTGTTGAACAGATTGGCGTGTCAGCTTATAGGTTGGAATTTCCAGCAAACTTCTAAGGTGTTCATAACGTATTTCATGTCAGCCAACTGCGGAAGTTTGTGCCAGTAGTGGGCAAGTCTTGGATGTTGTGCCCCAGTTGGAGCCTAACCTCTCTTTTCTTGAAGTGCTGGTCCACATTTTGGATACTCAAGATCGGGTACTGCGAAGGAAGTCCATACCGATGGTCAAAGTTCTATGGAAGAATCAGGGTTTAGAAAGCGCGACTTGGGAGTTAGAGTAGGATATGAGAGAGGCTCACCCTCAACTGTTTCCCTGATTAGATTGGTTTGTTTTCTTATTGTAATATTTGGCTTGTTGTGTTTCCTTCTATAATAGAATTGTTGTGCGTAAAGTTCGAGACAAAACTTTCTTTTAGGGGGATTGACTGTAACGCCCCCAATTTTTCTGCGATTATTTAATTCTTTCTTGGCGTTACGTCGACGCATTTTCTTGGCTTGTGCCATCTGTAGAGTGTGGTCTTAACTCCTTAGAACTTAGTGGCCCATTTTGTAGCTTATTGATAAGATCTCCCTAGCAAGTCGAGTTGTTTTGGGTGACCCGGTGTAGCCTCTCAGGGGATGCTTGTGTTTTGGCTTTGGGTGTATATAACTCGAGTTCTGTTCGTCGAAAGTTAATTTCGACTTCACCGTTGTGTTCGTAGCGTGGATATTTATCTACGGTGCGAATTTCGTCGAATTCCGAGGATTTTCGGTTTTCGCGTCGTTTTGTATTTTATGAAAAAATAAAACTATTTAATAAATATTATATTAAATATTATTTTTTCTGAAAGGGTGCGGGTGCTTGGTGGTTTTTGCCTTGTCATTTTTAGCCTTAATTAATTGATTAGTAATTAAGATTGAGAGGATGCTATATATAGGATAGTTTAGACTTAAGTGGAAACCACTCATGTTCATCTTCCCGAAAGACCGAACCAGTCTGCGCCTATTCGCGGAAAGTAGAGAAACCGCCGGAACTGCTCCCCTTCGGACGCCGATTCCGGGAGATTTTGTGGAAGGAATTCGATTCTGAAAGCGGACTTGGATTTCTCTCGCCTAGACCTTCATTCCTTAGGTAATAAATTCAGTTTTCGTGGTGTTTCTAGGGGTCTCGAATTTCTTGGGTTGTCCGTTTCCGCCATTAAAGCCCCAGATTTCTTCTTTAGGTGTTGCTGTTGTTAGTACCGAGTGAGGATAAGGGAGGTCGACCAAGCTCCGCTGGAAATCGAGGCAAGTGGTACTCTTGCCCTTGCCATTTAGTTTTCTTGTTTTCTTATATGCCCAGTTAGCCTATTTGATACAACCGAGCATTGCTTTAGCCATAGTTTGTTTCCTTTCCTATACAATAGATGTTTTCTTTTCCTATGCAAGAACCGGTGATGATGCCTAAGCTTGCTGTTAGAAAATTCCCTGTACAGAACCTTGCCCAAAATAGCCGTGTATGTTCTCTGTTCTTTTTCCCTCGCTGTAGCTTGTTTGTTCTCGGGACGGGGAAGGAAGTAAGGGTTAGGTTAGCATTTTCCTGTGTCGTAGCTGTAGCCAGGTGGGAATTAGAAGCTTTAACTCGGAAATTGTGTTAGTCCTCATTATAACCCTAGAAACGTGTTTGGCTGTTAGATTAATATTACTACAAGAATAGACTTGTTGGAGTAGTGATGGAGGATTCAGGGCTTGGCGTTGAGTGTGGTGCACACACTCAACGTTGGGTCTGCTGGGACTTGGCGTTGAGTGCGATGCACACACTCAACGCCATTGCCCCTTGATATGTTCTTTTGCGGCTAAGTAGTGTTGCCTTGAGTGAGAAATTCTTCTAAGTCAAAATCGATGGGAATCACTAAGTGATTCTCGCCGACTTCGACGAGAATCGTTAGTGATTCCCGCCGATTTGGCGAGAATTGATCTGCATTCCCGCCGATTCGGCGAGAATCGATCTGCATTCCCGCCGATTCGGCGAGAATCAATCTGCATTCCCGCCGACCTCTTCCGGATGGCGTTGAGAGAGTGGGCCTCACTCAACGCTATGGCGGTTTAGGCGCTGAGTGAGGCGGGCTCACTTAATGCTGCAGCCCTTTCCTGCGGGTAAGTACTTTGGCGTTGAGTGAGTCGACCTCACTCAATGCTAAAGCTGTTCTATCATTGAGAATGGTGGGCGCACTTAGCGTCGCAGTTTGTTTTCGCGGCTAAGTACTTTGGCGTTGAGTGAGTCGACCTCACTCAACGCCAAAGCTGTTTTGGCGTTGAGAGAGGTGGACTCACTCAACGCCACAGTTGGGTTTTGCGGTTAAGTGCTAAGGCATTGAGGGAGTGGACCTCACTCAACGCCATATCTGCTTTGGCGTTTAGTGAGGATAGCTCACTCAATGCCACAACCTGCTTTGTTGAAGGCGTTGAGGGAGTGGACCTTACTCAACGCCATAGGCTTTTTGGCGTTGAGTGAGGTTAGCTCACTCAACACCACAGCCAATGTTGCAGAAGGTGTTGAGTGAGTGAACCTCACTCAACGCCATTGCTGTTTTGGCATTGAGTGAGGCTAGCTCACTCAACGCCACCGTCTGTTTAGGCGTTGAGTGAGTGGGGCTCACTCAACACCATACCGTGTTGAGTCATCTCAACGTTTTTCCCTTACCTTGATTTTCTCCCCCGAGTAAATTCCTTGATTTTGAGGTTCCTTGTCGGCTATTTTCTTTTTTTCCAAAATGGCTGAATCATGGGTCGTGGTTAGTAGTGGTGGTTTGAAGCTCTTAATGGGGGGAGGTGTTGTATAATTTAGCCAAGGCCACCCTTTTTCTTTTGTCTTGCTCAAGGTACGGGTTGGGCAAGGGGGTGGGAGGTCCCTAGTGCTTTCACATATAGACCCCTGAGCTTTGTTTCTTGGAAATGGTGGTTGGGGGACCGAGTTTGCCTCCAACCCGGATGCGCGTTGTTTTTGCTACTACCATACCTCACATCTTAGGGTGTTAGACGTTTCTTCCTTTGTAAATTTGCAATGTTTGGGCTCATGGTAGCCTGGTAAACTCCGTAGGTTTTTTTTGGGCAGGTTTGCTGCTGTTTCCTCGCACTTAGTGTTTTTTTTTCTTTTGTCTTGCCTTGGACAGTGGTGCTTGTTTTGATTTGCTTACTCTTCTTGCTTACCTTATAACTTATCTTTTCCGTACAACTTTTTACTTGTTTAGCTTGCTGAGGTATTCTTTTCTTCTTTGAATGCCTCAGGTTTTGGTTAGTAGCCGATTAGGCGGCTAGTTGTGTTGTGCTGTTGCTGGTGGTCTCTCGTACTGTGGAGATTAGTTCCTTGGTCTTGTGAGGTAGTTTTACTATTTTTCTTACAGACATACATACTTGCCAGTGGGTTCGTGTCAGTTTGTTAACGCCCACTGGTAGTTTTACCTTGATACTAGATGTGTTACTTTTTGCTTCTACCTTTCTGGAGTTATTCTACTTGCTCTTGAGATTATTTATGCTAGGTTGTTAGTTTCTTTTAAACCTAAAAACACTATTATAAGTATTCCTCATGATCAGCATGTTTTATAAAACTCATCACTATTTTCCAAATAACGTAAAAAATATATTTTCCTATATATATATAGTATAAATCAAAAGTAGGGTCCTGCATAGTATAAGTTGTCCTCCGGGGACACTTATGCACTTTTTTAGGATGTCGAACCTGAATAAAGTATTTTCCGCAACGTATAAGTATAGTTTTTAAATTGTGGACTAGGTGATCCACCGAGCCGAGGGATACAGCCTTTAAAAAATATAACTTATTTTCTAATCATATAACTTATGAATTTCCATAAAGTATAGTCGTTAGTGGTTTGCCTAAGCGTCGACAATTATCCCCTGCTCGACGTGGCATCATGACGCGTGTTTTCTCCTACTCTGATAATCCATTTTTCTCGGAGAAAATGCAGGTTGTGACAGTTGGTATCAGAGGTAGTTTGCTTGACAAGTTAGTCGGGCAACTGTCCCTTTTGATTGCATTAGCAGTTTAGCATCATGTCATTAACACACCGATATGTCATCAGCATGTCTTGGAAAAAGCACGAACACTACACTCATAGCATAACATACAATATACGGGGCATATTATGTAGTATGGGATGCATAATATGTGTTCGTATATGGATCCACCATAGGGGCAACATGTGAGGGTTATATAGTATGGGATGCATAACCTCACCACATGGCTGCGACTAACTCGTTTTCTTTTTGTTGCATGAAAATGTTATGTAGTATGGGATGCATAACATTTTCAAGTTTACGCCGCTCATAACATACATTAAGGCCTTTTTAGAATGCATAGCACAAACATGCATAGCATCACATTGCATAAGCACAATGTGCCAAGCTAAAGACTGGCAGGATGACATATGTACACACATAAGTTTTCGAGTCAAAAATAATATTAAGTCATGCATTCCCGATCTAGGCACAAGAGTTAGTATGGTGGTGGTTAACCATCCTAGGTTAGGGCATAACATCAAATCTTGTAAAAATAAACTCCCAGAGCATGTTTAGTAGCTTTAAGTTCATATTTATGTATGTATTGTCTGTACTTGTAGTTATTTACAGCTGTCATACTAGGATCTATCTAATGTTGCTATGATTTTAGGATGGCGAGACACCCTTTGACTAAATTGACCCCCCTATCTGAGGGTAAGTCATCGAAAGCGCAGAATGATGCGGTGATCGAGAGCCTACGACAGAGTAGCGATTCCTTGAGCATGCAGATGGTGGAGGTGCGAGCCCAGATCAAGTCTTTGGTGGCAGTTGTGGCAGGTCAGACTCAGGGAGTGCAAGGCCCTACAGGGGGGTTAGCTGTTCCTCCTCCTCCTGCACCCCTGAGACCTCCAGTGGTGGTGCCAGCGGTGATGGCATTTATCTCACATTTTAAGAGACTTAACCCTCCTACTTACGATGGGAAGGAAGATTTCATGGTCATAGACGATTGGCTGATCTCAATAGAGGAGATGTTCTCGTACTCCGGTATTGCATATGATCAGAGGGTGATGATAGCTGCCTATTAGCTCAAGGGTTTGGCGAAGAGTTGGTGGCTTAGAGAAAAGGAGAGCTTGGTAGCTGGTTGCTCTTGGGAAGTATTCAAGGAAATGCTGCTGAGGAAGTTCTTGCTTTCGGTCGAGCGTGACCGTCTTATGAACGACTTCCTCCACCTGAAGCAAAGGTAACTCACGGTCGGTGAGTATGAGATAGAGTTCAGCAAGTTGAGCCGGTTTGCACCTTGGTTGGTAAGTGTTGAGGCTGATTGAGTCAAGCGATTCCTTGGTGGCTTGAGGAGCGAGGTGCAGCAGTTGACCAGTTCTTATGGATCACAGACTTATGCAGGGGTAGTGGAGGCTACTCTGAAAGTGGAGACTATTGAGACCTCAAAGAGTAGAGGCCAACAAATGAGGAAGGACAAGAGGAAGTCTGGTTAGGAGAAGAAACCCTAGGTACCCGGTGCTGTTTCGGGAAAGAAGAGCAAGGTGGTGTGTAGATTCTGTGGTCGGTCAGGCCACCCTGTTGAGAGGTGTTTCAAAAAGGCAGCAGCTCAGAAGAAGGAGCAAGTTCATGCTATTCAGGGTGCTCCTAGGAGGGATGTTTCCTGTTCTGTTTACAAGCGACCCGGGCATGATGCTGCCCAGTGTTGGTCAAAGGATAAAGTTTGCTATTAGTGCGGGCAGAAGAGTCACATCAAGTCTAGGTGTCCTCAGGTCCAGCCTGCTCTTCATGCAGTTCCACTTCAGGCACTACCTCCGCCTCAGCGTGTGGACAAGGGCAAAGGAAAGCTGAACGTGATCTCTTTCGAGGAGGCTCAAGCTTCGACTCAGGTCATCTCAGGTGAGTTGATTCTTTTTCCAGCCTGAAAATTTTATTTTACTAGAATGGTTACAGTTGGGTTTTGGTAGGTCCTTAGTTGTATATACTCCTATAGGGAAATTTAAGGTGAATAAACGCTGGGCGCGCGTTCTGTTCGACTCTGGCGCTACCCACTCATTTGTGGCTATAGCCTTTGTGGAACGACATCAGTTAACTCTAGATCGAGTTCGTGATACCTTCCGCATCAAGTTCCCTTCTGGTGAATCTGTGTTATCAGATTTGGGCATTCTAGATTGCCCTGTTTTGTTAGGGGATTTTCTTGCGAGGGCAGACTTGAAGATGATTGATCTGGAGGACTTCGATGTTATTTTGGGCATGGACTGGCTGTCTAAGTATGATGCGGTCATTCAGTGTAAAGGGAAGCGCTTGGACTTCATCAAGGACAATGGTCAGCCAGGAAGCGTGTATGCTGATCCGTGCCAAGATTCTCCTGTCTTTTCTGCGGTATGTGCTCAGAAGTTGTTTCTTTCTGATTGTTTTGCTTGTTTAGTCTCGATGTTGGGAACCGTTGTTAGTGTACCGCGCATAGAAGAGATTCCTGTTGTTCGTGGTTTCGCTGATGTTTTTCCTGATGACCTTCCTGGTCTTCCTCCCGATCGGGATGTCAAATTTGTGATTGATTTTGAACCGGGTACGCGTCCTATTTCTAAGGCACCGTACCGGATGGACCCTCGTGAGCTGGAGGATTTGCGAGTCCAGTTAGATGAGTTATTGGCAAAAGGGTTTATCAGGCAGAGTTCGTCGCCTTGGGGTGCTCCTGTTTTGTTTGTAAAGAAGAAGGATGGATCGATGCGGCTTTTCATCGACTACAGGGAGTTGAACAAAGTCACAATTAAGAACAGGTACCCTCTGCCGAGGATCGATGACTTATTTGATCAGTTGCGCAGTAGCACGGTGTTCTCCAAGATTGATATTCGTTCTGGCTAACATCAGCTCAGGATCCGTGAGGCAGATATTCCACGGACTGCGTTTAGATCGAGGCATGGTCATTTTGAGTTCTTGGTGATGTCGTTTGGATTGACCAACGCACCATCAGCTTTCATGGATATGATGAATCGGGTGTTCAAGGATTTCCTAGACAAGTTCGTTGTGGTTTTCATCGATGACGTGTTGGTCTATTCCCGCAGTGCTGGGGAGCATGAGCAGCATCTGCGCTTGGTTCTATCGGAGTTGAGGAATCACAAGTTATTCGCCAAGTTGAGCAAGTGTGAATTTTGGTTGCCTCACGTCTCGTTTCTGGGCCACGTGGTGAACAAGGATGGGATCTCGGTCGACCCGGAAAAGATCGCAGCAGTGATGGATTGGAGCAGGTCGGGCATGCCCAAGGAGATCAGAAGCTTCCTAGGGTTGGTCGGCAACTACAGGAGGTTTATGGAGGGTTTCTCTACCCTGGCTGCACCTTTGACCAGGTTGACTCGGAAGAATGTGGCCTTTGTTTGGAGCGAGAAGTGCGAAGAAGCCTTCCTGGAGCTAAAGAACAGATTGTGCTCTGCCCCCGTCCTTACCCTACCTACTGAGGGTGTGGAGTATGTTGTCTACGTGGATGCTTCGCATGTTGGTCTGGGTTGCGTGTTGATGCAGGTTGGAAAAGTGATTGTGTATGGGTCAAGGCAATTAAAGACTCACGAGAGAAATTACCCTACGCATGACCTTGAGTTTGCAGCGGTAATTTATGCGTTGAAGCTGTGGAGGCATCTACTTTATGGGGCTCAGTGCAAGATCTTCACTGATCACAAGAGCCTGAAGTACGTGTTCACGCAAAAGGAGTTGAATCTGCGCCAGCGGCGGTGGCTAGAGTATGTGGCCGATTATGATGTAGAGATCCAGTATCATCCAGGCAAGGCCAATGTAGTGGCCGACGCCCTGAGCCGGAAGACGGGGAAGATCTTTAATCTCTCCGCCGATCGTTTAGTGGAAGAGTTCCTCCTTATGGATATCTCAGTGGGATGCTGTTGCATGCAGAGTAGCTTGGCAGTGGCAGAGCTGTCTTGGATTTCCCTTACTAGGTTGCACCAGAAGGATGATTAAGACCTTCTGCACTTTTACCTCAGGATTGAGAGAGGGGAGTTGCCGGATTTTTCCATCGATGATGCGGGTACTTTGAAGTACCGCGACAGATTTTGCATCCCCTCTGTCGGAGACATCAGGGATATGGTATGCAGAGAGCCTCATTGATCCAATGTTTCCTACCATCCGGGATCTACAAAGATGTATCGTGATTTGATGCAAATTGCCTGGTGGTATGGGATGAAGAGTGATATAGCCCGATTTATTGCTGAGTGCCATACTTGCAAGCGTGTGAAGGCTGATCACGGAAGGACTGGTGGCAAGTTGACTCCACTAGAGATCCCAACTTGGAAGTGAGAAAGTATTTCTATGGACTTCATCACGGGCTTACCGAAATCTCCAAGGGGATTTGATTCTGTTTGGGTCATAGTGGATAGACTGACGAAGTGTGCTATATTTGTGTCGTATAAGATTGACTATCCGATGAAGAAGATAGCAGTGTTGTACTTGAATGAGGTCATCAGATTGCACGGTGTGCCTGTTAGCATCATTTCTAATCTAGACTCCCGGTTTACTTCTCGCATTTGGCAGAGTCTGCAGGAGGGTTTGGGTACAGATCTGAGGTACTCTACTGCTTACCACCCACAGATTAATGGGCATACGGAGCGGGTGAACCAGATAGTTGAGGATATGATTGGATGCTACATTCTAGACCACGGTGGAGCGTGGGATGAGCAATTGCGACTTATGGAGTTTGCATACAATAACAGTTATCAAGAAAGTTTGCAAATGGCTCCGTTTGAAGCTTTGAATGGAAGGCACTGCAGAACCCCCCTGTTTTGGGCTGAGGGGTGTGAGAGACCCTTGTTGGGTCCAGATGCGCTCGAGGAGATGGAAGTCGCGGTAAAGCTTATTCTAGAAAAGCTTCGTATAGCTCAGGAGAGATATGAAAAGAACGCCAATCGGCGTAGGTCTGACTTGGAGTTTTCTGTAGGGGACCATGTGTTCCTTAAGGTTTCCCCGATGGTTGGTGTTAAGAGGTTCGGTAAGAACCGGAAATTAGACCCGAGGTATGTGGGCCCGTTTAAGATTGTTGAACGGATTGACGTGTCAACTTATAGGTTGGAATTGCCAGCAAACTTCCCAGGTGTTCATAACGTATTTCATGTAAGCCAATTGTGGAAGTGTGTGCGCAGTAGTGGGCAAGTCTTGGATGTTGTGCCCCAGTTGGAGCCTAACCTCTCTTTTATTGAAGTGCCGGTCCGCATTTTGGATACTCAAGATCGGGTGCTGCGAAGGAAGTCCATCCCGTTGGTCAAAGTTTTATGGAAGAATCAGGGTTTGGAAAGCGCGACTTGGGAGTTAGAGTCGGCTATGAGGGAGGCTCACCCTTAACTATTTCCCCGATTAGATTGGTTTGTTTTCTTCTTGTAATATTTGGCTTGTTACGTTTCCTTCTATAGTATAATTGTTGTGCATAAAGTTTCGGGACGAAACTTTCTTTTAGGGGGAGTGACTGTAACGCTCCCGATTTTTCTGCGATTATTTAATTCTTGTTTGGCGTTACGTCGACATGTTTTCTTGGCTTGTGCCATCTGTGGAGTGTGTTCTTAACTCCTTAGAACTGAGTGGCCCATTTTATAGCCTATTGATAAGATCTCCTTAGCAAGCCGAGTCGTTTTGGGTGACCCGGTATGGCCTCTCAGGGGATGCTTGTGTTTTAGCTTTGGGTGGGTATAACTCGAGTTTTGTTCGTCGAAAGTTAATTTCGACTTCGCCGTTGTGTTCGTAGCGTGGATATTTAGCTATGGTGCGAATTTCATCGAATTCTGAGGATGTTCAGTTTTCGCATCGTTTTGTATTTTATGATA
Organism: Platanthera zijinensis; assembly: GCA_039513925.1. Classification (NCBI taxonomy): domain Eukaryota; kingdom Viridiplantae; phylum Streptophyta; class Magnoliopsida; order Asparagales; family Orchidaceae; genus Platanthera; species Platanthera zijinensis. The sequence continues at coordinate 61,117,598 of CM077081.1, read as the reverse complement.
AAATAAAACTATTTAATAAATATTATATTAAATATTATTTTTTCTGAAAGGGTGCGGGTGCTTGGCGGTTTTTGCCTTGTCATTTTTAGCCTTAATTAATTGATTAGTAATTAAGATTTAGAGGATGCTATATATAGGATAGTTTAGACTTAAGAGGAAACCGCTCCTGTTCATCTTCCCGAAAGACCGAACCAGTCTGCGCCTATTCACGGAAAGCAGAGAAACCGCCCGAATTGTTCCCCTTCAGACGCCGATTACAGGAGTGTTTGTGGATGGAATTCGATTCCGAAAGCGGACTTGGATTGCTCTCGCCTAAACCTTCATTCCTAAGATAAGAAATTCAGTTTTCGTGGTGTTTCTAGGGGTCTCGAATTTCTTGGGTTGTCCGTTTCCGCCATTAAAGCCCCATATTTCTGCTTTAGGTGTTGTTGTTGCTGGTACCGAGTGAGGATAAGGGAGGTCGACCAAGCTCCGCTGGAAATCGAGGCAAGTGGTACTCTTGCCCTTGCCATTTAGTTTTCCTGTTTTCTAATATGCCCAGTTAGCCTATTTGATACAACCGAGCATTGCTTTAGCCATAGTCAGTTTCCTTTCCTGTACAATAGATGCTTTCTTTTCCTGTGCAAGAACTGGTGATGATGCCTAAGCTTGCTGTTAGAAAATTCCCTGTACAGAACCTTGCCCAAAACAGCCGTGTATGTTCTCTGTTCTTTTTCCCTCGCTGTAGCTTGTTTGTTCTCGGGCCGGGGAAGGAAGTAAGGGTTAGGTTAGTATTTTCCTGTCCCATAGCTGTAGTCGGGTAGGAGTTAGAAGCTTTAACTCGAAAATTGTGCTAGTTCTCATTATAACCCTAGAAACATGTTTGGCTGTTAGATTAATATTACTACAAGAAATAGACTTATTGGAGTAGCAATGGAGGATTCAAGGCTTGGCGTCGAGTGTGGTGCACACACTCAACACCGGGTCTGCTGGGACTTGGCGTTGAGTGTGGTGCACACACTCAACGCCATTGCCCCTTGATCTGTTCTTTTGCGGCAAAGTAGTGTGGCCTTGAGTGAGAAATTCTTCTAAGTCAAAATCGACGGGAATCACTAAGTGATTCTCGCCGACTTCGATGAGAATCGTTAGTGATTCCCGCCGATTCGGCGAGAATCGATCTGCATTCCTGCCGATATTGCGAGAATTGATCTGCCTTCCCGCCGATTCGGCGAGAATCAATCTACATTCCCGTCGACCTCTTCCGGATGGCATTGAGAGAGTGAGCCTCACTCAACGCCATGGCGGTTTAGGCGCTGAGTGAGGCGGGCTGACTCAATGTCGTAGCCCTTTCCTACGGGTAAGTACTTTGGCGTTGAGTGAGTATACCTCACTCAACGCCAAAGTTGTTCTATCGTTGAGAATGGTGGGCGCACTTAGCGCCGCAGTTTGTTTTCGCGGCTAAGTACTTTGGCGTTGAGTGAGTCGACCTCACTCAACGCCAAAGCTGTTTTAGCATTGAGAGAGGTGGACTAACTCAACGCCACAGTTGGGTTTTGTGGTTAAGTGCTAAGGCGTTGAGGGAGTGGACCTCACTCAACGCCATAGCTGCTTTGGCGTTGAGTGAGGTTAGCTCACTCAATGCCACAGCCTTATTTGATGAAGGCGTTGAGGGATTGGTCCTCACTCAACGCCATAGCTATTTTGGCGTTGAGTGAGGTTAGCTCACTCAACGCCACAACCAGTGTTGCAGAAGGCGTTGAGTGAGTGAACCTCACTCAATGCCATTGCTGTTTTGGCGTTGAGTGAGGCTAGGTCACTCAATGCCACCGTCTGTTTAGGCGTTGAGTGAGTAGGGCTCACTCAACGCCATGCTATGTTGAGTCATCTTAACATTTTTCCCTTACCTTGATTTTCTCCCCCGAGTGAATTCCTTGATTTTGAGGTTCCTTGTCGGCTATTTTCTTTTTTTTCCAAAAAGGCCGAATTGTGGGTCGTGGTTAGTAGTGGTGGTTTGAAGCTCTTAATGGGGGAGGTGTTGTGTAATTTAGCCAAGGCCACCCTTTTTCTTTTATCTTGCTCTAGGTACGGGCTGGGAAAGGGGGTGGGAGGTCCCTAGTGCTTTCACATGTAGATGCGTGAGCTTTGTTTCTTAGAAATGGTGGTTGGGGGACTGAGTTTGCCTCCAACCCGGATCCGCATTGTTTTTGCTACTACCATACCTCACAGCTTAGGGTGTTAGACATTTCTTACTTTGTAAATTTGCAACGTTTGGGCTCATGATAGCTTGGTAAACTCTGCATGATTTATTTTTGGGCAGGGTTGTTGTTGTTTCCTCGCACTTAGTGTTTTTTTTTTCTTTTGTCTTGCCTTGGACAGTGGTGCTTGTTTCGGTTTGCTTACTATTCTTGATTACCTTATAACTTAACTTTTTCGTACAGCTTTTTACTTGTTTAGCTTGCTGAGGTATTCTTTTCTTCTTTGAATGCCTCAGGTTCTGGTTATTAGCTGATTAGGCGGCTAGTTGTGCTGTGTTGTTGCTAGTTGTCTCTCGTACTGTGGAGATTAGTTCCTTGGTCTTGTAAGGTAGTTTTACTGTTTTTCTTACAGACATACATACTTGCCAGTGGGTTCGTGTTAGTTTGTTGGCGCCCACTGATAGTTTAACCTTGATACTAGATGTGTTACTTTTTGTTGCTACCTTTCTGGAGTTAGTCTACTTGCTCTTAGGATGATTTATGCTAGGTTACTAGTTACTTTTAAACCTAAAAACACTATTATAAGTATTCCTCATGATCAACATGTTTTATAAAACTCATCACTATTTTACAAATAATGTAAAAAGATCATTTTCCTATATATAGTATAAATCAAAAGTAGGGTCCTGCATAATATAAGTTGTCCTCTGGGGACACTTATGCACTCTTTTAGGATGTCGAACCTGAATAAAGTATTTTCCGCAGCGTATAAGTATAGTTTTTAAATTATGGACTAGGCGATCCACCGAGCCGAGGGATATGGCCTTTAAAAAATATAAGAAATTTTCTAATCATATAACTTATGAATTTCCATAAAGTATAGTCATTAGTGGTTTTCCTGAGCGTCGGCAGTTATCCCTTGCTCGACGTGGCATCATGACGCGTGTTTTCTCCTACTTTGATAATCCGTTTTCCTCGGATAAAATGCGGGTTGTGACATCATGCAAAGGACTGTGAGCCCCAAGAGCAACAAATTGACTCTACTCTAGGGGGAGAAAACCTAGAAAAAGAAACTGAGTTGTCTGCCCAAGGGGGAGGTATTGATGATGATGTCCTGGATAGTGACATAGCTGCAGACACAATAATGGATGTTGTATCTGAAATCAACACTGCAGCTAAAGTAACTGATAAGAATGATGCTCAAAATGAGCCAGTAAGTATCTTCTCCACAGACTAGTGATGTATTATAGTATTATCCTCAAAAATTGTTCAAAGGGACACTTTTATTTACACAACAAAAGAGGTCTTTCAAGTGGTATTAGTCTTATAAGTAGTTTTTTAAAAAAAAACTAATCTTATTCTTTCTGAACAGATACAACAGGAAGTTATAATGGAAGAATTGTTTCCTGATCCTCTTACTGATAGGACTGAGGGGGAGGAAATTGAAAAAGAAAAGGAAATTCCAAGGACTGAGGGGGAGTTATCCAAGGATACCCCGCTGAAAAGGACACTGTTGATATTAAAAGTACATCTGAATCTTCTAAAGATAAAGAAGCAACAATGGCTAAGAAAAGAAAGCTATCTGTGTTAAAGAAGAAGAGTTCTGGATATAAGAAATATTTACAATTGGGAACTGCACCATCTACATCAAGCATGGACTTCAGTTCTTTACTGGTCTAGATGCAGATAAAATTAGATAATCAAAGGAACACTATAAAAAAATATGTGGATGAAACTCATAAGGAGTTATAGTTTCAATTGGCACAGGACATCAAATCCATTAGATTTGAAGTGAACCAACATAAGAAGGAGATGATAGATTGCTTCCATAAAGGAGGTAATGCTGTGGTATTCCTGTCCAAGCAACAGCAAAATATCTAAGCTAAAGTGGATGAAATTGAAGTGAAGCATGGATATGTACTAGAGAATCAGTTAAGGATGAATGAAAATCTCAAGGATTCACATCATGAAATACTGACAAAGCTCTCTGATTATAACACTACTCTTTAGGCTGAAATCTCTAAGCAAATCTAGGAAGATATATCTGCTGTCAAAGCCACATTTCAAGAATCTCAGGAGAAAATTAAAACTTTCCTGACAAAATTCAGAGCTTATTTTAAAGAGGGAACTAAATATATAGCTGATCAAGTGAGATTTCAGAAAGAAGATTTACGAGATCATCTTGCAAGAGAAGTCATAAAGGGGGATATATTACTAGTCATAGCCAGCTCTGACCATGCTAAATGGACTACCAATAGCATCAGAGCTACTCTTGGATATCCTCCTTTTTGTGATGATGCTAATGTAGCTGAGTATGGGATACAACCTGAATATTTTGAAGGAGATCAGCCTGAAGTTGCTCAGGTGATCTACCCCCCAGCTGATTTTGAGATGGTTCAAGAAGAAGTGCTGAAAATGTATAGTCCTCCACCAGAGGTACAAAATGTAATTTTGGAAAAGGTTGAAATGTCAGAAGCTGCATTAGAAGCTCAGAAGGAAGCTCAACTTTCCAAGAAGAGATTCAGAGAGCAGGCTGAGCTAAAGCCAGATTTTGGGCAGTGGAGCCCAACCTCTAGAAAAATCATACTTACTGCCTGGAAAGCTATAAAGGATAAAACCCATGAGAGGGGTAAGTGGTATTCTGAACAAGAGTGGAATAAATATCAAGCAGGACAAGAAGCAATTCTTCAACATAGAAGAAGTGCTAAGGCTGGGAAGCTACCTGCTAATGCTCAAGAGCTAAGCAAGTACTTCCCCAAACCTTTCCACTATTTTGAAAGACAGAAGATCAAGGCTGAAGCATTAAAGAAGAAAGCTATCAAAGGGAAAAAGCCAGCTGAAGATGATGAACCATCTGTGCAGGCTAAAATCAAGTCTGGCAAAGGAATAATTATTAAGGAACCTAGTCAGTAATAGGATTGCTAGGTTCTTGTAATAGAACAATGAATTATTTTCCTTTTGTTCTATAAGAAATTCTTGTAAACCATAATTTTACTGATTAATGAAATCTGTTTCAGTATTAAGTGTTTGTTGTTTACAATGATTATGTAATAACCTGCTCTGAAATGTTTTTACTTCTATTACAATTTTGTTTTATCTTAAGAGATGTATATCTTTGACTAAGGGTTATGACTTCTCCAAATAGGGGGAGATTGTTGGGTACATTGGAAAATGTGTACTAGATTTGGAGAAGCCACAACTTAGTCATCAATGTGTATTTGATAGAAGTTTGAGTTTCATTGTGCAGGTTTAAAAATTTGAAGGAAAATTTTCTAAGTACAAGTGTCGACACTTGTGAAGAAACTGTGTCGACACTCAGGAAACTTGTGTCGACACTTATGAAGAAACTGTGTCGACACTCAGGAAACTTGTGTCGACAGTTGTGAAGAAACTGTGTCGACACTCAGGAAACATGTTTCGACACTCAGGCAAGATGTGTCGACACACCGGCAAATTGTGTCGACATTAAGGGAAGTTGTGTCGACACCAAGAATTTGTGTCGACACTTTTAAAGAAGTTGTGTCGACACTCAGATCTTTGTCGACACCTAAAGAAGCAGTTGTGTCGACATCCAGAAATGTGTCGACATCTGAAGCAGGACTTGTGTCGACACTTAAAAACGAATATGAGTCGACACTCAGGAGCTATGTCGACACCTGAAGCAATTGTGTTGACACACAGGACTTATGTCGACACAGCAACTTCTTGTCTCGAAATAAGCAGTGTCAAGAAGCAGAAGTATGACTGTGTCGACACTTGGAGTAATTTTGTCGACACCATGAAGACTTGTGTTGACACTTAGTCTATATGTGTCGACACATGTGAAGCAGTCTGCTGAGTGTTGTATGCTGAGTTGAAAAGACATTGAAGAACCTAGTGACGTGACTGGTGACTTGACAGTTATCATAACTAACCGGTCTGACACCACTGTCAGAACTGTCAGAAGTCTGTTATGTACCGGATCAGCCGGTAACCATGGAGCAAGCTCTATATAAGAGCCAGATCGGAAATGACAGAGTAGATAAGAAAGATCACCGGATCATAAAGAAGAACTCTAACAGATCAAGGCCTTTCTGCAAGAAAGATTCCGAGTTTAATCTGAATCTAAGGAAGAAGCTGACTGAAGATCAACTTCAAGATAAGATCCATCTTATTTGTCCTAATCAAGAATCCTTGAAAAGCTAAGTTAGGTTTGATCAGAAGGATCAGTCTATATAAGAACTGATCAAGAAGACAACATCAATAGAGAAATCTAGCTGGTGAAGTTTTCTGATACTTATTACTCACAAATTCTTGTAGATCTATTATTAGATCTGAGATTGTAAGCCTAAAATTATAGAGGTTGAGGTAGGGCAGTGTGCCTGAGATAGGAATTGTGGAAAGTCTGAGTTGTAAGCCTAATTATAAAGGCTGAGGTAGGGCTGAGACCTGAGTGATAGATTTAACTTCAAGACAACCTAAACACCTAGGGGGGGTGGATATGTTCTTTTCCTTGTTTTAAACTAAGGCAGAATATAGCTTCAGTTCTTTAAGATAAATCTAAAATCCCTACAGCTAACACACCATATGCAATCACAGAATCTAAAATAACACAAGCATCACAGATTGCACATAGATTTATAGTGGTTTCCCAAGGTCTGGGTACATCCACTTTCCCCCTTCACCTATCTACCAGTGTGCTAGATTCGGCCAAACTTCTTCCTTCTTCTCAGATCCACAGATCTTACAGCTCAGAACCCTGAAAGGTTCCTATAACTCAGAACCCTATAAGGTTCCTACAACTCACGCTAACAGCCCTACCTCAGCCTTGCCATAAGGCCTACAACTCAGAGAACAAATTCTCCTACACTCAGGCTCAATCATCCTTACCACTTAGAGATCAAAATCTCCTACACTCAGCCTTTATAACACAGGCTTACAACTCAGATATTTGAAAAGATCCTACAGAATTTGATAAGTAATTTGATGGTCTCTTATCCTTGTTGAGAGAGAAAGAATAAGAGGATTCTTGATAAGCTTCTTGATGAGACTGATGACTGAAATCAACCTGTTCTTTGCTTTTTTCAAAGATTCTTGAATCTGAACTTTGTAGGGTTGATCTCCTTTAAAGTTGACTGACTGTCAGCTTCCTTCTTGGATTCCAGATATGGATTTGGATCTTCTTAGTAGATTAGTTCAGGATCTACTTCTTAAGAGACTTGTGATTGTCTCCTTCTTGACCTCAAAACAGCTGGAGCTCTCTCTCCCCAATTCCTCTGAAGTTCCTTCTGAATTCTGAATGAATTCACCTTAGACAAAATATGAGTGGATAATCACTTCAGTATGTCTTCTTCTATCTTCTCACGAAGATCTTCTTCTGTGTGTCTTACACTTTCTTGATCAACGATCAATCTCTCAATAGTTATGTTAGTTGTATATATGATCAATCATCTCTTTCATCTTCTGAATCCATCTATATTTATAGACTTCATCCATGGTAACTGGCTAATCCGGTTTATAACTAACTTCTGACAAGTCCGACACCTTCATTAAAGTTATTGGAATGCACAGCTGTCAAGTCCCCAGTCAGTTCTTGAACCTTTGTCTCTGTCAGCAAAGCGTCGAGATTGACTGTCATTATGTGTCGAGACAAACTGGGAATTTGTGTCGACATATGTAACTTAAGTGTCGACACAGACTTTGGTTGTGTTGACATAGCTGCCTTGATGTTCACACAGCTTCTTGACACTGTATCTTGAGAATGTGTCGACACTGCCTCTTTGTGTCGACGTAATTACTTCTTTATTCCACAGCAATCAACTACGTTGAACCTCTACTGTGTGTCGACACAAGTCCTGTATGTCGACACAGTTGATGTAGACTGGGAATTTTGTGTGTCGACACTGCCTCCAGGTGTCGCACAGTTGATGTCGACTCTGCTTCTGTGTGTCGACACAGTCTCCCGGTGTCGACACAGTTGATGTCGACTATCTATTCTGTGTGTCGACACTGCCTCCCGGTGTCGACACAGTTAATGTCGACTATATATTCTATGTGTCGACACTGCCTCCCAGTGTCGACACAGTTAATGTCGACTAACATATTCTGTGTGTCGACACAATTGCTTCAGGTGTCGACACATGGACTTAGAAACCTTTTCTGCATTTTTGCCAATACTTAACCTGCACATATAAACTCAAAATAACATCAAATACACCTTGATGTATATAATTGAGCTAAGTGAGGCTTATCCACATTTTCCAATGTGCCCAACAATCTCCCCCTATTTGGAGAAGTCATAACCCTTCTGTCAATGATATACACCACTTATGATAAATAAGCATGATGATGTATAAGCATTATTTAACAGGGAATCTATAAACAAAACAAATAATAAACTGACATCACAGAATAAGGATGCAAATTAAATGAACATAGAACATTGTTTTGTTTATTATATCAAAAAGTTTCTTAACACTATTTACATAGACTTCTTTAAAAAAAACTAAGAAATACATAGTTCTTGGAAAAAGCTAGTAAAACTATACTAAGGTTGGACTGGCTCCTTGATGAATATTCCTTTTCCTGATTTAATTTGAGCCTGCACATAAGGTTTTGTATCTTCAATGGGCTTCTTGCCTTTCAACTCAGCCTTCTTTTGTGCTTTAGCCTTAATCCTTTGCCTTTCAAAATAATGAAAAAGCTTAGGGAAATACTTTCTAGGCTCCTGAGCATAAGGAGGTAGCTTCCCACTCTTAGCCTTTCTTCTATGTTGAACTATGGCTTCCTGCCTAGCCTCATACTTCTGCCACTCCTGCTCATTATACCATTTACCCCTTTCATGAACTTGGTCTTTGACAGCTTTCCAGACAGTTAATATGATATTTCTAGAAGTGGGGCTCCATTACTCAAAATCAGGTTTCAACTCTGCCTGCTCTCTGAATCTCTTCTTTGATAATTGAGCATCTTGCTGAGCTTTCACACCAGCTTCTGGCATATCTACCTTTTCAATAATAACATTAGTAACTTGTTGTGGAGGGTTGTACATAGACTAAACTTGTTGATGTATCATTTCAAGATTTGCAGGGGGTAAATTACTTGGGCAACCTCTGGTTGATCACCTTCAAGGAGATCTGGTTGCACACCTGACTCAGGCACATTATCATCATCACATAAGGGTGGATATCCTAGAGTGGCTCTAATACTGTCGGTTATCCATTTGGCATGATCAGAGCTTGCATATACTAACACTCTCTCCCCCTTTATGACTTCTCGGGCTACATGATCTCTCAAATCATCTTTTTGAAAGCTGATTTGCCCATCTAGGTAATTGATACCATCTTTAAAGAATGGCTTTAACTTTTGAAGTTGGGCAGTAATTAAAGTCTCAGATGAAGTGATGGCAGTTTTAACTGAATCCAGGGCAGCTTATAGCTTCTTATCAAATTCCTCTTTCTCCTTATCTCTTGCCTCGGTTATTGCAGCAACTGTTTTCCTTACTTCAGTGACTATCTCATTGTGAGATTCAGTCAAATTATCTTTCATTCTAATTTGATTTTTAAGGACATAGCCTTGTTTTACAGCAATATCATAGACTTTTTTCTTGATGTCTGCTTGTTGGGTAGCCAGAAAAACTACATCATTGCCCCCCTTGTGGAAGCAATCTGTCATCTCTTTCTTATTCTGATTGACCTCAAATCTGATTGACTTTATATCTTGGGCTAGATCAAATTGAAGGGCCTTCTGGCTTTCATCCACATATTTTTCAAGAGCCAATCTCTGCTCATAGAATTTCACTTGTAAATCAACCAAAAATTTGTTGTAATCAGTCTCAGGAGCATGTTATGGAGGAGTAGTGTGTAGTGCCCTTTTATAACTCTGGCTCCTTCTCTTAAAGACCTGAAGTTTTCTCTTCTTGGCAGTCCTTTGTTCTTCATTCTCTGAATCAGAAGTACTGGCTATCTCAACCCTGTCTGGTGGAGTAGAGGGTGTATCTTTTTCAGTGCCAGGCTGCTCCCCCTCAAGATTAGCCTTCTCCCCCTCAACCTTGTTTTGTTCCTCCTCAACCCTGAGATGCTCCTCCTTTTCTGCTGCTCCCTCAATCTCAGGAAACAACTCTTCCAGAGTGAATTCTTGTTGAGTGTAAGCAAATTATAGGTCTTTCTCAGCAACATCAGCAACTCTAGAAGTATCAAGATCAGGTTGTGAATTGATTTCTTTCGATAAATTGATTCTTTCTTCTTCCTGCACCTGTGCAGAAAGTGACTCCCCCTGCATCTGTGCAGTAACTGTCTCCTCATGGACTTGGGCAGTTTCAGTCAGGTCCTGGACCTGTTCCCTAACTTGCTCCCCCTGCACTTGTGCATTTATGGTATCCTCCTGAACAGGATCATGCTCAGTAATGTCATGGATTGGTGATTTTGCTGCAGTCTCTTGAGTATCCAAATCAGGTATGTCCTTTGAGAGGACCCTATCCCATCTGGATATTATTCTGATGTCCATCCTTCTCATGTGATTTATTTTAGACCCTGGAAGCTGATTAATTACCTCTGGAATTGCTCCAGCCAGGTAGAGATTTATTAATCTAGCAAAATTGGCCTTTTTGATTCCTTCCTTTATCTTTTCAAACAAAACCGCAGACCAGTTGGTGTAAATATTATAGATGATCCTGGTCATCAGATTGAACATAAAGGTAGAGATCCTATCATGGCCTCCTAGTTTACACTAAATCACCTTCCCGACCACTTCTAATAGAAATTTGCCTTGTTGATTCATTCCTTTTTGGTTTATGGCTGCTCCAATCTTGATGATTGGATCCAATCCACACCACTGGAGAGCCTCCCTTGTCTTTGAGGCTGGGACCTCTTATTCATCCTGAATTCTTGGAAGGTGAAGAATCTTTCTTAAACTTTTCAGAGTAAGTTTAACTCTATTCCCATGAACGGTTGATTTAATCTTCAGTCCAGTAGAATCAACTGTTACAACAGCATAGAACTCAAATACTTCTTTCTTCCATATCTTGGTAGGTTAAGAAATAAGAAACTCCAATCCGTTATCAGTAACAAGGGTGATGACCCCTTTAATCTCCATCGCCGCATCAGCAAAAGCATTGCGCACCAGCTCGTAGCCTTCGTTGATGTTATCTTCAACCTTTGGCGCCATTGGGACGAAGAGAAAGCTTGAATGGAGAGAAGAGAGTTTGTCGACACAAGGGTTTAGTCTCGAAAATCTTGAGAGCGTGTCGACAAAATATTTTCTCAACCTATTTATACCCTTTTAAACAATGAAGGTCAAAAGGCGGGCAAAAATTGTCTAAATGCGTCGACACAGTTGAAATGTGTCGACACATACTTCTAATGTCTCGACAACAATGTTGACCTCTATGTATCGACACCAATTGATGATGTGTCGACACTTGACTTATGTAGATGTTGAACATAAAGACTGTGTCGACACTTATTCGAAGTGTCGACATAAATTCTGAAGGTGTGGACATCACTCCTCTTGATGTGTCACAACTACTTTCCTGGAAGTGTCTACACTTTGACCCTTAGGTGTTGACACTACGACACTGTGTCGACACAATTTCTTTGAATTGTCGACACAACTCCTCTGTGTCGACACTTTATTACTGAATGAGTCGACACAATTTTACTTAGCCACTTATGTTAATCTAACATATGGTCAACATTCCTAATTCAATTTTAAATCTATTGAATTTAGTTTCATCTAGAGGCTTAGTAAATACATCTGCAATTTGATAATCTGTCTTAATAAATTCTAGTGAGATGTCCTCTTTCTCTATATGGTCTCTAAGAAAATGGTATCTTATTTCTATATGCTTAGTCCTACTATGTGAAATAGGATTATTAGCAATAGATATAGCACTTTTAGAATCACAAAATAAAGGTATTCTACTTGCCTGAATACCATAGTCTCCTAGCTGGTGCTAAATCCACAACAGCTGTGCACAGCAACTTCCTGCTGCCACATATTCAGACTCAGCTGTGGAAATTGCCACACTAGTCTGCTTCTTACTGCTCCAAGACACCAATCTTCCTCCTAGAAATTGACAGGTGCATGTAGTGCTTTTCCTATCTTCTTTACAACCTGTAAAGTCTGCATCTGAATATCCTGTTAGTAGAAAATCTCCATTCCTAGGGTACCAAAGGCCTAGATTAGGTGTGCACTTTAGATATCTCAAAATTATCTTTACTGCAGTGTAATGAGATTCTTTAGGGCATGCTTGGTACCTAGCACAGACACATGTTGCATAAATAATATTTGATCTACTAGCAGTGAGATATAGTAGAGACCCAATTATACCTCTGTACAAAGACTCATCTACAGGTTTACCTGTATCATCTTTGCATATAGGCATACTTGTTCCCATAGGAGTTCTCAGGGTGGAGGATGATTCCATACCATACTTCTTAATTAGCTCCTTGGTAAACTTAGACTGGGATATGGACAAGCCATCATCAGTTTGTCTTACTTTGAGTCCCAAGAAGAACTTAAGTTCCCCCATACTGCTCATTTCAAACTTCCCTTGCATAAGTTTAGCAAACTTTTTGCAAAAGTTGCTTTCTGTAGACCCAAATATTATGTCATCTACATAAATCTGGACTAAGATTATCTTTCGTTTGAACTCCCTTAGGAATAGAGTTTTGTCTATTTTCCCTCTTGAGAATTTGTTCTCAATAAAGAAAGTAGACAAGGTTTCATACCAAGCCCTTGGGGCTTGCTTTAACCCATACAAAGCTTTCCTAAGTCTATAAACATAATCAGGTTTGAGAGAATCTACAAAACCTGATGGCTGCTCTACATAGACTTCTTCTTTTAGATTTACATTTAGAAATGCTGATTTTACATCCATTTGGAATACTTTGAATCCTTGATATGCTGCATAGGCAAGAAACATTCTGATTGCTTACAGTCTTGCTACTGGGGCAAAGGTTTGATCAAAGTCAATACCCTCTTCCTGTTTGTACCCTTTTGCAACAAGTCTTGCTTTGTTCTTTACAATAATTCCACTCTCATCCAATTTGTTCCTAAAGATCCACTTTGTTCCAATGATATTATTGTCTTTTGGTTTAGGAACTAACTCCCAGACCTTGCACCTTCTGATCTGATTTAGCTCTTCTTGCATGGCATTAATCCAGTGTGGGTCTAGGATAGCTTCTTCAAACTTCTTTGGCTCTAATTGAGATAGAAAGCTTGAATACAGGACTGTGTTCAAATTTTTGCTTCTGGTTTGCACTCCATGTCTTGGATCACAAATTATCTGATTTACTAGATGATCTTTTAAGTGTCTAACTGCTAGAGGTAGTCTCTCTTCAGGCTGAATACCTTCTGATTCTTCAATGTGTTGCACCTCTTAGTTTTCTTCAGCTTCTAGAGAGTCTTGTACTCCCCTTGGACAGTAGCCACCATTTTCCATTTGTAGATCTGTAGTTGAATCTTCTGCAATAGAAAGCTTGTCCATTCTCTCATTTATACCTGTTGGACTGCATGAACTACAAGGCAACTCACTGTTGATTAATTTAGTTTCATCAAATACAATATGTACAGATTCTTCTACAACCTATGTAATCAAGTTGTAGACCCTATAAGCCTTACTATTGTTGCTGTACCCAACAAATATCCCATCTTGGGATTTGGCAGCAAACTTAGTTAGATAAGACTTGCCATTGTTAAGGATATAGTACTTGCAACAAAAGATCCTAAAATAGGATAAATTTGGTTTTCTACCTTTCATAATCTCATAGGGAGTATTTTTGTGGCACTTAGTGATAGAAGCCCTGTTGAGCACGTGACATGAAGTGTTTACTTCCTCAGCCTAGAAATATTCTGGGAGAGAAGTGTCACTTAATAGTGTTCTACCAGCCTCAATCAATGTTCTATTCTTCCTTTCAGTAATACCATTTTGCTGTGGTGTTCTAGGTAAGGAGAACTCTGGAAAAATCTCAAATTCTTCACACAGTCTTGTCATACTTTCAGACTGAAATTCAGTGTCATGGTCACTTCTGATTTTGACCACTATACTGTCAAGTTCATTCTGGATTTGCTTGACAAAACTATGAAAAACACTTGGGGTTTCTGATTTTTGTCTCAGAAAGAACACCCAGTAATATCTAGAATAGTCATCTACCACCACAAAAGTGTAGACCTTCCTACCTAGACTATGACCTGGCATAGGACCAAAAAGATCCATATATAAGAGGTATAGACACCTCACTGAATCCTTGTTTTCAAGGCTATGAAAGGAGGATTTTGTCTGCTTGCCCTTTTGACAAGCTGAACATATCCCTTCCTTTATACACTTAACTTGAGGATCATTCCTCACTAACTCTTTGCTAAAGAGTTGGCCAATTGTTTCATAGTTAAGATGGGCCAACCTCTTGTGCCATTTGACATAATGAGTGGCTTTCTCATCAGCTACAAGACAAATAGGAAAACCTTTGTTCTCACACTCAAAATTAAGACAGTACACATTCCTTTTTCTATATCCTGTCAGAATGACCTTTTGATCACTTGACCTTTTGATATGACACCCATTCTTAACAGATGAAATGTCATATCCTAAATCACTCAGCTGACTTATGCTTATATGGTTGTGTTTCAAAGCATTCACATAGGCCACTTGAGTGATAGTAATCTTATTACTAGAAATGTTATCAAATCCTTTGATGATTCCTTTTTCAGAGCCACCAAAGATTACTTTAGGCCCATTTATAATAGGCAAATACTCCTTCAGCAATCCCTTTGTTCCAGTCATGTGCCTGGAACATCGACTGTCCAAGTACCAAATAGGGGTATGGTGACTTAGACTCACCTGCAATAAGAATTACTTTCCCATAGAACCCAAGTAAGTCTTGGGTCCTTGGTTCAGGTTAGCTTCATGCTTACCAAATCTACCTGCTGCTCTTATAACAGGTAGACTGATGTTCTTCCTGACACTAGTGTTGTGCCAGCAATCTATGACATAATGACCTATCTTGCCACAGCACCAGCATTCATACTTGTTGTATCTATTTTTAGATACATTCTTGATTGTTTGATTGACAGCAAATCTCTTGTATTGTGTTGGTACTGCTGCAGCTACACCCACTGGATTCTCACAAACATGAGGTTTATGAACGTGGGCTGCCTTATTGACATAAGCACCCTTGTCATTCAGAACTTTAGTCTTACTATGACCATGAGTATTCTCAAGGTCATACTTGTTAGAAGGCACTTGTACTTTTCTAAAAACTACAGGGACTTTGAAATTCAGTGGCTAGACTGAGGCTTGTCCTTTTCTCTTGAATTGGACAGCCCTAGTCTTACCCTTAAAGCCTATTCCAGTCTTACCCTTTTGAGCCACAAACTCATCTATTAAGGGTAAAACTGATTTAGGCTTAGAATAATTGGCCACTAAATCTTTTTCCTTTTGAAGTCTGGTTTCCAGACTTTTAATTAGATCATTTTTGTATGTGATTGTGTCCATCTGAATAACAGATATATTTTTCAGTTTGGCAATCTCATTCATTTTTTGATCCAACTCCTTCTCTAAACCAGATGCAGCCACCTTAAGATCTGCAATTTCCTTAGCCTGAGTTTTGGCCAGGTTCTTGCTTTTCTTTAGTGCATACAACAAGTCCCCATATTCATCTATCAGCTGATGAATATCACCTTCAGACTCAGATCCATCCACATCACTTGATGTAGATGTAGCTAACTCTGTGCCAGTACTATAAACTGAATTACTAGACAAACATTGTACCTTGCTAGGACCAGGCTGATCCTGGCATTTGTCTTCTTCTGATACAGCCATCAGTCCAATACACTGATGGTCTTCTTGTTCATAGATAGAGTTTAACAATTGCATAAACTCTTCTTATTCATCAGCTGCATAAAGACCAATGTATGTCTTAGCTTCAGATTCAGACTCTAAAGTTGATTGGTATGACAGGCTCTTCTCCTTCTTTGCAACAAAGGATTTCTCCTTCTTGCCCTTCTGCTGAGTCTTCCTTTTATCAGCAAACTCCTTTCTTTTGTCTAGACACTCATCCACAACATGTCCAGGCCTATTACATCAATAGCAAACTATCTTTGATGTTGTAGATTTGCTAGAATTTGGCCTGCTCCTTGATAGTTTTAACTTCAAGACAACCTAAATACCTAGAGGGGGTTAATCGGTTCTTATCCTTGTTTTAACTTAAGGCAGAATTTAACTTCTGTTCTTTAATATAAATCAGATATCTCTACAGCTAACACAGCACATACAATCACAGAAACTATAATAACTAAAATCATAGATTGCATACTGATTTATAGTGGTTCCCCAAGGTCTGGGTATATCCACTTTCCCCCTTCACCTATCTAGCAATGTGCTAGATTCAGCCTAACTTCTTCCTTCTTCTCAGATCCACAGATTTTACACCTCAGAACCCTGAAAGGTTCCTACAACTCAGAACCCTATAAGGTTCCTACAACTTAGGCTAACAGCCCTACCTCAGCCTTGCCACAAGGCCTATAACTCAGAGAACCAATTCTCCTACACTCAGGCTCAATCAGCCTTACCTCAGCCTTTTCTCAAGGCCTACAACTCAGAGATCACAATCTCCTACACTCAGCCTTTATAACATAGGCTTACAACTCAGAGAACCAATTCTCCTACACTCAGGCTCAATCAGCCTTACCTCAGCCTTTATAACATAGGCTTACAACTCAGATCTTTGAAAAGATCCTACAGAATTTGATAAGTAATTTGATGGTCTCTTACTCTTGTTGAGAGAGAAAGGATAAGAGGATTCTTGATCAGCTTCTTGATGAAACTGATGACTGAAATCAACCTGTGCTTAGCTTTCTTCAAAGTTTCTTGAATCTGAACTTAGTTGAGTTGATCTCCTTTGAAGTTGACTGACTACCAGATTCCTTCTTGGATTCCAGATATGGATCTGGATCTACTTAGTAGATTAGTTCAGGATCTACTTCTTAAGAGACTTGTGATTGTCTCCTTCTTGACCTCAAAATAGCTGGAGCTCTCTCTCCCCAAATCTTCTGAAGTTTCTTCTGAATTCTGAAATGAATTCTCCTTAGACAAAATCTGAGTGGATGAACACTACAGAATATCTTCTTAGATCTTCTCACGAAGATCTTCATCTATGACTTGCACTTTCTTGATCAGAGATCAATCTCACAATAGTTGTGTTAGTTATGTGTATGATTCATCCTTCCTTCTTATGAATCCATCTATATATAGACTTCATCCATGGTAACCGGCTGATCCGGTTTCTAACTAACTTCTGACAAGTCTGACAGCTTCAGTAAACCTGTTGTAACTCATAGCTGTCAAGTCCTCAAACAGTTCTTGAGCCTTTATCTCTATCAGCAAAGCGTCGAGACTGTCTGTCTTAAAGTTTCGATACAATCTGTCAATATGTGTCGACACAAGTGACTTAAGTGTCGACACAGACTTTGGTAATGTCGACATAGCTGCTTTGATGTCGACACAGCTTCTTGACACTGCATCTTGAGAATATGTCGACACTGATTATTTGTGTCAACACAATCACTTCTTCACTTTACAGTAATCAACTATGTTGAAACTCTGCTGTGTGTCGACACAAGTCCTGTGTGTCGACATAGTTGTTGTATACTAAGAATTCTGTGTGTCGACTATGCCTCCAGGTGTAGACACAGTTGATGTCGACTCTGCTTCTGTGTGTCGGCACTGTCTCCTAGTGTCGACACAGTTGATGTTGACTATCTATTCTATGTGTCGACACAGTCTCCCGGTGTCGACATAGTTGATGTCGACTATGCTTCTGTGTGTCGACACAGCCTTTTCCAAGTGTCGACACAAACTTGCTGAAGTGTCGACACAACTTCCTCTGGTGTCGACACATGGACTTAGAAACTTTTTCTTGCAATTTAGCCAATACTTATCCTGCACATATAAACTCAGAATAATATCAAATACACCTTGATGTATATCATTGAGCTAAGTGAGGCTTCTCCAAATCAGGTACACATTTTCCAATGTACCCAACACTCATGTCCTTCCTAGTTGACTTTTTCTTTTGATAATAGTCATCAACTAGCTGTGATGTGGAGGGCCTAGATTTCCACTGCATCTTCTTCAAGAATCTCTGAAACTGTCTTGTAAAGGCAGCAAAATCTGCATCTGAATCACTGCTATCTGAATTTTGGTGGTTTGAATTATCTGAGGTAATTTCAGCAACTTCCCTAAGAGGTGATGGAGACATCCTCCTATTCTTTCTTGTGGCTTCAACCTTGAAGGCCACAAATTTTTCTTTATGCTCCCCTTTAGCATTTCTTTCTTCCTCTTTTCTAGTCATTAGTTGCATTTCATAAGACAGCAACTTTCCAAATAAAGTTGGAGGAGAAATATCTGCAAGTTTGGCCACTTCCCTAATGGCACAAATCTTGGTGTCCCAATCCTTTGTCAAGGATCTTAGGAATTTATCATTCAGTTCATATGTACTGAAGACTCTTCCATAAGACATAAGTTCATTTAAAATTCAATAGAACTTCTTATAACACTTAGATATGCTATCTGACTTCCCTTGTATGAAGCTTTAATATTCCTGATTTAGCATGGACTTTCTATCTTGTTTAACTTCTTCAGAACCCTCCATGTAGACTATCAAAGTGTCCCATATTTTCTTGGAGGTCTTGCAGTGAATCAAATTCTGAAAGGTTGAATAATCTATGGCACTTACTATGATGTTCTGAGCTCTTTTATCCATAGTTGCCAGGATGATCTCATCCTTAGTCATCTCAGAAAAATCTTTAGGAGTTCTTTGATTTGCATCTAGAACAGACACATTCATTGGAATATAAGGACCTTCTTTTACTGTAATATAGATCCTTGGGTCAGAAGCCTTCATAAACAACCTGAATCTTTCTTTTCATATTCCAAAAATCTCCTTCCTACAGATGGGTAATTTCATAGAACTTAGTTCCTTGTGATTTTCTCCAGAACCCATTTTCTTGATTCTTGATACTGCCTTAGGTATCTAACTCATACTGTTAAGTCCTTCTTTGAGTAACCTCTCTCTGATACCACTTGATAGATTTAACTTCAAGACAACCTAAACACCTAGAGGGGGGGGTGAATAGGTTCTTTTCCTTGTTTTAAACTAAGGCAGAATATAGCTTCAGTTCTTTAAGATAAATCTCAAATCCCTACAGCTAACACATCATATGCAATCACAGAATCTAAAATAACACAAGCATTACAGATTGCACATAGATTTATAGTGGTTCCCCAAGGTCTGGATACATCCAATTTCCCCCTTCACCTATCTAGCAGTGTGCTAGATTCGGCCTAACTTCTTCCTTCTTCTCAGATCCATAGATCTAACAGCTCAGAACCCTGAAAGGTTCTTACAACTCAAAACCCTATAAGGTTCCTACAACTCAGGCTAACAACCCTACCTCAGCCTTGCCACAAGGCCTACAACTCAGAGAAAAAACTTCTCCTACACTCAGGCTCAATCGACCTTACCACTCAGAGATCAAAACCTCTTACACTCAGCCTTTATAACACAAGCTTACAACTCAAATCTTTGAAAAGATCCTACAGAATTTGATAAGTAATTTGATGGTCTCTTACCCTTGTTGAGAGAGAAAGAATAAGAGGATTCTTAATCAGCTACTTGATGAGACTGATGACTGAAATCAACCTGTTCTTAGCTTTCTTCAAATCTTCTTGAATCTAAACTTAGTAGGGTTGATCTCCTTTGAAGTTGACTGACTGCCAGCTTCCTTCTTGGATTCCAGATATGGATCTGGATATTCTTAGTAGATTAGTTCAGGATCTACTTCTTAAGAGACTTGTGATTGTCTCCTTCTTGACCTCAAAACAGCTGGAGCTCTCTCTCCCCAATTCCTCTGAAGTTCCTTCTGAATTCTGAATGAATTCACCTTAGACAAAATATGAGTGGATAATCACTTCAGTATGTATTCTTAGATCTTCTCATGAAGATCTTCTTCTGTGTGCCTTGCACTTTCTTGATCAACGATCAATCTCTCAATAATTGTGTTAGTTGTATATATGATCAATCATCTCTTTCATCTTCTGAATCCATCTATATGTATAGACTTCATCCATGGTAACCGGCTGATCCGGTTTATAATTAACTTCTGACAAGTCCGACACCTTCATTAAAGTTGTTGTAATGCACAACTGTCAATAGTCAGTTCTTGAACCTTTGTCTCTGTCAGCAAAGCGTCGAGATTGAATTTCATTATGAGTCGAGACAAACTGGCAATATGTGTCGACATATATAACTTAAGTGTCGACATAGACTTTGGTGGTGTTGACATAGCTTCCTTGATGTTGACACAGCTTCTTGAAGCTGTATCTTGAGAATGTGTCGACACTGCCTCTTTGTGTCGACATAATTACTTCTTCATTCCACAACAATCAACTATATTGAACCTCTGCTATGTGTCGACACAAGTCCTGTGTGTCGACACAGTTGATGTAGACTGAGAATTCTAAGTATTGACATGGCCTCCAGGTGTCAACACAGTTGATGTCGACTCTGCTTCTGTGTGTCGACACAGTATCTAGGTGTCGACATAGTTGATGTCGACTATCTATTCTGTGTGTCGACACTACCTCCCGGTGTCGACACAGTTGATGTCGACTATATATTCTGTGCGTCGACACTGCCTCCCGGTGTCGACACAGTTGATGTCGACTAACATATTATGTGTGTCGACACAATTGCTTCAGGTGTCGACACATGGACTTAAAAACTTTTTCTGCATTTTAGCCAATACTTAACCTGCACATATAAACTCAAAATAACATCAAATACACCTTGATGTATATCATTGAGCTAAGTGAGACTTCTCCAAATCAGGTACATATTTTCCAATGTACCCAACACTGCGGTAGGATTCAGGGAAGAATCTGAGGTAGGAATTGTGTAAAGTCTGAGGTGTAGGAACCATTTTGGATTCTGAGTTTGTAAGATCTGCGGATCCGAGCCAGTGGAAGGAAGTTAGGCTGAATCTAGTTATCTGCTGGATAGGCGAAGGGGGAAAGTGGATGTACCCATATCTTGGGGAACCACTATAGATCTGGTGTTTGTTGTGTGGTATTTAATTTTTGTAGATAGAATTAATCTGTGCTAAAAGAAATTACAAATATTTGTTTGCCTTAAAACAAAGTCTTTCATCTTGTACTACCAAAAACTTTATAAAGCGAGGCATACATGGCTAGACATGATTCTCCAATGTACCCGATGGAAGCAAAAACAAGAAGGCAAAATCTAGCCGCGCGGACAGAAGAAGTAACTGCCGACTCTGTCGGGCTGCACTTTGGAGTCCGCTGAATCCGTTAGGTTGTCAGACCGCAACCAAACCGCATGGACACACCATTATTAAGATGTCTAAGAACTCTATCCGCAATATGCTAGTCACCTGATCGCGAGGTCGCATAGCTACAAGATTATCCGTGAACAGCTGCTGTCGAACTAAACAGACCGCCAGAAGCGAACAACTTATTGAACTGGGAAAGATTGCCAAAGAGAAGAACGCCTGGTCGCAAGTCGTGACCTGTTGCTAACCGTCGATTGTATCTGCAGAGTCTGCACTTATCCCTGACCAAATTCAGAACCAAGTCCCTGGCTTCTCAGCTCTATCCGCACAATCTGCATGGCAAAAAAATGTTCAACTTCTCAAACCGCGCGGATACAAAAATCTGTGTGTGGCAATCGACCGAGCTCACTTACTGCTCATTCGGTTGTACTGTTGATGTGACAGGGTGTCCTATTTATAGGCATAGATAGGAGTGTGGTCATCGCCCTAGCTGATAGGAACACCGCCCATCTTTCAGTGAGCACAAAGTGTATCCGCACAGCCAAGACACAAAGCCAATTCGCCTTTTTGCGTGAACTTAGAGTCCGCTATACCCGCGGACACTGCAGATACCGCCACCAGTCCGCCACATCTTGCGGATACACCTCCATTCCGCACACTATAGCCCAAGACGAAGGCACAAACCCGTAATGTCAAACAAGCGGATAGACAAGCAGTCTGCACACTCCGTGTCCGCAGCTAGAGCACAAACCAGGCGCAGCCAAGATGCTGAACTCGGCGGATAGAAAAGCAGTCCGCGTTAACCGCCCGAACTTGCGGACTGAGCACAACAAGACTTAGTACAGATCCAGACCATGTCCACACCTCCATGCATCCCTGGTACAAACACAACACCAGCGGATATAGAAGACAATCCGCACAAACCGACAGACTCAAACACCAGTCCGCACTAACCGGCGAACTCCGCGGTTTTCGTCAAACTGCACACCATTGCAAAATCAAAGCACAATGCCATGCCAATCTCCCGAGCTCCAATCCAGTGTGCAACCATTCGGACTCAGCGAACTCTAGACGAGTTCACAACAACTGCGGGTACCAAACCTATCTGCCCGGTTATATCCTGGGAATAAGCCGCTTGCAAAAAAACTAGCCGACCTGGATAATTGCCACCACTATTCGCACAGTTCGCCCAGACAGTTCACCCAAGCCGCCACTTTAACTTCAAAAAATTCAACATTATGTGGGCCACCAAATTCAGCCAAGATCCACTTGAAGCCATGCTAAAGGCATGATTTCATTCCCTCTTATTTTCAAACCCAAGCCCAAGGCACCTCTCACCCAAAGATGACCCCCCATGATCCTTCCACATGGCTAAACCTGGACCTCCAAGATGGAACCATCTATCCAGCATAGCCTGAAGAAGAGAGGAGAAGCCTCCTCTCAGGTTTTTATCCCGCACTGGAAAGAGAGAGGGAGGGGGAACCTCCCCATCATTTATATAGGCCCTCACCCCCTCGATCCTCTTCACTCAACCCACACAACCTCATCCTACATCTCGCCGGATCCACCTCTGCCGGAAAACCTCCAACAACCCTCCAAAGGCAGCTTTGTTAGGGACCTCCCAAGCTCCCTTTTCTCAGGTGGATATCCTCCCACTGCTCCTTCCTTACCCCTCCCCCTTCCTCCACGTGGTGCATGCACCTCCAAACTGCTAGAGCGCCGCCGCTGATACTCTAGCCATGCCCCAGGCTCGGGTGATGCCCATGCATGGTGAGCCCCTCCTAGTGACGGTGGTGGCACTGAGAGGATGCTATCCCACCAGAGGAGACTTATCCAAGCGGTTGAAGGCAGTGGTGCTGTCGAAAAATGCAACTCTGACATCACCCAATTTTTTCTAGTTCTCGGCTTCAAAACTTCGAGAAGCGGACGACGACGCCAGGCCGCCAGACCACAACTAGAGGAATGTATGACCCCCGACGAGTTGGATGCGGTAGATGGTGCTGCGTCTCAACGACCAGAGAGCATGGTGGCACAGCACTGACGGGAACAGGGCTAGCCGCGCCACCCGTTCCCATTATTTCATTTTTCCGGTGGTGGCCGGCGACGTCAGGCTGCTAGAGCATCGCCAGATGGATCGTTGGACCCCGGAGTGTCGGTCGGGGGCCGCGCCAAGGCCGGACAACCACCAGCCGACGGCGGCAGAAGCCCACAAGCTTTTATCGCTCGAGGCTTCCAGTTGTCGTCTGATCTCAGCCAGGGGATTATTAATCTCCGCCCCCTCCTGATCATCAGAGCCCCACAGTGGACCCGCACTAGATCCGCTGGAGGGGAAGGTGATGCCAGCGTGAAAACAGGGCTCAATCTCAGCCCTAAAACCGAATCAGAACCGACTATTGGCACCCCAAGCTGAACAACAACTTGTGAAATTTTTGCGAATAATCTAGGCTACTAGGAGAAAAGTTTTGAACATGAAAGTTATTACCCTCTATAGGGGCTATCATCAAGAATATTTGGAGATTTTTGTAAAATCATTTAGTATTTTTAAAGCCCTAAATAAAGTTTATTTAGCCAAACTATAAGCAATAAATTATCTAAAATTTTTTGGGAAAATTATAGGGACATTTGAGACTCTAATGGATGCTCATTAAAAATTTGATAATCTTCGGAAGAAAGCTCGTATTTGTCCAAACTTTTAAAATTAAGAGACACACCTTTAAAATTAATATTGTCTGATTTATCTAGAAGAAAAGATTTGGCACAGTGTTAGACTTTATTTGAATCAAAATTTATTTAAAATAGAATAGACATATTTTATTCGAGGCAAAAATCCGTGCTTAGAATGACGCGAGGCGTTTGTGAAATAAATTATTAAAATTCTCGAGGACTTTTTCTAAAGCTCGACAAAATTATAATATTTGGGCATAATGAAAGTATTTTTGTGTCTTAAATACGAGGATTTGCGCGTAACGAGATATTAATGTTGTGTACGATAAATGAGACAATTCTCAATCTCGAGTCAAAAGTTCTGGGTCTTTCGGATATTCTAAATGTTTATTAATTTACGATGATGATATCCGAGGATGAACGAGGCCCACATAAATAAGGGCCTGTTTGGGAAGGCTTTTCAGAAAGGAGAAGGAGCGGTGACAAAAAGATAGTAAGAAAAAGAGCTTTTGGAAAATGTCTATTAGAAAAGGAGAACTGTTTAGGTGAACTTCTTTTGCAGAGCTTTTCAAAAAAGAGACACTTTATAAATCGTTTGACAAATCTCCGTTGCGGTAACTTTTTTTATTAAAAATGTGCGTCCGGGGAAAAAGACGCAATTATTTCGCCGGGGCAGGTTTTTTTCGCCCGGGAGCGAATTTTTCACCGGGTGACGGTTTTTCTCGTCCGGGCGGGAATTTTTCGCCCGGGCGTGAATTTTTCGCCCGGGCGTGAATTTTTTGTCTGCGCGCGATATTTTCGCCCGGGGGAGATATTTTCGCCTGGGCGCCAATTTTTCGGCCAAACCGTACATTTTCGGTCGGGCCCCAATTATTCGGTCGGGTGCCAATTTTTCGGAAGGACGCGAATTTTTTGAACGGGCGCGAATTTTCCGGATGAGCACAAATTTTTTCGGATGATGGCAAATTTTTCGGACGAGCACTAATTTTTCGACTAGACGGGAAAATTTTGCCCGGACGCGAATTTTTTGCACAGACGAGAATTTTTGCACGGACGTGATATTTCCGCTCGAAAGCGAAAAAAATAGCTTACAAGCTAAAAAAGTACACGACCGGGCAAAAAAATCACGAACGGGCAAAAAATCACGTCGAGGCGAAAAATTAGCTCCCGGGAGAAAGAAATCGCGCCCGATCAAAAAAAGCGCGCCCGGGAGAAAAAAATTGCGCCCGGGCGAAAATATCGCGTACGAGCGAAAATATCACGCCCGAGCGAAAATATCGCCGTCGGGCGAAAAAATGGCGCCCGGGAAAAAATATCGCTCCCGGGTGAAAATATAGCGCCCGGGCGAAAATATCGCGACCGGCGAAAATATCGCGACCGGGCGAAAAAAACGCCCCAGGGCGAAAAAAAACGCGTGCGGGCACAAAAAGCGCCCGTGGGAGAAAAATCACGTGATGGCGAAAAAATTGCACCGGTGTAAAAAAACGCGCCTGGGCAAAAAAATCGCGCCGGTGCAAAAAAATCACGCCCGGGCGAAAAAAGCGCGTCTGGGCAAAAAAATCGCCCCCGGGAAAAAAAATCGGCTCGGGCGAAAAAAAACCATGCAACGACAAAAAATGGCACCCGGATGAAAAAAACGCACCCGAGCGAAAAAATCACGCCGGAAGAAAAACCGGCTCGGGCGAAAAATACATGCTCGGGCGAAAAAAAATCATGCACGGGCAAAAAACCGCACTCCGGCGAAAAAAACTCACCCGGGCAAAAAACCGCGCGCCCGGGCAAAAAATTACAGCCCGAGCGAAAAATGCCAACCAGAGCGAAAAATGCTAGTTCAGACGAAAAATCCGCGCCTTGGCGAAAAATTCGCGCCCGCGCGAAAAATTCGCCCACGGGCGAAAAATTCGCGCCCGGACGAAAAATTCGCGCCGGGCAAAAAAACCACTCGGACAAAAAAATTACGCTCAGGAAAAAAATCGCGTCAAGACAAAAAAATCAAGTTGTAGATTTTTTTAAGAGATAAATGTTTTTGGATGAGAAAGTGCTTTTGAAAAGGTTGAAAAGTAAGTGACATGTGACTTTTCCAAAAGATGAGAAAATGGAGTTTTTTGCGGTAGCTTTTCTCACCGATAGACAATCCAAACGGTCTATTAAGTGTGGTAGCGTTTTCCAGAAAACGAAAAGGAGCTAAAAAGCCCTCCCAAACAGGCCCTAAATAGCTGAAATCCCCGCATTACGAGGAATTGAGGTTGATGGCGTCATATTATACCTCTTGCGACTAAATTAAACTCATTGTAACCAAGTCATTATATCATGAAGCAAGATTTATAATAAGCATCTACTTATAATAAGTATGATTAAGTTAATCTAAGAGGTGCAACGAATTAATTGTCGGGCTTAACTAAATTGGTGAAATATCTAATTTTAAATGGAGTCTCCTAAGAACAGATTGAAGAACGTACCTTTTATGAACGAAGAAGCCTTCTAAAAATGGAGTGAAGGCTTTGCCTTCTAAGAATGGAGAAGCCTCCTAAGAATGGAGTGAAGAACTTACCTCCTATGAACAGAGAAGCCTCCTAAGAACGAAGTGAAGAACGTACCTCCTATAAACGGAGAAGCCTCCTATGAACAAAGTGAATAACTTGTCTTATATGAACGAAGATGGAACTGAACTGGCCTTCTAATTGGAGGTGGAACTAAAAGAATTGAACTTTTCTATTATGCTCTTATTTACCATACGAATCCAATGACACTAACCTGAGTCGAATTGGAGTTCATTTCTCAAATACTCAAAATCTGCGCGTCGCATCGCACTAAAATGGTCAAAATGCTTATAATCACCGTTAGACTTCGAATTGTGACGTAATCAGTTCCGATGCGTTGGTATTGACTATACAAAGTCGTAGGAACTGACAAAACTCAAATTAGAGTTCTCTCGGTCAATATACAAAACTCTCGTTTTCGCGACGTTCTACTAGGAACGGCCATATCCATCCTATGACCTCGGAATGCAATGGAACAAGTTCCAACATTCTTGTTTTGATTATACGAGGCCATAGAAACTGACAGAACTCAAATCGGAGTTTTATAGGTCTATATCCCCTTCTAGGGTTACCTCCTACCTTGGTATCGGCCATAGGTAGAGGTTCGGGTCACTTTTATTGGGCCCATTATGGTTCTATTGGCCCAATAAAAATCAGGATGTTACGATCCAATAAAAATAAAAGGATTTTTGTCTCCAAAAATTTGCTTAAAGTAGGAGGAAAAAGTAACATACCTGGAAAAAGTGCTTTGGATGCTTTTATCGGACGAGTGCTTCAGGTTCCCATGTATACTCATCTTGTCCGCTATTTGACCATAATATTTTGACCATCAAAATGGTCTTATTATGCAGATTCTTCACTTTATAATCTACTATTCTGACCTATTTAAGCTGGACGGATCTATCTGACTGCAACTACACTAACGGTGTAGGGAGATGTTGTTCCTATTATCGGAGGACTTGCCTCAAGGATGAGAAATGGAGTACGTCATGGAGATTTCCTAATTCTGGGGGCAGTACTAATCAATAGGTAATAGGGCTAACATGTTCTATCACCTGATAGGGGCCCAACTAGCCGGGATCTAGTTTCTTATGCTTCCTCAATCAGGAGACACCACACATGTGCTTAATTTTCAAAAATACCATTTCTCCCACGCTAAACTCCACCCGTCGGTGTCGTGCATCATAATATTTATCTTGTATACTCTGTGCTTCCCGCATTCTATCCTGGGTTAGCCGTATCTTTATCGTAGTATCATAAATATAAGCTACTCCTAAGTCTTCCGGGTCCTCATTTTGAGCCCAAGTCAACGGAGTTCGGCAATGTATTCCATAAAATTCCTCGTATGGTACCATCTTAATGCTGGCCTTATAGCTGTTATTATAAGAAAACTCGACTAAAGCCAGCAATTATTCTCATGGCTCATTATGCTTTACTATATAAAGTCGGAGTAGATCCTCAAATCTATTGTTCATCCTTTCTGTCTGCGGATGGAAGGTGGTGTTAAAGGACAACTTGGTCCCCAAGTATGCTTGTACCCGCCTCCACTCCTTGGATATAAAGCATCCATCTTGGTCCGATACAATGGACCTCGACACTCTGTGGAACAGAACCACTTGCTCTATGAACAATCTGGCAAGAACATCAACTCCATCACCCTGTCGATTCGGGATGAACCGCACTACCTTTGTAAGTAGATCCACAAAAACCCATATAGTGTCATTTATAGTATGGGATCGAGGTAAGCCATGGACAAAATCCATGGAAATATCCTCAAATTTCCACTCTGGTATCGACAGGGGCTGCAGCAGACCTCCTGGGTTGACGCATTCAGCTTTAACCTTTTGACAAGTCTGGCACTGGTCCATGAAGTTGGTGACGCCACTTTTCATTCCAGGCCAGTAAATGGTCCTACGCAAATCAACACACATCTTAACCACACCAGGGTGAACATAATACCTTGACTGGTGTGCTTCGCGAATAATCTCATCTCGAATTCCTCTGGTAGCGAGAATTAATATGCGGTGCATGAACTGCAAGATTCCATCGTGCAGGTTGAACTCCTCTTATGCACCCTCTTGTATGGACTGGATGATCGGGACTACTTACGGATCGACCTTCTGGGCCTCTCGTATTTGATCCCAGATGTCGCACTGTATTTCCATCCAGTATAACAGGGACTGTTATTTTTCTGGATTACTACGAGCAACATGAGTAATTTCTAAGTATAACAAAGTCTGAAATAATTCTTCTGGAATCTGCTCCATCCAGCTCTCGACTATCAAGGTATGGAGGTTCAATGCGTCAGCAACTTTATTATCCTTCCCGGGATGGTATTGGAGAGCGAAATCATAATCACTCAGAAATTCCAACCATCAGCACTGTTGAATGTTCAACTCCTTTTGGGTAAAGATGTATTTGAGACTCTTATAGAAGGAGAAGATCTCGCATCTTACTTCGTACAAGTAATGTATCCAATTCTCTAGGGCGAAAACAACGACGCCCAATTCTAGATCGTGGGTTGCGTAATTCAGCTCGTATGGATTTAGCTGGTGAGATGCGTAAGCCACCACCTTACCATGATGCATCAGAATTGCTCCCAATCCTCTCAGGGATGCATCCATAACAATTTGGAATCCTTCGGTTCCCGAGGGGATCGTAAGGATTCAGGCAGAAGTTAGTCGTTTTTTAGTTCAACGAACGCAGCCTCACACTTTGGCATCCATCAAAATGCAACATCCTTTCACGTAAGTGTCATAAGGGGTAACATAATCTTGGAAAAACTTTCCATAAATTTCTTATAATACCCGGCAAGACCAAAGAAACTTCATATATCTACTGCTGTCTTAAGCGGCGGCCAACTTTGAACTACCTGGATCTTTGCCTGATCTACTACTACTCCATTTTTGTTGATGGTGTGGCCCAAGAATCCGACCTCCTCTATCCAGAATTCACACTTTCTGAACTTGTTGATGAGGGATGTTCTCGAAGTTGAAGTAACACCATCTATAGATGTCTAGAATTGTTTGCCCTGGTCTTTGAGTAGATCAAGATGTCGTCGATGAAGACGATCAAGAAATGATCTAGGAAGGGTTCGAATACCTTATTCATCAGGGCCATAAAGGCAGAGGGGCGTTAGTGAGCCCAAATGGCATCACCAAAAATTTGTATAGACCATAGCGGGAGCTAAAGTCAGTCTTAGGGATGTCCTCCTCCTAGATCTGAAGCTGATAGTAGCCTGGAATTAGGTCCATCGTAGAGAATACGGATGCACCTTGCAATTGATCAAACAATTCATCAATCCTTGGAAGTGTATACATATTCCGTATAGTAAGTTTGTTTAGTTCCATGTAGTCTATATACAAGCGTAGTGTCCCATCCTTCTTTACAAATAGTATTGGGGCTCCCCAGGGTGAGAAACTTGGGCAGACAAACCCAGCATCTATCAGTTCCTGAAGTTGAATCTTCAACTCGGCAAATTACTTATGGGCCATTCGATAGGGTGCTCGATACATTGGTCGAGCTCTGGACACAAGCTCGATCCGAAAGTCAACCTCTCGTTATGGGGGCGGACCTGGGAGGGACTCAGGGAAAATATTCGGAAAATCTCGCACCACTGGAACCTTGGCGAGCACTTGAATTTTATTCTCCATTTTGAATTAGATAAGAAATACTTTGTTCTTCTATCGGACTAACATTACAGTCTGAATAGAGGTCAAAATGACGCGAGATACGGAGGGTATACCTGCCAGTGTAACGACCTGTCCGTCTGGGTTCTGAAGCTTGACCTCTCGGGTTGAACAATTTATTTGGATCTTATGCTCGGCCAGCCAATCCATCCCTAGTATGATGTCGAATCCGATTATTGCTAGGATTGTCACAAAAATCTCAAATTCCATGTCCCCTAGCATAGCTTGGAATGAGTATTTTTCCAAAGACATCACATCTGATCCATATGGTAGACGAATTCGTATAGACAGCCTGGACGAGCGGACAACATTTTCCTTAGTTGCAACGAAGTCTTGGGATAAAAGGAGTGTGCCGCTCTAGTGTCGAAGAGATTTTTTGCGGGGTGTACTTCTATCAAAAGTAATCCTGAAGAGATAAGGAGTATATACATATCATACAACAAAACATGCATCTAATATAGGCATACATATGTGTATAGTATATAACATAAGTGTGCATATCCATCGTATCGCTAGCGTCTAAGATATATACCTATCACTACATCGGGAGATAGTCCATGCTGAAGGTCCAACGCATAAGCCTCCAAGGGCGTTGCTCGGCCCTGCTGATCTCTCCTGCCAGCTCTACCTATACGGACTCTCTAGCCCTGTCCTCGCACTGCCTACCCTCCTTCCTCTGCTCCTAACCCTTGCCTTCCTGCCGCCTACAGGTAGAAGTCTCTCATGTGTCTCGTTTGCTGGAAAAAAGCAGTTCCCAATAAAGGGAACATCTCATCAGGCTGCTGGCGCAAGCTATGGTATTGGAGCTGGCTTGGGGTCTTGTTGTAGTACTGAGGAAGTTAGTGGGCATCTATAAGGATGTCTGTGATGTCTCTATCTGCGCTCTCTCTCCTGTAGGTGGGGAGCAGCTCCTCTATCTCATCCCTAACCCTTAGGGACCTTGACCTATCCTCAGCACAGCTGGACCACCATCTTCTGGTCTAACTCTAACGCCGCAGCGTGAGTCGCTATTGTGTGGAAGGTGGACTGAGAGATCATGATCGAGGCCTGTATCAGGTCATCTCACAGACCTAGGTAGAAGCGAGCACCTCTATCTCCATCAGTGGTTGCTAGGTTCCCAACAAAGGGTGCCAGGTGGATGAATTCTCTCTCATAGTATGGCACCGTCCGGTCACCCCGTCGGATGTGCAGGAACCTCTCCTACAGTGCAGCTCGGTCGGCGTCTGTGATGAAGTGCTCCAGAAAAGCCTCTAACCCCCCCCCCACCCACAGGATAGTGCTCAACGATCATCCTCTTAATGTCGAGCGGCTGGCCGCTCTCCACCAGTCTCTAGCATACCCCTCTAACAAGGTCACCACTAGTGAAACTTCAGCTATTGTCGGGCACACCATTCCTACTAACAACTCCTCTACGTGCTTCACCCACTCTTTTGCATGTATGGCAGTCCCCGTGCATCTAAAGGTGGGAGGCCTCAGCCCCCAAAAAGTCATCAGTAGGTTAGTGAGTAACAATAGCTATTGTGGTGGAAGTGCCAAAACTGTCCGGAATGTTGACAGGATAGCTGTCAATGTCTGCCCTAAGTCGGTCTAGGAAAATGGTACAGCTAAAGGGGTAACTAGGTCTGGAGGTGGGGTGCAAGGACATCCTATAGAGGAGGATCTCCCATTACTGGACTCCGATATCTGGAGAAATAACAGGAAACAAGTGTCAGTATTTTGCAAAAGTTGGGGCAATTTGCAAGAAATATACAAAACAGAAACAAAAGTGTGCAGGTGTGCTATCGTATAGTCTAGAATCCCTAAGTTTTTACACTAGGGTCTACCAGGCTTCCACTGTATGGTTCGTCTCGAACCAAAGAACGAAGCAAGGGATGAAGGGATCCTGTGACTGATCCACATGGACGGATCGTGATCACTCTGATCCATTTGTAAGGCCCCAAACCTTTGCTCGGGTCGGGCCGAAGGGGATCTTACCTGCCCAAGTCGTCCACCAGTGATCCTTAAGGGGTGATGACCCACACTACTAAGCTCTAGTTGGCCGTCTAGCTCGGCATGAATCACAACATACATATCACATCACAGAGTATTGTGTAAGCATTAATATGAAGCCACATCATATATATATATATGTATGTATATATCAACATATCCTTGCGGAGAATAAAAAGGTCGTAGCCACTGTTTGTACATGAGGCCCGTAGGCTAAAATGTATATCTAATCTAAATCCTCACACACTCAATCCTGCTCGCTAGTACTCACGTCTTAAAACTTCGGAGATGACAGGGGTTTCTCTGCTCTGGTAGTCCTATCAGCTGGTGTATCATCCTGTGGTAGCTGGTACTCACCGTGTTCCATCTCTTGTGAATGGTTATTAGAATAACCATTACTCATAGAGCTAAGTGGAAACAAATATCCTCCCCGGATCCATATTCCGGGGATGAGCTTATGTACCCAACAAAAGTAGATAGTCGACGCAGGAGAGGGTTAGTACAACATTTCATCTATATGCTAGGAGCAATCATAAAATAAGGTGCAACACCGTATAACTGGAATAACAGTAACAATATACATAAGTTATAACAAAAGCTCTACTAGCATGCTAGCATATTAGGTATTCATAACCAGTATTCATACCGCAGGTATTCAAAGCTGCAAACAATCCGCAGACATTCACAGCCGCGGGCAAACCCTATGTCAACATAGTATGGATCGCTTTTTTTCAAGCAGGGTAGCGAGCCCTGTGGGCCTCACTGATGTGGTCGTCGGTGAAAGTGGCCAGTCCTGGCACTTTTGGGGGTGGTCGTACTGCACCACCAAGGCCCCAACGTACAATCCCATGTACTCTTGGATGTGAGCGACATCCGACAATTCAACTTTTGGCCGACTAGCGGAGGAAACTTATCGGGGAAAAACATAACGGCCGGTCACCTGTGGTACTTATCTACCTATCCCCTTGAGTCGTTGAACTTCCCGCATTGCTATGAATAGTCTGTGAAAGTTTTTGGCCCTCCACAATTTACCGCAAGCAAATTACAAGCAAACATATTTAATTGATTATGCTAGTATGCACCGGGTCTGAGGCGGCTTGCTCTACTATGCTTTAAATAATTCGGGCAAACGATACTTGGCTTGACTTTTGACAAGGTGCATTGGAGCACTTTATTTGGGGCTAATCCAGGAGGAGCACCTCAACTCCCAATATCCCCAGCTAAGGCTCAACCTATCAGATAACTGCTTGTTAGAGAAGGACCCGTGCTTAAATTAGTAAATTGCATAAATAAAAGTATGGTAATAAAGGTTGCTGATAGTATAAGCGGCAGAATTGAAATGGTGTAATGAAATATGACCAGTACAGTATTGGAGCAATATTGAACTGAAAGTAAGTACTGAAAGAAATTTGACTAGTACAAAACTGGAATAGTACTTAAAAGAAATGAACTGAAGTGAAATTAAATAAGCAAGACAACTATGATACTGGAGTACTGGAAAGAAAGTACTAAACTGAAATAAATAGAAGAACTGGACTAGTGCAAGAGTAGAATAAATCATAAAGAAAATAGTTAATAGTCCAATCACTCCTTTTAGGAGGCTTCAGTTCCATCTCCATTCTCATGAGGCATGTTCAGTTCCATTCTAATATTTAAGAAGGTTTCGTTGGGTTTCACTCATTATTAAGATCCGATAATAATTTAATTATGAGTTTGTAATTATGATTCAATCCGACCAGGGGGATTATTATGTGTTATATTTTATGATGACTCATATGCCTGTATTCTTATCCTTCGAGACCACCCAAAATACTCGAGAGTTATATTGTAAACGAGGCGTTTGGTGTTTTGCAGAGCCTTAAAACACTTGGAGCTGGGAATCTTTTCTCGACGACTCTAATCGACTAATTAATTGATCTTAATATCATGTTAAAAAAAGGTGGTTGTGCGCTCTGATTTTCAATTCTGAAGAAATTGAGCGCGTCAATTTTTGAGCGCGACCTTAGGTTCCAAGGAATCAAAAAAAGTTCTATTTTTATCCCGAGATTCCCTTTTAATACAACCTTTAGGAGAGCCTAAAATGAGCCTGGTAATATTTCCAAAAAAATTCGAGAAGTTTTGGGCCTTTAATTTGGAAAAATAAATATTGTTTTGAATTTTATAAATACCAAACCCTCTCCAAAAATTCCCAAAATTTTTGCGGTGGAAGCCCTCATCAAGGGGAACAACTTCCATGTTCAAAAGATTTTCCCCAGGGGTCTAGATTTCTCTTAAATAAATCACAAAAATATAAGTCAAAATTTGGGCTGAAAATAGCCAGATCAAGCCGGATCTTGTGGCCATGTTTGCGCTGGATGGGAGAATAGAAGAAATTTCCCCCGTAATAGATCGACCACAGATCCATTATGGGGGGTGCTGATGCTGTGGCAGGGGCGGCAATCCAGATTATTTGGACCGTCTGATCTCATCGTGGAGATTGAACGGTGGCTGCTACTTCCTGGTGGTGCGTGGGTGGCGACTTCCACCACTACCCACTGACAACAGCTAGCCTCCAGCACAGCCCTCGGTTGACTCGTCGGGGGCCGACATTCTTCTGGGTGGTGGTCCAGCGTCCTGTCGGCATTGGCCACCACTAGAAATTCTAACCCAAGAGCAGTGGTGGCACAACGATCTATTTCCAGCGATGATGTGCCACCTCGCCTCTCTGATGTCTGCCCGGCAATGACACCACCCCTACCGACACGTCGGGGGTTTGGCTCTTCTCCGGTGGTCGTCCGGCGGCTTGAGTGGTAGAATATTTTCCGGCGAGCTAGAGCTCCAGCAGAGGGGGCCCTTTGCTCCTCCCTCCCTGGTGTGGGATAAACCCGATAGGAGGAGGAGATCCTCTCCTCTCCTCCATTTGCTTTGGCCAGGTGTCACCATCAGAGGAGGGGAGCAATACACATAGGTGACAACATCAAAGGGAAGGAGAATGGGTTGGGCTTTGGCTTGGGAGTGAGGAAGAGGGGAAGGGAAAAAAGGGGAGTTGGCTTTAAGATTTTTCCAAGGACCATTACTTATCAAGTTTGTTGGTTGGTGGCCCAAGGGGTGAGACGGGTAGGGCCCTAAACCTTCAATGAAGAGGAGGTATACACCTCCTTTGAGAAAAATTCAAAAAAATGGATTTTTAGGGTGTTGACCAAAGTCAACCCTAAGGTGGGTCCCCCATACTAGTCAAAGTCAAAATAGGTCCAAGCTATTGGGAGTCGGGTCAAGGTTGGGGTATCATGTCACAATTTGTGTGCACACGCTTTTCGATGCACGACAACGCTCAGTTTCACCTCGAATTGACTACTTGTCCTCGAAGTTGATAGGAATGTACTCGGTTGACTTCCTATTAACCATACGAATCCAATGTCACTAACCAGGGTCGAATTGGAGTTCATTTGCTAAATATTCAAAATGTACGCACTGTGGCGCGCTAAAACGGTCAAAACACTTATAATCATCGTTTGACTTTGAATTGCGACAAAATGAGTTCCGATGCGTTTGTATTGACTATACGAAGTCGTATGAACTGACAGAACTCAAATCAGAGTTCTCTAGATCAATATCCAAAAATCTCATTTTTGCGACGTTTTATTAGGAATGACCATATCCATCCTATGACCTTGGAATGTAATGGAATGAGTTCCAACATTCTTGTGTTTATTATACGAGGCCACGAGAACTTACAGAACACAAATTGGAGTTTTCTAGCTCTATATCTCCTTCTAGGGTTACCTCCTACCCTTGTATGTGCCACGAGTAGAGGTTCAGGTCACTTTTATTGGGCACATTAAGGTTTGGTGGCCCAATAAAATTCGGGATGTTACAGAGTGTGTTGGTGAAGCTGGCTATAGGTTGGCTCTTTTGGCAGAGTTAAGCAGTTTGCATTATGTGTTTCACATATCAGTGCTAAGGTAGACTGTACAAGAGCTTATATAAGTAGTTGCTGTGGATATGGTGTCGAAAGATGGTAGGTTAAAGATGAAAGTCAAGCTCATTCGTATAGAAGATACAGAGGTCAAGGAGTTGTGGAATAAATTGACCAAGATAGTCAAGATCTGTTGGGACAATTGTTATCGCGAGGAACTTTCATGGGAGTGCAAGAAAACCAAGTTTGTTGAGTTCCCCCGAGATGTTCAGCTAAGGTAAAATTTAAGTTTTGTACATAGTTATTATTTTATTCATTCTAAATTTCGGGACAAAATTTCTTTACGGGGAGGAGATTTATAACAATCTTGTTTTCCCAAACAATTGAAAACAACAAGTGCTAGTTGTTGGATAAGTCACCTTACAATTACTCGATTTCGCTGGCAATAAAGATCAGGCTGATGCAGTCGACAAAATGTGAAGTCGATCTTCAACTGCCTGCGATAGTGTAATATTCCCTGGCAATAGTGTGCCACGTGGTAGATGGTCATGTGTCAGTTGGTTGTGAAGCGGATGTTGAGCAAGGCTGACTTGGTCAAACGACCACTACTAAATATATCACCCGACGATAACGATATTGCTCGGCGGTAGCGCTTGAATAAAAAAAATCTTAAATTAAATCAGGGTCATCCATTCCTATTGGAATGGAGATCTTATGGGTGAGATTTATTCCGAGAATGATAAGTTGCAGAAGAGTAAATTCTCTTCTCATTTTCTTTATCACTCACTCTCTTCAAGATAAGAAAAGAAGGAGGACAAAAGAAAGGAAAGGAGAGGAGGAAGACGAAGGGGGCTGAACTCAGCCATTAGAGACCTTTTGAGCTTGGAATCGTGAGCCAACGTTAGATCCGCGAAGAGGAAAGCACCGTAAGCCTATTTATCTGGATAACCTAAGATATCATGGCACCGAAACAATCTTCAAGGGTAATTATTCTACTTCTGAATACTAGGACATGATATTCCTATTATTTTGGCATATTTGAATGGAAGTTCCCACTAATTAGTGGAGGATGAGACTTCCAATGGGTTGATATGAAGTATCCCCGATAGAAATTATATATAGAGTCTGGATCGTTGTACAGACATAAACATATTGTATGAAGCCCATTTGTGACAAGTTGATCCGGATTTGTGATGTTTAATTTTGCATGCCAGAGAAGACTTTGTGGAAAAATTGTATACAGTAGTGTGCTATACAGAGAACTAGAGGCCAACTCTAGGAGGTACCCAAGATTGTTACAGATTTGTGATTCTGTTGATATCGCCCGATGATAGTGATATCACTGGCGATAGCTCCCAGTGAGCATTGCATGTGGTTGTGAAGCCCACGTCCTGGGTACTAGGTGTATAACGTTAAGTTGAAGGGTCTGTTGTGCCTATCTTGGTGGCCTTGTGTGCCAATCGTAAAAAATATCAATGGTTATCATATTAACTGGCTGAGGTTAGGTTTACCAGCATCGCTCTACTTGTTCGAGATAATTGTGTCGGGAAAATCACATCCGAGCCTATCCCGTATTAGTCTTGTAATGGTAGCTTCACAGTTCACTGGTCCTGGGGAAGTCCAGGAAGCGTAATAACTTGTGACCGGCAGTCGCTCAAATGAACCATCTAAGTTAATTATACTTAGGATGGAGGTGGGAATTGAAATTCAGTACACCGAAAGTGTGTGGTCATGCATTCCACCATTTGTGGTGATTATGAAATTATATGATTTCATTCTGCTTGCTTGCGAGAAAGCAGTACCACCGCCCTGGGAATGTAATTGTGCTAAAGATGACCGGTGTTTTGTTTTGCCATGTCTGGGTGGAATGTAATTGTGAAGGTGTTGGTGTGCTTAGCGGTAAATAGCAGGCTGAAGTCCTTTTGTTATGCTGTCCCTCGAAGTCCCAAGTTCTATGATTTCTGTTTTCATATATTACGTCCTACATGTCGTATGTAAAACACGTGGTTGTATAAAAATGAATGCAATTTGTAAGACCTTAAGGCCAAAATTTTGTGTATACACCTGTTCCTGATTATATTTTTATAGTGAACATTCCTGGCTATGGGTTATTGTTATTCAATTGCTTCATCTAGAATGCAGCTCTGTGTTAGGTCGTGGATGTTTGGTTTCATTTTGTAACTATTTGGTCTGTTTGCTTAATATGGTGTGGGGCGCTGTCGGGCCTGCTATTTTATTCTTCGTAACGGGCAGGGTGTGAAAGTCTTATTTTCAAGGCTAGCTAAACACCTAGAGGGGGGGGGGGGGGTGAATAGTTTTTTGTCTCTATTAAAATCTTCTTAATTGTTAGCTGATTTTTGTGCTTAGTGATTAGGTTAGTTTTAGCTTTCAAGAAGAATCACAGACGACACAATAATTTTATAGTGGTTCCCCAATCTTGGGTACCTCCACTATCCCTCTACGCCTTTCTAACAGTGTGTTAGAATAAGATCTTCCCCCTAAACTCGGATCCTTAAGAGCTTACAACACAGATCCCGCAGGACCTCACAGGTCACACAGACCTACCACTTAGGCACTAAGCCAAACCACATGTCACAAAGACCTTTCACTCGGCACTAAGCCAAACCACAGGTCACAAAGACCTTAGCTTTTATAACACAGACTTATAACTTCCGACTCACAAAGAATCTATACAGAAGAAATAAAATGTGATTTGATTAGACACCATAGCAAGAACTATATGTCTACTTCTTCCTGCACTTAGAAAATATCAGCGTAATATTTTTATGTTGAAGACAATGGAGTCGACAGTTGAATCTCTCTTCAAACTACTATCTTTTTTTTGTAGAGATTGTTGATCTGCTTCCTCAGAATTGCTTCTAAACTTACTATTGCAGATGGTGATTACTTCAGCTATCTTTTTCTTCTGCTAAGTTTTTTGTGCATAACAGCTTCTTCAAGCTCGACAAGAAAGGCGAGGAAGAAGATAAAGTTCGGCCGCACTTTCGCTTTAAGAAAACCTAGACAAGGATTCGATTGTTTGCACTGACCGAATTGCTTCTTTTTATTCTTTGACGGCCAATCAAGCAGTGGGCTGACCACCAGGATTGATGGTTGTGATTTAGCCATACATCACATACTTTACTTTTGCTCTTGATTCAACGGCTCTTTGCTTTGTGTGGGCACCAACACTTAAAGATTAAAATATTTCTTTCCAAGTACAGAGGATGATGACAGCTGGCTTCCAACGCCTCTGGCAGCATTCCTGCAACATTTGAATTTTGGTTGACGTTTTGACTTTGCTGACGTCAACATGACTCAGCATCTGTGGGCTTAGAAAAACTTCAAGCATTAGAAGCAAAAATGTTGAGTGAGTAAGGATCACTCAACGCGACAACACTTAGACAAAATTCTCTGTCTAGGTATTGAGAGCATTGAGTGAGCATGCCTCACTCAACATTATTTGCCTTAGAAAGTTTTTCAGCAACTTAGGAGTTGAGAGCATTGAGTGAGCACGCCTCTCTCAATTCTTTTTGCCTTAGAGAATATTTCTGCATCAAGGAATTGAGAGCGTTGAGTGAGCTCGCCTCACTCAACGCTATTTGCCTTAGCCAGATTTTCTGAGCCTTGGCGTTGAGAGAGTAAGCTCCACTCAACGCCAAACTACTTAACAAAATTTCTCTGTTATTTTGCATTGAGTGAGTAAGCTACATTCAGATCTAAAATCTGTATGGCGTTGAGTGAGTAGACCACACTCAACGTTTGTGGACTTAGCCATATTTTTAGCCTATTTCTCTAGGTTTTGACTAACTCAGCCTGACTCACAGCTTTTTGATGTATGACATTGAGTTAGTAGACTACACTCAACACCTATGTACTTAGCCATATATTTGGCTATCTATAAGTTAGGCTAAGATAGACTCAACGCTATTTGTTTTTTGGCGCTTAGAGAGCTCTACTCACTTAACTCCTGTGTACTTAGGCAAATTTCCAGCAAGATAATATTGATTCCTTACCTCTGGCATTGAGTGAGCTTGCTCCACTCAACGCTTGTGAACTTAGTGGATTTTTGCTATGTCCAGCATCAAATTATTGTGTCCAATTGTCCGCAATGTGATATGGACTAACCTGCACTCATGACCTCAAATACACATCAAATACAGTTAATGTGTGTGATATTGACCTATTTGACTTCTCACAAATCAGGTACACTGGGAACAATGGACCCAACAGGGTGTTACATCCCGTCTTCCGAGGCGTGAGCCCTTAAAGATTATTACTGTGTGTGGAGGGTTATTAGTAGTAGATGTTTTGAGCCCACAGGGCTGCATGTATAAATAGTTTGCTACAACCTTTGCTTATATATATGTGTCTAGTTTGTTTTTTGTGATTGCCTCCGGACTGTGATCTGATGTGTTGTGTTCCTTGCCTAATAAGATGATTTTTTTGTGCTCCAAGAGTGGGTCATTGCTACTCGGAGAGCGTAGGGTGGTCGTCTTGGGAAGTAAGACTCTCCTTCGATCCGACTAAGGCTAGTGTTGGGGGAGGTGATCTTGCGTGCAGGTAGTGCATCCATCTTGCGCCGATTGTTCTTATGGTGGAGATTGTATATGCTTGTTTTGACGATGTTTTGGTTGTTGCAAATTTTTTTAACGTATGTTTTGCTTTAGACATCGAGGAGCTTTGCACAAGGTCGACCAATGCAGTTGCACTCTTTGATTACTATTGAGTAGATTATCGCTTAGAGGAAGCAGTACAGAATACCTGTTGGGCTTGAAATAAGGCTACTGTACATTAAGGAACGGGTGTAGAATCCTCAAATTGGCTTGAAAGTATTTGTTCAAGAGTAGCTAAACAACTAGAGGGGGGTGAATAGATTTTCAAGTCTTTTTGTACACTTTAAACTTTGGTTGAGTTGTGTGTTATATTTTATTGTTAGCTTTCAAGAGACACAACAAAACACCAAAATTTATAGTGGTTACTCTATCTAGGGTACATCCTCTTTCCCCTTCACCTATCTAGCAGTGAGCTAGATTCAGATAACTCCTCCTTTATCTTGTCTCCTTGAGCTAACACCTCAGATCCCACAGGATCCTACACCTCAGAGTGAAACTCACGCCTACTGCTCAGAGTATAACAACTCCTACCTCAAGCAAGACAACCCAACACTAAGAGATATAAGATCTCCTACCTAAGATCTACACAGAGATCTTACCTCAGGAACAAGCCCTGCCTCTAATCCTAAACAAAATCCTACAACTTAGAGACTTAGCTCCTACTCTCAGCCTTTATAACTCAGGCTTACAACTCAAATTAATAGATGATCTTATAGATTGAGTTGAGGTTTTGTGACGATTGATTCTAGAGAAATAGTTCTCTGAGTCACCTTTCTGAACTGAGAAATCCCAATCCAAACTCTTCAAATCAACAAGATTTAGATCTTCAAAGTAGTTTGGCTTGTACTGAGAAGAACTGATGCATAGCTTGGTATCTTCTTGCTTTTGATGTAACAGTGTTGTAAGCAGTGGCTTTGAAAATGAATAGCAACTTTTGAATGCTCTGATTCTTCTCCTCTTACAAAGAAATGTTTTTTGTTCGTGCTATAGAAGACCTATATGTTTTTAGTTCTTGATCTCTTTAATCAGCAAGCTTATTTCTATGTTCCAGAGAACTTTAATAAATCCGAGTGTAATGGATTTACTAACTTGATGGGGAGGATGACTATCGTGAAAAAGGTCTTTTTGATTTCTCTATAAAAGTCCTTTTTATCTCCCGTCGACCAACATCTCTTCTCTCTGTATAAGCCAGCCGAAATGGGAAACTGTAAAGTACATTTAGCTTTAGTTGTTGTACAGAGGCATTCGATGCCATTTGTCTTCTATCGCACAAGTCACGCAATATTTGAATTATAGATGACATCAGCATGACATTACTTATGGACTTAGCAATTTTTAGTCAAACTACATAGGCATTGAGTGCAGTCAACTGACTCAGTGCAAAAACACTTGGTATAAAATCTGCTTCCTGAGGTGTCGAGTGAAACTTCATCACTCAAC
Organism: Platanthera zijinensis; assembly: GCA_039513925.1. NCBI lineage: Eukaryota > Viridiplantae > Streptophyta > Magnoliopsida > Asparagales > Orchidaceae > Platanthera > Platanthera zijinensis. The sequence goes on along the minus strand of CM077081.1, from coordinate 61,075,268 downwards.
GCATCTTACATAGACAACTTAACTGATGTGGTGTTAAGTGATCCTTCATCACTCAACGCTTTTGGACTTGGCAGAATTCTTCTAGTTGAAGGAGTTGAGTGAAGCTCCTTTTTTCAATGCTTCTTGACTTTGCTAAATTCTTGAAGAGGCATTGAGTAACCCCTCTTCACTCAACACTTCTGTACTTAGGCAGATGTCCTTTTGAGTAGGCATTGAGTGAACTGCCTTCACTCAATGCTTCTAGACTTAGCCAGATTTAAGTCCAGCAATATTGAGGCTTTAACTGCTTGAACTTATGTTAATGCCTTTAGACCTCTGGCATTGAGTGAAGTGTATTCACTCAACGACTCTGGACATAGTCTGATTTCTTCTTTTCAAGCATCCTGTCTTGAGACCAACTAACATTGTGACCCTGACAACCTGTTTAATCAATGAATAATAGACAACTTGCATATAATGAACATTGAATATATATCAGATACAATCATGTATATACCACTGACTTATGGGCCTTCTTTAAATCTGGGACAATATGATATATGGACCCAACAATCTTCCCCTATTTGAAGAAGTCAGAACTCTAGTTAATGATATACACTGCCACATGAAAGAGATAAACTTTTCGGCAAATAGGAGCAATAAATATCATAGTATAATAATATGATTAACAAAAAGAGTGATAATTATAAACAGTGTGTGTGCTCATAATAAAGTTAATATACCTAGGGCCCTAAGGAACCTAATACATAAAACATTTCAAGTTTCTATTTCCTTGATGACTATGCCTCCTGTTTGGTTTCTTGGCAGCATTCTCATCAGTTACAATTTGCTTCTGCCTTTGCCTTTCAAAGTAGTTGTAAGATTTTGGAAAGTACTTGCTTAGCTCTGGAGCATCTGAAGGCACTGCACCTGTCCTCATGTCCCTTCTGAACTTTCTTCTTACCTCTTCATTTATTTCTAGTTTGCCACATTCTAGGGAGCTATTTAGCTTTCCTCTTTCAGTTTTTTCCTTTGATTTGATCCCAGGGAGACAGAATGATAGTCCTTGATTGAGGACTCCATCTTTCAAAGTCAAACCTAGTTTCCTTCTCTTCTGTATATCTCTTTTTGCTTTGCCTGATCTCTTCATCATCTTCAGCAACAAACTTGCCTTTGGCCCTTGATATTTGTTAAGTAGTGGGACTGAAGGTAGGAATATCAGTAGTAGAGAGTTTAGCCCACTGATCAATATCAGTATGTTCTTCTGTAGGAGGAACATGAACATTATCATATGAATATTGTTCTAGTTCCAATGATCCCCTGATGACATTGGTGACCTAAACCGCATTTTCAGTTTTTGCTTTGATCATTGCTTTCTCCCCCTTTATGACTTCTTCAAACATAGTTGTAGTGAGGGAGTTCTTGGCCAGAGTTATCTTTTTACCCCAAAAATTAACCCCTTTTGTAACATGATTCTTAACTTCCAGCATGTGATCATCCAGAACCTGAGTGCAGGCATCCATCCATATCTCTTGAGTGATCTTGTGTGTTTCCATCAGTTTCTTTTGCACATTATGCACATTTCCCTATTGATAGAGGTGATGTTTTGATTCACTATTATATCGATCATTCTGCATTAGTTTGATTTCCTCAAGTTTACTTTCAGTATATATCACAGTAGGAGCAGCTTTCTTGAAGAATGCAACTATGTTGCCCCTGAGCAAATTGACTTCAAATCGGAAAGACTTGATCTTAGTAGAGAGATATTGTCTTAATCCTTTTATAAAATCATCAACATAATGCTCTAGTTGCCTCCTTTGTTCATCTAGAAGTCCTTTCAGCTATGCTAGGAATATGGAGGACATAGTATCAGGTTGATGAGATACCCCTTAGAAGCAGACATCCTCATCCTCTTTCCTTATATATTCCTTTGATTCTGAGGCAGTCTTCATGAATTTAGAAGAATGATCATCAGCATCAGCAACTGGCTTGTTAGATTCAGATATCTTTGTTGTATAAACTCTCTTAAGCAGGGAGCTCAGTTTTAATCTCCCCCTACACTTCAGCACTTTCCATTGTAACTTGCTAGTCTGTATAAACTGTGATAGGAGCACCTTCATTCATTGTACCAGGAATTTTCTCCCCCTCAACTTGAGGGTAGAAGAGAAGCTTCAAGTCCATCTAGAGTCAGATCTATCCTTCTTTGCATTTTTTTCCAAGAAGGATTTAAGCTTGTCTTGTAATGATTGACCCTTCTCCCCCTTAGCAAGAGCATCCAACTTAGTAGTCTCCCCCTCAATTTCTACACAGATCCTGTCCACTACATTTCCAGTCACTTGTTCAGTTGTATCTACTGGAATGTCTTCAGAGTGAGAGTCACTACCTTGTATAGTCCTTGCTACAGGTTCTAAGGACATTAAAACCTGAGCACTCATATCTCTTCTAGTGTCTGCAGAAGAGTTAGATAGTTGTGGGTCATGAGGTTATTCACCTCTGCTCTTAGAAGAGCTACTTCCAGTACTTTCTTTAGTGACGATTACTGCTTTCTTTCCCTTCTTATCAGCTATTTGTTGGTGTGGAAGCAGCATGATAACTCTAATTATTTCCTATTTTATTATGGTATTTTCTAATTAATAGTTAGATATTATATTACTTTTATAATATTAAGTTTATAATTAACTTATTTCTGTATTTTATATCTATTTATTCTGATAAATTAATTTTTAATTTTGCAGGGCTAATTTACAAAATATTTGGAGCAAAGTGGAAGATTTCACGTTTACTGGCCTAGACACGCCTTGTGACACGCCCTACCTAGGCGTGACATAAGGGCATGACACGCAAAATCAAGTCTATAATAGAAGATCGTCGACCCACTCCTGAAGATCGTCGACCCGCGCGAGGAGATCACTCAAAGATAAAAGGAGTTGAATGCACTCTTCGAGAGAGGACGACGTAAATCCTCCGGATTAGAGTCAAATCCAATAGAGGGGTTCACCGCCTAAAGCAAGCTTAGGGGTTTCGACTGGCCGAAAGGTCTTAATCGATCAACCTAGGGTTTGTAAGAAGCATGAGCTCGACAGAGACACTTTTGTACTTTAGGAACCTCCACGGTCGAGTGAGTACATAAGAGCTTGCATTTCTTTATTTCTCAAGAAGGATTATTTTAGCCCAAGGGGATTCAAGATCAAGTGCTAGCTTCCTCATAATTGAATTTCTCTTCCTTAGTATAATGTTTTTTTTTTCGTTCTACAAAAACCAAATTTTTTTCCGATAAGATAATAGCTTCCCTTGTTAGTACAAATACTCGACAGCCCCGAGTTGAAATATGACACTTGATTCTATACTCCGAATGATAGGGATACTTGCCTCATCAATTGGAAACACGCGCTAGCGTGGAGAAAATATCCATCAAGTTTTTGGCACTATTGCCAGGGACCTATTCTTTGTTGATATTTTGAAAGCAAGGAGCTATTAGTTTTATCATTTTATTTTTTGTTTCAAAAAAAAAATTTGTTTTATTTGAAAGTTTAATTTTTTAATTTTTATAATTAAAAATTCTTGCGAAAGGGCCGTGTCGGGTTTTCATCCTGCAATACTGCCTAGTACCTTGTGAACCCGTCACTGGGTAGCCCTTGGGAAGTCCTGGAAAATTTTATATTATAAATTTTTAAATCTTAAAACTTTTATCTTTTGTTTTGTTTTTGTGTATGACCTGAGAGAATCCGTCAAATCTACTTGATTTGGATCCGGAGATCGAGCAAAGCTTACGGCGACGCCTAAGACTTCGTGACCTCAATTCTCCAGATTTGATTGAGGAATACGTTGGTAACACTTTTTATTCTTCGCCATCTTCTTCTTCTTCCGCTAATTTTTCTTCTAATTTGGGTAATCAAAATCCAAATATGGCCGAAGAACGGACTATGTCCTACTATGCCCGGCCAAATTTGGATGAGGCGCAATCAAGTATTGTTCGACCCGTTATCGTGAACAATAATTTTGAATTGAAGCCAAGCATCATTCAAATGGTACAGCAATCAGTACAATTTGATGGGCTTCAAGATGAGGACCCAAATGCGCATATTTCTAACTTCTTAGAAATATGCGATACTTTTAAAATCAACTTGGTTTTCGATGATGCCATTCGGCTAAGGCTTTTCCCTTTTTCTTTGCGCACCAAGGCTAAGCAGTGGTTGAGTTCTCTCCCAAGAGGCTTCATTACTACTTGGGTCGAGATGACGGAAAATTTCTCACGAAATATTTTCCGCCCGCTAAAACGGCCAAATTGCGCAATGATATTACTTATTTCTCCCAAGTTGATACGAAAACGTTATATGATACTTGAGAGCGATTTAAGGAATTGCTTCGCCGTTGCTCGCACCATGCAATCCCTGATTTTTTGCAAGTGCAAACCTTCTATAATGACCTCAATCAACAAACGAGGCAACATATTGATGCTGCTGCCAATGGAACGTTAAATAAAAAAACATCGGCGGCTGCCCAAGAACTTATAGAAGGAATGGCCATGAATACGTAACAGTGGAGTACACCCCAGTCTCGTCCACCTAAACCGGCCGGGATGTACGAAATAGATACAGTCTCTAGTTTATCTCTCCAGGTTGAGAAACTACAAAAACAAATGAACGAGATGACTACTTCCTCGTCTACACCTACCTGTGAGCCCCAATATTGGGAGCCTTCTACTATTGCCGAGCATGTGGATTACATGGGTAATCCGAATCGGCCACCTTATAATTCGGGTAATAATTTTAGTAATACCTATCACCCGGGTATAAGGAATCACCCCAACTTCTCTTGGAGTAATCCGTGGAATGTGGCTCACCCACTTAACACAATTCCTCCCGGTTATTTTCCACCACAAGCTCCAAAAGCTCCCAATCTTGAGGAGTTGTTCACCAAATATACAACTACAAATGATGCCAACATCTGGAATCTCACCGGATCTCTTCGTAATTTGGAGACCCAAATTGGGCAAATCGCCAAAATGCTCTCCGATCACCAACAAGGAGCGCTACCGGGCAATACAGAGCCCAACCCAAAGGAGCAAGCAAAAGCTATCACTCTACGAAGTGGGAAGGAGGTAACCACTTCTACAATTCTGGTTGAAACTTCTCCAATTCCGGTTGATACAGAGGTAACAATCTCTTCATCTTCTCCTTCGATTAAGCCTTCTAGTTATAATAAACCAAAAGCTTATCAACTACCTCTTCCTTATCCATCTAGAATGCAAAAAGATCGGGTGGATGAGCATCATGGTAAATTTTTAGACATGTTTAAACAAATTCAAATTAATTTACCATTTTGTGAAGTCATTGCACAAATGTCGAAGTATGTTAAGTACCTCAAGGATCTTTTATCCAATAAAAATAAACTTGAGGATATCTATACGGTTCAATTGAACGCAGTCTGTTCGGCAGTTTTACTTATTAAATTACCTAAAAAATTACCCGATCCGGATAGTTTCTCTATTCCATGCCTATTTGGTGATTTATTGGTAAAACGTGCGTTAGCCGATCTAGGCGCCTCTATCAATTTAATGCCTTATTCTCTAGTGAAAAAGTTGGGATTAGGAGAACCTAAACCCACAAGAATGAGCATTCAATTGGCGGATCGATCTGTCAAGCTCCCTATGGGGATCATAGAGGATGTGCTTGTCAACATTGATAAATTTATCTTTCTGGTAGATTTTGTCATCTTTGACATCGAAGAGGACACCGAGGTACCACTCATTCTCGGTCTCCCTTTACTTGCCACCTCACGTGCTATTATAGACGTTAGTAATGGTAAACTTCTCTTTAGAGTCGAAGATGAAGAAGTTACCTTTACTATTGACTCGTCTATGAAAAATTCGCTCGCTAATGACGACTCATGTTATTACTTGGAGGCTTCTCCTGAAGAAGACTCCTTTTCTTTTTCTGAACTTGCTTTATCATCTATTGATCATGAATTTGATTTTGAAAATTTAGATTTAATTGTTCATGAAAATAGTGATAATATTTCGATCACTCGCGCGCCTATATTTGAAATTTTAGAAGTCGGTAGTGATCGTTTTAAAACATCTTATGATGAACCTCCTACTCTTGAACTAAAACAATTGTCTGATCATTTAGAATATTTATTTCTAGCGGAGGATTCTAAACTTCCCGTAATTGTGTCTGCCTACTTGACCGATGATGAAAAAAATAAATTATCTAATATTTTAAAACGCCATCGCCGCGCAATTGCGTGGAAGATCACGGATTTGAGAGGGATTAATCCCTCCTTTTGCACTCATAAAAATTTATTAGAAGAACACGCTCACAAAACTATTCAACCTCAATGCCGGCTAAATCCTAACATGAAGGAGGTAGTCAAGGCCGAGGTAATTAAATTATTAGATGCGGGCATCATCTATCCGATTTCGGATAGCTCTTGGGTGAGTCCGGTCCAAGTGGTGCCCAAGAAAGGAGGATTAACAGTAGTTCCTAATGATAAAAATGAATTAATTCCTACTCGAACCGTTACTGGATGGTGGGTCTACATCGATTATTGCAAGTTAAATGATGCAACCTGTAAGGATCATTTTCCTTTGCCCTTCATTGACCAAATCCTTGAACGGTTATTCGGGCACTCTTTTTATTGTTTTCTTGATGGTCTTTCGGGATATTTTCAAATCCCAATTGCGCCCGAAGACCAAGAGAAAACAACCTTCACTTGTCCGTTTGGCACCTTCGCCTATTAAAGGATGTCCTTTGGTTTATGCAATGCGTCGGCAACCTTCCAAAGGTGCATGCTAGAGATCTTTGATGAACTACTGGAGGATATCATGGAAGTCTTCATGGACGATTTCTCCATCTTTGGAGATTATTTTGATTTATGTTTGGCAAATCTTTCCCGTGTACTCCAAAGATGTGAGGACACGAACCTAGTCTTTAACTGGGAGAAGTACCATTTTATGGTGCGGGAAGGGTTGGTCTTAGGCCACAAAATTTCTAGCAAGGGCATAGAGGTAGATAAAGCCAAAATTGAAACTATAGAAAAGCTACCTCCCCCCTCAAATGTTAAGGCCGTTCATAGTTTCTTGGGGCACGCCGGCTTCTATCGCCGGTTTATTAAAGATTTTTCTAAAATAACTAATCCCCTTACACACTTATTAGAAAAAGATGCGCCATTTATTTTTGATGAAAATTATTTGCATGCTTTTTCTCTTATTAAAAAAAAATTAATCAACGCTCCTATAATGATCACTCCCAATTGGGAACTTCCAATTGAGATAATGTGCGATGCTAGTAGTTTTGCCGTAGGTGCGGTTTTAGGATAGTGTATAAATAAAAAAATTTCTTCATATTTATTATGCGAGCAAAACACTAACCGCCGCACAAGAAAATTATACTACCACCGAAAAAGAATTATTAGCTGTTATATTCGCATTTGATAAATTTCGTTCCTACCTAACCTTGTCTAAAATTATTGTTTTTACCGATCATTCTGCTTTGCGATATTTACTCACAAAAACAGATGCAAAGCCACGATTGATTAGGTGGATCTTACTACTCCAAGAATTTGACTTGGAAATTCGTGACAAGAGAGGAGCGGAGAACTTGGATGCTGATCATCTTTCGCGATTGGAGAACCCCAATTCGGGGGAGCTCATAGAGGAGGACATTGACGATACCTTCCCCGAGGAGCGCCTTCTCGCCATTCATAAGGTAATTACTCTCCCCACTCATTGGCTCGCCGATTTCGCAAACTACCTAGTTGTGAGATTCCTCCCAAACGGTTTTCTTATCAAGAAAAAAAGAAATTCTTTTCCGATTTGAAATTTTTTTTTTGGGAGGACCCATTTCTCTTTCGTGTTTGCGCGGACCAAGTAGTGCGGAGGTGTGTTTCTCATGAGGAAGGCGCCCAAATTCTAAAGCATTGCCATGAGGGACCCGCCGGTGGGAACTATAAAGCTAATCGGACGGCTCGGAAAGTTCTTGAAGCAGGCTTCTATTGGCCAAGCATCTTCAACGATGCTCACGCCCATGTAAGTCATTGTGAACAATGCCAACGCTCAGGTAATATTTCTCGCCGTGATGAAATGCCTTTAAATTCATTTTTAGAAGTAGAAGTTTTTGACTTATGGGGGATCGACTTTGTTGGACCGCTACCAATATCCTATGGAAATAAATATATTTTGGTAGCGGTCGACTACCGGTCACGGTGGGCGGAAGCGCAAGCCCTTCCCACTAATGATGCCCGAGTCGTTACTCGATTTCTCAAAAAACTATTTTCACGATTTGGAGCACCGCGGGCAATAGTTAGTGATAGGGGCACAAACTTTTGTAATGCACAATTTGCTAAAGTTTCATCTAAATACGACATTACACATAGGTTAGCCACCCCCTATCACCCTCAAACTAGTGGCCAGGTAGAAGTTGTTAACCGAGAAATTAAACATATACTAGAAAAAATGGTTTCTACTAGTAGAAAGGATTGGTCGGTCAAGCTTGATGATGCTCTATGGGCTTATCGGACCGCGTACAAGACCGCTATCAGTTGTACGCCGTATCGATTGGTCTATGGGAAAGCTTCCATCTACCGGTTGAGCTTGAACATCATGCCTTTTGGGCACTTAAATTTTTAAATCTTGATGAAAATTTGTCCGCCGAGCTTCGTAAATTCCAACTTAACAAGCTCGATGAGTGGCGCTCCATTGCTTATGAGAATAATAAACTCTATAAGGAGCGCACCTAATTTTATCACGATAAAAAAATTAAGCACCCAAAGGACTTCCAACTGGGAGACCAAGTCCTCCTTTATAACTCGTGCTTGCGCTTATTTCCGGGTAAACTTAAGTCTCGTTGGTCCGGCCCCTTCATCGTAAAGGAGGTTTAGACCAACGGGACGGTGCTTATTTCGCACCCGGAAGAAGGCGACTTTAAAGTAAATGGGCATCGACTGAAATTATTTATTTCCAGTGATACTAGTAACGCACAATTGGACAACATAACGTTGTCAAACCCCTAGTTCGCGCGCGCCACTATGGTCGAGCTTACCGACCATAAACAAAGCGCTCGTGGGAGGCACCCGACGGTTATCCTTTCTTTTTATTCTAATTTTATTTGTAGGTTTTTACAGGTTTGAAAGACATCACTACATGACGATCGGTTTGGGACGAGCGTCATGTCTACGTAATTCTTTAAGTCGGTAACCTTTATTTTATTCTAGTTTATTTGGATATTTAACAAATTAGTAAATATATATAAATATATATAAAAGAACAAAAAAAAACACACAAAACAAAACAAAATTTTTTTTTCTCTCGTACACGCCCCTGTTACAGGCATGACCTTATGGTAGCGGGCGTATCCAGGGCGTATTCAGCCTAGCTGGCGGGAGGTTCCTCCTCCCTCATTTTCTTATGCATCATTCGGACATGACACGGGCGTGACCAGCATGGTCACGGGCATGTCATAGGTATCTGAGGCATTGACCTGGTCTGCCTCGGATTCTCTGCGACGTGTCCATTTTAACTGACACGCCCTATAGTCACGGGCGTGACTCTGGGGCGTGACAGCAGAATTCGAGGCCAGCGCCTCGGATTCCCGTGGGCTGACCTAGAATACCAGTGACATGCCCAGAGTCACGGGCGTGACTCTGGGAGTCACGGGCGTGACTCTGGGAGTCACGGGCGTGACTCTGGGATTCACGGGCGTGACTCTGGGAGTCACGGGCGTGACTCTGGGAGTCACGGGCGTGACTCTGGGAGTCACGGGCGTGACTCTGGGAGTCACAGGCGTGACTTTGGGGCGTGGCCCCCGAATCCGAGGCAGTCCGCCTCGGATTCCTTTTCCCTTTGACCCGAGTTTATCATGCCCCCTATCACGGGCATGATAGGGGGGCGTGACTGACCCGTGAGAGCCTATAAAAAAGGCATTTTCCCCTTCCTATTCTCTTCACCTTTCCAGCCTTCAAACCTTCTCTTCCCCTCTCCTTGTGGCCGAATTTCTTCACTCTTCCTCACCATGCCTCGCCACCACCCTCGTTCCTCCGCTTCTTCCTCCGAGCACCCTGCCGATCCTGCCTCAGCGGATGCCATGCTCCTTTTCTACAACGCCACCCTACAAGACCGGAGCGAGCGACTATACGCCAAACCGTTTGGCGTGTTTCGGATCTTGGAATTATCCATCCTTGCCACCTTCGGAGCGGCAGAGATAGTTCAGGGATTTCTATCCACCCCGGGATGGGCCCCCCTCTTCTCCATTTCTAATCCTGCTTTCCTCGAGCTCACCATCGAGTTCTCGGCCTCTTTTGAGTTCTGCTGGGAAGCACATGATGATTTCATCATCTTTCGCATGGGCGGGATGATGTACCAGCTCACCATCCACCAACTCAATGTCGCCTTGGGCTTTTGCTCGGAGGCCTTTTCCACTTACCCCACCTACCTAGACCTAAAAACTTATTTCCCTCCTGACTTCAACCTCCTCACTTTTTGGTCAGAAATCAGTAATGACGCCACCCCCTACACCCCAAAGAAATCCAAGGGTAGCCACCTCATCTTCCCCGCTTTGCACATTTTACACAATCTTCTCACTTTCACTCTTTTCAGACGCGGCGATAGCCACAACGTGGTAACTCGGGCGGACTTACTATACTTGTATAGTATGTTTTACTGGGTCCCACTCAACCTTGGTTACATGCTCGCCATTTTCTTTCGGCACCAGGCCGAAAATATGAGATTGGGAGCGGTGCACGGCGGGAATTTCATCGCTTTCCTTGCCAAATAGACTGGCGCCTGGGATGCCCTTCCGCAGCTCACTTGCATGCAAATGCCGCAGGCTCTTCAGTTCTCGACCCTTCAAGCTCTCGGCCCAGCGCGACGACGTGAGGGCGAGTTTTAGGCTATTCCCCTGTTAGTTGGTGGCAGGGATCTTGATCTTGATCATGGTGCCGGTCCCAGCGGCACTCATCATTCCCCCCAGATTCTGCCACCACCGCTGCACTCTACTCCATTGCCCGATCTTCCAAATTATTGGGACCAGCAATTTGGATTGCTACATACTCGTATAGACCAGATGCAAACCCATTTTGACAGTTGCTTCACTTATTTTGATGCGTGCTTCGCCGTGCTCGAGCGAAACCATTCTTCTTCCATGGCGTACATTACCCGCGAGTTCGCGAACATGGGGACTTTCTATCAAGAGCACGAGAACGCTCCTGACCAGGAGTAGCTGCCTTTTCATTTCTTTGGACTTATAGAGGGTCACCTCTCTGTATCTATATCTTTGTTTAATTTTCATGTATTTGTTTTTATTATGAAAAAAAACAAAATAATCTATAAAATATTATGTTTTGCTACTCAATTACAGGTATCTTTTGATGCTATTTCAATATTCTCAGGGAAGTCTCCTTTCCATTCTTTTCTTTATTTTTACATAGGGGGCAATGTATTGTTTAAGTATGGAGGAGGGATATTTCTCAAGCAAAACATACAAAATTTTAAAAAAAAATGTTAAAAACAAAAAAAAAAATTTCAAAAAAATTAAAATTCAAAAAAAAAATTATGTATCAAAAATTTCAAAAAGTTTATTTTGACTTCAATTTTGTTTTTAAAAAAATAAAAAAAAACAAAAAAATTAGAAAATCGAAAATTAATTTTCTTAGAAAGGGACATTTCAGATATCACCCCATCTTACCTCTTAGTACCGGTGAGAGCCCTTCACAGGGTATGCCTCGGGAAGTCTAAGAAGTATCAAAAAAAAAATATTAGGTTTAATTTTTAATTAGAGAAGTCATTATTTCTATATTTGTTCACATGCAAAATTCCTAGTAATTCAACTTTTTATAGTGTTTAGAGAATTTTAATGTTTTAATTGAATTTTGAATCTTGGAGTAAAACTGTTGGCCATGCTGTGTTTCTAGTCAAATTCACGTGTAAGTAGAATTTTATGTAGATTTAAATATTCAGCATATAATTAGATTTTCATTTCTCTAAATACGTGAAAATGTTTTATTTTACTTTCACTTTGAAAACCTGTAAAACTTTAAAATAATTTAGGTGAGTAAGTAGAAGTTTGCTAGAGAGATAATTTGTGGACCAAGAGAGAGGTATTCTTTTTCAATGTCTAGAACTTGCCTTCTAACTATTCTCAAGACTTTGCATAAGTTAGACTAATTAGCATAAATATGATTTAGGCACTTCTTTTGGCCAGTTTGAGCTTTTGTACCCGTACCTAAATTTTTTATCTTTGTAAGACATTTTGAGCCTATTTCCCTATTCCTTTATTTTAGCTCCACCAAGCATTTTACCAAAGCCTAAAAATCAACCTAATTGCACACCTAAGACCAAGCTTGAACATAGATATACAATCATGGTTTGTGAGTGATTAGGAGCCTTTTATTTTTGGTGGCTCTTTTCTTATTAAAAAAAGGTTTATTTATTCTTCTCTCCTCTTCAAAATAAAGAAAAAAGTATCATTAAAAAAATGAAGAGGTAGAAAAAAATTTCAAACATGATGAGAGAGTTGAAAAAAATAAGAAAAGAAACAAAAGAATTAGGAATTTGGCTGCGTTCTTAAAGCCATAACATATTTTTGTGTAAAAGCTTTCCCTAGGTTTTGGTGTGACTAGCCATCATTTTTATCTTTGACCACCCTCACCAAAAACCTAAGCCTTTTCAACCTAATTAAGCCCTATTGATTTATGTTTATAAGTTAGACTAGTGCCGTGGCGAGAGTGTGAAAGGGCAAGCCTATGACCATCGACATTGATGGATTTCTTTGGAGGGTATCTTAATCTTCGTTTGTGCAATATTATCTTAGTACACACGCTACGCTCTCCCTAAAGATAATTTTGAGATTTACCAGATTTTTTAGTTTAAAAGTAAAAATAATAGTGAAAACACATTTTAAGAAAAATAAAAACCTAATTTGTATGCTGAGTAAGTCTTTCTACGAAAATAGCTACAAGTATAGGCATAAGACTTCGCATTTTACTCCTTAGGTTCAATTTTCTTTTCTAGCATTTAAAATTTTTCTACTCCCTATAGGAAGTTGTTTGCTCGGGACTAGCAAACGGATAAGTATGGGGGTATTTGATAACTTTAATTATTTCCTATTTTTATTATGGTATTTTCTAATTAATAGTTAGATATTATATTACTTTTATAATATTAAGTTTATAATTAACTTATTTTTGTATTTTATATCTATTTATTCTGATAAAATAATTTTTAATTTTGTAGGGCTAATTTACAAAATATTTGGAGCAAAATGGAAGATTTCACGTTTACTGGCCTAGGCACGCCCTGTGACACGCCCTACCTAGGCGTGACATAGGGGCGTGACACGCAAAATCAATTCTGCAACAGAAGATCGTCGACCCGCGCCTGAAGATTGTCGACCGGCCAAGACACGCCATTGTCGATGGTTTACACGCCCGTGTCACAGTTACACGGGGCATGCCAGCTGGGGAATGACGGTTGAGCCGCTATCACGTCAGATTAAATTGACATGCCTGGGTCACGGGCGTGACCCAGGGCATGTCAAGTACATTTCCATCCAAGTAACCCGCCGTTTGTGCCGTTGCCGCAGATTGTCGTTACAGCTAGACACGCCCGTGGTCACGGGCGTGACCAAGGGCGTGATGCCTCCATCAAGTGAAGTTTACTCCCACCGTTTTCAGCTTCCCGCCGTTTTCCAGAAACATACTTGACACGCCCTAGGTCACGGGCGTGACCTAGGGGCGTGACCCGTCAGTTAGCAGATTTTTGCGGTTTCTCCTCCAACGTTCCCGGGGTTTCAAGATGACGGTTCCGAACCTGACACGCCCTTTGTCACGGGTGTGACCTAGGGCGTGACCAAACAGAAAATTTTCCTATAAATTCCAGACAACTTCAGATGCTCGAGGAGAGGAATTTTGGGGGAGTTAGAGTCTTATAGTTTGTTGTTTTCTTTTGCTGTATTTTACATTTCCTAGTATAGATTACTATTGTTGTTACTCTTAATTCTAGTTGTTTTTATTTCAAGCATGTCGCTCTCCACCCTCTTTTGTAATTTCCTAATCATGATGAGTAGCTAACTTCCTTTTAGCACTTGATCATGATGAACCTTGGAATAAAATAAAATCTTCTCTTTTTTATCAAATGTCATGTTCTTAATTTTACTCGCTACGATTTATCTTTTATTTTTATTTCATCGAATTCATATTACGCGGGTATGGGTTTCGATCTAAGATCCGTATCCTAAATGACCGAGAAGTTGCGGATACGAGGAGATCACTCAAAGATAAAAGGAGTTGAATGCACTCTTCGAGAGAGGACGACATAAATCCTTCGGATTGGAGTCAAATCCAATACAGGGGTTCACCGCCTAAAGCAAGCTTAGGGGTTTCGACTGGCCGAAAGGTCTTAATCGATCAACCTAAGGTTAGTCAGAAGCATGAGCTCGACAGAGACGCTTTTATACTTTAGGAACCTCCACGGTCGAGTGAGTACATAAGAGCTTGCATTTCTTTATTTCTCAAGAAGGATTATTTTAGCCCAAGGGGATTCTAAATCAAGTGCTAGCTTCCTCATAATTGAATTTCTCTTCCTTAGTATAATTTTTTTTTTTCGTTCTACAAAAACCAATTTTTTCCGATAAGATAATAGCTTCCCTTGTGAGTACAAGTACTCGATAGCCCCAAGTTGAAATACGACATTTGATTCTATACTTCAAACGATTGGTATACTTGCCTCATCAATTGGAAACACGCGCTAGCGTGGAGAAAATATCCATCACAACACCCAATCCTATCTGTCAAACATCTTGGAGTCCATCTTCCTCATATGATTGATCTTTGTTCCTAGCCTCACATTGAGGATCCTTGGAACATAACCATATAAGTACAAAGAAAAATTTCTTCCTAGGTTTGTCTCTAGAACACATTACACAATTCTTTTAAAAAGAATTTCCACCATTCAGTCCTTTTGGATAGAATGACCCTTGTCATTATCTAAAACATCTTTCTTGAGATTTTGTCATAAGACCCTATTTTGCAGATCAGAGCCTTGTCGATTACATCAGCTAGAAACTTCCCTTTTAGATTCAATTCCTTTCTCAAAATTGAGCTAGTGGTGTGCTTTGTAAGGCCACACCACTTGAGAGTGGATTTCACATCTTCCTGAAATAGTTCATCTTCTTCATATGATGGCACTAGATTTGTTAGATTCAGAGCTTTGCTCAGCCTCCTTGGGGTGATCTTAATCTTGTGTCCACTGATAGAAGTATTGATTTTGTTAGAAGAGGAGTCGATTTTGGCATTCGAGTAGAGTTCCAGTACTTCTCATTTCCATATCAAACTCGGCTTTTATAGGACAAACTTTTGGATGGAAACCTGTAGTAAGTGAAGAACTAGCTGAACTTCTTCTGGAGCATCCTTGAACTCATTCCTAACTAGTTCAGAACCCTCAAAAAGGAAACCCATTCCTTTGGGCACCATAGAAACTTTAAATTTCTGGTGTGACAAGGAACTTGCTCGAGATGTATTTGCAGGGATGCAGAAAGTCGAATAGAAAAAGGATTTATGTGTTTTATTTAAAGCTCACACTTTTATTTATAGTTACCCATATTCGAGAATGTGGAGAGGAGCGTACCTGTCATGATTAACACGAGTAGATCAATGGCTAAGATTAATCCCAGAAGATAGATGTAATTAGAACTATCTGAGCAAATTTGTTGAGTGAACTCAACGCACTCGACCCACTCGATGCTTGAAGTTGTCTCAATGCACTCGATGCTTGGACAGTTAGTCTCAGCACAATCGATGCCTAAAGTTCTCTCAATGCATTTGATGTTTGGACATTTAGTCTCAATGCACTCGACGCCTGGACAGTTAGTTTATATCTTCCTTAATAACCTGCAAAGGTCAATCCTGCCTAAAGTACACATGCATGAAAAGACAATGAAGCTACAATAAGTTCAACATGCCCAACTCAAATTTGAAGGTAACTTGGCTTCATCTAGTGGCTTAGTGAAAAAAAATCAGCTACTTGTTTGTTTGTGGGGACAAACTCAAGACTGATATCTTCCCTTTCCACATGCTCTCTAATGAAATGATATCTAATCTCTTTGTGCTTAGTCCTACTATGATACACATGATTTCTAGCAATAGATATTGCACTAGATGAATCACAAAACATGTATGTTTTACTTAGCTGGAGATTGTAGTCTTGGAGTTGTTGTTGAATCCATAGCAGTTGTGCACAACAGAATCCGGCTGAAATATATTCTGATTCTACAGTGGAGATTATTGAAACCGAAAACTCGGTCTCTGTGGAGTTCACCCTTAGGGAAGGGGTGATCACACACTTACTCCTCTCTCACGAGCCGAATAACTAAGGAAAAAAGAATAAGGAACAGATCCAAGGGCTCGACATGGAGGTCACACCACACACCAGGAAGATCTTAGAGCGCTTCCCCTCTTTAGCCAAATGCCGAGATAAGGGTATCTCAAAAAGTACAAGAAGACTTGGGCACAAGTAAGACTGCCTTCTTAGGTATCCTCTTGGGTCTATTTATAGATTTCTGAAAACGACCTACAAATAGCCAACCTTCATTATTCTGAGCAGCTATGTGCGGCCCAACTGGGTCTGCCAACATCGTAACTCCGTTGTTCCAACAGGCTATAGGAAGGCCAGCGGAGGTAAAATAGTAAAAATGCACCATAGGAGACTAGGCGAGTGGCCCTATGGAGCCTCCACTCGCCAGGGGAGGCGAGTGCTCGATGGAGCTGGCACTTGCCACCTCTACCAGCCTTGGGCGAGTGCGGGCCCGGCCTGCCCCACTCGCCCACTACACGCCGAACCCCCGGGGCAAGTGCAAGTAGACCAAGTCCACTCGCCCGCTGCTCGCCGAGCCCCTGGGGCGAGTGCGAGCCGACCCGATCCACTCGCCCCTCAAACAATCCGCTCCACTTGGGTGAGCCGGACTGTTGGACTTTGGCCGATCTGGTTCCTGTCAACCACTACTCGCCAGATATGGGTTGTACACAATCCCCGCTCTTTGCGAGGTTGGTCCAAGATTGGAAAGAAACATCTATCCCCACAATATGCGGCGAGTGCGACATGGGCCAGAGAATCTTTTGGTGGGCTCCACAAGCGGCTATATATATAGGTCTGCGTACCTGGGCGACCTTTTTCAATTCCCTCTTACTTGAGCCTTGCCGAGATGACTCTCTCCAAAGAACTCGAAGATAAGCTCAGGCGCGCCCGCGAGCTCAACGCCGCTCGTGCTGACGCATTAGTCGGCCTGCCTCCCATCACTGCACTGCACGAGCCAACCAAATCCAATCCTTCCAAGAAGGCCAAGTCCATTCCAAAGGATGCTGAATCCATCTACCGCGACGTGGAGTCCACCTTGACTCCTGGGCTCTCCTCCTCTAAACTAACTGTCGACCTCAAGGGGAAGTAGTCGTCAACATTCCCGCTGACCCCGAGGAACACCAATCCAATGCAAAGACCTCCACACCGCTTTCTCTAGAATGTTTTGCCTCTGTCTCTTTGCTGCTCGCACCCTCTTTCTGCCTGAGTTGATTATTTTTTTTAGGGCTCCTTGCTCCGTCTGAGGTTGAAGAATCTTCAAAACAAGCTCGTCACTTGCAACCCCCTAAGCCTCGAATAGAGAGCTTCCTGGATTACTCGCTAGATCCTGTCAAGCTGAGGTGGCAAGTGGTTGAGGTGCTGAAGAAGACGGACGCTGCCGTTGCCAACTTTGAGCAGACAACGCATACAACGAGCAGAGGCTATAGGAACTGGAGCGGGATTATGTGCTGCTCGCAGACAAAGTGGAGCACGGCTCGATGAGCGAGATAATGTCTACCACCCCCATCATGGAGAGAATTGATGAGAGCCTGTAGACCTTCGGCAGGGACCTGGACCGGGTGCGTGAGTTCCTCAACCCACGCCGACCTCCGTGGATGGGGGTGCGAGGATGGGGTAGATGGAAATTGCTCCCTAGCTGAGCCTACCGGTCCTTGCCCCCCAGCTCCCCAGCTCACGCAGGTTGGCTGAACTTTCCTCTGCTTGCAATGAACATCTTTTTCGGGGCTGCGAATGTCCCTGTATGTAATAACTTACACAATTTTTAGCTCTCAATTCTATTTGAAATATTAGGATGTGTCATCTAGGTTTAGCTCGCACTAGGATATGCGAGATCATCGGGTGACGAGATGGAATCGGCGAGCTGGGGCTATCGAGCTGGACCGACCAGTCAGCTCGACCATAAATCCAATTTTCTATAAATAGGCCCTGTTGGAACACCCTATTACTAATTTGGGTAAGGATCACTATGGTTGTCTTAGGAAACCAGGTTGACCTAGTTGTATAGTTGTGAAGGTCAACACTAGAGTGAGTCTAGGGCTTAGAACTTAGGTTTGAAGCTGCCCCCAGGACCATTCCAAGATCAAGGTTGAAGAGCTAAGTCTAAGGCAATTTTCGTCGAGCTCAGGTCGAGGAATCGTCGAACTCCATTCGACGCTCTCTGATCTCAACTTCGATAAATCGTCGAACTCAGGTCGACGATCTTCGAGCTCAGATCAACTATTTGCCTTCAACCCGTTCTGCTTAATCGTCGAACTCCTTTCGACGATCTTCGAGCTCAGTTCGACGTTTTCTGTCTGCTTTATCTCATTTCATCTCTGAGCTCAGTTCGACGATTGTAGAGCTCAGATCGACGATTCTTCTGAGAGATCGATGCATTTAAGGATTCAAATGTTGTTATTCTTTGGAATGTTTTTGAATATTATCAGCATTTATGATAAGAAGATCTGCCAGCCGTTTGTCTTTATTCTGGAGCAAGTTTCAAGGTATTATTCAGAGAATGTTTGCTGGACTTTCCTCTAGAAGACAAGACTCTTTATGGAAGACATTTATGACTGCCAACGGCTACTTTGGACAAAGAATTTTTCAGAGAATAAGATCTTCCTTTTTCAATCAAAAAGAATATATCATATACAGAACACTGATAGCAAAAGAACAACAGAAGAACTGTAACATAAAAAATCTTCTTGCTTACTGAAAAGAGTTCACAACTTCATTTCAAGAACTCCAGACACCTCATCTTTCAGCCTTCTTGCTGAAACAATCTTTTGCTGGAGATCAAAATTCTGAAGACCTATCACCCTAGAGCAAAGCTTCTTTTCCTGAACCAGTCTAGATCTCAGGGGGAGCTTTGACAACAAAGATCCACTAGTCTTCTCTCATTTGATTTGAGAACAGAGAAGACAACTTCATTTCCTTTTCCTTTTTATTTTCCTGCTGTAAAAGGGTTCTTGAACTCCCTTCAAAAGTTCTGTCTGGTTCTGAGAACCTTGTCAAAACTCAGTGGTGGCAAGACACCTTATCAAAAAATCCAGTTTTGGTTTTTGAGCACCTTAACAAAAGCTCATTGGTGCCCAGGACACCTGATCAACTCATCCTGCAGTGGATTCCTACCAAGGGTGGTAGAAGAGTAGATGTACCCAGGTTTTTGGGGAACCACTATATTTCCTTGTGTCTGCTGGATTGTTAGTGTGATTATTGCTGTGTGCTGTGTTCTTAATTTCTTGCTTCTTAAATTTCTTTCTAGCACTCTACACTATAGTGTAAATTAAATTTTATATGTGTTGATATTTTCAAAACTGTGAAACTTATTTGACTAAACTCTATTCACCCCCCCTCTAGAGTTGAGATAGATCTTACCCTCACTTTCAATTGGTATCAGAGGGAGGTTGGTTGCTCATACAGGCTAACACCTGAACCAAGTGATCCTTGGTAAAATCTATCTTTTAAGAGGGTTATTTCTTCTTATATATATATTACTCTAAGACATGACACAGAACAAGGATTAAGCAAGCACCAGACCTCCAGTGTGCAATCTATCTAAGTTTGCACTTTGGAAGGCAAGGATTAAATTATACATGAACTCTATTGATGAAGATATTTTCAATTCTGTCTTGACAGTTTGTCCAAGTTCACCAGCAAGCTCAAGCACAAATGTTGTTCCACCTCCCTCAGGAACAGATACAGACATAAAGAAATGGAAAACTGCAGATGTAAAGGCCATGAACATCTTAGCTCAGACAATGTCTGATGAGATATTTCAGAAAGTAGCTGAATGCAACTCAGCCAAAAGAATTTGGGACAAGCTCTCTGAAATTGTCTCAGGGTCTGCTGATGAAAGGAAAGACAGGAGATCTCACCTCATAACCCAATATGAGAATTTCAAGAAAGGAGAGACTGAGTCAGTAGCAGATATGTACAACAGATTGAGTCTAATTTTCAATGAGCTAAGGACCTTGGATAAAGAAATCTCATTGACTGAGCTTAATGACAAGATCCTAATGTGCTTCCCCAGTACTTGGGATTCAAGAATCTGGCCAATCAAAGATGCCAGAAGTCTAAATGAAATCACTACTGAAACTCTCCTAGGCAAGCTCAAATCTTATGAGCTGCTTATCAAGAACGGAGAGGAAGAACAGAAGGCTGCTTCACCAGCCTCAAGGAAAGAGAAGTCAATAGCTTTCAAAGCTATTGAAGATCAGCCTAAAGAAAAACTCACAGGCAATGAGGAATTGGTCAGCCTACTGGCCAAAAGATTTTACAAGCTAGCCAGAAAAGACTTCAGAAAAAGGCCATACAAAGGACATGACAAACCAAGGTATGATAAGTCAAATAATAATAACAAAGAAATCATATGCTTTGGTTGCAGGAAACCAGGCCACATTGTGCCTGACTGTCCAGAGAACAAGAACAAGGATAGAAAGGATAGAAGAGAAAGAAGAAAAGAAAAAGATTTCAAAAAGAACAGCTCGGACAAAGCCTCCTCTAGCAGGAACAAAAATACAAGGAAGGGTTTTGTTGCTGAGACATGGAGTGAGACAGAAGAAGATTCTGAAACTTCATCTAGCTCCAGTGATGATGAAGATGATGCTGATGAGAAAGAATTCTGCATGATGGCTATCACTGCCTCACAACAAAACTCTGATGAAGAATCAGATTCAGATTCAGAAAATCAACCAGAGGAAGATCGGGTAATTAGCTCTTTTGATTTTAATTCTGAGGACTTCAAAAATGAATTTAAGACATTGTGCTTGGATTTACTAAGATCTGAAAAAGAGATAATCTCTCTCAGAAATAAATTATCTGAATACAATGTCCTGAACTCAAATAACCTCAAACTCTCTGAGGAGTTAGAATGCTGTAGGGAGGAGATAGCTTCACTGAAAAGTGAACTGTCAAGAGCTAAAAAGTTTGAAGAATCCCTAAATGGGAGAAGTATCAGACTGATTGACATTACAAGCACAGTGAACTCTAGATTCAACAGTACACTGGGCTTGGGTGCCTCATCCAGCCAACCTATAATATTAACAACTCCAATCAAATTTGTCTCTGACAAAGGAAAGGGAGTAATTGAGGTAGCTAGGAAGAATGCAGATCTGTCAGAGAAAAATTCAGTTCAACAGATTGCGTCGAGCAGAGCTCGACGATCGTCGAACAGAGCTCGACGATCTAACCACAGATCGTCGACCTCAGCTCGACGATGTCCAAACTCTGAACTTCAGTATAATCGATCTTCGAACAGAGATCGACGATCTGACCCAAGATCGTCGACCTCAGCTCGACGATCGTCGAACAGAGATCAGGTCTGTGAACATTCCTTTAATGGCACATCTAGATTCAATCCTAGAGGTCCCACATCTCAAGGCTTTAACCCCTATACTGAATGGATAGTACCTCCTAGGAGATACCATCCTGAAGGCTATAAGAGTCAACCTGCGATGTCTTTTATTTCTGAATTCAAAGGATATCAGCCTAGGCCCAAGGTTAACTGGGTCAAAAACAAATAAGCTGCTCATGTGCAGGTGAAGACCTATCCAGTATCTAACCAACAATGGTATCTGGATAGTGGGTGCTCAAAGCACATGACAGGGAATAGGGAGAACCTATCATCCTTCATAACCAAACTTGGACCCAAGGTGATTTTTGGTGATTCAAATTTTGGTCAAACCAAAGGATATGGTGCTGCTCAGATAGGCTCAGTCACTTTTAAGAAGGTGGCATATGTAGAAGGACTGAAGCATAATCTGATAAGTATCAGTCAACTATGTGATGAAGGATACAAGGTGACTTTCAACAAATCCCTGTGCAAGATCAAGTCAGAGAATAACACAACTGTGTTAACAGGTAAAAGGACAGGTAACATTTACTTAGTAGACTTTCTTTCATCTAAAGTAGATATCTGTTTATTCAATTCCATATCTAAGCCTAATATTTTGTGGCATAAGAGACTAGGACATCTAAACCTTAGAACCATTGCTAGGCTATCTGAGGACAACTTTGTTAGAGGACTACCTTCTGGCCCCTACAAGAAGGAAGGACTTTGCAAGGCTTGTCAATTAGGCAAGCAAACTAAAAATAGCTTTAAGTCACTTAATAAGAGTGATTCACCTAGGATTTTGTATCTGTTGCACATGGATCTTTTTGGACCCATCATAGTATAAAGCTTAGGAGGGAAGTCCTATACTCTAGTGGTTATAGATGACTTCTCAAGATTCACTTGGGTATTCTTTCTAAGGAAGAAGTCTGATAACTTCAAGTGTTTGACAGATTTTCTCAAATGCATTCAGATTGAGTTCAACACTCACATTGCCCTGATCAGAAGTGATCATGGGATAGAGTTTGATTCTCTTCTCATGCAAGAGTTCTGTCAAAGTGAAGGGATCAGGCATACTTTCTCAGCTCCTAGAACTCCTCAACAAAATGGGGTAGCTGAAAGGAAAAATAGAACCCTAATTGAATCTGCTACTACATTATTGACAGATGCTCACCTACCTCTATCCTTTTGTGCTGAGGCAGTGAACACCTCCAACTATGTATTAAATAGAAGCTTGATACATAAACTAAAGGGCAAGACTCCCTATGAATTGCTCAAAGGGAAGAAACCTAAGGTAAATTATTTTAAAATTTTTGGCTGTATTTGTTATATTCATAATAATGACAAGAAACATCTAGCAAAATTCCAAGCTAAAGCTGATGAAGGAGTGTTTATGGGATACTCCATGATCAGCAAGGCCTATAGGGTATATAATAAATCATCTTGTAAAATTGAAGAATCTGTTCACATTACTTTTGATGAGACTAACATGTGTTATAAGGAGAAGTCTACTTCTACCAAAGAACCCTTGCAGGTACAATCTATATCAAAAAGTATGGACAGATTACAGGTTAAAGAAGAGGACACAACCTCTCAACCTATTCAGCAAAAGAATGAAAGCAGTGATGATGAAGAAGTGCAACATCTTGAAGAAAATCATCCTGAAGAGCCAGTTGTTGTTCCACTAGAGGAGACAACAACACAGGCTGGTGAACAATCAACACCCCCTATTGATTTAGTAACAACAAGAGATCATCCAATCACCCAAGTAATTGGAGAGATCTCAGCTGGTGTGCAAACCAGAAATCAGGTCAACCAGAACCTGATGCACACTTGCTTCCTATCTCAAGTTGAGCCTCAATCCATTCAAGATGCAGAGCAAGATCCACACTGGATCATTGCAATGCAAGAGGAGTTGCATCAATTTGAAAGGAATAAGGTTTGGGAACTAGTGCCTAAGCCAAAGGATCATTCCATTGTTGGAACAAAGTGGGTTTTCAGAAACAAGCTGGATGACCAAGGAATTATTGTCAGAAACAAGGCAAGGCTAGTTGCTCAAGGCTACTCTCAACAAGAAGGAATAGACTATGACCAGACCTTTGCACCAGTTGCAAGGTTAGAGGCCATCAGAATATTTCTAGCTTATGCTGCTCACAAAGGCTTCAAGGTCTATCAGATGGATGTGAAGAGTGTATTTCTCAATGGGGACATCAAAGAGGAAGTCTATGTTAGACAGCCTCCAGGTTTTATCTCTCTAACTCACCCTGATTATGTTTTCAAATTGCATAAAGCATTATATGGTCTCAAGCAAGCTCCTAGAGCATGGTATGAGACCCTAGCATGCTTTCTTCTGGAAAATGATTTTTTTAGGGGGAGAGTAGACCAAACTCTTTTAATTAGAACCCATAAGTCCCATACCCTACTAGTACAAATTTATGTAGATGATATCATATTTGGATCTACTGATTCAAACTTGTGCAGAAAGTTTTCCAACCTAATGCATTCCAAATTTGAAATGAGTAGCATGGGTGAGCTCTCCTTCTTCTTAGTATTGCAAGTAAAACAGCATGCTGAGGGCATATTTATTTCCCAAACCAAGTATGCTAAAGAATTGGTTAAGAGATTGGGTATGTCAGAGGCATCTTGTATGAAAACACCCATGCCTACCAATGCTGTATTGGATGCTGATGAACATGGGAAACCAGTTGATCAGACAACATATAGAGCAATGATTGGCTCTCTATTGTACCTCACAGCCAGTAGGCCAGATATAATGTTTGCTACATGCATATGTGCTAGATTCCAAGTTAGCCCTAAAGAGTCACACCTAACTCTAGTTAAAAGGATTCTTAGGTATGTAAAAAGTTGTCCAAATCTAGGACTCTGGTAACCAAAAGACTCAGGATTTGAATTAACTGGATTCTCAGATGCTGATTATGTTGGATGCAGAATAGACAGGAAAAGCACCAGTGGAACATGTCAGTTTCTTGGTGACAGACTTGTCTCCTGGTTTTATAAGAAGCAAACATCTGTGTCAACCTCAACTGCTGAAGCTGAGTATATGGCTGCAGGCAGCTGCTGTTCAAAAATATTGTGGATACAAAATCAGCTCTTAGACTAAGGCCACAACTTAGAGAAGTCTAAAATTTTCTGTGATAATACTAGTGCTATCTCTATAGCACAAAATCCAGTCCTCCATAGTAGGACAAAACATATAGAGATTAGGCATCACTTTCTAAGGGATAATGTAGAGAAAAACAAAATAGAACTTCAATATATACCTACTGATTTGCAAAGGGGAGATATTTTCACCAAGCCCTTGGATGAAAAGAAACACAGTTTCTTCCTAAATCAGTTAGGCATGTTAGATGGAGGAAGCCTTAAATAACTTACAAGATTTTTGAAAAGATAAAACAAACCAAGATTAAGCTAAAAAATCAGTTCCTTTTGTGTCTGTAGAATAGGTTTTGTCTCTGAACTGTGCTCGATGTTTTCCCAGAAATCGTCGAACGAAGATCGACGATTTTCCAAAAATCGTCGACCAGAGATCGACGCTTCCGAAGTCGTCGATCTGAGTTCAAAGCCCTTGCCAGCTCTAGGCCTTTTCTCTTTCTGTTTAGAGGCCGTCGAGCGGAGCTCGACGCTTTTCAACATCGTCGAACGGAGATCGACGATATTGACGTCTCTTCAAATTCCTTCTGTAGCCCAAATCGTCGAGCTGAGTTCGACGCTTCGTCGAACTGAGCTCAACGATTTTCCGTTTCGCCGTCGAACCCTAATATAAAATCATTTCTTCAGCCGTCGTTCTCCTTTTGCGCTTTCATACTCTGCAACTTTCTTCGTTTTCCCTCCAAATCCTCTACATTTGGTCGCGTTTGGTTTTCTGTTGCAGGTGCAAATGGCTGAATCCAGTGCTGCTATCTCTAAGATGAAATTTGACACAGGATTTGACATTGATATAAACTCGTTTGATGGAAGCGATCAGCGCTTCAAGGATATTCTCAATCTGTTCAGAGAACAACAGCTGATCCAAATAATGACTACCCGGATGAAGATTGCTTCAGAAGAGATCAAAGAGTGGTGGTTTACAGCGACAGACGAGACTGAGAACTCTGTCATCGGCATCATTAAAGGGACTCAGGTACATCTATCACCGGCTCTCTTAACAGATGTCTTTCAACTTAGTACTGGTGAAGATTCTATTGAATTATCTGGAGAAGATTATGATTCAATGCTTAATCGAATGGGTCACAATGCTGTCAACCCTAACAAACTTTTAAAGAAAAATCTGTCTCTGGAATATCAATTCCTGGCTGATGTAGTTGGGAAAGTGCTGTTGGCCAAGCACTCAGCTCATGACACCATCTCTAGATATCAACTTTGCTTGATGGGAGCTTTAGTCGATAAGAAACACCTTGATTGGGGATCCATCTTCTTCAACTTAATTAAGAAGAAGATCAATAAGACTACTGTGAGTTTTGGGAGAATCTTAGGGGTCTATCTGCACTACAGATGCCCTGAACTGTTAACCTCCTCTGGGATGTTCATCAATGCATCCAAGAGGCTCTCATGTGCCCTATTCAGCAAATGGGACAGGCAAATCATCAACCCTACAAGAGCTACTGCACCACTTCCTTCAGGCACAAGGACTGCTTCAGTCACTCCACCAGCAGAAGTGTTGCCTGCCTATCTTCCTCCTCCAGCTGTATCTACCGCAGCCATTTCCTCCTCACCACCAGTCACAACCATAACCATATCATCCCCAATTACCATTTCCTCACCAGTTTCATCCCCTCCAGTATCCACCTCAGAGGAATTCCATCCTCTCTTCTCTTATTCAACCTTCACCCTACCATCCTTTTCCCTAGTAGATGATTCCTTCATGGATGATTCTCCCTCCACTCCTCCTGAGCCACCCTCTACCTCCTCTTTTCAACAAATGCTTAATGACATTCTTTCCCAACCATCCTTCATCCCTCTCTTGCTTCACCTATCTCCACCTCCACCTTCTCTATCTCTACAATTCCATCCTCAGAGCCATCCATTCCTACTCCACCTACCTCCACACCTTCAGCTCCAGCCAACATCCCTCCATCTACCTTTACTCCTACCTCCGCTCAAGCCCCACTTGAGCATGTAGATCTTCCAAGGTTAGCAGACAGACTTTATGAGTTGCTAGCTCCCAGGCTGACATCTCTATTGGAGACTTCCCTGGCTCCACTCCTGAAACAAGTTCAGGAGCTGTCTACCAAGCTTTCCTCCTTTTCCTCCTCCCAGGCAATCCCTTCTACTGGGTGCCTTGATTCAGCTCTCCTTGAACCAAGGCAGGGGGAGATGCTTTATGAAGAAGTGGATGTGCCAGTGGATGCTCCTGTTTTTGCTCCAGCTCCAGCTCCTGCTCACTCAAAAAGCAGTGGATGTGCTTTTGCACTAAATCTTCAGAGCCTGCTATCTCAATTTGATACAGTTCATTTCGGCTTTCTGCCAGTACCTCTCACTGAAGATCTGTCTAAGGCCATTGTGCCTGTATCTGTTTGTAATCCCAGCCACATTGAATCCTATATCAATTCCTGGAAGGTTGTGGATATTCCTGATGGTGCTACTAAGGCCATTGTGCCTCCTGTTGTTGAAACTGCTGCTGCTGCTGCTGAAGATATAGAGATGATTCCAGTAACTGTTGCTGATGAAACTGCTGATAAAGAACTTGCTTCCTACTAGAAGATCCCACACCTGCTGCGATGCCTGCTCCTGCTCAAGTGTCTGCTACTGCTGTTGCTCCTGCTCTGACTTCTGATCAGTTAAAGCTACAAGAAAAGTACTTGAAAAGCATTGATGATCTGTATGACAGACCACAAAGCTCAGATAGTGACCAATTCCAGACTGAATCAGATGACTCTGCCAATACCATTGCTAAGAAGAGGAAAGCTAGAAGCAAAGCTGAAAGTGAAGGGATAGATACTACTCTAGAGGGGGGGGGGGGGGGGGTGAATAGAGTAATCAAATTTTGCACAATACAAAACTTAACTGTCTACCCAACTCCCTTGGAGTGAAGTGCGGAATGAAGAGATTATAGATATTGATTTAACCTTAAAGCCTAACACAAGTGATGTGCAAACACAAGCTAACTGTAATTACAGTTAAAGCTTGGAAAACCTAAACAGCAACTAGCAACCTAGTTATATCTATTCACAGCCACAGTACAGGAAATATAATAAACAAGCCAGACGACACAAGGAAATTTATAGTGGTTCCCCAAACAACTTGGGTACGTCCACTCTTCTACCCAAACGGTAGGAATCCACTCAGGTTTTTGATCAGGTGCCCTGCCACCAACAGAATCTGATTCAGGTAGATTCAGAAACCCTTTAGACTTTTGATCAGGTGTCTAAAAACCAAGCACAGGTTTTTGATCAGGTGCCCTGCCACCAAGGGATACTTTTGAAGGGAGTAATAACCCTGTACAGGAGGGGGAAGAAGGTTAAGATGTCTTCTCTATTTTACAATAGATTAGAGAAGCACAAAAGCTTGCACTGAGCTAGAATGCTCTAAAGAATCAAGGCTCCCCCTGGCTCAAAGATGTCCAGGTGAAGTCTTGCTTTAGTGCAGAAAAACTCTTCAGAAAATTCTGAAGGAAAAGCTACAGGAAGAAAGTAAATAATAAAAACAAAATTCTTCAAGCAGCTATCTTCTTCTTCTTTTTCTTCAAAGGAACTCTGAGTTGAACTTCCTAAAAGCAGGAGAACTCAGGTGAAGAAGAGATGAAGATCTTAACACTTCTCAGTTAGATGGAGATTGCTGAGAGCAGGAAGCTTGAGCTTGATGAAGGCTTGAGTGCTTGAGAATATGTGTGTAACACTAGCTTCAATCCTTCTTCAAAGGGTCCTTTAAATATTATCAGCAAGCAACGGCTCTCTTCCATTTGAATTATTTGTCTTCTTCTAAGCCTTGAGACCTGGGCTGTAAATATCAAGAAGACAGAAATATCTCTGCAGCAAAACATTCTATAAAGGGAATAAATCACTTTCTAAGAAGCTGCAGGCTTAAATCAGATAACAGAAGGACTAAATAAAGTCACATCAGAAACAATCTCTTTATAGCAAAAGAAGACTTTTCAGTCTAACGGCTATAAAGGGCTGACAACAGATAAAGTAATTTAAAGAGACAGCTAATAAGACAAACAACTTTATCTTAAAAGATTTAAACTCAGGCAATAAGAGTAGAGCAAATAATGCCTGGAAACTTTATCATACAGCTTAAAATAGAGTGCCAGAAAATGTATTAATTAATTAAATATAATAAATAAATACAAAATACAAAGGCAGACAGAAAACGTCGAACGACCTTCGAAGATCGTCGAACGACGCACGGAGATCGTCGAACTATCGGGCAGATAGTCGAACGATCCAGATAGTCGAGCTATCAAACAGATAGTCGAGCTACCGCAGCAGATAGTCGAACTATCAGGACAGATAGTCAAACTATCGGATAGTCGATCTATCTAGGACAGATAGTCGAGCTATCAAGCGCACAGAGATAGTCGAACTATCAAGCAGATAGTCGACCTACCTTAGAAAACAGATAGTCGATCTATCAAAAGATAGTCGAACTATCAAAACAAACTAGATAGTCGACCTATCAACCGATAGTCGAACTACCAGCGCAGAACAGATAGTCGACCTATCAACCGATAGTCGAACTACCAGCGCAGAATAGATAGTCGACCTATCAACCGATAGTCGAACTACCAGCGCAGAACAGATAGTCGAGCTATCAACAGATAGTCGAACTATCAGCGCAGAACAGATAGTCGAGCTATCAACAGATAGTCGAACTATCAGCGCAGAACAGATAGTCGAGCTATCAACAGATAGTCGAACTATCAGCGCAGAACAGATAGTCGAACTATCAACAGATAGTCGAACTATCAGCGCAGACAAAGCGTCGACCAACTGATAGACGATCGTCGATCAGCCGATAGACGATAGTCGAACGGCGTTCGACTATAGTCGAACGAAAAACCTACTTAACCAAATTCTCAATTTGGAAAAGCGAGGACTCTACAGCTAGACTTCTAACCATTGACCATAGATATTTCTTGGGTCAAGGGGCACAAAGGAGAGGACTGAACTCAAATCAAACTAGGGTACCAACAATCTCCCCCTATTTGAGTTAAGTCTCTCAAAAACTAAAACAGCTAGCAATAAAACAAACAAAATAAATTCATTAAATAGTTAACAATAAACTGGCAGATAATCAATCAGATAAACAAATAATCAAATATATCACAGCAGTTTAATTAAACTATTAAGAATCTTTAGAGTCTGGTAATGGATCAGAAGAACTAGAGACAAAAGAAATTTTTCGAAGAGGGTCATCTGATTCCTTCTTTGACATCTTTAAATCCTGCACTCCAAGGATCTTTAGTTCTGTAGCTCTGGGGACAACAGCTTCAGGATGTTTTTCCATGTACTTTGCTGGATCAAAAATCTCAGGATTGACTTGGAATTTCTCAAATTCTTTCTTTCTATAAGCTGACATGGTAGTAAAACCAGTTGTATCTTTACCTTCGGCTCTTGCTTTTCTTATTTGGGCTGCTCCTACAAGCTCTTGAAAGCGAGCCATCCTAAAATTAGGATCGAGCTCAGGATTTTCATATACGGGCTCAGGAGAAGCAGCATCAGCTATTTTATCTAGATAAGACATTAGAATAAACTTAGCAAAAGGGACTTGCTAGAAGGTTTTAAAACACTGTAAACTATTTACCTTTCGAAACACTTTTCTCAGATTGAACTGGAGAAGGAGGTGGGGAAAAAGTTGGTCTTTGGGCCACAACCTCCTTCATTTGTCTTTGAGAACCATAAGATGATTTGCTTTGTGAACTTTGATGACCTTGTCTAGGCTGGGGCTGAACAGACGCAGATTTTCCATAGGCGGCAGATTGATTAGCAGGTAGATTCCCAGAGGCTCCTGCACCTGGAGGTGGAGGAGGACCTTTGGGAGTCCATCTGGAGACTGGACTGTCATACCTCTTAGTTCTCTTCCTTTCTTTTTGCTGATTTTTCGAAAACCACATCCAATGCTTAAAATCCTTGGATTTGGGGTCAATGCCCTTCAAAATATAATAGGGAATGTCATTATCCTTATTTGGAGGTGGAGGAGGAGCAGCTTTTCTTTTCTTTGCAGCAGATTTCTTTTTCTTTGACTTTTCAGAAACATCTGAATCATCATCATCATCAGAATGGGATGATGGAGGGTTCTCATAGGGATCATAGGCTTCTGAGACAGCCTTTTCTTTAAGCTTTGAGGCAGACTTTTCTTTTTCTTCTTCCATGGCATCCATAGCCAGAAGGGAGTCTAAATCTAAACCTGGAGAGTCATCCCAGATGGATGACTTTTCAAATTGCAAATCTTTCTCTTTCTCTTTTAAAGATTGAACTCTTAATTCCCATGCTGCTCTAGCTTGAGCTTCTTCCAAACTCAGAACAGGAGAGTCAACTTTGACTTCCTCTTTCTCAGACTCATCTTCTTTATTATCTAAGAAGGATTCCAACTCAGGGTCTACTTGAGTAGCAGGAATACTTGGGTCAGCCTCAGAAACTACTGCTATGATTTGAGCAGTTAAATCTTCTTTAATAATATCTGTAAAATTATGAATACATATCTGCTAAATAAGCTTGAATCATTCCTTCAAGGTATTCACAAACTATCAAATTAATCGACTCATCAACAAAACGAATGAAAGAGTTACCTTCATATTTAACCATTTCCCATGATTCATTCAGATAAGAAGTTATGATTCCTTCCAGGAATCTGGCAATCATAGGAGTAGTTAGATCCTCTAAGCATACTTTCACTGCAATTTCTGATAGCAGGATTCCATCTGCTATTTCCTTCTCAGTCAAAACTGGAGCTACAACTTGCTCAACTGGAGCAATCTCTTCCTCAGCTGGAGTTACCACTTCCTCAGCTGGAGCTGTCTCTTCCTGAACAGTCATAACAACATCTGGAACTTCTTCTGGCTCAACTTGAGCAGATTCTGGCTGGGCAGACAAGACTGAATCTTTCACAACTGGAGGAGAGGCAGGAAGGCCTGAGACATCTTCATTGAACATCTCCCCCTGCCTGATTTCAGTGGGTACTGAAACCAGGCCCCTAGAGGAAGATGGCTCAGCTGATTTGGAGAGGGATTTGATGGAAGCAGATAAGAGATCAATGGAGGCAGCAAGGGGAGCGATTGCCTCTTCAATCATGGTTTTGATTGATGGGGTAATCAGCTCCACAATGCGCGAGATGAAATCAGGAGTGATTTCAAAAGATGATGGATGAGAGGTGGATGGAGCTGCAGCAAATCTGGTAGATGTGCTGGGATGGAGGATGGTGTGAACAGGGGATCGAGCAGGAGATGGAGCAGGTGATGGAGCAGGAGAATTTATTGGGGAATGAATTGGAGAATGAATTGGAGATTCAGGAGGAGTAGGAATTCTCTCTGATCCTAACAAATCAAAGCTAGGAGCAGATATCCTAGCCAGATGAGCAGGTAGAGGAGAGGCTGGAGGAGACAGAGGAACAACCATAGTTGTTTCAGGTGCAGCAGAAGAAGAGGGTCGTACCTCAGCAGAAGTTGATGGTACTTCAACTGAGGTAGACGGCAAAACAGAGGAGGAGGAAGGAATAGCTGAGCCAGCTTCAACAGGTTGAGGAGCGACTGATGCAGTCCTTGTGTCCTCAGATGTGGCTGGAGCAGATTTCACAAACGTCCTCTTCCACTTAGAGAACAAGTGGGGATCCATCTTCTTGCTGGCGTTGATTGTAGTTGCGGCAGAACTCAGCAGCTGGGGGAATTTCTCCTTAAGGAAAATTCCAATAACCCTTCCCAGGGTGACTTCCTTCTTTCCTGTCTTCTTCCTGATTAAATCAAACAGAACAGCTGCCCAATCGATCCTCTTTCGATTAACAATTGCACACATAAGTGCGAATTGCTGTCTTGTTATATTATCATGGGCAGAGTGCTTCCCTAGGAGCACCTTTCCGACTACCTCAGCGAGGAACTTGATCTTGAAGGGGAAGTTTACTTTGAGCAGCTTGGTGGGAATGCCCTCAGCATGTCCCAGCTCAACCAGCATTCTTCCAAACTCCTGAGCGTCTTGCTCATAATCCTCATCACCAATAACTAAACTAAAAACATCAGAAAGAACGGCCGGAGTCAGGATAACTTCTACTCCGCCGATGGTACCGATCATCGATTCGTCTGTGGAAGACGACGTGAAAGCCCATTCTTTTATTTCTGGAATGTTGATCTTGATCCTTTCAGACATCAGCTTCTCTAAACCTTGATCCCTGCAGAGCTGGAGAACTTCCACGATTCCGGCATCGCAACTGCTGAAAGCTTCGAAATCCACACTGAATCCGGCATCAAACTTTACTACGGCTAGAACAGCTGGGGAAATCGCCATGGATTCGCCGGAGAAAGCACGAGAAAGCTGGAGAGAGAACGAGAAAGACGAAGCGCCAGAAAATCGCAAGCGGGAAAGCAGAATGCGAAAGGGCACACTCCGTCGACGATAAAGCACACGATCTTTTAACCTAGGTCGACTATCGGCTTTATATTGGACCGGAAATAGTCGATCTATTAAAAAGATCTTGAACCGATAGTCGAACGGCCGTTCGACGATCGGCTCAGAAGTAGAATAGTCGAACCATCGTTCGGCTAATTCTGGCTTCACAAGCAACAAGCTGTCGTCGAGTAGAGATCGACGATAAGCTCAGCCTGTTCGACGATGGTCGAACGACGATCGACGATCTTCAAACAGATAAGCTATCATTAACCAGAGGTCGACGATAGGCTCAATCCGTTCGACGATCTTCGATCATCGTTCGACGATCTTCAAGCAGACCTCAACATAGGCAGATATCGTCACACTTAGTCTCGTCCATTGATCATGCCTAGTTGGACTAAAAAGAACAGATGCTTCTGTTCATCTAAAGGCTTGGTGAATATATCACCTCTCTGAAACTCAGTGGATATGAACTCAAGACAGATCTTGTTCTTTTCCACACAATATCTCAGGAAATGGTGCCTAATCTCAATGTGCTTCGTTCTAGAGTGGTGCACTGGATTTTGTGCAATTGAAATAGCACTGGTACTATCACACATGATCTTGGTGTTCTTGTGTGAGTAACCATAATCCACAAGCTGGTTTTGAATCCACAGGATCTGTGAACAACAACTGGCAGCTGCTATATATTCAGCCTCTGCAGTTGAAGTTGAGACAGAAGCCTGCTTCTTACAGAACCAAGAGACCAATCTCTCTCCCAGGAACTGGCAAGTTCCTGAGGTGCTCTTCCTGTCAACTCTGCAACCAGCATAGTCAGAATCAGAGTATCCAATTAATTCAAATTCTGACTCAGCTAGGTACCAAAGTCCTAGATTTGGACATCCTTTCAGGTATCTCAGGATTCTTTTTAGAAGAATCAGATGAGATTCCTTGGGGTTGACCTGGAATCTAGCACAAAGGCATGTAGCAAACATTATATCTGGCCTACTTGCAGTTAGATATAATAGGGAACCAACAATGGCCCTAAAATTCTTTTGATCAACTGGCTTGCCGTGATCATCAGAATCAATAACTACATTAGTAGCCATGGGTGTAGGCATTGCTGAAGCATCAGCCATCCCAAATTTCTTTACCAATTCCTTGGCATATTTGGATTGGGAGATGAAGATACCATCAGCATCTTGCTTAACTTGGAGACCAAGAAAGTAAGACAGCACACCCATGCTACTCATCTCAAACTTAGAATGCATCAAGTTGGAAAACTTTTTGCACAGTTTGGGATCAGTGGAACCAAAGATAATATCATCTACATACACCTGAACTAACAGGATTGTGTCCTTGTGATGCTTGACGAAAAGGGTTCTATCAACTACTCCCCTAGTGAAGTTGTGCTCTAACAGGAAACTAGCTAAGGTCTCATACCAGGCCCTAGGAGCTTGCTTTAGTCCATAAAGAGCTTTCTGCAACTTAAAAACATGAGAAGGCTGAGTTGAAGAAACAAACCCTGGTGGTTGTTCAACAAACACCTCTTCCTTAAGCTCACCATTTAGGAATGCACTTTTGACATCCATTTGGAACACCTTAAACTTCATGTAGGCTGCATAGGCCAAGAAGATCCTTATTGCTTCTAGCCTTGCAACAGGAGCAAAGGTTTGGTCATAGTCTATACCTTCCTCCTGTCTGTAGCCCTGAGCTACAAGCCTAGCTTTATTCCTTACTATTATTCCATTTGCATCTAACTTGTTTCTATACACCCACTTGGTGCCTATGATCAGTTGGCCTTTAGGTCTTGGAACCAAAGTCCAAACTTTACATCTCTCAAACTGATTGAGTTCCTCTTGCATTGCAATGATCCAGTGGGGATCTAGCTCTGCATCTTTAAAGGTGAGGGGCTCAACCTGTGAGAGGAAACAAGCATGCATCACATCCTGTCTTAATTGATGTCTTGTTTGTACACCAGCTGATATGTCTCCAATCACTTGAGATGTGGGGTGATCTCTAAGTGTGACAATGTCAGCAGGTGGGATGTGATCTTCAGCAACAGTTGGGATTAATTCCTCAGGAGGAATTTGATCTACTGTTGGTGGTACAACAACAGCTTCAACAGCTTCAGCAATGTCTTCATCACTGTCTGATTCAGTGATCTGAAGAGTTGATAGTTGAAGAATTTCTTTAGGAGCATCATGTACCTGCAAAGAACTAGATGAAGGAGAATTTTCCTTCTCCTTGTAAAACATCTGAGACTCATCAAAAGATACATGCACAGATTCTTCTATCTTACAGGTTGATTTGTTATAAACCCTATAAGCTTTGCTTACTTGGGAATATCCAAGCATAATTCCCATTGAAGCTTTTGCTTCAAATTTTCTAATATATTCTTTATTATTGTTATGAATATAAACAGTACAGCCAAAAATTCTAAAGTAATTAATTTTTGGTTTCTTTCCTTTAAGCAACTCATAAGGAGTTTTACACTTAAGTTTGTGTATCAAACTTCTATTCAAGACATAGTTGGCTGTACTAACAGCTTCTGCCCAAAAGGATAGAGGCATGTTAGCATCTGCCAACAATGTGCTAGCAGCTTCAATTAGTGTTCTATTCTTCCTTTAACCTACCCCATTTTGTTGGGGAGTTCTAGGAGCTGAGAAGCTATGTTTGATACCTTCTCTCTCACAGAATTCTTGCATGAGAAGAGAGTCAAACTCAGTACCATGATCACTTCTGATCAAGGCCACATGAGTAGAGTACTCAGTCTGCACACAAAGTAGAAAGTCTGTAAGGGCTTTGAAGTTATCAGACTTAGTTCTCAAAAAGAAAACCCAACTGAACCTAGAGAAGTCATCTACAATTACTAATGTGTAATACTTCCCTCCTAAACTCTGTATATTTATTGGGCCAAAAAGGTCCAAATGCAATAAATACAGGATTCTAGGAGAATCACTTTTATTTACAGATTTAAATGAATTCTTGGTTTGCTTGCCTAGCTGACAAGCCTTGCATAGGCTCTCCTTCTTGTAGGGGCAAGAAGGTAGACCTCTAACAAGGTTGTGCTTAGATAACCTAGATATATTTTTAAGGTTTACATGACTAAGCCTTTTATGCCAAAGGGAATTATTATTAAGGGTTAATTCATTAAACAGGCAGATTTCAGAGTGAGATGAATTAAAATCTACTAAATATATATTGCCTATTCTATTACCTATTAAAACAACATTATTATTTAAAGTAATATTGCAAGAGGAGTTAGAAAAAGAAACCTGGAAGCCAGCATCACATAGCTGGCTAACTGAAATCAGATTATGCTTCAGTCCATTGACATAAGCAACTCTCTTGAATGTAACTGCTCCAATGGTGATCTTGCCATAGCCTTCTGTCTGACCACAGCTGGAGTCTCCAAAGATAACCTTTGGGCCGAGCTTAGCTTTGAATTTTGACAGTAGATCTTTATTTCCTGTCATATGCTTAGAGCATCCACTATCCAAATACCACTTATTTTGAGTGATTGGATAGGCCTTCACCTGCAAAACAATTATTTAGACAGAGTGGACCCAGGTAACCTTGGGTCCCTTGTTTTTCACATAAGAAAAACTGGAAATATAAGAGAATGCAGGCTGAGGGTGATAACCTAGTGGGTGAGATCTCCTAGGTGGGATTCTCCATGCTGATGATGGGTCAACAAACCTAGGGTTTCTATTCTCATTTAGGTTTCTATGATACTGATTATGATTTTGAAAATCATATTGAAATCGTCGATCGACGTTCGACGATGGGCACTCGGATCGTCGAGCTTCGTTCGACCATGGAGCATCCGATCGTCGAGCGGCGTTCGACGCTCTTTGCATTTCTTTGAAAAACTTCTTTCTCTTTTCTCTTTTAGCTTTATTTAGGGTTTTATTTACAAGGTTTACTTGCTCAGTGTTCTTCTTTCCACTAGCTGAAATGAAGTTCACTGGAGTTGAAAGATTATTTTTAAGGAGGACTGGGGGTTCACTGGGAGAAGCTCCTAAGCCTAATTTATCATTACCTGACCTAGTGTTAGTCATGCTGGTAATTTCTAACAGCTTAAGGCTTCTACCATTAAGGGATTCTTCTAATCTCTTAGACTTAGCTAATTCTATTTTGAGAAATTTAATTTCTTCACTACAGGTAGTGAGATCTTCCTTTAACCTAATGTTTTCAGAGGCTATTGAATCTGAGTCAGCTAACCTATTTCTAAGTTCTTTTATTTCTTTTTCTGAACTAATTAAATCTAAACACAAAGATTTAAATTCTAACTTAAACTCTTATGAAGTAAAATCATAAGATGAAAGTACCTCATCTTCAGTAGGCATCTCTTCATCAGAATCAGAACTCTCTGCAGCAGAGTGGTTGCTGCAGGCATCTATTGCCATTAGGCAAATTTCTTTGGCCTTCTTCTCTTCCTCATCTTCACTGGAGCTTGATGAGGATGATTCTTCATCAGAATCACTCCAGGTTTCAGCAATGAAACCTCTCTCCTTCTTCTTGTTTTTGTAGGAGGATGGCTTGGAGTGCTTCCTGTGTTGTTCTTTGTCTTTTCTCTTTTCCTTGTTCTTCTCCTCTGGACACTCTGGCAAAATGTGTCCAGGCTTCCTGCAACCATAGCAAATGATTTCTTTAGCAGGAGATTGATCATACCTTGGTTTGTCTTCATAGCGTGAAGACTTCTTTCTGAACTCCTTTCTCCCCATCTTGAGAAACCTCTTGGCAAACAGTGCCATAAGTTCCTCATTGGATTGGCTGCCTTCAGAAACATCTGCAGCCTTAAGAGCTAGAGATTGCTCTTTTCTTGTTGGAGTGGGGGTCTTGGCTTCAGCTTCTGCTTCTCTGGTCTTCAGCACTTGCTCAAAAGACATGAGCTTGCCGAGGAGAGCTTCAGTTGAGATCTCATTGGTACTTCTGGCTTCTTTGATGGGCCAGATTCTTAGATCCCATGTGCTAGGGAAGCACATAAGAATCTTATCATTGACCTCTGTCAATGATATGTCCTTGTCCAGGGTCCTCAGCTCATTGATGATTGAGCTGAGCCTGGTGTACATAG
Source organism: Platanthera zijinensis (assembly GCA_039513925.1). NCBI lineage: Eukaryota > Viridiplantae > Streptophyta > Magnoliopsida > Asparagales > Orchidaceae > Platanthera > Platanthera zijinensis. Next base: position 61,037,019 of record CM077081.1, on the reverse strand, counting down.
CTTCAACTGATTCAGCATCAGTCTTCTTGAAGTTCTGATACTGTGAGATAAGGTTGGACCTCCTGTCCTTCCTTTCATCAGCTGAACCAGCTACAATCTGGTTCAGTGTGTCCCACATGGCCTTAGCTGAGGAGCAGTCAGCCACCTTCTGGAACACCTCATCAGACATTGTCTGAGCCAGTATGTTCATTGCCTTGGCATCAGCAATTTTGGCCTTCTTGTATTCATCATTATAGTCTGGAGGAGGCACTGCACTCATATCAGATGATGAGGCAGTGGCTTCAGCAGGTGCTCTTGGGGGACCTGACAAAATAGAAGCAAAAATACTCTCATCAATAGAGTTCATATATAATTTAATCCTTGCCTTCCAGATGCCAAACTTTGCTAAGTTGCATGCTGGAGGTCTGGTGCTAGAATAATCCTTAGACTGGGCCATGATAGTGAATATCTATAAGCTCTTGGTATCTATCAGGATCTTGTGACTTAGGTGTTAGCCTATACAGTCAGTCAACCTCCCTCTGATACCAATTGAAAGTGAAGGGATAGATACTACTCTAGAGGGGGGGTGAATAGAGTAATCAAATTTTGCACAATACAAAACTTAACTGTCTACCCAACTCCCTTGGAGTGAAGTGCGGAATGAAGAGATTATAGATATTGATTTAACCTTAAAGCCTAACACAAGTGATGTGCAAACACAAGCTAACTGTAATTACAGTTAAAGCTTGGAAAACCTAAACAGCAACTAGCAACCTAGTTATATCTATTCACAGCCACAGTACAGGAAATATAATAAACAAGCCAGACGACACAAGGAAATTTATAGTGGTTCCCCAAACAACTTGGGTACGTCCACTCTTCTACCCAAACGGTAGGAATCCACTCAGGTTTTTGATCAGGTGCCCTGCCACCAACAGAATCTGATTCAGGTAGATTCAGAAACCCTTTAGACTTTTGATCAGGTGTCTAAAAACCAAGCACAGGTTTTTGATCAGGTGCCCTGCCACCAAGGGATACTTTTGAAGGGAGTAATAACCCTGTACAGGAGGGGGAAGAAGGTTAAGATGTCTTCTCTATTTTACAATAGATTAGAGAAGCACAAAAGCTTGCACTGAGCTAGAATGCTCTAAAGAATCAAGGCTCCCCCTGGCTCAAAGATGTCCAGGTGAAGTCTTGCTTCAGTGCAGAAAAACTCTTCAGAAAATTCTGAAGGAAAAGCTACAGGAAGAAAGTAAATAATAAAAACAAAATTCTTCAAGCAGCTATCTTCTTCTTCTTTTTCTTCAAAGGAACTCTGAGTTGAACTTCCTAAAAGCAGGAGAACTCAGGTGAAGAAGAGATGAAGATCTTAACACTTCTCAGTTAGATGGAGATTGCTGAGAGCAGGAAGCTTGAGCTTGATGAAGGCTTGAGTGCTTGAGAATATGTGTGTAACACTAGCTTCAATCCTTCTTCAAAGGGTCCTTTAAATATTATCAGCAAGCAACGGCTCTCTTCCATTTGAATTATTTGTCTTCTTCTAAGCCTTGAGACCTGGGCTGTAAATATCAAGAAGACAGAAATATCTCTGCAGCAAAACATTCTATAAAGGGAATAAATCACTTTCTAAGAAGCTGCAGGCTTAAATCAGATAACAGAAGGACTAAATAAAGTCACATCAGAAACAATCTCTTTATAGCAAAAGAAGACTTTTCAGTCTAACGGCTATAAAGGGCTGACAACAGATAAAGTAATTTAAAGAGACAGCTAATAAGACAAACAACTTTATCTTAAAAGATTTAAACTCAGGCAATAAGAGTAGAGCAAATAATGCCTGGAAACTTTATCATACAGCTTAAAATAGAGTGCCAGAAAATGTATTAATTAATTAAATATAATAAATAAATACAAAATACAAAGGCAGACAGAAAACGTCGAACGACCTTCGAAGATCGTCGAACGGCGCACGGAGATCGTCGAACTATCAGGCAGATAGTCGAACGATCCAGATAGTCGAGCTATCAAACAGATAGTCGAGCTACCGCAGCAGATAGTCGAACTATCAGGACAGATAGTCGAACTATCGGATAGTCGATCTATCTAGGACAGATAGTCGAGCTATCAAGCGCACAGAGATAGTCGAACTATCAAGCAGATAGTCGACCTACCTCAGAAAACAGATAGTCGATCTATCAAAAGATAGTCGAACTATCAAAACAAACTAGATAGTCGACCTATCAACCGATAGTCGAACTACCAGCGCAGAACAGATAGTCGACCTATCAACCGATAGTCGAACTACAAGCGCAGAACAGATAGTCGACCTATCAACCGATAGTCGAACTACCAGCGCAGAACAGATAGTCGAGCTATCAACAGATAGTCGAACTATCAGCTCAGAACAGATAGTCGAGCTATCAACAGATAGTCGAACTATCAGCGCAGAACAGATAGTCGAGCTATCAACAGATAGTCGAACTATCAACAGATAGTCGAACTATCAGCGCAGACAAAGCGTCGACCAACTGATAGACGATCGTCGATCAGCCGATAGACGATAGTCGAACGGCGTTCGACTATAGTCGAACGAAAAACCTACTTAACCAAATTCTCAATTTGGAAAAGCGAGGACTCTACAGCTAGACTTCTAACCATTGACCATAGATATTTCTTGGGTCAAGGGGCACAAAGGAGAGGACTGAACTCAAACCAAACTAGGGTACCAACAAAAGCCATGATGTCAGTTCCTCCAGCTAAAGCAAAAGACTCCAATGATATTCCCTACTACATTCTGCATGATTGCCCCATTTCTGAGCCATGGATGCAATACTCCAAGAATCAACTGAAAGCTATGAAGAAGAGAAGGAAGCTTGATAAATATGAAAAAGGATCTTCACAATGTCAGCCTCCTCCTCCTCTAGATTCTGGATCAGGCTCAGCCCCTCAAGCTCCAGCTTCAAGGCAAAGCTCCTCCCAATCTTATCCAAGATACTATCAAAGGGGACAACATCAAAGAGGATATCAATCCAGAAGGGGTCATTACAGAGGAAATCAGAGAGGACAAAGATCTTATCAAAGGGAAGGACAAGGCCGCACTGACTCCTCTTCAGGTCCTTTCCCTTACAGGCTAAAAGACACAGTTGTTTCCAGGACTCCTCCTGCTTCTGAATCTCTCAACAGGTATGAACCTCCTGTTCCTTTTGAGGATCCTGAGAACAATCCTCTATCCTGGACAGCAAGAATGAAAGAGCTAGCTGCTCTTGATCAACTAAAGAAAGCCAGAGAGCAAGGCATGGACATCTCCAATATAACAACTATATCAGATCAAAGGAAGAAAGAATTGGAAAGATATGCTTCAAGAAAGTTTTTCAACCCAGAAGACTACATGAAGCTGCACCCAGAGGCTGTAGTTCTAAGGCCAAGATCTCAAACTTCTCTAGGTGCAGAGGATGACAGAAGATCAAAGAAAGAAACCAGTGATGATGAAGATGATGCTGATGAGAAAGAATTCTGCATGACGGCTATCACTGCCTCACAACAAAACTCTGATGAAGAATCAGATTCAGATTCAGAAAATCAACCAAAGGAAGATCAGGTAATTAGCTCTTTTGATTTTAATTCTGAGGACTTCAAAAATGAATTTAAGACATTGTGCTTGGATTTACTAAGATCTGAAAAAGAGATAATCTCTCTCAGAAATAAATTATCTGAATACAATGTCCTGAACTCAAATAACCTCAAACTCTCTGAGGAGTTAGAATGTTGTAGGGAGGAGATAGCTTCACTGAAAAGTGAACTGTCAAGAGCTAAAAAGTTTGAAGAATCCCTAAATGGGAGAAGTATCAGACTGATTGACATTACAAGCACAGTGAACTCTAGATTCAACAGTACACTGGGCTTGGGTGCCTCATCCAGCCAACCTATAATATTAACAACTCCAATCAAATTTGTCTCTGACAAAGGAAAGGGAGTAATAGAGGTAGCTAGGAAGAATGCAGATCTGTCAGAGAAAAATTCAGTTCAACAGATTGCGTCGAGCAGAGCTTGACGATCGTCAAATAGAGCTCGACGATCTAACCACAGATCGTCGACCTCAGCTCGACGATATCCAAACTCTGAACTTCAGTATAATCGATCTTCGAACAGAGATCGACGATCTGACCCAAGATCGTCGACCTCAGCTCGACGATCGTCGAACAGAGATCAGGTCTGTGAACATTCCTTCAATGGCACATCTAGATTCAATCCTAGAGGTCCCACATCCCAAGGCTTTAACCCCTATACTGAATGGATAGTACCTCCTAGGAGATACCATCCTGAAGGCTATAAGAGTCAACCTGGGATGTCTTTTATTTCTGAATTCAAAGGATATTAGCCTAGGCCCAAGGTTAACTGGGTCAAAAACAAATAAGCTGCTCATGTGCAGGTGAAGACCTATCCAGTATCTAACCAATAATGGTATCTGGATAGTGGGTGCTCAAAGCACATGACAGGGAATAGGGAGAACCTATCATCCTTCATAACCAAACTTGGACCCAAGGTGATTTTTGGTGATTCAAATTTTGGTCAAACCAAAGGATATGGTGCTGCTCAGATAGGCTCAGTCACTTTTAAGAAGGTGGCATATGTAGAAGGACTGAAGCACAATCTGATAAGTATCAGTCAACTATGTGATGAAGGATACAAGGTGACTTTCAACAAATCCCTGTGCAAGATCAAGTCAGAGAATAACATAACTATGTTAACAGGTAAAAGGACAGGTAACATTTACTTAGTAGACTTTCTTTCATCTAAAGTAGATATCTGTTTATTCAATTCCATATCTAAGCCTAATATTTTGTGGCATAAGAGACTAGGACATCTAAACCTTAGAACCATTGCTAGGATATCTAAGGACAACTTTGTTAGAGGACTACCTTCTGGACCCTACAAGAAGGAAGGACTTTGCAAGGCTTGTCAATTAGGCAAGCAAACTAAAAATAGCTTTAAGTCACTTAATAAGAGTGATTCACCTAGGATTTTGTATCTGTTGCACATGGATCTTTTTGGACCCATCATAGTACAAAGCTTAGGAGGGAAGTCCTATACTCTAGTGGTTGTAGATGACTTCTCAAGATTCACTTGGGTATTCTTTCTGAGGAAGAAGTCTGATAACTTCAAGTGTTTGACAGATTTTCTCAAATGCATTCAGATTGAGTTCAACACTCACATTGCCCTGATCAGAAGTGATCATGGGATAGAGTTTGATTCTCTTCTCATGCAAGAGTTCTGTCAAAGTGAAGGGATCAGGCATACTTTCTCAGCTCCTAGAACTCCTCAACAAAATGGGGTAGCTGAAAGGAAAAATAGAACCCTAATTGAATCTGCTACTACATTGTTGACAGATGCTCACCTACCTCTATCCTTTTGGGCTGAGGCAGTGAACACCTCCAACTATGTATTAAATAGAAGCTTGATACATAAACTAAAGGGCAAGACTCCCTATGAATTGCTCAAAGGGAAGAAACCTAAGGTAAATTATTTTAAAAATTTTGGCTGTATTTGTTATATTCATAATAATGATAAGAAACATCTAGCAAAATTCCAAGCTAAAGCTGATGAAGGAGTGTTTCTGGGATACTCCATGATCAGCAAGGCCTATAGGGTATATAATAAATCATCTTGTAAAATTGAAGAATCTGTTCACATTACTTTTGATGAGACTAACATGTGTTATAAGGAGAAGTCTACTTCTACCAAAGAACCCTTGCAGGTACAATCTATATCAGAAAGTATGGACAGATTACAGGTTAAAGAAGAGGACACAACCTCTCAACCTATTCAGCAAAAGAATGAAAGCAGTGATGATGAAGAAGTGCAACATCTTGAAGAAAATCATCCTGAAGAGCCAGTTGTTGTTCCACTAGAGGAGACAACAACACAGGCTGGTGAACAATCAACACCCCCTATTGATTTAGTAACAACAAGAGATCATCCAATCACCCAAGTAATTGGAGAGATCTCAGCTGGTGTGCAAACCAGAAATCAGGTCAACCAGAACCTGATGCACACTTGCTTCCTATCTCAAGTTGAGCCTCAATCCATTCAAGATGTAGAGCAAGATCCACACTGGATCATTGCAATGCAAGAGGAGTTGCATCAATTTGAAAGGAATAAGGTTTGGGAACTAGTGCCTAAGCCAAAGGATCATTCCATTGTTGGAACAAAGTGGGATTTCAGAAACAAGCTGGATGACCAAGGAATTATTGTCAGAAACAAGGCAAGGCTAGTTGCTCAAGGCTACTCTCAACAAGAAGGAATAGACTATGACCAGACCTTTGCACCAGTTGCAAGGTTAGAGGCCATTAGAATATTTCTAGCTTATGCTGCTCACAAAGGCTTCAAGGTCTATTAGATGGATGTGAAGAGTGCATTTCTAAATGGGGACATCAAAGAGGAAGTCTATGTTAGACAGCCTCCAGGTTTTATCTCTCTAACTCACCCTGATTATGTTTTCAAATTGCATAAAGCATTATATGGTCTCAAGCAAGCTCCTAGAGCATGGTATGAGACCCTAGCATGCTTTCTTCTGGAAAATGATTTTGTTAGGGGGAGAGTAGACCAAACTCTTTTAATTAGAACCCATAAGTCCCATACCCTACTAGTACAAATTTATGTAGATGATATCATATTTGGATCTACTGATTCAAACTTGTGCAGAAAGTTTTCCAACCTAATGCATTCCAAATTTGAAATGAGTAGCATGGGTGAGCTCTCCTTCTTCTTAGGATTGCAAGTAAAACAGCATGCTGAGGGCATATTTATTTCCCAAACCAAGTATGCTAAAGAATTGGTTAAGAGATTTGGTATGTCAGAGGCATCTTGTATGAAAACACCCATGCCTACCAATGCTGTATTGGATGCTGATGAACATGGGAAACCAGTTGATCAGACAACATATAGAGCAATGATTGGCTCTCTATTGTACCACACAGCCAGTAGGCCAGATATAATGTTTGTTACATGCATATGTGCTAGATTCCAAGTTAGCCCTAGAGAGTCACACCTAACTCTAGTTAAAAGGATTCTTAGGTATGTAAAAAGTTGTCCAAATCTAGGACTCTGGTATCCAAAAGACTCAGGATTTGAATTAACTGGATTCTCAGATGCTGATTATGCTGGATGCAGAATAGACAGGAAAAGCACCAGTGGAACATGTCAGTTTCTTGGTGACAGACTTGTCTCCTGGTTTTATAAGAAGCAAACATCTGTGTCAACCTCAACTGCTGAAGCTGAGTATATGGCTGCAGGCAGCTGCTGTTCACAAATATTGTGGATACAAAATCAGCTCTTAGACTATGGCCACAACTTAGAGAAGTCTAAAATTTTCTGTGATAATACTAGTGTTATCTCTATAGCACAAAATCCAGTCCTCCATAGTAGGACAAAACATATAGAGATTAGGCATCACTTTCTAAGGGATAATGTAGAGAAAAACAAAATAGAGCTTCAATATATACCTACTGATTTGCAAAGGGGAGATATTTTCACCAAGCCCTTGGATGAAAAGAAACACAGTTTCTTCCTAAATCAGTTAGGCATGTTAGATGGAGGAAGCCTTAAATAACTTACAAGATTTTTGAAAAGATAAAACAGACCAAGATTAAGCTAAAAAATCAGTTCCTTTTGTGTCTGTAGAATAGGTTTTGTCTCTGAACTGTGCTCGATGTTTTCCCAGAAATCGTCGAACGAAGATCGACGATTTTCCAAAAATCGTCGACCAGAGATCGACGCTTCCGAAGTCGTCGATCTGAGTTCAAAGCCCTTGCCAGCTCTAGGCCTTTTCTCTTTCTGTTCAGAGGCCGTCGAGCGGAGCTCGACGCTTTTCAACATCGTCGAACGGAGATCGACGATATTGACGTCTCTTCAAATTCCTTCTGTAGCCCAAATCGTCGAGCTGAGTTTGACGCTTCGTCGAACTGAGCTCAACGATTTTCCGTTTCGCCGTCGAATCCTAATATAAAATCATTTCTTCAGCCGTCGTTCTCCTTTTGCGCTTTCATACTCTGCAACTTTCTTCGTTTTCCCTCCAAATCCTCTACACTTGGTCGTGTTTGGTTTTCTGTTGCAGGTGCAAATGGCTGAATCCAGTGCTGCTATCTTTAAGATGAAATTTGACACAGGATTTGACATTGATATAAACTCGTTTGATGGAAGCGATCAGCGCTTCAAGGATATTCTCAATCTGTTCAGAGAACAACAGCTGATCCAAATAATGACTACCCGGATGAAGATTGCTTCAGAAGAGATCAAAGAGTGGTGGTTTATAGCGACAGACGAGACTGAGAACTCTGTCATCGGCATCATTAAAGGGACTCAAGTACATCTATCACCGGCTCTCTTAACAGATGTCTTTCAACTTAGTACTGGAGAAGATTCTATTGAATTATCTGGAGAAGATTATGATTCAATGCTTAATCGAATGGGTCACAATGCTATCAACCCTAACAAACTTTTAAAGAAAAATCTGTCTCTGGAATATCAATTCCTGGCTGATGTAGTTGGGAAAGTGCTGTTGGCCAAGCACTCAGCTCATGACACCATCTCTAGATATCAACTTTGCTTGATGGGAGCTTTAGTCAATAAGAAACACCTTGATTGGGGATCCATCTTCTTCAACTTAATTAAGAAGAAGATCAATAAGACTACTGTGAGTTTTGGGAGAATCTTAGGGGTCTATCTGCACTACAGATTCCCTGAACTGTTAACCTCCTCTGGGATGTTCATCAATGCATCCAAGAGGCTCTCCTGTGCCCTATTCAGCCAATGGGACAGGCAAATCATCAACCCTACAAGAGCTACTGCACCACTTCCTTCAGGCACAAGGACTGCTTCAGTCACTCCACCAGCAGAAGTGTTGCCTGCCTATCTTCCTCCTCCAGCTGTATCTACCGCAGCCATTTCCTCCTCACCACCAGTCACAACCATAACCATATCATCCCCAATTACCATTTCCTCACCAGTTTCATCCCCTCCAGTATCCACCTCAGAGGAATTCCATCCTCTCTTCTCTTATTCAACCTTCACCCTACCATCCTTTTCCCTTGTAGATGATTCCTTCATGGATGATTCTCCCTCCACTCCTCCTGAGCCACCCTCTACCTCCTCTTTTCAACAAATTCTTAATGACATTCTTTCCCAACCATCCTTCACCCCTCTCTTGCTTCACCTATCTCCACCTCCACCTTCTCTATCTCCACAATTCCATCCTCAGAGCCATCCATTCCTACTCCACCTACCTCCACACCTTCAGCTCCAGCCAACATCCCTCCATCTACCTTTACTCCTACCTCTGCTCAAGCCCCACTTGAGCATGTAGATCTTCCAAGGTTGGCAGACAGACTTTATGAGTTGCTAGCTCCCAGGCTAATATCTCTGTTGGAGACTTCCCTGGCTCCACTCCTGAAACAAGTTCAGGAGCTGTCTACCAAGCTTTCCTCCTTTTCCTCCTCCCAGGCAATCCCTTCTACTGGGTGCCTTGATTCAGCTCTCCTTGAACCAAGGCAGGGGGAGATGCTTTATGAAGAAGTGGATGTGCCAGTGGATGCTCCTGTTTTTGCTCCAGCTCCAGCTCCTGCTCACTCAGAAAGCAGTGGATGTGCTTTTGCACTAAATCTTCAGAGCCTGCTATCTCAATTTGATACAGTTCATTTCAGCTTTCTGCCAGTACCTCTCACTGAAGATCTGTCTAAGGCCATTGTGCCTGTATCTGTTTGTGATCCCAACCACATTGAATCCTATATCAATTCCTGGAAGGCTGTGGATATTCCTGATGCTGCTACTAAGGCCATTGTGCCTCCTGTTGTTGAAACTGCTGCTGCTGCTGCTTAAGATATAGAGATGATTCCAGTAACTGTTGCTGATGAAACTGCTGATAAAGAACTTGCTTCCTACCTAGAAGATCCCACACCTGCTGCGATGCCTGCTCCTGCTCAAGTGTCTGCTGCTGCTGTTGCTCCTGCTCTGACTTCTGATCAGTTAAAGCTACAAGAAAAGTACTTGAAAAGCATTGATGATCTGTATGACAGACCATAAAGCTCAGATAGTGACCAATTCCAGACTAAATCAGATGACTCTGCCAATACCATTGCCAAGAAGAGGAAAGCTAGAAGCAAAGCCATGATGTCAGTTCCTCCAGCTAAAGCAAAAGACTCCAATGATATTCCCTACTACATTCTGCATGATTGCCCTATTTCTGAGCCATGGATGCAATACTCCAAGAATCAACTGAAAGCTATGAAGAAGAGAAGGAAGCTTGATAAATATGAAAAAGGATCTTCATAATATCAGCCTCCTCCTCCTCCTCTAGATTCTGGATCAGGCTCAGCCCCTCAAGCTCCAGCTTCAAGGCAAAGCTCCTCCCAATCTTATCAAAGATACTATCAAAGGGGACAACATCAAAGAGGATATCAATCCAGAAGGGGTCATTACAGAGGAAATCAGAGAGGACAAAGATCTTATCAAAGGGAAGGACAAGGCCACACTGACTCCTCTTCAGGTCCTTTCCCTTACAGGCTGAAAGACACAGTTGTTTCCAGGACTCCTCCTACTTCTGAATCTCTCAACAGGTATGAACCTCCTGTTCCTTTTGAGGATCCTGAGAACAATCCTCTATCCTGGACAGCAAGAATGAAAGAGCTAGCTGCTCTTGATCAACTAAAGAAAGCCAGAGAGCAAGGCATGGACATCTCCAATATAATAACTTTATCAGATCAAAGGAAGAAAGAATTGGAAAGATATGCTTCAAGAAAGTTTTTCAACCCAGAAGACTACATGAAGCTGCACCCAGAGGCTGTAGTTCCAAGGCCAAGATCTCAAACTTCTCTAGGTGTAGAGGTTGACAGAAGATCAAAGAAAGAAACCCTGAATCCTAACAGAGAAATTATGTTTAAAAAGGGAACTGAGAAGAAGTAAAATTGTGTAAGCTAAACATTCATCCACCTCTGGATAATTGCTGCTCTTTCTCTGTGATCTGCTTGCTGCTATATCTTTGCTTGGTTAGCTCTTGTTTTTGTATGAATGCTTATTCATTTCCTAATGTTTTTTGTAAATAGTAATCCTAACCCAAATAGGGGGAGATTGTTGGAACACCCAATTACTAATTTGGGTAAGGATCACTATGGTTGTCTTAGGAAACTAGGTTGACCTAGTTGTATAGTTGTGAAGGTCAACACTAGAGTGAGTCTAGGGCTTAGAACTTAGGTTTGAAGCTGCCCCCAGGACCATTCCAAGATCAAGGTTGAAGAGCTAAGTCTAAGGCAATTTTCGTCGAGCTCAGGTTGACGAATCGTCGAACTCCATTCGACGCTCTCTGAGCTCAACTTCGATAAATCGTCGAACTCAGGTCGACGATCTTCGAGCTCAGATCGATTATTTGCCTTCAGCCCGTTCTGCTTAATCGTCGAACTCCTTTCGACGATCTTCGAGCTCAGTTTGACGTTTTCTATCTGCTTTATCTCATTTCATCTCTGAGCTCAGTTCGATGATCGTAGAGCTCAGATCGACGATTCTTCTGAGAGATCGACGCATTTAAGGATTCAAATGCTGTTATTCTTTGGAATGTTTTTGAATATTATCAGCATTTATGATAAGAAGATCTGCCAGCTGTTTGTCTTTATTCTGGAGCAAGTTTCAAGGTATTATTCATAGAATGTTTGCTGGACTTTCCTCTAGAAGACAAGACTCTTTATGGAAGACATTTATGACTGCCAACGGCTACTTTGGACAAAGAATTTTTCAGAGAATAAGATCTTCCTTTTTCAATCAAAAAGAATATATCATATACAGAACACTGATAGCAAAAGAACAACAGAAGAACTGTGACATAAAAAATCTTCTTGCTTACTGAAAAGAGTTCACAACTTCATTTCAAGAACTCCAAACACCTCATCTTTCAGCCTTCTTGCTGAAACAATCTTTTGCTGGAGATCAAAATTCTGAAGACCTATCACCCTAGAGCAAAGCTTCTTTTCCTGAACCAGTCTAGATCTTAGGGGGAGCTTTGACAACAAAGATCCACTAGTCTTCTCTCATTTGATTTGACAACAGAGAAGACAACTTCATTTCCTTTTCCTTTTTATTTTCCTGCTGTAAAAGGGTTCTTGAACTCCCTTCAAAAGTTCTGTCTGGTTCTGAGAACCTTGTCAAAACTCAGTGGTGGCAAGGCACCTTATCAAAAAATCCAGTTTTGCTTTTTGAGCACCTTAACAAAAGCTCATTGGTGCCCAGGACACCTGATCAACTCATCCTGTAGTGGATTCCTACCAAGGGTGGTAGAAGAGTGGATGTACCCAGGTTTTTGGGGAACCACTATATTTCCTTGTGTCTGCTGGATTATTTGTGTGATTATTGCTGTGTGCTGTGTTCTTAATTTCTTGCTTCTTAAATTTCTTTCTAGCACTCTACACTATAGTGTAAATTAAATTTTATATGTGTTGATATTTTCAAAACTGTGAAACTTATTTGACTAAACTCTATTCACCCCCCTCTAGAGTTGAGATAGATCTTACCCTCACTTTCAGGCCCCCTCACCAACCCCCTGGCTATCGCCTTAATTGCATTCATGTTGGGTATTGTATCCACAATAACCCAGATTTATATGAAGTCACCCTTGAACTAAGATGAATTAAGGTTGTATTTGATGTCATCTTTTAGGTGAGTGCTAGCAGGTCAATATTGCTAAGTGTAGACCAATGTCAGTTTACAATGAGTCACCAAACACAGGACCATGCAATGTAATCCCTCAATGTGTGATCCATGGTATTGACTCATGTGTAAACTCTCTATTGGGATACACTTCATTTCAAGTACTAAAGAATTGGAAGAAAAGAAGGGTTGCCTGTTTCAACTTAGAAGAAAAGAAAAAGTTCACTGAAAATTCCCCAAGTCATTTTCTCAAGAAGTGGCATGTATTTCTCGAGAAGTCGAAGTAACTCAAGAAATCATTATTGTTCTCGAGAAACTACAACAATTCTCGAGAAATTACCTGAAATATATGCTAAGTCATTTTCTCGAGAAAAGCCTAGTACATTTCTCGAGAAGGCATGTTGTTCTCGAGAAAAGCAAAAATTCTCGAGAAAGCTAAGCCTTCTTCTCGAGAAATCTGTTTCCAGATCAAGAAATTTTCGCTAATTACATTTATCGAGAAGCCCTATGATTTCTCGAGAAAGAAATTCTTTTCTTTAGAAAGCTTATTTTTCTCGAGAAATAAGTTCTTCACTTTATGAATTTTGCGCTAAGTGAATTTCTCGATTGGTCGTATTGTTTCTCGAGAAATCAAATTATTTTCTTGAGAAATATTATCCTTCTCGAGAAATCAGTTGTTTACTTCACAGAAAATTTTCTTCAAGTTCTTTCTTGAGAAGCCAAGTCTTTTTCTCGAGAAAGCTAGTCATTTCTCGAGTAATGGACTTGCAGATTTTTTGTTTCAAATTTTCTGACCGGAATTCAAATTAACCTAAGTTTTGTAGGTTTGATATTTCCTTAATTACGTGGATCCTGTCTTAATGACGATTGATCGTTGTTCGATTACATATAAATAGACATTTCAAGGATTCGTCGAAAATAATAAGAAGAAGAATCATTCAATCAGAAGAATAATTTTCACGGAATTAGAATCGTTGAAGCACTTTCCATTTTTGGGAGAAAAGCTGATCATTTTCATTGTCAACCCTTTCTATCGCTCTCTCTAGATCCAACGATTCAAAGCAAGACAAGATTCGAACGATCCTAGATCATCAGTTTCTTTAACTCCTATTCGATCGGGTCGGTTTCTAGCTTTCAAATCAGTCTTCTTGGGCTTCTTCCTCAACCTTCTTCATCAAGTTGTTCTAGTTTCAAGAAGGAAGATTCAAGAAGATTTCAGATCTGAAGTGTAAATCATTTTCTTTACTGTTGTAATTTGTTTTTATATTTGTAGGAGCTTTGTCTCCGAGTTTGTAGGAGTTTTATCTTCGAGGTTATAGATCCGTTAGTGGGTCGAGTTTGTAGATCCGGTTTGTTGATCGAGGTGTAGATCCGGCTTGTGGATTGAGTTTTTAGATCCGTTGTGGATCGAGGTTTAGTAGCGTTGCTCCAAGGTGTAAGATTGGTATAATCTGAGAAAGGTGAAGTAGCTGAATCTTACCCTTTGTTATAGATAGGCGAGGTGGGTCAGTGGACGTACCCAATCCGGGGAACCACTATAAAATCTCTGTGTTTGTGTGCCTGTCTTTTAAATATTTTTATTCCGCAAAAAGATGCAAACATCACCTATTCACCCCCCCTCTAGGTGATTTAGGTAGACACTAGATACTTTCAATTCATACCCCCTTTGTTACTCTGCTCGCAACCCACTCTCACATTCTAACTTTCTCACAAACATGGTGAAGACGCGACCTGACGCTGACGGGTGCTCAAAGTGTGCTCAATAATTTGCCGAATACCTATTTTTCGATGGAAACACCACCGAGCGCGAGCTCGCCGCCTTCAAGACTGAAAACTTGTCCCCCGACTATGAGGCGTGCCGGCCTAGAGAGGGCGAGGCTATTAACACCTTCTAACGGGATGAGCTTGCCTTCTCCATTTTGCACTTCGAGGTGGGGTTGTGCCTCCCCCTTTGGCCGAAAATCCGCCAGATCCTTAAATACTTTGGGGCAGTTCCGGCCCAGCTAAACTCGAATGCAATCGCCATGATGGTCGCATTCCCCTTCCACCTCCGCCGAGAGCGGATCGAATTCAACCTTGCTATCTTCCGCAAACTCTTTACCTACCGTGCGACCAGCGATGGGGTCACCATCTTGATGGGCTCACAGATCATGATCCACGAGACCACAAACAAAAACCACAACTTGGTCTCTAAGGTCGTCTTCATAAAGGGAGACCTGGGAAACATTCCCTTCTCCCACTAGCAAAAGAGCGAGGAGGTATATCAGCCTCCAACGCTGTCCGGTGACGATGCCGAGCTGAACAGGTTCTTCTTGGGGAAGGACTTTGAGGTCTCCTTCCTTCGAAGGGGCCCTTACTCGCTTCCCCCCGTCCTCCCCGATGAAGGTATACTCTCTTTTTTCCTTCCTGGCGGCTCGCTTGTAATCATCAATTTTCTAACTCAAGTCTTTGTCTGTATGGGAGCGATCAATTCTCGAGCATCCGCCTTATGAGGACTCAGGAGTCAGGCTGGACCCGCTCGCATGTAAGCGGGCAGTAGCGGCGGCCTACAGAAGGGACCTGGGGTCTGGCAGACCCTCCTCTAGCCAGAAATGACCTGGCCTCGAAGGGTCCGGCTCGCCTCCCTGCCCCCCCCCCCCCCCCCCCCCGCCGCCATGAAGGCGATGATGGTCTCCCGGGGGGAGTACAAAAACAACAAGAAGTCTGGGGGAGACCACAAAACCAACATGTTTACATAAGCTCGTCGGAGACCACGCTAGAAGGGTCGCCAAAGAGCTCGCCATATAAGGACTTCGAGGGTGGCGAGCCCTCCACCTCCCCTGCTACAACGGTGATTGTGGACCACGAGTCGGGCCTGCCAAAGAGCCACCCCCTCTTTGGCTTTGGGGGAAGTCAAAAGATTTGGTCGGCGAGCCAATGCTGCGGTGGGATGAGCAGACCCACAGGATCTCCATCTTATCACTCCATACCTCCTGGTCATGGGGCAACCCGCCTCCGGGCATGCTTATGGGCAAGGCTTTGGCTTATATGGGCACGAGGATGCCGAGGCCTAAAAGGTCCTGACTCTTCGTCAGCTTGTCCGCGAGGGTCTGTAGGCCTAGATGCGGGCCCTGGAGATGCACCACATGGTGGTCCGCTAAGGATTCAACCTCAACAAGTAGCTACTGAAGGTGGAGCAGGATCGCGACCTAGCCAAGGAAAAATCCGCCGACATGGCAGGGCGACTAAAGCTCGCTGAGAACCTCCTCGCAAAGACCACCGACGGGATGGTAAGTGCCAGCTCCCCCCTTCCTTTTTCCCTTAGGATCTTTCAAGCATATTAATCATACCTTTCCCTACTTCCTAGGATGCTGAAGCCACGAACAAACTCCGAGCTCGCGTTATCGAATTGGAGGCTCGTGCTGCAGAGTAGGAGGCTCGCGCCATCGAGTAGGAGGCTCGCGACGTCGAGCTAGATAAGGAGATCAACATCCCGAGGGAGAAGAACAAAGGGCTCATGGGCAAGCTGATTCGGCAGACGAACTTCTTCCTCCCTTAGTCTGGAGGTGAGCCAGGAATACTGTGAATGGATCCATCCATGAGGGGTGTTTGTACACCTCCATCAGTTCTCCCTCTTGGATGGACGGATGGAACTGGTCAGTGATAGTACCCCCAACTCAGGGACCATGCTTGGCTAGCTGATCAACCTTCTCATTCTCTTCCCACGGCACATGTCAGATGGAGAAGGTCTGGAATATACTAATGACCCCTTTAACCTTTGCCAAGCAAGATTCGAGAGTAGGTTCCCTCACCTCAAACTCCCCATTGATTTGGGAGGACACCACCATGGATTCAGTAAGGACCTCCATATCATACACCCCCAGCTCCTCAGCTAGGCACAATCTTGCTATCATAGCCTCATACTCGGCCTAATTATTAGCGATGGCAAAATGCACAACCCCCATCTGCTCGATCCTCGTTTCCTAGGGCTCTCCAAGATCACCCCCACCCCCAGGGAATGCCTTCTTCAAGCGTCATCCACCATCACCATCCAGTGGACTGGGTGGGTGAGTTCCGTCTCCGCTACCTCGACCACATAGTAAGCCAGAAAGTTGGTCATAGCTTGGGCCTTGATCGAGAGGCGGGGGAAAAAAGAGATATCGAATTCACTCAACTCTACCGACCACTTCGCTAACCTTCCTAAATGCTCCACCCCCTCAAAAATGTTGGGTAGGGGGTGGTCCGTCACCACCCGGATGGAGTGTGCCTGGAAATAGTATCAGAGCCACCGAGCCGAGCCGAGATGAGCAGTGCAAAGGCCAGCTTTTCGAAGATGGGATAACAGAGTCTGCCTTCCTCGGGACCCTGCTCACGTAGTAAATGGGCAGCTTCTTCCTCCCCTCTTCCTAAACCAGGACGGGGCTCAAGACCTCTGCTCCGATCCTGAGATATAAAGATAAATCCTCCCCTTCCTTCGGTCCTTGGAGCAGGGGGGCCTGAGTTAACTGCCTCTTCAAATCTTGGAATGCCTCCTCGCATTCCTTAGTCCACTCAAACTTCTTGCCTCCCCTCAATGCCTTGAAGAAGGGGTAGCACTTCTCCCTAGCCCAAGAAAGGAACCTTCTTAGCCCGGCTAACATCCTCGTCAGTCGTTGCACCTCCTTTGCATTCTGAGGCGACCCCAACTCCATGATTGCCTTGACCTTGTTAGGATTTGGCTCTACCCCTGTGGGGGTGAGAAGATGGCCCGAGAACTTGCCCATGCTGGCCCCAAAGACACACTTTAAGAGGTTCAGCCTCATCTTGTATTTGCACAAGGTGCCGAAGGTCTCCTTTAGATCGTGGAGGTGGGAGTCCACCTCCCGGCTCTTGATCATCAGATTATCTACGTAATCCTCCAGGTTCCTCCCCTTTTGTTCTTAGAAGACCTGATCCATCATCTTTTGGTACGTCGTCCCTGTACTTTTTAACCCAAAGGGCATCATCTTGTAGTACTAGCACCCATCCCCGGTGATGAAGGAGACATTTTTTACATCGGGGGGGGGGGTGCATCCTGAACTGATTATAACCTGAAAAAGCATCTAAGAAACTCATTACAGGAAAACTGATGACTGAGTCAATTAATGCGTCGATTCGAGGCAAGGGATAGCAATCTTTAGGACATGATTTATTAAGCAAAGAGAAATCAACACACATTCTCCACTAACCATCTCCTTTTCTTACCATTACTACATTGGAGACCCAGCCGGGGTAGTGGATTTTGGATACAAAGCCAGCTTTCAGGATCTTGGCCACCTCTTCCCTGATGGGCTCGTCTAGCTTGTCCGTGATGGACCTCTTCTATTGTTGGATGGGGTGTGCCTCTGGGTCCAGGTTGAGGCGGTTGCATGCAACATCCACATTGATCCCCTCCATCTCCGCGGTGCTCTAAGTAAAGATGTACACATTCTTTTGTATGCATGCTAGCATCCTCTCCTGGTCCACCGGGGTCAGCCCCCCGCTGATGTACACCTTCTACACCTTGCCTCCCAGGGTGAGCACCTTCATCTCCACCACCTATTTTTTTGCCTCTAGATGAGACTACTCCCCCTATTCCCCGACGTCCCCCTATTCTGGGATAAGGACCTCCTCCTCAACCTCCTCCACGGTCATCGCCTCGTCAAGCTCCTCCTAGATTCCCACCATCACCTCCTCCATGGTGCGGCTCTCCTCCACCTCCATCTTCACTCCACCTACTTCCTGCTCCGCCTCCTCAGTCCTCCGCTCCATCTCCTCGACCCCCTCCTGCCAAGAAATTAAGTTCACCACAGTGACGTAGCACTCCCTCTCCACCTTGGGGTCTCCTTGGACCCGGACCTAGGTCCCCTCGGTGTTGAACTTCAAGCACTAGTGAAAGGATGAGGGGACACAATGGAAGGTGCGGATTAGAGGGCACCCGAAGATGGAGTTATAACTGCTGGGGGCATCCACGATGACTAACCTATAGTTTTTGGACTGCCCCTCCCCCCTAGAGTGATATGGAGCCCCACTCCTCCTTTCACCTCCTTTCTCTCCCCATAGAACCCAAACAGAGGTCCGTCTGAGGCTAGCACCCTCTTAGCCTCTACCTTCATTGCGTCAAAGGCCTTCTTGAAGATGACGTTGACCAAAATCCCGTTGTCGATGAGGATCCGGGAGACAATGAAGTTCTCGACTGCGGTTTGGATGACTAACGCATCACAGAAGGGGTCCTCATGATCTGGCATGTCTTCCTTTGAGAAGGTGATCTTCTCCTACAGGGGTGGGGTCAGGGATATGGACCCAACGCTCCGGCAGTACATGTTGTGGAGACTTTCCTTCCGGGAATACTCGACCCCCACCCCCTCATGGATTACTCTGATCCCTCCTCGAGCCCCAACATCAGACCGATCCTCACACCTATCCTCCTCTGCCCAAGGAAGGACCTCTTCAATCCTCACCTCCCAGCGGTCTTGCTACTATTGTTGCTCCTTATTTCCTCTCACCTCGAGGAACTCTAAGCACATGGTTGTAGCATGTCACTCCTCTTGATGGAAGTCACAATAGGGTAACTCAACCCTGACTTCCCTCCTCCTCCTCTGCTGACTCCTCCTTCTCTGTATGGCTATTGTTATAGCCTGATGCTGATCAGGGAGAGGAGGCCTCTTACCCTACCTCCATCTTGGATGGTGGAAGTGACCCTAGACCCCTTGGTGGTTGTCTCCTCCATGGAAACATCTTTGACGGCCCTGATCCTGCCACTCCTACTACCTCCAGCCAACCCGATTATTCGGCTCCTGACGCCCCCACCTTGGCTGCTGCTGTAGCTGCAGCTGCTGCTATTCTCTCTATTAGGGTTTAGCTCTCCTCACCACCTAACCTTGGCCATCTCCTGGCCCCTTCTCCTCCTTCATGGCCCACCTGTCCAGTTTCTTCGCAAACTCATGGTTTGAGGCCTCCCCCTTGACTTCCCTTGCCACACTCTCCATCAACTCCTCGTAGGAGAGAGGTTGAACCCTCTTCAGCTCCATCCTGAAGAAACCCTGCTATTGCCCCAAAGTAAAGGCCATCATCAGGGTGTGACCTGACATCTCTTGGACCTGGGTGACCTCCTCCTGAAACTGGTTCACGTAGCTTCCCAAGGTCTTGATCACCCCTGCTTGATGTGAAACAAGGACTCCTACTCCTTCTTCCTCTTCTTGGAGGTGGTGAACCTTAACATGAACCCCTGACGCAGGTCCTCGAAGCATTAGAATGAGTTGGCCGGCAGTTGGTGGAACCACTCCCTTGCCTTCTCCTTGAGAGTGATGGCAAAGAGTCTGCATTTGAAGGCATCCGACATCTTCCTTATCGACACCACATTCTCGAACCATTGGATGTGTTGGACCGGGTCATCCTTCCTGGTGTAGTAGGACATCTTTGGATCCCTGAACCCCTCTAGAACTAGGGAAGAAGAAACCAACTTGCTGAAGGGGCTGCCTCCCCGTACTGGGCGAGCTGGAGGATCTCGCCCCCCCCCCCACCTCACCGAACTGGCCTCTGCTCGCCGACCTGGGGAAGAGCACTCTCCTGATGAGATCGTGCTCCCTCCCCTCCTATGCAACCTCCTTCCAAGCTCGGCGAGCTAGGGCATCCTCACCGAGAGCCGGGGCGGCGACGACTGGGACAGTATGTGTCGAGCACTCGGCATGCATGCGTAGTGCGAACCTGACGAGGCCAAGCACCTCCTGCCTGAACTCCTCGAACATCCCCACCATGGCGAGATGGGGAGGGTGTTGTGAGTTGGATAAGTCCAAACCTTGCCCTTCTCCTCTAGTCATCGAGTCTGCTGAAGATTTTTTGTATTGACCATGCTCCACGCTCACCGCACCAAAATGTTGAAACCAAAAACTCGGTATCTGTGGAGTTCACCCTTGGCTAAGGGGTGATCGCACACATACTTCTCTCTCGCAAGCTGAACAACTAAGGGAAAATAACAGGGAATAGACCCAAGGGCTCTGCGTGGAGGTCCCACCACACACTCGGAAACTCTTAGAGCGCTTTCCCTCTTTATTCAAATGTCGAGCTAAGGGTATCTCAAAAAGCGCAAGAAGACCTGGGCACAAGTAAGCATGTCTTCTAAGGTACCCTCTTGGGTCTATTTATATATTTCTGAAAATGTCATGCAAATAGCCAACCTACGCTATTCTGAGTAACTATGTGCAGCCCAACTGGGTCTACCAACAGCATAACTCCGCTGTTCCAATAGGCTATAGACAGGCAAGCGGGGGTAAAATAGTAAAAATAAACCACAGGAGACTTGGCGAGTGGCCCTATGTAGCCTTCACTTGCTGGGGGTGGCGAGTGCTCGATGGAGCTTGCACTCACCGCCTCTACCAGCCTTGGGTGAGTGTGGGACCGGCTTGCCACACTCTCCCACTGCACGCCAAACACCCAGGACGAGTGTGAGCCACCCACTCCACTCGCCCACTGCTCATCGAGCCCTTGGGGCGAGTACGAGATGACCCGCTCCACTATCCCCTCAAACAATCCACCCTACTTGGGCGAGCCGGACTGCTGGACATTGGTTGATCTAGCTCCTATCAATCACTACTCATCGTATATGGGGTTGTACATAGATGACAATACTGTTCCTCTTCTTGCTGCTCCAAGATACAGGTCTTATCCCTAGAAATTGACAGGTGCAAGAAGTGCTTTTCTTATCTTCTCCACAACCTGCAAAATCTGTATCTAAATACCCAATTAGTTCAAAATCATTATTCCTAGGGTACCATAGACCAAGATCAGGTGTGCCCTTGAGATATCTAAGAATTCTTTTTGCAGCAGAATAATGAGACTCTTTAGGTCTAGTCTAGTATCTAGCACAAACACGTGTAACATACTTAATGTCTAGCCTACTTGCAGTCAGGTAGAGAAGGGAGCCAATTATGCCTCTATAAATGGTTTCATCAACAGGTTTCCCAGTCTCATCCTTTTCTATTGATACACTTGACCCCATAGGAGTTTTCATTATGGAGTCACTCTCCATTCCAAACTTCTTGATTAGCTCCTTAGTGAACTTAGATTGAGAGATGAATAGACCATCCTCTGATTGTCTAACTTAGAGGCCCAAGAAGTACTTGAGTTCACCCATACTTCTCATCTCAAACTACCTTTGCATAAGTTTTGCAAATTTCTTGTAGAGTCCATCATCAGTAGACCCCAAAATTATATCATATACATAAATTTGGATTAGAATGATCTTACCCTTGACTTTCCTAAGGAATAATGTCTTGTCTATCTTTCCCCTTGAGAATTTGTTCTTAGTGAGAAAGCTAGATAGGGTTTCATATCATGCACTAGGGGCTTGTTTCAACCCATACAAAGCTTTTATTAGCTTAAACACATAATCAGGAAAGTTATAGTTAACAAAACCTAAGGGTTGCTCAACATAGACCTCCTCTTTTAGGTCACCATTTAGGAAAGCTGACTTAACATCAATTTGGGAGACCTTAAATCCTCTATGTGCAGCATATGCAAGGAATAGTCTTATTACCTCCTGTCTATCAACTGGTGCAAAGGTTTGATCAAAGTCAATACCTTTCTCTTGTTTGTATCCCTTGGAAACCAGTATAGATTTATTTTTGATGATAACAACATTCTCATCAAATTTATTCCTATAAATCCACTTGATTCCAAAGATTTTATGTCAATGTGGTCTGGGAACCATCTTCCAGGCCTTATATCTCTTGAACTAGTTCAGTTCTTCTTGCATAGCCACAATCTAAAAAGGATCACTGTTGGTATCTTCAAACTTCATTCATTCAACTTGAGACAGAAAGCTTGAATACAAAGCAATGTTATGGTTTTTGATCCTTGTTGTAACACCTTGGCTTGAATCTCCTATGATTTAAACTCTAGGATGATCTCTCAAGTGCCTGACAACTACTGGCATTCACTTGAACTTCAATTACTAGATCCTGCTGGTCTTCATCTATGTCCTGTGTATTTGGTCCTTCTTTAGGAATAAACATATCATTATCTTCCTCTTGGATAGAGGGAGGAGTGTCATAGATTGTCAGCTTGTCCATCTTTAATTCTACACCTGCAGATCTAGAGGAGCTAGGCAACTCACTATTAATCATAGAAGTCTCATCAAACACTATATTGACAGACTCTTCTATAACTTGTTTCTTCAAATTGTAGACTCTATAGGCTTTGCTGTGGTTTCTATACCGAACAAAAATTCCCTCATATGATTTGGCAGCAAACTTAGTCAAGTAGGACTTCCCATTATTGAGCACAAAGCAGTTTCTTCCAAAGATCCTGAGATAGACAAGATTTGGTTTTCATCCTTTCATAATCTCATAGAGAGTCTTCTGTGATACTTATTGATAGATTCTCTATTCAGGACATGACAAGTAGTGTTTACTACCTCATCCCAGAAGTATTCTGGGATAGAAGTGTCACTAAGTAATGTACTACTAGCCTCTATGAGAGTCCTGTTCTTCCTCTCAACAATCCCATTTTGCTGGGATGTTATTGGAGAAGAAAACTCCTGAAGAATACCTTGCTCTCCATAGAACTTCGTCATGCCTTAAAACTAAAATTCAGTACTATGGTCACTTCTGATTTTGACCACAGAGTTATCCTTTTCATTCTGAACTTGCCAAATAAAGGTCATAAAGATGTCAAGGGTCAGAATTTTTCTTAAGAATGAAAATCCAAGAAAATTTGAAATAGTCATCAACTATCACAAGTGTGTAGACTTTCCTACATAGACTATGAACTGGTATAGGACAAAACAAGTCCATATACAAGAGGTATAAACACCTCTCAGAATCCTTGGACCCAATGCTCTTAAAGGAGGTCTTTGTCTATTTGCTCTTTTGGCATGCAGATCAAATGCCCTCTTGGTGCATCTTAGATTGGGTCCATTTCTTACTAGCTCTTCATTGAAGAGCTTATTGATCGCCTTGTAATTCAAGTGAGCAAGCCTCTTGTGCCATTGCACACAATAAGAGACTTTATCATTTACAATAAGACACACTGGTGAGTCAAAATTTAAACATAAGAAATTTAAAAAATTAATGTTTCCACTCCTAGTGCCTGTCAAAATGACCTCTTGGTCACTTGAACTTTTGATCAAACACTCATTCTTGCGTAAGACAATGACATAACCAATATCACATTGTTAAATTATGCTAATCAAATTGTGTTGCAATCCTTCCACATAAGCTATCTTTGTAATGAATACTATGCCATTGGTGATCATACCATATCCCTTGGTAACTCCTCTGTCTGAACCTCCAAAGATGACTTTAGGTTTATTCGTCACTGGAGTATAATCCTTAAGATAGCTCCTTATTCCAATCATATGTCTAGAACAACCACTATCCAAGTACCATATTGGCATTTAATGGGTTCTTGGACTGCCCTCATCAGGAATAGAATTGTCCTGATTGTCTTCAGTTAGGGCCATGAGACTGAACTCATCATCCTCTTCAAAGTCATCATCAATAAAGGATAGTGGAGATCTTATTCCATTTGAGGCAGCTGGATGATTAAGCTTTACTTCAACAAAAATGAGACCAATGTAGGCCTCTTCTTCCTCTGATATGAAGACTCAGAACCACTATCTAACAGACTGATTTTCTTCTTGGCCAAGAAGCTCTTTTTAGCCTTCTTGTCCATGTAAAGCTTCTTGTTTTCCGACTTTTTGTGCTCCTTCCTCTTGATTGGACATTCAACAATGATATGTCCACTCCTGTTGCAGCAGTAGCAAATAAAATTTATCTTAATATGTTTGTTTTGCTTAGAGTCATACCTTTCCTTAGAGGGGGGTTTTTTTGGACTTCTCTATTCTAGAGTAAGGCTTTCTTTAGGTGGATCTTGAAGAGACCTTGTTCTTCCATTATCTTCTACTGCTCAACATTTTCTTGAACTACTTGGAGAATAAGATGAGTTCTCCATCTGATAGCTCATTATCTGAGGAACTGGGATCTGAGCTCTCTGACTCTGCAACTCTCCTTGGTGGAGAAGGAGTAATTTATATGCTCCTCCTAGTTGCTTCATCTCTGAAGGCCACAACCTTCTCTTTGTTGAGAGATTTGACAGCATCTTCTTCTGCCCTTCTTGAGTTCAACTACATCTCATGAGACAGTAACTTCCCAAAAAAATTTTGAGGCAATGTATTGGCCAAGTTATCAACCTCTCTAATGACACAGATCTTGATATCTCATTCCTTGTTTAGAGATCTCAAGAACTTGTCATTTAGCTCATTGTTTGTGAGCTGTCTGCTATAGGTGATCAGACTGTTCACTATCATGAAGAACTTTTTATAGCATTCAACTATGTAATCTTTCTTGCCTTACTTGAAGGCCTCACAATTCTAATTCAGGAGGGATTTCCTGTAATCCCTTACCTCCTCTGTCCCGTCCATATATACTATAAGATAATCTCACATCTCTTTAGCAGTTATGCAATAGACCGAGTTCTAGAATGTGGAGTCATCTATGGTAGTAACAATAATACTTTGAGCCCTTTTATCCATAGTTGCTAGAATGACTTCATCCTTGGTTCTCTCAGTATATTTTTTTGTGACTGGATGTTTATACGTATTGCAGATACCTTCATGGGAATGAAAAGTCCCTCTTGAACTATTATGAATATTCTAGGGTCTGAGGCTTCCATAAACAACCTTACCCTTTCTTTCCATATCCTAAAGTTCTCTTTCCTACATATAGGAAGTTTCATTGAGCTCAACTCCTTATAGTTCTCACCTAAACCCATGGAGATAATCTTCAGGTATCTTGGAGATATTTTTAGACTGTTAAGTCCTTTTTGAACAATCTCCCACTGATACCACATGAAAGTCTTTGTTCAAGCGTAGCTACACACCTAGAGGGGGGGGGGGGGCTGAATTGGTTTTCAAGTCTTTTTGAACACTTTTAACTTTGGTTGAGTTGTGTGTTAGATTTTATTGTTAACTTTCAAAAGACACAACAAAACACTAAAATTTATAGTGGTTCTCTTATCTAGGATAAATCCACTTTCCCCCTTTACATATCTAGTAGAGAGCTAGATTCGGCTAAATCCTCCTTTATCTCGGCTCCTTGAGCTTACACCTTAGATCCCACAGGATCCTACACCTCAGAGTGAAACTCACTCCTAATGCTCAGAGTTTAACAACTCCTACCTCAGGCTAGACAACCCTACACTCATAGATATCTGATTTCCTACCTCAGATCTATAAAGAGATCTTACCTCAGGCACAATCCCTACCTCAAATCTTAAATGGGATCCTACAACTCAGAGACTCGACACCCACTCTTAGCCTTTATAACTCAGACTTATAACTCAGATCAATAAATGATCTTACAAATTGAGTTAAGGTTTGGTGATGATTGACTCCAGAGAAATAGTTCTCTGAGTTACCTTTCTGAATTGATAAATCCCAGTCTAAACTCTTCACAACAACAAGACTTTATATCTTTAGAGTAGTTTGGATTGTGCTGAGAAGAATTGATGCAGAGCTCTGTATCTTCAAGCTTTTGATGTAATAGTGTTGTAAAAGTGGATTTGAAGATGAATAGTAGCTTTTGAATACTCTGCTTCTTCTCCTCTTACAAAGAAATATTTTATGTTCTTGCTGTAGAAGACCTACATGTTTTCAGATCTTGATCTCTTTAATCAGCAAGCTTCTTTTTGTGTTATAGAAAACTTTTGTAAATTCGAGTGTAATAGATTTTCTAACTTTATGGAGAGGATGACTATTGTAAAAAAACTCTTTTTGGTTTCTCTGTAAATGTCCTTTTTATCTCCCGTCGACCAATAGCTCTTTTCTCTGCATGGGTCAGCTGCTATGGAAAACTGTAATGTACCTTTAGCTTTAATTATTGTATAGAAGACATTCAGCGCCATTTGTCTTCTAGCGCACAAGTAACGTAATATTTGAATTATGGATGACGTCAGCATGACATTGCTTATGGACTTAGCAATTTTCTGTCAAACTGCATAGGCGTTGAGTACAGTAAAGTGACTCGGCGCAAAAACACTTAGTATAAAATCTGCTTCCCGAGGCATCGACAAAACCTTCATCACTCAATGCATCTTACATAGACAGCTTAACTGATAAGGCATTGAGTGAGCCATCATCATTTAATGCTTTTGGACTTGGCAGAATTCTTCTTGTTGAAGGAGTTGAGTGAAGCTCCTTTACTCATCACTTCTTGACTCTGTTGAATTCTTGATGAGGCGTTGAATGACCCTTCTTCACTCAACTCTTCTATACTTTGGCAAATTTCTTTTTGATTAGGCATTGAGTGAACTGCTTTCACTTAATGCTTTTGGACTTGGCCAGATTTAAGTCCAGCAACACTGAGGCTTTGGCTGCTTGAACTTCTGTCATTGCCTTTAAACCTTTGGCATTGAGTGAAGTGTATTCACTCAACGCTTCTTGATTTAGCCTGATTTCTATTTTTCAAGCATCTTGTCTTAAGTCCAACTAACATTGTGACCCTAAGAACCTGTCTAATCAATGAACAGTAGACAACTTGGATATAATGTACTTTGAACATATATCAGATACAATCATGTGTATACCATTAACCTGTGGGAATTCTTCAAATCTAGGACATTGTGTGAGACGTTGGTGATGTCTTGATTCCATTTGCCACTATTCGATAAGGTGGTTGAGATTTTGAAATATTACGATGTGACGATGTACTAATTCACTCATATCAGGATGACGCCTATTATGGGGTCGATCGCCTTTTTCATAGAGCATAGCTCGTGGTTCTCCTTGGACCATTTTAAAGAATGGTATGAGGTGCACACTAATAGTGGTGGGTGTATCGAGGTCCACAACAACAAATACTGGTTGGAGTTTGAGGCTCGCATAGACCGTCGTCACAGGAATACCTTGTTCAACTATTTCATAAACTCTTGGGGTTTGTCGGTGCTTTGGAAGTAGTTCTTCGATCACTGTGGTCACATAAAGGGGCATGAGCGGGAGTTTACACCAATGTTGGGGTTTACTATACCTCTTGAGTTAGAGAACACCCTTTTTATCATTTCCCTATTCATGGAGGAGAAGCGCATATTGCTATGTGGGCTCTCTGCTAATCTAAAGCGCACTGCTGTAATTCTACTAATTCATGAACAGAAGGTAAAGATTGTGTTCAAAGGCTGCGACTACTTGGATTTTGAGTGTCAACCTTCCACTTGGCCGAGAGAGCATTCTGACGAGGCGGCTCCTTGCATCTCTAGAGTTGATGGGGGCACCTACCGATCCTAACCTCGAGTTTCTGGTCTCCTCTCCCCCCAGACACCTCCTAAGGGTACTTATGTACCGTTGGGGACAAAGGGGAAGCACATGTCTTCTTCTTTGGAAGCAATGAATAATGCGGTGAGTAAAATACTTCGCTTTCAATTTCTCTTGCTATCTTGAATGGATTCCTGGCACTTTACGAGGAGCTTCATAGAGTTAAGGGATCTCTTTCTAAATTGAGGGGAAGAACGGAGCATGTCGTATCTCGCTTTTGATTGATTGAGTCTGAGTTTAGAGTAGAGATGAAGAAGTTTCAAGCGGAGCTTCAGGCAGAGAAGGCTTTTGTGAAGAAGATAATGCAGTTATTAGAGAGCACACAAGATGAAGTGATTATCCCAGAGATTGAGCTGGGGGACTCAAAGTCTCAGGTGGAATGCCTTTCTTTACAGGAGAAACTTGCTAAGCTGAAGTCCACAAGAGTTGTCGAGTATAGGGACTCTGTTGACTATATGCGGGATTGTTGCCTACTTTTTGAGGAGATCCGCGAGGATGTCTGGACCAAGGAGATGGAGCCCAGATGGAGGATGTGTGGGATGTAGCCCTAAGGTAAGGAATGATGAAGACTCTCCATATGGTGGTTCGGATGTGCAGGCATGATGTAGTTGGCCTTGGATTTGAAGAATTTTCTTAGGATGAGAGTTTTGGGTCTGATGTCGATATTGTTGGCGAGGAGTAACTCCTCCTTGGTTATATCTTGGTATATTTACTTTTTGTAGTGGTATTCCTATGTTTTTGCAGCTTTGTAGTGGGTTTGTATCTACATTTATATCTTATATACATGCACTGTATAGTGGTATTGTACATTGTTCGCAGTGCCTTGGACGTGCCTTTTGTATCACATCGTTGCTTATGAATTGCCCTGACTTAGAGCATTATTTTTATGATGATTGAGCTTTTACGGTATTAACTCTATTGTTTTATGCGCAACTATAGTTTATTTTCTAGATGTTTGTGATTGGAGAATGAGACCTAGGAGATGTCATAACCTACTCTTTGGTCAAAGGGCAGATGCTTTAAGAAGGGTAGTGAGAGGTTATACCGTCAAGATGGGGGGTGTTGCTGATGTGCGCATGTGTTGGTAGTTGAAGGATGAGATTCATTCAATGTCATAACCTACTACTAGGGCAAAGAGAAGATGCTTCAAGCTGAGTAATGAAAGGTCAGACCATTTAGTTGGGGGTGTAATTGATTGTAGTGTTAAAGGGTGGATCTTTAAACCTAGACGACCTTAAGGGGGCATGCTCTAATGGTGTTGTGACCTACCACGAGGAACTAGGGTAGACCTTCGATCCGAGGATAAGAGAGGTCACAAAGGCATGGACTCGGAGAGATGGTGAGGGGCCAACCTTATGAACCATTGATAAATGCAAGTGGGGCAGGCCCTGATGATGTTGTAACCTGCTACGGGGATAAGGGCAAACCTACGATCTGGGGCAGTAAGAGGTCATAGAGGTATAGCCCCAGAGAGACGGTGATGGGCATACCCTACAAACTATTGGTGAATGTAAGGGGAAGGCCCTGGTGGAGTCATGACTAGGGGAGAACGGTGGACCTTCAATCTGGGGCAGTGATATAACACCTCCCCAACAATGACTATATAATTAGGGTCTGGTCGGGACCCCACATCATATAATCATCATAGCTTTGGTATTAAAATATAATATCAGAACATTTACCCATCTCATAACTCAAATAATAAATAACGGAAACATTCAAATAAAGACTATAAGTTGTTGATAACCAAAAGAAGTTATCTAGTGTTTTATTCTGATTTAATATTAATCATATTGAAAAAAATGAATTAAATAAGTAAATATATAAGTAAATTCATATTTATTTTATTTGTGACTAATTTGACTATGTTCCTATATTTTCTTGTTAGAAATGTCGAAAAAATTGATCCAAAAAAGAAAAAATGGACTTATATTTTTATTTGCGCAGGTTATTGCAACAAGCTGAAAAAGTTATTGCAACAACTTCTGGACGAACTTTAAATTCAAAATTCTGATTTTGCGCCAAAATCAAAATTGGAAGGAGCCATATATTAGGAGAGGGTTGCACATTTTAAAGAGAAGAATCTCATACCTAAAAGGGAGATTTGAAATACATTAGAGAGAGGAGTTCTAGAGAGCCATCATCTTGGAGAAGCAGAAAGAGGCTAGGGTTTGGAGACGTCGACAAGAAGGAAGAAGGCTTTGAAATGAGATTTGAACACAATTTCCTGCAATATTTAAACTTCCATAATCATATCTAGTAAGATCTTTCTTGTTGTGTGGTTTCATAACTCAATCATGAACTAAATTCCTAGGTCTTGTATTTTGAAAGTACCTTGTCTTGTTGTGATGTGGTGACTTTAATTTCTCCTTTATGAATGTTTGAAAAACTATCTTTATTGTAACTATGTTTTTTATTTTGTGGAATTTTTGAATTAATATTCTTCTTCTAAATTGCGCGGTGATATTTGAGAGAGGAGTTACGTTATTTTAGAGTTGAATCCTTTATTTTGCACGACGAGATTCGAGAGAGGAGTCGCGTAAATCTTTAGCCAAATTCCATCTTTATACTGCGCTACAAGATTCGAGAGAGGAGTAGTGTATGTGTAACATAAATATCAATATAGAATAATGAGAGAGAAAGATTTCATCTTGTGTTAGCAACATTGATTTGTGAGCTTTAAGTTATTCTTGTTCAACCTAAGTTAGATATAACTAGGGGAATTAAGATAAACGGATTTCTGAGATCGGGAGATGATGACGTCCACTTTCAAATCATTGCAGGATAGTAATCAAGTATTTTATGAAGTTTCACTCTAAAAACTCATCACAATAGGCAAAAGAAATCAACGTACATGACTATTTCTCCAACTTGATAAAAGAATTTTGAAGTAAGCATTATTTAGTTTAACTATTATTCTCTTTTAATTATTCTTAATCTAATTTTACTTTTAATTAATCTGCTTGAATTTAAAGAAAATGTAGAGCTAGTACTTGCAAGAGTTAGATTAATCACTTCTTTGTGGGAACGATCTTAACTCACTTTATATTACTTGATCTGGCACGTGCACTTGCGTATAATACGTAAATCTATTTTGGGCGTATCAATTGTCCTCGAAAATATAGGAGTCCAAATGGACTTATGACCCTATATCACCAAAATGTTCACATCAACACTCTTCACATCAAATAAAGCCAAAGTAGTGCAACCATATACTACCTCAGCATACAAGCTGGAATATAATAAAAGAAACATAAGAAACAACCAAGTAGGAAGAGGTACACTTTATGAGTCTTAAGCCTTTTTAGCCGGCGAGCTGGCTCAAACTTGCGATCCTTGCCCTGTAAAAATTTGATGTAACATGGGTTAGCTAAGCCCGACCTTAACTGTATAACAAATACATACTCATCCTTCCAGTCATCTCTAGCAAATCTCGGAGCACTCGATCACCCTGTAGGTCAGCACTTTGTATGTTTATATAGTAAAACATGAAAGTAACATAAAAACAACACAATAATAGTAGGTGTTCAAACATCAAGCATGTTTCTATATTGAGCATTTAAATAAAAGGGGGTCAACTAATGTAGCATGTATGCAAACCTAGGTTTCAGTCAATGCACTTTATAGCATGTATGATTCTAACACATCATCACATATTATCACATCACAACATTCACTTAACATCATTCACATGGGTACTTCCCTTTCCCCAATGGCCTGTAAGATACAAATGGAACTCTTTCTTAGGCCCCACCCACTCATGGGTCTCATCACCCAGGCTTGCCCATAAGCTTTGATGTTCTCATTAATTCCACTAAAGCATCACAACTGATGTTATGAACCCTCCTTTTGACTCTACCTATGCATAGGTAGCATCACCCGGGCTTGTCCATAAGCACAGATGTTCTCGACAAATTTTCCAAAACTAACACAATAGGTCACACTAAAAGAAATTCAACTGATGCTAAGAACACTAGTTGAGGCTTTATCCACATATGGTTGATCACACCATCGACTAGTCCACTCACATAGTAGTTCTCAACAGCTTTTAAAAGGGGACTTATCTTGCTGGGACACCCTCCATACGTGAATCATATCATCACAGGGCTAGCCAATAGACCACAAGACAAAGGCACACCTTGACATTGCATTCAACACACATATTTATTCCCCAACCCAAACCACCATTTATCCACATACAACAATAAAGGCATAATAATGACATCTTCGCTATAGTCAGATTTCTAACAAAAATCCCTAAAATGTACGTCAAACAACATCACTGAATCTGACCACCGATCGCAATTATAGCTTCACTCACCATTCCTAATCCACTAACGGAGTAGATTTATAATCCAAGAATATGTCAGGGATGGACTCAATCAAACTGGTGGTTCTTCATGAACCAAGGCCACCCAAACCCATCTCATTTGAGAGATTCAGTGCTAAGAAATTGTTGAAAAATAAGGTACTAAGAAAAGATGACATGCACGCATCCTAAGGTCGGGAGAAAAGATGTTTTTACCTTATGATTCCTCTTCTTTTCTATAGAATACTTGAATAGCACAGATGAATATGTTCGAATTCATGCCCTCTCCATAGATCCGGTCTAAGATTGGTAAATGGAGCTTTAAAGCTCCAATAATAGCATATCTAGGTCATCTTCCTCCTCTACTCTCTGTCCTTGTCTCTCTCTCTCTCTCTCTCACACACACACACACACACACACACACTCACTAGTCATTAGGAGACAAACTACTCAGAAAAACTTGGGGGGAGAACTCTTATGCCCTATTTAAGATTCACAAGCATAAAATCTGGGCCATTGGATCAAGTCCCAAGAAGATTGGATGCCCAAAAAATTCTATTTAAAAAATAGGTTTACGGGCACCTTAAAGCTACTCTTTGAATCGTGGCATCGAGTGAATACAATGCTTAACATGCAACATCAGTGAGCACGATGCCAAACATGCAAACTGGTTAACTCATGGCATTGAGTGAACATGATGCTTAACAAGCAGCATCGAGTGGTCATGATGCTTAAAACATAGCATCGAGTAGACACGGCGCCTAACATGTTACAACGCAGCATTGAGTGAACACGACACTTAATGCGTAGCATCGAGAGAACATGACGTTTAACACATGACATCGAGTGGACACGACGCTGTTGGTACCCTAGTTTAGATTTGAGTTCAGTCCTCTCTTTTAGTCTCTTGACCCAAGATTTATCTATTGTCAAAGGTTAGTTGTTTAGTTAGTTTGCTCTAGTTATAGAGTTGTCATTTATCCAGATGAAAATTTGGTTAAGTTGTTTTTTGTTCGACTATGGTCGAACGCCACTCGACTATCGTCTATCGACTGTTCGACGATCGTCTATCAGTTGGTCGACGTTTGTCTGTCAGCAGATCGTCTATCTCTGAGTTAGTTCAACTCTTGTTAGCTCGACGTTCTGTGGAATCTGCCTCGCCGATCGTCGAACCCCGCTCGACTTCTTTTGACCAGACAGATTTCTTGATAGTTCAACTATCTGCTTGATAGTTCAACTATCTGCTTGATAGTTCCACTATCTGATAGTTCGACTATCTGTTTGATAGGTCGACTATCTGTTTTCTTTGATAGTTCGACTATCTGTTTGATAGGTTGACTATCTATTTTCTCTGATAGTTCGACTATCTGTTTGATAGGTCGACTATCTGTTTTCTTTGATAGTTCGACTATCTGTTTGATAGGTCGACTATCTGTTTTCTCTGATAGTTCGACTATCTATTTGATAGGTCGACTATCTGTTTTCTCTGATAGTTCGACTATCTGTTTGATAGGTCGACAATCTGTTTTCTTTGATAGTTCGACTATCTGTTTGATAGGTCGACTATCTGTTTTCTTTGATAGTTCGACTATATGTTTGATAGGTCGACTATCTGTTTTGTTTGATAGTTCGACTATCTGTTTGATAGGTCGACTATCTGTTTTGCTTGATAGTTCGAATATCTGTCTTGATAGCTCGACTATCTGATAGCTCGACTATCTGTTCTGATAGGTCGACTATCTGCTGTGGTAGTTCGACTATCTGCTTTGATAGTTCGACTATCTGTATCGTTCGACTATCTGTTTGATAGGTCGACGATCTCTGTGCTTCGGTCGACGATCTCCGAGGGTCGTTCGACGTTCTGATGTATGTCTTTAGTAATTTTGTCCTCTTCTATTCTATGATTTATTTCATATTTATTTGGCATATTTTATAAAAGATTATTTCAGTAAATTTATGCTATTATTTCCAGGCAATCTCTGCTCCATTCTTTATGCTTGAGCCAATCTTTATCTGACAAAGTGTTTTGTCTTATTAGTTGAAATATATTTTCTGCTTTATCTGCCAGGCTGTCCTTTATAGCCGTTAGACTCAGAAAGTCTTCTCTGGCCGTAAAGAGTTCTTTCTGATGTGAATTTTTCTTGCACCCTTTTATCAGATTGGATATGCAGCTTCTTAGAAAGCTTTATCCCCTTATAGCATGTCTGTCTGCAGGATTTGTTTTTGCTTTATGCTTTTTGCAGCCCAGATTGCAGATTCCAGATGAAGACAAAGTTCAAACTCAAATTAGAGCCGTTGAAAAGGCCCATATATAAAGAGCTTTTTTTGAAAGAAGAAAAATATACAAGAGAACACATACATATACACATAGATAGAGAGATACAGATATACAAATACAAGAAGTTTACTCTCAGCAATATAGAGAACTACAGCTCTCAGAAATTCACATTCAATTGAGAAGATCAAATCTCTTCAGCATTCTTCTTCATTCTGAGTTCATCCTGCTCATAGGAAGACATTCACTCTGAGGCTTTTAGAAGAAGAAGAAGAAGAAAGGAAGCTGTTTGAAGAAGAACACCTTTTCCAAATCAAGAGTCTTCTTCAAGCTTCTCCTTCAGAACCCCAAGACAGTTCTTTGTCTTAGTTCAGAAGAGTTCCTGCACCCTGAAGCAAGACTCCTTCCTGGATATTCTCTAAGCCAGGGGGAGCCTTGATTCTTTAGAGCTATCTAGCTCTATGCAATCCACTAGCTTCTCTAATCTGTTTAATAATAGAGAAGAAACTTTAACTCTCTCAACCTCCTGTACAAAGGGTTATTACTCCCTTCAAAAGTGAACCCTTGGTGGCAGGGCACCTGATCAAAAACCTGTGTTAGATTTTGAGCTCCTGATCAAAAGCTCAAAGGGTCTACTTGATCTACCTGAAGCAGATCAGTTGGTGGCAGGGCACCTGAACAAAAACCTGTAGTGGATTCCTACCAGGGTGGTAGAAGAGTGGACGTACCTATTTAGAGGGAACCACTATAAAATTTCCTGTGTCGTCTGTGCTGCTTATTTAATTTGTTGCACTGTGGCTGTGAGTAGAAATAACTAGGATTTCTAGTTGCTGTGATAGGATTAAAGCTCAACTGTAATTACAGTTGCCCTTCTCTAGTGCTCTTCACTTTATGTTAGGCTCTAGGGTTATCAATATCTATAAACTCATTCCGCAAATTAACTCTAAGGGTGTTGAGTAGGGTGTCCTAATTTTTGAATACTCTATTCACCCCCCTCTAGAGTTGTATCTATCATCACTTTCAGACGCTTAACTGGTTACAATGTTGCATCGAGTGAACACGAAGTCTACTTGTTATCACACAGCAAACTGGTTAACATATTGTGGCGTCAAGTGAATACAATGCGACGTCAAGTGAACACAATAATACTTAAGTGCACACGACAAATTTTCCTTTATCGTTTGTTCAAGGAAGAAGGACCTACCTGCTTCACCCAACCAACACTCTCCAACTCTAGGAAAAATATTTTTAGTGTATTACAAGTGAGAGGTCATATGATAGCGGCCCCAAAAAGAAAGTGAGGGTCACACCCTACGAACTCTTGGAGATAATGAGGGGGCAGGCCATAACAAAGGGTGACCTACCGCAGGGGAGAAGGGCGGACCTTCGATCTGAGTTAGTGAGTGGTTATAGGGATGTGTTCCCGAAAAGATGGTTAGGAGCAGACCCTATAAACCACTGGTAAACACGAGAAGGGAAAACCTTCGAGCCAAGGTAATAAGGGCTATCATGTTGTTTTTTAAACAAGGTCGGGTTGAAAAGCCTTAAAGCAATCCTGCATTGGCAAAGTTAGAAGAGGATAAAGCAAATTTTATTGAAAGGAAATTAGAGTACGTGCATAAGCATATGCTTGCAACTATATAGTAGCGATTGTTTTTAACACAAATAGAAAGTAAAGTAAATAAAGAAAAATGTTAATTAAGCTCGGTATAGTTGGGCATTCCTATCCGATTCCAAGATTTTATTCAAGGTTGCCTTTAAAATGAGTGATAATGATAGGCGCTAGTATGGAAAGCGTCTAGGAATGATCCTTGGAGAATGGTGTTGTTGCCGGAATCTGGGTGAATAATGACATACTGTACATCGTAGATCATTTGCATGGGAGTTTCACCTTGAGTGATCAAAAGGATGATGGTTCCTTGGATTTGAACTGGAGAACTACTTGGTACGCATGTGTCGGATGACTTTAGTTTGATGCTTTCACTTGCCAACTTGAGCTGTAGTAGTGTTGACACGAATAGCACGTTTACTATTATTTTTTTGTTGACCAGAATTTGACTTATCTATATTGGGAGCTCTCCAATAACTACAATGATACTCATTGGGCTATAGTTTGAGGCTCGCTTTTAGAGGGGCTTGGCTTATTCACTACATTGAGCACATTCTCACTCCTTTCTTTCTTCGATGCAAAAACATTCATATTTGGTTTTTCCTTTATTTGAACTTGATGAAACTGGTCAATGTTCCCCAGATGAATGAATCATTGAATTTCCTCTTTTAGGATAATGTCTCTTTCTATCTGGTGGCCGCATCCTTAGTGGTTATTGTAATACTTGGACAGATCTCCTCGATTTGTGGCGAGTGGTCCTGGCCTTGGCAGAGAAGGGTGATTGCAGATGACAAGGAAAACCTTTCCCTGTGAAATGTTTAACATGGTAAAGTATGTTGATGATGTTCTTATGACTGGCAAGCATTAGTGTGATGTCGGCAACTTATTTTAGGCATTGGTGGTAAATTATTCTCTAATTTTATTTTCAAATCTTTTGTTGGGATGATTATTCAGGAGCGATACTTCTATCCGTTTTTGTGATGAATGGTCGATAAAGAGTCGAGATAAATATGCATAGCTATTTATCCCTCCTTCCTTTAGGGAGTAAAACCAAGTGCAACCTTGTCCCTTCAAAGAGATCGGGAATGCTTGATACAGGAGTTGGTCTGATGTGTTGCTGATGTGCATGATAGTTATATAGTTTCTAACATGCAACATTAGATTGTCTGTTCTATCAAACTTCTCAATAAAAAGCCAAGCAGAATGGGGTATTCT
The DNA here is from genome assembly GCA_039513925.1 of Platanthera zijinensis. NCBI lineage: Eukaryota > Viridiplantae > Streptophyta > Magnoliopsida > Asparagales > Orchidaceae > Platanthera > Platanthera zijinensis. The sequence continues at coordinate 60,999,668 of CM077081.1, read as the reverse complement.
AAGACTTCTGGTGCTAATGGAGAGCATCCATAGAAAGGGAGGATGCCAAAAGAGGTATTCTTCTTTTCATACTAACACTTTCATACAGTTGTGCCATAAATTTCTTCATGAACTAGCTTTATAATTATACGTCGGATAATTACCATGCTCCGGCGATAGTGAAGATGACAAGCTTCTGATACTTCGGCCGAGCTTCCTGGGGGTGATGAGCTACTTGCACTGGAGAATTATTTCTCTAGGTCATTTACTTTGTGAGCAAAGTGCTCAGTCAAAGTGGAATGTGGACCTAGCGAGGGCAGAGCTATATGCTTGAAGTGCTTCTTTGTTTGCAAGGTATTTCTCAATTTCGTGTACAAAATCTTCCCATGCAGTATGAGATGTGTGCATTGTCCCTCAACGTGTGACGCATTAACGAGTGGGCCAGCTGGACGTGGATCAGCGCACACCCCAGGGGATAATCTTTCAGAAGCGTAGGTAGCTCTTCTTGCCATGATCTTTAGTCACAAATATCATTGTGAAGAGGAAACTATCTTCCGGATCTTCTAGAGATATTGGGAACTCCTTCCCACTGATGGCGCCAAACTATTACGGGTAACTCAAGGCTCTTAGTAGACCAGTCTAAATTTGACTGTCTTAGCTCTTGAGTGGTCGAGCGCACAAACAGTCACAAAAAAGTGGGGAGTAGTAAAGAAGCTTTCTTTTAACATGGAAAACCGGTGAATAGGGTGAAAAACCATGTGGTCTGTTCGGTGCCGACCAAACATCACTACTATATTCTCGTGCTTACTATGTTTTTATTTAAAATTGGGCGCTAATATAAATAAGTTTTAATTTTTAGTTAAATGTATTTAATGTTATAAATATTTTCTTAATTATTTATTAATTAATGCAACACATAAAGCTTTAGATAAAAATTTATTATACCCATATTTTGTCATTATTCATGGGGGTGACTCTTCGCAATGATCTTAATATTTTGAGGATAAAAGTTATTGATACCACTCTCTATCATCCAATAAATAAGGGTGATGTTAAGAGCAGATGAATATTGGCTAATGGTAGCTCAAGTTTAATGACAGACTGAGTGTGTTAATATCAGACCGAAATTATTAATGCCAAACCAAATAATTATTCCAAGACCAACCTAAAAATTAAAAAATTTAATTAAGAATATATCATCAAATATAAAGTCCATGGTAGCCATTTAAATTACAAAATATATCGTATAAGGTGCAAACATTCCAAAGTATAATCATTCGAAAGGGTTCATCCCCCAAAACTTAAAAAGGATTTCTATTAATTCAAATATCTATATAAAAATATGTATACATAGTAGAGAGAATTTATAATGCATACCTAAACTTCATGAATCGAATTGTAGTAAAAAAAATTATCACCCTCAGGAATGTGCAGATAGGAAGTCCAAAATATAATTATAACAAAATTTGAATCTACACATGAAATTGTAATTTTAAAGTTATTAAACTAATAGTTAAACATATAGAGCACAAAAAAAACAAATTTTCTTCTATTGTTTCATATGTACCAAATAGTCGTATCCCAATTAGTAGTAATTTCATGATGATATTTCTTCCAACTTGAGAATATAGATGGTAATGGACAATCATCATGCACCAAAATTTGTACAAAATGGTTTCCATTGATGAACCTAAAGAAAATTGTTCTTGAAAAAGTTGGAGATGTCGAATATCACTATAGGAATATAAAAGACTCGAATGAATAGAAATGAACAAATCTTATATTGCAATACGAATCTACAATCAATCTCATGTCCGGCATATCCATCTACTTATCAAATGGCACATGAACAATTGTTCCATCTAAAGAGGCAAAAAGTTTATTATATCTTGTGATTTCCTATATCTCTATATATAAGCACTCGTTCCGCTATATTTCACGTAAAAGTTCAACCTACACCCTTTGCCAATTTTCTCCCATATCGATCCATTGCCAAACAAATATCACAATAGACATAATGTTCATCTCTTCTTACATCCACCGCGTCGATGATATATTTAGATATGCTTGAGGGCATATATTTTTGTACTCTTTAAAGAATTGTTTTTTCAATTCAATTTGGGATCTTGTGCGGATATGGGGCATCTTTTCTTGATCAGCTTGCACGATATGTTCAAATAAAATAGTCACCGCTTAATATATATGTAATCTTTCTTAAATTTCTTGTAGCTACATTTAGGCCTTCTTTTAGATTTGATTGAACTTTTGGTTCTATTGTGAGGGTTGATACGAGATCCATAATTTCACGCAATTTTCTTCTAATTTCATGTTATTGGAGTGCATTTGAACTGTTGTATCTCTTTAGAATTTCATTCAACTCTATGTCAATGTCATTTTTACCTCATCTTTCACTTTCACTTCTATGTCAACATCCTTCTTTATACTTAGTTGTAATTACTTTCAATGTTTGTAAAATATCCAAAGTGGAAGTGAATTGATTTGTGATTGGTAAGATGGGCATATGATAATCCTAATGTATATCTATTGGTATATATCACAATAAGAAAAATCTCATTTAGCAAGAAAAAATGGAAGGTTAAATAATGTCTTACAAATTAACATCAAATTTAGCTATGTAAATGAATTTTAACTAGCTTTACCTACAAAATTAGCAAGAAATTTTTTTGTCGCAAAGATCACAACAAATTTTTTGCTACTAAAATAACAATGAATTTTTTGTTGCAAAATATCAATGATTTTTTTTGTTGAAAAATATTTATGAGGGAAAATAATTATTTTCTTCCAAAAATTTTCATCTAACTTTAATTTCTTACAAAAGTTGTTCTTTTTTATTTAATTATCCCTTTCTCACAAAATCGAATTATTGTTTAAATATATTTTCAAATAATCCTTAATTATTTATATTTAACAAAATAAATGATAATATTTTTAATTATTTATTTAATTTTAAATTTTATTTAAATATTTATATATATTTATAAATTTAGTAAAAAATTACTAGTATCCATTAAATATATATATATATATATATAGCTGTTGCGGGTCGCCATGTCTTTCCCCGGTCTGGAGAAATCGTATAGTCTTAGCTCGGAATCAGACCGCGCATGCAAACAGTCAAAGTGAATCATAACAAATGACAATAGACATTTTTGACATAGGAACATGGAAGGGTGAAAAACCACTTTGTTGGAGCTATGCCGAGCAAAGATCTACTAGCTTCTCAGAGTTTTATAAAGTTTGGTTTGATCTCGGAGGGCAATAGGGTGCTACTCTGTTACATGTGTAGAGTGCAAAAAATGAGGAAAGACGACTAAGTCTTCAGAGCCTCGATGGCAGCACTCCGACCTTGGAATGGTGTTGGGCTCGCGGAACCTTGGTGGGAGCATTCCAACTGAAAAATTCTTTAAGTCCATAGAGCTTCTGGTGGGAGCGCTCTCGTTGATGTGAAGCCTTGCTGGGAGCGCTCTCGCGGAGGCAGTTGATGTGAATTGAAGTGTTTTGGAACCTTAGCGCAAGGAGAAGAGCGGAGAAACGGCCTAAATCCATAATCCCGCCTGAAATCCTCAGAGCTCTTTCTTGCCTCTGGGGTTGCTTGTCTACAAATGAAGGCCTAAGAACCTATTTATAGTTTTTTGGAGGGTTATGGTGGTAATTGCACTGGAGAGTGATTTATGTTGGTGAATGACGTCGCTCTGTTTCGATCACTTGGATCACCAATTTCACTGACAAGACTGGAGCACCCCCCTCCCCCCGGGAAATTCGGGCAGCCTGAAACGGCGGGGGTCATCGATGCCCGCAGCCGTCGCTACTGGTGCGCATGCGCGGGGGCACGGCGTGTGGCATGCGGTCGCACAATGCTGTTGGGGGGATGCGGCCGCGCAGAGTGCAGTCGCGCGGGGTGCTTCTGCATAGGGCGCGACCCTACTGCCGCGCGAGCTGGCCGTGTGCTGTCGCGCGGGGCGTGGTCGGACACGCACCTGCCCCGCACGCCTATGTGCATGTCAGGCGCACCTGTGCAGACTTGTCATAAGCATGCGCGGGTTTGGCTTCTTCTTTGGGGGCTCTCTGGGCTTGTGGATTTGATGCGCATAGTTGGTCCAGTCGGGCTCACGTATACTCGGTCCGAGTCTTTCCGGTTTGACTTAGAAATTTTAGGGGGGCCCTATCAATATCAAAATTCGTTAGCTGGATAAGCATAGTAGGTTGTATGTTGGAGGTTAGGAGTTCAAGACCCAAGCAAAGCGACCGCCCCATGATTCTGTTTTTTATTACATTTGTTTAAATTTAACAAAATAATTAAATAAGGTTATATTAGCTAGGAAAAATTTTAGTTTCTAAATATCTTCCTAATTAAAATTAGCAAGAAATTTATTTAATTAACGAGCAATTTAGCTCCTTGCTAATCTATGTTTTTGTTTTGTATATGTTTGCATTCTTCAAAAAAAATATGTATGCATTGTAAATTAGCCGCTTCTTTATGTATAATCTCTAGAGTAGTTGATGAAATTCTTCCAATTATTTAAGAATAAATCATCACACTATATTTTTGCTGACTTGCATGACACTGACCAAACTATTTTTTTAATTTATGTATAAATTAAATTAATCAGTTGATCAAACATCTTCAACATTGAGGCTAAATTTCTAATTGAGACTTCTCTAATCTTCTTTAGTTGTTTATGCCCACCTTCCACTCAATTAGTAGCGCTATTACCCAAATGCAAACCATTGTCCACTCAAGTAGAAACAAGATGCTCTCTATAAGGTTCAACCCATATAGCAAAAAAATATGAATAAATAGCAGGATATTTATCTGCATAAACATTTTAATAGATTGTAGTGCAATGATGAGATTGTTTTTCATTATTATAATAAAACACTCATTGCCATTCAAGCAAAAAAATCTCAATTTTTTCTCATTAGTAAACAATTTCTTGTAATGAGCTAGTATATTTTGACGTATATGTACTTGACATAATAAGGTCTTTGAATATGGAAACACAAACTTGATGGTATTCATCAAATTCACCTCTCTGTTAGTTACTAAAACCTATAATAGAGCATATTTATCAAGCATAAACTTAAAGCAATTATGAGCCCTATATTGTTGGATGTTCCTCCAACAATATAGGTTAATGAGTGGAGATATCAATTGATTTTGTATGTGCAATTCAAGAGAAACACAATTGAAAACCTTTTGCAAAGTTGAATTGAGATTGGATGAGCAAAAATAGGCACTCTAGCTAGATGGATTTCACCAAACTTTACTTTGTTGAAACTGACATACCCACTATCTATAATGCACTTGTATAATAATTAAATTGGATTCCCTCCATCTAACTCTTTTTTTGCATCTTAGCTCTTTTGTTATGCAAGGTTCTAAGACATGTAACATTATTGGTATCTCTTTTCTTAAAAGTAGTCAAAATATTTTGAGGCTTCACTCCAGAAACATGCATCTCATGAACAATATTTTGCTCACTTTTGTTTAACCTACCTGTATATGAATGAGCTTCAATGTGCACCATTTTCTGATTATAGACACCACATTTTATTTCAAGTGTCAACTCACTGTCGGTTACATATCTTGTGTCTTTTAATGAAAATTAGAGCAGTGGGGGCTTTTTAGGTTATACTTGTTGTATTGAAGGAAGTGGATTCGCCTGATTTCACCCCGATCAAATCAGGTGGAGGAACGGTGTCATGGAAAAGGAGGGGATTCAAGTAGCTGTGAAACTTCAAATAAAGGCGTGACATCCGGATCTATCGTAGATCCTGGAACATCGGAGATGGAGTCAAAGAGAACATATCATTAGAGAGTGACGTCAGGCAGAGGAAGGATCGTCGATGGAAGCTACTGCAGGATGGTAGGAGAAGCCATCAGAGATGAAGCGCTGGGCGCCGATGAGGATTCATAGAGGCATATTACGATACAAAGGAGAGGGTTAGGGATTTCCATCGGGAGGAAAGATCAGGCTTCCACTAATGGAAATGAGGAGGAGAAAAGATATGTATTTTTAGAATACTTAGTTTGCCAATAGCATAAATAGGTTTGTCCAAATAATCACATATACATAAGCATATTATCTTTGAAATTAGGTTAACGTAGCATTCTTAAAATTGGTATGTGATTGGTTGAATCAATTGAAAAATATCATCAATAGTATTTAGTTGTTTATTGTACGTAGAAATATTAAGAAAATTGGTGGGCAAGACATTTTTTAATGACTCAATAAATAGTAGGATAAGTCATTCAGCTTGGTCCTTGCAGCGTAACAAAGTTGATTAAGCATAACTCCATGAATTCTGAGCGGACATAATTTTATTGAAGCCTTTGGATGTGTGTCTTCAACCAAATTGATTATTTGATTCTGACACTGTTGTGACTAACAAATATCTACTAGCATCTGGCAGACAAATTATTGAGTAGCAAATAGAACATATATGTCTAAAAGATGAGCAGTTTTTCTTAGAAAATTATCTCGCTAACACTCATCTCTCAATGCAGGTGAAAGTGGCAATGGGAAAAACAGGGCAGATAGAACATAGAACATTCAGCGAACTTAACCATTCTGATTATATTTCTGATACAATATTTCTCTTCTTATATAGGTGAAGAGAAGAAATATAAAGGGGCAAAAGCAATCAATAGTTGGAGATACATTTCCAAGGATGAAGGCCATGAAAAAACATTACAGTTAATGCTTAATTATATAAGACTGTTGCCGGTTTAATCTTCAACACCTCCTCTTGAACCGGGAGGTGGAATGACATTTAGGGTCTATTTCAGCTCACTGAAGCGAACTCTAAGCTGTGGTTTTGTGAACAGATCAACAATCTTATTTTTAGTGGGGGTAGAATTCGACCTTTGATTCTCCCTTCAACTTTTCCCTGATAGAATAATACTTAATTTCTATATGTTTTCTTTGATTGTGGAATACAAGGTTTTTTGAGAGTGCGATAGCTAAAACATTGTCTCACTTTAGTAGAAATGGCTGCTTCTTAACCCCGGTAAGTTCTTCAATCAGTCTCTCTAGCCATACACCTTCACACATTGCAGTGCTTGCTGCCATATACTCAGCTTCAGTGCTGGATAGCACCACCGTCTGTTGTTTTCGTTACCTCCAGGAAATTGGATTTGTACCATAGTAGAAGATGTAACCCTCTGTGCTTCTCCAGTCGTAAAGTGAACCTCCCCAATCGGCATCACAGAACCCGTGAGAGTTGGGTTGAGATCCTTGTTGAAGAGAATGTCATGGTTAATCGTCCCTTTGAGGTACCTGAGGACATGCTTTGCGGCTTCCAAGTGATGTTTTGTTGGCTTGCTTATAAATCAAGAGAGAAGATTGACTGGATATTCTAGATCTGGTCTAGTGTTAGTCAAATAGATAAATTATCCAATTAGACTCTTGTAGCTTTCTTCATCAATAATTTCATCCCTTTCTTTGAATTTGCTTAATTTTAACCCTGTACACAGAGGTGTGAGACAGGGGTTGCACTCTGACATTTTAAATTTGTTGAGGAGTTCCTTTACATAGACCTCCTGTAAGATGAAAATAGAATTCTTCTAGTGCATTACCTGCATACCAAGAAAAACATTTAGTAGACCAAGGTCTGTCATTTCATATCTTGATTTCATCTTCTCTTTAAATTTAGCAATTTAGGATGTTGATCCTCCAGTAACCTGAATGTCGTCTACGTATAGAAAGATAATTATCATCTCTTGTTGTGGCTATTGCTTTATGAATAGAGACGGCTCATATTGACTTGCAATAAATCCCTCTTCCTGGAAATAAGTAGTAATGTTTGCATGCCATGTGCATGGGCTTGCTTTAGCCCATATAGGGCCTTATGGAGTCTATACACACAGTCTTCTCCCCCCTCTTTCTGATAGCCTTCAGGTTGTTCAACAAATACTTCCTCAGTCAGGATTCCATTTAGGAAGGCTGATTTTACATCGAGTTGGTAAATTGGATAGTTATTGTTTGCGGCAATGGCTAGGAGCAATCTTATAGAGTCAATACGTGTTATCGAAGCAAAGGTTTTCTCATAGTCTCTCCCAAACTTTTGAGTATACCATTTAGCTACAACTTTAGCCTTGTACTTAACTATATTTCCATTTTAATCACACTTGAGCTTGTATATCCACTTCAGTCCAACGATTGATTTGCCTTTGGGTCTTAACACCAGGCTCTAGGTGTGATTTTTTTTTCTATTAAGTAGATTTCTTCATTCATTGCTTGTTGTTGTTGTATGGTGACCGGGCGGTCTAGCGGTTTGTCCCTAACGGCTTGGAGACCGCGCAGTCTGGCGGTTTATTTCCAGCGATTTGGTAGCTGAGTTCTTGTTGGTTGTTGTATGGTGACCGAGCGTTCTGGCAGTCAATCCCTGACGTATTGAAGACCGCACGGTCTGGCAGTTTATCTCTAGCGGTTTGACAGCTGAGTTGTTACTGATTGATGACTGGGTGGTCTGGTTGTTTGGCGCAGGCAACTTGAAGACCGGGCGTTCTAGCGGTCACACATTACAGCTTGTGTAGTGTGTTTGTTTATATCCGATTGTTATTAGTCTCACATTGCTTATTTGTATTCTCTCATCTCTCTCTCATTCTATAAAAGAGAGGCTATACCTTTGTAATAGATATCTTTTTTTGGTAATAAAATTTCTATTATACCAAATTTTTTGTATTTTCTCTCTTATTTTAACATGGTATCAGAGGACTCGATCTTTTCCACCTGATTCTGTGAGCTTCTTCTTCCCGCGCGGTTTGCCATTTTTTCTTCTTGCGGCCTATTTGCGCGGCTTCCCTTTCCTCTTGGCCTCTTCCTTGTGGGTGCGGCCTCTCAGATCCCTTTTGCGACTTGTCTTGTCGCCTGTTTTCGCAGTCTATCGAGCCCTATAGTGACCTGTCTTCGCGGTCTATCTGCTCCCTGCTCTCTCTTGCTTTCGCGCGGTCTCTTCTGTGTTCGCGTGGTGTTCATTATCGCAACTCGTTTTTCACTTCCTTTTCATGTGGCTTCATCTCTAATCGGGCGGTCTCTTTGTTATTTTCTCAGTCTTCTTTTGGTTTGCGCGACTTCTCTCCTATTTTTTGCTCAAGCGACTTTTTTCTTTCACGCTGACTCTTTGCTGTTCCTATCCGCGCGACCTTGTTTCTGCCTGCGCGGCCTTGCTTCCTCTCGCATGGCCTATTTTATGCTCATGCAGCCTATTCTCTGCTCGCACGGTTTTTATTCTATGGCTCTCTCTGATATCTCTACCACTACTACTCTTATGACCCGTACTCATCTTCTCCCCTCAGAGGATGCTTCCACCTCCTCTTCGAAGCAGTCTGCCTCGGTGGTTACGTCCTCAGGTAGTGCCCACGTCATTACTCAAGGTAAATGACTGATCGACTCTGGTGCTACAAATCATATGACCGGGAATCCTCAGTATTTTTATCTCCTAGAAACACATGGTCAGTTGCCCCCGGTCTTTATTACCGATGGATCTCCCTCATCGTTCAATGGGACGGGCATGGTTTAAGTCACTCTGTCTCTTCGTTTGACGGATACTCTCTACATGCCCAAGTTTCCTTGCAACTTATTATCTGTTACTTCTCTATGCAAGCAACTACAGTGTTCGGTCACATTCAATCCTATTTCTTGTTCTTTTCAGGATCCGGGCTCCCAACAGACGATTGCTACTGGGAATAAGAGCGGTGGCCTCCATTTCCTCGATAATGTTTATGTATTATCCGCCTTCTCCTCCTCCTCTACTGACCTTCTGCAATGGCATCTTCCCCTTGGTCATCCTCCTCCATGGCTTCTTCGTAAACTTTTTCCCCACCTCTCTCCGCACAATTCTCCTCTCAACTGTGATGCATGTCAGCTTGGCAAGCATCACCGCTCCACCTTCCCACAGAAGCAAAGTTGTGGATCTTCCCGTCCGTTTGATCTCGTTCACTCCGATGTCTGGGGTCCTGCTCCTACCCTAACCATAGGTCGGGGTAGTTTATATTTTGTAACTTTTATTGATGATTTCTCTCAATGTACGTGGGTATATCTCTTAAAAGATCGCTCTGAATTATTCTCTGTATGGACATCTTTTTATAATATGATTAAAACTCAGTTTGATGTCACTATTAAATTCTTTCGCTCTGATAATGCCAAATAATATCTTAGTCGTGATTTTTCTTCCTTTTGTATGCAAAATGGCATTATACATCAAACTAGCTGTTTTTATACCTCACAGAAAAATGGTGTGGCAGAACGTAAAACCGTCACCTCCTTGTTGTCGTACTCTGATGAAAGGGATGCAGTTTCCCCATTCCTATTGGGGCTATGTCGTTCTCATTTCCTGCTATCTCATCAATCGCATTCCCTCCACGGTTCTCCACGGTCAAACCCCCTTCTACAATCTCTATCCGGGAAAGGATCCATTTCCTCTTTCTCTGCGTATCTTTGGGTGCATATCTTTTGTGCATGATCCCTCCGCCACCCGTGATAAAGTCTCCCTACATGCTACCAAATGTGTCTTTCTGGGTTACTCTACCACTCAGAAAGTTTATTGTTGTTTTAACCCCGTTCTTTGTAAGTAGTTCGTCTACGCGGACGTAACCATATTTGAAAATGCGCCCTATTTCTCTCGCGACTCCTCTTTTCTTCCTGATGCACTGGCTTCTTCTACCGACATTTCTCCTGCTACCGTCCCCTCCATCACGTCTACACCTACCAAGATTTCTCCTCCTCTGTTGTGTCCACCGTCTCCTCCTCCTCTATCTTTGCCTCTGATGTCTTCCTCTTCTTCACGGCCATCTCTCTCTACTCCCGGACCAGCTCTCTCTGCCATAGATACTCTGGATACTGAGGAACATGCGAACCTAGATCTTCCCATTGCTCTTCGCAAAGGGGTGCGGACATGTACCCAACACTCTCTTATTGTAGTTATTTCCTATGCTCGTCTTAATCCTTCTTGCAGGACTTCTGTGTTGGCTATCTTTGCCACTACTACTCCCCGCAAATACTATTAATCCCTTATTGTTCCTCATTGGAAGGCTGCCATGGATGAGGAAATTTCCACCCGTATTAAACGGGGTACATAGACCCTTGTTCCACCTCTATTGGGCACCGATGTTTCTAGCTGTAGTTGGGTATTTGTTGTGAAGTTCCGCCCAGACGGTAGTGTGGATCATTGCAAAGCATGCATGGTCGCTAAAGGCTTTACTCAAACTTATGGTGTGGATTACTTTGACACCTTCTCTCCCATTGCTCATCTCAGCATTTTTTGGGTTCTCCTCTCTGTGGCCGTCAACAGGGATTGGCCCATTTCCCAACTGGATGTCAAGAATGCCTTTCTCTATGGTGATCTTCAGAAAGATTTCTATATGGAGCAACCTCCTGGGTATGTTTCTCAGGTAAAGACACGGGTATGCAGGCTGAAGAAGGTTATTTATAGCCTAAAGAAAAGCCCACGGGCTTGGTTTGACAAGTTTAGTAGCATTGTGGCGGTCGTGGGTTTTACAAGAAGTTCTGCCGATCACTCGTTCTTCATTCGCAAAACCTCCCTAGGTCTGGTGGTTCTTGCCATATATGTGGATGTTCTTCTAACTAGATATGACCAGGCTGGGGTAGCCTTGATAAAGAAACATCTCCATCAACACCTGGTCACAAAGGATATGGGCTCCCCAAAATACTTTCTAGGGATAAAAATCTTTCGAAAGACCAACTCCTTTGTTCTCTCCCAACATAAGTATACTCTTGATCTTCTAAAAGAGAAAGGGTTAATTGGAGCCAAACCTGCCTGATGCCCTATGGCCACTAGAGAAGATAAAACCTGGACAGTGACTCGCCCCCTCATATCAGATGTTACGAGGTACAGACGTCTAGTCGGCAAACTCATTTATCTCATAGTAACCAGACCCGACATCTCCTAAGTTGTAGGCAAGGTTAGCCAATTCATGTAAGTTCCTAGGGAGTGTCATCTACAGTCTGCCATGAGGATATTGGAATATATTAAAGTAGCGCCAGGTAAAGGACTACTCCTTCAGAAGAATATTCATTTAAAGGATGAAGCATACTCGGATTCTAGCTATGCTGATGACAAAGGCGATCGCAAGTCAACATCGGGCTTTTCCACTTTTGTGGGGGAAAGCCTTGTGAGCTAGAAGAGCAAGAAACAGTCTGTTGTCTCTAGGTCTAGTGCAGAAGTGGAATATTGAAGTATCGTGTCGACCATGTGTGAGTTAAAGTGGTTACGGGCTCTCATGCTTGATTTAGGAGAGATCTACAACCATCCTCTACCTATGTTCTGCGACAACAAAGTCGATATATATCTCCAAAAATCCGGTCTTTCATGAGAGAACAAAGCACATTTAAGTCGACTACCATTTTATTCGTGAAGAGATCTTGAAGAAACAGATTTGTACTCCATTCGTTACCTCCGACAACGAGTTAGCAGATATCTTCACCAAGCCTGTGTCCGCTCCCCTTTTTCACATTTGCAACAAGCTGGGCATTATTGATATATATACTCCGGCTTGAGGGGGAGTGTTGCTATATGGTGACCGAGCGGTCTGGCGATTTGTCCCTGACAGCTTGGAGACCACGCAGTCTAACAGTTTATTTCCAGCAGTTTATTAGATGAGTTCTTGCTGGTTATTGTATAGTGACCGGGCGGTATGGCAGTCAGTCCCTGGTGGCTTGAAGACTGTGCGATCTAGCAATTTATCTCCAGCAGTTTGGCAGCATAATTGTTGCTGATTGATGACTGGGCGGTCTGGTGGTTTGGCGCAGACGACTTGAAGACCGAGCGGTCTAGCGGTCTCACCTTGCGGCTTGTGCGGTCTGTTTGTTTATATCAGATTTTTATTAGTCCCACATTGCTTATTTGTATTCTCTTATCTCTCCTCCATTCTATAAAATGGAGGCTGATGTATATTTTCTCCACACTAGCGCGTGTTTCCAATTGATGAGGCAAGTATACCTATCGTTCGGAGTATAGAATCAAGTGTCGTATTTAAACTCGGGGCTGTCGAGTACTTGTACTCACAAGGGAAACTATTATCTTATCGGAAGGAAAATTTGGTTTTTGTTGAACAGAAAAAGAAGTGTTACACTAGAGAAGAGAAATTCAATTATGAGGAAGCTAGTGTTTGATCTAGAATCCCCTTGTACTAAAATAAATCTTCTTGAAAAATAAAGTAATGTAAGTTCTTATCTACTCACTCGACCGTGGAGGTTCCTAAAGTACAAAAGCGTCTCTGTCGAGCTCATGCTTCTGACTAACCTTAGGTTGATTGATTAAGACCTTTCGGCCAGTCGAAACCCATAAGCTTGTTTTAGGCGGTGAACCCCTCTATTGGATTTGACTCCAATCCGGAAGATTTACGTCATCCTCTCTCGAGGAGTGCATTCAACTCCTTTTATCTTTGAGTGATCTCCTCGTATCTGCAACCTCTCGATCATTTAGGATACGGATCTTAAATCGAGATCATATCCGCGTAATATGAATTCGATGAAATAAAAATCAAAGATAAATCATAGCGAGTAAAATTAAGAACAAGACATTTGATAAAAGAAGGAGAAGATTTTATTTCATTCCAAGGTTCATCATGATCAAGTGCTAAAAGAGAATTAGCTACTCATCATGATTAGGGAATTACAAAATAAAGTAGAGAGAGACATGATGAAAATAAAAGCTAGTAGAATTAAAAGTAACAACAATAGTAATCTATACTAGTAATGGAAATACAGCAAAAGAAAACAGAAAATTACAAGACTCCAACTCCCAAAATTCGACTATAGAACATCCGAAGTTGTCTGGAATTTATAGGAAAAATTTTTGTTTGGTCACGCCCTAGGTCACGCCCATGACCTAGGGCATGTCAGGCTCAGAACCGTCATCTTGAAACCCGGGAACGTTGGAGAAGAAACTGCCAAAATCAATTAACTAACGGGTCACGCCCTAGGCCACGCCCGTGACCTAGGGCGTGTCAAGGCTGTTTCTTGAAAATGACGGGAAGCAAAAAACGGTGGGAGTAAAATTGGTCTTCAAGGAGGTGTCACGCCCCCTAGTCACGCCCGTGACTAGGGGCGTGTCAAGCTGGAACGGCTTCTGGCGGCAACGGCTCAAACGACAGAGTAATTGGCTGGAAACACCCGTGACACGCACTGGGTCACGCCCGTGACCTAGGCGTGTCAATTTAATCCGACGTGGCACGATCAGCAGTTCTTCTACAGGCTGGCACACCCCGTGTAAAGGGTACTGGGGCGTGTCATATTTCGACCCGGGTGTGTCAGGTCCGATAGACGATCTTCAAGCGCGGGTCAACGATCTTCTATTGCAGACTTGATTTTTGTGTGCCACGCCCCTATGTCACGCCATGGTAGGGCGTGTCACAGGGCGTGTCTAGGCTAGTACACGTGAAATCTCCCATTTGCTCCAAATATTTTGTAAATTAGCCCTGTAAAATCAAAAGTTACTTTATTAGAATAAATAAATATAAAATACAGAAATAAGTTAATTATAAACTTAATATTTTAAAAGTAATATAATATCGAACTATTAATTAGAAAATTGCATAATAAAAATAGGAAATAATTAGCGTTATCAAATACCCTCATACTTATCTATTTGCTAGTCCCGAGCAAACAACTTCCTATAGGGAGTAGAAAAATTTTAAATGCTAGAAAAGAAAATTGAACCTAAGAAGTAAAATGTGAAGTCTTACGCCTATGCTTGTAGCTATTTTTGTAGAAAGACTTACTCAGCATACAAATTAGGTTTTTATTTTTCTTAAAATGCATTTTCACTATTATTTTTACTTTTAAAATGAAAAATCCGGTAAATCTTAAAATTTTATTTAGGGAGAGTGTAGCGTGTGTACTAAGATAACATTGCACAAACGAAGATTAAGATACCCTCCAAATAAATCCATCAATGTCGATGGCCATAGGCTTGCCCTTTCACACTCTCGCCACGGCATTAGTTTAACTTAAAAACATAAATGAATAGGACTTAATTAGGTTAAATATAGGCTTAGGTTTTTGGTGATGGTCAAAGATAAAAACGGTGGCTAGTCACACCAAAACCTAGAGAGAGCTTTTACACAAAAATTTGTTATGGTTTTAAGAACGTGGCCGAATTCCTAATCCTTTTGTTTTTTTCTTATTTTTTCCAACTCTCTCATCATGTTGAATTTTTTTCCTACCTCTTCATTTTTTTAATGATATTTTTTTTCTTTATTTTGAAGAGGAGAGAAGAATAAATCAACCTTTTTTTATATAAGAAAAGAGCCACCAAAAATAAAAGGCTTCTAATCACTCACAAACCATGATTGCATATTTATGTTCAAACTCAGTCTTAGGTGTGCAATTAGGTTGCTTTTTAGGCTTTGGTAAAATGCTTGGTGGAGCTAAAACAAAGGAATAGGGAAATAGGCTCAAAATGGCTTACAAAGATAAAAAATTTAGGTACGGGTACACAAGCTCAAAATGGCAAAAAGAAGTGCCTAAATCATATTTAAGCTAATTAGTCTAACTTATGCAAAGTCTTGAGAATAGTTAGAGGGCAAGTTCTAGACATCAAAAAAGAATACCTCTCTCTTGGTCCGCAAAATATCTCTCTAGCAAACTTCTACTTACTCACCTAAATTATTTTAAAGTTTTACCGGTTTTCAAAGTGAAAGTAAAATAAAACATTTTCACGCATTTAGAAAAATTAAAATCTAATTATATGCTGAATATTTAAATCTACATAAAATTTTACGTACATGTGCACTTAACTAGAAACACAACATGGCCAACAGTTTTACTCCAAAATTCAAAATTCAATTAGAACATTAAAATTCTCTAAACACTATAAAAAAGTTGAATTACTTGGAATTTTGCATGTGAATAAATATGGAAATTAGGACTTCTCTAATTAAGTTTTTAACCTAATTTTTTTGTTACTTCTTAGACTTCCTGAGATATATCCTGTGAAGGGCTCTTACCGGTACAAGGAGGTAAGATGGGGTGATATCCAAAATGTCCCTTTCTACGAAATTTAATTTTCGATTTTCTAAATTTTTTTTGGTTTTTGTAATTTTTGATATAAAATTTTTTTTGAGTTTTAATTTTTTTGAAAAATTTTGTGGTTTTTGATTTTTAATTTTTTTTAATTTAATTTTTTAAGTTTTGAAGAAGGTTTTTTTTATATTTGTTTTATATATATATATATATTTTATATTATATTTCGCTTGAGAAATATCCCTCCCCCATACTTAAGCTACACATTGTCCCCAATGTAAAAATTAAGAAAAAACAAGAAAAGGAGACTTCCCTGAATATCCAACCAGTAGCAAAAGAGACCTGTAAGAGAGTGACAAAGCAAAACATAATATTTTTTTAATAATTTTTTTTTTCATAATAAAAACAAGTACATGAAAAGAAATCAAAGATACAGATACAGAGAGGTGACCCTCTACAAGTCCAAAGAAATGAAAGGCAGCTACTCTTTGTCAAGAGCATCCTCGCGCTCTTGATAGAAAGTCTGCATGTTCGCGAACTCGCTGGTAATGTGCGCCATGGAAGAAGTATGGTTTCGCTCGAGCACGACAAAGCGCGCATCAAAAGAAGTGAAGCGACTGTCAAAATGGGTTTGCATCTGGTCTATGCAAGTATGTAGCAATCCAAACTGCTGGTCCCAATAATTTGGAGGATCGGGCACAGGAGCAGAGTGCAGCGGTGGTGGCGGAATCTGGGGGGAATGATGAGTGCCGATCGGACCGGCACCATGATCAAGATCAAGATCCCTGCCACCAACTAACGGGGGAATAGCCTCAAACTCACCTTCGCGTCGTCTCGCTAGGCCGAGAGCCTGAAGGGTCAGGAACTGAAGAGCCTGCGGCATTTGCATGTAAGTGAGCTGCAGAAGGGCATCCCAGGCGACGGTCTACTTGGCGAGTAAAGTGATGAAATTCCCATCGTGCACCGCTCCCAATCTCACATTTTCGTCCTGGTGCCGAAAGAAAATGACGAGCATGTAACCAAGGTTGAGTGGGACCCGGTAAAACATACTATACAAGTATAATAAGTCTGTCCGAGTCACCACGCCGTGGCTATCGCCGCGCCCGAAAAGAGTGAAAGTGAGAAGGTTGTGTAAAATGCGCAAAGCGGGGGAGATAAGGTGGCTACCCTTTGATTTCTTTGGGGTGTAGGGGGTGGCGTCATTACTAATTTCTGACCAAAAAGTGAGGAGGTTGAAGTCGGG
The DNA here is from genome assembly GCA_039513925.1 of Platanthera zijinensis. NCBI lineage: Eukaryota > Viridiplantae > Streptophyta > Magnoliopsida > Asparagales > Orchidaceae > Platanthera > Platanthera zijinensis. The sequence goes on along the minus strand of CM077081.1, from coordinate 60,982,436 downwards.
AGGGAAATCAGTTTTTAGGTCGAGATAGGCGGGGGAAGTGGAAAAGGCTTCCGAGCAAAAGCCCATGACGACATTGAGTTGGCGGATGGTGAGCTGGTGCATCAGCCCGCCCATGCGAAAGATGATGAAATCATCATTCGAAGCCCAGCGAAACTCAAAGGACGCCAAGAATTCGAAGGTGAGCTCGAGGAAAGCGGGCTCGGAAATGGACAAGAGGGGAGCCCATCCCGGAGTGGATAGAAATCCCTGAACTAGCTCCGCCGCTCCGAAGGTGGCAAGGATGGCCCAGTCTAAGATGCGGAAAATGCCAAAGGGTTTGGCGCGCAGTCGTTCGCTCCGATCTTGTTGGGTTGCATTCTCGAAAAGGAGCATGGCCTCCGCCAAGGCAGGATCAGCGGGATTCTCGGAGGAAGAAGCGGAGGAACGAGGGTGGTGGCGAGGCATGATGGTAGAAAAGGGAAGAAATTAGGCCACAAAGAGAAGAGAATAAGAAGTTTGGAGGGTGGAGGTGTGAAGAGAAGAGAAAGGGGAAAATTCCTTTTATAGGCTCTCACGGGTCGGTCACGCCCCCCTATCACGCCCGTGACAGGGGGCGTGACAAGCTTGGGTTAAAGCAGAAAGGAATCCGAGGCAGACTGCCTCAGATTCGGGGGTCACGCCCCAGAGTCATGCCCGTGACTCCCAGAGTCACGCCCATGACTCTGGGCGTGAAACTGCAATTCTAGGGAAACGCGGGAATCCGAGGTGCTGGCCTTGGATTCTGCTGTCATGCCCCAGAATGACACCCGTGACTCTGGGGCGTGTTAGTCAAATCCGACAGGTCACAGAGCATCCAAGGCAGGCCAGGTCAACGCCTCGGATACCTACGATACGGGAAGGTCACGCCCGTAACCATGAAGGTCACGCCTGTATCATATCTGACTGACGGATGGGGAAAACGAGGGAGGAGGGCCCTCCCGCCGACTTGGCAAAACACGCCCTTGACACGCCCGTGATCCATGGGTCACGCCCATGACAGGGGCGTATAGGAGAAAAAAACAGAAATTTTTTTGTTGTTTTTTTTGTTTTTGTTCTTTTAAATATATATATATATATATATATATATATATATATATATATATATATATATATATTACTAATTTGTTAAACATTCAAATAAACTAAAATAAAATAAAGGTTACCGACTTGAAGAATTACGTAAACTTGACACTCGTCCCAACCCGATCGTCATGCAGTGATGTCCTTCAAGCCTGTAAAAACTTAAAAAGAAAATTAGAATAAAAAGAAAGAATAATCGTGGGGTGCCTCCCACGAGCGCTTTGTTTATGGTCGGTGAGCTTGACCATAGTGGTGCGCGCGATCTAGGGATTTTACAACATTATGTTGTCAAATTGTGCGTTAATATTATCACCGGAAGTAAATAATTTCAGCTGGTGCCCATTCACTTTGAAGTCGTCTCCTTCCGGGTGCAAAATAAGGACCATCCCGTAGGGCCAAACCTCCTTTACGACGAAGGGGCCGGACCAACGAGACTTAAGTTTACCCGGAAATAAGCATAGGTGCGAGTTATAAAGAAGAACTTGGTCTCCCGGTTGGAAGTCCTTTGGGTGCTTAATTTTTTATCCTGATAGAATTTGGTGCGCTCCTTATAGAGTTTATTATTCTCATAAGCAAGGGAGCGCCATTCATCGAGCTCGTTAAGTTGGAATTTACGAAGCTCGGAGGACAAGTTCTCTTCAAGATTTAAAAATTTAAGTGCCTTAAAGGCACGATGTTCAAGCTCAATCGGTAGATGGCATACTTTCCCATAGACCAATCAATACGGCTTACAACCGATAGCGGTCTTGTACGCGGTATGATAAGCCCATAGAGCATCATCAAGCTTGACCGACCAATCTTTTCTATTAGTAGAAACCGTTTTTTCTAGTATACGTTTAATTTCTCGGTTAACTACTTCTACCTGGCCACTAGTTTGAGGGTGATAGGGGGTGGCTAACCTATGTGTAACGCCGTATTTAGATAAAACTTTAGCAAATTGTGCGTTACAAAAGTGTGTGCCCCTATCAATAACTATTGTCCGCGGTGCTCCAAATCGTGAAAATAGTTTTTTGAGAAATCGAGTCACGACTCGGGCGACATTAGTGGGAAGGGCTTGCGCTTCCGACCACCGTAACACGTAGTCGACCGCTACCAAAATATATTTATTTCCATAGGAAATTGGTAGTGGTCCGACAAAGTCGATCCCCCATAAATCTAAAACTTCTATTTCTAAAAATAAATTTAAGGGCATTTCATCACGGCGGGAAATATTACCTGAGCGTTGGCATTGTTCACAACGACTTACAAGGGCGTGAGCATCCTTGAAGATGCTTGGCCAATAGAAACCTGCTTCAAGTACTTTCCGAGCTTTTCGATTAGCTTTATAGTGCCCACCGGCGGGTCCCTCATGGCAATGCTTCAGAATTTAGGCGCCTTCCTCATGAAAAACACACCTCCGCACTAATTGGTCCGCGCAAACACGAAAGAGAAAGGGATCCTCCCAAAAATAATTTTTCAAATCGGAAAAGAATTTCTTCTTTTCTTGATAAGAAAAACCATTCGGGAGGAATCTCGCAACAAGGTAGTTTGCGAAATCTGCGAACCAAGGAGTGAAGAGAGTAATTACCTTATGAATAGCGAGGAGGCGCTCCTCAGGGAAGGTGTCGTCAATGTCCTCCTCTATGAGCTCGCCCAAATTGGGGTTCTCCAACCACGAAAGATGATCAGCCGTCAAGTTCTCCGCTCCTCTCTTGTCACAAATCTCCAAGTCAAATTCTTGGAGTAGTAAGATCCACTTAATCAATCGTGGCTTCACATCTATTTTTGTTAGTAAATATCGCAAAGCAGAATGATCGGTGAAAACAATAATTTTAGACAAGGTTAGGTAGGAACGAAATTTATCAAATGCGAATATAATGGCTAATAATTCTTTATTGGTGGTAGTATAATTTTCTTGTGCGGCGGTTAGTGTTTTGCTCGCATAATAAATAGGATGAAAATTTTTATCTATGCGTTGTCCTAAAACCACACCTACAGCAAAGCTACTAGCATCGCACATTATCTCAAATGGAAGTTCCCAATTGGGAGCGATCATTATAGGAGCGTTGATTAATTTTTCTATAATAAGAGAAAAAAGGGCACAAACAATTTTCATCAAAAATAAAGGGCACATCTTTTTCTAATAAGTGTGTAAGGGGCTTAGTTATTTTAGAAAAATCTCTAATAAACCGACGATAGAAGCCGGCATGCCCCAAGAAACTACGAACGGCCTTAACATTTGAGGGGGGGGGGGGGTAGCTTTTCTATAGTTTCAATTTTGGCCTTATCTAACTCTATACCCTTGCTAGAAAATTTGTGGCCTACGAACAAACCTTCCCGCACCATAAAATGGCACTTCTCCCAGTTCAAGACTAGGTTCGTGTCCTCACTTCTTTGGAGTACACGGGAAAGATTTGTCAAACACAAATCAAAGGAATCTCCAAAGACGGAGAAATCGTCCATGAAGACTTCCATGATATCCTCCACTAGTTCATCAAAGATCGCTAGCATACACCTTTGAAAGGTTGCCGGCGTATTGCATAAACCAAAGGGCATCTTCGATAGGCGAAGGTGCCAAACTGACAAGTGAATGTTGTTTTCTCTTGGTCTTCGGGCGCTATTGAGATTTGAAAATATCCCAAAATACCATCAAGGAAACAATAAAAAGAGTGCCCGGATAACCGTTCAAGGATTTGGTCAATGAACGATAAAGGAAAATGATCCTTACGGGTTGCATCATTTAGTTTGCAATAGTCGATGCATACCCGTCATCCGGTAACGGTTCGAGAAGGAATTAATTCATTTTTATCATTAGGAACTACAGTTAATCCTCATTTATTTGGCACCACTTGGACTAGACTCACCCAAGAGCTATCTGAAATTGGATAGATGATGCCCGCATCTAATAATTTAATTACTTCGGCCTTGACTACCTCCTTCATGTTAGGATTTAGCCGGCATTGAGTTTGAATGGTTTTGTGAGCGTATTCTTCCAAATTAATTTTATGAGTGCAAAAGGAGGGGTTAATCCCCCTCAAATCCGTGATCTTCCACGCAATTGCGTGGCGATGACATTTTAAAATATTAGATAATTTATTTTTTTTCATCATCGGTCAAGTAGGCTGACACAATAATGGAAAGTTTAGAATCCTCCACTAAAAATAAATATTCTAAATGATCAGGCAATTGTTTTAATTCAAGAGTTGGGGGTTCATCATAAGATTTTTTAAAACGATCACTGCCTACTTCTAAAATTTCAAATATATGTGTGCGAGTGATCGAAATATTATCACTATTTTCATGAACAACAAAATCTAGATTTTCAAAATCAGATTCATGATAAATAGAAGATAAAGCAAGTTCAGACAAAGGAAATGAGTCTTCTTCGGGAGAATCCTCCAAGTAAAAACATGAGTCGTCATTAGCAAGCGAATTTTTCATAGATGAGTCAATAGTAAAGGAAACTTCTTCATCTCCGACTCTAAGGAGAAGTTTACCATTACTAACGTCTATGATAGCGCGTGAGGTGGCTAGAAAAGGGCGACCGAGAATAAGTGGTACCTCGGTGTCCTCTTCGATGTCAAAGATGACAAAATCTACTGGAAAGATAAATTTGTCAACTTTGACAAGCACATCCTCAATGATCCCCATAGGGAGCTTAACAGACTGATCCGCCAATTGAATGCTCATTCTTGTGGATTTAGGCTCTCCTAATCCCAACTTTTTCACTAGAGAATTAGTCATTAAATTGATAGAGGCGCCAAGATCAGCTAACACACGTTTTACCAATAAATAGCCAAATAGACATGGAATAGAGAAACTACCCAGGTCGGGTAATTTCTTAGGTAATTTATTGAGTAAAACTGCTGAACACTCTGCGTTCAATTGAACGGTAGAGATATCCTCAAGTTTCTTTTTATTGGATAAAAGATCCTTGAGGTACTTGGCATACTTCGGCATTTGTGCAATGACTTCGCAAAATGGTAAATTAATTTGAATTTGATTAAACATGTCTAAAAATTTACCATGGTGCTCATCTACCCGGTCTTTTTGCATTATAGACGGATAGGGAAGAGGTGGTTGATAAGCTTTTGGTGTAATATAACTAGAAGGAATAATCGGAGGAGAAGATGAAGAAATTGTTACCTCCGTATCAACCGGAATTGGAGAAGTTTCAACCGGAATTGTAGAAGTGGTTACCTCCTTCCCGCTCCGTAAAGTGATGGCTTTAGCTTGCTCCTTTGGGTTAGGCTACGTATTGCTCGGTAGTTCTCCTTGTTGGCGATCGGAGAGCATTTTAGCGATTTGCCCAATTTGGTTCTCCAAATTACGAAAAGATCCGGTGAGATTCCGGATGTTGGCATCATTTGTAGTCGTATATTTGGTGAACAACTCCTCGAGATTGGGAGATTTTGGAGCTTGTGGTGGAAAATAACCGGGAGGAATGGTGTTAGGAGGGCGAGCCGCGTTCCCCGGATTACTCCAAGAGAAGTTGGGGTGGTTCCTTATACCCGGGTGATAGGTATTACCAAAATTAGTATTCCCCGGATTAAAGGGTGGTCGATTCGGATTTCCCATATAATCCACATGCTCGGCCAACATAGTGGGAGAGGGGGAAGAAGTAGGATCCCAGGTAGGTGTAGAAGAGGAAGCAGACATCTTTTCTAATCTTTTGTTTAGCATCTCAACCTGGAGAGATAGATTGGAGACCGTATCAATTTCATACATCCCGGCCGGTTTAGGTGGTTTAGACCGAGGTGTACTCCATTGATAGGTATTCAAAGCCATACCTTCTATAAGCTCTTGGGCGGCTACCGGTGTTTTGTTATTAAGCGTTCCACCGGCGGCGGCATCGATATGTTGCCTTGTTTGAGAATTTAGGCCGTTATAGAAGGTTTGGATTTGTAACCAATCCGGAATTGCATGATGAGGACATCGACGAAGCAATTCCTTGAAATGCTCCCAAGTATCATATAACGTTTCCGAATCAAGTTGGGAGAAATAAGTAATATCACTGCGCAATTTAGCCGTTTTAGCCGGCGGAAAATATTTTGTAAGAAATCTTTCCGTCATTTGGGCCCATGTTGTGATTTATCCTCTTGGTAGAGAACTCAACCATTGCTTGGCTTTAGTGCGCAATGTAAATGGAAATAACCTTAGCCAGAAGGCATCATCAGATACACCATTAATTTTAAAAGTATCACATATTTCTAAGAAATTAGAAATATGCGCGTTTGGATCTTCATCTTGAAGCCCATCAAATTGTACATATTATTGTACCATTTGGATGATGTTTGGCTTCAACTCAAAATTATTGGGGGCAATAGCGAGGCGAACAATACTAGATTGAGCCTCATCCAAGTTTGGACGGGCATAATAGGACATAGTCTGTTGTTCGACCGCATTTGGCTGGCCCATATTGGAAGAAGAAGAAGAAGAAGGAGATCTAGGAGAATGAGAAGAAGAACTAAATGAAGAAGGAGGCGGTGAAGAAGAAAAAGTGTTACCTATGGATTCCTCAACTAAATCTGGAGAATTTAGGTCACGGAGTCTTAGGCGTCGCCATAAGCTTTGCTCGATCTCCGGATCCAAGTCAAGTAGATTTGATGGATTCCTTCGGGTCATACACAAAAACAAAACAAAAGATAAAAGTTTTAAGATTTAAAAATTTATAATATAAAATTTCCCGAACTTCCCAAGGGCTACCCAGTGACGGGTTCGAAAGGTATTAGGCGGTATTGCGGGATGAAAACCCGACATGACCCTTTCGCAAGAAATTTTATTTATAAAAATTTAAAAATAAAACTTTCAAATAAAAAAAAATTTTTGTTTTTGTAAAAAAAAATTTTTGAAACTAAAAGAAAAATGATAAAAGTAATAGATCCTTACTTTCAAAATATCAACAAAGAAAAGTTCCCTGGCAACGGTGCCAAAAACTTGATGGATATTTTCTCCACACTATCGCGTGTTTCCAATTGATGAGGCAAGTATACCTATCGTTCGGAGTATAGAATCAAGTGTCGTATTTAAACTCGGGGCTGTCGAGTACTTGTACTCACAAGGGAAACTATTATCTTATCGGAAAGAAAATTTAGTTTTTGTTGAACGGAAAAAGAAGTGGTACACTAGAGAAGAGAAATTCAATTATGAGGAAGCTAGCGCTTGATCTAGAATCCCCTTATACTAAAATAAATCTTCTTGAAAAATAAAGTAATGCAAGTTCTTATCTACTCACTCGACCGTGGAGGTTCCTAAAGTACAAAAGCATCTCTGTCGAGCTCATGCTTCTGACTAACCTTAGGTTGATCGATTAAGACCTTTCGGCCAGTCGAAACCCCTAAGCTTGCTTTAGGCGGTGAACCAATCTATTGAATTTCACTCCAATCCGGAAGATTTACGTCGTCCTCTCTCGAGGAGTGCATTAAACAACTTTTATCTTATAGTGATCTCCTCGTATCCGCAACCTCTCGGTCATTTAGGATACGGATCTTAAATCGAGATCATATCCGCATAATATGAATTCCATGAAATAAAAATCAAAGATAAATCATAGCGAGTAAAATTAAGAACATGACATTTGATAAAAGAAGGAGAAGATTTCCAAGGTCCATCATGATCAAGTGCTAAAAGAGAATTAGCTACTTATCATGATTAGGGAATTACAAAATAAAGTAGAGGGAGACATGATAAAAATAAAAGCTAGTAGAATTAAAAGTAAAAACAATAGTAATCTATACTAATAATGGAAATACAGCAAAAGAAAACATAAAATTACAAGACTCCAACTCCCAAAATTTGACTCTAGAACATCTGAAGTTTTCTGGAATTTATAGGAAAAATTTCTGTTTGGTCACGCCATAGGTCACGCCCGTGACCTAGGGCGTGTCAGGCTCGGAACCATCGTCTTGAAACCCGGGAACGTTGGAGAAGAAACCGCCAAAATCTGTTAATTGACGGGTCACACCCGTAGGTCATGCCCGTGACCTAGGGCGTATCAAGGCTGTTTCTTGAAAACGGCGGGAAGCTGAAAACGGCGGGAGTAAAATTGGTCTTCAAGGAGGTGTCACGCCCCCTAGTCATGCCCGTGACTAGGGGCATGTCAAGCTGGAACGGCTTCTGGTGGCAATGGATCGAACGATAGAGTAATTGGCTGGAAACGCCCGTGACACGCCCTGGGTCATGCCCGTGACCCAGGCGTGTCAATTTAATCCGACGTGGCACGGCCAGCAGTTCTTCCATAGGCTGGCACGCCCCATGTAATGGGTACACATGCGTGTCATATTTCGACACGGGCGTGTAAGGTCCGATCGACGATCTTCAGGCGCAGGTCGAATATCTTCTGTTATAAACATGATTTTTGTGTGTCACGCCCCTCTGTCACGCCCAGGTAGGGCGTGTTATAGGGCGTGTCTATGCCAGTAAACGTGAAATCTCCCATTTTGCTCCAAATATTTTGTAAATTAGCCATGCAAAATAAAAAGTTACTTTATTATAATAAATAAATATAAAATACAGAAATAAGTTAATTATAAACTTAATATTATAAAGGTAATATAATATCTAACTATTAATTAGAAAATTGCATAATAAAAATAGGAAATAATTAGAGTTATCAGAGGCTATACCTTTGTAATAGATATTTTTTTGGTAATAAAATTTCTATTATACCAAATTTTCTGTCCTTTCTCTCTTGTGTTCACACTTGCCTCCAACTATCATTTGTGCAAGCCTCCTAATAGTAAGTGGGAGTATAGTGAGCCAAGGCTATATCAGAACTTGCATAGATATCTTGTAGTGATCTTGTTTTTAATGGTGGTGATGACTCATAATCAGCATCATAGGGTGCTTCTTCTTCAACAGATGGCACCTCCTGAAAGTCTGACTTATTGTAGGGTGTCACTTGGATGGATCTCTTCATGGGCTCAATCGTGACACTGGATTACAACAATGTTGATTCAACTTGATCTAATGCCCAGTTCCAGCATTCTTCTTCATGAAACACAACATCTCTGGACACTATTAATTTTTGTGATGCAGTAATAAGGAGCCTATAAGCTTTGTTGTTCTCTCTATATCCCACAAAGATACATTTTTCACTAGTTTCATCCAGCATATCTCTTTTTTCTTTTAAAATATGGGCAAAAGCAATGCATCCAAATGTCCTCAAGTGGATGAGGTTAGGCTTCTAGTTTCGTAATTTTTCATATGGAATTGAGTTAACAAGAACCTTAGTTGGGGTTCTATTGAGTATGTACACTACTGTACCACAAGCCTCCCCACAAAAATTCTTGGGCAATTTTTGTGGATGAGTATGGCTCTATCCATCTCAATGATTGTTCGATTTCTTCGTTCCACCACCCCATTCTGCTGGGGGGTTCCTGGAATAGTGAACTCATGTTTTATTCCATGGTTTAAGCAGAAAGATTGAAGGCATGTGAGGTGAATTCACCTCCATTATCACTTTTAAGGTTTTTATACTCTTCTCCAATTTCTTCTCTACTTCTCTTTTAAAATTCATAAAATAGGAAAGAGCATCAGATTTAACTTTAAGGAGAAAAATCCATATGTACCTTGAGTAAGTCATCTACTATAAGAAAGAAATGTTTGCCCCCCAAGGTTGGAGTGAAGGATGGCCCCCATAAATCACAGTGTAGTAATTCCAGAGGCTATGAGCTTCAACTTTTTGATGCAGTGAATGCTAATCTGTGGGATTTGCTCTTAGCACAGGATTCATAATGGCAAGGATGAATCTCCAGTTCAGGCACACCTTCAACCAGCTTCCCATGAGACAGCAACTTGATGTAATCAAAATTTAAATGCCCTAGCCTGTGATGCCAAACAAGGGTAAGATTTGAATGGTGTCTTAATACAAGGGAGAGTACACCAAAATTTGGTGATTCCAGGGTCAAAGGAAAGACCCAGTTTTTAGTTACTGGAGTTGAGGCAATGGGATTGTTTACAGCAACAGTAATATTATAGGATTGGGATTTGAATGTGATGTAGTAACCTTTTGACATCAATTGGCCAACACTGAGGAGATTCTGAGTCAAGTAAGGCACGAATTGAACATCTTCTATTATTTTGTTTCTTCCATCAGCATCTTTAATCATGATACTTCCTTGTCCTTAAATCCTCTTGGAGTTTCCATCTCCAAGAAAAACCAGGGATTTTTCTGATTCATTTAGTTTAGTGAAAAGGCTTTTGTCGTGAGTCATATGACTCGAGCACCCAAAGTCAATGTACAAAAGACTCATTTTTTGTTTTCCATTTTTCTGAGTCATATGACTCGTTGCTATGGGTCAGAAATACTTTCTCCTCTATTTCTTTATCTTTTTCAGTGAACTTCGCCTCCTCCTTATTCTTGAACCAACAGCCTTTATCAAAGTGTGTGGGCTTTTTACACCTCTTGCACTTGTAATAACACTTTGAGGTTTCATGTGTTGATTTTTTATAGAGTGTTCAATACACTTGACTGGAGGGTGAGTCATTCACCTTAGGAGAAAACTGTTTTTGAAAGGGCTTTGAATGGGAAGTTTTGAAGTAATTTTTTGGTTTTTTGTCAAAGGTGTTTGATTTTCCAAAATTCATTTTAGTCTGAAGGGCTTGTGGGAGATTTGAAGAATGATGCTTCAGACGTTCCTCATGAGATTGGATCTTCCCAATGAGTGTTGCAACTTGAAGGGTTTCAAGGTCATTACTTTCTTCAATGACTGCAGCAATGTGATCATAAGATCTAGGCAGATTGGTTTGAATCTTGAGCATCACTTCTTTTTCAGAAACTGGAGTTCCAAGGTAGCTTAGTTGGTTGGTAAGGTTGGTTAATTTTGGCATAAAATCAAAAATAGTTTCTCCCTCTTGCATTGTTAGAGCATCAAATTGTCTCTTTGCATTAACTTTTCAAATAGATATTACCTTCTTGTCACCTTGATAAATCTCCTTCAGTGTATCCCATGCTGTCTTTGCAGTCTTGGCTCCAATAATACGGTGGAATATTATAGGAGCAAGAGCATTCTAGATGATCAGTAGTGCCAAAGAATGTCTTTGTTTTTCCTCCTTGGGTATCCTTGCCGGTTCACCAGTTTTTGACTTTTCAGCAGGTTGAGGGTTGTTCATGACAACCTCCCATAGATCCTGTGAGTCGAGAAGAGTCTCCATGCCCAGTGATCATACAACTCTCCATTGAACATGCGAGTCGTAAAGTGAGGATACCAGACGGATGGTGCCTGCTTGGCCGGAGTAGATGATGAGCTCATGACTTCCTTGCTTTTAATGCAGGATAACCAGTGCCACTGATACCACTCTTAGAAAATTATCTCACTAACACTCATCTCTCAATGCAGATGAAAGTGGCAACGGGAAAAAAGGGCAGATAGAACAGAGCGCATTCAGCAAACTTAACCATTCTCATTATATTTTTGATACAATATTTCTCTTCTTATATAGATGAAGAGAAGGAATATAAAGGGGCAAAAGAAATAAATAGTTGGAGATACATTTCCAAGGATGAAAGACATGAAAAAACATTACAGTTAATGCTTAATTAAATAAGACTACTGCCGGTTCTTTCATCAATAGTTAATGGGGTTTCTGGTGTTGCTGACCTTTCTTCATTGGACCATATTGCCTTGTTAGGTAAGGTGCTAGCAGTACATGGTGTTGGAGTGACAATGAGATCTATTAGAAACATTCCTAAAGCACCCTCCACTCAAAAATGACCTTTAAAAGGAAATAACATTCCTTGAATCCCCCTTAGTTAGCATTTCTAACTCCTTCCCTTCTTCATTTGTGATTTTGAAAAGGAAAACCCTTGAGAAGAGAAGAGAACAAATGGACATGAACTAGGAAGGATACAAGTACTTATTAAGTCTTTATATTATGAGACATGACTTTTTGGAATATGACTATAAATGTGATTGGATATTACCTATCCTCGGCCTTCTCAAGTTGGTTAGAATTTGGTAACTTCTTCTTAGTCTCCAGGCATTACGGTTAACTATTCATTAGTGCATGGATATTATGGAATGTAAAGTTTAGGGGAGTGTACTCAAACAATACAATCCGATCGAGAGAGCTGCGCGCGTAATCCATGCCTACTCGATGGGTCTAAAGTCACCCTGAAATGGGGGGCGAAGCCAAGCGCATAAGGGAACCATGCACGACCCACGCACCTGCACGCACATGGCCAACATATGTACAGCAAGCATGGGCGCATGACCTGCGCATGCGCACGACCTGTGCCCATGCACGACCACCCTGCGCACTTGCACACACAGCCAGTACGGGCGTGTGGGCAGCATGTGCGCACGCTCGCGCAGCCAGTAAGGGCACACAAGCCCCCTCCCCCCACCCCCACCCCCCTTCGACGCACAGGCTCCCGCGCACCATATGAATGCCCTCCATGTGCACGTGTATCACACACTGGCTCGGTAACCCCAAGTTAACGAGGAGGGAACAGTAATGTGGCTTTGATTTTTGCAATACACCGAGCAAGATAAAAAATAAAAATATTTTACTGATATTTTAATAATTTACAAGTACAACTTGTCATACATACATATATCTCTTGTATTTACATTTTTACATGTTATATAATATAAAGTGGTCTTTCTCACTGTGCTCTATCGTCTGCATCTTCATAGGTACCTAAAAGCATTAATAAGCTTGTGAGCATCATTGCGTGCTCATATCTGGAAGAATAGCACAAAATTTATGTATGTAATGCACATTATATCAGTAGAGTAATATAACAGAAGAAATAAACAAAATGAGGATATCATCAAATATTTCTTTCCATTTTCCAAATATATTTTTTCCTATAAAAATAACTCATTTATTAGTTAACGCTTATAGTACAACCGGAGGCTCACTGCCTTTTCAGGATCAGTTGGTACCCCTCATATCGTACAAATAGCGAATCCACCGACAAGGGTTCAGCGCAAAATATGCATCCGGGACTAGACCACCAAATAGTCTTTAGTGAGCACTACTCCCTCCAATTTACATGTTCGCGGACAAGACCACAAGACAGTCTTTAAAGACTGTCATCATATATCCCTCTTATATCCCTCGAGCTAAACATTGAGTTAATATATTAGTGCACATCACAACACAATATTATAATAATATTTAGAATAGCCATCATATTCCCGCATCGCATCTTCAATTATCCTCGTTCATCGCAAACTGGTCAAAAATTACTTGGGGATCAGTCTAGTCGCAAATGATCACAACAGACTGATCTTATAATAACGCCGGTCCAACTTCACTATAATTCTATGCGCATAATTATTTTCGTTAATATTATAATCATTTTCAAAATAGCGTGTATCGACGCATCACAAATTATTCACATTGCTCGCAATCGCCCAAGATCAGTCCAGTTGTCAAAGATCCCATTTGACAGAAATAATTTTTATTCAACTTCTTGATAATTTAGCATGTGTAAATGAATTAATGAATATTATATTTTTGCAAGCTAAATATTATAGTATTTTCACATTATCAATATGCATGTAGTCTACACCTTGAGGCCTCATTATCACTTGAATATAAGTGACTCAAATCTTCGATATGCCTAGCAAGCTATCATAATTATTTTTACAGTATTTATGAATAAAAATTACCCCCCAAAGCTACGAGAAATAATAACAAGTATGACATAAATGTAGTAATATTTTTCACCTACCTCAATCTTTACACACCCAAATCTGAGGTCGGCACTTTGGCAGAAATCCAGCACACTCCGCAATTACTTGCGCGTTCACACAAAAATATTCTTTTTTACATCGCTCTTGTAGCACCTAGGAAGCCTTCGTCATAATACGGGGCAAAAAACTAGCTCTCAAGCTTCTCACAGAGTTTCCCCGAAAGTTTTACAGCAATCCGAAACTTTCTCTCTCCTCTCACGAACCTTCTCTCTAAGATTCCCAGAGACTGAAGTGGAATTGGAAAGGTAAACTCTGCTCTGGGGGTAGATACTAATAAGAGCTTCACAACGCAACTAAAATCTCTTCAATCTGAATTTTGTAGCTCCCAAAAACAAGAATATACTGATTTAAAAATAAACATCGCTTTCAGAATCACGGATGAGTGACATGTTGCGCGTACAGGTCCAACGTGGCGCCCATCCGGGCAGGCACCGGCTCGGCATGCATAAGCGTGTGCCAAGCACGTGCTACTGGCCAATCATTGCTTACCATGTGGCAAGGATTGTGGCCTGCACATTGTCTACAAGTGGATTACGCGGGTGGCCCCTCCTGGCGCCGTCACATAGAGTCTTCTTCTATTTTTGGTCATTTTGGGTTAATTTTAGGTCCCTATTAATTTCGAAAATACCTACCATAGGGTTTTTCGGCGTTTCAGGCTCGATTCTAGCCTTTGTTTTGCCAAATTCAGAACAGTTATTACCCAAATTGCACTTTTTTTAGACGTGCACCGATTTTGATAACTAAATATGTATTCTAGTAGAATTTGATATTTCGAGTCTATTGACGGACTCAGTTTCTCGAAAATCTCATCGGTTGCACCGAAAAATGCATTTTTTTTTCTTACGAATTTTGATTTTGACAAATAATATGTTGATCCTTATGTTTTTCGACGATCTGGGTGCATTGGTGGACTCTGTTTCTCAAGATCCTTGTTGGTTACTTGAAATTTGCACCAGATGCACCAAAAACTCAACGTTTCTCACAAACTCAAATTTCGACAAATAGTATGTCGATTCCGATGTCATTCGGTGTTCTGAATTCATTGGTGGACTCCTTTTTGAGATTCATGTCTGTTGCTCTAAATTCGCACCGATTGCACCAAAAAATGTGTTTTCCCTAATTATCTCAGATTTTGGCAAACAATATGTCAATTTATAGGTTTTTTTGACCTTTTGAGTCTAACCATGGGCTCCATTTTCTACGATTCGACTTTGTTTGATAACTAAATTCTCAAACGTGATTATTAATACATAATCAACTTTATTTAATTTTAAATGTAATTATGTAATTATAGGATATTGCGGTCTCCCCTCCTTATAAAAATTTCTTACCCAAAATTTATTATATCAAAATAAGTTGGGATATCTCTTCTTCATGTATTTTTCTAGTTTCAAGGTTGCGTCTTTTGTATATCGTACTTTCCAAAGGACTTTTACCATAAGAATATTCTAGTTCCTCAACTGCTTATCCTTACGATCAACGATTTAATCAGAGAGAGCTTTATAGCTAAAATTGGTGTGTATCTCTAACATTTCTGTATCAAACTGGATGATATGGGAGGGATCGTAGATTTATTGTCTTAACATTGATATGTGAAACAAATTATGCATCCCACTCATGACTGGTAGTAATGCAAGTCGGTATATGACAAGACCAAATTTAGCAATAACTTTGAATGATTTGATATATATATCGTGGATTAAGCTTCCCACTTCCTTCAAATCTTTTAATGCCAGGTCCAGGTTTCACCTTCAATAATACATGGTCTCTGACTTGAAACTCCATGCCACAGTAATTTAATTCAAAATATTTCTTTTGTTTGTGTTGAATGATCAACACTTTGTCTTAAATTATATGAATTATCCTATTATGATCTTCGATTAATTGTGGTCCAAGCACTACTTTTTCTCCGACATCAAACTAGCATAGAGGAGTATGACACCTTCCGCATAGAGTTTCATACAGAGCCATCTGGAAGCTTGAGTTATAGTTATTGTTGTAGGTAAACTACACCATCAGAAGGTACTGCTCCTAGCTTCCTCCAAACTCATGGATGCACATTCTCAGTTTTCCCATCAGTCTGGGAATGATAAACTGTATTAAAGTTAAGTTATGTACCAAGAACCTCTTGAAAAGTTTTCCAAAACCTTGAAGTAAATCTTAGATCGCAATCTGACACAATTGAGACTGGAACTCTATGTGAGTTTATAACATGGTCGATGTATTTTTGAGCTAACCTTGACAATTACTCAATGACTCTTATTGGCAAGAAATGGGCTGACTTAGTTAATTGATTGACGATTACCTAAATAGTGTCATTTCCTGATGGGGTCCTTGGAAGACCTACTACTAGATCCATTAATATGTCTTCTTATTTCCACTTAGGGATTGGTTGGGGTTGCAATTCTCCACCTGGATAATGATGTTCTGCCTTAACTTGATGGCAAGTCATGCATTATTAAAAAAAAATTTAATATCTGATTTCATGTCTGGCCATTATAAATTTATTTTGAAATCATGATACATCTTTGTCGCTCTCGGATGGATTGAGAGTTTCGACTAATGTGCTTCTCGTAATAATTGATCTCAAAGGTTATCAACGTTAAGAACTCCATATCATAAAATACCACCCTCATCAATACGAAAGTTAAATTATGGCTTTTTTACCAGGGCCTTTGACATTCTCTTCCATTCTTTCTCATGTTGTCCTTCTTGGATAAATTTTAACCAATTGGGCGAGATGACCATATACGTCAGACTTGTCATACATGCCGAGGTCCCCACGCTCAGCTTTAATTTCTCCATAACTACAATCAAGTTATATGTCATCGACTTGGTCACTGAACTATGACTTAAAACATCTACCACCACCTTTGCCTTATTGGGATGGTACATGATCTCTAAGTCATAATCTTTTATGATCTCAAGCCATCTTCTCTACCGTATATTTAATATTTTTAATTTTAAGAAGTACTTTAGACTTTTATGGTAGGTAACACTTGGCATTTGGTCCGTAATAGATAATACCTCCAAATCTTTTGGGCAAAAACTATCACAACCCGCATTTTTCTCAATAATTAAATCGTATCAGAGCAAGAGAAAATACGTGCCATGAAAGTTGGCATCAGAGGGAGGTTGCTTGACAATTGGTCGGGCAACCTTTCCTTGTTAGTATTAGTTGTTCAGTGACATATCATACACACTGATGTGTCATCAGTACGTCTTGGCTGAAGCATGAGCACTACACTCATAAGCATGACAAGAAGTATACGGGGCACATTATGTAGTATGGGATACATAATATGTGTTTGTATATGGATCCACCATAGGTGGCAACATGTGAGGGTTATGTAGTATGGGATGCATAACCTCACCACATGAATGCCCATTAGCACGTTTTCCCTTTTCGTTGTATGTAATGTTATGTAGTATGGGATGCATAACATTGCATGTGTACGCCGCTCATAATATGCATTAAGGCATTTTTAGACTGCATAGCACAACATGCATAACATAACATAGCATAAGCACAACGTGCCAAGCTAAAGATTTACATGATGACACGTGTACACACATGGATTTGAATCAAAAAGGAATATAAATTCATGCATTCATGGTCTAGTCAAATGAGTTAGTGTGATGATGGTGAATCATCCTAAGTTAGGCATAACATCATTCTCAGAGCAAGTTAGCAGTTGACGTTCATATTTAAATATGTTTATTTGTACCAGGTAGTTTTGTGCTAGCTGTTTTTCTAGGTCTTAATTCGTGCTAATTCGATTATAGGATGTCAAAGCGTCCCGCGATGTGGCAGACTCCCCAATCTGAGGGTGAGTCTTTGGGTGCTCAGAATAATGCAATGATAGAAGGTCTGCGACAGTGCAATGAGGCTTTGTCGAGGCAGTTGGTGGATGTGCAGTCCCAGATTCAGCCGTTGGTATAAGTTGTGTCTGTGTTGGGTACACTAAAAAATATGTACCAGATTTAGAGAAGCCTCATCTTACTCAATGATATATATCAATTTGTATTTGATGTATGTTTGAGTTTCATTGTGCAGGTATAAGATTTGCAAAGAATTTTTCTAAGTATAAGTGTCGACACTTGTGAAGAGTTGTGTCGACACTTGTGAAGAGTTGTGTCGACACCAGAAGCAAAGTTGTGTCGACACCCAGAAGTTGTGTTGACATTAGAAGCAAAGCTGTGTTGACACCCAGGCATTATGTCGACACCTGAAGAAGAGGTTGTGTTGACACCCAAAATTGTGTCGACACCTAAGGAAGGAATTTTGTCGACACCTAAAGCAGAAGTTGTGTCGACACTCAGGAGTTATGTCAACACCAGAAGAAAGGCATGTGTCGACACTCAGGAATTGTATCGACACCTGAAGAAGGTTTGTGTTGACAGGTAGACACACACTCAACGACATTTGTCTGCAGCAGCTAAGTCAAGACCAGAAGCAGCTGTGTAGACGCACAGGACTTGTGTCGACACACACTCAACGACTGCTAGACATACACTCAACTCCATCTCTCTGCAGCAGTTATGTCGAGACCAAGAGCAGTTATGTCAACACACAGGAATTGTGTCGACACATAAAAAGAGAAGATGTATCGAGTAGTAGTAGGATGACTATATCTACTCCTTGAGTGTTATGTCGACATCACAAAGACTTGTGTCGACACTTAGTCTATTTGTGTCGACACATATGGAGCAGTCTGCTGAGTGGTTCATGCTGACTTATAAAATCATTAAGGAATCAACTGTCTTGACTGGTGACTCGACAGCTATCATTTCCAACAGGTCTTACACCTTTGTCAGAACTGTCAGAAGGTTGTTACAAACCAGATCAGCCGGTAACCAGGATAAATCTCTATATAAAGGACTAATCTGTGATAACTTAAAAAGAAGGACAGATACAGAGATAAAAAAAGGTGGATCATCTAAGGAAAGTTTTCAACAATAAGAAAAGGGGTGACTCTTAAGAAGGCAGATTCTGAGCAGTCTGCAGAGAAGATTCAGATCTCATTCTGAATTCAAGGAAGGAGCTGACAGAAGATCAACTTCTACATCAAAGAGAGTTCAACCTTATTTTGTTCTATCAAGAAGCTTTTAAACAGCTAAGTCAGGTTGGATCTAGAGATTCAGTTCATTCAAGAACTGATAAAGAAGCTCTCACCTATAGAGTAATCTATCTGGTGATATTTCTGTTTCTCTCAAATACTCAATTACTTGTAGGATCTTTTATTAGATCTGAGTTGTAAGCCTATAATTATAAAGGCTGAGGTAGGGCTGTGTGCCTGAGGTGTAGGATAATTATTAGTCTGAGTTGTAAGCCTAGTTATAAAGGCTTAGGTAGGGCTGTGGCCTGAGGTAGGATTCTTGGGAAGAATCTGAGGTAGGACTTGTATAAGTCTGAGCTGTAGGAATCATCTGGTTCTGAGTTGTAAGATCTGTGGATCTGAGTTAGTGGAAGGAAGTTGGGCTGAATCCAGTTCTCTACTGGATAGGTGAAGAGGGAAAGTGGATGTACCCATACCTTGGGGAACCACTATATATCTGTTGTATGATGTGCTGTGTTTTCTTTGCAGTGTTTTGCATTTTCTGTGGTAAGGAAGAACCTGTTAAATTGCCTAAAATTCTTAAAGATAATTAGAACTTATTCACCCCACCCCCCCACCCCCTCTAGGTGTTTAAGCTCTTGAAATAAGTCTTTCAAGTGGTATCAGGGGGAGGTTGCTCAAAGATTGACTTAACAGTCTGAGTGAATCTCCTAGGCAATTAACAGATTTCTAGAATGGGTTCAAGTGAGAATCAAAAAGAACTTGGATCTATGAAACTGCCTATCTACAGGAAGGAATGCTTTGGCATATGGAAGGAAAGGGTCAGATTATTTATGGAAGCTTCTGATCCAAGAATTTACATCACTGTACATGAAGGCCCCTTCATTCCAATGAAGGTATCAGTTCTTGATGCAAATATTAGAACCCCAAAGAATTATTTTAAAATGACAAAGGATGAGATCATCCTGGCAACACTTGACAAAATAGCACAAAACATTATTGTAAGTGCTATAGATGAGGCTACATTTCAGAATCTGGTGTATTGTAAATCCTCTAAGGAAATATGGGACACCCTAATTTTCTACATATAGGGAACAGAAGAAGTTAGAGAAGACAGAAAATCTATGTTAAATCAGGAGTATGAGAGCTTTAGACAAGCCAAGACTGATAGCATAGCTGAATGCTACAAGAAATTCTTCAAGATTGTAAATGAGTTGATGACTTATGAAGAGTCTTCAGCACTTATGAACTGAATGACAAGTTTCTCAGATCTCTGACAAAGGACTGGGACACAAAGATATGTGCCATCAGAGAGGTGGCCAAGCTTGCATATACACCTAATCCCACACTGTTTGGAAAATTGTTATCATATGAAATGCAGCTTATTGCTAGGAAGGAGGAAGAGAAGGGCAACAGGTATAAATACAAGTATAATTCAGTTTCCTTCAAGGCTGAAGGCACAAGAAAGGGCAGAAGAAAATCTCCTTCTCCTCCCAGAAGGAGTGCTGAGGTAGAAGAAGGAATTCCTGACAATACCTCATCAGACAGCCACACCTCTGATGAGGACTTTGCAGCCTTCACAAGGCAGTTCCAAAGGTTCATGAAAAAGAAGAAGTGGAGAACCAGACCTTCTACATCCTTCTCCAAGGATGAGTATTACAAGAAAACGAAGACTCCCAAGGAGGACAGGTATGCTTCTAAACCTAGTAAACAATCTAATTCTAAGATTGTTTGATATTATTGCAACAGGCAAGGACATGTCATAGCAGACCAGCTAGACAAGAGGGCTGAATCAAAGGACAAGAAGAAGTAACAAATGAAGGGCAAGAAGGAGAAATCCTTTGTTGCCCAGAAGCAAAAGAGTTGGACAGACTCTTCATCATCAGGATTAGGAGAAGAAGAAGATACAAAAGCATATGTTGGTCTATTCTCAACTGAAGAGGATTCTAAGGAGTTAGAATTCCTACAAATGCTAGACTCCATAAATGGAGTGGAAGAATATTGCAGTAGAGGGCTGATGGCTCAGTCAAAAAATGATCAGTGCCAGGATCAACCAGGTCTAAGCAAGGTATACAATTCTCCCTCAGCTTCTGACTATTTCACTGGATCAGAATCAGAAGCATCTGCATTAAGATATATTGATGGTTCTGTGTCTGAAGGGGATGTACACCAACTCATTGATGAGTATGGTGGGTTGTTGTAAGCTCTAAAGAGAAGAAGGCTTCTTGTCAAGGATTAGGCCAAGGAGATTGAATCTCTTAAGTAGACAGCATCAGAATCAGCCAAGCTGAATGATTTGAAACTGAAAGAGGTTGCCAAACTGAAGAACATAACTGTTATTCAGATGGGCACATTCACTTTCAAGGAAAATCATATCAAGACTCTGGAGGCAAGACTCTAAAAAGAAAGAGAGTTAGTGGCTAAATTCTCTAAGCCGAAATCTATCTTGCCCTTAATAGACAATTTCATTCCTCAGAAAGGAAAGACTGGTCTAGGTTTTAAGGGAAGAACTAAGGCCACCAATTCTCATGGAAAAGGTAAGGCTCTAGTTCAGCAACTAGCCACTAAGCCCCCTATTTTCTTTAGGAAGGAGAGGCAACCTACTAACAGGCATGATCATGAAATTACTCATGGTCACTGTGAGTATGGAGATCACATTGGCAAGTGTGTAAATACCAGTAGGCCACTCTATAGGAAAGCCCATCAGGTTCAAAAGGAATTCTTAGGGTTTGCTGCTCCAGCACCTACACTTAACAGGACTGCTGGCAACAAGGTTGTGAAGTCTGTACCTAAGAGAAGGTACAATAGGTTTGAGTGTTGGTATTGTGGCAAGGTAGGCCACTTTGCCATGGATTGCTGGTTTAACACAAGTGTTAGAACCAAGAGTAGTTTACCTATCAGAAAATCTGTTGGTAAACAAGTTATTTCCCAAACTAACAAGAACCTAGGACCCAATAATAATTTGGGTTCTAAGGATGAGTGATTCTTTATTTGATGCAGGTGAATCCAAGTGGCCATACCCCTATATGGTACTTGGATAGTGGATATTCCAGACACATGACTGGATCAAGAAGAATGTTGAGGGACTATGCACCCATAAAGAATGGTCCCAAAGTCATCTTTGGTGGATCAGAAAAAGGAGTCATCAAAGGATTTTGTAACATTTCTAGTGACTCTATTACTATCACTAAAGTGGCTTATGTGAAGGGTTTAAAACATAACCTGATTAGTATAAGTCAACTTAGTGATCTAGGTTATGACATCTCTTTCCATAAAGGGGAGTGACAAATTAAGAGGTCAAGTGATCAAGAGATCATGTTGACTGGCACTAGGAGAGAGAATGTATATTGTCTTAACCTAGATTGTGAGTATAACAACTCACCCATTTATCTAGTTGTAGGTGAGCAAGCTTCACTATGTGTCAAATGGAACAAGAGGTTAGCTCATCTGAACTATAAGCCTATAGGGCTGCTTTTTAGCATGGGTTTAGTGAGGAATGGTCCTCAAGTCAAGTGCATTAAAGAGGGTGTGTGTTCAGCTTGCCAAAAGGGCAAATAGACCAAGTCCTCTTTTCCTTCACTTGATACCAAAGATTCAATGAGATGTTTATATCTCTTGCATATGGATTTGTTTAGTCCAATGCCAGTTCATATTCTTGGTAGGAAAGTATATACTTTAGTTATTATGGATGACTATTCTAGATACACATGGGTTTTCTTCTTAAGGCAGAAATCTGAAACCCCTAGTATTTTCTAGACTTTTGTTAGACAAATTCAGAATGAATTTAACAGTTCAGTGGTCAAAAACAGAAGTGATCATGGAACTAAATTTCAGTCTGAATGTATGCCAAAATTCTGTGAAGAACTTGGAATTCATCAGGATTTCTCCTCACCTAGAACACCTCAGCAAAATGGAATTACTAAAAGAAAGAATAGAACTCTTATTGAGGAGGGTAGAACTCTACTCAGTGACACTACTCTCCCTGAATATTTTTGGGCTGAGGCAGTAAATACTGCTTGTCATGTTCTCAATAGAGCATCCATAAATAAGAAACTTAAGTTGACTCCCTATCAGATTTTGAAAGGCAGAAAACTAAACAAAGTTTGCTGCCAAATACCTAGAAGGGATATTTGTTGGGTACAACAATAATAGTAGGGAATACAGGGTCTACAACTTGACTACCCAAGTTGTAGAAGAGTTAGTCCATATTGTTTTTGATGAGTCTAGATTGATTAACAATGAATTGTCTAGTTCTTCAGTTAGTTCTACAGGACTAACAGACAGGGTGGATAAGATGACCCTTAATAATGAAGCTTCTGCTAGGATGGATGATGGAAAAGATGCATGTTGTCCAGGGGGAGAACAAAACTCTCTCGATGATGAAGACAATGAGGAGCATCAGGTGGAAGAAAATGAAGAAGGCCATGAGGTAGACAGGTTTCCTCCAGCAAGAAGACACTTGAAGGATCATCCAGCTCACCAGATAATTGGTGATGCAAGGCAAGGTGTTCTAACAAGGAGCAAAAGCATGAACACAGTTCTATGTTCTAGCTTCTTGTCTCAAATAGAACCCAAGAAGTTTGAAGAAGCCATGCTAGATAGTAACTGGGTTGATGATATGCAAGAAGAGATGAATCAATTTAGAAGATGCAAAGTCTGGGAACTGGTTCCTAGACCAAAGGATCACAACATTATAGGAACCAAGTGGATCTACATAAACAAACTTTATGAAAATGGCACTATTATCAAGAACAAGGCCAGGCTGGTAGCAAAAGACTACAGGCAAGAGGAAGGGATTGAATTTGATCAAACCTTTGCCCCGGTATCAAGGCTGGAGGTTATAAGGATGTTCTTGGCTTATGCTGCCTATCAAGGGTTCAAGGTATATCAGATGGATGTAAAGTTAGCATTTCTGAATGGTGACTAAAAAGAGGAAGTCTATGTTGAGCAACCCTCAAGTTTTGTAGATTCCCATTATCCTGATTATGTATATAGGCTTAGGAAAGCTCTATATAGTTTGAAACAAGCCCCTAGGGCTTGGTATGAAACATTGTCTACTTTTCTTATTGAGAATAAATTCTCTAGAGGAAAGATAGACAAAACTCTATTCTTTAGGGAATCTAAAGGCAAGATAATCCTAGTCCAGATATATGTTGATGACATTATCTTTGGATCTACTAAAAATAACCTTTGTAGAAAGTTTGCCAAACTTATGCAAGGGAAGTTTGAGATGAGCAGTATGGGTGAGCTGAAGTTCTTCTTAGGACTTCAAATCAGACAGACTGATAATGGATTGTTCATATCTCAGTCTAAGTTCACCAAGGAGTTGATTAAGAAATATGGTATGGACTCAGCCTCCACCATGAAAACTCCAATGGGAACAAGTATGCTTATAGGCAAAGATGAGACAAGGAAACCTTTTGATGAGTCTTTGTATAGAGGGATAATTGGCTCCCTACTCTACTTGACTGCTAGTAGACCTGACATCATGTCGTCTACATGTGTCTGTGCTAGGTACCAAGCTTGGCCAAAGGAATCTCATTATACTGCAGTTAAGAGAATTTTGAGAGATCTTAAGGGCACACCTAATCTAGGTCTTTGGTACCCTAAGAATAGAGATTTTATACTAACAGGTTTCTCAGATACAGACTTTGCATGATACATAGAAGATAAGAAGAGTACTACAGGAACCTGTCAATTCCTAGGTGGAAGACTGGTGTCATGGTGCAGCAAGAAGCAGACTAGTGTAGCCATATAAACAACTGAGTCTGAATATGTAGCTGCAGGCAGTTGCTGTGTACAATTATTGTTGATAAAGCACCAACTAGAAGATTATGATATCAAGGTAAGTAGAATTCCACTGTTTTGTGATTCTACAAGTGATATTTCTATTGCTAAGAATCCTGTATCACACAGTAGAACCAAGCATATAGAAATTAAGTTTCATTTCATAAGAGAACATGTAGAAAAAGAAGATAATAGTCTAGAATTTGTAAATACAAATAATCAAATTGCTGATATTTTTACAAAACCTATGGATGAAACTAAATTCAATTATTTTAAAATTGAATTAGGTATGTTGAACCTAGAATAGGTTAGCACAAGTATTCCTAAGTAGTATATGTCGGTAGAAAATTTCTCTAGAAATTTATCTAAGTACAATGTTTGTGTTGACACAAACAGACTTTGTGTCGACACATTCAGTATGTTGTTTCGACAAAGAAAAAGATGTGTCGACCCAGAAATAGTAACTGTGTCGATAGAAGTATAGGTGTCGACACAACTCTATCAAGACTTTAAGTTAGCTGATTTTTGTGTCGACACACAAAAATCAAAGTCGACACTCTGTGTCGAGTCTTAACCAGTCCATGTCAATACTGACATAAATATGTCGACACATAAACGTGCCGACTAAACCTAAGTTTTGTCGAGACCTAGTCTTATTACTAAGGCGCGTCTTTTAAACTCCCCTTTAGACCAAGACTATAAATAGGTGAAGCCAAAATCTGGTCGACTACGCCTTAAGCTTTCTCGACTCTAGACCTTGTGTTGACATAGACATTCTCTTCTCTTCTCTTCCATCTCTCTCTCTCCCGTAAATGGCGCCTCATCAAGATGACAAAGTGAACGAAGGGTATGAGCTGGTTCGTGGTGGTTTCATGACAGCATATCTAGAAATTCAGGGTATCATTACCCTAATTTCAGAAAATGAATTGGAATTCTTGGTTTCAGAACCAACGAAAATTTGGAAGAAAGAAGTCATGGAATTTTATTCCTCTGCAACTGTGGACATAGACGGAAAGAAGATCAAAGCCACTGTACAGGATTCCAGAGTGAAACTTTCACTGAAGGCGATTAGGAAATCACTCCATATTCCTAAGGTTACAGATGAAGAAGACATCATTTCATCAATGACAAAAGATGCTTTAAGCTGGTGCGGGTTAAACCCTAATACCAAGGTTGGATCATCCATCACCAGGAAAGGGATGAATTCACAAGGGAAGTTCATGTCAGAGATAGTTAGTAAGGTGATCCTGTGCAAAACCGGTGGACATGATAGAATCTCAGCTTCTATGTTCAATCAAATGACAAGAATAATTTTCAAGCTAAAGACAGATTGGGCAGCAATAGTGTTTGACAAGATTCAAGAAGGAGTAAAGAAACCAACCTTGGGTAGGATCCTAAGACTATGTTTATCTTCATTAATACCAGATGTAATGAACAAACTACAATGATCCAAAATCAACCACATGAGGAGAATTGATGTGAGACTACTTTCTAGATGGGATAGGGTGTTGACAAAGGAAGTATCTACACCACAGAAATAAATAAATAAAGTTAAAAAATGTATAGTCCTTTACAGGAGGCATCAAAAGTGATTATTGAAAAAGTAGAAATGTCGGAGGCTGCCAAGCAAGCTCAAAAAGAGGCACAATTATTCGAGAAAAGGTTCAGAGAACAGGCTGAGTTGAAGCCAGATTTTGAATAATAGAGCCCTACTTAAAGGAATATCACTTTGACTGTCTGGAAGGCTGTAAAGGATAATACCCATGACAGGGGTAAGTGGTATTCTGAGCAGGAATGGAACAAATATCAAGCTAAGCAGGAAGCCATTCTTCAGTATAGAAGGAGTGCAAAAGCTTGGAAGTTATCTGCTAATGCTCTGGAGCCTAGTAGGTACTTCCCCAAGCCCTTTCACTATTTTGAAAGGCAAAGAATAAATGCTGAAGAACAAAAGAAGAAGGATCTTAAAGGGAAGAAACCTGCTGCTGATACAAACCCTACTTTGCAGGCAAAAATTCAATCAGGAAAAGGCATAGTGATTAAGGAGTCTAGCCAATCATAGGATAGATAGGCTTAAGTATAGAACAATGTAACTTTTTATTTGTGTTCTAAGAAAAACATTTAATTCCAGAATTTTCTGATTAAATTAATAAAATCAGCTTCTCTATTAATCTTAGTTGTTTACATTGTTTATATGTTTTCTTGCACTAAAATTTATGTACATCTATTCTTATGTGGTTTATTATAAGTGATGTATATCTTTGACTAAGGGATATGACTTCTCCAAATAGGGGGAGATTGTTGGGAACACTGAAAAATATGTACCAGATTTGGAGAAGCCTCATCTTACTCAATGATATACATCAATTTGTATTTGATGTATATTTGAGTTTCATTGTGCAGGTATAAGATTTGCAAAGAATTTTTCTAAGTACAAGTGCCGACACTTGTGAAGAGTTGTGTCGACACTTGTGAAGAGTTGTGTCGACACCAAAAGCAAAATTGTGTTGACACCAAGAAGTTGTGTCGACACTAGAAGCAAAGCTGTGTTGACACCCAGGCATAGTGTCGACACCTGAAGAAGAGGTTGTATCGACACCCAGAATTGTGTCGACACCTAAGGCAGGAATTGTGTCGACACCTAAAGCAGAAGCTGTGTCGACACTCAGGAGTTATGTCGACACCAGAAGAAAGGCATGTGTCGACACTCAGGAATTGTGTCGACACCTGAAGAATGTTTGTGTCGACTTCTAGACACACACTCAATGCCATTTGTCTGCAGCAGCTAAGTCAAGACCAAAAGCAGTTGTGTCGACATACAGGACTTGTGTCGACACACACTCAACGATGGCTGGACATACACTCAACGCCATCTGTCTGTAGAAGTTATGTCGAGACCTAGAGCAGTTGTGTCGACGCACAGGACTTGTGTCGACACATACAAAGAGAAGATGTGTCGAGTAGCAGTAGGATGACTATGTCAACACCTGGAGTGTTATGTCGACATCAGCAAGACTTGTGTCGATACTTAGTCTATTTGTGTCGACATATATGGATAAGTGTACTGAGTGGTTCATGTTGACTTATAAAATCATTAAGGAATCAAGTTTCTTGACTTGTGACTCGATAACTGTCATTTCCAACAGGTCTGACACCTTTGTCAGAACTATCAGAAAGTTATTACAAACCGGATCAGCTGGTAACCAGGAGAAATCTCTATATAAAGAACTGATCTGTGAAAACTTAAAAAGAAGGACAGATACAGAGATAAAAAAGGTTGATCATCTAAGGAAAGTTTTCAACAACAAGAAAAGGGGTGACACTTAAGAAGGCAGATTCTGAACAGTCTGCAGAGAAGATTCAGATCTCATTCTGAATTCAAGGAAGGAGCTGACAGAAGATCAACTTCTACATAAAAAAGAGTTCAACCTTATTTTGTTCTATCAAGAAGCTTTGAAACAGTTAAGTCAGGTTGGATCTGAAGATTCAGTTCATTCAAGAACTGATCAAGAAGCTCTCACCTATAGAGTAATCTATCTGGTGATATTTCTGTTTCTCTCACATACTCAATTACTTGTAGGATCTTTCATTAGATCTGAGTTGTAAGCCTATAATTATAAAGGCTGAGGTATGGCTGTGTGCCTGAGGTGTAAGACTATTGATAGTCTGAGTTGTAAGCCTAGCTATAAAGGCTGAGGTAGGGTTGTGGCCTGAGGTAGGATTCTTGGGAAGAATCTGAGGTAGGACTTGTATAAGTCTGAGCTGCAGGAACCATCTGGTTCTGAGTTGTAAGATCTATGGATCTGAGTTAGTGGAAGGAAGTTGGGCTGAATCCAGTTCTCTACTGGATAGGCAAAGGGGGAAAGTTGATGTACCCATACCTTGGGGAACCATTATATATCTTGTGTATGCTGTGCTGTGTTTTCTGTGCTGTGTTTTGCATTTTCTGTGCTAAGGAAGAACCTGTTAAATTGCCTAAAATTCTTAAAGATAATTAGAACCTATTCACCCCCCCTCTAGGTGTTTAGGCTCTTGAAATAAGTCTTTCAGTATGGGATAGCTCCGAGAGTGCAGAACCCTGCGGTGGGTCCAGCTGTTTGTGCCCCTCCTGCTCCTCTGGTGCCTCCAGTTGTGGTAACTATGATTTTCTCCAAAGATATAGAGTCTGGGGTTTTTCTTGAGCGTGTGAATTTATCCCATGCACGACGTGGCATCATGACACGTATTTTATCTTGCTTTGATACGATTTAATTGTTGAGAAAAATGCGGGTTATGACAAATACTACAGCGGCTAATTACAAGACATGGATAGGATAATGCACTTCTGCTCCCCTTAGCTTCCTAGAACCATAACTGATAACCTTCCTCTTTGCATCAAGACCCATCATAACCCTTGTAACGATACATCACTATAAATTTGGAAATATTCAAAACCATTTAGTAGGGTTAATATTGGTACTAACACCAATAACTCCTTAAGCTTTTGAAAATTCTCTTCACATTTACTACTCCATTCAAACTTTATAGCCTTCTTAGTTAAATGGGTTAATGGAGTAGCAATCTTCAAAAAGTCCTTCATGAACTTTTGATGGTATCTATCTAAACCGAAGAAACATTAAATCTCTGTTACCTTAATCAGGCGAGGCCACTCAACTATAGTTGTTATTTTTACAGAATCTATAAAGTCCCTTCCGCGTTGATAACATGACAAAGGAAGGGTACTTCTTCAAGCCAGAAGTGACACTTAAATAATTTTGCAAATAGATAATGTTCTCTTAGTGTTTGCAAGACTTGCTCTAAATGTCTCTCATGGCCTATCTTATTCTTTGAGTGCACCAAGATGTCATTAATAAATATAATGATGAACTGATTAAGAAAAGGATTCATGACCCAGTTCATCATGTCCATAAATACTATTAGAGCATTCGTGACTCCGAACAACATTACTAAAAATTCATAATGACCATATCTGGTGTGAAATGTTGTATTTTGGACATCGTCATCTTTTACTCTCACCTGGTGATAGCCTGAGCATAAGTCAATTTTGGAAAAGAACGACACTACTTGCAATTGATCGAAAAAGTCATCAATCCTCAGGAAGAGATGCCGATTTTTGACTATTTCCTTATTCAATCCTCTACAATCAATACACATTCGCATACTCCCATCCTTATTCTTTACAAGTAGTATGGGGGCACCCCAATGGGAGGTGCTTTGGAGGATGAATCCCTTGTCTAATAGATCTTGCAACAACTTATATAACTTATGCAACTCAGGTAATGCTAGACAATATGGGGCCATAGAGAGTAGCTCTTCCCCAGGGATTAAGGTTATTGGAAAATGTATCTCCCTTTAAGGAGGGAGGTCGGAAAGATCTTCAGGGAATATATCTAGATAGTTGGTAACGATGGAAACATCATGTACTGTTAACTTTTCTTCCTCAACTTCAGATATAGTAGTTAGATATGGCATGCATTCGTATCGCATTAATTTGTGTGTATGCCAAGCGGATATTATAGGAATAATTTTTCCCTCATCATAAAATCTGAAAGTGAGTTTTCTTAGTTGTTTGAAAGCAATTTTCTTTTTAGCACAATCAATCATAGTTTGTTGCTTTGTCAGCCAATCTATCCTCAAAATGATGTCAATGTTCTTGAGAGGAAATATTAGTAGTTCAGCTTCAAAATTTCGCTTTATAATCCTTATTTCTCCATGTATGTACTTTCCTACTTCGAATTTCTCACTATTTGGTGTAAGACCCCCCCCCCCTTTTTTTAAACCGCGGGGTCATTGGCCTAGAACCGCCGCTTTGTGGTGACACCATCATGCCCGGGAAGGTCGTCACTACAAAATGCCGATTCTGCCAGCCATATCGATCGCAGAAGTGTAGAATAAAGTATAAGAGTAAGAATGAACTCAAAACTAGTCCACCAGAATCACATGTATATAAAATAAATCTCCACGAAGGGAGAGTCCACAATAATAATATAAGAAGTACTAGAAAATAGGGCTCATGCCTGATATATCACAATCCTCACTACAATTCACTCATCGCGGAAGGAAAACTAAAACAACTACTAACGATCGGGACTCATTGTCCCAGCTGTCTGAACTCCGGTACTAGACTGTCCCGTCTCCAAGCGTGCTGACCTCCAGGGTTGCATCTCCAAGTTCGGCTTCACGGTCCCCTAAAATGATTTAGTCTGAAAACCATTAGTATAAAAGACTAAGTTTTATCATCCCCCACCCCTCCTCCATGGCTCCTAGGCACCGAGCGGGGAGAAGGAAAGGAAAGGTAATGAAGGTGGAGAGTAACAAATATAAGCAGTTGGAGGCGGAACTAATCTAGCAGTTCAATGTAAACATGTAGTAGTAACAAAAGTATGTAGAGTAAGCATAAGTATACGAAAGCAAAATATGAAATATGTAACCTTAACTTATAAGAATGCTCATACAGACTTATAAGCTAAAGGATCTTCTGCAGGGCTCCCATCGTATAAAAAGTCTCATACCAATTTATACGATGGGATGTCGGTTTTACAAGCAAGCAATATTTATCATAGGAAAGTAACCATAACTTATAAGCATACTCACACAAACCTATAAACTAAGGGGTCATTTTGTAGGGCCTATTGTATAAAAAGTCTCATACCAATTTAGACAATAGGTGTCAAGGGTTATATGTAATGATGATGTTATGTCATACTAGTATGCTATGATATGAACATGCAAGTGCAACACACACACTCGACTCTGTGCGCACAGACCTTTAGTTCCCCTTTCTGGAGCCTAACCTCCCAGGATATCTCCGTAGTGGCAAACGGAAGCGGTGGGTTGGGCCTCGCCCACCTCTAAACCAGTATATGCACTACCAGTCAGGCCTATCGTACGCCTCAATGCTGGTGCACTAAGCAAAGATCCTGCATACTCTTTGCCGGCTAGTCCACCGGACTTAATTTGGCGAAGTGCTAAACCACACTTGCCGAGTTAATGTATTGGCATCGGTGCGATGACTCTCTTTTACCGAAGACCCACCACCTTATATCTTATGCACATGTAATATTAATGTATTATCCACCGGGCCAAAGCTCCCCGGACCATTCCGTCTGTCAAAACCAACAACTTAGCCAAAGCTCCCCAGACTATCCTCTCCGTCATATTATTTATCGAGCCATCGGCTCACCGAGCATACCTGCCCATTTCCACAACCACCGAGCCTACCACCCATATGACCAAACCTAACTTCCCGAGACTCTGGGGTGTGTGAAAGTGAACCCCTAGTTATACGAGTTACTCTTAAGCATTGATTATTCTTATGGCTTACATTAACCTTGGACTGCCCAGGGCATTCCCTGTAAAGGGCTCTCGAGGGCACTAGGAACTACGATGGGCTGAATCCCAAAGCTACCTTTCACAAGGCACTTACTATTATTGGTTAATAATCGATTTTCGATCCCTTTTAATATTGCACTAGATCTAACCCTAATGTGTTTTGACCTTCTCTCTCCTTCAATGGGAAAGACGATCTTTCGTCGATCCCGAGCACCGTCTAATCCTAGTCAACCCAGCATTCTACACATCCCAACTTTCAATGATGAACTCAAACTCATTTTACTCAAACCAGCAAACTATTAACCCCAAGCCATATGCCCAATTCATGATATCACATTTCCAGAAGTTTTACTATATGCAGACCAACCTATATAATATGTCGTACATGATAGGAGGTGCTTCAAATTTTTATTCAAATGCCCTAAGATAATTATTGTGGGTATATCAGGCCACATTTAGCCTAAATCCAAAAACTTGTAATTTTCCTAATTAATTTGGCATTTATTAAATTTTCCCAAAATTAAGGCCATGGGTAATTTTGAACATGAAGTACTAGATTTTTTTAAGTTATGGCCACCCAAAATTTATGAACAATACAAGATGCCAAAATCTATAAGTGCACCAAATTTCACTAATTTTCATAAATTAATTAACCTGTAATTAATTAATCCAAGATAATACCAATAAATAGATATAAAGAAGGAAGCATCACTAAACTTAATCCAAAAATTAAACAAAACTTACCAGAGATTTAATATGATCACAAAACATTACTAATTAAGTTTCATAACATTCTTAGTTATTTTAACCACTATTTTATCAAAATCATCAATAGGGGGAACACACGGATTAAAACTACAAGTATAAGCTATTGTCTTCCAAACATTCTACAATAATTTCTAGAGACTCATATTGTTATAAAAACCTTCGTGCCAAAATTTCCTAAGGATCCAAGGTCATATGACCCTTCAATATTCTCCTAAAAGGTATAGGCCTAAACTATCCCTAATTAGTTTATGTTGTGTGCATAAGTCTAAACATCACCAAATTCCTTCCTAGGGCATTCCACCACCCTAAGATCACATAGACTAAACACCAAGTCCATACAAGGAAACATCACTCCATGTCCTTCACAAACCCCCAAAGTTCAACTCTAGGGTTTGAACCTGGGTCCTAGAGAAAATCTACCCCAATCCACCCCAAATTCCATGTAAGGGTTTCTAGCATCATATCAAACCAGTTTCCCAAGTTTCAGTCTTTGTTGAGGTGATTTGACCACTCAAACCCACAAAGAACACTTTGACCTAAATACCCCCCTTTTGGTTGAGGCTAGGGTTTACAAAATTCCAACCAAATCATCCCAAATGAGGTGAAATTTTATACAAAGACCTATACTGACCCCAAGAACCTCTCACCAAAATTTGAGAGAATTTGGAAGTCATTAGGCACCCTAATTAAATTATTCTAGGATTATTAAATAATTACAAAAACTATAGAAAAATTATCTCCAAAATTTTCCATTTTTGGATATGTTCTATGTATAGGTAAGAGTGACTCCTATACAAAATTTCAAGTCATTTGGATGGCCAGATTTATGGGGGCACACAAAACAATGTCTAATATAGCCTAGATATAGACCTCACCAAAATGAGTGATGTGGTCTAACCACTTACTCAAATTGGTTGAAAATAATTTTAAATTAACGTAGCCTTCAAGGGCTACAACTTTTTTGTTTACCACTTTTTCTGTAGGTGACCCTAGGTATTTGTAATATTTAATTTTAAACTGACCAGTAAACAGGACAGAAATTGAAATAATAGGATTTAATAAAATTAGATCCAGCACGGATCTTAAAGCAAATCATGGGCCTCCTGGTCATCTTCTTCCTCCAGCCAAGGGCTAGGATTGGCCGAACTTGGAGCATATTCAAAGCCCATTTCATGGCCACCCGGCCACCTCCCTGGCCGGCCACCACCGCTACCACCTTCGTTGAGGTGGGGGCTATCGTCGGGCGGCAGTACGGCCGTCGGAGGGGCGGTTTCCGGCGAACTCACAAGGTGTAAAATCCAAGAAATTTCTGAAATTTCTCTCACCCGATCCTTCTCAATTGAGGCTGATTTTTCTCCTAAAGATTTAAAGATCTAGCCCACGAAGAGAGGAGTAGAGGAGGACCTTTAACCGTGCTTGCCGACGGGTTTGGCGGTGGTGCGCACTGGCCGGTGGTGGACCTTTTCGTGCTTTGCAACTATACTGCCAACTTACTCGGCTCCTTCAGTGGGATTATGGAAACTCCTCCTCTGAGTCCAGGGATTCTTTTAAGAGGGCTAAATGTGGGGAGAGGAAGGGTGTAGCACTAATGGCCATTATTGGCCATGAAGGTGAAAATTTCGGCCACCCATGGGTTCACTAAACTCGGACATTTAGGGCCTATTATGGTTGTTGATCTCCTCTTAATTATCCAGGGAAGATGAATCCAACAAATGGAGGTGAGGAGAGGGGCTCTTGATCTCCTATGGCCATTAATGGCCTTCTCTCTCCTCTTTCTCTCTCTTCCTTATGGGAGAAATTAATTTCAGCCACCTAGGGTGGCTGGCCATGGCTATTTAACTCCTCAAAACTGATAAGGGGGAATGTATTCAGCCTTTGGAATCAATTGGAGAGGCCCTTGGTGTAAGACCCCCCCCCCCCCTTTTTCTTTTTAAACCACGGGGTGTTAGGCCCAGAACCGCCGCTTTGTGGTAACACCTTCACACCCGAGAAGGTCATCACTACAAAACGCTGATCCTGCTGGCCAAATCGACCACAGAAAAGTAACAAAAGTGTAAAAAGATCTGTCTATAGAAATCACATATATAGTAACAATCTCCACGAAGGGAGAGTCCACAGAAATAATAATAAAGTACAGAAAATAGGGCTCATGCCCCGTACATCAATATCCTCACTACATATCACTCAGCGCAGAAGCAAAAACTAAAACATCTGTTGGTACCCTAGTTTGATTTGAGTTTAGTCCTCTCCTTTGTGCCCCTTGACCCAAGAAATATCTATGGTCAATGGTTAGGAGTCTAGTTGTAGGGTCCTCGCTTTTCCAAGTTGAGAATTTGGTTAAGTAGGTTTTTCGTTCGACTATAGTCGAACGCCGTTCGACTATCGTCTATCGGCTGACCGACGATCGTCTATCAGTTGGTCGACGCTTTGTCTGCGCTGATAGTTCGACTATCTGTTTATAGGTCGACTATCTGTTCTGCGCTGATAGTTCGACTATCGGTTGATAGGTCGACTATCTGTTCTGCGCTGGTAGTTCGACTATCGGTTGATAGGTCGACTATCTGTTCTGCGCTGGTAGTTCGACTATCTGTTGATAGATCGACTATCTGGTTTGTTTTTGATAGTTCGACTATCTGTTGATAGATCGACTATCTGTTTTCTGAGGTAGGTCGACTATCTGCTTGATAGTTCGACTATCTCTGTGCGCTTGATAGTTCGACTATCTGTTCTTGATAGATCGACTATCTGATAGTTCGACTATCTGTCCTAATAGTTCGACTATCTGCTGCGGTAGCTCGACTATCTGTTTGATAGCTCGACTATCTGGATCGTTCGACTATCTGCCCGATAGTTCGACGATCTCCGTGCGTCGTTCGACGATCTTCGAAGGTCGTTCGACGTTTTCTGTCTGCCTTTGTATTTTGTATTTATTTATTATATTTAATTAATTAATACATTTTCTGGCACAGTATTTTAAGCTGTATGTTAATATAACCAGGCAATATTTGCTCTATTCTTTTTGCCTGAGTTCAAATCTTTTTAAGATAAAGTTGTTTGTCTTATTAGCTGTCATTTTAATTTACTTTATCTATTGTCAGCCCTTTATAGCCGTTAGACTGAAAAGTCTTCTTTTGCTATAAAGAGATTATTTCTGATGTGACTTTATTTAGTCCTTCTGTTATCTGATTTAAGCCTGCAGCTTCTTAGAAAGTGATTTATTCCCTTTATAGAATGTTTTGCTGCAGAGATATTTCTGTCTTCTTGATATTTACAGCCCAGGTCTCAAGGCTTAGAAGAAGACAAATAATTCAAATGGAAGAGAGCCGTTGCTTGCTGATGATTATATAAAGAACCCTTTGAAGAAGGATTCAAGCTAGTTAATAGAAGCTAATAGAAAACCAGTTATTCATTCTCAAGCTCTCAAGCCTTCATCAAGCTCAAGCTTCCTGCTCTCAGCAATCTCCATCTAACTGAGAAGTGTTAAGATCTTCATCTCTTCTTCACCTTAGTTCTCCTGCTTTCAGGAAGTTCAACGCAGAGTTTCGTTGAAGAAGAAGAAGAAGATAGCTGCTTGAAGAACTTTTATTTTATTATTTCCTTTCTTCCTGTAGCTCTTTCCTTCAGAACTTTCTGAAGAGTTTTTCTGCACTGAAGCAAGACTTCACCTGGACATCTTTGAGCCAGGGGGAGCCTTGATTCTTTAGAGCATTCTAGCTCAGTGCAAGCATTTTGTGCTTCTCTAATCTATTGAAAAATAGAGAAGACATCTTAACCTTCT
This sequence comes from Platanthera zijinensis, assembly GCA_039513925.1. NCBI lineage: Eukaryota > Viridiplantae > Streptophyta > Magnoliopsida > Asparagales > Orchidaceae > Platanthera > Platanthera zijinensis. Next base: position 60,945,930 of record CM077081.1, on the reverse strand, counting down.
TCCCCCTCCTGTACAGGGTTATTACTCCCTTCAAAAGTATCCCTTGGTGGCAGGGCACCTGATCAAAAACCTGTGCTTGGTTTTTAGACACCTGATCAAAAGTCTAAAGGGTTTCTGAATCTACCTGAATCAGATTCTGTTGGTGGCAGGGCACCTGATCAAAAACCTGAGTGGATTCCTACCGTTTGGGTAGAAGAGTGGACGTACCCAAGTTGTTTGGGGAACCACTATAAATTTCCTTGTGTCGTCTGGATTCCACTGTTTAATTCCTGCATTGTGGCTGTGATTAGATATAACTAGGTTGCTAGTTGCTGATTAGGTTTTTCCAAGCTTAACTGTAATTACAGTTAGCTTGTGTTTTGTACACATCACTTGTGTTAGGCTTTAAGGTTAAATCAATATCTATAATCTTTTCATTCCGCACTTCACTCCAAGGGAGTTGGGTAGAATATTAAGTTTTGTCTGTGCAAAATTTGATAACTCTATTCACCCCCCCTCTAGAGTAGTATCTATCCCTTCACTTTCAATTGGTATCAGAGGGAGGTTAACTGACTGTATAGGCTAACACCTAAGTCACAAGATCCTGATAGATACCAAGAGCTTATAGATATTCACTATCATGGCCCAGTCTAAGGATTACTCTAGCACCAGACCTCCAGCATGCAACTTAGCAAAGTTTGGCATCTGGAAGGCAAGGATTAAATTATATATGAATTCTATTGATGAAAGTATTTTTGCTTCTATTTTGTCAGGTCCCCCAAGAGCACCTGCTGCTGCCACTGCCTCATCATCTGATATGAGTGCAGTGCCTCCTCCAGATTATAATGATGAATACAAGAAGGCCAAAATTGCTGATGCCAAGGCAATGAATATACTGGCTCAGACAATGTCTGATGAGGTGTTCCAGAAGGTGGCTGACTGCTCCTCAGCCAAGGCCATGTGGGACACACTGAACCAGATTGTAGCTGGTTCAGCTGATGAGAGGAAGGACAGAAGGTCCAACCTTATCTCACAGTATGAGAACTTCAAGAAGACTGATGCTGAATCAGTTGAAGCCATGTACACCAGGCTCAGCTCAATCATCAATGAGATGAGGACCCTGGACAAGGACATATCATTGACAGAGGTCAATGATAAGATCCTTATGTGCTTCCCTAGCACATGGGATCTAAGAATCTGGCCCATCAAAGAAGCCAGAAGTACCAATGAGATCTCAACTGAAGCTCTCCTCGGCAAGCTCAAGTCTTTTGAGCAAGTGCTGAAGACCAGAGAAGCAGAAGCTGAAGCCAAGACCCCCACTCCAACAAGAAAAGAGCAATCTCTAGCTCTTAAGGCTGCAGATGTGTCTGAAGGCAGCCAATCTAATGAGGAACTTATGGCATTGTTTGCCAAAAGATTCCTCAAGATGGGAAGAAAAGAGTTCAGAAAGAAGTCTTCACGCTATGAAGACAAACCAAGGTATGATCGCTCTCCTGCTAAAGAAATTATTTGTTATGGTTGCAGGAAGCCTGGACACATTCTGCCAGAGTGTCCAGAGGAGAAGAACAAGGAAAAGAGAAAAGACAAAGAACAACACAGGAAGCACTCCAAGCCATCCTCCTACAAAAACAAGAAGAAGGAGAGAGGTTTCATTGCTGAAACCTGGAGTGATTCTGATGAAGAATCATCCTCATCAAGCTCCAGTGAAGATGAGGAAGAGAAGAAGGCCAAAGAAATTTGCCTAATGGCAATAGATGCCTGCAACAACCACTCTGCTGCAGAGAGTTCTGATTCTGATGAAGAAATGCCTACTGAAGATGAGGTACTTTCATCTTATGATTTTACTTCAGAAGAGTTTAAGTTAGAATTTAAATCTTTGTGTTTAGATTTAATTAGTTCAGAAAAAGAAATAAAAGAACTTAGAAATAGGTTAGCTGACTCAGAATCAATAGCCTCTGAAAACATTAGGTTAAAGGAAGATCTCACTACTTGTAGTGAAGAAATTAAATTTCTTAAAATAGAATTAGCTAAGTCTAAGAGATTAGAAGAATCCCTTAATGGTAGAAGCCTTAAGCTGTTAGAAATTACCAGCATGACTAACACTAGGTCAGGTAATGATAAACTAGGCTTAGGAGCTTCTCCCAGTGAACCCCCAGTCCTGCTTAAAAATAATCTTTCAACTCCAGTGAACTTCATTTCAGCTAGTGGAAAGAAGAACACTGAGCAAGTAAACCTTGTAAATAAAACCCTAAATAAAGCTAAGAGAGAAAAGAGAAAGAAGTTTTTCAAAGAAATGCAAAGAGCGTCGAACGCCGCTCAACGATCGGATGCTCCATGGTCGAACGAAGCTCGACGATCTGAGCGCCCATCGTCGAACGTCGATCGACGATTTCAATATGATTTTCAAAATCATAATCCATTCCATAGAAACCTAAATGAGAATAGAAACCCTAGGTTTGTTGACCCATCATCAGCATGGAGAATCCCACCTAGGAGATCTCACCCACTAGGTTATCACCCTCAGCCTGCATTCTCTTATATTTCCAGTTTTTCTTATGTGAAAAACAAGGGACCCAAGGTTACCTGGGTCCACTCTGTCTAAATAGTTGTTTTGCAGGTGAAGGCCTATCCAATCACTCAAAATAAGTGGTATTTGGATAGTGGATGCTCTAAGCATATGACAGGAAATAAAGATCTTCTGTCAAAATTCAAAGCTAAGCTCGGCCCAAAGGTTATCTTTGGAGACTCCAGCTGTGGTCAGACAGAAGGCTATGGCAAGATCACAATTGGAGCAGTTACATTCAAGAGAGTTGCTTATGTCAATGGACTGAAGCACAACCTGATTTCAGTTAGCCAGCTATGTGATGCTGGCTTCCAGGTTTCTTTTTCTAACTCCTCTTGTAATATTACTTTAAATAATAATGTTGTTTTAATAGGTAATAGAATAGGCAATATATATTTAGTAGATTTTAATTCATCTCACTCTGAAATCTGCCTGTTTAATGAATTAACCCTTAATAATAATTCCCTTTGGCATAAAAGGCTTAGTCATGTAAACCTTAAAAATATATCTAGGTTATCTAAGCACAACCTTGTTAGAGGTCTACCTTCTTGCCCCTACAAGAAGGAGAGCCTATGCAAGGCTTGTCAGCTAGGCAAGCAAACCAAGAATTCATTTAAATCTGTAAATAAAAGTGATTCTCCTAGAATCCTGTATTTATTGCATTTGGACCTTTTTGGCCCAATAAATGTACAGAGTTTAGGAGGGAAGTATTACACATTAGTAATTGTAGATGACTTCTCTAGGTTCAGTTGGGTTTTCTTTTTGAGAACTAAGTCTGATAACTTCAAAGCCCTTACAGACTTTCTACTTTGTGTGCAGACTGAGTACTCTACTCATGTGGCCTTGATCAGAAGTGATCATGGTACTGAGTTTGACTCTCTTCTCATGCAAGAATTCTGTGAGAGAGAAGGTATCAAACATAGCTTCTCAGCTCCTAGAACTCCCCAACAAAATGGGGTAGTTGAAAGGAAGAATAGAACACTAATTGAAGCTGCTAGTACATTATTGGCAGATGCTAACATGCCTCTACCCTATTGGGCAGAAGCTGTTAGTACAGCCAACTACGTCTTGAATAGAAGTTTGATACACAAACTTAAGTGTAAAACTCCTTATGAGTTGCTTAAAGGAAAGAAACCAAAAATTAATTACTTTAGAGTTTTTGGCTGTATTGTTTATATTCATAATAATAATAAAGAATATATTAGAAAATTTGAAGCAAAAGCTTCAATGGGAATTATGCTTGGATATTCCCAAGTAAGCAAAGCTTATAGGGTTTATAACAAATCAACCTGTAAGATAGAAGAATCTGTGCATGTGACTTTTGATGAGTCTCAGATGTTTTACAAGGAGAAGGAAAATTCTCCTTCCTCCAGTTCTTTGCAGGTACCTGATGCCCCTCAAGAAATTCTTCAACTATCAACTCTTCAGATCACTGAATCAGACAGTGATGAAGACATTGTTGAAGCTGTTGAAGCTGTTGTTGTACCACCAACAGTAGATCAAATTCCTCCTGAGGAATTAATCCCAACTGTTGCTGAAGATCACATCCCACCTGCTGATATTGTCACACTTAGAGATCACCCCACATCTCAAGTAATTGAAGACATATCAGCTGGTGTACAAACAAGACACCAATTAAGACAGGATGTGATGCATGCTTGTTTCCTCTCACAGGTTGAGCCCCTCACCTTTAAAGATGCTTAGCTAGATCCCCACTGGATCATTGCAATGCAAGAGGAGCTCAATCAATTTGAGAGATGTAAAGTTTGGACTTTGGTTCCAAGACCTAAAGGCCAACTGATCATAGGCACCAAGTGGGTGTATAGAAACAAGTTAGATGCAAATGGAATAATAGTAAGGAATAAAGCTAGGCTTGTAGCTCAGGGCTACAGACAGGAAGAAGGTATAGACTATGACCAAACCTTTTCTCCTGTTGCAAGGCTAGAAGCAATAAGGATCTTCTTGGCCTATGCAGCCTTCATGAAGTTTAAGGTGTTCCAAATGGATGTCAAAAGTGCATTCCTAAATGGTGAGCTTATGGAAGAGGTGTTTGTTGAACAACCACCAGGGTTTGTTTCTTCAACTCAGCCTTCTCATGTTTTTAAGTTGCAGAAAGCTCTTTATGGACTAAAGCAAGCTCCTAGGGCCTGGTATGAGACCTTAGCTAGTTTCCTGTTAGAGCACAACTTCACTAGGGGAGTAGTTGATAGAACCCTTTTCGTCAAGCATCACAAGGACACAATCCTGTTAGTTCAGGTGTATGTAGATGATATTATTTTTGGCTCTACTGATCCCAAACTGTGCAAAAAGTTTTCCAACTTGATGCATTCTAAGTTTGAGATGAGTAGTATGGGTGTGCTGTCTTACTTTCTTGGTCTCCAAGTTAAGCAAGATGCTGATGGTATCTTCATCTCCCAATCCAAATATGCCAAGGAATTGGTAAAGAAATTTGGGATGGCTGATGCTTCAGCAATGCCTACACCCATGGCTACTAATGTAATTATTGATTCTGATGATCACGGCAAGCCAGTTGATCAAAAGAATTATAGGGCCATTGTTGGTTCCCTATTATATCTAACTACAAGTAGGCCAGATATAATGTTTGCTACATGCCTTTGTGCTAGATTCCAGGTCAACCCAAGGAATCTCATCTGATTCTTCTAAAGAGAATCCTGAGATACCTGAAAGGATGTCCAGATCTAGGACTTTGGTACCCAGCTGAGTCAGAATTTGAATTAATTGGATATTCTGATTCTGATTATGCTGGCTGCAGAGTTGACAGGAAGAGCACCTCAGGAACTTGCCAGTTCCTGGGAGAGAGATTGGTCACTTGGTTCTGTAAGAAGCAGGCTTCTGTCTCAACTTCAACTGCAGAGGCTGAATATATAGCAGCTGCCAGTTGTTGTTCACAGATCCTGTGGATTCAAAACCAGCTTGTGGATTATGGTTACTCACACAAGAACACCAAGATCATGTGTGATAGTACCAGTGCTATTTCTATTGCACAAAATCCAGTGCACCACTCTAGAACCAAGCACATTGAGATTAGGCACCATTTCCTGAGAGATTGTGTAGAAAAGAACAAGATCTGTCTTGAGTTCATATCCACTGAGTTTCAGAGAGGTGATATATTCACCAAGCCTTTAGATGAACAGAAGCATCTGTTCTTTTTAGTTCAACTAGGCATGATTAATGGACGAGACTAAGTGTGACTATATCTGCCTTTGTTGAAATATGCTTGAAGATCGTCGAACGATGATCGAAGATCGTCGAACGAATTGAGCCTATCGTCGACCTCTGGTTAATGATAGCTTATCTGTTTGAAGATCGTCGATCGACGTTCGACCATCGTCGAACAGGTTGAGCTCATCGTCGATCTCTGAACGACGACAGCTTGTTGCGTGTGAAGCCAGAAATAGCCGAACGATGGTTCGACTACTCTGCTTCTGAGCCGATCGTCGAACGGTCGTTCGACTATCGGGTCAAGTATCTTTTTAATAGATCGACTATATCCGGTCCAATATAAAGCCGATAGTTAACCTAGGTTAAAAGATCTTGTGTCTTATCGTCGACGGAGCGTGCCCTTTCGCATTCTGCTTTCCCGCTTGCAATTTTCTGGCGCTTCGTCTTTCTCGTTTTTCTCTCCAGTTTTCTCGAGCCTTCTCCAGCAAATCAATGGCGATTTCCCCAGCTGTTCTAGCCGTAGTAAAGTTTGATGCAGGATTCAGTGTGGATTTCGAAGCTTTCAGCAGTTGCGATGCCGGAATCGTGGAAGTTCTCCAGCTCTGCAGGGATCAAGGTTTGGAGAAGTTAATGTCTGAAAGGATTAAGATCAACATTCCAGAAATAAAAGAATGGGCTTTCACGTCGTCTTCCACAGACGAATCGATGACTGGTACCATAGGCGGAGAAGAAGTTATCCTGACTCCGGCCGTCTTATCTGATGTTTTTGAATTAGTTATTGGTGATGAGGATTATGAGCAAGACGCTCAGGAATTTGGACGAATGCTGGTTGAGCTGGGACATGCTGAGGGCATTCCCACCAAGCTGCTCAAGGTAAACTTCCCCTTCAAGATCAAGTTCCTCGCTGAGGTAGTCGGAAAAGTGCTCCTGGGTAAGCACTCTGCCCACGACAATATAACAAGGCAACAATTCGCACTCATGTGTGCGATTGTTAATCGAAAAAGGATAGATTGGGCAGCTGTTTTGTTTGATTTAATCAGGAAGAAGACTGGTAAGAAGGAAGTCACCCTAGGAAGGGTTATTGGAATTTTCCTTAAAGAGAAATATCCCCAGCTGCTGAGTTCCACTGCAACAACAATCAACGCCAGCAAGAAGATGGATCCCCACTTGTTCTCTAAGTGGAAGAGGACGTTTGTGAAATCTGCTCCAGCTACATCTGAGGACACAAGGACTGCATCAGTCGCTCCTCAACCTGTTGAAGCTGGCTCAGCTCTCCCTTCCTCCTCCTCTGTATTGCCGTCTGCCTCAGTTGAAGTACCATCAACTTCTGCTGAGGTACGACCTTCTTCCTCTGCTGCTCCTGAAACAACTACGGTTGTTCCTCTGTCTCCTCCTGCCTCTCCTCTACCTGCTCATCTGGCTAGGATATCTGCTCCTAGCTTTGATTTGTTAGGATCAGAGAGAATTCTTACTCCTCCTGTATCTCCAATTCATTCTCCAATTCATTCCCCAATAAACTCTCCTGCTCCATCACCTGCTCCATCTCCTGCTCGATCCCCTGTCCATCATCCCAGCACCACTACCATATCTGCTGCAGCTCCATCCACCTCTCATCCTTCATCTTTTGAAATCTCTCCAGAGCTTATCTCCCGCATTGTGGAGCTGATTACCCCGTCAATCAAAACCATGATTGACGAGGCAATCGCTCCCCTTGCAGCCTCCATTGATCTTTTGTCTGCCTCCATCAAATCCATTTCAAAATCAGCTGAGCCATCTTCCTCTAGGGGCCTGGTTTCAGTATCTACTGAAATCAGGCAGGGGGAGATGTTCAATGAAGATGCCTCAGATCTTCCTGCCTCTCCTCCAGCTTTAAAAGATTCAGTAATGTCTGCTCAGGAAGAAATAGTTCCAGATGTTGTCATGACAGCTGAGAAAGAGATAGATCCAGCTGAAGAAGAAATAGCTCCAGCCCAGGAAGAAACAGCTCCTGCTGAGAAAGTTTTAGCTCCAGTTTTGTCTGAGAAGGAAATAGCAGATGGAATCCTGCTATCTGAGATTGCAGTTAAGGTTTGCTTAGAAGATCTTTCCACTCCTATGATTGCTAGATTCCTGGAAGGAATCATAACCTCTTATCTGAATGAATCATGGGAAATGGTTAAATATGAAGGTAACTCTTTCATTCGTTTTGTTGATGAGTCGATTAATTTGATAGTTTGTGAATACCTTGAAGGAATGATTCAAGCTTATTTAGCAGATATGTATTCATAATTTTACAGATATTATTAAAGAAGATTTAACTGCTCAAATCATAGCAGTAATTTCTGAGGCTGACCCAAATATTCCTGCTACTCAAGTAGACCCTGAGTTGGAATCCTTCTTAGATAATAAAGAAGATGAGTCTGAGAAAGAGGAAGTCAAAGTTGACTCTCCTGTTCTGAGTTTGGAAGAAGCTCAAGCAAGAGCAGCATGGAATTTAAGAGTTCAATCTTTAAAAGAGAAAGAGAAAGATTTGCAATTTGAAAAGTCATCCATCTGGGATGACTCTCCAGGTTTAGATTTAGACTCCCTTCTGGCTCTGGATGCCATGGAAGAGGAAAGGGAGAAATCTGCTTCAAAGCTTAAAGAAAAGGCTGTCTCAGAAGCCTATGATCCTTATGAGAACCCTCCATCATCCCACTCTGATGATGATGATGATTCTGATATCTCTGAAAAGTCAAAGAAAAAGAAATCTGCTGCAAAGAAAAGAAAAGCTGCTCCTCCTCCACCTCCAAATAAGGATAATGACACTCCCTATTACATTTTGAAGGGCATTGACCCCAAATCCAAGGATTTTAAGCACTGGATGTGGTTTTCGAAGAATCAGCAAAAAGAAAGAAAAAGAACCAAGAGGTATGACAGTCCTGTCTCAAGATGGACTCCCAGAGGTCCCCCTCCTCCACCTCCAGGTGCAGGAGCCTCTGGGAACCTTTCAGCCAATCCGGGTGCCTCTTCTGCAAAATCTGCGTCTGCTCAGCCCCAACCAAGACAAGGCCATCAAAGTTCTCAAGGCAAATCATCTTATGGTTCTCAAAGACAAATGAAGGAGGTTGTGGCCCAAAGACCAACTTTTTCCCCACCTCCTTCTCCAGTTCAGACTGAGGAAACTGTATCAAAAGGTAAATAGTTTATTTTGTTTTAAGATATCTAGCAAGAACCTCTTTTGCTAAGTATACTCTAAATGTCTTATCTAGATATAATAGCTGATGCTGCTTCTCCTGAGCCCGTATATGAAAATCCTGAGCTCGATCCTAACTTTAGGATGGCTCGCTTTCAAGAACTTGTAGGAGCAGCCCAAATAAGAAAAGCAAGAGCCGAAGGTAAAGATACGACTGGTTTTACTACCATGTCAACCTACAGAAAGAAAGAATTTGAAAAATTCCAAGTCAATCCTGAGATTTTTGATCCAGCAAAATACATGGAAAAACATCCTGAAGCTGTTGTCCCCAGAGCTACAGAGCTGAAGATCATTGGTGCTCAGGACCTGAAGATGTCAAAGAAAGAATCAGATGACCCTCTAAGAAAAATTTCCTTTGTTTCTAGTTCTTCTGATCCTTTACCAGACTCTAAAGATTCTTAATAGTTTGATTAAACTGCTGTGATATATTTGATTATTTGTTTATCTGATTGATTATCTGCCAGTTTATTGTTAACTATGTGCTGAATTTATTTTTTAGTGTTTTATTGCTAGCTGTTTTAGTTTTTGAGAGACTTAACTCAAATAGGGGGAGATTGTTGGTACCCTAGTTTGATTTGAGTTTAGTCCTCTCCTTTGTGCCCCTTGACCCAAGAAATATCTATGGTCAATGGTTAGGAGTCTAGCTGTAGGGTCCTCGCTTTTCCAAGTTGAGAATTTGGTTAAGTAGGTTTTTCATTCGACTATAGTCGAACGCCGTTCGACTATCGTCTATCGGCTGACCGACGATCGTTTATCAGTTGGTCGACGCTTTGTTTGCGCTGATAGTTCGACTATCTGTTGATAGGTCGACTATCTGTTCTGCGCTGATAGTTCGACTATCGGTTGATAGGTCGACTATCTGTTCTGCGCTGGTAGTTCGACTATCGGTTGATAGGTCGACTATCTGTTCTGCGCTGGTAGTTCGACTATCTGTTGATAGATCGACTATCTGGTTTGTTTTTGATAGTTCGACTATCTGTTGATAGATCGACTATCTGTTTTCTGAGGTAGGTCGACTATCTGCTTGATAGTTCGACTATCTCTGTGCGCTTGATAGTTCGACTATCTGTTCTTGATAGATCGACTATCTGATAGTTCGACTATCTGTCCTAATAGTTCGACTATCTGCTGCGGTAGCTCGACTATCTGTTTGATAGCTCGACTATCTGGATCGTTCGACTATCTGCCCGATAGTTCGACGATCTCCGTGCGTCGTTCGACGATCTTCGAAGGTCGTTCGACGTTTTCTGTCTGCCTTTGTATTTTGTATTTATTTATTATATTTAATTAATTAATACATTTTCTGGCACAGTATTTTAAGCTGTATGTTAATATAACCAGGCAATATTTGCTCTATTCTTTTTGCCTGAGTTCAAATCTTTTTAAGATAAAGTTGTTTGTCTTATTAGCTGTCATTTTAATTTACTTTATCTATTGTCAGCCCTTTATAGCCGTTAGACTGAAAAGTCTTCTTTTGCTATAAAGAGATTATTTCTGATGTGACTTTATTTAGTCCTTCTGTTATCTGATTTAAGCCTGCAGCTTCTTAGAAAGTGATTTATTCCCTTTATAGAATGTTTTGCTGCAGAGATATTTCTGTCTTCTTGATATTTATAGCCCAGGTCTCAAGGCTTAGAAGAAGACAAATAATTCAAATGGAAGAGAGCCGTTGCTTGCTGATGATTATATAAAGAACCCTTTGAAGAAGGATTCAAGCTAGTTAATAGAAGCTAATAGAAAACCAGTTGTTCATTCTCAAGCTCTCAAGCCTTCATCAAGCTCAAGCTTCCTGCTCTCAGCAATCTCCATCTAACTGAGAAGTGTTAAGATCTTCATCTCTTCTTCACCTGAGTTCTCCTGCTTTCAGGAAGTTCAACTCAGAGTTTCGTTGAAGAAGAAGAAGAAGAAGATAGCTGCTTGAAGAACTTTTATTTTATTATTTCCTTTCTTCCTGTAGCTCTTTCCTTCAGAACTTTCTGAAGAGTTTTTCTGCACTGAAGCAAGACTTCACCTGGACATCTTTGAGCCAGGGGGAGCCTTGATTCTTTAGAGCATTCTAGCTCAGTGCAAGCTTTTTGTGCTTCTCTAATCTATTGAAAAATAGAGAAGACATCTTAACCTTCTTCCCCCTCCTGTACAGGGTTATTACTCCCTTCAAAAGTATCCCTTGGTGGCAGGGCACCTGATCAAAAACCTGTGCTTGGTTTTTAGACACCTGATCAAAAGTCTAAAGGGTTTCTGAATCTACCTGAATCAGATTCTGTTGGTGGCAGGGCACCTGATCAAAAACCTGAGTGGATTCCTACCGTTTGGGTAGAAGAGTGGACGTACCCAAGTTGTTTGGGGAACCACTATAAATTTCCTTGTGTCGTCTGGATTCCACTGTTTAATTCCTGCATTGTGGCTGTGATTAGATATAACTAGGTTGCTAGTTGCTGATTAGGTTTTTCCAAGCTTAACTGTAATTACAGTTAGCTTGTGTTTTGTACACATCACTTGTGTTAGGCTTTAAGGTTAAATCAATATCTATAATCTTTTCATTCCGCACTTCACTCCAAGGGAGTTGGGTAGAATATTAAGTTTTGTCTGTGCAAAATTTGATAACTCTATTCACCCCCCTCTAGAGTAGTATCTATCCCTTCACTTTCAACATCTACTATCGATCAAGACTCACAGTCCCAGCTGTCTGAACTCCGGTACTAGACTGTCCCGTCTCCAAGCATGCTGACCTCCGGGGCTGCTCCTCCATGATGGGCTCCACGGTCCCCTAAAATGATGTAGTTCAAAAACTGTTAGTCTAAAAGACAAAGTCCTATCATTCCTCACTCCTTCCCCCTATGACTCCTAGGCACCGAGCGGGGAGGACAAAAAGAGAGGTAGTGAGGGTGGAGAATGAACAAGAAGCAGGTGACGACGAAACTAATCTAGCAGTTCTATGAGTATATAAGGCAGTAATAAAAGTAAGAAAAACTAAACAAGAAATAAGTAACCTTAACTTATATGAAAACACATAATCTAAGGGATCTTCTACAAGGCTCCTATCGTATAAAAAGTCGCATACCAATTTATACGATAGGGTGTCAGTTTTTCTAGCAAGCATGTATATATCTACAGAATATAAACCTTAACTTATAAGCACGCTCACGCGAGCTTATAAACCAAGGGGTCGTTTTGTAGGGCCTATTGTATAAAGCGTCCAATACCACTTTATACAATAGGTGTCAGGGGTTATATGCAATGATGATGCTATGACATACACATATGCTATGATGTGATCATGCAAGTGTAACTCACCCACCCGACTCTGTGCACATAGACCTTTAGTTCCCCTTTTCTGGAGCCTAAACTCCCAGGATACCTCCGTAGTGGAAAACGGAAGTGGTGGGTTGGGCCTCGCCCACCTTTAAATTGGTAATTGCACTACCAGTCAGACCTATCGTATGCCTCGACGCTGGTGCACTAAGCGGAGCTCCTGCGTACTCTTGCCAGCTGGCGCAACGGACTTAATTTAGCAAAGTGCAAAACCACACTTGTCGAGTCAACGTATTGCTGTCGGTGCATCGAACCTCCAATACCGAAACTCACCACCTTATACTTTTTGCACCTGCAACTTTATGTATCATCTACCGAGCCAAATCTTCCCAGACCATCCCATCTGTTACAATCAACAATCGAGCCAAAGCTCATCGGGCCAACCTACCTGTTGGTACCCTAGTTTTGATTTGAGTTCAGTCTTCTCTTTCTGTCTCTAGACCCAAGATTTATCTATGGTCAAAGGTTAGTTGTTTAGTTTGTTGCTCTAGTTTTAGAGGCGTCACTTTTCCAGATGTAAATTTGGTTAAGTTGTTTTTCGTTCGACTATGGTCGAATGCCGCTCGACTATCGTCTATCGACTGTTCGACGATCGTCTATCAGTTGGTTGATGTTCTGTCTGTGTTGATAGTTCGACTATCTGTTTTATAGGTCGACTATCTGTTGTGTTTGATAGTTCGACTATCTGCTTGGATAGTTCAACTATCTGATAGTTCGACTATCTGTTTGATAGGTCGACTATCTGTCCGCTTTGATAGTTCGACTATCTGTTTGATAGGTCGACTATCTGCTTTCTGTGATAGTTCGACTATCTGCTTGGGTAGTTCAACTATCTGATAGTTCGACTATCTGTTGATAGGTCGACTATCTATTTTGTTTGATAGTTCGACTATCGATTTGATAGGTCGACTATCTGTTATCTTTGATAGTTCGACTATCTGCTTGGATAGTTCAACTATCTGATAGTTCGACTATTTGTTGATAGTTCGACTATCTGTTTTGGTTGGTAGTTCGGCTATCTATTTGATAGGTCGACTATCTGTTCTCTTTGATAGTTCGACTATCTGCTTGGATAGTTCAACTATCTGATAGTTCGACTATCTGTTGATAGGTCGACTATCTGTTTTGGTTGATAGCTCGACTATCTGTTGATAGGTCGACTATCTGTTTTCTTTGATAGTTCTACTATCTGTTTGATAGGTCGACTATCTATTTTGTTTTGTAGTTCGACTATCTGTCCTGATAGATCGACTATATGATAGCTCGACTATCTGTCCTGATAGTTCGACTATCTTCTTTGATAGTTCGACTATCTGGATCGTTCGACTATCTATCTGATAGGTCGACGATCTCTGTGCTTCGGTCGACGATCTCCGAGGGTCGTTCAACGTTTTGCTCTATGTCTTGAGTAATTTTGTCATCTTCTATGATGTGATTTATTTCATATTTATTTTGGCATATTTTATAAAAGATTATTTGAATAAAGTTGTGATATTATTTCCATGCAATATCTGCTCCATTCCTTATGCATGAGCCAATCTTTTTCTGACAAAGTTGTTTGTCTTATTAGCTGAGATATGATTTCTGCTTTATCTGTCAGGCTGTCCTTTATAGCTGTTAGACTCAGAATGTCTTTTCTGGCCGTAAAGAGTCTCTTCTGATGTGACTTTTTCTAGTATTATTTTATCAGAGTTATTTGCAGCTTCTTAGAAAGCTTTATCCTCCTATAGGATATCTGTCTGCAGTATGTGTTTTTGCTTTATGCTATTTGCAGCCCAGCTTGCAGATTTCAGTAGAAGATAAGATTCAAACTCAAATTAGAGCCGTTGCTGCAGCTGTTATATAAAGAATTCTTTGGAGAAAGAAATCAACTAGTTCACATAGCCAAAAACCAGTTCATTCAGGAAAAAGGAGTTCAAAAGCTAACAGCAGCATTCAAGCTTACAACTTACAGTTTATAACTGCTCTCAGCTCGTTCACATCCAACTGAGAAGAAGTTTTAGCTCTTCACTCTTCTTCAACCTTATTTCTCCTGCTTACAGGAAGATTTTCACTCAGAGCTTTTTGAAGAAGAAGAAGAAGAAGATAGCTGCCTGAAGAAGAATTTTCATTTCATATTCTTTATCTTCTTATAGCTTTTCCCTTCAGATTTTCTGAAGTGTTTTCTGCACTGAAGCAAGACTTCACCTAGACATTCTTTTAGCCAGGGAGAGCCTTGAATCTTTAGAGCTTTCTAGCTCAGTGCAAGTTCTTGTGCTTCTCTAATCTATTGTAAAATAGAGAAGACATCTTAACCTCCTTTCCCCCTCCTGTAAAGGGTTATTACTCCCTTCAAAAGTATACCTTGGTGGCAGGGCACCTGATCAAAAACCTGTGTTGGTTTTTAGACACCTGATCAAAAGTCTAAAGGGTTTCTGGATCTACCTGAAGCAGATCTTGTTGGTGGCAGGGCACCTAATCAAAAACCTGAGTGGATTCCTACCTTGTTGGTAGAAGAGTGGACGTACCCAAGTTGTTTGGGGAACCACTATAAATTCCTTGTGTCGTCTGGATTGTTTAATTAATTCTCTATGCTGATTGGCTGTGATTAGATTTTAACTAGGATTGCTAGTTGCTGTTTAGGATTCCAAGCCTTAACTGTAATTACAGTTGGCTGCCTTTTGTGCACAACACTTGTGTTAGGATTTAGGGTTACTTCTCAAATATCTATAAACTTCATTCCACAATTAACTCCAAGGGATTTGAGTAGACAATCAACTTTGCTAGTGCAGTTTTTTATTACTCTATTCACCCCCCCCCCCCTCTAGAGTAGTATCTATCCCTTTTCTTTCACTACCCATCACCAAATCCACCGAGCCTACAGCCCGAGTGACCCAACCTAATATCCCGAGACATCGAGGTGAGTGAAAGTGAATCCCTAGTTATACGAGTTACTCTTGCAGTTTATTTTGCCTACAGTTTAGGTTAGCCCAGGACTGCCCAAGGCATACCCCGTGAAGGACTCTCGAGGGCACTAGGAACTACGATGGGCTGAATCCCAAAGCTCCCTTTCGCAAGACACTTATTATTATTTGTTAATACTCGATTCCCGATCCCTTTCAATATTGCTATGTATCTAACCCTAGTGTGTTTTGACCTTCTCTCTCCTTCCACGGGAAAGACGATCTTTCGTCGATCCCGAGCACCTCTAAACGCTACTCAACCCAACACTCTCCTTATCATGACTCCTAATGAAGCTCTCGTTTTCTCTTTACCAAGATAAGTAAACCAATAATCCCATCTCCCTATGATCATTCCACATGTTATCACAATTTCCGCAGTTTTGCTAAATGCAGACCACCTTATGCTATATGACGTGCATAATAGGAGGTACTCCAAATAATCATCCAAAAGCCCTAAATTATTTATTGAGGGTCTACCCTTATATATTCAGTCTAAATCCAGAAATTTATAATTTTATAATTATATTTGATATTTAATTAATTTTTTCCAAAATTAATCCATGGGTGATTTGAACATGAAGCACTAGATTTACTTAGGGTATGAACATAAAAAAATTATGAACATTGTAGAATAACAATATATTAGTGAATACTAAATATCATAAACTTTAACAAATCATTTAACCTCTAAAATTTAATCCAAAACAATTCATATAAACAGAGATATTGAAGGAAGTATCAAAAATACTATTCCAAAAATTCCTCAAAAATTAACAGAGCTACATTATGATCATAAAACTTCACTTCCTAAGTTTCATGAAATTACCAAGTCAGTAAACCAGGTAAAAGATTATCCTAAGGAAAACCATCTTAAGGAACTTTATGAAGACACACCCTTGTAATCTCAATTAAACAACATTTAACAATTTTTACAGGCTTCTATATGCTCTAATATGTTCCTCGACTAAGTATCACAATTTTCCAGCAAGTTATAATATTTATTTCCTTTTTATCCAGGTAAGGTGCACTAATTTACTTTATAAAGGAAGTACTACAAATAAAACTTCAAACACTCCAAATAAACTACTAGTGCAGCCTAATATCATTTTATTATCTTTTCCAGAATTTCAAATTATTCTACCACCTATACATCATATTTTCAACATTAATATCAAAAGGGAAATATGGAAGCTACAACTTCAAGGATGATCTACTGATCTCTAAACACTCTAAGATAAATACCAGAGGTTAATAATACTATGAAATTATCCATTCCAAAATATCATCAAGATTCAAGGTCATTTGACACAAAAGATAATTTCTAGGGTGTAAAGTCATAAATACTAATTAAGTGGTTTATGTGGAGTGCATGTGTCTAAATACCACCGTATCCCTTCCTAGGGCATTTCACCAACCTAGGATCTCATGGACTAATCCCCAAGTCCATCCAAGAACATAACCCCCTATATCCTTCACAAGCCCCCAAAGTTCAACCTTAGGGTTAGAACTAGAGCCCTAGGGCAAATCCACCCTAATCCATCCCATAATTAATATGAGGGTGTTAAATGTCATGTCAAATCAGTGGCCCAAATTTCAACCTATATTGAGGTGGTTTGGCCACTCAAACCCACAAGTGGCACTTTTGACCTAAATACCCCCTTTGGGCCAAGGTTAGGGTTTACCCAATTCAAACTAAATGATCTCCAAATGAAGTGAAATTTTAAAAAGAGACCTATACAGACCCCAAGAACCTCTCACCAAAATTTAGGAGCAATTGGAGGTCATTAGGTCCCTTAATTAATTTAATCATGATTTATTAAATAATTACAAAAACTATAAAAAATTGTTCTCAAAAAATTCCCATTTTTGGATATATTCTAGGTATAAGTAAGAGTGATACCCATCCAAAATTACAAGTCATTTGGATGGATGGATTGATAGGAGCACTCAAAATAATCTCTGGTCTAGCCTAGGTATAGACCTCACCAAAAAGAGTGTTGTGGTTAAACCAATTACTCAAATTAGTTGCAATAAATTTAAAATTAAACAAGACTTCAAGGGCTACAATTTTTATGTTGGCTATTTTTTCTGTAGCGGCCCTAGGTATTTGTAATATTTAATTTAAAACAGACCAGTAAACAAGATAGAAATTGAAATAATAGGATTTAATAAAATCAGATCCAGCACGGATCTTAAAGCAAAATCGAGGGGCTCCTGGTCATCTTCTTCCTCCAGCCAAGGGCTGGGATCAGCTCGACCTGGAGCTTACTCCAAGTAATTTTCCCGGCCACCCGACCACCTCCCTGGCCGGCCACCACCGCCACCACCTTCGTTGAGGTGGGGGCTATCGCCAGGCGGCGACACGGCCACCAGAGGGGTGGTTTTCGGCGAACCCGACCACTCCATTTTTTCGGAAAAACCATGGAAAAATCATCACCCAATATGGCTCATTTAAGCCTGATTCTCATCCTAAAAGATTCATATGATCTATCCATAGAAGGAGTAGAGGAGGACCTTCAACCGTGCTTGCCGACGGGTTTGGTGGTGGTGCGTCATGGCCAGATTTTGGAGCTTCGTGTATGTTACAACCGTACATTGGGAGGGCTCGATTTCTTCAGCAAAAAGGTGGAAACTTCCGCTCTTTGCCTAGGGAAGCTTTTAAGGTCATCAAATGGGGGAGGGGAAAGGCCTAGGTCTTAAAGCCATTTATGGCCATGAAAGGGAATTTCGGCCATGGAGAAAATCCCTTGAAATTCACCTCCCCTTGGTCCCAATTCATTTGGAAACTACTCAAAACTGATAGGGGAGATGAATACTAATTAATTGGTGAAGAATGGAGGGGTGATTCACCTTCCCCACCATGAATGACCTTCTCTTTCTCGCTTTCTCTCTCCTCCATTAAAGGGCAAATGGAGCTTTCTCTCTCCTAGTCATCATGAACGAATTTTCTCATCTCCATAGCCTATTGGCAGCCCATCTAACCCACATGAATAATAAAATGAGGTTAGCCCAAGTGGGTTTGGGTTTGAGCTTGAGTTAGCCCATTTGAACCAACTTGACCTAATACTTAGATAAAGTTAACCTAGGTCAATTTGATGTTTTGGGTTGACCCCAATGGATTTTTGGTGATCCATTGGTATCCCCTAAGATCTAGGTAGGGTTGGGTAGGTTTGACTTGGCACCTTGGAGGTCACTTGACCCTTAGTAAGGGCACTTTGACCACTTTGGGGCTAGAGTTTACTTCGGTCAACTTAGCCTCTTAGGTTGTCCCCAAGGGGTCCTTGGTGACGCCTTGGCTTCCCCTAAGTTCTAGGAAGAGTAGTCTAGAGTTAACTTTGCACTCTGAAGGTCACTTGCCCCTTAGTTAGGGCACTTTAACCTAGGACCACTTTAGATGGGTCACCTTGCCCAATTTAGGCCTAGGATGGTCCTAGGTCAACTTGGTCATCCTGGGTTGACTCCAATTGATCCTTAAGGCCTTTTAATAGATTGGTGAGGTCATGGTGGGGTCATAGTGTCATGGTGAAGCCCCTTGATCATCCCAACCTAGTATTTAGAAATCTACTATTTGCAGACCATAGTGATCCCACCTACATTCCTAGGTCCACTTGGTCTTCTTATGCTTCCTAGGGTTTTGTCATGACCTAGTCATGACAAAACCACTTTTAGGGGGTCTAGTTGCCTGAGGGATGTTACACTTGGTCTCCCTTGGCCATGAATGACCTCCTTTTCTCACTTTCTCTCACCTCCATTAAAGGGAAAAATGGAGCTTTCTCTCTCCTACTCACCATGGCCAAATTTTGATCACTCCTCCAGCCTATTGGCAGCAGACTAACCCATATAAATAATAATAATAATGAGGTTAGCCCAAGTGGGGGAAATGTGTTTGAGCTTGGGTTAGCCCATTTGGGTTAATTTGACCTATTTCAAGGATTGAGTTGATCTTGGTCAAATTGATCATTTTGGTTGACCCCAATTGGTCCTTGGTGACTCATTGGCCTCCCCTAAAGACCAGAAAGGCTTGGGTATGGTTGACTTGGCACCTTGGTGGTCACTTGCCCCTTAGTTAGGGCACTTTGACCACTTTAGGGCTAGGGTTGACTTGGGTCAACTCAGCCTCTAAAGTTGACCCCAATGGGTCTTTGGTGACCCATTGACTTCACCCTGTCTGGAAAGACCTAGGTAGGGTTGGTTGGACACATTAGGGGCACATTGCCCTTAGTTAGGGCACCTTGCCCAATTTAGTCCTAGGATGATCCTAGGTCAACTTGGCCACCCTGGGTTGACTCCAATGGACCCTTAGGGCTCTAATGGAACTTCCAATAGGTTACTGATGTTGTGGTGGGGTCATGGATTCATGGTGAAGCCCTAAGGTCAACCCTGAGCTAGTAATTGGAATTCTACTATTTGCAAACCATGGTGGTTTCCACCTTTATGTCTAAGCTCACTTGGTCTTCTTGGGCTTCCTAGGGTTTTGTCATGACCTAGTTATGGCAAAACCAATCTTAGGAGTCTAGTTGGAAATAGGATGTTACATTGGGAATGCTTTTGCACACAGATTTTTCTACCTTTTATTTTCTTAACTCAATTTTATTAATTATTGCGTTTGATATAAATGAATGTGTCACGCCAAAGTCAAATAATTTAGTGATAGAAATATTCTCAAACATTATAGTACCCACGACGACATCATTGGCCTCTCTTACTACTTCTCTATTCATCTCATAGATCCGGGGTTGAGCAGGGGCTTGCTGTTGTGGCAATCCATTTTCTTGGCCTTTATTCCCTTTCTTCATTGGGCAATTTGCCATGCAATGCCTGAGTTGGTGGCAAAGAAAACACGTGTTGTCTTTCTTATCATCCCAACAAATACCACGGTGCTTCTTGTTGCATTTTGGACAAATTATAAAGTTATTATTCTTGTTGTGTTCAATATTTTTGCGCTTCCCTCGATCCTTAAGGACAAACTCTTGATTCTTCCTCTTACTTCCCATTTGTTGATATTGTAGATATTTTTGGCTTTCCTCAACACATCGTGCTGCCTCGACAAGTTAGTGATAATCACTGAAGTCCAATGAAGATATATGGTTTGGATTGACTCGCGCAACCCATGTCATAGGAGAAAGATTTGATGCACTATCAAACCTGCGACATCATGTACGTGATGGAGAATAGAAATAATTTTTTCCTCATATTCTATTTGAAAGTCTTTGTTTCCAAGGTAGCTTGCAACCTTGGGGTGAATTGGTTATTATACTATTATTATTCTCTTTTTAGTTTTTCCTTTAGCACTAAATGTGTTGGCAGTAGTTTGCTTTCAAGAACCTGCACAAAGAAAACAATACAGAAAAGCACACAAAGATTTATAGTGGTTCCCCATCTTGTGAGTACATCCACTCTCCTCCCACCTTGCCAACTTCCTATTCGTCAAGGCACTTTTCCAAAACATTGCTCCAAGGAACTTACACCTCAGATCCCTCAGGATCTCTCAATCTCCTCCAAGACCTACAGCTCAGCCATAAGGGCCCACAACTCAGTGATCAGCTGATCAACTACCTAATTCCAAAGGCCCTACACTCATGCTGGGAGGACAGACCTACCTCAGATCCACTAGGGATCCTACCTCAGAGAGTTACACTCTCTTACTGCCTAGGAAAATTGCCCTACCTCAGATCCAGTTGGATCCTACAACTCAGAGAATTAAAATCTCTTACTTCTCAGGAAAATTGCCCTAGCTCAGATCCAGTAAAATCCTACAACTCAGAGAGGTTCACTATCCTACTGCTCAAGCAATATTGTCTACCTCAGGCTAGTGTCCCTACAACTCAGATCCAGTTGGATCCTACAGAAAGAAGAGTATTTGAATGTTTTGACACAGGGATATTTCTCTGTGTCAAAAACTAAGACTGAGTTATCTCAGCACTATCTTGCTTCACAACAGCAGGTAGAAGTTCTCCCTCTGCTGGAAGAAACTCAGAATGAAGATTCTGATCTTGCTTAAGAAGAAGGTGAACTTGTGTTCTTCAATCAGCCAACTGTGCCCACTGGAGAATGATGTCTCTACTTTATTCCTCTATCAGAAATCTTTCTAATTATTCTGTAGCAGATGAAGAAGCAACAGCTAACTGAACTTTTTGTTCCCGCAGGAAGACTTCAAGCTCTTTCTCAGCGAAAATGGAGAGAGAGATGAAGTCCGGAAGCTACCTTTTGAAATTAATAATGCCCTAAAATTATCTTGCATCTTGGCTCATCTCTTCCTTTTGTAGTTCGCCAATCAACGACTCTTAGAGATCAGTGGGCCCCACTTACAGCTTCCAGCTACACCTTGCTTTAACGGAAGAAGACGTACAGTAGCTTCTTGGTAGAGTTTGTCGTTTTCTGTAGCTTCCCGTACTTAATTTGAAATCAGTTGACTTTGTCGATTTTGGTGACGTCAGCACCTGTGGACTTAGCCAAAATTGAGCATCAGTAGAATAGGCGTTGAGTGAATGAGCTTCACTCAATGCCAAAACACTTAGATAGAATTCTGTATATCTAGGCGTTGACAGCGTTGAGTGAGAAAGCCCCACTCAACGCTTATTGCCTTTGCATATTCTTCCGCCACTTCTGCATGCTTGGCATTGAGAGCGTTGAGTGAGTACACCTCACTAAACGCTTTTTTTCCTTAGCCTTTTTTTGCGTCTGCAGCATCTTAAGCGCTGAGAGCGTTTAGTGAGCATGCCTCACTCAACGCTTTTTGCCTTTGCCAGATTTACCACTACTTGGTGTTGAGTGAGTAAGATCTACTCAACGCCAAACTACTTAACAGACATTTAAGTTATCTGGCATTGAGTGAGTGAGCTACACTAACCGCATTTGGACTTCGCCAAATTTTTGTGTCTAAAAAGAACAATCCCTTTGAGAATTAGTCAATGCATTATCACATGGCGTTGAGTGAGCTTGCCTCACTCAACGCATGTGGACTTGGTAAATATTCATAGTTTTCCTTTAGCGTTGACTGACTGAGCTTTACTCAACGATTATGAAACTATGGCATTGAGTGAGTGAGCTACACTCAACGCCTGTGGACTTAGCCATATTTCTGCTCATTTCTACTTAGGCTATTATTGCATTAGCCTGACTCACAGCTTTTTGTTGTATGGCATTGAGTGAGTTGACTTCACTCAGTGCCTGAAGACTTAGCCACTTTTCCAGCCTGTCATTACTTTGGCTTTGACTATATAGGCTTCACTCAGCGCTATAAGTCATCTGGCGTTGAGTGAGTAGCCTTCACTCAACGTCTGTGGACTTAGACAGATTTTTGTCTATCCATACCTAAGGTAAGAGTTTACCTGACTTAGCCACTTAGGCTATCTATCCCATCAATGTTATAGGACAACCCTGCATGTATGAACTTGAACATGTATTAAATATACCATTGTGTATGCTCATTGACATATTTGACTTTTTCAAATCTAGTACATTGAGGGCAATGGACCAAACAATATCCCCCTATATTATTAAGTCAAAACTCTCCACCAAATATCTGAGTCAATGACATACACTAACAAATTACAGTAATAAAGCAGGAAAAGATCTGATAAGAAGATAAGTTATAGTAAACTTCCTTGTTTGCAGGGCATACCTGTACCTGCTCCCCCTTAATAGCTGTTACCGGCTTTTGATGAATTTGATACCACTTGTATCATCTTCCTCCTGTCCTATGAATTTGATACCTCTTTCAAGTCCTTGAATCAGTAAGCTTATTCAAGTCCTTCTCCCCCTTTTTGACATCTGTAAATAGCCAGGGAGGATAAAGGCAATAGTTTTACCATCTTGAGTGTACTTAAAGTAATGTTGGACATGCTCCCCCTCAACTAAAGCAGCATCTGACATGTTTCTTGGTAGATAGTGTAGTCTGTACTAGTCTGGACAGCACTTGAACATGATACCATTGAAGGTACACTAGTTGAAATGTCTTCAATGTATTAAGAGCAATTCCATATGCAAGACATAATATGGCCTGCAACAATTTAAGTGTACAACCCCATATCCGGCAAGTGGCGTCGGCAGGAGCCAGACTAGCCAAGTCTAGCCCAGGACCCAGACGAGTCAAGTTCACGGCATCGAGTGAGGCAAGCCCGCTCAATGCCTTCAGTCGCGGAGTCAAGTGAGGCTAGTTTACTAAACGCTTTTAGTCGCGGCGTTGAGGCGAGCTCACTCAACGCCTTCAGCAATGGCATCAATCGAGTGAGGCGAGCTCACTCAATGCCTTCAACCGTGGCGTCAAGTGAGGTTAGTTCTGTCAACGCTTCTTGCTCTTGGCATTGAGGGGTAGCTCGGCATCCGCTGGCTCGCACTAACCAAGCCCCTTTCGTCGAGCTCACGATAAGCGAATAAGGCGGGCCGAGCCTGTACTCGCCTAGTGTCGAGCTGAGGCGGCGAGTGCAAGCTCCATCAGGTACTCGCCAACCTCGCTGAGTAGAGGCCGTCGTGAGGGCTACTCTCCGAGTGATCAGTGAGGTGTTTTTACCATTTTGACCCCGCTAGCCTTCCCATAGCTAGTTAAAACAGTGGAGTCTCACTGTTGGCAGACCCGGGTGGGCTGCACATAGCTGTTCATAATAACGGAGGTTGGCCATTTGCAGGCCTTTTTCAGAAATCTATAAATAGGACCCAAGGGGTACCTCAGAGGGTATGCTTACTTGTCTCCCAGTCTTCTAGCGCCTTCTGAGGTACCTTAGCACGACATTTGGCTAAGGAGGGGAAGCGCTCAATGATCTTCCTAGTGTGTGGTGGGACCTTTGTGCCGGGCCCTTGGTCTAGTTCTTTGCTCTTTTTTCCTTATTGTTTTTCTTGCAGGAGTGAAGTAGGTACGCGACCACCCCTTCCCCAAGGGTGAACTCCACAAGAGACTGATTTTTGGTTTCAACATTTTGGTGCGGTGAGCATGGAGCGTGGTCAGCACAAAAAACCTTCAGCGAGCTCAATGATTGGAGGAGAAGGGCAAGGATCAGACAAGACCGACTCGCCACCCCCTGCCCCTCTCTCCACCATGGGAATGCTCGAGGATTTAAGGCAGGAGGTGCTCGGCATGATCCGATTCGAGCTCGGAGTGCGTGTCGAGAGATCAACTCTGGCGATTCCGGTCCTTGCGGATCCGGCACTCCACGAGGTTACGCCCGCTAGGCGAGCCGGGAAGGAGGTCGCCGAGGAAGGTCGTGGTGCCGAGCTCACCGGGCGAGTGCTCTTCCCAGGTACGGGGAGCGGCGGCAGGTTTGGCGAGTTGGGGGCGCGAGACCCTCCAGCTCCCTCGGTGGGCGGAGATAGCCCCTTCAGCGAGTTGGTCTCCTCTACACCAGTCCTGGATGGGTTCAGGGAGATCGAGATGTCCTACTAGACCGAGAAGGGAGACCCGGTCAAGCACGTCCAGTGGTTTGAGGACGTGGTCTCGATCCGACAGATGTCGGATGGCTTTAAGTGCATACTCTTTGCCATCACTCTGAAGGAGAAGTCAAGGGAGTGGTTCCACCAACTATCGGCCAGTTCCATCTACGGCTTTGAAGACCTATGCAGGGGATTCATGTTGAGTTTCATAACCTCGAAGAGGAAGAAGAGGGAGTCAGAGTCCCTATTCCGCATCAAGCAGGGGGTGAATAAGACCCTAGGGAGCTACGTCGATCGCTTCCAGGAGGAGGTCACCCAGGTTAAGGAGATGTCGGGGCACACTCTGATGATGGCCTTCACCTTAGGGCTGCAGTAAGGTTTCTTTCGGATGGAGTTGAAGAGGATCACGCCCCTCTTCTATGAGGAGTTGATGGAGATGGAGGCAAGAGAAGTCGACGGGGAGGCGTTGAACCCGGAGTTTGCCCGGAGGCTAGCCAGGTGGGCTACGAAGGAGGAGAGGAATAGAGGGGGCAGAGGTCAGGAGGAGAGGAGGTCTGAACCCCGACAGAGGGAGCAGCAACAACAGTCCAGGTAGGGGCATCAGGAGGCGAATCACCGACTAGGGTGGAGGCCAGAATGGCAAGATCAGGGGGCGAGAAGAGGGTTCCATGGAGGGAACCGTCGCTAGAGAGGACAAGACCAGTTTTATCCTCTGGGAGGGAGGCAGGACCAGAGGCCGCCTCTTCCCGATCAGGAGCAGGCTATGGCAATTGCCATGGGGGAGAGAAGGAGGGCGGCAAGGAGGAGGAGAAGGGAAGTCAGGGTAGAGCTGCCCTATTGCGACTTCCACCAAGAGGAAAGGCACGCCACAACCACGTGCCCGGAGTTCCTCTAGTTATGAGGAAACAGGGAGCAACAATGAAGGAGTGTTAGGAGGTGCGGATCGAAGAGGTCACGCCGCGCTCGGAGGAGGACTGGTGCGAGGACCGAGTGGATATGGGGACCCGGGGAAGGATCGGGATTATCCATGGAGGGGCAGGTGTCGAGGCTTCCTGCAAGGCGAGCCTCCATAGCATGTACTGCAGGAGCGTCGCCTCCACATCTCAGACCCCACCCCAGGTGGAAAAGATCACCTTCTCAAGGAAGGATATGTCGGATCCTCGTCGACAATGGAAGCTCAGTCAATGTCATCTTTAAGAAGGCGTTCGACGCGATGAAGGTGGAGGCGAAGAGGGTGCTTGTCTCAGACGGACCCTAGTTTAGGTTCTCGGGAGATAGGAAGGAGGTAGAAGGTGGAGTGGGACTCCATGTCACGCTGGAGGGGGGGCAGTCCCACACTTACAAGTTCTTCATTATGGACGCCCCCAGCAGCTACACCGCCATCTCAGGAGGCCCCTCATCAGTGCCTTCCGCTGTGTCCCCTCATCCTTCCACCAGTTCTTGGATTTCAACATCAAGGGGGTCCAAGTTCGGGTCCGCGGATACCCTAAGATAGCAAGGGAGTGCTACATCACCGCCGTAAACTCAATCTCATGGCAGGAGGGTGCCGAGGAGATGGGACGAAGGATGGAGGAGGCAGAGTAGGAGGCTGGCCAAGAAGAGATGGAGTTGACCCGCCCTCGGGAGGAGGAAATGGAGGAGGTGCAGGAGCTGGCCGAGGCAATGGCCGTGGAGGAAGCCAAGGAAGAGGTCTTCACCCCCGGAGGTGGGGATGTTGAAGAATGGGGGGAGCAGTCTCATCTAGAGGCCATGGAAGAGGTGGTGGAGATTGAGGTTCTCACCCTCGAAGGCAAGGTGGAGAAGGTCCGCGTAAGCGGGGGGCTGACCCCAGAGGATCAGGGCAGGATGCTGGAGTGCATCCGGAAGAATGTGGATGTCTTCGCCTGGAGTGTCGCGGAGATGTCAGGGATCGATGCGGAAGTGGCCTCCCATTGCCTCAACCTGTCCAGCGGAGAGGTCAGGGAGTTGTCGAGACGGCAAGGGCCTCCCTTGCCACGGCATCCAGCTGAAGAAGAGGTCGAGCCATCAAGGCAGGACAAGTTGGAAGCTAATTTGGGAGGAGGTTGCCAAGCTCCTCAAGGCTCTGTATCTGAGATCAATACCCGTGGGTCTCCACGTGGTATATGGTTAAAAAAGGGGACGGCCGATGGAGAATGTGTATTGACTTTTCATTGCTTAATAAATCATGTCCCAAGGATTGTTACCCCTTGACTCGGATCGACGCACTGGTTGACTCAGCCATTTGTTTCCCTGTATTGAGTTTTTTAGATGCATTTTCAGGTTATCACCAGATCAGGATGCACCCACCTCCCCAACATCAAGTACATCTCTTTCATCAAAGGGGATGGATGCTATTGTTATAAAATGATGCCATTTTGGCTAAAACATGCAGGGGCAACCTATCAAAAGATGATGGATAGGGTCTTCCGAGTACAGAAGGGAAGGAACCTAGAGGTTTATGTAGACGACCTCATGATCAAGAGCCTTGACGTCGACTCTCACCTCCAGGACTTGGAAGAGACTTTTGCCACTCTTCGTAAATATAAAATGAGACTAAACCCCTTGAAGTGTATTTTAAGGGCAACCAGGGGCAAATTCCTGGGGCATCTCCTCACCCCTGCCAGTGTAGAGCCCAACCCTGACAAGGTAAGGGCGATTGTGGAGTTGGGATCACCATGGAATGCCAAGGAAGTGCAGCGGTTGACGGGGAAGTTAGCAAGGTTGAGCCGGTTCCTCTCCCGGGCAAGGGAGAAGTGCTCTCCCTTCTTCAAGACTCTGAGGGGAGGTCGGAAGTTCGAGTGGACCTCGGAGTGCGAGGAGGCATTTCAGGCCTTGAAGAGGCAGCTGACTCAAGCCCCCCTGCTCCAAGGGCCAAAGAAGGGGGAGGACTTGTTCTTGTATCTAGGGGTCGAAGCGGATGCCCTGAGCTCCGTTTTGGTTCGGGAAGAGGGGAATAAAAGACTCCCAATTTACTATGTGAGTCGGGTCTTGAGGAAGGCAGAGCTTCGGTATCCTTTCCTGGAGAAGCTGGCCTTTGCTCTCATCATTTCGGCTCGGAGGCTCCGGACCTACTTCCAGGCACACTCGATCCGAGTGGTGACTGACCACCCCCTCCGCAACATCTTCGAGGGGGTGGAACACATTAAATAAGTTTTGTTGAAAAGACCAGTCCAAAGGAGCCATCTAGCACACATCCTAAAACCTAGTTAAGCCCTTATATATGAATCGGAAAACACTGGCTGGGCCAAAAATCTCATAAGTCAAATTCATCGTATAAACCAATACATACTCGATAAATCGTCAAAATTTGTCGTGATCACTCAAAATAAGTCTTGTTGAAAATACCGGTCCAAAGGATCCATCCAGCACACATCCTAAAACCGAGTTCATCCCTTACGTATGAATCAGAAAACACCGGCTAGGCCGAAGATCTCACAAGTCTAATTCATCGTGTAAACCAATACATACTCGATGAATCATCGAAATTTGTCGTGATCACTCAACGCCTCAAATGATTATGAATCATTTGAGAGATGTGAATCCTGTTTATTAGGCAAGATGACTAAAATCCCTTTCACTAATCATACTGAGAGGGCTGATGATCTCTTGGGTATAATATATAGTTATGATTGTGGACCCATGAGTTCTATGGCTAGAGGTGGGTACTCTTACTTCGTTACATTTACTGATGATTTTAGTAGAAACAGATATGTGTATCTTATAAAGTGCAAATCCAAAAGCTTTGAAAAGTTTAAAGAGTTTAAGAGTGAAGTAGAGAACAAGTTATGAAAAAGTGTTAAAGCACTCTGATCTGATCGAGGTGGCAAAGTCCTAAGTCATGAGTTTTGTGATCATCTAAAAGAGTATGGTATTATATCACAACCACCTACACCTAGAACACCACAACATAATGGTGTGTCTGAGAGGAGGAATCGCACTCCGTTAGACATGGTACGGTCGATGATGAGTCATGCAGATTTACCTGTTTTATTTTGGGGTTTTACTTTAAAGACTGCTGCTTTCTCACTAAATTGTGCTCCAACGAAAATGGTTCAAAAGACACCATATGAGATGTGGACTACGAAGCATCCTGGTATGTCCTTCTTGAAGATTCGGGGCTATGAGGCATACGTGCGATGTCAAATGTCTAACAAGAAAGAAACCAAGTCATATAAGTGTTAACTTGTGGGGTATCCTAAGGAAAGCAAAGGGTACTACTTCTACCTTCCATCTGAGAGTAAATTGTTTATCGCAAGGACTAGTAATTTTTGGAGAAAGAGTTCTTATCCTGAAAGAATACAAAGGTGGAACTTGAAGAAGTTCTAGAACCACAAATATTGAATGAACCAGAATTGGAACCTGAGTAAGAACTATAAGTTGTTGTAGCTGGAGAACCTGCTCAGGAAACACAAGTCCTACGTATATCTGGTAGTCCTAGATTTGAGCCTGAGGGATATGGATTTATCGTATCTCAAATAGGTAATGTGGTTCTTATGGATCATGATGATGAACCTGCAACCTACCAAGAGGCTATGAGTGGACCGGACTCCGAGAAGTGTCTTTAGGTCATGAAATCTGAAATGTACTCTATGTATACAAACCATGTTTGGACCTTAGTGGAACCACCTGAAGGGGAACAACACATCGGGTGCAAGTGGGTCTTCAAGAAGAAGACCAACATTGATGGTAATGTACAGACATTCAAAGGGCGGTTAGTGGATAAAGGTTTCAAGCAAACTCAGTGTGTTAACTATGTTGATACCTTTTCCCTTGTTGCTATGGTAAAGTCCATCAGAATTCTGTTTGTTATTATTGTGTATTATGACTACGGGATCTAGTAGATGGATGTGAAAATAGCTTTCCTAAATAGAAACCTCCTTGAGAAAGTGTATATGACATAACTCGAGGGTTTTGTATTTCATTTTATACAAGAATTAGTGGGAGCATTGTTGTTTTCTTGATATTATATGTGGATGACATACTACTGATCGGGAATGACATTCTGACCCTACAAGTTGTTAAGAACAACCTAGGGGACTGCTTTTCTATGAAAGACTTGTGCAAAGCAACTTATATACATGGTATAAAGATCTATAGAGATAGATTGAACAAGCTGCTGGGTTTGACCCAAAGTATATATATTGATAAGGTGTTGAAATGGTTCAACATACTTGAGTCCAAGAAAGGATTCTTACCCATGTCTCATAGTGTGAGTCTCTCTAAGGACCAGTGTCCGAAATCTTTTGAAGATAAGGACCGCATGAAGTTGATTTCATATGCTTCGGTAATTGGATCAATCATGTGTGCATTGTTATGCACTCGCCCTAATATCTCTTTTGCTTTGAGCATGACTAGTAGACATAAGTCTGATCCAGGTGATGGTCACTGGATTATCGTTAAGAATATCCTAAAATACTTGAGAAGGAAAATGATGTATTCTTGGTATTTAGTGGAGAAGAAGAGCTCATTGTAAAGGGTTATACGGATGCTAACTTCCAAACTAATTGGGATGACTCTAAGTCTCAGTTAGGGTTGGTGTTTTGCCTGAATGGAGGAGCTGTTAGCTAGAAAAGTTCCAAGCAAAAGACAGTTGTTGATTCTATAACTGAGGTCGAGTATATTGTTGTTGAAAATGTAGTAAAGGAAGCTATGTGGATTAGGAAATACATCGACGAGCTTGATGTAGTTCCTAGCATTGTTGATCTCGTTGTTCTCTACTGTGAAAACAACGGTGCATTTGCACGGGCTAAGGAACCTAGATACCATCGGCGCTCCAAGCATATACTTTGTTGGTTTCATATTATTCGAGAGATTGTCAATCGAGGAGATATGAGCATATGCAGAGTTCCGACAGAAATAAATATTGTGGATCCACTAACGAAGCCTCTAGCATAGAGAAAACATGATGGTCATATTAGATAAATGGGTATTAAATACCTGAATGATCAACTCTAGCGGGAGTCTTGTTTCTTGTATGTTTATCTGTTATTTTAATTCCTTCGATGAATAGAGTATTATGTATTTCCTTTTATATTTATGGCAAGTTCTTTTATTATGTCAAATTATTTCAATATGATAAATTAATTAACGTGATAAATGCCCTTAGAATGTTTGCTTCCATAGGATTCAAGTTAATGATTTGAATGTGAGGGCCTATGCTTCTTAGATGCTTCATTCTTAAATGATCTCTGGTAGGCATATCATCTTAAAATCCTAGGGCAATGATGATACATTAAGACTAGCATGTGTGTTGATTGATGATCGGTTCTTACGGGTAATGATATTGCGATATCAAGTCATAACATGAGTATTTGTTAGTGAACCAGTTGTACAGGACTTTCCCATCATGATACCAATTTGTGGATTGTTATGTGAATGTGTCATAAGTAGGTCTCAAGTGGCAATAGTGTTTGTAGTTCTTTGACCTAAAGTCACAACATTCATCAAGTGAGCAAGATCATACTTTGATGCCATCAAAAGTTTTCCTTGAGAAAGGTTGATGATAATGGTGGTTATTGGGCATGTTATGAGTTATTTTGTTGTTTGTGTTTGGACAGAAATGGGATTTGTCCTCCTATTTGACGGGAGTTACATCCATGGGCTCATTGATGGAATGGGACTGAGAAATGCATGGTCATGCTTGGTTGAGTCAATATATAATATTGAGCTCACCAATTTTCAGAAGTCCATTCTAGATCAGGAAACTTTGATTAAATAATTATGAGGGTGACACGGTCCATACCTCTTATTCTATCTAGAATAAGGGACCAAGGGACAAGACAACACTGATACATTGGTCTTAAAAGCTTATTGAGTTTTGAACTCTTATTGCTTGGAGAGCAATGATGTATTGCTAGATTTCGCTCATTATTTGTAAGGCTTTTGTTTGATACGTTTAAGATCAAGTGGGATACTATTAGTGTTACCATGGTGATCTAGAAGTGGTAAAATAGGTAGTCTCACTACCAACGCGATATGAGACTATTGGGTCGCACATAAGAGCATTTGGAGAAGTTGGAGGAATGGATTGCGTTGATCCTACTCATATGTGGTGAGTGAAGGACTAAACACTTGACTTATTGGAATTCATTGAGATAACTCGTTGATTCATAGAGAGCGTCGAGACACAACAACTAATTCATCGAAACCTCACAACTAAGGGCATAGAGTTTTGTTGGGTACATTGGAAAAATGTGTACCTGATTTGAAGAAGCCCAACTTAGCTCAATGATATACATCAAGGTGTATTTGATGTTATTTTAAGTTGACATGTGCAGGTGGAGAATTGATAAAGTATGCAGAAAATTCTAAGTCCAAGTGTCGACACAAGGAGCAAGCAGTGTCGACACACAGAAGAAATAGGACACAACACTGGGAAGCAGTGTCGACACATAGCAGTTAGTCTACAACTACACACTGGGAAAAAGTGTCGACACAGAAGAAGTAAGTCGACACAACACTGGGAATTTGTGTCGACACAGAAAAAGAGTCGACACAACACTGGGAAATTGTGTCGACACAGAAGAAAAGCGTCGACCTCAAACATTGGAGAATGTGTCGACACAGAAGAATATAGTCGATCTCAAGATTGTCGACATCCTGAATGTGTCGACACAGAAGAGAATTAGTCGACCTCAAGTTAGTTGTCGACACCAGCAGAATGTGTCGACACATTGTGATTAAGTCGACACATATAGCAGATTAAAAATGAATGTGTCGACACCTGAAGGCTAAGTCGACTTACTAAAGTTATGATTCTACAAAACTGTGTCGACACACAGGACTTGTGTCGACACACTGAAGAGTCAAGATCAAGTTATTTGCAGAAGAAGCTGTGTCGACTCAAAGGCAACTTAGTCGACATCACTGAAGACTGTGTCGACACCAAAGTCAATTATGTCGACACAAATAGACAGATTGTCTCGACACTTTCTGACAGACTGTTCAACAACTTGTGATTCAAGACTAAGGCACAGGACTTGTTTGAAGACTTGACAGCTGTGGGTTATCACCGGTTAACTGAAGTTGTCAGACTTGTCAGAAAACGGTTAGAAACCGGATCAGCCGGTTACCATGAAGAATGTCTATAAATAGACAGATTCAGAAGAGAAAAAAAATCAATCACATATAGACTGACTTTTGAAATACATTGGATCAGAAAAGTGGAGAAGGGATTACTATTCTACTCATTTCAAGAAAGTGCTAGGCACTTAAGAAGATCTTCTCCGGAGATCTAAGAAGACTATCTAAGGATAGATCTAAGAAGAGTTCTAATCAGAATTCAGAAGAATCATTCAAAGTTCTGGATAGAGAGAGATCAAGTCAGAATTTGAAGAAGAAGAAAGAATCCACCAGTGGATTCTCAAGAAGCTGTTTGGAATCAACTCAGCTAAGTACATTTTCAAGAAGCTTTGAAGAAGGCTAAGAAACAGTTGATTGCATCAGCTGATCAAGAATTGTCATTGCCTTTTCTCTCTCAACTTTGGCAAGACAATTAAACAATCTTTTCTATATTTCTGTAGGATCTGTTTATACAGATCTGAGTTGTAAGCCTATGTTATAAAGGCTGAGTGTAGGAGTGTTGAACTCTGAGTGGTAGGGTGATTGCCTGAGTGTAGGAGAAGGGTATTCTCTGAGTTGTAGGCCTGGGGCAAGGCTGAGGTAGGGCAGTTGTGCCTGAGTTGTAGGAACAGTTGGGTTCTGAGTTGTAAGATCTATTGATCTGAGATAAGTGGAAGTTTGGCCGAATCTAGCATACTGCTAGATAGGTGAAGGGGAAAGTGGATGTACCCAGACCTTGGGGAACCACTATAAACATAGTGCAATCTGTGATGTTTTGTTTTCTGTGATTGCTGTGTTTATTATATTAGTTATTAAATTGAATTCTGTCTAGAAGTTTTAGAAAGAGAAGCAGAGAACCTATCACCCCCCCCCCTCTTAGGTGTTTAGGCTGCCTTGAAAGTTAAACTATCAAGTGGTATCAGAGGGAGGTTCCTCAAAAAGGACTTAACAGTCTGAGGTAGATCTGATAGGCAGATTCAAGAATCAAGAAGATGGGTTCTGGAGAGAATCATAAGGAGCTAGGGTCAATGAAATTACCCATATGCAAGAAGGAAATCTTTGGGATCTGGAAAGAAAGAGTCAGATTGTTTATGGAAGCATCTGACCCAAGGATTTACATCACAGTACAGGAAGGCCCCTTCATACCAATGAAGATATCTGTTCTTGATGCAAATATCCAAACCAAAGACTTATTCTGAAATGACCAAGGATGAAATCATCTTGGCAACCATGGACAAAAGGGCACAGAACATCATTGTCAGTGCCATAGATGATTCAACATTTCAGAATCTGAATTCACTGCAAGACCTCCAAGGAGATGTGGGACACATTGATTGTCTACATGGAGGATATGAAGAAGTAAGGCTGGACAGAAAATCTATGCTAAATCAGGAGTATGAAAGTTTTAGACAAGGAAAATCTGATAGCATAACTGAGTGCTATAAGAAATTCTATAGAATTGTGAATGAGCTAATATCCTATGGAAGAGTCTTCAGTACCTATGAACTGAATGACAAATTCTTAAGATCCTTATCAAAGGATTGGGATACAAAGATCTGTGCCATAAGAGAAGTGGCAAAATTGGCAGAGATATCTCCTCCAACTCTGTTTGGAAAGTTGCTATCCTATGAAATGCAACTTATGGTAAGGAAGGAGGAGGAAAGAAACTCAAGAGGAGAGCATAGAGAAAAGACTGTGGCATTTAATGCTGAAGCCACCAGAAAGAATAGGAGGAAATCACCATCTCCTCCTAAGGAAGTTGAAGAAGGTAGTTCTGAAAATTCAGATAAGGGTTCAGTCAGCTGTGATTCAGATGCAGACTTTGCTGCATTCACTAGGCAATTTCAAAGGTTCTTGAAAAAGAAGCAATGGAAGTCTAGGCCTTCCTCATCACAGCAAGTAGATGACTATTATCAGAAGAGAAGGTCATCAAGGAAAGAGAAAAGCAGGTCAAAGCCCAGCAAAGCCACTACTTCAAAGATTGTCTGCTATTGTTGCAATAGGCCTGGACATGTAGTGGCTGATTGTCCTGACAAAAGGAAGGAATCTTCAGAAAAGAAGAAGACTTATCAGAAAGGCAAGAAGGAGAAATCCTTTGTAGCAAAGAAAGATAAAAGTCTGTCAGACCAGTCAA
Source organism: Platanthera zijinensis (assembly GCA_039513925.1). Classification (NCBI taxonomy): domain Eukaryota; kingdom Viridiplantae; phylum Streptophyta; class Magnoliopsida; order Asparagales; family Orchidaceae; genus Platanthera; species Platanthera zijinensis. The sequence goes on along the minus strand of CM077081.1, from coordinate 60,911,176 downwards.
CTTCAGAATCAGGATCTGAAGCTGAAGCATATATTGGATTATATGCTGCATCTGAGGAAGAGGAGTTTATGCAGTTGCTAGACTCCATCAATGAACATCAATGCATGGGTTTGATGACTAGATCAGAAGAGGACCTATGCCAGAATCAGTCTGGTCCTAATGAGGTAAACTGTCCTTCTTGTACATCTGTTTGTAGTACAAGTGAAGAATCAGCTACATCTGCATCAAGTGATGAAGATGCATCTGGATCTGAAGGAGATGTCTATCAATTGATAGACAAGTATGGGGACCTTGTTGCAGGCCTTAAGAAAAGCAAGAACCTGGTTAAATCACAGGCTCAGGAAATTGCTGATCTAAGGGTTGCAACAACTGAGTTAGAAAAAGTCCTTGATCAAAAGTTAGCTGAAATTGCCAAGCTGAAGAATATAACTATTATTCAGATGGGCACAATTAATTATACTAATGATCAAGTAAAGAGTCTGGAGGACAGACTTAGAATTGAAAGGGATTTAGTGGCTAGTTACTCTAAGCCAAAATCTGTCTTACCCTTGATAGATGAATTTGTCACTCAGAAGGGTAAGCGTGGATTAGGATTTAAGGGTAACTCCAGGGCTGGCAGATTCAAGAGGAAAGGCAAAGCCCTATTCAGCCACTAAACCTTTCAGTCCCCATAAGGTTTGGTAAGGAGAAAGTGCCTTCTAACATATATGATCATGAAGACATTCAGGATCATATTAAGACAAATGTTCTGAAGAACAAGGGTGTTAAGGCAAGCAGGCCTACCTATGGTCATAAACCCTATGGTTTTAAGAAATCAGTAGGTGAAGTTGCAACAGCACCAGCAATGAACAGAAATGCTTCTGACAAGGATGTATCTAGATCTAGATACAATAAGTTTGAATGTTGGTGCTGTGGCAAGAGGGGTCATTTTGCATTGGACTGCTGGTATAACACAAGTGTTATAAAGAATAAGAGTCTACCTGTTAGAAGAGGTTATGATAACTTTATTAAGGCTAACCTGAACCAAGGACCCAAGACTTACTTGGGTTCTAAGGGTAAGTAATTCTGTATTGCAGGTGAATCCAAGTTACCATGCCCCTATATGGTACTTGGATAGTGGTTGTTCCAGGCACATGACTGGAACAAAGGGGCTGCTGAAGGAGTATTCATCTGTCAAAGATGGACATAAAGTGATCTTTGGTGGATCTGAAAAGGAGTCATCAAAGGATTTGGTAACATCTCTTCAAACCTAATTACTATCACCAAAGTGGCCTATGTAAAAGGTTTGAAACATAATCTAATAAGCATAAGCCAGCTGAGTGATCTAGGATATGACATTTCATTTGGTAAGGATGGATGTCATATCAAAAGGTCAAGTGATCAAGAGATCATATTGACTGGGTATAGGAGAGAAATGTGTATTGCCTTAATTTTGAATGTGAGAATAAGGCATCCCCCATTTGTCTTGTAGCTGATGACAATGCTTCTCATTGTGTTAAGTGGCACAAGAGATTGGCTCATCTAAACTACAAGACAATTGGCCAACTCTTTAGTAAAGAACTAGTGAGGAATGGGCCTCAAAGTTTGTATAAAGGAAGGGTATGCTCAGCTTGTCAAAAGGGCAAGCAAGCAGACAAAAACCTCATTTCAAAGCCTTGAAAACAAGGATTCTGTGAGGTGCTTATACCTCTTGCATATGGATCTTTTTGGTCCTATGCCAGTTCACAGTCTAGGTAGGAAGGTCTACACTCTAGTGGTTGTAGATGACTATTCTAGATTTACATGGGTGTTCTTTCTGAGACAAAAAATCTGAAAACCCAAGTGTATTATTTAATTTTGTAAAGCAAATTCAGAATGAACTGAACATAGTACAGTGGTCAAAATAGAAGTGACCATGGTACTGAGTTTCAATCTGAAAGCATAACAAACTTGTGTATAGACTTTGGGATTTTCCAAGAGTTCTCCTCACCTAGAACACCTCAGCAAAATGGTAATTGCTGAAAGAAAGAATAGAACATTAATTGAAGCTGGTAGAACTCTATTGAGTGACACCTCTCTCCCAGAATATTTTGGGCTGAGGCAGTTAACACTGCTTGTCATGTCATCAATAGGGCTTCTATCACCAAAGGCCACAGAAAGACTCCCTATGAGATTGTGAAAGGCAGAAAACCAAACCTATCCTATTTTAGGATCTTTGGTTGCAATGCTATATACTTAACAATGGCAAGTCATATTTGACTAAGTTTGCTGCCAAATCCCAGGATGGGATATTTGTTGGGTACAGCACAAATAGTAAGGCCTATAGAGTCTTCAACTTAACTACTCAAGTTGTTGAAGAATCTGTGCATGTTGTATTTGATGAAACAAGATTAATCAATTGTGAGTTGTCTTGTAGATCAAATGACTCAACAGGTATAAGCAAGAGATGGACAAGCTCTCCATTGCTGAAGCTTCAAAGGAAGAGGGAGCATTGGAAAATGAAGGCTGCTGTCCAGGGGGAGTACAAGAGATAATGGAAGCTGATGAAAACCAGAGGAACAGCAGAATGAAGAAGCTGGAGATGCACAACCTGAAGGGAATCTACCTCCAGCTATAAGATATCTAAGAGATCATCCTACTGATCAGATAATTGGTGATCCAAGACAAGGAGTGCAAACTAGAAGCAGAAATCAAAGCACAGTTTTGCATTCTAGTTTCTTGTCCCAAATGGAACCTAAAAAGTTTGAAGAAGCTATCCAAGACCAGCACTGGATTGATGCTATGCAAGAGGAGCTGAATCAATTTAGAAGGTGCAAAGTCTGGGAGCTTGTTCCTAAACCAAGAGGCCACAACATAATTGGAACTAAGTGGATCTATAGGAACAAGCTAGATGAAAGTGGAATAATAGTAAAGAATAAAGCAAGATTGGTTGCAAAAGGATACAGGCAGGAAGAAGGGATTGACTTTGATCAAACATTTGCTCCAGTAGCAAGGCTGGAGGCAATCAGAATGTTCCTTGCCTATGCAGCCTACCAAGACTTCAAAGTATACCAGATGGATGTGAAGTCAGCATTTCTGAATGGTGATCTTAAAGAAGAAGTATATGTAGAGCAGCACCATCAGGTTTTGTAGATCCTCTTAAACCTGATTCTGTGTATAAGCTTAGGAAAGCTTTGTATGGGTTAAAACAAGCTCCAAGGGCTTGGTATGAAACCCTGTCTACCTTCCTCATTGAGAATAAATTCTCAAGAGGAAAGATAGACAAAACTCTATTCCTTAGGGAATCCAAAGGAAAGATCATCTTAGTCCAGATCTATGTTGATGACATAATCTTTGGATCTACTGAAAACAACCTTTGTAAAAAGTTTGCCAAACTTATGCAAGGGAAGTTTGAGATGAGCAGTATGGGAGAACTTAAGTTCTTCTTGGGACTCCAAGTAAGACAGACTGATGATGGATTGTCCATATCCCAGTCTAAGTTCACCAAGGAATTAATTAAAAATATGGTATGGAGTCATCCTCCTCCATGAGAACTCCTATGGGACAAGTATGCCAATATGCAAAGATGAGGCAGGTAAACCTGTTGATGAATCATTGTATAGAGGAATAGTTGGGTCTCTACTATATCTCACTGCTAGTAGACCTGACATTATGTATGCAACATGTGTCTGTGCTAGGTACCAAGCCTGCCCTAAAGAATCTCATTATACTGCAGTCAAAAGGATTCTGAGATATCTAAAGGGCACTCCTACTCTAGGTCTTTGGTACCCTAGGAATAGAGATTTTCAACTAACAGGCTATTCAGATGCAGATTTTGCAGGATGTAGAGAGGATAGAAAGAGTACTACAGGTACTTGTCAATTCCTGGGAGGAAGACTAATATCTTGGAGTAGTAAAAAACAGACTAGTGTGGCAATTTCCACAGCTGAGTCAGAGTATATTGCTGCAGGAAGCTGCTGTGCACAGCTATTATGGATGCAGCATCAGCTTAAAGATTATGGTATTCAGGTAAGTAGAACACCCCTTTTATGTGATTCTAAGAGTGCTATTTCTATTGCTAATAATCCAGTTTCTCATAGTAGAACTAAGCTATATATAGAAATCAAATATCATTTTCTTAGAGAACATGTAGAAAAAGGAGGTGACATCTCATTGGAATTTGTAAAAACAGATTATCAAATAGCAGATGTATTTACTAAGCCTTTAGATGAAACCAAATTCAATAAATTCAAAATTGAATTAGGTATGTTAACCATTGATTAATGTATTAAACAAAAATCATTAACAATGCTATTGAAATGGTATATAAGTAAGTAAAAGTAGTATAAAACATAATCAAGTGTTTAAAAAGGACACATTGAAGTTACAGAAATTGGCTAAGTAAGAATGTGTCGACACATTCAGTAATAATGTGTCGACTCAGAGAAATTATGTCGACAAGTCAGAAATATTGTGTCGACACAGAGAATATGTGTCGACACTTAAGAATTTTATTGTCGACTTAACCAGAAATGTAATGTCGACTCAACCAGAATTATGGTGTCGACACTTACAGAATATGTGTCGACACTTGTCCTTAGTGTCGACACAGAATTTCTGTCTTTCTACTATGTATCCAAGGTGTCGACATAACCACAAATTGGTGTCGACACATAGTAGGCTGAAGAAATGTCGAGTTAATAGAAGCTTGTGTCGACACATTCCGTCTGTGTCGACACATTTAGACTGTTTTTGGCGCCTTTTGAACTTCTTTCAACAGAAGCTATAAATAGGTCAAAAGCTCTTTGTGTCGACACGCTTTCAAGGTTTTCGAGACTCAAACCCTGTGTCGACAGTCTCTTTCCTCTCTTCTCTCAAGCTTTCTCGACACAACGATGGCGCCAAGGATTGAAGATAACATCAATGAAGGATATGAGTTAGTGCGCCAGGCCTTTGCAGAGGCGCCGCCTGATGTTCAAGGAGTTATCACCCTTCTCTCTGCATCAGGGTTAGAATTTCTCATTTCAGAACCAACTAAGATCTGGAAGAAGGAGGTGCACGAGTTCTTTATCTCTGCATCAGTCCATTCTACTGGCCTCAAGATTAAGTCCACTGTTCAAGGGACGAAGGTAAGATTAATCAAAGAAGTTTAAGAAAGATCTTCCAACTGCAAGTGGTTGAGAATGAAGAGGAAGTTCCTATATCTAAGACAAGGGAAGCCCTTCAATGGTGTGGCTGGATTCAGGATTGAAGATTGGAGCTGCATTCAACAGGAAAGGGAATGAATCAGCAAGGGAAGTTCTTGTCTGAAGTAGTTGGAAAGGTAATCCTCTGCAAGACAGGTGGACATGATAGGATTTCTGCCTATATGTTCAGCCTGATGACCAGGATAGTTTTTACTATTCCTACTGATTGGTCAGGTGCTCTTTGACAAGATCAAAGAGGGAATCAAGAAGCCTAACATGGCTAGGATCATGAGCCTGTACTTCACTGGAGTGATTCCTGATGTGATGCAGCAGCTGCAAGGGAGTAAGATTAACCATATGAGAAGAATGGATATGAGACTATTCTCCAGGTGGGATAGGGTGCTGTCCAAGGATGTGCCTGAAGAGAGCAGGCCAGACACCCCTGTACAATCCCTACACCAAATCAAGAATCTGAACAAGTACAAGAAGGGACACAGCTTGACCAACTGTGGTCCAGGAAGTATCCACACCTGCACAGATGCAGGGGGAGCCAGTTTCCACTTCTGCTCCAAAGGTATCTACTCTGCTTAGGTATAGGGGGAGCTAATGTATTTTACTAGAAAGACATTGCTCATATTCTTATTACTGCACAGGTTCAGGGGGAGCTAGTGTCCACACCTACTCCTGCCACTACAAATATTGAGGTGCAAGTCCAAGAGGAAGCACAGTTAAACATATCTCAAGATTTAACTGCTGCAGAAGTGAGTGACCACTCAACTGGAATTTACTATGGAGGAGTTATTCCCAGAGTTGACACTGCTGCTGATAAAGAAGGAGGTGGACCGGATATTGAGAAGTCATAGGAATGGACATTGATCAAGAAGCTGCTGTGGAAAACAGGTTGAGGATGAGCCTGTGGATGTTGAAGCTGGCAACAACCCTGGAACAGATACAATTCATCATCCACAAGAAAGAATTCATGTAGATACTTCCTCTGACACAGAAACTGAAGAAGCCAGGGTGGCAAGAAAAGAAAACTTGTTGTCTTTAAGAGAAGAAGCAAGAACTATAAGCAGGCATTACAGACCACAACTCCACAGTTCTCCAGCTTTGATTACAATAAATTTATGGTAGATCTTCAAGTAAAATTGGATGACCAAAGGATGGCTCTGGAGAAGTATGTTGATGAAAATAGCAAGTCAGTTCAGTTTGACTTAGCTCAGGATATCAAGTCCATCCAATTTCAAGTCAACTTGCATAAAACTGAAATGACAGATTGCTTCCACAAGGGTGGCAATGCTGTAGTTTATCTGGCTAAACAACAGGAGGCTATCTCTACAAAGGTGGATGATATTGCTTTGAAGCAAAGTTATGTTCTGGAAAATCAAATCAGAATGAATGACAATTTAACTGAATCTCATAATGAGATCATTAAAGAAGTGTGAAGAAGATTGTTCCAGGGATGCCTGCAGATAGAGCCAAAGAAATGGAAGAATTTGATAAGAATTTTCAGGCTGCTATTGCATCTGTTAAGACTGCCATCACAACCTCTCAAAAGGAAATATCTGAAAAGCTTCAAAAGTTAAGACCATTTTTCAAAGAGGGAGTGAATTATTTGGATGGCCAAATTCGATTTCAAAAAGAAGATCTTAGAGATCATGTCTCAAGAGAAGCCATAAAGGGGGAGAGGATGCTAATTCATGCAGGCTCTGAGCACACCAAGTGGGTGACCAATAGCATTCGAGCCACTTTGGGATATCCACCATTGTGTGATGATGCTATTGTAGCTGAGTCAGGAATACAATCTAATCTACTTGAAGGCAATCAACTGAGGTTGCCCAAGTCATATACCCCCCTCCAGATTTTGACTTGATTGATCAGAAAGTTCAAGGAATGTATAGTCCTCCAAGGAGGTTTACTAATATTTTGGAAAAGTTGATAAGCCTGAGGCTACTCTGAAAGAACAGCAGATGCTCTACTGGCAAAGAAGAAATTCAGAGAGCAGGCTGTACTGAAGCCAGATTATGAGCAGTGGAGTCCTACTTCAAGGAACATCATACTCACTGCATGGAAAGCTGTACAGGATAAAGTTCATGAGAGAGGAAGTGGTACAATGAAATGAATGGCAGAAGTATGAGGCAAGACAAGAAGCAATTGTACAATTCAGAAGGAAAGCCAAGCTGGGAAGACTTGCCATCAGATGCTAAGGAGCCAAGCAAATACTTCCCAAAGCCTTTTCATTATTTTGAAAGGCAAAGGATCAAGGAAGAAGCTCAGAAGAAGGCTGATCTTAAAGGAAAAGAAGATAGCTGAAGAATCAGAAGCTCCTGTGACAGCTACAATTCAGTCTGGCAAAGGGATTATCAATTAAGAGAACCTGATCAATCTGATTTTGTTTTAAATATTTTTGTAATGTTGTGATGTAATCATCAAATGTAAAACTTTGTAATCAAACATTACCCTGTATAAACAAAATGTTGTTTGGCATATTATAATGTGCATTCTGTGTGAATATTCTATGTTATGTTTGTTTATAATTAAGTATTCCTGTGTATTCATTAATCATCATTTAGTACTGTTTATAAATGGTGTATATCATTGGCTATAGGGGTATGACTTCTCCAAATAGGGGAGATTGTTGGGTACATTGGAAAATGTGTACCTGATTTGAAGAAGCCCAACTTAGCTCAATGATATACATCAAGGTGTATTTGATGTTATTTTAAGTTGACATGTGCAGGTGAGAATTGATAAAGTATGCAGAAAAATTCTAAGTCCAAGTGTCGACACAAAGGAAGCAGTGTCGACACATAGAAGAAAATAGTCGACACAACACTGGGAAGCAGTGTCGACACATAGCAGTTAGTCTACAACTACACTGGGAAAAAGTGTCGACACAGAAGAAGTAAGTCGACACAACACTGGGAATTTGTGTCGACACAGAAAAGAGTCGACACAACACTGGGAAATTGTGTCGACACAGAAGAAAAAAGCGTCGACCTCAAACATTGGGAGAATGTGTCGACACAGAAGAATATAGTCGATCTCAAGATTGTCGACATCATCTGAATGTGTCGACACAGAAGAAATAGTCGACCTCAAGTTAGTCGACACCAGCAGAATGTGTCGACACATTGTGATTAAGTCGACACATAATAGCAGAGTTATAAAAATGAATGTGTCGACACCTGAAGGCTAAGTCGACACTTACTAAAGTTATGATTCTACAACAACTGTGTCGACACACAGGACTTGTGTCGACACACTGAAGAGTCAAGATCCAAGTTATTTGCAGAAGAAGAAGCTGTGTCGATCAAAGGCACATTAGTCGACATCACTGAAGACTGTGTCGACCCAAAGTCAATTATGTCGGACACAAATAGACAGATTGTCTCGACACTTCTGACAGACTGTTTTCAACAACTTGTGATTCAAGACTAAGGCACAGGACTTGTTGAAGACTTGACAGCTGTGGGTTATCACGGTTAACTGAAGTTGTCAGACTTGTCAGAAAACGGTTAGAAACCGGATCAGCCGGTTACCATGAAGAATGTCTATAAATAGACAGATTCAGAGGAAAAAAAAAATCATATCAACAATCATATATAGAGATGACCTTTTGAAATACATTGGATCAAAAGTGGAGAAGGATTACTATTCTACTCATTTCAAGAAAGTGCTAGGCACTTAAGAAGATCTTCTCGGAGATCTAAGAAGACTATTAAGGATAGATCTAAGAGAGTTCTAATCAGAATTCAGAAGAATCATTCAAAGTTCTGGATAGAGAGAGATCAAGTCAGAATTTGAAGAAGAAGAAAGAAATCCACCAGTGGATTCTCAAGAAGCTGTTTGGAATCAACTCAGCTAAGTACATTTTCAAGAAGCTTTGAAGAAGGCTAAGAAACAGTTGATTGCATCAGCTGATCAAGAGTGTCACTGCCTTTTCTTCTCAACTTTGGGCAAGACAATTAATGGTCAATCTTTTCTATATTTCTATAGGATCTGTTATACAGATCTGAGTTGTAAGCCTTGTTATAAAAGGCTGAGTGTAGATTGTAGAACTCTGAGTGGTAGAATGATTGCCTAGTGTAGGAAGAAGGGTATTCTCTGAGTTGTAGGCCTTGGTGCAAGGCTGAGGTAGGGCAGTTGTGCCTTGGTTGTAGGAACCAGTTCGGGTTCATGAGTTGTAAGATTATTGATCTAGATAAGTGGAAGTTTTGGCCGAATTTAGCATACTGTAGATAGGTGAAGGGGGAAAATGGTATGTACCCACAGACTTTGGAACTACTATAAAACATAGTGCAATCTGAGAAGTTTTGTTTTCTGTGATTGCTGTGATGTTACTCATATTGGTGATTAATTGAAACTAAACACTCTTAGAAGTTGAACATTGAGAAGCAGAACTATTCAGCGAGAGGACACAACACTGTGTTTAGGAAACTCGAAAGTCAAACAATCAGGAGTTCATCGAGACCTCACAGTTAAGGTACCGAGTTCGTCGAGACCTCATAGCTAATGTGTTGAGTACGTCGATACATCAGCTGATTCGTCGAGACATCTCGTCGATTCATTGAGTCTTCTCATTGATTAATCGAGTCATCTTTATAATGATTCATCGAGTTTATTCCATTAGTTTTGGGTCTGCACATTGCGACGGTTCAAGCCTATTTATACTCCTGGGTGTGTGTGTGTGTGTGTGTGTGTGTGTGTGTGTATATATATATATAGCCTTAGGATTTCAGAGTGTATAATTTAGGGCAAGCCCAAAACTAAGGGAAAGTGTTTTCCCAAAGTGTCGATCCTGTCCCTCATGTAAGCCCTGATTCCGGTGCCCGTCGTCGCCTCTTCCGCCTCTCTTGGTACAGAACTAGTAGTATGTGTAGACGCAGAGGTCTTTCCATTCTCCATCCTGAATCTTGTTTGACAAGGTGTTGGTGTTCTCCCTTTTCGTGGGAATTCCTGTAGAGTCAAAAATCCATTTTTGCATGAACTCACCTGCCAACCAAGAATTATTCTAGAGCATCTTGATTGAGTGCCAACTCAATCCCACTCAGGTATACTCCTACTTTATGTTGTGCAAACTTATTGATTAATGTTCAACGCAAGATCCAAGTTTCTCTTTAAGGTTTTCTTGAACTTTATTCCGCTGCGCACATTTGATATGTTGTTTAGCAAAACCCAACAAGGCCTTCATTTGAGTAGAAGCCACTTGGGAGACTAGAGAGAGATTTGAAGTTCTTTGGCAAGGACGTGGGACTTAGATTGTTCCATCACTTGGATTTCACTCTACTTTATCTTTACACCGCTCACGCTCGGCGGTCTCACGTATATAATAGTAGGAGCCGAAAAGGACTCAAAAGAACACGTTCGCATAGACTCTTACGGGCATTCTCTTCAACGTTTCATAGACTTAGCTACTTTTTCCATTTTCTATACTTATATCTAGTGGCGGAGAGGTGCCATGTAACCCTCCGAGGAACTCCATACTTGTAAACAAAAGGGATATAATGGATTTTGGCCATACACTGATCCAACCATGTAGTTTTTCACAATTTTCTGGGTTTCCACATTAAAAAAGCCTCTTGTCATTGTTGCTTGGCTTTCATTTTATTGTTTGGGAGCCCGATCTTACTTGGAGCTAAGATAGTCTGATTCTCCAGATATGAGGAAAATCTGGTGACCCTTGACAGTTTGGTGTCATATGTTGGCATGTTTTCCCAACACTACAACAAATCTCTAAAAATTGCGCTTGACCAAAATAATCACTCCCAATCGACTAATGGCAAGGACGAGTGCAAGAATTACTAATGGTATGGCTCTGGATGTGAACGCCGATCTAGCCCCTGCCAACTCAGCTGCAAGCAACACTCTATATCTAGGAGTAGCCGCTGCTAGCAAACCTGTAAACTAGATAGAGGTGTAGTGATCACCCTTCTATGAGATTTGGGACTCCAACTCTCCCAAAATAGATGTTGTAAGACCCCTTTTTTTCTCTTTCAACCACTGGGGTCTTAGCCCAGAATTGCCGCTTTGCGGTGGCACCGACTCAGGGAAGGCTGCCACTACAAAACGCCAATTCTGCCGACTCTTTTCGATCACAAAGAGAGAGAAGTAAATATTATACTGAATGTAAACAGGTCCACAGAAACACATTTGAATAAAATCACAACAAGTACATCAATATATAGTAAAAGAAAGTACTGCAAAGGAACAGTTCAGATGAAATATAGAAAAACGGGCTCGAGCCCGGTACATCAGAGTCCTCACTACAACTCACTTATCGCGGAAGCTATAAAAATACTAAACACTTATGGAGCTGGACACAGGTGCTCCGGTGCTAGACTGGCCCACATCCATGCGCACCGTACTCCGCTGGTGCTGGTCCCTAGGCTGCTGGTCCCTGTCTCCCATCCGGAGCTCCTGTAATGTTGTGGTTCAAAAACCATTAGTCATAAAGACTAAGCCCTATCATCCCCTACCCCTCCCCCCACGGCTCCTAAGCACCGAGCGGAGAGGAGCAAAAGGAAGTTACAATGGTGGAGAATAATCAAACGGGTGACAGCGGAACAAGACTAACAGTAAATATATATTGTATTAGCAGCTAAGTATGAAAGGTACATCTAGCAGTTCTAAAATAGTGAGCAGTAAGGTAAACATGTAGTAAGTAGCAAATGTATAAGGAGACAAATAGAGAGCAAGTAAGTAAATAAGTAAGTAAATAAGTAAGTAACCTTAACTTATATGAATGCCCATACAAACTTATAAGTTAAGGGGTCTTCTGCAAGGCTCCCATCGTATAAAAAGTCCCATACCGATTTATACGTTGGGGTGTCGGTTGTATGCAAATATGAGTGTAGTGATATGCTATGTCATGATTCATGCAAGTGCAACCAACGCACACGACTCTATGCGCACAAACCTTTAGTTCCCCATGTTCGGGCAGCTAACTTCACTCCCAGGAACCTCCGTAGTGGCAAACGGAGATAGTGTGTCGAGCCCCCCACTCTTAGGCGGGTATCCACACTACCGGGCCTAGCCCTTCTGTATGCCCCTAGAAGAACACAACCTAGAGTATCCGCGTACTAGTGCTGGCTGTATCCACCAGACTTTCTTTGGCTAAGTGTCCCACACCGCCAAGTCAACGTACCGATGTCGGTGTGAATGACAATCAAATACCGAAGACCCACCACCTTATTCTGTATTCAAACCCTCGAGCCCTCGACTCCCCAGACTTTCTCGTCCGTGCATCTACCTTCAGAGCTACCGTCTGAATGGCAACCAAACCAACTTATTCTACCTCCCTTGCTACCGGGGTGTATGAATGTGCAACCCTAGATATTCTAGTTGCTCTTTTAGTTTATTATTCCTATGGTTTACGTTAGCCCAGGACTGCCCCCGGTATTCCCTATGAAGGGCTCTCAAAGGGCACTAGGAACTATGATGGTAGCTGAAGCCCATCGTTCCCTTTGCAAGGCACTTACTTTTATTGTTATTAACCCTTACCTGATCCCATTCAAATTACTTTGGATCTAACCTAGTGTATTGAGACTCTTCCTCTCCAACGGGGTGGACGATCTTTCGTCGTTCCCGAACACCACTTACACTAGCAATCTCACACTCTACTCATCCTGACTTCCATATATAACTAATTTAACTTACCCTATCCAAACAAGCAAACTACCAAAATTCCATCACCCAAGTTCATTACCCACTCTAGTTCAGTTTCTGCGGTTTACTATATGCAGACCATCCTAAGCTATATGAGGTACACAAGGGGAGGTACTCCAAATTGTCTTCCAAATCTTCTATAAAATTTACTGGAGGTCTATCATGACATAATTAGCCTAAATCCAGAAATTTATAATTTTCCTAATTAATCTGATATTTATTTAATTTTCCAAAACATTGGCCATGGGTAATTTTCAACATGAACTACATGATTTTCTCAAGTAATGGCCACAAAAATTATGATCATTAAATAGCAGCGAGTTATTATCAAATACTATTTTTCATGATTTTAAAGAAAGTATTTAGCCTCTAATTAATTTATCCATCATAATCTCATTAATCTGTGTAAAGAAGGAAGTACTAAAATTACCATATAAAATTATAGAAAATTCATGAACATAATATGGTACAGAAAAGTCATTGTGCAAAGATAATAATTTTACAGGCTTGCTAGGCACAAAAATAGATTTAATTAAGATTTCATGGGAAACAACACTTAATGAAGCAAGCCTTAGAATTAAACTTTTAAAAATCCCATAAAAGTTCATAGAGCTTTAAAATCAAAATAAAAGTTCTCTGCATAAATTTCATCAATTTCCAAAAGGTATTTTCTCCATAATAAATTTCTAAGCAAATAATACAAACTATTAAGTTGTTAATGAAATATCCAAAATAATGATTCTAAATTTATAATAAAATCTCATGAGCTGGTACTAACCTTAAAAACTACTCTACCCAAATATCATCACTGTTCAGTGAGTTTTAGTGACATTTTCTATCTCTACAAGTTTTGTGCCTAAACTAGGGTTAGGGTTTTGAGGGACTTATTTACTTTAAAATCCATTCATATTTCTACAAGAGGATTCTAGCTACCCTAGAATTCTATCTACCAAGTTTCAATTCATAACCAGGTTATTTGACCACTTGCCCTTCACAAACCACCAAGAACCATCCTTAGGGTTTGACCTTGGGTCCTAGGGAAAATTTACCCCGATCCACCTCAAAATCCATGAGAGGGTGCTAGGCATCATGCCTAATCAGTGTCCAAAATCTCAGCCTCTGTTGAGGTGATCTGGCCACTCCAATCTCAAAGTGCACTTTTGACCTAAATACCCCTTTAATAGGGCAAAGCTTAGGTTTGTTCATTTCAAATCTAAAACATCTCCAAATGAGATACAAAATTATATAGAGCCTAATGATGAACTCAGGGACCACTCACACAAATTTTGGGAGGGTTTGGAAGTCATTAAGCCATCTAATTAATTTACCCTAGGATTATTAAATTTTTCTAAAAACTATAGAAAAATATTCTCCAAAAATTCTCATTTTTGGACAGGCTCTAAGGATAGCTAGGGTAGACTCCCTGCCCAAATTTCAGATCATTTGGTCAAGGGATGAATGGTGGGCACACCTTTTAGTCTCTGCCTAGCTCTAGGTATAGATCCCACCAAAAGAGGTGCCCTGGTAAAACCAGTTGACCAAATTGACTCAAATCAATTTTAATATAAAGTAGACCCCTAGGGCTACAAATTATATGTTGACATTTCTTCGAATAAAGCCCTTAAGTATTTTTCATAAATTTTCTAAAGTGACTGATATTCTAGTACAGAAAATTCATATAAAAGAAAAAGACTAATTAAAAAGCACAAATCTTAAAGCAGATCCAACAGTGCTGGGTCATCTTCTTCCTCCATCCAAGGGCCGAGATTGGCCCGACCTGGAGTGCATTCCAAACACTGCCGCAAACCATCCAGCCTCCTCCCTGGCCGGCCACCGCCACAACCACCTCCGTTGAGGTGACGGCCATCGCCGGGCGGCGGCGTAGCTGCCAGAGAGGCGGAATCCGGCGAACCCGTGACTAGCCTTTTTTTATTTGCGGGAAAAATGGGAAGAGGAGCTCTTCTGATCGAGCTCCGTTGAGCTCGATTATCAGACCTAAAGAATTCTAAGATTTACCCGTAGAAAGAGAGGAGGGGAGGACCTTGTTCGCGGGATGGAGTCATGCTGATCGATGGAAAGCCATTAGCATGGTGGTGGCATCGCCGGAATTCTTCTACAGCACAGTACAAGCTCCAAATCCGTCGGGTAAGGGTGGAAACTTCATCTCTGAGTCTAGGGAGCCTTTTTAAACCAGTAAAAGGAGGGAGGGGAAAGGTCTAATCGTTGGTGGCCATTAATGGCCCATTATAGCTTTTTCGGCCATGGTGGTGGGGGGTTGAAACGACTATGTGACAGCTGGAGAAGGGCTGGAAACTCCTCCTCTCCCTATGAGGACTTGAATCCAGCCATTTAAAGAGGAGGGGAAGGGGCCACGGCATCAAGTGCCATTGATGGCCATGAGAGCAGGTTCTCGGCCATGGCCGTGGCTCCTCCTTGCTTTCAAAACCGACAGCCACGTGGCATAACTAGTCAATACTTTTTAAAATAAGACTTAATTGGGTCTTATTAAAAGAAACGGCCTAATAATGCATTTGGGCCCACCATCTAGGCCAGCCCGGTTAAGCTGAACCAGCACACAGCCAAAAAAATCCTGCCAGGAAAAAAAATTCTAAGTACAATGGCGTTGAGTGAGCTCAGCTCACTCAACGCCATCCAAGCTACGGCATTGAGTGAGCTATGCTCACCATCCATGCTGCGGTATTGAGTGAGCTCTGCTCACTCAACGCCATCTAGGATACGGCGTTGAGTGAGCTCTGCTCACTTAACGCCATCCAAAATGGCCCTCCCAGACCATGGCGTTGAGTGAGCTCAACTCACTCAACCCCATCCAGATTATGGTGTTGAGCGATGCCATCCAGTCTGCTCAAAGTGGCGTTGAGTGCAGTCTATGCACTCAATGCCGTCTAGCTTATGGCGTTGAGTGAGGTAAGCTCACTCAACGCCATCCAAACGACGGCATTGAGTGAGATCAGCTAACTCAACGCCATTCCAGGCCTCAGCAGACGGCGTTGAATGCAGTCTGTGCACTCAACGCTGTCTAGTTTACGGCGTTGAGTGAGCTAAGCTCACTCAATGCCATCCAGTCTATGGCGTTGAGTGAGCTCAGCTCACTCAATGCCATCAAGACAACACCCGATGGCGTTGAGTGCAGTCTGTGCACTCAAAGCCGTCTAGCTTATGGCGTTGAGTGAGCTAAGCTCACTCAACGCCATCCAGACTATGGCGTTGAGTGAGCTCAGCTCACTCAACGCCATTCCAAGGTCACGGGCGTGACGGGTTGGTCACGGGCGTGCCAGGCCCATGTTGAAATTTTTGAGCTCGCCGATCGTCTTTTTGAGGTCGACGATCGTCGAAGGGGTCACGCCCTATGTCAGGCATGACGGGTCATTCACGGGCGTGACCACCCCTTGACTCGAAATCTTGGTCGATAAACTTCAATTCCTGGGTTTCCTAGGATTCTTTTATGACAAAACCACTTCCAGTGGTCTAGTTGGAAATGGGATGTTACAAATCCTAATAAACAAAACAAAGATTTCATCCCCGAAATCAAGGTTAAGCCTACGGGGGCTCCTATCGGAAGAAAGAAACTTGTAACATCCCTTGAGAGTTGAAAGATTTACATCTCTACGCCACGTTTGCTATGTGTGGTTTGAAGGTGATAGTCAAATCTAAGACCAATTCGTCCAATTGACTAGGTATATATCCCAATAAACAAAAGATTAGCCCCTATTCTTGAAATTTCAGTCCTATTGGTTTTAAAATAGGAAAGCAAATTGATTGTCAAGAGGGGTTGTGAGGTATACCTGATTGAAAATATCCGGATTCTTTTATCGCATCAAGTCCTATGGCTCCCATGTATGCTCCTCCTGCCCATGATTGTTCCACATGACCTTGACTAACAGAACCTTCTTACGTCGCAAGACCCGCACTGTCGTGTCATCGATCCTGATAGGCTCCAAGTTGGCTGACCGATCCGAGGCCACCGGGCCATCTACTGTGGAAATCAGCTGCTCTGGCCGTAGTAGAGCCCTCCGAAGTGATGAGACGTGGAAGACGTCATGCAATTCCGCTAACTCCGACGGTAGCTCCAGTCTATAATCCAAGGGGCTGATCCTCTCCAAGATCCTATAAGGCCCCATATATCTCGGACTGAGCTTCTTCCACCCGCAAACCTGCGAGACTCCGTGCATCTGCCGTATCTTCAAGAAAACTCGGTCTCCCACCTGGAACTCCACCCGACAATGCCTTGCATCGTAGTATTTTGCCTGCCTGCTATGGGCTTCCAACATCCTGTCCCGGATCAATCTAATATGAGCATCTGTATCCCCCACAAACTCTGAGCCTAGTGCCTACAGATCCTCATCCTGAACCCATGATAGTGGGGTCCTGCACCTCCTTCAATACAATGCCTCATATGGAGCCATGCCTATGCTGGACTGATGGGCATTGTGTTACGAAAACTCGACCAGTGGCAGCAATCTCTCCCAAGGCTTGTCGCGGTCCAAAATACACAGGCGTAAAATATCTTCTAGTGTATGGTTGGTGCGCTCCATCTGCCCGTCGGTCTGAGGGTGAAAAGCCGTGCTAAATGTCAACCGAGAACCCAGATGGGCCTGGACTTACTTCCACTCCCTGGATGTAAACCGCCCATCCCGATCCGAAACGATAGTCTTGGGCACCCCATGATAACGCACAAACTACTCAATGAACCTCCGTACTAATACACTAACCGGAGCATCCTTCGCCACTGGAATGAATCGGGCCACCTTTGTTAGCCTGTCCACTATCACCCAGATCGAGTCATTCCCCGCACGGGATCAAGGTAGCCCATGTATGAAGTCCTTGGCTATATCCTCAAATTTCCACTCCAGCACCGAAAGTGGCTGCAGCAAGCCTGCCGGGTTCCTACACTCTACCTTTACGAGTTGGCAAGCCTCGTAATGCATCACAAAGTAGGTAATGTCCTTCTTCATACCCAACCAGTACATCGTCCTCTTCAAATCTTTTACCATCTTGGTGATCCCCGGGTGTACCGAGTATCAGCTGCAGTGAGCTTCCGTCATAATGTCCTCCCAGATCTGGCCTCCTGCCGGTATGTAGACTCTGCCTCTGAAACACAGGAGACCATCCCTCAAAGAGTAATCTCCTATCATGCCTTCCTCCAAGGCTCGGAATATCGGCTCAGCTCTCACATCCAACATCTGCCCATCTCTGATGCGATCTCGAATATCATCAGTAGTAACCATCGACCCAATATACTCCATGTATAACTCCAGGTCATCCTCGAACACTAGTGATATATGCATCTCCTCGAATGCTTTAACCAACAACAAGGCCATCAGCTGCGGGCATTCTCCTGACGTACTCGCTCTCCGGCTCAGAGCATTTGCGACCACGTTCGCCTTCCCCGGATGGTAGTGCATGGTATACTGGTAGTCCGACAGAAACTCCACCCAGCATCTCTGCCTGATGTTTAACTCCTTCTGCATGTCTACGTATTTCAAGTTCTTGTGGTCCGAGAAGATATCGCAGTGAATTCCGTAAAGGTAGTGTCGCAAGATCTTAAGAGCAAAAACGACTGCCCCCATCTCCAAATCATGCACGGGGTAGTTCTGCTCATGCTGCTTCAACTGACAGGAGGCATAGGCTATTATGTGCCCGTTCTGCATCAGAACGGCACCCACCCCCTGATAGGAAGCATCTGTGTACACCTGGAATCCTTCCTTCCCCGACGGAAGAGCAGGTATGGGAGTCGAGGTAAGACGATCCTTCAGCTTCTGAAAAGCAGATTCGCATCGTGGTGTCCAAATAAAAGGGGACTCCTTCTTCGTCAGAGACGTAAGAGGGAGGGAAATCTTAGAGAATCCCTTTACGAACTTCCGGTAATAACCGGCAAGTCCTAAGAAACTTCGAACATCTAAGGCTGACTTCAGTGGTGGCCAATCCAGTACTGCCTGGACCTTCGCCGGATCCACTGCCAGACCTGCTCTACTGATGACATGGCCCAAAAAGGCCACCTCCTTTAGCCAGAACTGGCACTTGCTGTATTTGGCATACATCTTATGCTCCCGCAGCTTCTCCAAGGTCAAGTCCAGATGTCTCGCGTGCTCCTCCTCCGTCCTTGAATATATAAGGATGTCGTCAATGAATACGATAACGAAGACATCCAGATACTCTTCGAACACCTAGTTCATCAAGGTCATGAATGCAGAGGGTGCATTCGTGAGCCCAAAAGGCATCACGGTAAACTCGTACAAACCATATCTGCTGCTGAAGGCCGTCTTCGGGATGTCCTCCTCCCGAATGCAAAGCTGGTAGTACCCCGACCTCAGATCCCGCTTTGAGAACCAATGGGCTCCCTCCAGCTGGTCAAATAGCTCGTCTATCCTTGGCAAGGGATAAGTATTCAAAACTGTCAACATGTTCAGGGCCTGGTAATCTACACACAGTCGAAGAGTTCCGTCCTTCTTCTTGACGAATAACACCGGAGCTCCCCATGGTGAAGAGCTAGGCCGAACAAACCCGGCCTCTACTAACTCCTGAAGCTGTCTTCGAAATTCCACCAACTCCTTTGGGACCATTCGATAGGGAGCTCTAGATACCGGCTTAGCCCCCGGTATAAGCTGAATCTGGATGTCCTTCTCTCGGTGCGGGGGTAGCCCTGGTAGCTTCTCCGAAAATACGTCGGCAAAGTCTCGCACTACTGGAATATCTAAAATGGAGTCCTTGGCCATGACCGCCTTGAAAAGGACCTGAAAAACCTCTTCCCCCTGTAGATGGGCCTTAACAGCCAGTACAGATGATAATAAGGTACAGGGTGCTGGTATAATACCTTCGATAACAATAAAGGAATCCCCGTGCCTCACGGTGATCCTCTTCGCCACGCTGTCGATCTGGGCATGGTTCCAGCACAGCTAAGTCATGCCCAGGATCAGATCGTAGTCTGGCATCTTCAGAATTGTCGATGGTGCCTCAAACGCCTTCCCGCCGATTTCACTTCCATATTGCAATGAGCAGAGGTCATTTTCGGCCAAGGTGGTGGGGGCTGAAATGACTCTGTGACAGCTGGAGGAGGGCTGGAAACTCCTCCTCTCCTTATGAGGACTTGAATCCAGCTGTTTAAAGAGGAGGGGAAGGGGCCACGGCATCAAGTGCCATTGATGGCCATGAGAGCAGGTTCTCGGCCATGGCCGTGGCTCCTCCTTGCTTTCAAAACCGACAGCCATATGGCATGACCGGTTAACACTTTTTAAAATAAGACTTAATTGGGTCTTATTAAAAGAAACGGCCTAATAATGCATTTGGGCCCACCATCTAGACTGGCCCGGTTCAGCTGAACAAGAAAACAGCCAAAAAAAATCCTGGCAGAAAAAAAAATTCTAAGTACAATGGCGTTGAGTAAGCTCAGCTCACTCAACGCCATCCAAGCTACGACGTTGAGTGAGCTATGCTAACTCAATGCCATCCATGCTGCGGCGTTGAGTGAGCTCTGCTCACTCAACGCCATCCAGGATACGGAGTTGAGTGAGCTCTGCTCACTGACCGCCATCCAGAATGGACCTCCAAGACCATGGCGTTGAGTGAGCTCATCTCACTCAAGTCCATCCATATTATGGCGTTGAGTGAGCTCTGCTCACTCAACGCCATCCAGTCTGCTCAAGGAGGCATTGAGTGCAGTCTATGCACTCAACGTCGTCTAGCTTATGGCGTTGAATGAGGTAAGCTCACTCAACGCCATCCAAACGACGGCGTTTAGTGAGCTCAGCTCACTCAACGCCGTTCCAGGCCTCAGTAGACGGCGTTGAGTGCAATTCGTGCACTCAACGCTGTCTAGTTTATGGCATTGAGTGAGCTAAGCTCACTCAACGCCATCCAGTCTACGGCATTGAGTGAGCTAAGCTCACTCAATGCCATCCAGACAACACCAGATGGCGTTGAGTGAAGTCTGTGCACTCAATGCCGTCTAGCTTATGGCGTTGAGTGAGCTAAGCTCACTCAACGCCATCCAGACTATGGCGTTGAGTGAGCTCAGCTCACTCAACGCCATTCCAAGGTCACGGGCGTGACGAGTTGGTCACGGGCATGTCAGGCCCATGTTGAAATTTCTGAGCTCGTCGATCGTCTTTCTGAGGTCAATGATCATCGAATGGGTCACGCCCTATGTCATGGGCATGACGGGTCGGTCACGGGCGTGACCACCCCTTTACTCGAAATCTTGGTCGATAAACTTCAATTCCTGGGTTTCCTAGGGTTCTATTATGACAAAACCACTTCCAGGGTTCTAGTTGGTAATGGGATGTCACAGATGTCACATAGGGGACGCGACTAGAAATCGCTCACGATTGCATCCCACACTGTGTTGTGTCTTGCCTGGAGGTCCTTCTTGCCAACAAGATATCATATGTGGTGAGTTCCACGCAGGTCGCATGGCGGGTAGAGATACCCGGAAATGCTCCCTCAATCCTCGCCAAATGGAGGCTGACGCCAGACGGGACGGCCAAAGGCTTACCTTTAGAAAAGTGAGGAATATAATCGAGGAATAATACACCCAGGGAAAGTGGCGCCTCTCAAATTAACAATGACTATTTCACCGTGGGTCCCCACTCACTCCTCAGGTTCTAGAGCACCTGATGCCCCTCAGATTCAAGCTACTCCTCTTCACGACCTTTGATGGGACGAATGAACCCTTGAAGCACGTCAACCACTTTGAGATGATCGCGTTCCTCTTTAAAGTGTAGGACCAACTATTGTGTCAAGTGTTCCACGTAACTTTGAAGGGGAAAACACGCATGCGGCTTTACACCATAAGAGAGGGGGAGATCAATAAATTTGAGGAGCTCACATGCCTCTTCGTTGACCAATTTATATCTAACTTCAAGATTGTTAGAGAACCCTTTCACCACTCTAGTATTTACTAGAATAAGGGGACACACACAAGGAGTTCTTCCGCTGCTTCACTTTCGAGGCAAGGCAAATCCATGGAGTCGACCCTAAACTTCTCTGTGGTGTCTTCCATGGAGGGTTCCACACAAGTGGGTTCTACTCCGTACTGATGCGATAAATAGTGACAAGCTATATATACCTTAATCATAAGGGTCGAGGAGCAAATCATGGCAGATGAGGCTATCGAGGCACACCGCCATTAGTTCGATGGAACCTCCAAAAAGAAGAGGAAGCTGAAGTATGCTCCACCAATAAACTATAGAAGCAACAACTGCTGCAATAACCCTCAGAGGAACATGGCTCTAACCAGTATAATAATTCACCCCTCTGAACACTACTCAAATGTAAGTGCTCATAGCCATCCAACACTCTGGTATACTCAGTCATCCCAAGCTGTTCCTCTCCAAGTGTGGTACTGCAAGTTTCACTATAGGAATGGGCATATCACGAGCACTACACCTTCCTAAATTAAAATATAGAACACCTCATCCGTTTGGGACATCTGGGGAGGTTCTTGCAAAACGAAGTACTGATTGGCCTCCATCGCACCAACTGTGATATGAGTAACCTCAGTGCGCCATGATTCATAGGAGGGCAGGAAAATGTTCATGGAGATCTAAACCATCGTCTGCTTTCCCATACCTGCCACACAAGTATCTCCATTACTCAACTGGAATGGAACCCAGAATACCTAAAGAAACTATCGGATATAACCATTAGCTACGGGGACAAGGACCTGGAATAAGTGTGCATGCCACATCAAGACCCCCTCATCATCAGCATGGGAATTGGTAACCCCTACTTTAGGGTCAAGAGAATACTGATCGATAGTGGGAGATTCGTGTACTTCTTGTTTGCATCCACGCAATGTAACATGATTATCCTACGAGAATGCCTCGAGCCAACAACGGGACCGCTATATGGGTTTTACAATAGCCTAGTTTTAGTGTGAGGGACAATCAATCTTCCCGACACCCTAGGGGAGTTCCCGAGGCTGGTCACCTATAATTTTTTAGTTTGTGGTGGTTGATACTAGCTCGATAAACAACATGATCTTAGGTCGGCCACTTGACATACTATTCAAGGGAATCCCCTTTATTCTATAACTAGATTTGAATTTCATCAAACCTATAGGGGTAGTAGTCATCTATAAAGTAATGCGTTTCTATTACCTATAGCAGTCACACCCCAGTCAAGATTCAGACTATGGAGATACTTGTGGGCTTGAGTTGGACTTGGGGGGAGGATGGAACAACTCCCTTATAGTTTACTACTTTCCCTATTTTCACTATTCAAGAATAAGCTACAAGAAGATACTCATGAGCATATATATATATTCCCTTTCAGCAACAACACAATTATTTTCTAATTCCTTTCACTACAATCAGATCTCTAGAAAAACATAGACCCTGTATTTTCTACTATTAAGGTGAGATGGATGAAAGTACCTCTGCACCTCCTAAGAGAATGGAACTAGTGTCCTTATACTGCCAATACTAGATGGGCATAGGTCCTTATACACCTCCTCCATTGGAATAGACCATGTAACCTCCTGGGCGCAAACCAAAAAAGGTCCTTCACCACCTGCAACTAGATGTACCCTAAGTCCTCCTATGGTAGAACTGGAAAAGTTCCCTCACCATATCCATCCGGATGGACCCTGAGTACTCCTGAGGTGTGAATGGACAAATTTCCTTTGCCTCCTCCAACCAGACAGACCTCTTGTCCTCCTAAGGCACGAATGGACAAAGATCCTTCTCCACCTCAAATCAAACCGACCTTGAGTCCTCCTAATGCGTGAATAGATAATGGTTCTTTACCACCCCAATAGCCCTGAGTCCTCTAAAGGCATGAATGGACAAAGGTCATTTGCCATATCCTACCAGACAGACCTGGAGTCCACCTAAGGCATAATCGAATAAAGCTGCTTCACCACATACCACTAGATGGACCCACAGTCCTCTTGAGGCATTAACAGTTAATGATCCTTCGCCACCTACAATCGAATGGGCCTCGAATTCTCCTGAGGTGCGAACATTCAAAGGACCATTGCCATATAATACCCCAATTTCCTAATATTGAGAAACAACAAGTTTTTGGTTACTGAAGCTAACGCCAGATGATGATAACATTGCTAGTAGTAATAGAAAATATCATTGTATGAACATGATGGTATCATTGAGTATACATGATGGCATCATTGAGTAGACATGACAATCACGACGATACTCTATCATTGGGTGATAGTGATATCGCTAGTGATAGCATGACATGTATCAAACGGTCGTTAAATGGTAAATTAGTGTTGGATAAGCCATTGCCACCACTTGGGATGTTACTCGGTGATAGTAATATCACAGGCGATAGCGATTTAAACAGATTCATCAAATTAAATTATGGTCGTCCATTCCTTATTGAATTTTGGATCTGACGGATGGGATCTATCCCGAGTCAGATAAGGTAGCCAAGTGATTAGCTTTTCTCAATTACTTTTTCACTCTCTCTCCAAATAAAGAAAGATGAGAGGAAAGAGAGGAGAAGAAGACCTATATTTGTTATTGCATATTTGCATAAAAGTGCTTCCTTCACATATTAGTGAAAGGCTATACTTTCATCGAGTTGATGCTATTCATCCCTAGTATTAATTACATATAAAATCTGATTTATGTACATATATAGACATGTTGTGTGAAGCCCATCTGCGATAAGTTGGTCTAGATTGATGATTGTTGATTTGCATGTCGGAGAAGACTCAGTGGATATTGTGGTGTTTACGTAGTTAGATGTATACTGTGCTGGAGAGCAACATAAGGAAACACCCTAGTTTCCATCAAGAAACGGTGTTCTGATTACTATCACCGACTATAGTCATATCTCCAGTGATATATTAATATCGCTCAGTAATATTAATATTTCCCATGGGGATTTGTTGATGAAATGTAAGCGTCCACATCATGCTGGAATGTGGTGGCTAATACCAGAAAGTGTTGAAAGGTTGTGAAGCCTACGTGCATTGCGTTTTAATTTGATTGAGTCGAGATAAAGCTCTTCTCACCTTATGTTTTTTTAGAAATGGGGATTTGAACAATGAGTAATAGCTGAAACGAACCCGCAACTTGGAATTCAGCTTGGCAACCTAAAGTAAATGGCGATTGTTGTTGGCATTGTATAGAGTTAAGGCTGATAATCTTGACTAACCAAATGTTCAAACGAATTCTGAGTTGGTAAAACTTAGCTTGGTGGGAATACACTCAAAAGAGAATTTGAGTGTACCAACGAGTTATAAAACTTGGATTGGTGGGACTGCAAATCATGTGGGAGTTCGAGTGCACCGAATTATGCCTTGTGAGCATGAAATGTGTGATCGTGCGTGCGAACATTTATGGTATGATGTTGTTAACATCTTGGTTATGTTTGATCGTAGAGTAGCTGCATTTTCTGTTATATATATATATATATATATATATATATGTGTGTGTGTGTGTGTGTGTGTGTGTGTTACTTGTATGGCATGATGTAGGGAAGATGTACCACCGCCTCGGGAATGGAGTGAGGTCGTTATACCATTATGGTCGGCTAAAGCTGACCACTATTTTATTTTTCCATGTCTTTGTATATTGTACATGTGCGGGTGTTGGCGAGCCAAGCAGGAAATACCAAGCCAAAGCCTAGTGTTGTACTGGCCCTCGAAGGCAAAAATTTTGTGTATATAACTATTATGTATTGTCGTTCTGCATGCTAATGTATGTAAATCATGTAGTTATATTTGGAAACATATAAGTCCTTAAGGCCAAACACTTTATGTTGTACTTTCATTCCTAGTTGTGATAGTGGACATTCCTGTGGTATTTATTTAAAATGCTTCTGTTACTCTGTGATGTCCTATTGGGTCGAGTTACTCTTTTGTAACTCTTTAGTTTGTTCATTTAATATAGCGCAGGGTCCCAGTCGGACCTGCTATTATATTCTTTGGAATGAGCACAGTGTTACAATTCATTATCATCTTTTGGTATCAATATCTTATTGTTTGAATTTGTGGTCAAATTATTTTCAGGGGTGGTGAGCATCTGCATGGGTCGCCATTAAAAACATCTAAATATCTAGTGAATGTTCACTTTAAAATTAAATACATATATGTTTATAGCTTTGTTCATGGAACCTGAGCATTCCTATGCTTACTATTTGGTATGATTATAATTGCTAAATTGTGTGCTACATGATTATAAGTTACTAAGAGTGGTGTGGGGAAGTCTCAACCCCCATACTTGGCAAAGATTTGTGCACCTACTGATGTGATTATAACCCCTCCTTCTACTGAGACAGAACAGTTGGTTGCTGAAGATGTATTTATAATGATCAATGTCCAACCAGAAAGGCTTATAAAGCCACCTACCCCTATGGTAGCCCAGGAGCCGGTTGTGGTAGTTGAGCCGATAACAGCGAGATGAACGTCAGATCAATAGTTGAAGCATCTGCTGAGCTTTAATTACCCTATATTTGCGGGGACGGGATCCCCAACACAAACTAATTATTGGCTCTCATATATAAAGAGAACCTTGAAGGTTACGGAGATGGAGGAAGGGAAAAAAGTGACCTTAGTTACCCTTCACTTGGATGGAGATGTGAGGATTTCGAGGGATGAGATGGAGTTACATCTGTTTGTGGGCAAGTAACTTACTGATATCTTGATGGATGAGTTCTTGAGATTATTTCTGGCACGGTATACCCCTTAAGAGCAACTTATTACATTGAAGAACCAATTTCAAAGGTTGACTCTGGGTGGCAGTTTTGTGGATGATTACTTCTATAAGTTTACATGACTTGGGAGGTATGCAGGCTCATCGTTTGATGATGAAAAGAAAGACCAATAGGTTTTATGAATGTTTGCGAGATGATTTGCAACTAATTTTGTCGGGCCCAATGATGTAAGGTTTTTTTACCTTGGTCGATATGACCCGATCCCTTGAGTAGGATTTGAAGAGGTTTCAAAGTAATAAGGACTTATCGGTGAAGAAACCAGAGTTCATAATGCAGAATTCTGCAAAGTCTGTGTACCACTGGTTTAAGAAGAATTCTTGGTTTTCGGAGCCAACTTCCTCTTCTATGTCAGGAGTGACTACTGGGAGAGGTATGCTCACTTGTTATATTTGTGGTAGTGTGATACTTTACTCAATATAGCAGTTTTAGCACTCAGAATATGGAGAAAAAGGCAAGTGTGTCGTGTGTAGAGAATTATAATCTAGATCAACACAATTGTACAATCATGCCCGGCAGAAGGCCATCAAACAAAATGATGTCATGACATGATAGTTTAGTATATAACATTTATTGTTTTTTGTACTTTATACCTTGTGTATGATTGCTTGTATAATATGTTTGTGTAAGGCTTACTCCTAATTTGGAACTATCTGACGAGAGTATTATTTGACACTAGATCATCGAACTCTTCTCTGTATGAGGACTTTGTACTACATATTGGAGTGCCTTTTTTCATCTCAATAGATAGATTGGATTTCTTGCTGCCAAATGAGTGCATAATACGTGCAGATAGAGTTTGTTGTATGAAAGTACTGATAGGAAGTCAATACTTTGACTTGGAAGCATTAATTCTACTGATATTTGAGTTTGATGTGATATATGACATGGGCTGGCTTTCATCGCAACATGCATGTATTGATTGCAACTTGAAATAAGTTATACTAGGACAAAACACTGAACGTGAGACTACTTGTGCTGGTATGCGTGGATCGAGTAAGATACTGATGTCTGCTATTTAAGTAGTCAAAGTGGTTCGAAAAGGTGCAGAGTTATTCTTCATGTCGTTGGAGGTTGTAGAGCCCAAGCCTAGTTTGGGTGACATTCCAATCATATCAAAGTATGCTAATGTCTTTCAAAAATATCTCCTTGGAGCTTCACCTCAGTGAGAGATTGACTTCACTATTAATCTAGTGTTATATGTCAAACCATGTTGGAACATGCTTTTCGCATATGTTAGTTTGAAAATAAAAAATCCTAGTTTATATTTGATCACACTTTGTGTTTATATGTGTGCTGGAACTACATGTTCAGTGCCCCATAAAAGAACAAATCGATCAGACAAAGAAAACAAAGTTCTATTACTACCATATGTGGTATCGCTACCACTGGCGATAACACTAGTTACCTGAATAGAAAAGGATATCAGTCAAAGAAGGAAACTACTGAAAAGGAAATTTCTATCGCCAAGCGGTATTGCTATCAACGGGTGATATCTTTGAGGAGGGTCTATTTTTGGAAAAACTAGACACCAAAAATACTTGTTTCCAAAGTTTGAAAGTTTCCTAAAATGGGCTGGAAAATTTCCTAATATAGACATGAAAAGTTGCCAAAAATGAAGATTTCCAATGACGACGGAGGCTGCATAATATAGCTATTGTCAGGCGATTCTACTACCATTGGTAGTAGTTCCCATGCCTATAAAAAGATCAGTCTTCCTCCAGATGTAATAGGCAATAATGAGACACCAACTGGAGACCACAATCAGAACTAGAACTCTTCATATTTCGTAAAAGTCTCCACTTAGCGTCAAGAACACCGCTCAACGCACTTGAAGGCTATGAACTCGGTCAATGGATTGATCATGCATATTAATCAACCGGTCCAACTAATTAGGGGAGTTCTTCATTAAGTTTTGTATTTTTTTTATAATTCTTGTCTAGTTGTAAATTTGCCACAGGGAGGGGCGACTAGGTCTTGTCATACTTGGGGGAAAAATTGTCTGGTGCAGACATCAGTTTCTTGGGAGGATTCTATGAATTCACCGCAAGCTATGGAGATTAAATCAAGGGTAGATTTAGGGGCGGTTTGAGGCTATATCTAGGATAGACAGGCTAGAACCAATAGGTCCTTAGGGATAAGGGTCGGTATAGAAAGGATAAATCACCTTGGCCACTTTCCTGTTGGAAGGAGAGGCTCGGCTATGGTGGGATGAGTTGGAGTTACACCACTTCGCGGGAAAACGACTATCGGAGATCTCGATGGAGGAGTTTTTGAGATTGTTCTTAGCAAACCATCTACCGTCATCGCAGCGGATTACTATGGAAAATGAGTTCCATCGTTTAACACGGGGCGAGGGTAGTGTGGATGACTACATGCATGATTTTACCAGGTTGAGATGTTATGCAGGATCTATTTTTGCAGGTGAAGAGCGTTTGACCAATAGGTTCTATGAGGGACTGCGAGATGAGCTAAGGTTACTGCTCTCGAGTCTGATGAACCAAGGGTTTCAAGTGTTGGTTAATATGACTCATTTGTTAGAGAAAGACATGAAGAGGGTGCAGGGAAAGAGGGACTTGGCTGTGATAAAGCCCGAATTCAAAATCTCACGTCCTAGAAAGTCTGACTACCGCAAGAGATGGAGTAAGAAGTCTAAGTCTTCTAGACAGGCTCCTTCTACTAGTACATCTAGAACAACATCAGGGTGAGGTCCTCCCATATGTTACACATGTGTCAAGGTGGGAAACATAGCCTGAAACTAATGGAGTGGCCCTCCAAAGGCAGAGAAAAAGGTAGGAGCATCGTATGCTGAGAAGGGAAAGATGGTGGAGTCTACTACATCCCAATATGCTCCAGCTCAGCCAAGGGTGTACAATCTTGCCAACAGGTGGCCATCAAATAAGCGGATGTCATCATAGGTACGAGTAGTATCTAGTTTTCATGCTTTATATACTTTATACCTTGTGAATTGCTTGTGTATAATTTGGTAAGTATAAGCTCTATCCTTATTTGGGACTATCCGGCGAGAGCACTGTTCGATATAGGTGCTTCTCATGCATTTCTATCTGAGGACTTCGTATCGCAGATCGGAGTGTCTACTATCTCCTCGACCAAAGCGTGATTGGGATCAACAGTCTTGTAATCTGTACTTTCATTGAAATAAAATTTTTGTTTCCTTTAATCATATGTCTACTCTCCATTATCTGAGTTCTTTTGTTAAAACTAAGTTTCGGTTACCATTGTTTTGTGGTATCACTATCATTTGTGGTAGCAATAGAAACCCGGAATTCATTTATTTATTAGCTAAAAATAAAAGGTCTTCAAAACCCTTATTCACCCCACCCCCAAGGGTGTTGTACGATACACCAAGTGGTATCAGAGCCTGATTATTCAAAATCGGCTTAACAACTGGGAATAATGACTCTCTATGATCTTGCTTTTCATGAGGGGCACGGAATTAATAGACCACCACTATTCACGGGAAATGATTATAATTACTAGAGAGTGTGCATGCGTTGCTTTTTAATAACAATATATATTGAAGTCTGGAACATGGTAGAAACACGCTATATGACTCCTACTTATATTGTAGGAGAAGTTAACATAGACAAACCTAAGTATAAGTGGGATGAGGATGACAAAACAAGATGAAAAATAATGCCAAAGCAACGAATGATTCGTTTTGTACCCTAGATAGAACTGAATTTAACAGAATTTGTTCTTGTAAAACTGCTTATGATATATGGAATATGTTAGAACTAAAGCATAAAGGTACCTTACAGGTAAAAGGCTCAAAGTAATTCCAACTCAAGTCAGAGTATGAAAAGTTTCGTATAGAGGTAGATGAGGACGTGGACTCTATGTACACGTGATTTACAAAGATCGTCAACACAAAAAATTATTGGGGTAACCTTCTCCAACGGCGATCTCGTACAGAAGATCCTTCAGTCTTTTCCTCCAAAGTTCAACCCAAAGGTGACCACGATCTCAAAATCACACGATTTGCGATAGCTCTAGATTTAGAGCCTTTTTGGAAACTTAAAACCCATAAGGTTGAACTCAAAATTCAAAACAAAGAATGCAATAAAGTGCCAAAGAAGAAAGCCTTGGCACTCAAGTCAAGGAAAGAAGATGAAGACGATAACGAAGAAGATGAAGAGAGTCTCTTTGTGAAGACTTCAAAAGATTCATGAAGAATCTTTAAAGAAGGAAGTTGTTCCAAAAATACTTCAACAATGGCACAAGAAGAAAAGGAGCATCTTCCAAAAAGGAGAAATGGAGTGATGATGAAGACAAATGTGCCCCGCCAGAATGCTTCCACTGTAGGAAAACCGGCCATATAAAAAGTCAGAGCCCTAAGTACCATGAGAAATGACACAATGGGAAAGAAAAGAAGAAAGTCCTAAAGGCTTCAACTTGGGATGACTTATCATCCAAAGCAACTAGTGATTCTACAATAAGCAATGAAGAAGAGGCCAATATGTGCCTTATGGTGAAACACAACGAGACATCAGATGACGAGTGCAGTATCCAAAGAGACATTGAAGTACTACCCTCTTACTATGATGATCTATGAATTAAGTATGTAAGAATCTGCAAATGTTTTGACAAAAGTCTAAAAGTAATTGATTTGTTAAAATTTGAAAACAAAATTCTTCTTAAGCAAAATCAAAAATTAACTAAAGAAGTAAAATCGCTTGGGAAAGAGAAGATCTCTTGCCAAGAGTGCGACCACTCTTCAAGAAGAATAAATAAGCATGAAGATCCCCTTTCTAAGGCCCATTCCAAAGTTAATTCTCTCAAACTTCAAAAAGGGGACTTAAAAAATGTCATAAAAACTTCTCACTCCCAAATGGCTCTCGGGAAGAAAGATTTTGCAAATCGGTGTGGATTTCTCATAGGTGAAAAAAATGCCTTAAAACCAGAATTAATGAGTTGTCCATGGCTATAGAAAAATTTAGAATAGGTCTGAAAACATTGGACATGATTTTGTCAAATCAGCACCATGGAAACTCAAAATTTAAAATTGGTTATGGTCTCTGTCACTATCGCCCGACGATAATACCTACACTTGTGGTAGTAATAGAAATAATAACCCATCCTCAAAATGTTATTCTCATAATTCTGATTACTCCTAGTCCTCCAACAAGAATATAAAACTAAAAAGGGTATCAACCCCCTTTATTTTGTATTCCAAATGCTTTCACTTTGGTCACACATCTGGATCTTGTAGGAGAACGGTTCATTGCACTCTAAAACAAATCAGGGTCCCTAAGATTTCCACCTACACTATGGGAGGAACCACTTAGACATCCAGATCT
Organism: Platanthera zijinensis; assembly: GCA_039513925.1. NCBI lineage: Eukaryota > Viridiplantae > Streptophyta > Magnoliopsida > Asparagales > Orchidaceae > Platanthera > Platanthera zijinensis. The sequence goes on along the minus strand of CM077081.1, from coordinate 60,879,345 downwards.
TTACTCTCATCTTCTTATTAGGTATGTTAGCAGACTAAGGAAAATAGGGACATGTGGTACTTGGACTTTGGATGTTCTAAACACATGACAGATAATGAAGTAGTTCCTTAGCCTAACAAAAAAGAAAGTAGGGATGGTAACTTTCAGTGATAATGGAAAGGGAAGGATCATAGAAATTGGTACAGTGGGTAACGAATCTTTCACTCTTACAAATGTTTTATTTGTAGAAAACTTAAAACACAATTTAATATTTATTAGCTAACTATGCGATAAAGGTCTAAACATCTTATTTGAGTCATCTACAAATCTTTGTAAAACTATAAATCTAAAGTCTAATGATGTTGTATTCACTGCACAAAGAACACATAACATATATATGATATCATGTCATGATCTTTCACTAGTAACCTCAAAATGATTAATTTCAAAAAATGATGAACTTGAGTTATGGCAAAGGCGCCATGGCAACTCTAGCATCAAATTGATCTTAAATTTTTTTAAAGATAAATTAATTAGAGGTTTACCAACACTGAACAAAAATTTATCTTCACTTTGCATGCCATGTAAAAAAGGAAAATTCTAAAAACACCCTACGAGCTAAATAGGATACATTAGATTTCTTTTTGTATATCAACTAATTTATTTTTTCAAAATCTTTTTTGGAACTTTGTAAAATTTGTTAAGTTAAAAAAGGGGAGAATGTTAGAAAAACCCTTTATGATGTACCTTAACAAATTACTTTAATTTATTTTATATCCTAGGTTTATTACTCATTATGTATAAATAGGCTAATATAGTCTTAGAAGTCCTAGGATGTCAGTGGAGTAAAGGACATGTGAATGGCACATTGAATTTTAGAGGAAAGTCGGGAAATGGCAATATATGTCGGCTGGAAGTCGGCGTAACTTCAACTCAATATCGACGCTACTTTGATTATAAGTCAGGGCAACAAAATAAGTTTAGTCGGCATTACTTCATAATATATATCGACGCATACTTTGATATGTTGTCGATGTAACATTGATTATAGAGTTAATTTGACAGATAGTCTAAATGAAGCCAGAACTCGATGCTACTTCTATATGAACTTGATGTTACATCGAATAATATTCTGAACGAGAATTTTTTGGGGGATTAAATTAGAATTTATTCAAGAAAGTTTTAAACTTAATAACCATTTTTAGGAGATGTTAAAAGATGATTATATATATACCTAGAAAGACACATGATGATCAACAATCAACAACACAGAGAAGGAATAAGCTACAGTGATCATTGCATGTTGATTAGATCGTAGTTTGGAAGATGATTTTAATAGAGAAGATTAGGAAGATTATCATCATCTTGTTCCCGAATCTAATTATAGAATCGATTCTTCTTCTTCTCAAGGGCTTATTAGTTGTTGCATCAGACTTAGTGAAGATTAAAGTATAATCTAAAATAAAGAGCTTATAATCCTTGAGATATTTTCATTCAAGGGTTCATTAGATTTTCAAAAGTCAATTCACTTAGTGCCAATAAGTTCTCAGAATTTAGCTGAGAGGACTCATCAAGAAGATTACTACATCTTCATATCCTCTTCTAATTTATGTTTTCTGAACTTTTTCAGTTAGTGAAAAGAGTTTTAAGAATCCCTCTTCAAATGATTCAAATAAAGGTTATAAGAGTATCCTTGAGCAAAGACTCAGATTTTATTGATTCAAGATCTCCTTATCAAATGATCTAGTAATTGGTTATAAGAGTCTTCTTATCAAAAGACTCAAGCACAGTGATAGTGAATTCCAACCAAGGGGGGTAGAAGAGTGCATGTACCTAGATTTTGGGAAACCACTATATTTCTTGTGTCTTCTGTGATTGTGCATTTTTTGTGATTACTTATTTGATGTGTTATGTTTATAATTAATTAACATAAGTTTTGGTTATTAATTTGAGTATATGCAAATTTTGTGTAAAGTATAGTTAAAATAAAGATAAATTTTAATCTCTATTCACTCCCCCCCCCCCATCTGGAGAAAACTTTGAGGATTTAGTCAATTGTTCACTCATTTCAATCGATATCAGAGGAAGGTTAATCAATAAAAGTTTAACCCAAAGGAGGTTAATCAAGAAAAGGTTAACAACTTGATTAAAAAGATCATAATAGTTGCTTTAGTGTATTATTTAAATTAATTTTTCAAAATGTTTTCTAATAATTTCAAAGGATCTGCATTTTGTCACAACCCGCATTTTCTCAACATTTAATAATGTATTATAGTAAGAGAAAACACACGCCCTGATGCCACGTCGTGTAGGGGAAAACTGCAGACGCTCAGGCAACAACCTACTCCTAACGCTTTTCATGAAATTCTAAAGTTTGTTACGATGAAGATATAGTTTTAGTTGAGTTTTAATGGACATGTCCCTCGACTTAGTGGATCAACTAGTCCATGGGGAAAAGAAAACATATACATAGTAGAAAATACTTAGTTTATTTCATTTATTATCCTATGTGGGTATGAATATCCATTAGGACTATTCATGATACGCATACCTCTAGATTTAGTATGAGGTAAAAAGTATTTATCTTTTTATACTTTAAAAGTAACTAACATGCAATCCTAACATAAAACCATCCCAAAGAGCAAGTAGGTATGACATTCAGCAAGAAATGAGCATAACAGCTAACAAATAGTCTAACATTAGCAATAATTCACTGTGGGCGTCAACATCCTGACACGAACCCACAGAACAAAATGTATGTCTGAACTAAAAACAAGAACAACAGAACTACCTCACGAAGATGAGGGAAGGAAACCACAACAACTAAGCCCATACCAAAAACCACTAACTCTAACTGCCAAGCTACTACCGCTCCAAGCCTGAGGCATTCAAAAGAAAGAATGCCTCAGCAAGAATTAACAAGTGACAATACAGATCAAAAGCAAATAAATAAGATGAGTCTAAGGATTACCAACACAAGACAGAATAGCTTTCAAACCACAACATAAATCCTAAAATAGTAAGAAATGAAGAATTTTACGGAGGTTTAAGTATGAGAAGGTGCACCAAGTGCAATATAAAGCCATGCTTTGCTAACATCTATAATAGCATGCACTTAATATATATGTATATAAATAAGAAGAAGAGACTGATCAGTTCAAAAACGTGAATCATTAACACTTGTAAAAGTAGTACTGAGTCGGTGGCCACATTGTCCAATCCAAACCATAAGACCAAACATCTAAAAAGGGCACTGTGGTGGTGGCCACATTGTCCAACACAACCCGATAGTCTAAAAGAAGAGAAGAAAAACCCACAAGGCATAATGATTCATGAACCAGCACGGGGGTGGTGGTCCTTTATCCACTGTCATCCAAAGGCCATAATTAAAACACTTAAAAACACGGATACCAAATATTATAGTCACTCGACGAATTTTTCGAGAATACTCAACGAAAAGGACTCAGTCTCACAGGATCACTTGATAGCTTCACTCATCGAATTCATCGAGAATACTCGACGAATTGTACTCGACAAAAGGACTCAGTCTCATAGAGAATCCTTCTCTACTTAATGAACTCGTCTTGGCCAAAAACCCTACACTACTCCTACATTCTAAGAGGTAATGAAAAAGGGGAAATAATAATAAAAGAACTAGCAAGAGGGGAGGAATCATCACTTGCCTCAAGATCACCTGAAAACCGGCCTCTCAAGCGCTCCGCTTCATGGATTGGCCGCAAGAACTCCTTGTCTATAATCTCTGAAACTTTTTGGGGTAAAATGAGGGTTAAGAACAAATACCCTAACGACAAAAATCCACGGAACCGAAAAATCTTACCGTGCACGCGAAGATCTCGGCGAGAGCTTTATTAGATCTATGCTCTGTCGAGGGTTTAGTGCACTGGAGCTCTGATAGGAGGCGGCCGGACGACTTTGCAATGGCTGAGTCGTCACTTCTTATTCCACTCTATGGGCTGACAATTTTGGGAAGGTGATGAATAAGGTTTTCAGTTTATAAGGATGTATATATATACATATATAATATTAATTATTAATATAATTTTCAAGAAAAACTCAAACGACGAGAATTACTAAAACACCTCGATTTTCGATGAAATTTGCACCAAAACAAAATATCGGTGCTACGAATCTAACAATGAAATTGAAATCAAGATCCGATAAACCAAACTCGGGTTAAAATTTGCCGAAGTTAAAACAATAATAATACTTATAAAATTCACTAAGACCCCAATTAAGCCCGGATCACAACGAAACTTCACTAGCACGCAAAAAAATTAACCACTTAAATCTCCTAAGTCAAAAAACTCTAATACCGATGAACAAAATTATGCACCAACAACGGCATCCCGCAAACTAGGCGTAAACGTAATGCCCTTACGTCACTATTACGCCACAAAAGGGATTAAAATAATAATCGAAAATTTAGGTGCATTACACATCTACAAGTCCTCCAGTACGTAATCTTGAAAAGTTTACACTCTAGAAAACCAGAATCAGATTATATATGAATTTTATTGATAAAGGTATTTTTGGTTCAATTTTGACAGGACCACCTTTGCCTCACAGGATGGATGTAGAAGGAAATATCATTACTGAACCAGTGCCTAGATATGAGTGGATAATTGATGAAAAAAGAATGAAGGATTGTGATGCTAAGGCTATAAACATATTGGTCTCAATAATGTCTGATGATATGTTCCAAAATGTTGCAGATTGTCAATCATCAAAATAAATCTAGGAATAACTACCAAGAATTGTTGACGGGAGCTCTGATGAGAGAAAAGGTAGAAGATCACTTTTAATCTATCGGTATGAAAATTTCCAAAGAAAACTGATGAATCTGTAGCAGAAATATATGATTGATTTAGCATAATTATAAATGAACTTAAAGGATTGGATAAGGATATATCGCTTACTGAGAGAACTGACAAATTACTCATGTGTTTCCCAAGTACATGTGATTCTAGAATATGGGCTATTAGAGAATAAAGATTTCGCAGGGAGATTACTACAGATGCCTTATTAGGAAATCTTAAATCATATGAAAAAATTCTTAAGAGTAAAGCTGAAATAGAAGCAAAGGAGGATGTCACTACACCTAGAGAAAAATCTATTGATTTCAAAGTTATTAATGATGAATCATCTAGTATAGAATAAAAAATGTTCAATATCCTAGCTAGGAGATTCAGAAAATGGATTAAGATAGAAAGCTCTAGAAGAAGAGATAGAAATATGAATAAGCCCAAGTTTGACAAACCCCAAATAAGGAGATAATTTGCTTTGCATGCAGAAAGTATGAACACATAGCAACTGAATATTCAGAACAACAAAATGATAGATTAAACAAAAAGGATCAAAAGAAGTATCTAAAAAGAAAGGACAAGAAAAAGGGAAAAGAGTTTATAATAGAAACTTGGAGTGAAACTAGTTCTAAATCAAGCTCATCATCAAGTGGTGAAGAAGAAGATATGGCTGAAGAAGCTTGTTTGATGGCATTAGACACTAACTCAGACACTAAAGAAAATAAAGTAAGTTATTTTGATAATATTGATTTTTCTTGATATGAAATCAAGATATGTTTTAATGAATTCTGTAAAGATCAATTAGATGCTGAAAAATAAATTAAGCATTTGAGAGAAGAACTAGATCAGTTAAGAAGTAATAATCATTATTACAAAAACTATAAATTTAGAGTTGGGTTGGTAAATTAGAAAAATAAAGAACAATATTAACAACAAAAAATAGGATAATACAAGTAAATTTAACAAAGACAAAAGCTTTTAAAGACATCTTAACCGAAAGAAATTAGGATCACAAACCCATAAATGAGATTTTCATAAAAAAGATCGATCACTTAAGTTTGGATACTGAACTAGTTTACTCTATTAAAGTTTCTAGTATTTCTACATATAATATAACTCATTAGTTTTAGATAAAAACAAAGATAATGATTCGTGAAAAATAACTATTTTTAATAAGGTAATTTCACCTAAAAATAATGAGAGGATTATTAAAAAAGAATTTATTATAAATCAAAACAATGATTCGCAGAGGTTAACAAAGTTTAATAAAGAAGATAAATATAAAGTAAAAAGTATTATAGGTAAACAACCTGTAATAAATAATAAGCAAAAACCAATAGCTTCAGTAAATCAGGAACATACGTCGACTTCATATCGACACAACCCCTATAAAATGTCGACTTCATATCAACACAATACCTATGAAATGTCGAATTTGAGTCGATGTATCCAGAAAATTACATCAAATTCTACTCGGCGCATATCCCTGAATAACAATCTTTCATATCCTTATTATTCTGTGGATTATACTTGTACAAAATTTTTTGTAAAGGGACATAAAACTAGAAGTTGTTGCTTTAATAGACCAAAACTTTATTATCCCTTGGGGAATTATGAAATGCCATCATATACTTTCATCACTCCTTATAATGAAAAATGAAGTAATGGGCCCAAGGTAACCTGGGTTCCTATTAACTCTTGATTTACTTGCACAGGATGAATATTCAAGGATAGCATATTTGTTGAAAGGGTCTACAACATGTCAAATTTTAATTTTGTTAAATATAAGTTGATGGAATGTCAATTTCTCCTTTATATAATATTCACGATTGGTGATCATGAAGAGTTTTATTTCACTTGATGCAACTTTTAGATGAATATATGTTTGCATCAATAAAACATCTGATATAGAAAGCTTGGGGCAATATTGAATTCTAGTTGACTTAACGTCGATAATCAAATAGTAATTATGCCTTTTCTAAGTTAAGTTGATTAAAAAATCGATGTTGCGTTGATTAAGAACCATGCGCAGTTAATTTTTCCCTAGTCTATCGACGTTTGTTTGCCTATATATATCGTACTAAATTATATAAACAATTTAAAACTCTTCATCTTCTCTGCTCTCTATTTCTGCTTCCACCATCTATTTTCTTTACCAAGAATTCTTGCAGTTTCGTAATGGCACTAAAGACAAGTTTAGGGTTTCTCAAATTATTTAGTGATTTGGGTCTTAATAAACTTATATCAACACGATGTAGGTTATATAAGACAGAGCTTACTGAGTTTGTTATAAATGTTCAGTGCGAGGAGGATGGATCATTGATCAGGACTATTACTACACAAAAGGTACATATAATAGCATAATTGATTCATAAAACTTTTAATCTCTTGTCAGGGTTTGATAATACATAATTATCTCATGAAGAGATAAAATAGGTACTAAAAATTATGAATTTTTCAAAGGATAAAGTTTTTGAGCTTAAGAAAATAGATCTATTAGAGAAATATCAGTTTTTAGTAGATATAATTGGGAAAGTGTTTATTTGTAAAATTTTAGTGCATGATATAATCCCAAAAATTCAATTACATTTAATGGGAGTTCTGGTGCTAGGGAAGAAGATTAACTGGGGAGAATGCTTAATAAAACTTATTGCACATAAATACAATAGAAAAAGAATGCTTATATGTCTATAATGAGTCAAGTTTTGCTGAACTACTTTCAACATCTATGCATATCTAAGGGTATACCAATACCTCTAGGAAAGAAGTTGTCAATAACTCTTTTCTTAAAGTGGTCTAAGTAAATTGTTTAACCTGGATCTCAAAAGGAGTTCATACCTCCATCTTCTTCACAAGATGTTATTGCTTCATCCAATAATCATATGTCAACTCCACCTATTCCACAGGAACCAATATTGTTACTAGATTCAATCGATCAAGAAATTAAGAATAATATAACATATTCAATTCTTGCTAATATTGGTCAATCTAATACAATAGGTACACACTAATCATTCCTTCTATTATTATCACTCAAGCAGTAGAATTAGCCACTCCCATGTTATCTTCAATGCTCAAAAAACATGTTTCTCAAATACAAATCACAGTGGATGATGTACATTCTCAGTTAGTCTTGATTGCTACTTCAGTATAGTTTTTAGAGGCAAAGATTTCTTCTTCCAATATTACCAGATCATTCTTCACCTCCCTTGCTTGTTAGGTCAAGAAGGGGGAGAGTCAAGATGAGGTGAAGAATTAGATGAAGTTACATCATGTTTAAATGAACAAGATCCATTTAAGATTGCTAGAAATGAAAATGTGTTAGTATAATTTGAACTAGAGTCTCCATCAAGCCATGGGGAGGTCAAAGAATCAATTATTGTTAACATAGAACAGAAAGCTATACAAAGTTAGGGGAGGTAGTTATTCAGTAAGGGAAAATCAGGGATAATGAACTGGAAGAAGATACTCCAGTATTTCCTAAGAGAACAGTAAAAGTTAAATACACTTCAAAGGGAAAGCAATTCCAATTTTCAAAGAAAAGGAAGAAATCTTTTGTAGCTAGTATTTAGCTAGATGAAGAGGTCTTTAAAACATGTATAGGAAGTTGTAGTACTACAACATTCTTTATGCCACATATTACTCTTATTCCTCTAGAATATCTAGATGTGCTTTATATGGGTAGGGGAATATATAATATTCCTCCAATACCTTTTACCAAAACATCTAGCTGATAGAAGAACAAAGAAACAAAAGATTGATTATGCAGTAAAATTTATCAAAGGCAAAGGTGTGGTAAATTTGGCAAGTGAAATAGAAGAAATCAGGAGAAATGTTTGGGACCAGTGAAAAGAAAAATAAATCTATATGAAGTATATCAAAAGGCTTAGAGAGATTAGGAAAGGATAATTTTTGTGAAGGATTTCCTTAAAGACAAACCTGATTATTGGAGATACAAAAGACTAAGACAATATTTAGAGCTAATAAAGGACAAGCTGCTAGAGAGACTATACAATTTTCTACTTGAATTGTTTATATCTGAATCTGCTAACTAAGTATGTTGACATTCAGTCAAGAGTTGTAAATTCAAATATATTCTGAAGGTATATTTCTGCGGGAACTATGTTGGCATTATGAAAATTTCATTCTAATAAGCCTCATATATTCAATTGCCTCTCATGTTTGTCTTTTAATTTTATCCGTGTTTACTACATGTTTATGTATGTCAATATTTTTGTATCATTACTGTTTTATTTTTTGTAAAATCACTTATGGAAATTTCCAAAAAAAATTAAGCTAAATAGAGGGAGATTGTAGGAAAAAACCATTATGATTTACCATAACAAATTACTATAAGTGATTTTACATCCTAAGTTTATTACTCATGATGTAAAGAAAGGGTAATATGGTCTTAGAAGTCCTAGGATGTTAGTGGAGTAAAAGACATGAGAAAGGCACAATGAGTTTTAGAGGAAAGTCAGGAAATGCCAACATGGGTTGACTGGAAGCCGGCGCAACTTTGACTCAATATTGTCGCTACTTTGATTATAAGTCAGAGTAACAAAATAAGTTTAGTAGACATTATTTCATGATTTATAATGCCACATACTTTGATATATTATCTATGTAACATCGATTATAGAGTTAATTTGATAGACAGTCTGACTAAATCCAGAATTGAATGTTACTTCTATACGAACTCTACGTTATGTCGATTAATATTCTAAACGAGAATTTTTTGGGGGATTAAATCAAAATTCATTCAACAAAGTTTTAAACTGAATAACCGTTTCTTGGAGACATTAGAAGATGATTATTTATATATATATATATATACACACACACACACATATGATGATCAACAATCAACAACATAGAGAAGGAATAAGCTACAACGATCATTGCATACAGATTATATCATGGTTTGGAAGAATGATTTTGATAGAGAAGATTAGGAAGATTATCAGCATCTTGTTCTTGAATCTGATTAGAGAATCAATTCTTCTTCTTCTCAAGGGATTATTAGTTTTTGCATCAGATTTAGTGAATATTAAAGCATAATTGTCTTATATCTAGAAGTTAATTTACTTAGTGCTAATAAGTCCTCAAGATTTTGTTGAGAGGACTCATCAAGAAAATTACTACATCTTCATATTCTCTTCTAATTTCTATTTTCTAAACTTTTTTAGTTTGTGAAAAGAGTTTTAAGAATATATCTTCAAAGGATTTAGACATAGGTTCTGAGAGTCTCCTTGAGAAAAGACTCAGACTGTGTTGCTTCAAGATCTCCTTATCAAAAGATCTAGTGATTGGTTCTAAGAGTCTTCTTATCAAAAGACTTAGGCACAGTGATAGTAAGTTCCTACCAAGAGAGTAGAAGAGTGTATGTACCTAGATTTTAGAGAACCACTATATTCCTTGTGTCTTCTATGATTGTGCATTTTTTGTGGTTACTTATTTTATGTGTTATGTTTATAATTAATCAACATAAGTTCTGGTTGTTAATCCGAGTATATGCAAATTCTGTTTAAAGTGTAATTAAAATAAAAATAAATTTTAAGCTCTATTCACCCCCTCTAGAGAAAACTCTAAAGATTTTGTCAACTGTTCACCCATTTCAAGGAACTTTCATGTGACCGAGAGCAAACTGTACTTGAGGAGTTCCCCAAGCTGTTTCGTTAAGGTATAATTTAATTTTTTGTATCTTTTATGTTATTTTATTCATTCTGGAAGTTCGGGACAAACTTTTTATAAGGGGAGGGGGATTGTAATATCCCAACTTTTCTCAACATTAAGAATTGACAAATTTCTGTTTACTGGAGCCAACGCCAGACGATAGTAATATCATTGGCGATAATAGAAAATGGCATTGTATGAACAAGACGGTATCATTGAGTAGACACGATGGTATCGTTGAGTAGACACGGTGATCAGGACAATATGCTACCGTTAGGCGGTTGTGATATCACCAGCGATAACATAAAATGCGTTGAATGATCGTCAAATGGTCATTAAGCGATAAAGTGGTGCTAGTTAAGACAACCGCCACTGCCTGGGATATCGCTCGATGATAGTAATATCACCGACAATAATAATTAAAGAAGATTCATCAAATTGAATCATTGTTGTCCATTCCTTATTGTATTTTAGATCTGACAGATAGGATCTACGACGAGTCAGATAAAGCAACAAAGTGATTAACTTTTCTCATTTGCTTTTGTACACTCTCTCTCCAAAGAAAGAAAGAAGTGAGGAAATGGATGAAGAAGAAGGCTTCTTTCAGCCATTGTAAGAGCTTCTACACTCAGAATCACGAACTGAGGTTAGATCCACAAAGAGGAACATGTTGCAATCCTTTTCATTTGAATCAACTTCTACTTCATGGTGCTAAAGCGATTGTCAAGGGTAATAATCCTTCTTCCTGGTGATAGTACATGCTAGTCCTATAGTTTATTATTGTATATTTGCATATAAGTGCCTACTTCACTAATTATTGAAAGACTATACTTTCATCGGGTTGATGTTGTTCGTCCCCTGCATGAATTACATATATAATCTGATTTGTGTGTGAATATATGCATGTTGTGTGAAATATATCTGTGATAAGTTGGTCTAGATTGGTGATAATTAATTTGCATGTCGGAGAAGACTCCAAGGATATTATGCTGTTTGCACAGTCTGATGTATACTATGTTGAATACTATGTTGGAGAGCAACATCAGGAAACACCCCATTTCTGTCAGGAAACGGTGTTCTGATTGCTATCGATGACGATAGTCATATCGCCAGCGATATATTAATATCTCTTGACGATATTAAGATTGCTCGTGGGGCTTTGTTGATGAAATTAAACGTCCACAGTGTGCTTGAATGTGTGGCTATTACTAGAAAGTGTAGAAAGGCCATGAAACCTACATGTGTTACGTGTTAATTAGATCGGGTCGAGGTAAATCTATTCTCGCCTTGTGTTTGTCTAGACATAAAGATTTGAACATCGACTATTAGCTGAACCGAATCAGTACCTTTTCATTCATCTTGATAGCTTAAAGTAAATTGTGATCACTATTGGAATGGGATAGAGTCAGGGCTGATAAGCTTGACTAGCGAAATGTTCAAACAAATTTTGAGTTGACAAAACTTAGCTTGGCGGGACTATTCTCGAAAGATAGTTAGAGTGAACCAACGAGTTAGCAAAACTTGGACTGGTGGCATTATTCTTATGTGAGAGTTCGAGTGCACTGAAGTATGCCATATGAGAATGAAACATGTGGTCATGTGTGCCAACATTCCCTATTGGCATGGGATAGAGTCAAGATTGATAAGCTTGACTAGTGAAATGTTCAAACAAAATTTGAGTTGACAAAACTTAGCTAGGTGGGACTGTTCTCGAAAGATAGTTCGAGTGCACCAACGAGTTAGCAAAACTTGTACTGGTGGCACTGTTCTTATGTGAGAGTTCGAGTGCACTGAAGTATGTCTTATGAGCATGAAATGTGTGGTCGTGTGTTCCAACATTTATGGTATGATGTTTTTAACATTTTGGTTTTGCTTGAGCGTAGAGTGGCTACACTTTCTATTTATATATATATAAGCATATGTATTTATATATATGTGTGTGTGTCCTGCTTATATGACTTGTTGTAGGGAAGAAGTGCCACAACCCTTTGAATGGGGTGGGGTTATTATACCATTGTGGTCAGCTAAAGTTGACCGTTGTTTTATTTTGTCATGTCTTTGTGGGTTGTATATGTTCAGGTCCTGGCGAGCCGGGCGGGAAATAGCGGGCTGAAGCCTAGTGCTATACTGTCCCTTAAAGGCCAAAGTTTTGTGTATATAGCTGCTATGTATTGTCGTTCTTCATGCTGATATATGTAAATCATATAGTTATATTTAAAAACATGTCAGGCCTTACGGTCGAACACTTGATGTTGTACTTTCATTCCTAGTTGTGATAGTAGATATTCTTTTGGTGTTTATTAAAATGCTTATGTTCCTATGTGATGTACTGTTGGGTTGATTTACTATTTAGTAACTCTTTAGTTTGTTCATTTAATATGGTGTGGGGTCCTGATCGGACCTGCCATTATATTCTTTGGAATGGGAAAGGTGTTAGATGTCACATCTTACCAGACGAACCCTGAGTCCTACTGAGATATAAATGAATAAAGGCCCTTCGCCACATTCAACTAGATGGACTCCGAGTCCTCCTGAGGTGTGAATAGATAAAGGTCCTTTTCCACCTCCCGCTATACGGACCCTAAGTCATCCTGATTCGCGAATAGAGAAAGGTCCTTCTCAACCTCTAACTATAAGGTCCCTGAGTCCTCCCAAGGCATGAACGGACAAAGAACCTTCGCCACCTCCAACGGGACAGACCCGGAGTCCTCCTTAGATACAAATAGACAAGGTTCCTTCACCACCTCAAATAGAACAGACCCTGAATCCTTATGTTTAGGTAAGAAAGAACAAAGGACCTTCTGCACCATAAGATGAGAGTCATCCCCAAACCCTCCTATGGAGTCCGGCTAGGATGGATCGTAAATAGACTCTGAGTCTTCTAATATATCCCAAACAAAGAGAGGCAAATGACCTTACATGCTACATCCAAGCACCAGCCCCCGACACTAATGCCTGCTAGATTTCGCAACCTTAACACAATGCATCAAACTCACTTGAAAGGAACGTAAAAAGCAAAACACAAACAATGGATACAAAGCGCATGCATAACTTAGATGCAATTATGTCATCCCCTGACATCAATTCTAGCATCATCTGAGACATCCCCCGACATCAACACCAGACCTTATCTCAACACTCGATAATACCGAACGATGAGTCCTATTCTCATAGACAAGAAGGGTCCCTAAGTCCTTCTATGCCTTTTAACAAGAACGTACTATAGATCCTTCAGAATATAATAAGCAAACGGGCCTTATTACATTTTACATTACAATTGGAAAGGGACCTGATCCCTTCTACCCCCCCCCCCCCCCCCCAAGAAGAATATGAGCCGTGTATTTATATAAAGATTCTGATAGGAACGGGCCCACTGGTCGTTCTGCTCCACCAAGATAAGAGGCGTTAAACGGACCTCCATCCCGCATGCAAGTATCCCCCCATCATAAACGCCAAGCAAAAGTTAGTAAAGATAACACACAGAGTCATGCTCGCACATTTGAATAAAAAGGAACTTGGATAGAAAAATACTCCTAAACCATAAAGTGCACAAATATCAAATAGGAGAACGTCCCTACAAAGTGTCGCAATGGGCATATAGAAAGAAAGATCAATGCACGTGCAAATAACTCCAAACATTGCTGTCTAAACACCCACTGTGGAATCTTCAACTCACAAGATGGACACAAGTGGAGTCGAATGATCAGTACATGTATCCATACCTTAAGAAAAAAGACACTCCATGCTGCAAAAAATAGTAATTCATGACACAAAAACAAAGTAAAAAATTTAAGGGACATGACCCTAAGACCAAATAATCAAGGTTAGAAATTTCCAGGCTCCTCGCTTTGTGTATCACGTCTCGTGCAAATTTGGGGGCATTTAATGAGGTTCTCACTAAAGATTCTCGAGCCACACTGGTAGGATTTCAATAGAAAAATCAAGCAATACAAACCAACCAAGCGAGCCATGCGCACAAGCCGTGCTCGCTCGAAGGGTACAAAGTCATCCCAAAGGGGGAGATGAAGCCAAACACACAAGAGCGTCGCACGTGGCCCGCGCATATACACGGACACCCGCGCGATCGCCCAGCCATCACGGGCGCACATCTTATACATGCATGACCAGCCGATGCTCGTGCCCCTGAGAGTGTGTGTGCACTACATGGGCATGCGCGCCACATGCGCCTTGTACTCCCATTCCTTGTGCACATACGCTCTTTGCACAAACGTGCATGTGTGTGTGCCCCATACGTGCTCGCATATCACACAGCCTAGCGTGTGTAGGCCTCCACCACAGCCTTCGGTTATCACCGTCACCGAACAACCTTTCTAGGCCTCCCGGATTGCCAGGGGGTGCGTTCTTTTTTGGGAAAAAATGTGATTTTGGTGACCGGAATGGAGCAACGCCATTCGCCAACTCAAGATTCAGTCGAGCGCAATTACCAAAATCACTTATGGGGCACACACACATGCACGTTTGTGCAGAGCGCATATGCGCACAAGGCATGGGTGTACGAGGCGCATGTGGCGTGCATGCCCATGCAATGCACACGCACTCTCAGGCCTTCATTTGAAAACAAAATCACTTAAGATACTAGAGTTAGGTCTGATATATTATAGCAAGGAAGAAGGACATAGATCGTTCCATCGCTTGAATTTCACTCTACTCCCTCTCTAGACCGCTCATGCTTAGCCTTCTCATACACACAATAGCAGGATCAGGAAAACACTCAAAATGCGTTGGTGGAGACTCTCGCGGGAGTTCTCTCAAACGCTTTGTGGAATTAGCTAATTTTTCTATTTTTTATACTTAAAGCTTGTGACAGAGAGGTGGCTTATCACCCTATAAGGAACACCAAACTTATAAATAAATGAGATATAGTGGATTTTATCTCGACACCGATCTGACTACATGATTTTTCACCATTTGCGGGTTTTCACATTAAAATTTTTTCTTGCCATTATTGTTTAGCTTTCATTTTATTATTTGTGCGCTCAATCTGACTTGGAACTAAAGCAGTCTGATTATCCGGACTGGAGGAAAACCTGGCGACCCAGAATAAGATTGATGCAACTTGTAATTATGCGAACTTTCAGGTAAAGTTTTAGTAATTATTTTTATACACACACACATTGTTGAAAATGTTGAAGTGTGAAGTTAGCGGACTGGATGTGTAGACAGCACAAATCACTCAAACTGCTCTGATTTCGGAGGTCGCATAGCTTAGTGATTTGTCTCTGCTATTGCCAAGTTGCAGATTCTGCGCGGTCTAGTGTTGGTTGTCTGCATAGGTGTGCAGTCTGGTGTTTTTTTACATTCTATTGGCAGTGTCCCTATCGTCTATGAAGGTGATTATACTCTCCCCCTGCACCTATAAATAGGGATCCTGACCCCCTATTTAAAAAAAGTCCAGGAATGATAACTGGGAGAACTGAAGGTTGTGGTTAGGATTTTAGAGATCGTATGATAAGGATAAGTATCTGTGAAGTTGTGGTTGACAAACTGTGTGGCTAGCACTGAGCAAGTAGGTTAATAGTACTGGTGGTCTGCCAGTGGAGTCTCAGTATAGTACAACAGGTAGTAGTTGGCAGTTAAAGAGCTGAGTCGTTGGTTATGCAACTAGAGTAGTTCTTCCTTGGGTGCAGTTCTTAGTTCTCAGGCAAGCGGTCAAAGACTAGGTCGCACGACTAGTTTCTCTGTTCACGCACCTTGTGTAGTCTGTTCTCCAACAAGTCCAAGTGTTTTTCATGGTGAACACTGTGGTCTGACTTCTACGGGTTATGACACTTGCAAGTTGACTTTCTGGTTAGGCTACCTCTGCGGTCAGGCGGCCTGAAATCCAGTCAGGTGATAAGCGGCCTGGGGCGCCCAGGAAACCTAAGGTGCAAACAGGAGGCCTTGGCAATCTCAGTTTTTACATCGCTGGTTTATACTTTGTCTATTTTTTGATCTCCATCAGGTGCAACGGAAAATCATGTTTCATGATTGTATGTTTCACCCCGTAAAGCAGTACATAATACAAGTATTATTCCTGCATCTTCTTTACTAGTGGTTTATTTGCTCTTGGTTGATTGAGAGTGTTCCTGCAACATCAGCTTCATAATTATTTTACATGGTATCAGAAGGATAGAGGTTTTAGCAGTCAACTATTAACCGGTCTTTGCTAAGTACCTTTGGAAGATAAGTAAACTAGGTGATCTAGAATGGAAGGTGGATATGCAAGTGGCCTTGGTATTGAGCTGCTAACTCATACCAATTATAAGAAATGAATGTCTTGTATGGAGATTTATCTACTTGGCAAGGACCCATAAGAGGTTGTTGGTGTCGATGATAGACAAAAGGTGTTGGCTGCTGGAGATAATGCTCTGATAGTGAGAGCTTGGAGGACAACTAACACAAAGGTAGAGTTTACTCTAAAGCGGGCTATCTCACCTGATTTATTTGATCACATCAAAGGATGTAGGACAGATTCTGAGATTTGGACTGCTCTGGATGGGTTGTTCAATAAAAAGAATGTATCAAGGCTATAGTTCCTAGAGAATGAGTTGGCGAGAGCCCCTCAAGGAGACTTGTTGATTAACTCTTTCTTCCCAAAGATGAAGAATATGTGTGCTGAGATCTCAGCACTTGACCCAAATGAGCCCATTTTAGAGGCTAAGTTGAAGAGGCACATCATTCGCGGCCTATGAAAGGAGTATGTGACTTTTATTACCTCGGTGTAGGGCTGGGCTAATTAGCAATCGTTGTTGGAGCTGGATAACTTGGCCTCTCAGGAGAGCTTAGCAAGACAAATGCCTAGTTGCACTATCTCAGGGGGAGATAGTGAAGTTCTTTATTCTAGGAAGAAGAAGAGGTGAGATAAGAAGAAATCATGTGGTGGAGATGGTGCTTCTACCTCATCACAGCGAGAGAGGAGTAATGCTCCTAAGAAAGCTGGAGGTAAGAAGGGAGGACTCAAATGCTTCTTGTATAATAAGTTTGGTCACATGAAGAAGGACTGCAACGTAAATCTTCAATCAGGACACACTATCGAGAGGAGGTGGATCCAAGAAGGAATGTTATTAGGAGAATTGCTTCATGGCAGATATGACAACAATATTTATTGGTGCCTTGGCCTCTATCAACTTCCAGGAAGATTAGATCATTGACTCTGGGTGTGTTCATCACCTTATCGGGGATGAGTCAAAGTTTTCTTCTCTTCAGGTGTACTAGGAGAATGAGGTTATCATTACAGCTGATGATATAGTGCATGTAGTGGATAAGGAGGGAATAGTCTCCTTGGGTAGTGATAAAAGACCAATTACGTTGAAGAGTGTGTGTCATGTGCCAGGGATGAAGAAGAATTGTTCTCAGTGACAAATGAGGTAGATGTCAGCTACCATGTGTTGTTTGGTCCAACAAAGGTAATGTTTCTTCAAAACTTTTCATTAGTGAAGGCTGATGTCACCCATATTGGGAGATGGGTGAAGTACTTGTTCATCCTATTGACAAGTTCTTATGTTGAGAAGATGAGGGCAAATGACTGCACTGTTATCTGGCAAGAGAGGCTGGGGCACGTAGGGATGGGTAGGCTGAAGGCTATGATAGCGAAGAGCCTTGTGAAAGGCTTACCTAGTCTTTCCTCCATAGCAAATGGTCATATGTGTGAGGTATGTCAATGTGGAATGGCACATCACCTTCCATTTATAAAATCTCTATCCATGTGCAAGGCTCTTTTGGAGTGCATTCATAGCGACTTGATGGGACTGTGCCCCACTCCTTATTTTTCAGGTAATAAATATATGATGGTCTTTGTTGATGACTTCACCAGGTATACTTGGATATACTTTGTGATAGAGAAATCAGAGGTATTCGAGAAGTTCTTGAAGTTCTAGGAGCACGTTGAAGGCGGGTTGAATCTGCAAATAAAGAGGTTGTGGACAGATAATGGAGGAGGGGGAGTTTACCTCCTTTGAGTTCTTTAACTTCTGCACAAAGCGTGAGATCAATAAAGAGCTCTCTTGTGCACACACTCCAAAATAAAACAGAGTTACAGAGAGAAAGATCTGCCATCTAGCGGAGACCTGCAAGAGCTAGCTTCATGCCAAAGGTGTTCTCTAGGTCTTTTGGGCAGAGCGAATGGCTTGTACGGCATACGTCATCAACATGATGCCTTTGAGTCTAGTGAACATGAAGTCTCTGCATGAACTAATTTTCAAGGAGAAGTCTAGCATGGCAAACCTTTAGGTACTTGGTTCTACCTACTACATGCACGTTCTAGATACTCTCAGGACAAAGTTAGATGTTAAGGCAAGGAAGCTTGTCTTCATTGACTACGATGAGCGGAAGAAGGGATGAAAGTGTATAGAACTTGAGATAAGTAAATTTATTATTTATAGAGATGTGATATTCGACGAGCCGACGTCATACTACTGTAGTTCTTCTGTGTAACTACAAGAGAGTAGAGTGGAAGGAAGAAGACAAGAACCTACTGAAGATCTTCTAGTAGAGCTGTCTGTATCTCCAAAAGCGATGGCTACATCAAGCTCAAGGGTTGGTGCTTCTGGTTCTAGAAGCAAAGGGAGTGATACTCCTAGTGTGCTTAGTAGAATATTTGTGCAAAAGAGGCAGCTGAAGTGGTAAATCATGGTAAGGACTTGCAAAGGTCAAAGAGGACCATCATACAACTAGTTCGGTATAGAGAGGGAAATCTGGTGAACTTGGTTTCATGCTACTTTGCCATACCTTTGGACGAGCGAGAGTGGTCGTGCCCAAGGTAGAAGGCATTACACTTACTACTTGCAGGTAGGTCTACAAGCTTAAGAAGAAAGCGAACGAATCTATCGAGCGGTATAAGGCTCGCCTTATTGCTAGAGGGTTCTCGCAGCAGTATGGAGAAGAATATAAGGATATATTTAGTCATGTGGACAAGACGAATTCAGTTCAAATGGTTATTTCCTTAAAGGCTTGCCAAGGGTGAAAGATTTGATAGCTCGACGTGAAGAATGTGTTTCTTTATAGGGAGATTGACAAAGATATCTTCATGGTGCAACTGTTTGGTTATGTTTCTAAAGTTCATCCAGGAAATTCCAATAAGCTCAAGAAGGCCCTTTATGGCTTGAAGTTGGTACTTCGGGCCTCGTATGGGAAGATTATAGAGTATCCACAGTTTTTTGGGTATTTTGCATCTTACTCAGACTCAAGTCTGTTCATCAAGAAGAGGAGGCGCTTCGAGTCTTGGTGTTGATATACGTCAACGATATGATCATGATGAGGAAATTGGATGAAGAGGTAACAAAGCTAAGGGCGTAGCTATCTATTTGGCTTTACATAAATGATCTTGGTGATCTCCACTGTTGGAAATATTGCCCTCAATGTTCCCTAGATTTGAAGAAGGCATGCCAAGCAATACTAAGTGCATAATTGTATTTAATATACTTCAAGTTCAATGTGTACAGGATGTCACTTGGAACACGTTTAGATAGGTGGTCTAAGAGATTGTGACAGTTGGTCACAAGGTGGAATGATAGAAATCGCCTAAGTTCACAGACGTTTAGTGAAGCCTATTCACTCAACTCTAGGTGAGTAAAAGTATTGAGTATAGATTGGATAGTCTCAGCCTAATAAGTGGCAAGCTGAAAATGTGGCTAAGTCCACAGGCATTGAGTGAAGTCTACTCACTCAATGCCATACATCAAAAAAGTTGTGAGACAGGCTAAGACAGTCAAAGCCTAAGAAGAATCAGCAGGAATGTGTCTATGTCCACAGGCGTTGAGTGAAGCCAACTCACTCAACATCATACAACAAAAAACTATGATATAGGCTAAGGTAGTGAAAGCCTAAGAAGAAACAGACAGAAATATGGCTAAGTTCATAGGAGTTGAGTGAATGCAACTCACTCGACGCCATACAGCATAAATCATTGAGTATAGCTCAAATAGTCAATGCCACAGAAAATCTGTGTAGATATTTGACTAAGTCCACAGGTGTTGGTGAAGTCTACTCACTCAACGCCATATAGCATAAATCATTAAGTATAGCTCAAACAGTCAACGCCACAGAAAATTTGTGTAGATATTTGACTAATTCCACGGGCATTGAGTGAAGCTTACTCATTCAATATCATGTGATAAAAAAGCGTTGATTGTACCTTGGTCTATCAGAGAATTAGATTTCATACAAATTTGGCTAAGTCCAAATGTGTTGAGTGAAGACTGCTCGCTCAATGACTGGCAACAGAAGGAAATCTATTAAATAGTTTGGCATTGAGTGAAGCTTACTCACTCAACACCAAGTGACTAACTCTAAGTGTTATGGCATTGAGTGAGGCTTACTCACTCAACTCCAAGTGACAGAAAACTTTTTTAAGTGTTTTAGCATTGAGTGAAGGTTGCTCACAAAATGCCCGATGACAAAAAACTTTTCTAAGTGTTTTAGCATTGAGTGAAGGTTGTTCACTCAATGCCTGATGACAAAAAAAATTTCTAAGTGTTTTGGTGTTAAGTGAAGGTTGCTCACTCAATTCCTAGTGACAGAAAATCTGTCTAGGTGTTTTGGCATTGAGTGAAGCTTACTCACTCAATGCCTATACTAAAGATGTTTGATTTTGGCTAAGTCCACAGATGGTGACGTCGGCAAAGTCAACAAGTCAACAAAATTCAAATTTCTTGCGGGAAAGCTACAGTACGCCATAATTGTAGCTGCTTGCTTCAGTACTGCAATTAATGCAAAAGCAAAGTTGTAGCTGCCAATTTCAGTGGGGCCCATGGGTCAAAATAGTTGTTGATCGGCGGAATAGAAAAGGAAGAGATGAGATTGAAGAATGTAACTTTTGGTAAAAAAGTTTGGACTTCATCTTCTTCCTCGGCCATTATTGTAGAGCTTGGAGATCCAGTTCAAAGTGTTGATCTAAGAACAAAAGCAAGTTAGTCTGTGACTTACTAATAGTTGGCTATTGATATCTTTATCTTCATCAGCATGGTCAGAGACATCTTCTTTTATAAAAAAGTAGCAGCCAAGGGATAACCTAGCTGCAGTTTTTGGGTGCTTCAAGCAAGATAGCTAGTTTCATTTCTAATCTTCACCAGCAAGTTTAGAGAAGGTCTCTGCAAAAGAAGAAGAGGTAAAGCCATCTAGTTTCTGCAGTCAAGAAGCTAGGGCTGAGTTTATCTCAACTCAGGTTGTAGTAAAGAAAAAAACCCTTGGTGCAGGTTACTTCACAGTTCTAGCAGGCCTAATCTTAAAGACAAATTTCTGGATCTGTGAAGAAGAGAGAGATGAGCTTCTGCTTCAGTTCAGAATGGTGCAGAATAGCAAATGTGTAGAGTTGCTTCCAGCTCAAGAGTCTTATTGTTGTGAAGAAGTTAGGACTGAGCTTCTGGTTCAGTCCAGCAAGGAAAGAATAAGCAGAGATCTTCTGCAAGTTGCTTCTAGCACAAGCCAAGACATCCTGAAGATCTACATCCTTATTGCTAAGAAGAAGATAGGGCTGGGATTCTCTCAGCTCAGGTAGCAGCAAGGCTACCTGCATATACTTCTCAGTTCCATCAGAAACATTTTTTGGTGCTGAGAAGAATTAGATACGGCTGAGTATATCTTAGTTCAGGTAGTAATAGGCTCTGGGATTACTTCCTTAGAATCAAAGTTGGGCTTAGTTTATCTCAGTACAAAAGGGTTGGCACAGAGAAATATCTCTTGTGTCAAAACTCATCAACCCACTTCCACCTTGTAGGATCCTTTGTGGATCTGAGTGGTAAGAGAAAATTTTCTTTGAGGTAGGATCCAAGTTTGGATCTGATTTGTAAGGCTATTTAGCCTGAGTGTAGGATCTGGGTGCAGATCTGAGAGTAGGATTCTGTAGAGAATCTGAGGTAGGTGATCAGTTGATCACTGAGAGTAGGATCCAGTTTGGATCTTAGATAGGACCTTTGGGTCTGAGATAGGAGAGTCATTCTCTCTGAGTTGTTGGGCACTTGTGCCTGAGTTGTAAGATCCTTTGGATCTGAGGTAGGGCCTTTGTTCCTGAATTGTAGGAGAGTCATTCTCTTTGAGGTAGGATCCTTTGTGGATCTGAGATAGGGTTGTCCTCCAAGCCTGAGTTGTAGGGCCTTTGGGCCTGAGGTAGGTGATCTTTGGATCACTGAGTTGTAGGGCCTTATGCCTGAGTTATAGGGCCTTATGCCTGAGCTGTAAGTCTTGGAGGAGACTTATTAGTCTTGTGGGATCATGTTATAAGCTCTTAGGAGCCGAGATTGGAGAATTTCCTTATCTAACTATAAGTTAGAAAGGTGGGAGGGAAAGTAGATGTACCCATAATCTGGGGAACCACTATAAACACTGTATATGCTTCTTTGTCTTGTTTCTTTGTTGCAGGTGTGTGTCTTGAAAGCTATAAGTTACTCACTAACAAAGCACCTAAATAAGGAAAATCAAAGATAGTCACAAGATACTAAGAAACCTATTCACCCCCCCCCCTCCCTCTAGAATATTTAGTTATCCTTGAAAACAAAGACTTTCATGCACCATTTCCTTGATCTCGAAGTGGAGAGGAAAAAGTGTTGTGTACTTGTCTCCCAAAAAGGATATGTAGAGTGGATCATGAAGCGGTTCAGCATGAGGGGGTAGGGGTGGGGAAGAGCAGCTCTACTCCACTTGAAGTTGGGATAAAGCTTTAGCGAGATGAATGAAGGGTTCTTCAAGATCCCTTGGTCTTTTGGGCTCTACTTTGGAGCTTAATATACTTGATGATTACAAGACCAGATATTGCTCATGATGTTGGCTGAGTAAGTAAGTATATGCATGAGCCAAGTAAGCCTCATCTCGTCACTACAAATGGGATTTTGAAGTACGTGAAGTCCACTTCAGACATAAGGGTCTTTTATTAGAAGGACATGAGCTTCAACTTACACGAGTTCATGGATGCAGTTATGGTAGAGTTACAGATGATTGGAAGTCGACATGTGGGTATATCGTCAAGTCCAGATCAGCGACAGTTTCGTGGTACAGTAAGAAATAGGATTCCATATCTATCTACACCGCTGAGATAGAGTACAAAACATCGCCCTTGGCTTCTTAGGAGGTCATCTGGATGCACAGGTTGGTGGAGGATATCCCTAAAGAGGTAGGAGATCTTCTCTACTTTGTGGTGATAACGAGAGTGCTCTGAAGCTGGTTACGAATACAGTGTGTCACACGTAGACAAGCACATAGAGATCGAGCATCACATTGTTCAAGAGAAGGTGCTGGTGTAAGACCCCACACCCCCCCCCCCTTACAAAGGAGAGAACCCAGTCTTATACCCAGAACTGTCATCTTACGGTGACACTTAGCGCACACGGGCAAGTCGACACCGCAAGATGCCAATCTTGTCGGCTAGTACGATCATTCAACCTTTCGGCCAATCGAGAAGAGAAGCAATATAAGTATTTATACATCAAGTCCACATCACAGCATCATCATAATATAAGTAAAACGAGAGATCCAATAGTCCACAACGAGTACAGAAAGAAAGAGAAAAGGGCTTATGCCCAGTATATAGTAATTAATCTCTTTCACACAAAATCTAACTAAGAAAAAGCTAATCTATCATAAAGTACACACGTCATCACCTAATGCTAGGTTGTAGTAAAAGTAGTAATAGGCGATGTCAGCTCCTCATGTCCTGCCACCTCGTCCTGCTGGTGCTCCAGCTCCTCGAGCTCCTAAAATGATACGATCATAACTGACCGTTAGTCATAAAGACTAATCCATTTTGTCCTCACCTCACCCCCGCGACTCCTAGGTACCGAGTGGGAGGATGAAGCATAGAACAATAAGGGGTA
The DNA here is from genome assembly GCA_039513925.1 of Platanthera zijinensis. Classification (NCBI taxonomy): domain Eukaryota; kingdom Viridiplantae; phylum Streptophyta; class Magnoliopsida; order Asparagales; family Orchidaceae; genus Platanthera; species Platanthera zijinensis. Next base: position 60,855,065 of record CM077081.1, on the reverse strand, counting down.
TAAAATGAAAGTAGGTGACAGTGAATCTAATCTAACAAGATTATGTAATAACAACTATATCTCTACTTTAATAGATCTATATGGTACAAGTAAAGTAAGAAAGAACTATACTGAAAGGAAATGTTATAAGCAAAGTAGAGAACAGAGCAGGAAATAAACTATCAACTGTTAAGCTATCATCACAGAAGTACCTTAACTTCTATGAATGCCCATACAAACTTATAGGTTAAGAATTCACAAATTTAACTTACCATATAAAAGAGCTCATACTAATTTATATGATAAGGATCTATGGTGCGTATGTCCTAAGTATGTATGTATAATATGGTATGTGGGTTATGATTCATACAAGTGTAACTCACCCACATGACTATATGCGTACAGACCTTTAGTTCCCACTTTTTGGAATTAGCTTAACTATCAGGTACTACCGTTGTGGCTACGACAGCAGTGGAGCGAGCGTATCCACTCCTAGGCGGGTATTCACACTATCAGGCCTAGACCTTCTGTATGCCTCTGAAGAACACACCAGAGTCACCACGTACTAAACCGCTGGCTACTCCACTAGACTTTTAGATCTGGTGTGCGTTTTCGAGGATTGTTCTTCAGACCACTGTATAAACAACCTATTGGACCCTCAAACCCTCACACCTCACCTGAGTCACCGTACTGTCATCGGTGTGATGATTGGCCCAGTACTGCATGACCCGCCACTAATATATTTTATGCACATGCAATTTATTTCCAACCCGAGCCTCCAACTCACAAGACAAAACCTGTCCTATATCCAAACATCCGAGACTCCAGCTCGCAGGAAAAAACCCATCTTAAAACCTCCAACCCTATACGGGTGAGATTGTCACATCGTTCCCTTAACCTATTAGACTAGTCTTTTCTAATGCTTATTAGGCCTAACAACTTATTGTTAGTCCTTGGACTACCCAGGCATACCCAATGAAGGGCTCTCGGGGAACTAGGAACTAGGATGGGCTGAATCCCAAAGCTCCCTTTCTCAAGGACACCTACTTTTATCAGTGTTTACCCATTATTAACACCCAACTCTCAATGTTACTCTTGAGTGAACCTGATGACTTAATGTATTATTGGGAGAACGCCGGTCTTCCGCCGGTCTCCATTTTAATTACTTTCCTTAGGCTTTGCACTCTAGCACTCGTTACTATGTAGTGACCCACTTGACACTAACCAGGGTTTCAACTTCCCAATATGTTTCTCAATCCAACCATTTATCATATCCCCTGTGGGTCCTAATGTTATGTGTTACATTTGCTAAGGTCAATTACTTGGGCCAAATTCCCCTAACTATTTATCATGGGTTTGTAATGAATGTAATATTGATCATTCAGAATTTCATCATTTTTATAATTATTTTGGATCATAATTTAAATTAATCAATTAAGTGATCTAGGTCACTTTGAACATGAACTACTCTAACCAGTGGTCCATTGTGTCTAAATAAATTATCTAAAGTTTATCTAGGTTAAATAAAATATTTGTTCATCAAAAATCATGTTTTTCCAATTTGAGTTTCCATATAGTTTCTATTTATGATAAATCCGAAAATAATCCATTTTCCAAATGAAGTACTTAAAATATACAACCAAAAATTCCTAGAAAATTACTCGTGATCAAAATTGAAATAATAATACTTACGAAAGAAATTCATCATCCTAGCTTGTGATTTGCCTTACCATAATTTCATATGGACATTATTACCAAAATGCCACTACTTGGGTTTTCAGCATATATAATCATCCAAAAATTCTCAAATCATTATACTGGGTTTGAATCACAGAAATAGGGTCCTATAAATTTTTCATAATTTTTCAACAGTATTTTTCCTTACTTTTAAATTTATTTCCAAAAAGGGTAAAATTGTAGATCGATTATGTACACAAGATATAAACCTCAAATAAACTTATAACTTTTTCCAGAGATGTACATTGCGTTATTAGGGCTTGTATCAAAATTACAGAATTTTATAAGGTTAGTAGACCTATAACTCATCATTATTTTCAAAAGAGTTTATTTCCCAATAATTCAAAATAATGGGATTTTTGTTACCAAAAATCCCACTCTTTCTATGGGAGGTGTAATTCATCCCTATAAACATTTGTCCAAAATCCCATGGACATTCATTGTGCCAAATGGGCTAACTTCCCATTTCTATATTTGGCACCATTATTAACAAATCTACCTCCATTATGCATGTTGTATTTCCCCAACATACATAGACCCAAATGACCTGCAATTTTAACCATGGTCATACAATGACCCAATGGCCATGCCACCCAAATTTGGAGGCATTTGGAAGAGGGAATCTTCCTATATTCCATTTATTTAATAAATGATAATTCAATTAAAACTATAGATAAATGCATCCCAAAAATTCTGGTTTTTGAACTAGACCTAGGCCTAGCATAAACGCGTGCATGTCCAAAATTTCATGACATGTGTACTTAGGGTTGGGCACTCATTTAAACATTTGCCCTAGCTTAGGACAAGTCATAGTAGAATGGCCCTATAGGGAGCAATATTGATCCAAATTTCAATTTTAAGGTGTGAAATTAAAGGTAAGACTTATATCTACCTTTTTCATGTTAAGCATAATTTCTGAAAATGCCTCTAAGATGCCTATATAATCTATACAATGTGACTGTATAAACTGGGATAGAAAATAGACTTTTTATTATTCCATAAAAATTCAAGGGCATCAGTTCATCTTCTCCAATGAGCCTACGGTCTAGATTGCCCCAACCTTGACCAGCTAGATCTTGTATTTCCCGACCTTCTTGCCTCCACCACAGCCGACAATTATCACCACCACCTCCATTGAGGTAGCGGCTAGCATTTCCCGGCGACGTGGCCGCCGGAGGTGGCTCCTCCGGTGAACCAGAGCAAGAAGAAATGCTTGGCTAGCTCCATCTCACATGGCATCAGGCTCATTTGAGCCCAATATCTCTCCTAAAAGAGCTATACAGCTAGCACAGAGGGAGGGGAGGAGAAACGGACCCTTAGGCGAGCTTGACGGCGTGTTTGGTTGTGGTGTGCCATGGCCGACCCTTGCTCCGGCTATTCCTCTACTCCAGCTGGAAGTTTTTTCTCCTTAGGGTTCACTGAAGGTGATGGTGGGGTGGAATGGAGGTGAGGATGGCTTGTTTAAAGGCTTGACTTAAGAGGAGTGGAGAGGAGTGGCTGGACATGGCCGACCGTCAGTGAGCATAAATCTCCCCACCCATGCCACCACGTGTCAACCGTGTAATGGACTGCCAATTATTGCCATAAATATGTTTTCTTGAAATGAGGAATAGATTTGTTGTAGAGATAGATTCCAAATGTCTCATCACTATTTTATCCTGAACACAGTTCAACCCTTATACAAGAGAACCGACCGACATAGTTTTCAGGGAAAGAAATTCTCCAAGTCCAAAAGCATTGAGTGGTGTCGACACCACTCAACACCGCGTTGAGTGGTGTTGACACCACTCAATGCCGTCGGCAACTTAAGTCAAGGCGTTGAGTGGTGTCGACACCACTCAATTGTGCGTTGAGTATTATTTACACCACTCAACACCGCCAGCATCTTAAGTCAAGGTGTTGAGTGGTGTCGGCACCACTCAACGTCGCATTAAGTAGTATTGACACCACTCAATGCCGCCAGCAACTTAAGTCAAGGCATTGAGTGGCGTCAAGACCACTCAACGCCAAAGTCAACCTGCAGCATCTAAGATAAATGGCATTGAGAGCATTGAGACCACTCAATGCCACATTGAGTGGCATCGAGTTCACTCGATGCTTCGTCGAATGGCGTCGAGACCACTCAATTCCTAAAGTTTCCCGAGTCTTGTAAGTTAAATTCGTCGGGATCACTCGACGCCTTGTCGAATGTCGTCAAGACCACTCGACGCCTAAAGTTTTTCCGAGTGTTTTCTAAGTTAAATTCACCGAGGTCACTCGATGCCTTTTCACATGGTCTCGAAATCACTCGACTCCTAAAGTTTTCCCGAGTGTTGTAAGTTAAATTCATCGGGATCACTCGACGCCTTTTCATATGGCTTCAAAATCACTCGACGCATAAAGTTTTCCCGAGTGTTTTCTAAGTTAAATTCATTGGGGTCACTCGACGCCTTTTTACATGGCGTTGAAATCACTCGACGCCTTTTTACATGGCATTGGAATCACTCGACGCCTAAAGTTTCCCGAGTGTTTTCTAAGTTAAATTCGTCGGGTGGCGTCGTGTTCCCTTGACTCACTCGAAGCTTCCCGAGCTTGAGTCAATTCTCTTGAATCAACACGCGTGCGAGTGGCCTAGCACGAAATGGGATGTTATAAATCTCAATAAACAAAAAAAATAATTTCGTCCCCGAAATTCAAGTTCGGGTCTACGGGGTTTCTATGCACAAGAATTTTAAGAACTTTAAGCATAATTAAAAGGTACCTGAGACGAAAAGCTCTGGGTACCGTTCACGCATCAGATCCATCAGCTCCCAGGTGTGCTCCTCCTATCCGTAGTTGGACCACAACACCTTGACCAAGGGAACCTTCTTCTTTCACAGTACACAAGTCAATGTATCATCGATCCGGACTGCCTCTAAACAGACTAATCTATCAGGTTATACTGGGCCTGCTGTAGTGATAATATGCTGATCTGGCCGAAGGAGAGCTTTCTGAAGCGAGGAGACATAGAATACGTCGTGCAAGGTACCTAACTCTGGCGACAGCTCCAGCCTATAAGCCAAAGGACTGATTCACTCCAGGATCAAGTATGGTCCCATAAATAGAGGGCCGAGCTTTTTGTGCCTCCACACTCGCGAGACACCATGCACCATACGTATCTTCAAGAACACACTGTCCCCCACCTGAAACTCCACCTTCTGATGTCTTGCATCATAGTACTTGGCCTGCCTACTTTGTGCTTCCAACATTTGATCCCTGATTAGCCGTATCTGAGCATCCATATCCTCAATATAATCCGACCTGAGTGCCTTGTGGTCCTCATCCTGGATCCAAGACAGTGGTGTCCGGCATTTCCTGCCGTATAGAGCCTCATATGGTGCCATCGCAATGCTCACCTGGTGACTATTGTTGTAGGAGAATTATATTAGGCGCAATAGTCTCTCCCAGGGTTTCCTCATGTCTAGTATACATAGACGCAGCAGATCCTCCATAGTCTGGTTGGTCCGCTCTGTTTGGTCGTCGGTCTATAGATGGAAAGCGGTGCTAAAAGCAAGCTGAGAATCCAAGTATGTCTGCACCGCTCTCCACTCCCTAGAAGTGAACCGACTGTCACAATCCGAGACAATCATCCTGGGGACGTCGTGGTACCTGACGAACTGCTTCACAAACAACCTCACCAGAACAGCAACTGGACAGTCCTTCCTGATTGGTATAAACCGGGCTATCTTGGTCAACCTATCGACAATGACCCGTATAGAGTCGTGCCTAGAGTGGGAGTGAGGTAATTCGTGCCCGAAATCCATAGCTATATCCTCAAACTTCCACTCTGGCACCGGTAATGACTGTAGTAACCCTCCTGGGCTCTTGCACTGTGCCTTTACCCATTGGTAGGTCTCGCAATGTGTCACATAATATATGATTTCCCTCTTCATCCCTGGCCAATACATGCTCCTCCGCAGATCTGCTATCATGTTGGTGATACCGGGGTGCATTGAGTACTGAGAACAGTGTGCCTCCCTGAGTATATCCTCCTAGACATCGCCCCCTACGAGTATATAGACACGGCCACGGAAATGAACGAGGTCATCACGCAAAGAATATTTCTCCGACTTGCCCCCTTCCAAGGCTATAAATACTGGATCCAAATTCGCATCCAGCCTCTGCTATATCCTGATGCGCTCCCGTATATCACACTCGATGACCATGGAGTTCAAGTACTCATGATAAACATCCGGCTCAGCTCTGGAAACCATGGTAATGTGTATATCCTCCAACATTCGTACCAGCTCTATAGCCATCACCCGGGACTCTGGTCTAGTAGTGCCAGCTCTCCTGCTCAAGGCATCCGCCACGGTGTTCTCCTTCCCCGACTAATAATGCGTCTTGTAGTCATAGTCGCACATGAACTCAAGCCATCTCCGCTAGAGCAGATTTAGATCCTTCTGCGTGTCAATATATTTGAGGTTCTTGTGATCTGAGAAGATATCACAATGAACCTCATACAAGTAATGCCTCCAAGTTTTTAACCTGAATATTACAGCCTAGAGCTCCAAATCATATATGAGGTAACTCTGCTCGTGCTTCTTCTACAGTCTTGAAGCATATGCAATGACATGTCCATGATGTATCAGGACTGCACCCATCCCCTGATATGATGTGTTGGTATAAATGTGAAATCCTTCATTTCCAGATGGAAGTGCTAGGATGGGGGAAGACGTGAGTCTATCCTTTAACTCCTGGAATGCTGCTTCATACTTCTCGGTCCAAGTAAACGCCGCATCCTTCTTCGTCAAGGACGTGAGGGGGAGTGCTACCCTTGAGAACCCCTCCATGAACTTACGATAATATTCCGCCAGTCCCAAGAAACTGTGTATATCCGAAGCTGACTTTAGTTGCGGCCAATCTCGAACTGCCTGTACCATGGCCGATTCCACAGCCAATTCATCTCCACTGAAGGTATGCCCCAAGAATGCTACCACCTACATCGAAACTGGCACTTGGAGAACTTTGCATACATCAGATTCTCCTTCATCTTGCCCAACACCAGTGCCAAATGCTGGGTATGCTCCTCCTTTGTACAGGAGTAGATCAGGATGTCGTCGATGAAGACTATAACAAATCTATCCAGGAAGGGCTCGAAGACACAGTTCATCAGACTCATAAATGTGGAAGGTGAATTTGTGAGTCCGAAGGGCATAACCAAGAACTCATATAGGACGTACTAAGAACTAAAGGTTGTCTTCGGGATATCCTCCTCCTGAATGCACAGCTGATAGTATCCGGACCTCAAATTCAGCTTGGAGAACCAAAAGGCTCCATGTAGCTGATCAAAAAGCTCGTCGATCCAGGGAAACGAATGCGTGTTCCGAACTGTCAACTGGTTCAGATCCAGGTAGTCGATGCAGAGGCGCAACAATCCATCCTTCTTCTTAATGAATAGCACCGGTGCTCCCCACGGTGATGAGCTAGGTGTGACTAATCTTGACCCCACTAGCTCCTGTAACTGGGTCCTGAACTCCATTTTCTCTTTGGGGGCCATCTTATACGGTGACCGAGATATGGGCTTCGCTACCGGCACCAACTGCATTGGGAATTCCATATCCCTAGTCGGTGGAAATCCATGCAATTTCTCTGTAAGTACATTGGAGAAATCCCTAACCACCGAGATATCAATAATAGAAGCTTCTGCTCCCGCTATCTCGAAGCAGATAATATATACCTCCTCCCCTTGCTCATAGGCCTTGACAGCCTGTACAGATGATAATAGAAAGGTGGAGATTGGTCTAATACCTTCAATGATGATGTCAGTGTCCCCATGTCGTAAGGTGATCCTCCTTGATGGGCAATCAATCTGGGCATAGTTCCAGTGCAACAAAGTCATGCCCAAGATCAGATCAAAGTCCAGCATTTTAAAAATTGTCGTCGGGGCATCGAAGGTCTTTCCTCCAATTTCTGCCTCCATGTTACACTTGGCAGATGATAATAGCTCTGATCCATCTGGAAAACGCACCCTCCTGGTTACGCCTATGAATCGGTCTGTGCTCGCTAGACCTTCAAGGAAGGCTTCTGATACAAACGAGTGTGAAGCACCCGTATCGAACAATGTATGAGCGGGCTTGCCGCTAATAAAGACTATGCCTAGGGTTTTTGATTGAATTATAACATGTTTGTTGTTCTACTAAGGTTGGCAAAGTACTATAAAATGAAAGCTAGAATGCCAATTAATTTTAAGTACCTGTAATAACCTCCTCAGGGTTCCTTGGCTCGGCGAGGTCCAAAGCGTACATCTTCTCCTGTCCACGTCCTCTACCATAATGGACTCGACCTCGGCATCGACCTCATCCTCGTCCTTATCCTCAACCCTGCTGTGCCGGAAGAGATACAAGAGATGGAGGAGGAGGTGGTGGTGGATGGAACTGCTGAGGAAATTCATCTCTCATGTACCCCGGCTATTGGCATCTAAATCAAATCACCGGTCGGTGGCCACGGTCATCTTATATCCTCGGGTCGTGTACCTATAGTGACTGGGGAGCTAGTACTGCAGGAGGCCCCTGCTCCTGCCTGTAGTTGGGACGATAACGTCCCCGACCCTTCTTGTAACTTATCACTCTGCCCCTATGGGAGCCCCTACTGCTCTCCCTATGGGATGACCCATCCAATGGACTCTTTCCCCTGCTCTATACCATCAGCAGGTTTGCCTTCAGCTTTTTAGCCATCTCTATGATCTGCGTCGAAGTGCCGTGGGAAATGAATATCAAATCCTGCCTAGTAGAGTCCTTAAGACTCTGATAGAACCTCTTTACATACCTCCTATCATCTAGATCATGTATCCCTGAGAACCTGGCTAGATGGGAAAATTCCCTCTTGTACTCTGTCACTGATCTGGTCCCCTGCCTGAGGTTCAAAAACCTCTCCTCCAACTCATCTCTATCTGTAATAGACACGAAGTGATCAAAGAAGGCCTCGCTGAACTCATCCCAAGAAATATCTGGCAGCTCCTTATCTATATATGTGGAGTCACCCATGGACTTCTACCATCTCTTCGCGTGAGCATCCAGTGCAGAAGTCGTCAAAGGAACTGCCTGCCTGACAAGACAGTTGATGCCTACAAGCATCTCTTGAATGGCCTCAAGCCACTCATTCGTATTTATCGCATTCTCTGTCCCATGGTACATTGGTGGGGATAGATTCTTGAAGTCACACAGCCAATTTGATCCCGGGTTTGGCTGTTGAGTCGGGGCCTGCTGATCTCTGAAGGCATCGAGGATGGTTGTTAGAGTCTGCCCCATCTCCATCTGCTGGAAGGGTATGGTAGCCGGAGGGGGAAGGATAACCTCCTGCGGTACATCGACCTGTGGGGGCTGCATAAATGTAAGGTTTATATTAGGATTGGCCTAACTCATTGCTTAAATGGACTATTTTTTATGACTTTTACACATAGGCACACCATTGCTTCCGCTGCATAATTTGTCCGCAAACTAATGCCCGAGCGGGGTGGCCAGTGGAGTGGACTGCTTCTCAATGATCATTGGTTTAGTGATACCAATTTATAAGACCCCCCTACCAAGGAGGGAACCCAGTCTTATGCTCAGAACCGCCACCTTACGGTGACACTTAGCACACATGGGCTAGTCGACACTACAAGAGGCCGATCCTGCCGGCTAGTACGATCATTCAACCTTTCGGCCAATCAAGAAGAGAACCAATATAAGCATTTATACATCAAGTCCACATCACAACATCATCATAATATAAGTAAAATGAGAGATCCAATAGTCCACAACGAGTACAGAATGAAAGAGAAAGGGGCTTATGCCCAGTATATAGTAATCAATCAATCTCTCACAAAATCTAACCAAACAGAAGCTAATTTATCATCAGTATACACATCATCACCTGATGCTGGGTTATAGTAGAAGTAGTAGGTGGTGATGTCAACTCCTTATGTCCTGCCACCTCGTCCTGCTAGGGCTCCAGCTCCTCGAGTTCCTAAAATGATACGGTCATAACCGACCGTTAGTCATAAAGACTAAGCCATTTTGTCCTTGCCTCACCCCCGCGACTCCTAGGTACTGAGCAGGAGGATGAAGCGGAGAACAATAAGGGGTATAAAAGGAAAGTAGGTGACAGTTAATCTAATCTAACAAGATTATGTAATAACAAGTATATCTCTACTTTAACAGTTCTATATGGTACAAGTAAAGTAAGAAAGAACTGTACCGAAAGGAAATTTTGTAAGCAAAGTAGAGAACGGAGTAGGAAATAAACTATCTACTGTTAAGCTATCATCACAGGAGTAGCTTAACTTATATGAATGCCCATATAAACTTATAAGTTAAGGATTCACAAATTTAACTTAACATATAAAAGAGCCCAGACTAATTTATATGATAAGGATCTATGGTGCGTATGTCCTAAGTATGTATGTATAATAGGGTATGCAAGTTATGATTCATACAAGTGCTACTCACCCACACGACTCTATGCACACAGACCTTTTGTTCCAACTTTTTGGGGTTAGCTTAACTCTCAGGTACTACCATTGTGGCTACGGTAATAGTGGAGCGGGCGTCTCCACTCCTAGGTGGGTATACACACTACCAGGCCTAGACCTTTCGTACGCCTCTGAAGAACACACCAAAGTCACCATATACTAAACCACTGTCTAGTCCACCAGACTTTTAGGTCGGGTGTGCGTTTTCGGGGATTGTCGTTCAGACCGTAGTATAAACAACCTACTGGCCCCTCAAACCTTTACACCTCACTAGAGTCACTGTACTGCCATCGGTGTGACGATTGGCCCAGTACCGCATGACCCTCCACTAATATATTTTATGCACATGCAATTTGTTTCCAACCCGAGCCTCCAACTCACAGGACAAAACTCGTCCTGTATCCAAACATCTGAGCCTCCAGCTCGCAGGAAAAAACCTATCCTGAAACCTCCAACCCTATACGGGTGAGATTGTCACATCATTTCCTTAACCTATTAGACTAGTCTTGTCTAATCCTTATTAGGCATAGCAACTTATGGTTAGGTCTTGGACTACCCAGGGCAAACCCAGTGAAGGGCTCTCGGTACACTAGGAACAAGGATGGGCTGAAGCCCAAAGCTCCATTTCTCAAGGACACTTACTTTTATTAGTGTTTACCCATTATTAATACCCAACTCTCAATAGTACTCTTGAGTGAACCTGATGACTTAAGGTATTATTGGGAGAACGACGGTCTTCCGCCGGTCTCCGTTCTAATTACTTTTTTTGTGTCTTGCACTCTAGCACTCGTTACTATGTAGTGACCCACTTGACACTAACTAGGGTTTCAACTTCCCAATATACTTCTCAATCCAACCATCTATCATATCATCTGTGGGTCCTAATGTTATGTGTTACATTTGCTAAGGGCAACTCATGACCTAATGTTAACCCGTATGAGATGACTATGAATTCCTTGGGCCAAATGCCCCTAACTATTTATCATGGGTTTGTAATGAATGTAATATTTATCATTCAGCATTTCATCATTTTTATAATTATTTTGGACCATAATTTAAATTAATCAATCACTTTGAACATGAACTACTCTAACCAGTGGTCCATTATGTCTCTAAATAAATTATCTAAAGTTCATCTTGGTTAAAAAAAATGTTTGTTCATCAAAAATTATGTTTTTCCAATTTGAGTTTCCATATATTTTCTATTTATGATAAATTCGTAAATAAACCATTTTCCAAATGTAGTACTTAAAATATACAACCAAAAATTCTTAGAAAATTACTGGCGATCAAAATTGATATAATAATACTTACAACAGACATCCATGATCCAAGTCAGTCATTTGCCATACCATAATTTCATATGGATATTATTACCAAAATGTTACTACTTGGGTTTTCAGCATATATAATCATCCAAAAATTCTCAAATCATTATCCTGGGTTTGAATCACGGAAATAGGGTGCTATAAATTTTCCATAATTTTTCAACAGTATTTTTCCTTACTTTTAAATTAATTTCCAAAAAGGAAAAAATTATAAATCGATTATGTACACAAGATATAAACCTCAAATAAACTTATATCTTTTTCTATAGATGTACATTGTGCTATTAGGACTTGTATCAAAATTATAGAATTTTACAAGGTCAGTAGACCTATAACTCATTTTTATTTCCAAAAGAATTTATTTTCCAATAATTAAAAATAATTGAATTTTTGTTACAAAAAATCTCACTCTTTCTATGGGAGATGTAATTCATCCCTATAAGCCTCTGTCAAAAATCCCATGGACATTCATTGTGCAAAATGGGCTAACTTCCCATTTTTACATTTGACACCATATATATTTACAAATCTACCTCCACCATGCATGTTGGATTTCCCAGACATATAGAGGTCCAAATGACCTGAAACTTTTACTATGGTCATATAATGACCCAATGGTCATGACACCCAAATTTGGAGATATTTGGACGAGGGAATCTTCCTATATTCCATTTATTTAATAAATGATAATTCTATTAAAACTATAGATAAATGCATCCCAAAAATTTTGATTTTTGGACTAGATCTAGGTCTTGCTTAAACACATGTATGTCCAAAAATTCATGACATGTGGACTTAGGATTTGACTTGGGCACTCATTTAATTATTTGTCCTAGCCTAGGACCAATCTTAGTAGAATGGCCCTACAGGGAGCAATATTGCTCCAAATTTCAAGTTTAAGGTGTCCAATTAAAGATAAGACTTATATCTACCTTTTTAATATTGGGAATTATTTCTGAAAAAATCTATAAGAGGCGTAAATAATCTATACAAGGTGACTGTATACTGGGACAAAAAATCGACTTTTTATTATTCCATAAAAATTCAAGGCCATCGGTTCATCTTCTCCAATGAGCCTACGGTCCAGATTGCACCAAACTAGACCAGCTAAATCTTGTATTTACCGGCCTTCTGGCCGCCACCACCACCGTTGATTGTCACCACCACCTCCATTGAAGTGGCGGCTAGCGTTTCCCGACGACGTGGCCGCCGGAGGCGGCTCCTCCGGCAAACCTGAGCAAGAAGAAAAGCTTGGCATGCTCCCTTTCACATGGAATCGGGCTCATTTGAGCCCAATATCTCTCCTAAAAGATCTAGAAAGCTAGCACAGAGGAAGGGGAGGAGAAACGGACCCTTAGACGAGCTTGACGGCAGGTTTGGCGATGGTGCGCCATGGCCGACCCTTGCTTTGGCTAATCCTCTGCTCCAGCTGTCAGTTTCTGCTCCTTAGGGTTCACTGAAGATGATGGTGGGGTGGAATGTAGGTGAGGATGGTTGGTTTAAAGGCTTGACTTAAGAGTAGTGGAGAGGAGTGGCTGGGCATGGCCGGCCGTCAGTGAGGATGATTCTCCCCACCCATGCCGCCACGTGTCAGCTGTATAATGGACCGCCAATTATTGCCATAAATATATTTTCTTGAAATGAGGAATAGATTTGCTTTAGAGATAGATTCCAAATGTCTCATCACTATTTTATCCTGAACCCGGTTCAAGCCTTATACAAGAGAACTGACCGACATAGTTTTTAGGGAAAGAAAATTCTCCAAGTCCAAAAGCGTTGAGTGATGTCGACACCACTCAACGCCGCGTTGAGTGGTGTCGACACCACTCAACGCCGCCAATAACTTAAGTCAAGGCGTTGAGTGGTATCGACGCCACTCAATGTTGCATTGAGTCGTGTTGACACCACTCAACGCCGCCAGCAACTTAAGTCAAGGGGTTGAGTGGTGTCGACACCACTCAATGCCGCCAGCAACTTAAGTCAAGGCGTTGAGTGGCGTCAAGACCACTCAACGTCAAAGTCAACCTGCAACGTCTAATTAAAATTATGTCGAGAACATTGAGACCACTCAACGCCACGTTGAGTGGTGTCGAGTTCACTCGATGCTTCGTCGAATGGCGTCGAGACCACTCGACGCCTAAAGTTTCCCGAGTCTTGTAAGTTAAATTCGTCGGGATCACTCGACGCCTCATCGAATGGCGTTGAGACCACTCGACGCCTAAAGTTTTCCCGAGTGTTTTCTAAGTTAAATTCGTCGGGGTCACTCGATGCCTTTTCACATGGCGTCGAAATCACTCAACGCCTAAAGTTTTCCCGAGTGTTGTAAGTTAAATTCGTCGGGATCACTCGACGCCTTTTCACATGGCATCGAGACCACTCGACGCCTAAAGTTTTCCCGAGTGTTTTCTAAGTTAAATTCGTCGAGGTCACTCGATGCCTTTTCACATGGCGTCCAAAACACTCGAAGCCTAAAGTTTTCCCGAGTGTTGTAAGTTAAATTCGTTGGGATCACTCGACGCCTTTTCACATGGCGTCGAAATCACTCGACGCCTAAAATTTTTCCGAGTGTTTTCTAAGTAAAATTCGTCGGGGTCACTCGACGCCTTTTCACATGGCGTCGAAATCACTTGACGCCTAAAGTTTTCCTGAGTGTTTTCTAAGTTAAATTCGTCGGGTGGAATCGTGTTCCCACGACTCACTCGAAGCTTCCCGAGCCTGAGTCAATTCTCTTGACTAAACACACATGCGAGGGGCCTAGCACGAAATGGGATGTTATAGTTAGAGGGAGCTCTGATGGTGGAGTATGTGCAGAGTAAGGACAATGTTGCTGATATCTTCCCGAAGCTACTGTCTAAGAGATCGTTTGAGCGTCTGTGGGGATTGCTTAATCTGACTTTCACTTCTCACTTCAAGGGAGAGTGCTGAAAATGTTGAAGTATGAAGTCAGTGGTCCGGATGTGCAGACCGCATAGACTGTTCAGATCGCTCAGACCACGGAGGTCGTGCAGCCTTGTGATATGCCTATGTTATGTGAAGTCGTAGAGTCCGCGTAGTCTGGAGCTGGCAGTCCGCATAGGTGTGTGGTCTGGTGTTGTTTTTTTTCATTATGCTGGTGGTGTCCCTATTTTCTATGATGGTGATTATACTCTCCCCCTTCGCCTATAATATGGTTCCCGACCCCCTCATTTTTTAAAATAAGATCTGAAGCAGGAACTTGGAGAACTACAGGTTACAATTACGATTTTCCAGACCAGGTGACTAAGAGAAGTATTTGTGATGCTGTGGTTGGCAAACTGTGCGGCTAGCACTGAGGGACTAGGTGACTATTACTGGCGGTCTGTCAGTGGAGTCTCAGTGTGGTACAGCGGGCAGCAGTTGGCAGTTAAGCAACTGAGTCGCGGGCTGTACGACTCGAGCAGTTCTTCCTAGGGTGCAGTTCTCATTTCTCAGGCAGGCGGTTAAAACCAGGTCACACGACTAGGTTCTATGTTTGCGCGACTTGTGCGGTCTGTTCTCTAGCAAGTCCAAGTGTTGTTTGTGCCAACCATTGCGGACTGACTTCTGCAGGTTGTGACACTTGCAAGTTGACTTTGCAGTTAGGAGACTTTTGCGGTCAAGCGATCTTGAGTCCAGTCAGGTGATAGGTGGCCTGGTGCGTCCAAGCGACCTGAGGTGTGAACGATGTCTTTGGTGGTCTCAGTTTTCAGTTCGCCTGTTTGTACTTAGTCTATTTTTTTATTTCCATCGGGTGCAACGCGAAATCATGTCTCGAGCTTGTATGTCATGCCATATAAAGCAGTAAATAAAACATGTGTTGTTCTTGCATCTTTCTTTGCTAGTGGTTTATTTGCTCTTGGTTGGTTGAGAGTGTTCCTGCGACCTCCACTTCATAATTTTTTACACACATGCACGTACGCATGCACGTACGCATGCACACATGTATCTAATGATCATTTTACCCACAAGATTCGAAGAACGAGCGGGAGGAGCCCTAGTTGGAGCACCACTGAAGCTGCGTTTGACGCTGCTTATCACGACTTATTTGCTCCGGTAAGGTTGGACAAAAATGTCATTGTCATACTAAATCCTTATGCCCCGAATTAATTTTTTTTATAACTTGTCATATCAAAAATATCATTCTATGACAATGACTATTTGGTCCAATCTCATTGGAGCAAATAATCTGCAATAAGCAGCGCCAAAAGCAACCTTAGAGATATACGTTAGAAACAAACTTCCCAATTGTATAATTTACCGAATTTGTTGAAATTAGTTAAACAAGTCTACCCGGCGGCCGGCGGCAATAGGGCTGAGCATATTATTCGAAACACAAAAGTCGCTCGAAAATCGTTCGAAAATTGAGCCGAATCAGAATCAGTTAAATTGATTCAACTAAATTTGAGTCGATTCAATTTGACTCTAATCTGATTTCGAGTCGATTTTGAGTCAGCCTTGAATCGCTCGAAATATGATTTGAATCAACTCGAATTAATTAAAAAAAATTATGTATTTAATAATATATTTTTATTTTAAGATTAAAAATAACAAAATTTAAACCCAAATAAAAAGAACGGAGGTTTTAAATGTTTCATTTGCTAAATTTATAGGTTGTCCAATTTAATTTTGAGCAAACTATGAATAAAACAATAAATTCCTCAATTTCGAGCCGATTTGATTCGATTCCGAGCCAACCCGATTCGATTTCGAGCCGACTCGATTCGATTTCGAGCTGACTCGGAATCGAGTCATTTCGAGTCGAGCCAACTCGACTCGAAATCAATTTCGATTCGAGTCGATTTCGACCCGAGTTCAAGTCAAAATTTTTGATTTCGAGCCAAATTATAATCGCTCTAACTCGACTCGATATCAGCCCTAGGCGGCAATGTCGTTCTTTACTCATCCGAATCATAAACACAAACTGTCAACTCATCATCAGAATCTGCTCTAAAAGGAGCACAAAGTCGAGCAGAACGGCACAGAGAACACCTTCAAGGATCCAAAGGGGTCTACGGCAATTGAATTCAATTATCATTATGCATATTTGCGTATACCATTTTAGCAACTGTATGTTTTTCTCTTTTGTTTTGCTCATCATTTGCATCCCTGTTTCTAAATTTATTCTCCCATTCTTCAAATTTTCAAAAACAAGATATCACTCATTACAAAATTGAGAACAGCAGAGATAAACAGTATCAAACACTCGCCCAAAATCTGAAACCGCGGATTCAAATATCACAACTTTATATAGAAATAAGCTATAAATCCTCTGTTAATTTAAAAAAGAAGACTCTGTCTACAGCATCCAAGATCCCTTCAGCCTCCTCGCCGCACCACCCCTCCTCCGTCTCGTCATCCACAGCACAAACATTCAAATCCAAACAATGAAATTTTTCCTCCTTATCACTTCCTTCTCCCCTCTCCACTCTCTGCTTCGCCGGAGGAGAGCAGGCTCTTGAATTTGAATCAAAACTTTCACAACTCAGTATGAAAATGGCATCCCTAACGGCTATTTCCTCGCCACCAGAGCCCCAAAAGGTTCCCCTGTCCATAGCACCCCTGATGCCCATTCGAAAGTTCAAGTCCTCCATCTCAATGTCTTCCACCAAGAAGACTCTATGCGGGTTCTCTCTCACGGCTTCGGCGAGCCTGTCGAGCAAACCATGGTTTCCTTCTGCTCTCAGCCTCTTCTTCCTCACGGCATCATCAGCGCCTGAATCTGATTTAGTTGATGAGGAGCTGCTGTGTAGTGCTCCTAGGGAATAGAAGCTCTGAAGACCAAAGATTATGCTCGCAATCTCTCTTGAAATCTTCTCTTTGGCCTCTAAATCCCCACCTTGGAAGAACAACCACGTGTCATGTTTATTCCTCCTCATCATTCCGGCCCTGCACTGAAGTATGGTGCTCGCAATATCAGGAATGATGGATTTCTTCCATGGAACCGTTCTCTCCAGAGCATTGCATAGACTCTTCAAGTTTTCGGCGTTTACTTCGGTGAACTTGTAGGAGCGCTCCTTGTCCATGACAGTAGAAGAAAGTGCTCCAGAGTTCGTTTTGAATCCTCCGGCTATACTTTCTGATAGCCGTGCGTGGTTTTGCCTCCATGGTGACCATGGGTGATGATTTTGATGCTGGTCTTGGTGATTGTAGGAAGAAATTGGGGAAGAGGATGGAGAGGATGAAGAGAACTGAAATTGAATTTCTGATATGTGGTTTTGATGAAGTCTGTGGTGTGAGCCCAAACAATCCTGCGTGATAAAATGTTCAATCTTGGTCATATTTACATTTTATACTTCTATAATATATAATTAGGGGGAGTGGGATTTCAGCTCTTATGTTTGAAAAATTACAAATTACACCCATCTTATTATTGAATTTACAATAACTTCTCCGAAATGTTAGAAAACACAACAAAACATAACATTTACCGCTTTGAAGTTCACATTTGATAACATCCATGTAAAAAAAAAAATACTTTCCACATAGTACATTTTCAAGAGAGGTATTTTGTGCATTGATGTTATGAAATGTAAACTTGATGAGAGGTAAATCTTATGTTTCTTAACATTCAAGGGAGGTTTTGCAATTTGTAATTATGCTAACATCAAGAGAAAATTTTGGTAATATTTGTACATAATAATGGAAATTCTTCAGAATATTTAACATTTCAATACAATCTCCTATTCTTTACATCCTTTGCATTTGTTTAAAGGATGCTAAAATTGTATATTTTGTTATTTTTTTAGAGTGGCTCCTATGTTTGTGTTTTTTTCGCTTTCATTTTATTAAAAAAATTTTACTTTGCAGAGCAATATTTTTCGAGGGAACCGGGAGCGACATGTGTTCTTGTTGCCGGACACGACTACATATATATATATATATATATAATTAGGGGAAAACACTTTTGATGAAACATTGTTCATTTCCATTTTAATCTACATAATTTGTTCCTTTTATATCAAAAAAGTAAAAGGAAAGATGGAAGTGGGGAACTTTAATTATTATTTTATTTATTTTAATCATATTTGTTGAATATGGTGACAATTCCATCACCTCTTTTTACATTTTTTTTTAATTTTGACTACTTAAATGATATATCTAATTATAATTATTTTTAAAATATATGTAAATATATTATCCTTAATAATACATAAAATGAAATAGTATTGGGGAAACAATTTTTTAAGGAGAATATATATACTTTTCATGTTTTTGGAAATTAATGTAGAATAACTGCTCTTTACCTCATCTCGAGCAGCTCTTTTGTTATTTTCTTTAAAATGTTGCAACCATGAAGGTAGACTCGAGCTAGTTGAGCCTTCGGCATCTTTGTCGACATTGATGGGGCGATGAGTGCCGCAAGTGACCTGATTCTCAGCCGTATCTTCCAGCATCGGCCAAACTCCATTTATAATGTTGCTTCTGCAAAGATTTTGTGCACCACTGCAAAAAAAATTAAAAATAAGAGAATTGCCTATTCATTACAATCTTTGACCATAGTTTCATGTGAATTTTGAGCTCCTCAAATTTCAAAACTAAATACCTATGCCGAAATATATATGATGTTGGAATAGACTACGGCTCCGTTTGGCATTGTGGTGGCAGTCATAAATGCATGGGTAAAACCGTCATTCGATAAGGATCACCTAACAAACATCATCCGTTTGAACATAAAAGTGGATGAAGTTCTTTACATGAATGTTAACGAATGATAATTTAACCCTCATATTCATGACTGCCGCCACCATGCCAAACGGAGCCTACGTCTTCATAATAATCACGAGTAAATAATATAATATTCTTCTAAAAAGTATTAATGCTTGATTTTTAAAACAACCATTTAATTATAAAAATCATGGCCCATTAATAATTTGACATTTATTCAATTTTCAAGATTTATTCGGCACTAATCATCATTAAAAATACTTTTTTTAAAATTTGGGTGTAATGTGAAAGTAACAACATAAAAGGAAGGGCATAAAACAATAAAGAGATTGGCTGTTGGAGCATCAACTTTTCCTCATTAAAAGTTCTGATACCAACTTTGTTTAAAGATTCAGCACACCTTGCAAGCAAAGTGCATGGATTTCATCAACACTAACTAAAATGAAACAAAAAATTAATATATCTCCTACAACTAAAAAATATTATTTTAAGTATAGATATTTAATTAGATTTTAATTAATAGCCCACTCACATTATACCCAATTAAAAAAATAGTCTGACCATATCCCACTGTGATGGTTAATATAAAATTAGGTAGACAGTAATCAATGCTATCTTTTCAAAATCAGAATTTTCTTCAAATATGGCTGATATCTAGCTCAGTTCGAGTGATTTGAGCTCGGTTCGAAAGCGAACTTTTCAAGTTGAACTCGGTTTGAAATTAAGCAATTTTTTTTCTTTATTGATAGTTGGCTCGAAATTAAATTGGACAACTTCTAGATTTAGCAAATGAAATACTTGAAGACTTCAAACTTTTTTTGTTTAGATTTAAATTTTAGTGTTTTAAATTTTAAAATAATAATATATTAATAAATACGTAATATTTTAATCAATTTGAGCTAATTCGAAACATATTTTAAGTGATTCATGGCTGACTCAAAATATGATTCAACTCAAATTGATTGGACGACTCCAAATGAGTGGAGTCAATTTTAATCAATTCAGATTTGGCTCAACATTCGAGCGACTTTCGAGTTTCGAATATTATGCTCAATCCTACCGTCAAAACACAGATAATAATGTACGTATGGTCAAGCTTTCCTGATCTAATAAAGTGATATTTAGACAAAAAAAACATTCACGAAACGTTACTATGTTTATTATCACAGTTTCACACCACTATTATATCTCAATCACCATGATTACTATCTAAAAATGTCAAAGAACTACAAGAGAGTGAAATTATTGACCAAAATAAAGTAATTTAAAAAATTGTTAGGGTAAAGACTCTGCTCAAGATACAGTATTCTACATAGTGCTATCAAGTTTGAAATAAATATATATAGTGCCTCCAATATAGACTCTAGCTCTAGGGTGATACTTAACCAATAAGTAATTACTAAGTCGATCACAACACACTTGAACATTCTATTAAGGCTGCGTTTGGGGCGGCTTATTGCGGCTTATGTGTTCTGATGAGGTTGGACAAAAATATCATTCTCATATCAAAATGTGATGCCCCAAACTAGTTTTTTTTTTTGGGTAACGGTAGTAACTTTTGTCATACCAAACATTCATTCTATGACGATGACATTTTTGTCCAACCTGATCGATCACTGGAGCAAATAAGTCATGATGCGCCTCCCCAAACACAGCTAGCCTAAATTATTCAACAAAAAATTGGATCATAGATAGATATTTCATGTAGGTAGGCTTACCAATGGCGATCACCATTGAGGCTCAGACCCAAGCTTCCAGCGGGAACAGTAAGAGGCTGCAGAGCCCAAACAATCTCCAGCGATGGATTTCCAACCTTGCACTTCATGTAAGTCTGGTACGTTGCGATCCCCATCAACCAAAACCTTCCTCCTTCTCCATCTACTCTTCTTCTTCCACCATCCTCCCCTCCATTATTATTATTATTATTATTATTATTATTATTATTATTATCCCGGGAAGAAACCAGCAGCCTCCCGATCTCTATGATCACGTGCTCCACCGGACAGTAATTATACCCGCCGCCGCTGCCGCCGCCTCTCTCCTCGCAGCCATTATTAGCTTTATAATAATACTCTGCAACCCACCGGATATCGTCCAAGTAAATGACGGCGGCTCTCCCCAGACAGCAGCTCTTCGCCAGCAAACACCGCAGCTCCGCCACCTTCTTCTCCACCTCTCCCCTCGCCATTCCGGCGAAGGACAGCAGCGAGAGTGTTATGATCTGCAGGTTTTGTAGAATCTCGGGCACGTGACCTCTGTCAACTCTGTCCATCAACCCCTTCACCACCGCCTCGGCGCTCGCCATGCACTCTCCCACCACAACTATTCCCCTCTTCCTGCTGCTCATAAGACCTTCTACCAAGCTCGTTATGTCCGGGGTGGAAGCTGCGGCGCCGTAATTGGGGTTGGGGTCTGAGGAGATGGCGTGCTCGACGTTGGACTTGACCTGAGCGCTGGAGAAGCCGGCCTCGCGCATGACGCGGCTGACGCTGGGATCGTCGAGGATGGAGACGACGAGCTGGTCGAGGTCGATCTTGACGGAGAGGAGGGGCTGCTGCTGCTGGCTGTCGGTGGAGCCGCGGCGCTGGTGAGCCTGCGCGCGCTTGAAGGCGGCGACGAGGGCGTTGGAGAGGGAGGGAGGGTGGTGGGTGCTGGGGATGAGCGGGGAGGTGGAGGCGGCCGAGGGGAGCCGGTTGAGGGCGACGTTGAAGCAGAGCTCCAGGGCTTTGCATTGGAGGGGATGGGAGTGGGACTGAAGGCAGGCGGAGCGGAGGAGGCCGGCGGAGGACGAGAGCATTGTGTTGGCGACGTGGAGAGGGGTTACCTGAGCGTGGCCACGACGCCGCGCGAGGCCGATGGCTTGTTTGACCATGCCGGCGGCATCGGGGGCGAGGGCTTGGCTGACTGAGCAGCCGCCTGCTCTCATATTTAGGGGGGAGAGGGTTGAGAAGATGATGATCGAAGGAGAAGAGTGAAGTGGGCGGGGATATGATTTTAAGGGCCGGCCGGGGAGATGTGCGCTTTAATTTGATGACCCAGTTCTGTTCTTTTCTTGCATGGGAGGTTAAATTTATGGTCCAAAGTGGGATTTTTTTTTCCTGCCCGCCCTGCCCTGCCCTGATGGTAGAAAGTGGAATGCATGTGCTGACAGGCAGCATCGAAGGACTCGTAGCTTTGCCTCTTCTTTTTATTCATGAGACCAAAATTCTAAGGAGTAAATACGTCTTGGCCTCTTTAAATCGGGCCAGTTTTGGTGGGGGATAAGATAAACTTTGCAGTGCTAGGATTAGAGGCGGCTTCTCAAGTGCTGTGCGTAGTTGCCGACTCTCCTCTGTTTCTGGAGCAGAGCTGATTTTGCTGCATTTTCTTCCATCGGAGTTGCTTTTAATTGAGTAACACTATTACTCACATCTTTCAAATAAAATGAAAGTCTACTTTGTGTATACTTGAAAAATTGGATTTTGTACACCATACAATGAGAGGACCGTGAAGTTAGCAGAGTCATAGATCTTATAGGTGATGTGGTCTTCCTTTGATTTATAGGAATTACAGGCTGCAAATAGCCGGAATTCTCATAATCCCCACAAACTTTGTGGCGATTATGGAGGAAATAACCGTGCACCCGATTACCAAGAGCGATCCATGCGCGATCTGCGCACCCAACCGCCGCTGCACCGACCGACGTCGCGCCAACCGCTAGCGGCCGGGCGCCGGCAGGCCGCCGCTGCTCCTCACGGCCACCCCCTCCATGCCTTGCTGCCGCCCGCACGAGGCCCGTGGACGGCCTCACACCTGTGGCCTGCCTCCCGGCCGGGCGCGGCCACGTCTCGCTGCCCCCCCCCCCCCCCCCCCCACGAGGCCTGCAAACGGTTGTACACCTACGACAGGCCTCCCGACCAACCGCGCGCCAGCAGCCACGAGGCCCGCAACTGGCCCCTTGGCCGACCGTTGCCGGTCCTTTTTCCCGTGTGGCCTACCGCCATCAAGGCCTCGTCACCATATGTTCTCCACCACCGGTCGGCCCTTCTTCGTCGTCCAATCTCCACCACACAATATCCACCATCTGATCGCCGCATAACAACTCATTATGGGGGGCACAGAGCTGGCATAATGATCGGTGTATGTGTAGTAAAATTATTTTAAAAAATACACATCATGAACTATATTAATTTGGTCTGCAAATAGTAATTAGGGTGGTAATTGTTTGCGTAGAGCCGTGTAACCACCATAACCACTCATAGAGCCTTCAAATAGAACATCAGTCTCTCCTTCAGTTCCATCCAATTCTCCTCGGACTTCTCCGCGCGTAAGAGCTCCGCCAGGAATCTCCTTCACCCTTCGAAGACCTTCTAGCGCTTTAAAAATTGCTCGAAGATCTCCATCCACTTGCAAGAATTCCTCCGCAAGCATTCCACGTGAAACATGCGCATCACTCCCAGCATCCCAAACTCTGTAATGTGCCTTCCAGAAGACAACTTGTCGTCGACTTAAGCCTCCGAGCAGCAGCCAATGATTCCAATGTGCTCAAAGAACGACACTCGTTCCCCGTAGCAACAAGAAAGGACTTAGTTCCATGAGAGGAGCC
The DNA here is from genome assembly GCA_039513925.1 of Platanthera zijinensis. Taxonomy (NCBI): domain Eukaryota; kingdom Viridiplantae; phylum Streptophyta; class Magnoliopsida; order Asparagales; family Orchidaceae; genus Platanthera; species Platanthera zijinensis. The sequence goes on along the minus strand of CM077081.1, from coordinate 60,831,301 downwards.
ATGCCACCCTCCGATCGCAGAACTTTCTCTCTCGTTGCAATTTGTAATGAGGAGCAGCACGACCTCCGCGTCTTCTCTAAAATCTCTGCAAAACACCAACTGATAGTGGGAGTTTGGTCGGCACAGCCCCGACCGTGTGGTTTTTTTCATCCCTTTTCGGGGTTTTCCCAGTTAAAAAATCTTCTTACCAGCCGTCTCTTTTCTCTGTGACTGATTGCGGGCTTGACTGCTCTCGGGCTAACACAGTCAAATCTAGACCGGTTTATGGGATCCTCAAGTGAGGCACAATAATTTGGTGTCATCTGTGGGAGCCATTTTCCTGAAGCTCTGAAGACTCAAAAACAGTATCCTTAGACAACGATACTCGTGACTAGAGACCATTGTAAGAATAAGTACTCGTACGATCCAAGGATCTTTCCATTAAGAACACGTCGATCTCGGTCCTTCACACTCCCACATTAATGCACCTTGACTATATGAGACATTGGTTTCTCCCTTGAAAGCATTAGCAGAACGCGTCTTCTAAATATAAGGGCGACAAACTAAAATGCTAACTCTCCTGAAAAACTTGGGAGAAGCTCAATCTCCTGTGGTGCCCCCACACTCGTATATCTCTCTCGTCCACCTCCAGATCACGCCCTAGAGAATGACCCTGAAGAATACTTTGAGTTCTCGAAAGCAGCTAGCATCGCACACCCCCTCTGGCCAGGGATACCAAAGCCGGCCTGCAGCACCACTACCAAAGGTCGGGAGGCTCCGAGAACCATGCAGAGAGGTTAACCTGAGAAGAAATAATAGAATTGATAGCAGAAGAGTACGTCCAAGTGGCCCACCGAGCAATGCACATGCAACATCCCGTCTGCAATAGTTCACCACTGACACCTAAGTTCTTGGCGCATCCGATCTAAGTGGGATTTAAGATCCATACACCACTCAAAACCACCCGCACAAATGTGCTCCATGTGATACAAGATAACCCAACGCTACAATGGTCGTAGGAGCACCCGCAGAATATGAAAGATCAATCTAAGTACTGTGAGTTCCATAGAGGAACATGGCAGGGGTGAAGCTTAAGGATGAGATTACGCTTCTCATCTGACACGGAGTTATCGAAATATTCTTGCATGATCAATCCCAAAACCAACCGACATAGGTGAGAAGGGAGCAACCACCTATGAAACGGGACGCGAAGAGAGCAGGCAAATAGTAGGAATAATGGAGACCATCTTCGGCTCCCCCTTTACCATCGTTAATGCAATCGCACAGCATGGGGGGGACTAATGAATCAGAATGTGCAATCAACAGAAACAATCCGGTTCAGGAATGAAGATTTGAAGGGATTCTTCGTGCCATACCAGGACTCACCAGTCATCAGCATAGAGATAAGTTATAAGACCCCCTCACCCAACCTTTGCCCGGGTTGGGTCGGAGACAGGTCTTACTGCCTAAGACGACCACCTAGTGCTTCTCGAGTGACAACGACCCACTCTATTAAGCACTACTTAGTCGTTCTTATAGGCCCACTTTATATATATATATATATATATATATATATATATATATATATATATATATCTGAGTAGTAACCATATGTTGTAGCAACTGTTTCGCCTCATGGGCTCCAAAATAACTACTACTAAGAACTCTCTCTCCACTCCTCAAGCTTTAGATTTCTCGTCGTGAAAGTCTAGAGATGATGAGGGTGTCTCTGCTCTGGTGGTCTCAATTGTTGGTATGCCGTCACACGACAACTGGGCTTTGTGGTGCTCCATATTTTGTGAATGGTTATATAAATAACAATTAGTCATAGAGCTAAGTGGAAACACATCTCCTCCCATGATCCATATCTTGGGGATGAGCCTGAGCACCCAAACATTAAAAAATAGCCTAAATAAAGAGAGTTAGAAGCAACAATTCTATATATTGTATTGAAATATGTTAGGAGTAGAAATCTGAACAAGTGTAACATATAAATAACTAAAAAGTAAATGTATAATCATCAGTTATTTAAAAAGAGCTCAACTAGCCACACACAACCGATAAGTACTCACAACATGTAATCAAACTGTAGGTGTTCAAAACCTGCCAACCCACTGCATGTGTTCAAAACCCGCTAACACACCGCAGGTGTTCATAATCCGCGCACGCACCCTATGTTGACATAGAATGGACCGTTTCTCATCCAGCAGGGTAGCAAACCTCGCGGGCCTCACCGATGTGGCTGTCGATGATAATGTCCAGTCCTGCCACTTCTGGGTGTGGGTGCACTGCACTACCCATGCCCCAACCTACAACCAGGTGTACTAATGGATGTGAGCGACATCCGAAAAAATATAAGATTTAGGCTGACCAGCGGAGGAATCCAACAGGGTATTAAATGACCGATCACCCATGGTATGCATCTCCCTATCACCACAAGTCATTGACCTTACCGCACCAGTACGAATGGTCTGCGGAAGTGTCTGACCCACCACTTTTTACTGCAATCAAATCACACGAATTTCAATAAATAAATAACTAGCATATATCGGGTCTACAGCGGCCTGCCCTACTAGACATGAAATAATTCTGGTAAGCGACATTCTCATATAAACGTGCTGCTCAACTTTAGATAAGGAGCGCAGCGAGGTGGGAGCACATTATTTGGGGCTAACATTGGAGGAATAACTCAACTCTTGGTTATCCTAAACTAACGCTCTACCAGAAATTCAACCGCTTGTCAGAGCAAGACCCGAGCTAAAAATGAACAGTAAATTGCATTAAATAAATGCGGTAAGCAAAATGTTACTGAAATAAATTGCAGAAATAAATAATGCAATAAAGTACTGAAAAGAACTGCAGTAATAAAATACTGAACTGAACGAACTGAAATGGAGTACTATAAGAAACTGGACTAGTACGAGACTGGATTAAAAATAGTACTGAAGGAAAGTACTGAACAAAAAAACTAAACGAAAAGGATTGTAAATAAAATATAGAAAGGAACTGGGCCAGTTTGAGATTGGAGTAAAAGAAAGTGCAATAAATTGAAATGAAAATAAAATAAGAGGGTTAGTAGTACATCACTCCGTTCATAGGAGACTTCAATTTCATCTTCATTTATAGGGGGAATGTTCAGTTTCATCTTCGTTCGTAAGAGGAAAGTTAAACTTAATCCCCGTTCATAGGAGGAATGTTCAGTTCCATCTTCGTTTATAGGAGAAAAGTTTAATTCCATCTCCGTTCATAGGAAAAATGTTAAATTCCATCTCTATTCATAGGAAGAATGTTCAGTTCCATCTCAGTTCATAGGAGGAATGTTCTGTTTCATCTTCATTCATAGGAGTTTTCTTATTAGATTTCATCCATTATTAGGGCCGATAAACAATTCAGTTGCGCCTCTTTAACTTTACTTAAACGAACCTGCGAAGCTTATTATGAGTTCCTTATTTTTCTCGATACATATACTAAACTGATTTAATTATCGAAAGCATAATCATTCCTTTGAGGATAAGATCCAACTTGACTGCTTGAGTTGGGACAATTCCGGTTATTTTAGAGAGCCTGATTTTCCTCGAATACTAACCTCGTGAATCTTTTCAAACAAAAGGGAAAATTCATACATCTGAATCGAGGTTGGGAGTCGCCCCACGTATTACTCGTATTATTTGTCTTTCGATCTGCTCAAAAATGCTCGAGAACTATTTTTAATAATGAGCTCGATAATTTGCAAGCGCCTCATATCGCTTCGAGCTTGGGATTTTACTCCTATAAATCCCGTCGTTATTATTTGAAAAATAATTCATAATTTATATCATAATCGCGCGCTATGGTTCTTTCTCCCAAAAATATTCGAATGATTAAAATTTTAAAACGCGACCCTTTACCGGAGAATCATGAATTTTGATCCAAAAGTTCTCAAATTTTGATATGACATCAAAGAGGGCATCTTTTAAGCCTAGAAGGGTTTTCAAAATTTTCCAATAAATTTTGTGTATTTAATTTGGCCAAAAAAATCTTAATTAGGTTTTTAAATATATCAAATTAATTTATTAAATTCCCAAAAAGTTTTTAGAGATTTCCCTTTTAATGGGGAACAACTTTCATGTTTAAACATTTGTCCCTAGGAGTTTAGATTCTCCTAAAAAAATCAATTCTTTGTTATTAATTTGGTCTGCATATAACCATCACCACCCAAAATTCGTGGCTGAGATTGAGCCAGTTTGCGGATTTTATTCTTCTGTCCTCACAGCAGATTGGACACGGATTTGCTGTGGGTGTCCTGATTTTTATGCGGAGGCGGGATTAGATAAAATTAAAAAAACCGTCTGATCTCTGCATGGAGATTGGACGACATCGCTGCTTCCAGTGGTGCAGAAGGCGGCGGCCTCTGCCACTACCGACCAGTAGCTGCTGGTTGCCGGCGCCACCCCGTTCAACTTGTCAGGGGCCAACAAATTATTTGGCGGTGGTCCGGTGGCCTGCTGCCACCTGCAGCCACCGCCGGATTTTTCTATCTCAAGAGCTGGGTGGCACGGCCGACACTGCTCCTGATGGTGTTGCGCCACCCCGATTCTTCGGTTGCTCGGACACTGCAGCACCACCCCGACCTGTGCTCCGGTGGCCGGGAGATGCGTGTTGTACCTCAGGGAGATAAAGAAGGAGGAAGGGGGTGAGGTTCCACCTGAGGTAGGGAACTCGGGGGGTGCAGCACTGGTTCACCATTAGAGGTGACCGAGGTGGCAGATTCGGGTAGGCTAGCTCCAACGAGGTAGGGTTCAGGCAGGGGGTGGGGGTACTCGACTGAGCTTGTGAGTAGAAAATGGAGGGGAGGGGACAATAGATAGGCAAGGGAAATCCCCCTCCATTCCTCATCGTCGGTGCGGGATTAAGCCCGATAGGAGGATGAGCTCCTCTCCTCCCTCCAATTGTCCTACCATGTATCACTCATCTTGTGGGGGAGTACAACACAGATGATAGCATCAGGGGGGAGAGCCTTGGTGAATTGTTTTGGGCTTAGGGAAATGAGAAGTATTTGGGTTCATGGGCCTTTACCAAGGCCCAATCTCAGAGCACTTTGCTGGTTTTAGAGGCCCATGGGGTGTGGGAGGTGGGGCCCAAGTGCTTTGTGGTGAAGGAGAGGTGAGTTCTCCATTTGGAATTTTCCAAAAATATGGATTTTTGAGTGTTTGACCAAAGTCAACCATAGGGTAGGTCCCCCATATGGGTCAATATCAAAGTTAGTCCAAGTCATCGGGGGATGGTCAATGTTGGGGTAATATTGTAGAATTGATATGTGCACGCTTTTCGGTGCACAATAAGCTTGGTTTCGCCACGATTTGACTACCCGCTATCGAAATTGACTAGAACGAACTCTGGTGACCTTGTACTGATCATACAAGTCTAATACCACTAACCGGGGTCAAATCAGAGTTTATTTGCTCAATATTCGAAAAATGTGCATCGCGACGCGCTACAAAACTCAAAGTGGTGATAATTGTCAAAAGACTTCGTATTGCAACTCAATGAGTCCTATCACACTCGTATCGACTATACGAGTTCATAAGAACTGACAGAACTAAAATCGGAGTTCTCTAGCTCAAAATCCCCAAGGTAGGGTTACCTTCTATATATTTTAGGCCTTGGGTAGGGGTCAGGTCAATTTTATTGGGTCCACTAGGGTTCTAGTAACCAATAAAAGTCGGGATATTACAATCCAATAAAATAAGAGTGTTTTTGTCCTCAAAAATTTGCTTAAAGTATAGGGAGTCAGTATAACATACCCGGGGAAAGAGCTAGGACACTTTTCTCGGAAGATGGTCTCGGGTTCCTGATAACTTTTCAATAAGAAGTTATCTAGTTGAAAGTCTTTAAATATAATGGTAGCTAATCACCTAGAGGGGGGGGGGGTGAATAGGTTTCTTGAGCTTTTTAGTTACTTTTAACCTTTATCTTATTATGTTGTGTATTATGATATGAATGTTGATGCTTTCGAGATTATCAACCAGATGACACAGTAGCTTTATAGTGGTTCTCTAGTGTATAGGTACATCCACTGTCCCTCCCGCCATTCTAACAGAATGTTAGACAAGGCACTTCTCCAATAATTTGGCTCCTTAGAGATTACAACACGATCCCAGTGGATCACTCAGTCTCCACTGAGACTTACAACACATGCACACAGCCCAACCACTCAGTAATCACCTCATCACCTACCACAAGCATAACTGCCCTACAACACAGGCTGAGAAAACAGCCCTACCACACGCAGATCTAAAACTGGATCCTACCACTCAGATCTATACCAGATCCTACACTAAGCCTTTATAACTTAGACTTATAATACAGATCTCACCAGATCTAACTCTTAGCCTTTATAAACTAGGCTTACAACACAGATCTTGAACAGATCCTACAGAATTTGAATAAAAATATTGATTTGACTCAACATAAAATAATATGTGAGTCAATTTCTTCCCGAGCTGAGTGAATCTCAGCCATATCTTCTTCACAACAACAAGGTTGATGTTCTTCAATAATCTGTTGCTTGTGCTGGAAGTAATCTCAGGATCTTGCTGATGAAAGGGGTAAGATCAAGACTGATGGTCTTCAATCAGCTAACCTGAATTTGCAAAAATTAGAAAGCTCTACCTCTCCTTCCATCCTGAGAAAATCCAGAACAATAAACTTCTTCGATGATCCAGAGATTGATCTTCAGATTTGGGTCAGATTGGATCTTGAAGCAAATTCAGTTAGGGCTTGCCTTGACTGATTCTTCTTCCTCAGAGAAATCATCTGATCCTGCTATTATAGATGTATAGATGTCGATTGTAAAAAATATCTCAGAGACCCTTCAGATTTGTTGAATTGAAGCTTTTGTCTCTACAACAATGGCAGGAGAAGAAGACGAAGTCCCGCTCCTCTTTTTCGAAATAAATCATCACTCAAAAACTTATTTTGATCCAGATTTCATCCTCTATTTATAATCCCGTCATCCAGCGAGATGATTGACATGTGTCATTGCTTTAACAGCTGATTATATCCTTAGTTTTATAGAATGAGACTAACGACGACGTTAGTGATGAGTTACAGCTCTTCCTTAATCATTTTGAATTTTGTTGACCTTGCTGATGTCAGCCATTCTGGACATAGAAAATTTCAGACAACTACCCAGGCGTTGAGTGCGTTGAGTGAATAAGCAATACTTAACGATTCTGGACTTAGAAAATTTCCTGCTCTGCTAGGCGTTGAGTGAGTAAGCTCCACTCAATGCTTTTTAACTTAGTAAACATTCTGCATCCTTCTACAACTCCAGGCGTTGAGAGCGTTGAGTGTATAAGCTTCACTCAACGCTTTTTACCTTAGAATAATTTTCAACTCTTTCTTGCAACTATGGCGTTGAGTGAATTGGCTTCACTCAACGATTTTGCACTTAAAAAAATTCTTGCTCTGCATGTAGACATTGAGTGTGTTGTGTACACTCAACACTTTTCTCCTTCAGCCTCAACATTTGACTAGGCGTTGAGTGAACTGGCTTCACTCAATGATTCTGTACTTAGTCAAATTCTAGTTTCTCTTTAGGCGTTGACAGCAACAACATGATTCAATGCTATCTGTCATCTGGCATTTAGTGAACTGGCTTCACTCAACACTTTTGTACTTAGACAGATTTTCCTGTCTTTCTTCCACAGCATTGATTAAATCAGCCTGACTTTAAGTGATCAAGCTTCACTCAACGCTTCTGGACTTAACCAATTTTCTGTGACAAATTTGCTTTAGCTTTGAAAGAACTAGCATGGTATTGAGTGATAAAGCTTCACTCAACGCTTCTGGACTTAACCAATTTTCTATGACAGATTTGCTTTAGCTTTGACAGAACTAGCATGGTGTTGAGTGATCAAGCTTCACTCAATGCTTCTGGACTTAACTAATTTTCTTTCTCTTTCTTCTATGTCTTTGATAGAAATAACATGACTCAACGCTTTTGGCTATATGACATTGAGTGAGTTGACTTCACTCAACGCTTGTGGACTTAGCCACTTTTCTGCCTTGCCAACACTTAAAACTTTGACTATCCTGACTTCACTCAACTCGATTAGCTGTATGCCGTTGAGTGAACTGGCTTCACTCAACGCCTGTGTACTTAGACATTTTTCTTCATTGTCACTGGCTTCTGGTTCAACTAGCGTTGAGTGAGCTTACTTTATTCAATGCTTGTGTACTTAGGCAATTTCCTGCCTTTCCAGTCAGCTTCTTTGAGTCCACCTGTCTATGTCACTTGAACAACCTGTCCAATCAATATGACATAGACTAACTTGCATGCATGAACTTAATCATACATCAAATACAACTATGTGTATACCATTGAATTGTTTGACTTCTTACAAATCTGGGACATTGGGATCAATGGACCCAACAATCTCCCCCTATTTGAAGAAGTCAAAACACCACTTGAAAATTATTTGTCAATGATATACACCAACATATGCAGTGTTGGAACACCCTATTACTAATTTGGGCAAGGATCACTATGTTTTTAGGAAATCAGTTTGACCTAGATGTATAGTTGAAAAGGTCAAGTTAGAATGAGTCTAGGGCTTAGAACTTAGGTTTGAAGCTGCCCCCAGGACCACTCCTTGTTCAAGACTTAGAGCTGAGACAAAGACAATTATCGTCGAACTTAGGTCGACGAAACGTCGAACTCAGTTCGACGCTCTCTGAGCTCAACTTTGCTAAGTCGTCGAACTCTGGTCGACGATCTTCGAGCTCAGATCGACGATCTGCCTTCAGCTTATTCTTCAGGTCGCTGAGCTCCGGTCAACGATCTTCGAGCTTAGGTCGACGTTTTCTGTCTGATGATCATTTCAATCTCTGAGCTCAGGTCGATGCTCGTAGAGCTCAGATCGACGTTTTTCCCGAGAGATCGACGACTTTGAGGATTCAAATTCAGTCAGCTTTTGAAATGTTTTTCAAACTCTCTCAGCATTTATTTCAAGAGATCTGCTAGCCGTTTTCATTTATTCTGGAGCAAGTTTCAAGGGATTTATCAGAGAATGTTTATTGGACTTTCCTCTAGAAGACAAAACATTTATGGAAGACATTTATTGACTGCTAACGGCTATCTTGGATAGAGAATCTTCAGAGAATAAAACATCTTACAGCAGATCAAGATAATAAATCTATCACTCAATACAGACATACACAGATTGTCAGAAAAACTTAGAGAAAAATCAAGTGATCAATCCTGAAAAGTTTTGATTGAATATTGACATACTGAAAAGTGATCATAGCTTCAACATCAAGGACTCCAAACAATTCATATTTCAGCCTCTGCTGAAACCATCTTCTGCTGGAGATCTGAAGCTTCTGAAGACCTATCACCCTAGCAAAGCTCTCATCTCTGAACCATCTACATCTCAGGGGGAGCTTTGACAACACAATCAATCCACTAAGTCTTCTCTCAGTGATTGAGACAGAGAAGACAACTTCACCTCTTCCTTTTTATTTTCTTGCTGTAAAAGGGTTATCAAGACTCCCTTCAAAAGTTTTGGTTCTGGTTCTGAGAGCCTTGTCAAAACTCAGTGGTGGTAAGACACCTGATCAAAAAATCCAGTTTGGTTTTTGAGCACCTTATCAAAAGCTCATTGGTGCTCAGGACACCTGATCAACTCATCCTGCAGTGGATTCCTACCAAGGGTGGTAGAAGAGTGGATGTACCAAGGTTTTTGGGGAACCACTATAGCTCCTTGTGTCTTCTGGTTTTATTGTGCATATTCTTTGCTGTGTGTTGTGGTTTTTATTTTACTGCTTTAGTTTTATTTCTATATCAAAGCACCTTATACCTATACATAAATTAAGCCTTTACTGCTGTGCAATTTTAATTTGTGAACTTACTTTAAAATACTCTATTCACCCCCCTCTAGAGTTAAGATAGATCTTACCCTCACTTTCAATTAGTATAAGAGCCAGGTTGGTTGTTCATACAGGCTAACACCTGAACCAAAAGATCCCTGATAAGATCAATCCTTTAAGAGGGTTATTTTCATTATATTTAATTTTATATAATGACATGACACATAACAAAGATTATGCAAGCACCAGTCCTCTAGTGTGCAATCTATCCAAGTTTGCACTTTGGAAAGCAAGGATTAGACTTTATATGAACTCTATTGATGAAGACATATTTAATTCTGTTTTGATAGTGTGCCCAAGTCCACCAGCAAGCTCAAGAACAAATGTTGTTCCACCTCCTTCAGGAACAGATGCTGAAATAAAGAAGTGGAAGACTGCAGATGCCAAGGCCATGAATATCTTAGCTCAGACAATGTCTGATGAGATATTTCAGAAGGTAGCTGAATACAACTCAGCCAAAGGAATTTGGGAAAAACTTTCTGAGATTGTCATAGGATCTGCTGATGAGAGAAAAGATAGAAGATCTCATCTCATATCCCAATATGAGAACTTCAAGAAAGGAGAAGCTGAATCAGTTGTAGACATGTACAACAGACTAAGTCTGATTGTCAATGGGTTAAAGACTCTGGATAAAGAAATCTCATTGACTGAGCTGAATGACAAAATCCTAATGTGCTTCCCCAGCACTTGGGATTCAAGAATCTGGCCAATCAAAGATGCCAGAAGTCTAAATGAGATTACAACTGAAGCTCTCCTGGGCAAGCTCAAATCTTATGAGCTGCTCATTAAAAATAGAGAAGAAGAACAGAAGACTGCCTCACCAGCCACAAGGAAAGAGAAGACTATAGCCTTCAAAGCTATAGAAGAGGAGCCTGAAGATAAAGCTACAGGAAATGATGAGCTCCTAAGTCTACTGGCCAAAAGATTCTACAAAATGGCCAGAAAAGACTTCAGAAAGAGATCATACAAGGGACATGATAAGCCAAGGTATGATAAATCAAATAACAACAAAGAAATTATATGCTTTGGTTGCAGAAAACCAGGCCATATTGTGCCTAACTGTCCAAAAAACAAAAACAAGGACAAGAAAGATAGAAGAGAAAGAAGAAAGAAGAAAGACTTCAAGAAGAACACCTCAGACAAACCCTCCTACAGCAAGAACACACATACAAGGAAGGGATTTGTTGCTGAGACATGGAGTGAAACTGAAGAGGATTCTGAAGCCTCATCCAGCTCCAGTGATGATGAGGATGATGCTGATGAAAAGGAGTTTTGCATGATGGCTATCAATGCCTCTCAAACAGATTCAGAAGCAGAAGAGTCAGAATCAGATTCAGAAGTTCAACTAGAAGAAGACCAGGTAATCAATTCATTTGATTTTAATTCTGAGGACTTTAGACATGAGTTTAAAGTATTATGCCTAGATCTGTTGGAGTCTGAGAAGGAAATCACTTCCCTCAGAAAATAATTGTCTGAGTATAGCACTTTAAAATCAGAGAACCTCAAACTCTCTGAAGAGTTAGAATGCTATAGGGAGGAGATAGCTTCACTGAAGAGTGAACTATCCAAGGCCAAGCAGTTTGAAGAATCCCTTAATGGGAGAAGCATCAAACTGATGGATATCACAAGCACAGTGAACTCTAGACTTAATAGTACACTAGGCTTGAGAGCTTCATCCAGCCAGCCTATAGTTCTGACAACTCCAATCAAATTTATCTCTGATAAAGGGAAGGAATTTGTAGAGGTAGCTAGGAAGAATGCAGATTTGCCAAAGAAAGATATAGTTCGACAGAATGCGTCGAACAGAGCTCGACGATCGTCGAACAGAGCTCGACGATCGTCGAACGTCGCTCGACGATCCAAGAAATGATCGTCGAACTCAGCTCGACGACACTTGAACTCTGAACTCCAGGATAGTCGATCTTCGAACAGATATCGACGATATGACCCAAGATCGTCGACCTCAGCTCGACGATCGTCGAACAGAAATAAGGACTTTGAACAATCCTTCAAGGGTACATCTAGATTCAATCCTAGAAGTCCTACATCCCAAGGTTTCAACCCCTATGCTGAATGGATAGTACCTCCTAGGAGATACCATCCTGAAGGTTATAAGAGTCAACCTGGGATGTCTTTTATTTCTGAATTTAAGGGATATCAACCTAGACCCAAGGTAAACTGGGTCAAAAATATATAAGCTGTTTATGTGCAGGTGAAGACCTATCCAACATCAAACCAGCCATGGTATCTGGATAGTGGGTGCTCAAAGCACATGACAGGGAACAAGGACAACTTCACATCCTTTAAAGCCAAGCTTGGACCCAAAGTAATCTTTGGTGATTCAAACTTTGGAACAACAAAAGGATATGGTACAGTCCAAATTGGAACAGTCACCTTCAAGAAAGTAGCTTATGTTGAAGGACTCAAGCATAACTTGATAAGTATCAGTCAACTTTGTGATGAAGGATATCAAGTGACTTTCAACAAAGCAATATGCAAGATCAAGTCAGAAGACAACACAACTGTGTTAACAGGTAACAGGAAAGGTAACATTTACTTAGTAGATTTTCATTCATCTAAGATAGATATTTGCCTGTTCAATTCCATATCTAGACCTAATATACTATGGCATAAGAGACTAGGACACATTAACCTTAGAACCATTGCTAGGCTATCCAAGGACAACCTTGTTAGAGGACTACCTTCTGGCCCCTACAAGAAGGAAGGACTTTGCAAGGCTTGTCAATTAGGCAAGCAAACTAAAAATAGTTTTAAATCAATTAACATGAGTGATTCACCTAGGATTTTGTATCTGTTACACATGGATCTTTTTGGACCCATTACAGTACAAAGCTTAGGAGGGAAATCCTACACTTTAGTGGTTGTAGATGACTTCTCAAGATTCACATGGGTGTTCTTTCTGAGGAAGAAGTCTGATAACTTCAAATGTTTGACAGAGTTTCTCAAATGCATACAGATTGAGTTCAACACTCACATTGCCCTGATCAGAAGTGATCATGGGACAGAGTTTGATTCTCTTCTTATGCAAGAGTTCTGTCAGAGTGAGGGGATCGGGCATACATTCTCAGCTCCTAGAACTCCTCAACAGAATGAGGTAGCTGAAAGGAAAAATAGAACCCTAATTGAATCTGCAACTACATTATTGACATATGCTCACCTTCCTCTATCCTTTTGGGCTGAGGCAGTGAACACCTCTAATTATGTGTTGAATAGAAGTCTAATACATAAACTGAAGGGCAAGACTCCCTATGAATTGCTCAAAGGGAAGAAACCTAAAGTAGACTATTTTAAAGTTTTTGGTTACACTTGATATATTCACAATAATGACAAGAGATATTTAGCAAAATTTCAAGCAAAAGCTGATGAAGGAGTGTTTCTGGGATACTCCATGATCAGTAAAGCTTATAGGGTTTATAATAAAACTACTCTAAAAATAGAAGAATCTGTTCATATTTCTTTTGATGAAACTAATATGTCTTTCAAGGAGAAGAATGCTTCTACCATAGAACAATTGCAGGTACATTCTCTAGCTGAAGACTTGGACAGATTGCAAGTTACTGAAAAGGATGAAAGTAGTGAAGATGAAGAAGCTGCTCCACATCTGGAAGAAAATCTTCTTGAAGAGCCAGTTGTGTTCCACAAGAGGAAACAGCAACACAGGTTGGTGAACAATCAACACCCCCTGTTGATTTAGTAACATCAAGAGATCATCCAATCTCCCAAGTGATTGGAGACATCTCAACTGGTGTGCAAACCAGAAATCAGGTCAACCAAAACCTGATGCACACTTGCTTTCTCTCTCAAATTGAACCTCAATCCATTAAAGATGTAGAGCAAGATCCACACTGGATCATTGCAATGCAAGAGGAGTTGCATCAATTTGAAAGAAACAAAGTTTGGGAACTAGTGCCTAAGCCAAAGGATCATTCCATTGTTGGAACAAAATGGGTGTTCAGAAACAAATTGGATGATCAAGGAATTATTGTAAGGAATAAGACAAGGCTAGTTGCTTAAGGATATTCTCAAGAAGAGGGGATAGACTATGACCAGACCTTTGCACCAGTTACAAGGTTAGAGGCCATAAGAATCTTCCTGGCTTATGCTGCTCACAAGGGATTCAAAGTCTACCAAATGGATGTGAAGAGTTCTTTTCTCAATGGAGAGATCAAAGAAGAAGTCTATGTCAGACAACCCCCAGGTTTTGTCTCTCCAACTCATCCTGATTATGTTTTCAAACTGTATAAAGCATTATATGGTCTAAAGCAAGCTCCTAAAGCATGGTATGAGACCCTAGCATGCTTTCTTATGGAAAATGATTTTATTAGGGGGAGAGTAGACCAAACTCTTTTTATTAGAACCCATAAGGCCCATACCCTACTAGTACAAATTTATGTAGATGATATTATATTTGGTTCTACTGATTCAAACTTGTGCAAAAAGTTTTTCAAGCTTATGCACTCTAAATTTGAAATGAGTAGCATGGGTGAGCTATCCTTCTTCTTAGGATTGCAAGTCAAACAACATGCTGAAGGCATATTTATTTCTCAAACAAGGTATGCAAAAGAACTGGTTAAGAAATTTGGTATGTCTGATGTATCATGTATGAAAACACCCATGCCTACCAATGCTGTATTGGATGTTGATGAACATGGGAAACCAGTTGATCAGAAAAAAAATAGAGCAATGATTGGCTCTTTATTGTACCTTACAGCTAGTAGGCCTGATATAATGTTTGCTACATATATATATGCTAGATTCCAAGTTAGCCCTAGAGAGTCACACTTAACTTTAGTAAAGAGGATTCTTAGGTATGTTAAAAGCTGTCCAAATCTAGGACTCTGGTATCCAAAAGATTCAGCATTTAACTTAACTGGATTTTTAGATGCTGATTATGCTGGATGTAGAATAGACAGGAAAAGCACCAGTGGAACTTGTCAGTTTCTTGGTGATAGACTTGTCTCATGGTTTTGTAAGAAATAAACATCTGTGTCAACTTCAACTGCTGAAGCTGAATACATGGCTGCAGGTAGTTGTTGTTCACAAATCTTGTGGATTCAAAATCAACTCCTAGACTATGGTTACAACTTAGAGAAGTCTAAAATATTTTGTGATAACACCAGTGCTATTTCCATTGCACAAAATCCAGTCCTCCATAGTAGGACAAAACACATAAAAATTAGGCATCATTTTCTAAGGGATAATGTTGAGAAAAATAAAATTGAACTTCAATATATCCTAACTGATTTGCAAAGGGGAGATATTTTCACCAAGCCTTTGGATGAAAAGAAACACAACTTCTTCCTCAATCAGTTAGGCATGTTAGATGGAGGAAGCCTAAAATAAATTACAAGATCTTGAAAAGCTAAAAATAGACCAAGATTAGGCTAAAAACTCATTTCTTTTTGTGTCTGTAGGATAGCTTCTGTCTCTTAACTACGCTCGACGTTTTCCCCAGAAATCGTCGAACGTCGATCGACGGTTTCCTGAAAAATGTCGAACGGAGATCGACGTTTTCCCAAAACGTCGACCGGAGTTCAGAGCTTGTCAGATAGTTGTATACTATCTCTTTCAGGCCTTCGATTGTCGAACTGAGCTCGACGTTCTCTAGATCGTCGAACTGAGATCTACGATGTTGAAGACCTTTCCGCTTCCCTTAGGAGTCCTGATCGTCGAACGGAGATCGACAATCCTTCCTTTTTTGCATCGAACCCTAATATAAAATCATTTTTTCGGCCGCCGCTCGTCGTTTACGCTTTCATACTCTCTGCAAATTTTTCTCTTTCCCTCTAAACTCTCTACACTTGGTCGTGTTTGTTGAATCTTTGCAGGTACAGATGGCAATGTCAGTCGCCGCTCTCTCCAAAATGAAATTTGATACAGGCTTTGACATAGATATGAACTCCTTCGATGGCAGCAATCAGCGGTTCAAAGATATTCTGAATCTCTTCCGCAAACAACAGTTGGTTCAGTTGATGACCACCAGAATAAAGATTGCAGCAGATGAAGTAAGAGAATGGGTTTTTACTGCCACCAATGAGAATGAAAACTCTATAGTCGGCACCATCAATGGAACTCAGGTACCAATGTCCCCCGCTCTTTTGATAGAAGTATTCGCCTTAAGTACTGGGAATGACTCCATCGATTTGTCTGGAGAGGAATATGATTCGTTGTTAGATCAAATGGGTCACTCTGCTGTGAACCCTAATAAACAACTGAAAAAGAATTTATCTATTGAATTTCAATTTTTGGCTGATGTTGTTGGGAAAGTGCTTCTGGCAAAGCACTCAGCTCATGATACAATCTCAAGGTATCAGTTATGCTTAATGGGAGCTTTAGTTGATAAGAAACATCTGGATTGGGGATCAATCTTCTTTAATTTGATCAAGAAGAAAATTAGCAAAAGCTGTGTCAGTTTGGGGAGGATTATAGGGGTTTACCTACATCACAGGTGCCCTGATCTGCTGGTTTCAAGTGGGATGCACATCAATGCATCCAAAAGTCTCACCTGTGCCCTTTTCAGCAGGTGGGACAGGCAGATTATCAACCCCAACAGGGCTGCTGCAGCAACATCTGCTTCAGGCACAAGGACTGCCTCAGTCACTCCTCCTCAGGTCTCTGCCCCAGCAGAAGATTTGCCTGCTTCTCCTTCTCCTCCAGCTGTCTCTGCCTCAGTCTCCATATCAACCTCACCACTCATCTCAACCATAGCCATATCTTCCCCCATTACAATCTCATCACCTATTTCACCTTCTCCAGCAACTACCTCAGAACCATTCCACCCTCTATACTTTTATCCACCTGTCACCACTCCATTATTTCATCTTCTGGATTACTCCTTCATGGATAATTCTCCTCCTACTCCTCCTGATATTCCATCTACATCTTCCTACCAACAACTTCTACAGGACATACTCTCTCAATCATCCTTCACCCCATCCCTTTCCTCTCCCTTATCATCCCTCTCCACTTCAGTAACATCAATCTCAACAATTCCTACTACTGAGCCATCCATCCCTATACCTCCTACCTCCACACCATCCATTCCATCAGTTCCAGCCAACATCATTCCAGCTCCATCAACTCCTACCTCTACTCAAGCCCCTCTTGAGCATGTAGATCTTTCAGCTTTGGCAGACAGGTTTTATGAGTTGCTAGCCCCCATGCTAACCTCATTGCTGGAGACCACCTTGGCTCCACTCCTGAAAAATGTTCAGGAGCTGTCTACCAGGCTATCTCCCTTCCTCCCCTCTCAGGCAATCCCTTCCTCTGGGTGCCTTGATCCAGTTTTCACTAAATCCAGGCAGGGGGAGATGCCCAATGAAGCTCTGAATTTGCCTGAGGCTGCTGAAGTTTTAGAACCTGCTCCAGTATTTGTAGTGGATCTTCAGAGCCTGCTGTCAGTTTTTGATACTGTGTACTTCAATTCTCTGCCAGTTCAACAAGTTGAAGACCTTACTAAGGCCATTGTGCCCATTTTAGAATGTGATCCCAGCCTGATTGCATCATATGTAAACTCTTTCAAGGCTGAGGATGTTGTTGCTTCTATTTTTACTGCTGCTGCTGCTACTGCTGTTACATCTATTGGATGCTCTGATATTGAAATGCTGTCTGTTGTTGCTGATGCTACTGCTGTTGATGAACTTGCTACTTATCTGGAAGAACCTGAACCTACTGCTCCAATTACTTCTGCTCCTATTGCTGCTTCAATAAGTTGTGTTTTTGTTGCTGCTCCTGCTCTGACTCCTGAACAACTGAAACAACAAGAGAAGTACATCAAAAGCATTGATGATCTGTATGATAGACCCTAGAGCTCAGAAAGTGATCAGTTTCACACTGACTCTGATGACTCTTCTGGTACCATTGCAAAGAAAAGGAAGGCTAGAAGCAAGGCCATGAAGAAGGTCCCTCCTACTAAGGCCAAGGATGCTAATGATATACCCTACTATATTCTGCATGATTGCCAGATAACTGAACCATGGATGCAATATTCTAAAAACCAACTAAAGGCCATGAAGAAGAAAAGAAATTTTGATAAGTATGAGAAAGGTTCATCCCAGTTTCAGCCTCCTCCTCCTCCTCCTCCAGATTCAGGATCAGGTGGAGGCTCGGCTTCTCAAACCTCAGCTCCAGAGCAAAGTTCCTCCCAATCCTCTCAAAGATATCATCCCAGGGGGCAATATCAAAGAGTTTATCAGTCCAGAAGGGGACAATATAGAGGAAATCAAAGAGAACACAGATTTCAAGCAAGGGAATGACAAAGACACATGGAGTCAACTCAAGTTCCTTTCCCTTATAAACTCAGAGAAACTGTTGATACAAGAACTCCTACTGCTTCAGAAACTGTCAACAGATATGAGCCTGCAGTTCCTTTTGAATATCCAGAGAACAATCCTTTATCTTGGACTGCTAGGATGAAAGAACTGGCTTCCTTAGATCAGCTGAAGAAGGCCAAAGAACAAGGGAAAGACACTTCCAACATTACAACCTTGTCAGATCAAAGAAAGGCAGAACTAGAAAGGTATGCATCAAGGAAATTCTTTGACCCAGTGGACTACATGAAGCTGCATCCTGAGGCTGTGGTTCCCAGGGCTAGATCTCAAACCTCCTTAGGTGCAGAGGATGATAGAAGGTCAAAGAAAGAAGCTCTAAATCCCAATATGGAAATCTTATTTAAGAAGGGAAGTGAAAAGAAATGACATTTGTAAGCAGACAGTATACTCATTTTGAACATTTGCTGATATTCCATCTGATTGCTGCTATGTTGCATGATCTGCTCTATTGTGTTAGATTTTTGTTTTTCTGTATATTGATTTTGTATTTATTACTGAGTTCTGTAAATAGTAATCCTAACCCAAATAGGGGGAGATTGTTGGAACACCCGATTACTAATTTGGGCAAGGATCACTATGTTTTTAGGAAATCAGTTTGACCTAGATGTATAGTTGAAAAGGTCAAGTTAGAATGAGTCTAGGGCTTAGAACTTAGGTTTGAAGCTGCCCCCAGGACCACTCCTTGTTCAAGACTTAAAGCTGAGACAAAGACAATTATCGTCGAACTTAGGTCGATGAAACGTCGAACTCAGTTCGATGCTCTCTGAGCTCAACTTTGCTAAGTCGTCGAACTACGGTCGACGATCTTCGAGCTCAGATCAACGATCTGCCTTCAGCTTATTCTTCAGATCGCTGAGCTCCGGTCGACGATCTTCGAGCTCAGGTCGACGTTTTTCGTCTGATGATCATTTCAATCTCTGAGCTCAGGTCGACGATCGTAGAACTCAGATCGACATTTTTCCTAAGAGATCGACGACTTTGAGGATTCAAATTCAGTCAGCTTTTGGAATGTTTTTCAAACTCTCTCAGCATTTATTTCAAGAGATCTGCTAGCCGTTTTCATTTATTCTGGAGCAAGTTTTAAGGGATTTATCAGAGAATGTTTATTGGACTTTCCTCCAGAAGACAAAACATTTATGGAAGACATTTATTGACTGCTAACGGCTATCTTGGATAGAGGATCTTCAGAGAATAAAACATCTTACAGCAGATCAAGACAATAAATCTATCACTCAATACAGGCATACACAGATAGTAAGAAAAACTTAGAGAAAAATCAAGTGATCAATCCTGAAAAGTTTTGATTGAATATTGGCATACTGAAAAGTAATCATAGCTTCAACATCAAGGACTCCAGACAATTCATATTTCAGCCTCTGCTGAAACTATCTTCTGTTGGAGATCTGAAGCTTATGAAGACCTATCACCCTAACAAAGCTCTCATCTCTGAACCATCTACATCTCAGGGGGAGCTTTGACAACACAATCAATCCACTAAGTCTTCTCTCAGTGATTGAGACAGAGAAGACAACTTCACCTCTTCCTTTTTCTTTTCTTGCTGTAAAAGGGTTATCATGACTCCCTTCAAAAGTTTTGGTTCTGGTTCTGAGAGCCTTGTCAAAACTCAGTGGTGGCAAGACACCTGATCAAAAAATCCAGTTTGGTTTTTGAGCACCTTATCAAAAGCTCATTGGTGCTCAGGACACCTGATCAACTTATCCTGCAGTTGATTCCTACCAAGGGTGGTAGAAGAGTAGATGTACCCAGGTTTTTGGGGAACCACTATAGCTCCTTATGTCTTCTGGTTTTCTTGTGCATATTCTTTGCTGTGTACTGTGGTTTTTTATTTTACTGCTTTAGTTTTATTTCTACATCAAAGCACCTTACACCTATACATAAATTAAGCCTTTACTGCTGTGCAATTTTGATTTGTGAACTTACTTTAAAATACTCTATTCACCCCCCCTCCCTCTAGAGTTAAGATAGATCTTACCCTCACTTTCATGCAGCAATAATATACAACAACATATTAATACAAGTGAGTTAAGGGTTACCACATTTTCCATTTTTATGCTAGTATGGTGATCATCACCTACTCCCCTTGTGTTGCTGCAAGGTTCACCTTTTCCACTTGAATGAGAACACCACTTACTCCCCATGTTTTACTGCATTGACACCTAGTCACCTTCTCCCCCTTTTTGACTTCTTTAGATAGAGGGAGAAGCTGGCCATCTGTGATTATCTTCTCCCTTTTCTTATTACAGCTAATCAACTAGTGCTGAACTTGCTCCCCCTCAACAAGAGAATCTTTTACCAAGACTTTGGACATTCCAGCCTTGATACCATTTTCTGATCTTCACATCCTGCAAGATGATGTAGTTCCTGCAACAAAACAACATGAAGAGCAACTTAAGCTACACCAAGTTTAACATACCCAGCTCAAACTTGAAGGTGTTGAACTTTACTTCATCTATTGGCTTGGTGAAGATATCAGCCACTCGCTTGTCTATAATGATAAACTCAAGACTAATATCCTCACATTCCACACGCTCTCTTATAAAGTGATATCTAATCTCTATTTGCTTAGTCCTGCTATGTGAGACAGGATTCCTATCTATAGAGATTGCATTAGTAGAGTCACAGAATAAAGAACTTATACTTAACTGAATGTTATAATCCTGAAGTTGATGTTGTATCCATAGCAACTATGTACAGCAGCTCCCTGCAACTATATATTCTGATTCTGCAGTAGAAATAGAAACACTTGTTTGCTTCTTGCTACTCCATGACACTAGTCTTTTTCCCAGAAACTGATAGGAGCCTGATGTGCTTTTCCTATCTTCTCTGCAGCCTGCAAAGTCTGCATCTGAAAAGCCTATTAGTTCAAAATCCCTATTCTTTGGGTATTAAAGGATAAGATCTGGTGTGCCCTTTAGATATCTCAAAATCCTCTTAACAGCAGAGTAATGAGATTCTTTAGGGCATGCCTGATATCTAACATAGATACATGTATCATACATAATGTATGGCCTACTAGCAATTAGGTATAGAAGGGAGCCAATTATCCCTCTATACAAAGTTTGATCAACAGGTTTACCTACCTCATCTTTGTCTAAAGACATAGTTGACCCCATGAGAATTTTCATGGTGGAGGCATTCTCCATCCCAAATTTTTAATCAACTCCCTGGTAAACTTAGAATGGATATGGATAATCCATTGTCAACCTATTTTACTTGGATACACAAGAAGAACTTAAGTTCACCCATACTGCTTATCTCAAACTTCTCTTGCATAAGTTTGGCAAACTTTCTACAAAGGTTTTCATCAGTAGATCCAAAGATAATGTCATCAACATATATCTGGACTAGGATGATCTTTCCTTTATATTCCCTTAGAAATAGGGTCTTGTCTATCTTCCACCTTGAGAATTTATTCTCAATAAGGAAGCTAGATTGGGTCTCATACCATGCTCTAGGGGCTTGCTTCAACCCATATAGAGCTTTCCTAAGTCTATAAACAAAATTAAGATGGTTAGGAATAATAAATCCTGGAGGTTATTCAACATAGACTTCTTCCTTCAAGTATCCATTCAGGAAAGCTGACTTTACATCCATTTGGTAGACTCTCAATCCTTTGTATACAACATATGTAAGGAATAGTCTGATGGCTTAAAGTATTCCTACAAGGGCAAAGGTTTGATCAAAGTCATACATTCTTCCTATTTATACCCCTGAGCTACCAGTCTAGCTTTGTTCTTGGTTATAATGTCATTTTAATCAAGTTTATTCCTATATACCCACTTGGTTCTAATGACATTATGTCCTTGTGGTCTGGGAACCAGCTTCCAGACCTTACACCTCTTAAACTGGTTCAGTTCTTCTTGCATAGCTACAATCCAAAACTGATCCGTGTTTGCCTCTTCAAACTTTTTGGGCTCTACATGTGACAAGAAACAGGAGTACATTGCTGTGTTGAGACATCTTCTCCTTGTCACTATACCTTGACTTGCATCCCCAATAATCTTGTAGCTTGGATGATCCTTCAAATGCCTGACTGTTGGAGGCAATCTTCCTTCAGCATTCTGTGCTCCAAAGTCTCCATCATGTTGAACATTATACACTTCCTGTGTGCCTTGTGCTTCCTCTAGAATCCACACACTTTCTTCTTTTTCTTGGACTATAGGTTCAGCTTTTTTAATAGTCAGTTTGTCCATGATCACTTTTGTGCCTGTAGGACTAGAAAATGAGCTTGACAGCTTATTGTTAATCATGTTTGATTCATCAAACACTACATTAACTGACTCCTATACAACTTGACTTATCAAGTTATAGATCCTATAGGCCTTAATATGATTGATGTACCTAATAAAGATCCCTTCATAGGAATTGGCAGCAAACTTAGTTATATAGGATTTCCCATTATTAAGCACATATCATTTTCTCCCAAAAATTCTGAGATATGCAAGGTTTGGTTTTCTGCCCTTCAATATCTCATAAGGAGTCTTTTTATGGATCTTGGTGATAGAAGCCTGTTGAGAACATGACAAGCAGTGTTTACTGCCTCAGCCCAAAAATATTCTGGGAGAGATGTGTCATTTAGTAAAGTCCTTCTAGCTTCTATGAGAGTCCTATTCTTCCTCTCATCATTCCCATTTTGCTGGGGTGTTCTTGGAGAGGAAAACTCTTGCTGAATCCCAAGTTCTTAACAAAACTTTGTCATGCATTCAGATTGAAACTCAGTTCCATGATCACTTCTGATTCTGACCACATAACTGTTCAATTAAATATGTATTTGTTTGACAAATGTCTTGAAGACATCAAGAGTTTAAGACTTTTTCCTTAAAAAGAAAATCCAAGTAAATCTAGAATAGTCATACACAACCACAAAGGTATAGACTTTCCTACCTAGACTATGAACTGGCATAAGACCAAACAAGTCCATATGCACGAGGTATAAACACGTCATAGAGTTTTTTTGGTTTTAATGCTTTTGAAAGAAGCTTTGGTCTGCTTGCCTTTTTGGCATGCATAGAAAATGCTCTCCTTAGTATATTTTATGTTAGGACCATTCCTAACTAGCTCTTTACTGAAGAGCTTGCTTATGATCTTATAATTCAAATGAGCAAGCCACTTGTGTCATTTGACACAGTGTGAGGCTTTCTCATTTGTAACTAGGCATATGGGAGAGTCTGAATTTATATAAAGAAAATTTAAATAGTATACATTCCTACTCCTAGTGCATGTCAAGATGATCTCCTAATCACTTGACTTCTTTATGTGGCACTCATCCTTGTGGAATGAAATGTCATAGCCAATATCACAAAGTTGGCTTAAGCTTATAAGGTTGTGTTACAACCCTTCCACATAGGCTACTTTTGTGAAAGTGACAAAGCCATTTGAGATCTTACCATAACCTATGGTAATCCCTTTTTCTGATCCACCAAAGATCACATTTGGTCCATCCTTCACTGGAATGAAATCCCTCAAATTATTCCAGTCATGTGCCTGGAACAACTACTATCCAAGTATCATATAGGGGTATGGAAACTTGGACTAACCTACAAAACATATTTATTTTACCTTAGGACCACAATATTTATTGGGTCCTTGGTGCATGTTAGTCTCAAAATGAACATGTCTACTAGCAGTTTTTCTGACTGAAAGACTGACTTTAGCTTTAGACACACTAGGGTTATGCCAGCAGTCAATGGCATAATGGTCTATCTTGCCACAAAACTAGCATTCATGAAGGTTATACCTTCTTTTCTGAGCATGTCTAGTGAATGTGTTAATAGCAGCAACCTTTCTAGAAGGAACAATAATAGTCTTCTTCAGATTTCTTTCAGCAATTATCTGGCTGAAGGAAAGTCTTTCAGCAGCTTTATTTAGCTTTTTCTGAGTACCATCAATAATAGTTTTCTTTATAGAAAACATGCTCCTGATAGAATCAGAAACACCCAAATCAGGCTTGCTATAAGACTGACCTTTAGTCTGAGTCTTTGCTAATCGAGTCTTAGCTTTTGCCACTGCCCCATTCTTAAGAGTTGGAGTTGGAACACCAAAAACAAATGGTCTAGGGTGGGCCATTTGTATTTATTCATTAGCATCCTTGAAGGCACTCATCCCAATTCCTCTTCTCCTTATATTGGAAGATACATTAGTATCCTTCCAATAAGAATTCTCATTCTTCTAGTGACCATACATGGAGTCCTTGTCATACCTATTAGTAGGGAGTATTACCCTTTTAAAAGGAATGGGTGGCTTAGCTGGAGATTTTCCCTTTCCTTTGAAATAGGCAGCTTTGGTGTTTCCCTTGAATCTAACTCCTCTCTTGTTTCTCTGAGAGGTGAAGGAGTCAATAATGGGCAACACTGAATTGGGCTTAGAAAAACTTGCCATAATTCTCTTCTCCCTTTGGAGATATTCTTATAGATCCTTAATAGGGATATTCTTATGCTTTATGGTGCCTATCTGTATAAGAGTAATAGTCTTCAACTGACTAACTTCCCTATTTTTCTATTCTAGCATGATAGTTGTCTCAGAGTGCTGGGAAGCATCAAGCTGTAGAGATTCAATCTCTTGAGCCTGCTTTTTAGACAACTACTTACTCCTCTTGAATGCTTCTAGAAGTTCACCATATTTATCAATCACTTGACTGATGTCATCCTCAGATTCAGAATCACATTCATCCTTAGATGAAGATGCTTCTGAACCTGGACCAGTCTTATAGCTTGACTTAGATGAAGAGTTGAATGGAGAGTGTACCTTAGATGGACCAGGCTGATCCTGGCAGCATTCTTCATCAGATCTTGCCATCCGCCCAATGTAGGCTTCTTCATCTTCATCTGACTCAGAAGAGGAAGAATCAATCCAACTTTTCTCTTTCTTAGAAATGAAGATTCTCTCCTTCTTTCCCTTCTTATGATGATGATTTTTGTCATCAGCCTCCTTCTTCTTCACAGGACATTCAGCCACAACATGCCCTAACTTGCTACAACAAAAATAGATAATCTTATTAGAAATCTGTTAACTATGTTTTGAGTCATACCTGCCTTCCTTAAAAAGTTTTTTCTTGGTTCTATAGTAGTCATCCTTGTGTTAAAAGGAAAAAGAAGGTCTGCTCCTCCACCCCTTCTTCATCAGCTTCAGAAACTGCCTTAAAAAGATAACAAATTCCTCATCAGACATATTGTAGTCTGATGTACCTTGTTCTGAACAATCTGACTTAGTGGGCCTTCTTGGGGGGAGAAGGATTCTTCTCTTTGCTCCTCTTGGAGCTATCAGCCTTGAAGGCCACAGTGTTTTCTATGGTCTGAGATTTTCTTGATTTCTCTTCCTCCTTCCTTGTAGTCAGTTGCATTTCATAAGACAACAGCTTCCCAAACAAAGTGGATGGTGGAGTATCAGCCAGCTTTACCACTTCTCTAATGAGACATATCTTAGTGTCTCAGTCTCTAGTACGAGACCTAAGAAACTTATCATTTTTCTCATAGTTATTAAAGACCCGGTCATAGGTCCTTAGTTCATTTACAGTTCTGAAAAAACTTTCATAGCATCTAGCTATTGTTTCCTCCTTTATCTGCTTGAAAGTCTCATACTCTTGATTGAGCATAGACTTCCTATCATCTCTAACTTCCTCAGTACCTTCCATATATATCACTAGAGTGTCCCACATTTCCATTGAGGTTTTGCAATGCACTAAGTTTTGAAAGGTAAAGTCATCTATGACACTAACTATAATGTTCTGTTCTATTTTATCCATTGCAGCCAAGATGATTTCATCTTAGTCATTTCAGCATAACTCTTAAGTACCTTGATATTTGCATCAAGAACCGACACCTTCAGAGGAATGAATGGTCCTTCTTGTACTGCAACATAAATCCTAGGATCTGATGCTTCCATAAACAATCTGACCATTTCTCTCTAGATTCCAAAATTTTCTTTCCTGCATAAAGGAAGCTTCATAGAACCTAGTTCCTTGTGATTCTCTCCTGAACCCAATCTTATCTTTTCTCTGCTACCCTTTGAGATCTACTCAGGCTGTTAATCCTTTCTTGATTAACCTCCCTTTGATACCACTTGAAATTATTTGAATACAATGGTAGCTAATCACCTAGAGGGGGGGGGGGTGAATAGGTTTCTAGAGCTTTTTAGTTACTTTAAACCTTTATCAGATTACGCTGTGTATTATGATATGAATGCTGATTCTTTCAAGATTATCACCCAGATGACACAATTGCTTTATAGTGGTTCCCTAGTGTATGGGTACATCCACTGTCCCTCCCACCTTTCTAATAGAATGTTAGATAAAGCACTTCCCCAATAATTTGGCTCCTTAGAGATTACAACATGATCCCACTAGATCACTCAGTCTCCACTGAGACTTACAACATATGCACACATCCCAACAACTCAGTAATCACCTCATCACTTACCACATGCATAACTGCCCTATATGGGCGTGTCAGGTTGGCGTGAAAAGGACACAGGCATGTCGGGCAGCGTGTCTGGAAATGTTTCGAGCTGGGCTGAACTTTGGATAGAATTTCATCAGGTCACGGGCATGTCGACTTGTGTCACGGGCGTGTCTTGCAGTCGGGTCATCAGGCAGCACGGGGCGTGGCGACAACGCGACATCTTGCTGGAAACAGGCTAACATCGGTGTGAGCACGGGCGTGTCTGATTGGGTCACGGGCGTGTCTGGTAGTCGGTTCATGTGGCGGCACGAGGCATGGCGACATCATGACATCTTGCTGGAAATAGGCTAACATCGGTCACATGCTTGTCTCATTGGGTCACGGGCGTATTGTGGACGTGTCCATCAGTTTTCCCGATTTTCCTAAATAACAAAAACAAAAAATAAAAGGAATTAAACAGGGCTGTCATGCCCTAGGTCACGGGCGTGACCTAGGGGCGTGACCTAAGTAAAAAATACAAAATTCAGAAAAACTTAGAAAAAAATATAAAACATAAAAAAAATAAAATATAACAAAAATAAGTAGTTATATATATAAACTAAGGTTTTATTCATAAATATGCAAAATTAATACTATACAAAATTGTATATTTTTATACTCATCAAATACCCCCATACTTAGATTTTGCTATTCCAGAGAAAATATAGAGTTGAGTATATTTACAAGTTATGAAATTTTCTATTTACTATCAATTTAATTCTTCAAGATAAAATGGGTATAAAAAATTCGGTGAATAAAGAGTTAAATGCTATTTTATATATATATATATATATATATATATATATATATATATATATATCATTGATACCAGAGTTAGAATTTATAGCCATAAAAAGTTTTGAAAACAAATAGTAAGCATATATTAAAATCAGATATAACAAGGATAGATTGGCTTTATGATTACTATATCTTATACGAGATATATTGGAAAATATTCATCCTATTATTTATGCTCTCTCAAAATTTTAAACAAAAATAGAATATCAAATTTGGAAGGACGGAATTTACCTATACAATAGGCTTTTGTAGAAGTGATAGATTTTTGTATTCTATCATCTTTTTATCTAAGTTATGCGTTGTTATAACTACTAATGAATGTAATTCCAAAGTGGCAAAAAAATACAATGCATACTTGAGTTTTTATTTGAATCCAATGTATATTTAGAGGAGCACATACTCCTTTCCATATAATCTTTTCATATTTATTGGATGTCTAGTTGTACGGAATGAAATCTTATTCCCATTGACATAAGATCTTTTCTTTTACTAAAAGCACATACTCCTAGATACTTGCTTGCGTAAGAAAACATGCCAAGTAGAAATAGATAAATATTCAAGAGTTGGATAAAAAATTTTGAGAGTAACTATAATAGTTTGTATTTCTTATATTTTGTTAAGAATAGAGTAAGGATAATTACAGTCTAAAATTGTTTGGTGAACATAATATGTTTTGCTTCTATTGTATATATATATATATATATATATATATATATATATATTTGATATATTAAAGCAGGCTTGCTAAAATAATAACTCTGATTGTAATGAAATTTACAAGGTAGGGTTTACAAGTTTATTCTGGATATTTATATCTATCTAGTTATGAGAAGGAGTAGTAAATTTGAAGATTGAATAATTTGCATTTTTATCAACGCAGATTTTTAGAATATAAATAAATAGTATGGTTTTGAAAGTTTTGACTTGTTTTGGATGAGTAATAAAATAAATAATGTTTTTATTTAAAAGGAAAAATATAACATAAAAGTGATAAAAAATTGCAGCTAAAAGCACCCCCATACTTACGTTAGGCATAGGTATGAAGTGACAAAATAAAGACAGAAAAAAAAAACATCTGTATAGAATATACAAAAGCATAAAAAATGGAAATATATAAGTGAATTTATATTTCGATGTTATGGAGTAGTGTTAGGGTTTTAGGTTCTTTTTGAAAAGGGTCCCCAGTAAAATATAGTTTTAAACGGTGCCCGTTTACTTTGAAAGTTCCTAGTTCAGGGTTAAAAATAAAAACAGTCCCATATGGCAAGATTTGTTTAACAGTAAAGGGTCCGGTCCAGTGGGATTTTAATTTTCCTAGAAATAATTTAAGGCATGAGTTATATAGTAGGACAAGATCACCTGGTGAAAAAGATTTTGGAAATTTAATTTTCCTATCATGATAAAAATTAGATCGCTCTTTATAAAGTTTATTATTTTCATAGGCGTTTGCACGCCATTCCTCAAGTTCATTGAGTTGAAATTTACGTTGTTCGACGGCTAAGTTTGTATCTAAGTTAAGAAATTTTAGTGCCCAGTATGCGCGATGTTCTAATTCTACAGGTAGGTGACATGCCTTTCCATATACTAAACGATAAGGTGTACAACCGATCGCAGTTTTGAATGTTGTACGGTAGTCCCAAAGTGCATCATCTAATTTGAGGGACCAATCTTTTTGATTGGTATCTACAGTCTTTTCTAATATACGCTTTAGTTATCTATTGACTACCTCCACTTGGCCGCTTGTTTAGGGGTGATAAGCGGTAGCAAGTTTATGAGTAACTCCATATTTGGCTAACACTTTAGCCATCTGGGTGTTACAAAAATGAGTATCTCAATTGCTAACTATAGCCCTAGGCATGCCAAAACATGAAAATAAGGATTTCAGAAATTTTACGATGACTCTCGCGTCAGTGATGGGAAAAGCTTGCGCTTTAGCCCATCATGAAACGTAATCGACCGATACTAAGATATAACGATTTTTAAAAGAAGGAGGTAAAGGGCCTACAAAATTTATGCCCCACAGATCAAAAATTTCACATTCTAAGTAAAAATTTTGGGGCATTTCGTCCCGACGGGAAATGTAACCTTACCGTTGGCAGCGGTTGCAAACGCTTACCAATTGTTGAGCATCCTTGAATAAAGTAGGCCAAAAGAATCCTGCTTCAAGGGCTTTACGTGCAGTCTGGTTGGCTTGATAATGTCCGTCGGTTGGTCCTTCGTGACAGTGTCGTAGTACTCTTAGTCCTTTCTTGTTCGAAATACATCTTCTAATTACTTGGTCGGCACAGACTCAGAATAAATATGGGTCTTCCCAAAAGTAGTTTTTCAAGTCAGAAAAGAATTTCCTCTTTTCTTGAATTGTAAAAGCTTTTGGAAGGACTCGGGCTACTAAATAGTGAGCCAAGTCTGCGAACCAAGGAGTAGAAGAGTTTGTTACCTTTTCAAGGGCGAGGAGACTTTCTTCAGGGAATTTATCTTCGATGCCGGCTTCCATGAGTGTATTTGTTGCAGCATTCTCTAGTCAAGAAAGATGATCGGCTGCTAAATTCTCTGCGCTTTTCTTATCTCGGATCTCTAAATCAAATTCTTGTAATAAGAGAATCCAACGTAATAAATGGGGTTTTGCATCTGCCTTAGTTAGTAAATATTTAAAGCAGAATAATCCGTAAAAACTATAACTTTTGATAGCGTTATATAAGATCTAAACTTATCAAATGCGAATACAATCGCCAGTAGTTCCTTTTCCATGGTCGTGTAATTGGTTTGTGTGGATGTGAGAGTTTTAATTGCATAATATATAGGATGAAAATATTTGTCTACTCGCTGTCCTTAGACAGCTCCTACCGCATAATCACTCGCATCACACATGATCTCAAAAGGAAAGGACCCGTCTGGGGATACTAAAATAGGAGAGTTGATAAGTTTGTCCTTAATAATGTTGAATGCTACTAAGCATTCGTTATCGAATATAAATGGGGCTTCTTTTTCTAATAAATGAGTTAACGGTTTTGTTATTTTAAAGAATTTTGAATGAACCGTCTATAGAAACCTGCATGGCCTAAGAAACTTCGAATAGATTTTACATTTGTTGGAGGAGGAAGTTTTTCAATTATTTCTATTTTGTCCTTATCAACCTCGATTCCCTGGGAAGAAATTTTATGATTGAGAACTAAACCTTCGCGGACCATAAAGTGGCATTTCTCCCAGTTCAACACTAAATTCGTGTCTTCACAGCATTGAAGAACACGGGCGAGGTTATCTAAACATGTATGGAATGAGTCTCCAAATACGGAGAAATCATCCATAAACACTTCCATAACGTCCTCTACTAACTTGCCAAAAATAGCTAGCATACATCTTTGAAATGTAGCTGGCGCATTACAAAGTCCAAATGGCATTTGCCTATAGGCGAAAGTACCAAAGTGGCAAGTGAACGTAGTTTTCTCTTGGTCTTCAGGGGCTATAGGGATTTGTAAATACCCTGAATAATCGTCGATAAAACAAGAATATGAGTGACCCGAGAGTTGCTCTAATATTTGATCTATAAACGGTAGTGGAAAGTGATCTTTACGGGTGGCATCATTTAATTTTTGATAGTCGATGCACATCCTCCAACCCGTAATAGTACGTGTTGGAATTAGTTCATTTTTAGCATTTGACACTACCGTTATACCACCCTTCTTAGGGACGACTTGTACGTGACTAACCCACGTGCTATCTTAGATTGGATAGATAATTTCCGCGTCTAATAATTTCATTACTTCAGCTTTTACGACATCCTTCATATTAGGATATAAACGTTGTTGGGGCTGGATAGATCTACGAGGGTTATCTTCAAGAAATATTTTATGCGAACAAAAAGATGGGTTGAGTCCTTGTATATCAGAAATTTGTCATGCCAATGCATGACGATGTTGTTTTAACACTTCTATTAATTCAGACATTTTCTTATCATTTAATTCGGCAGAAATGATAACAAGGAGTTTAGATTCGGCTTCAAGGAAAACGTATTTTAAATGTGCGAGAAGTGTTTTCAGATCGAGGGTTGGTGGTTTTTCATACGAAGTTGGGGTTTTTAAAGTTGTAGAAGTTAAGGATATAATAGGTTCTAAAGGGTCATCGGTAGGCATTTCTTGTGAAAGGGGTAAGTCTGCCAAGTCCGATTCTTCTATAGTTATTGAAAGTAAATCAGAATGGGAAAACCATTTTCCTCAAAAGTGGCTTCCGTAAGATAGCAGGAATCGTCGTTTATTAAAGAATTTTTCATAAAGGAATCTATATCGATAGTAACCTCGTCATCTCCTACTCGTAAGAGAAGTCTACCATTACTTACGTATATTATCGCGCAAGAGGTTGTGAGAAAAGGATGACCGAGAATTATGGGAACATCAGCGTCTTCCTCTATGTCAAGTATAATAAAGTCTACCGGGAAGATAAACTTGTCTATTTTGACCAGAACATCCTCTACTATCCCTATTGGATATTTAATAAAACGATCTGCTAAATGGATGCTCATTTTATTTGGGCTAGGGTTACCTAATTCTAGTTTATGAAAGAGCGAGCAGGGCATTAAATTTATGCTAGCACCTAGTCTGCTAACGCATCTTTTATTAATAGATTACCGAAGAGACACGGGATAGAAAATCATACCAGATCATTTAATTTTGGGGGTAATTTATGTAATAAAACGGCCGAACATTCGGCGTTAAGGAAAAATCTCGAAATATCTTCGAGTTTCTTTTTATTTGAAAGTAACACTTTTAAATATTTTGCGTATTTAGGCATCTGTGCAATTGCCTCGCAGAAAGTTATATTTATTTGAATTTGTTTTAGCATTTTTTAAAAAAATTATGTTGTTCATCTTCTCGCTCATCTTTTAATTTTGAAGGATAAGGTATAACAACATGAGGGTGAACAATTCGCGGGGGTTTAGGAGGCAGAGACGTAATAGGAGTTGGTGTAGGAGGGCTAACCGTAGTTTCTTTTTCTTCCCTAACGGGTGGTGGTAGCTCCCTGCCACTTCGTAGTTTGACGGCTTGTCAACTTGGTGGGTTACTGGAATGGACAGTTTCCACGGATTTGGTTCCGTATTTCCTGGCAAAATTACTAGGTTAGCATTCCGATAGCATTTTTGATAGTTGTCCAATTTGTATTTCTAAGTTTTTAATTGATCCAGTCAGGTTCTGGATATTGGACTCATTGATACTGACATATTTCGTGAATATATATTCTATCGGGGTTAGCCTAAATTGGTGCAGTTGTGGTGGTGGCGTTTGTGGTTGTGGGGGTTGCGGTGCAAATCCAATTGGATTTGCAATCGGAGGGTGTTGAGCATTATTGGGGTTGCTCCATGAAAAATTAGGATGATTCATATATCCTGGATTGTAAGAATTATTATTATTATTATTATTATTATTATTATTCGGATTATAGGAAGGTCTATAAGAGTTCCCCATATAGTCGACTTCTTCATTATTATTATTAGTTGAATTAGGCGAATTCCAAGAAGTAGAGGCGGAGGAAGCACTCATCCCCGCCACTTGCCGAGTTAGATATTCTACTTGGAGAGATAAGTTTAAAGAGGAGTCGAGCTCATAGATCCCAACTTGTTTAAGGCGTGACCTCGACACTTTCCACTGGTACGCATTCATAGCCATCTCCTCAAACAGGGTTTGAGTGGCCTCGGGGGTTTTGTTATTGAGCATGCCCCCAGCGACAGCATCAATAGCTTGTCGGGTCTGAGTGTTCAGACCATTATAGAATGTCTGTACCTAGAGCCAAGCTGGCAGCGCATGATGTGGACACTGACATAGGTATTCCTTAAAATGTTCCCAAGTTTCATAGAGAGACTCGGACTCGCCTTGCACAAAGGAAGAAATATCCGCACGCAGACGTGCGGTTTTTGCAGGTGGAAAGTACTTTGTGAGGAATTTCTCGGTCATGTCAGCCCAAGTGGTGATAGATCCTCTAGGGAGAGAAGCTAGTCACTGTTTGTCTTTCGTTCGTAGCGAAGACGGATGGCATCTTTAGTGACGCCATTTATCTTAAATTTGTCGCATATTTCTAAAAAGTTTGACAAGTGCGTGTTTGGATCTTCGTCGGGCAATCCATCGAATTGAACGGAATTTTGAATCATTTGGATTATACTCGATTTAATCTCAAAGTTATTATTAGCACTTGTTGGCCGAACGATACTAGAACCAGTATCATCAAAATTGGATCGTGCATAATAAGACATGGTCCTTTGGGGGACCACCTTTGGCATTTGTTGTGGCTCATCTGTCATTTCTTGTACGTGTGCGGAGCCTACAGACTCTTCCAGATTTAATTCTAGCTCTTGATTCAGAGATCGGAGGCACCTGCAAAAGGTGTGATCGATTTCAGGATCAAATTCAAGATTTAAATCAGATGGAGTTCTGCGGGTCATGCACTAAAAAAGACTTTTGATAAAAACAAAAAAATAAAACAAATTTATAAAAACTAAGAAAAAAATAAGTTATAATTAAAAAAACTAAGTAAAAAACAAATATATATATAAACACACAAATACAAACACATGAAAAGACTTAAAATAGGAAAATAACTAAAAATAAGGTTTTATATAAAACAGGTTTTTTTAATAAAAAGTAGTTTTATTAAAAACTAGTTTTTAATATGAAAAGTTTTATATAAAATACGTTAAAATAGTATGTTAGGTTTTTGTTAGAATTCGTTAGTGGTTAATAAAATTGTTAATAAAAAGTTAGGTTTTTTAAAAACAAAATTTTAAATTCAATGAATTTTATGTTTGTTTTATTTTTATAAAAACTAAGGTTTTTAAATAACAAGAAAAAAAAGATAAAATTAATAACGTTCTTTTTTTTTCAAATATTAACACATATAAATGATTCCCCGACAACGGTGCCAAAAAGCTTGATAAATAAATTTTTATTTAAAGAGGATAGATTTGGTGTTATATAATCTTTTACGTATATAAGTCTATCTCTTTTTTTCTTACTTATATCCTGTGGATTTAGGCAAGAGTACATATCACATAGGAGTATAGTATTTTGTAGAAAATATCAAGGTCATATTTTTCCTAGGATCAATGTTAATTATTCTACTTTTTAGAACGGACTATTATCTTATCGAAAGAACGGAGTGTAGTTTATATTAAAAATAAAAGACAGAAAAATATAAATACATGGTTTTATTAAAATAAGGACTCAGAAGGTAGTCCTTGATTTCAGAATTACTATGAGAGAATATTAATTCACCTATTAAAGAACAACTTTATTTATTGATTACCTAACTTAACGAGAGGGTCTCTTTGGTAGCATCACTGAATCGAAAGTACGATCGGGGAGGCTTGCATTTAAAACGGGTTAACGTAAAATGTAGTGTCTCTTCACTTGGTATATGATCAATTAACAGTAAACCCTAGTTAGAATAACTAGAAAGTAGAGTTGAAATAGTTGAAAATAATATCCAGCCCAGTGCTCATCTTGACCAAGTGCTAAGGGTTCATAGCCTCTTATCAGGATGGGGGCGGTATAAAGTGCAAAAAATAATCTACCTATCTATCTTAATTCAAGACTAAAGCTTTCACTTTGTCTTTCATTCGAGATAGGGTAGTAAAATCTAAACTATTGAAAAGCTTTCACACTATCTTAATCCAGGTCATAGGCTTTCGCCTCGCCTTTCATTCGGGATAGTATGAAATAATAAGGTTTTGAAAAAATAGTTTTGAAAGCAGTTTCACTCTATCTTAATCCAGGATATAAGCAGAGCTTCGCCTTTCATTCAGAATAGTATGAGAAAATAAAGTAAACTAAAACAGAAAATAAAATTTTAAAGTACTCAGAATAGAAATTAAAACATTCTATTTTATAAATTCAAAAATTTATTACAACTTCCTACAAAGCTAAAAAAAGACTGAAAAAATTACAACTTACAAAACTTTGAATACTTGAAAGCTACTACCAGTTCTTTGTCAGAGAGCTGGGGAGTTCTAACAGTTCTTAAGAAAACTGCTGGTGTTCGAATAATTTTACAAAGCCCTGCCCCCCTATTTATAGAAAAAAATTTGAAACGACACGCCCCTAGACATGGGCATGTCGGGTGGGCGTGACAAGGTCACGGGCATGTCAAGCAGCGTGTCTGGACATGTGTCGAGCTGGGCTGAACTTTGGATAGAATTTCATCAGGTCACGGGCGTGTCGAATTGTGTCACGGGCGTGTCTGACAGTCGGTTCATCAGGCGGCACGGGGCGTGGCGACAGTGCGACATCTTGCTGGAAACAGGCTAACATCGGTGTGGGCACGGGCGTGTCTGATTGGGTCACGGGCATGTCTGGTACTCGGTTCATCTAGTGGCACGGGGCGTGGCAACAACGTGGCATCTTGTTGGAAATAGGCTAACATCAGTCACGAGCGTGTCTCATTGGGTCATGGGCGTGTCGTGGACGTGTCCATCAGTTTTCCCGATTTTCCTAAATAACAAAAATAGAAAATAAAAGGAATTAAACAGGGCTGGCACGCCCTAGGTCACGGGCGTGACCTAGGGGCGTGACCTAAGTAAAAAATACAAAAATTCAGAAAAACTTAGAAAATAAATATAAAACATAAAAAAATAAAATATAACAAAAATAATTAGTTATATATATAAACAAAGGTTTTATTTATAAATATTCAAAATTAATACTATACAAAATTGTATATTTTTATACTCATCATGGACTTAGACATTTTCTTCATTATCACTGGCTTCTGGTTCAACTAGCGTTGAGTGAGCTTACTTCACTCAATGTTTATGGACTTAGGCAATTTCCTGCCTTTCTAGACAGCTTCTTTGAGTCCACCTATCAATGTCACCTGGACCACATGCCCAATCAATATGACATAGACTAACCTGCATCCATGAACTTAAACATTCAACAAATATAACTATGTGTATACCATTGACTTGTTTGACTTCTTACAAATCTAGAACATTTGGATCAATGGACCCAACACTAGTGCTTTATTATGATTTAATATGCATTATAAATGAAAAAATTATTTAAATGAGTAAAAATATAAATAAATTCATATTTATTTCATTTGTTGCTAATTTGGCTATTTTCCTATATTTTCTTTCTATAAATGTCGAAGAAATCGATCCGGAGAAGTAAAGATGGACTTATATTTTGGTTTACGCAGGTTATTGCAACAACCTGAAAAAGTTGTTGCAATAAGTTTTAGATGAATTTAAAATATAAAATTCGAATTTTGCATCAAACTCAAAATTGGAAAGAGGCATCTTTTAGGAGAGGGATGCATGCTTTTAAGATAGGAATCTCCTATCTAAATGGGACATATGAAATACATTAGAGAGTAGAGATCTAAGAGGCCATCATCTTGGTGAAGAAGAATGCTAGGGTTTGGACGCACCGACAAGAATGAAGAAGACCTTGAAGAGAGATCTAAAATCACTATCCTGCAGCGTTTAAACTTTCATAATCATGTCTAGTTAGATATTTTTTATTGTGCGGTTTCATCCTTCCATCATAAACTAAATTTCAAGGTATTATATGTTGAAAGTACTTTGTCTTATTGTGAATGTTGTGATTTTAATTTCTCCTTTATGATTGTTTGAAGAACTTTTTTTTTTGGGTTTATGCTTTTATTTTGTGGAATTTTTGGATTAAGGATTCTTCTTCTAAATTACATGGCGAGATTCGAAAGAGGAGTTACGTTATTTCAGGGTTGAATCCTTTATTTTGCGCGATGAGATTCGAGAGAGGAGTCACATAAATCTTTAGCCAAATTCCATCTTTTTACTACACTATAAGATTCTAGAGAGGAGTGGCATAAGTGTAACTTAAATATCAATATAACATAAAGAGAGAGAGAGAGAGAGAGATTTCATCTTGTGTTAGCAACATTGATTTGTGTGCCTTATGTTATTCTTGTTCTACCTAAGTTAGAGATAACTAGAGAATTAGGGTAAATGGATTTCAAAGATCAGCAGATGATGACATCCGCTTTCAAATCATTGGAGGATAGTAATCAAGCAAATCATGAAGGTTCACTCTAAAAACTTTTCACAATAAACAAAAGAAATCAACGTACAAGACTATTTATCTAACTTTATAAAAGTATTCTTAAATTAACGTTATTTAGTTTGGCTATTATTCTCTTTTAAATGTCCTTAATCTAAATTCACTTGTAATCAATAAGCTTGAATTTAAAGAAGAGGTAAAGCTATTTTTCTACTTGCAAGTGTTAGATTAGTTGCTTCTCCGAGGGAATGATCTTAACTCACTTTATATTACTTGATCTGGCATGTGCACTTGCATTAATACGTAAATATATTTTGGGCGCATCAAGTTTTTGAAGCTATTGTCGTGGAGGTGCTACTTATTTAGTGTTAATTTCTTGCAATATTAGTAAATCCCGGGTATCTAGAGATCAAGTTTCTATTTTTATTTTTATTCATATTTGGAAGTCTGTAGAGTGCATATCCAAATATCGGAACATTTAACTATTACCTTTAAATTCTGAAATTGAACGTACTGGTAGACAAAACAGAAAAGCTTTTAGAACGATCAATATTATTCATCCTGAGATGGATAATACCGCAAAAGATAACATGGATGATAATGGGGGTCGAGTTGATCAAAATGGTCAACCTGTTGCGCCACGAATGATATGTCGTGACTATAATACACCATTAAGAGGAGGCTTGCACTTCAGCATTGCTCGACACGTAATTGGGGATAATAATTTTAAATTGCACATCACAGTCATGCAACTAGTACAATATACAAAATTTTGAGGTTTAAGTAATGAAGATGCATACTCACACTTAAGAACCTTTATAGAAATATGTGACATGTTTAAATTTAATGGAGCATCTGAGGACGCAATTCTACTAAGGTTATTTCCATTTTCTTTAGAGGGAAGTGCGAAAGATTAGTTAGACTCGCTACCAAATGACTCCATCACTATATGAGAGCAACTAGTAGATAAATTCTTAAATAAAAATTTTCGACCTCCTAAGACTGCTAAATTGATTAGGGATATAACCATGTTTATGCAAAATAATGGGAAACTCTTTATGATGCATGCGAGCATTTTAAAGAATTATCAAGGAAATGCCCACATACATTACGGTTAGTCCAATACAATTAAGTTTCTATTTTTTATAATGGGTTACAAACTACAACCATGATTTTAGTTGACGGAGCCGCGGAGGGTTCCTTAGTGAACAAAAATATCCTGAAGATGCTTATGCTATATTAAAAGATCTTACATCTAATAACTATCAATCTTATGAAAGATAAGGGAATAGAAATCTGGTCAGAGTCCATCAAGTGGGCCAAACCACATTTTTGGCTGCTCAAATGACATCTTAATTTAACTTGATTAATAAGAGGTTAGTTTCTTTATCTACCCCTACACCTAGTGCCCCACTCATCGTAGAACAACTTAATCAAATCATTTAGGAAGCAAACTATATTGGGGGTCAACAAAGACAAGTATCTCCGGGCTTTGCAAATCATTATCATCCTTAGTGGCAAAACCATCCTAACAGAAAAATAATCAAGGTATGACTTAACCACCTAGATTCAGTCATAATACAAACACAATTCCAAAAAATTCTCCAAATAACCAAGTAAATTCTAGAAATTGACCGATGAATTTATTTTGGGAATGTTTTAAAAGAAGGATTCTAGAATGATAAGTATTGAATCTCCTTAAGATCTTTCGAAACTAGCTTGGGTCAACTAGCAAATTCATTAAGTCAAAGGCCAATTGGATCATTACCTTCTGATACTACACCTAATCCTACAAGAGATGAACAAAATAACCATTACAAGACTATCACTTTAAGGAGTGGGATAGAAATTTCAAGTGAGGATGAGTTGTAAGTTCACCTAGTGTCAACTACCTTCACCTATGGGGGGGATAGGTGACTTTTGTCGCTTTTGCCGAATTAAAAACGGTACCTGCAGAATCAAAACAAACAACACAGCACAGAAAATAAAACATGCAATTTATAGTGGTTCCCCAATTTGGGTACGTCCACTTTCCCCCTTCGACCTATCTCCAAACTAGGGACGACTCGGTCACATTCACCAACAGGATTGAAATCCAATCCTTGCACTATCAGAAGGAACCCTTCCACACGTAGGAGTCAACACTCCCACAATACGGGTTGCACCCAACCCTACAACTAGGAACCAAATGTTCCTTTACAATGAAAAAGAAATTGGAGTGTATAAGAAATACAAACAACTTGAAGATCTAGGTGTTCCTTTTCGTTAGACTACTTGTTCTTGTAGGCAACGAAAAGTCCACAACCCTTGATCTTTCTTGGAGAAAATCTCCCCGAGACCGGCGGCGGCAAAGGGCGGCGGCAAGGCTCTCGGTGTTGGCGGAGGCAATTGAAAATAGCAGCGATGCACTGGAGATTCAATCTTCTTAGCGAAGTCGGCAAGGTCTTCCAACGGTCACACTAGGATCGATCGTCTCGATCGATTCGGACGGGGATGGATTTCCCTATCTCAAATCAAGAGACAAAAGATCTCTGGTTAGACGCGTGAGACGCTGTTCAAGACTTGGCTTCTATCATCGGGGATCTGGAGGAGATCGAGATCAGCTACGGTGACCATTGCACGAGCGGCGGCGACGGAGGCGGAGCTGGTTCGCGATTTTAGGGTTAGTCGGCGGCTCGGCTTTCGTATTCTGTATCCGTGAACCACTGTACACAAATACGTGTGTATTTATATAATAGGTCATGGAGATGACCGTTGTGGGCCCCACCAAAGCAAAGACCAAAGTCCGGTTCAAATAGCTGCAGGTAACATGGACCGGTCTA
This sequence comes from Platanthera zijinensis, assembly GCA_039513925.1. Lineage (NCBI taxonomy): Eukaryota > Viridiplantae > Streptophyta > Magnoliopsida > Asparagales > Orchidaceae > Platanthera > Platanthera zijinensis. The sequence goes on along the minus strand of CM077081.1, from coordinate 60,790,961 downwards.
GGAATTCGGAAAAATCGCACAAGGCAAAATCGGCGAGAATCGTAGGTGATTCTCGACGAATCGGTGAGAATCAATTACCATTCTCGCCGAATTCTACTTGGTGAATTCTGGCTGCACAGGTTATAGAGGCCGGGGAGAATCGGCGGGAATCACATTTGATTCTCACCGAATCGTCGAGAATGCAAAGTCATTCTCGACGAATCGGCGAGAATCACTTAGTGATTCTCGACGATTCTGCCTTAGAGAATTTTCGGACTACGTCAAGACAGCCGGCCCAACCCGGCCCAACCCGGCGAGAATCATCTAGTGATTCTCGACGACTCGTCGAGAATCACTAGTGATTCTCGACGAATCGGCGAGAATCACTTAGTGATTCTCGACGATTTACACTTAGACGATTCTCGTCTTTCAACCCGTGAGCTGGTCTTTGGCCCATCCTTGCTCCTTGTCTGCTCATGATCTTTCATGACCCTGTGCTTGGAAATAAGTACACTCCAATAGAGAGAGTACACGTAAGCCAACACACTGATCTGCTCAACGAGGGATTACGTTGCACAGACCTGTGTATATTGACCTACTGCACCCTGACATTGGTGTGTACTTAGCAATGAATAGCTGCAAGCACAACTAGAAGAAATTCATCAAATACATAGTGAATTCACCTTAGCTTGTTCAGGGGCTTCTTCAAATCAGGTACATTGTGGATACAATACCCAACATGAGTTATTGGAAAAAGTTAGAAAGGAGGAGAAAAGAAAAAAAGCTATTAAAACAAGTGAATCGCGAGAAGAAAAGCTTTTAGAGAATAAGGAACCGAAGGTGAATGAAATTGCATAACCGCTTAATAAAAAGAAAGAAATCATTTATACTCCACCAAAGTTTCCATCTAGGCTAGAAAAAACAAAACTTGATGAATAATTTTAGAAATTCTTGTATTTCTTTAAGAAATTAACTATAAACATTTCATTTGCTGAAGAGCTAGAACAAATGTAAATTTATGCTAAGTTTATGAAAGATATCTTATCAAAGAAAAGAGGATTTGTAGACAAAGAAATAACAGCATTAACGGAAGAATGTAGCGCAATTTTACAAAAGAAATACCACCAAAACTAAAATATCTCAGTAGCTTTACAATACCTTGTTCGATAGAAGTGGAATTTTTCGGAAGAGCGTTATGTGATTTGGGGGCTAGTATTAATTTAATGTCATTATCTATTTATACAAAATTAGGTCTTGGAGAGATAGCACCAACATCTCTTAGTCTTCAATTGGTTGAAAGATCTTTAGCGTTTCCTAAGAGAATTGTTGAAGATGTATTGGTTAAATTCATCTTTCCATCCAACTTTGTAGTTGTTGAAACTTGAGGAGGTCGGGCGGTCTGTTATCTAGTTACAGCGTTCTACTAGTTTCTGTGATCTGGCTATTTGGCTTAGCGATCAGAGGTTATGGTCTGTTTGGTAGTATACTTGCGGTTTGACATACATACAGTTTAGTTGTAGCGGTTTGGCAAACCGTTGTTGTCGACCTATATCCTTCCGAGTTGGCCTGGAGGTTCTGCCTTTTTGTATTATAGTCTGGAGAACAACCTGCAGTTGCGACCTTTTGTCAACATGCAACTGTGGTCTAGTGGCTACCCGCGGCTGTGGTCAGGATCTTCCCTTAATAGCAGTCCGGAGGTTATCCGCAGTAGTGGTCTAAAGGTTATCTGCATCAGTGGTCTGGAGGTTATTCGCAACAGTGGTTTGGAGGTTATCCGCAGTAGCGGTCTGGAGGTTATCCACAACAACGGTCTGGTGGTTATCCGCAGTAGCTGTCTGGTAGTTATCCACAATAGCGGTCTAGTGGTTATTTGCAACTATGGTCTGAGGCCAATCCGTAGTAGAAGTCTCGGGGCTTTCCTCAGTTTAAGATAAGCGGCTTCCCAGGATGTGTACAAAGTTGACTTATGTTTATAAGATTATTTTATAATCCTTTGACATAATCCATGTCTATTAAAGAGATTATATCGTTGGTAATCATACTGTAGACTTTTGTGATTTCCCTATCAAATATGCCAAAAATAACTTTTGGACCATCCTCGACTAGGGTATAATTTTGATGTAGGCATCTTGTTCCAATCATTTGCCTGAAACATCCACTTTATAAATACTAGATAGGAGTTGTGTTAGCCTTTGGATGTACATGCATTTATAAACTAAAAACCCTTAGGAACCCAAACAGATTTGGGTCCTTGGTTCTTTGTTAGTCGAACACCACTAGATACATTTACATTGCTAGGGGTCATTCTAGCATTAAGAACTCGTGGAGTAGTATAGTTCAAAGAATTGAACCAATAATCTATGGAAAAATGACCAACTTTGCCACAACACCAACAGTCAAATCTGTTGCACCTTCTAAACACCAACAGTCAAATCTGGTGATAGAAAATTAAGCCAAAAAGTAAATGGTCAAAAGGGGTACCAACCCAAGACCAAAATACTGAAGCAAAGTGCAGAAGTAAAGTACCAAAATCGGAAACATAGAACTTACGTGAATCATCATATACAACAAATCACACCAGATGCGCAAGGCTAAAAAGGTGGAAAGCAAGATTAAACTATGAGAAAGAATACTAAAAAACTTTATTAGCCACATGTGGTCAAATCTACCCAAAACACAGGCGAGGTGGTCACTCATCTAGACACACCCTCACAGATATATAATATCCGTCTAACTGCATGGGAGACTCATACACTGAACCATTCACCGCAGACGCCGAAACACCCAGTAGAGTTCCACAAGGTACTAATAAAGGAAACAAACCTTACGGCGATTGATTCGCCCACTAACACCAGCAACCAAAAGAAAACCATGATATAAATATCAGACATCACGGAGGTGGTTACATCCACTAACTCCCGCAACCAGAGAAAATCATGATATATCTCAAGACTCGCCACATTGGATTCTACTAGACTTTTCTAGATCAAAAGCGGTTGATCATCCTTCAGGAAGGATTTACAACCCTAGATAACTCTAATACGTTCTACAACAATAGTTAAGGGCGATTAAAGCCAACAATATAATATTTCATCAAATCACTACGATGCCACGAAGTTGAACAATCATGACAAGTACTTATAAATTCAAGTAAATTCCTAGAGGTATTAAACATATCTACAGTTGGAATGACAAAAGTGTAGAAGGATTAGAGAACATAAGTTAAAAAATTACCATCAAGATCAGGAGAAAGGGGAAAAAGAGGGAAAACCACCACTTATAAGACCCCCCCTTTTTTATCTTTTTAAACCCGGGGTCTTAGGCCCAGAATCGTTGCTTTGCGGTGACACCTTCACGTCCTGAAGGGGTCATCACCACAAGGCGCTGATTCTGCCGGCCAATTCGATCACAGAAAGGTAGCACAAAATGAAGTAAGTAAAAGCAAGTCCACTGAAATAAATCACATATATAGAAATAAAACTCCACGAAGGGAGTGTCCACAGAATAGTATATCAGAGTACTAAAAATACGGGCTTAAGTTCGGTACAATCATGTCCTCACTAGAAATCACTCATGCGGAAGAAAAAATAGAAACTACTCAAGGTCGAGAATCACGGTCCCGGCTGTATGAACTCCGGAGCTAGACTGCCCCATCTCCAAGCGCACCGGTCTCTGGGGCTGCTCCTCCATGCTGGGCTCCACGATCCCCTAAATGATGCGGTTCGAAAACCGTTAGTCATAAAGACTAAGCCCTATCATCCCCTACCCCTTCCCCCATGGCTCCTAGGTACCGAGCGGAGAGGAAGAAAGGGAAGGACATGAAGGTGGAGAATGAATCAAAAGAAAACAGGTGGCAGCGAAACTAATCTAACAATTCTATAATAAATATGATAGAAACAGAAAGTAGGAAAAGTAACCTTAACTTATGTGCGGAAGCGCATAAGCAAAGGGATCTTCTGCAAGGCTCCCATCGTATAAAGTGTCCCATACCACTTATACGTTGGGGTGTCGGTTATCAAACAACAGTATATATTTATATTGAATTTAACCTTAATTTATAAACTTGCCCACACAAGCATATAGACCAAGGGATCGTTTTGCAGTTCCTAATGTATAAGCGTCCCATTCCACTTATACTTTAGGTGTCCGGGGTTAAATGAATCGATTATGCTATGACATGCAAGTGGGTATGATGGAACAATCAAGTGCAACTCACACACCCGACTCTGTGCACACAGACCTTTAGTTCCCCCTTTCGGAGCTGTTACCTACCAGGATACCTCCGTAGTGGCAGACGGAAGCGGTGGGTTGGGCCTCGACCACCTACAAACCAGTAAAGCACTACCGGTCAGACCTATCATACGCCTCAACGCTTGGTGCACTAAGCGGACGCCTGCGTACTCTTGCCGGCTGGCGCACCGGACTTCTGCTTTGGCGAAGTGTAAAACCACACTTGCCGAGTCAGCGTATTGGCTTCAGTGCATCGACCCTCCAATACCGAAGACCCACCACCTTAATTTTCATTCCTTTTATGCACATGCAAGTTTACTCGTAATCACACAAAAACCGAGCCGAAGCTCCCCGGACCAAAACGTCCGTCTCTTAATCAACCGAGCCGAAGCTCCCCGGACCAAAACGTCCGTCTCTTAACAAACCGAGCCGAAGCTCCCATCAGTCTTCCTATGCTAACAGTTTTTGTGAAACGTGAGATCCTAATTACTATGTTACTCTTGTCAGTTTGTTAATGCAGTTTACGTTAACCAAGGACTGCCTCCGGTATTCCCCGTGAAGGGCTCTCAAAGGGCACTAGGAACTATGATGGTAGCTGAAGCCCATCGTTCCCTTTCGCAAGGCACTTATTATTATTGGTAGAATTCCCTTGCCCATTCCCTTCTCATGTTACGATAGACTAACCTAGGGTGATTTTTAACCTTCCTCTCTTCGGGAAAGAAGATCTTTCGTCGGACCCGAGCACCTTTTAACTCTAGCTAACACCACTTCCCACTACTCTTCATATCATTCTATTTTTATATCATCCACATCTATTCACCCAGACAAAATGACTAACTCCAACCACTATCCCAGATCATGTCCTATTACAATTTAACCATATGCTATATGCAGACCAACCTAGACTATATGTCGAACCGGTTAGGCAGCGATCCAATACTCATCCAAATGCTTTATATTATTTACTGGAGACTTATCATGATATAATTAGCCTAAATCCAGAAGGTGGTAATTTTCCTAATTTATCTGGCATTTAATTAATTTCCTCAAAAATTCCAAGGGCTACCGGTTGAACATGAACTACCCTAAGTTCTCATGCAAGATGTCCAACAAAATTATAATAAATAGTATGTTATCTCAATATGGTAAATCCAAAGTATCATAATTTTTCTATCATCAAAATGGCACTAAAACTATTTTAGCCATAGCTTCTATATTTCGTTATTTGTGAATCAAGTACAGAGAATATTCTTCCAAAAATTATAAATAAAGTATACTATGCATATAAAGCCTTTAAAATAACATTGGCCCAATTTAATAATTTTTCAGTAATAATAACATCCATAATTAATTTCCAAAGCATAGAACCCCTTTATACATTTGTGAAGGAAGTACTGGATTTACTCAACTAAAAATTATACAAAAATTCAGGGGTAACCACTCTATCCTAAAACATTTACTTCCAAGATGTCATGAGATTTCAATGATCAGAAAGATACAAATAATTAAAACATCAATTAGGGCTATAATCAACTTTACAAATGAAGTGCTAGAAATAAACATCATAAAATTCCAGTAAAATTTCTATAGATTCTTCCCACTCCAAAACTCACTCTACCCGAGTTTCACAGCCTTTAGATAATGTTTAGGGATGGATTGTGCTTAATTAGTATTTTACCCTAAAGCTATGATTAGAGTTTTAAGGTATCTACTTATCTCCAAATCCTTCAAGATTCCATCCAGATGATTTATATTATGTTAACGTCGACTCTACCGAATCTCAAGACAATATGAGGGCATTTGCCCCCATACCCTTCACAACCCTCAAAACCCTCCATTTAGGGTTTGAGCTTAGATCCTAGGGTAAACCAACCAAGTCAGTGGACGAAATATCAGCCTCAATTGAGGTGATTTGACCATTCCAACCTCTAGTGCACTTTTTACTCCGAAATGCCTCACTATTGCCTAGTTAAGAATAGGTGACTCCCTATCCAAAACTCATCCAAATGAGTTGAAAATTTGTACAAAACTACGTTTTATAGCCAGGGACCACTCACAAAAATTCGGGAGGGTTTGGAAGTCATTTGACCACTTAAATAAATTCCTCTAAGTTTATTAAATTAAAACAAAAACTTTAGGCAAAGTATCTCCAAAAATTCTTATTTTTGGACAGCTTCTAGATATGGCTAAGGGTAACCCCCTGCCTAAATTTCAAGTCATTTGGACAAAGGAAGAAGAGTAAGCATCTATTTTAGTTTCTGCCCAACTCTAAGTACAGCCCCATTAAAACGGGTGCTGCGGTCAAACCGCTTACCCAAACGAGTTGAAATAAATTTTAAATTAATCTATACTTGATGGGCTACAACTTTCATGACTGGCCATTTTTCCTAAAACGGCCTTTAAATGCTTCTATTTGCAACATCAAAATAAGCCTATTTTATGTATATTTACCTTATATATTATGTACTTAATTTTCATATTATAATAATGTTTTACTGTTCATCTCCCCTACCAAACAGAACCCGAAACAGAAACTCAGAAAAACCATATTTCCTGTAACCCTTCCGTGATCCGTCGCCGGCCGTCCGGTCACTTCCCTGGCCAGCCACCACCACCACCACCTCTGTCGAGGCGATGGCTATCGGTCGGCGGTGGTTTGGCCGCCAGAGGTGGCAGTTTCCGGCGTACCCGAAAAATATATTTTTCATGGTTTTCCATGAAAACTCGAGATAGTTTCGGCTCCGTTGAGCACGAACTTCATTCCTAAGATCCTAAGATCTACCCATAAGAGAAGAAGTAGAGGAGGACCTTGTTCGCGGTTTGAAGACGAGATGAACGCCGGATTGTCATGGGCGGTGGTGGCGTTCCCGAACTTCTCGTACAGCAAGAGCAGAAATATGAATTTGTTTGGTCTAGAGTGTAACCTTCTCCTCTTACTCTAAGGAGGCTTTTATAGATCTCCAAGTGGGGAGGGGAAAGGATGAAACATTCATGGCCATGAATGCCCTCTCTCTCTTAATATTATTTCGATTATGGTGCAGGGAAGGAAATGTTGGAAGATGAGAAGACTGATCTAGGTGCCGATTTCCTATTGGACAAACTCTTCCCCATTTTATTAAGTATTTAGAGAAAGAAACGGCTCATAAATACTCCTGCTGTAAATTCCCATAATCATAATTGATTATGACTTCGGTTACAGAAATTTCCAGCCTTGCTGACATTTCGGCCTTGGTCACGGGCGTGACACATAGGTCATGGGCATGACAGGTGTGTTGCAAATTCAGAGTTCGGCGATCATCGTCCTGAGATTGACGATCGTCGAAGGGGTCATGCCCTAGGTCACGGGCGTGACCTGTCGGTCACGGGCGTGAAAGCCCGTGATGCAAACTCTGCGCTCGCCGATCGTCTTCCTGAGATCGACGATTGTTGAAGGTGGGTCACACCCTTGGTCACGGGCATGACACCTAAGTCACGGGCATGACGGGGCCTTGATGCAAATTCTGCCCTCGACGATCGTCTTGCGGAGATCGACGATCGTCGAAGGGGGTCATGCCCTAGGTCACGGGCGTGACACGTAGGTCACGGGCGTGACAGGCCCGGGTTGTAAATTCTGCACTCGATGATCATCTCCCTGAGATCGACGATCGTCGAAGGGGTCACACCCTAGGTCACGGGCATGACAGGTAGGTCACGGGCGTGAACAACCCGCGACTGAAAATTCAGAGCTGATGGACTTCAATTCTTGGGTTTCCTAGGGTTCTATCACGACAGACCGACTCCTAGGGGTCTAGCCGGAAATGAGATGTTACACCACTTGTATTGGTTTCGCCGAAAATACTCTCCAAATCACACCTTATCGCAGATCGAGGCTAAATAAGACGAGAGGAGTCGAAATCTGAAAAAAAAAAGACCGAAATAGAGGTTAGGGCAAAAAACCCTAACGAGGAAAACTCAAGAAATGGGGAAGATTTTACCACGATGATGAAGCTCTCGCTGAGAGCTTTTCGGATATATGATCGGTTGGAAATTTCGAGCATCGGAGCACCGTCGACGACCTTCAGAAGAATCACGAAAAAGACTTTCTCTCTCTTGCTCACGCCGCTCTGGTTCGGGAAAGAGAACAGAAGTTCGGTCTAATTGAAGGAGGAAGAAGAAGTAGGGTATTTATATTTATATATATATGATAGATATATTATAAAAACCTTTACACTTAGAAGAATGAACCAGGGTCGGCTGAACCTGTTTCCGGGATGAAGACATGGAGTACTCGAGTACTATTAAGTTACTCGAGAACTGAAGGCAAAATCCTCTCGAGTAACGAAAGAGAGTACTCGAGGACTAGAAAGTTACTCGAGTACTGAAGGAAGAACTACCCGAGTGATAGGGAAGGATTACTCGAGTAATGGAGATGGATTTCTCGAGCACTAGAAAACAACTCGAGAACTGAAGGAAGGACTACTCGAGTACTAGGGAAGAATTACTCGAGTACTAGAAGGAAGAATTACTCGAGAGCTAAGACACTTCTCGAGTACAGAAGGAGAGTACTCGAGTACTATAAAGTTCCTCGAGTACTAGAAGGCAAGCACTTCTCGAGTACAACATCACTTCTCGAGAACAACAGAAGGACCTTGTCGAGAACACCAAAGACATTCCTCGAGAGCTACAGAAAGACTTCTCGAGAACAAGAGGAGGGTTTCTCGTGTACTACTGGACCACTCGAGAACAAGGAGGAAACTTCTCGAGAGCTAAAACCAGACATCTAGAGATCAATAAGGGCTTTCTCGAAAACTTCAGCTCTACTCGAGAACTGAGCAAGATGGAATTCGAGAATTCAGATTGTCTTAAATTCTGGGATAAAATGTTGACTCTAAGAATTTAACAGGTGAGACAACCCTAGAATCCGACGCACAATTCTTGAGACAATATCAACAAATGCTCACACAAGCAGAAATCATCACAAAGATCCAAACACGCGTCGAGAATCCAAAATGTTCGGGTCGCAATAAAACTGGACAAGATCAAAACCCCCAAACTCATTCCTTTAGACCAAGGAAAGCATTCAATCTAATCAAAATCCCAAAATCTGGTCAAACAGACCCAACGGAAGAGAAAACGCACTGACGGTGCAACAATGTCATCATGATGTAAAAAAATAACGCCCTGACGTCATAAATTTGACGATGCCAAAACATATAATATCATCGAAAAATTGGGGGTATTACAGTCACTCCCGCTAAAAAGAAGTTTCGTCCCAAAACTTATCATAACTTCCAAAATCAAACCAAAACGAGAAAAATCAACATTCACCAAAAAAAAATAACAGGAAGACGTACCAGACACTAAGAGAAGAGATGAGGATGAGATTCGCTCATCAACGACTCCAATTCCCATGTCGCGCTCACGACATCTTGATTTCTCCAAAGAACCTTCACCATAGGAATGCTCTTCCTCCGCAACACTCGATCTAGAGATTCCAAAACACGGACAGGCTCTTCCACATACGAAATATTGGGCTGAATCTGAGGCACGGAGTCAAGGACTTGACGATCACTACGAACACACTTCCATAACTGGCTCGCATGAAACACATCATGGACACCAGGGAAGGTAGCAGGAAAATCCAATCTATAAGATGACACTCCGATACACTCCAGAATTTGAAAAGGTCCCACATACCGGGGGCTAACTTGTGGTTCCTTCCAAACCTTTGAACACCTGACATCGGAGAGACCTTCAGAAAAACCACGTCCCCAACGTCGAACTCCAGATCGACCCTTCGTTGATTAGCATATTTCTCATAGCGCTCTTATGCTATACAGAGCTTTTCTCGAATATGAGTCACAACACAATCCATCTCCTCTATGGCTTCCGGGCCTAGCAGCGGTCTCTCACCAACTTCAGCCCAAAACAAAGGATTCCTACAACGCCTTCTGTACATGGCCTCAAATGGGGCCATCTGCAGACTCTCTTGAAAACTATTATTATAAGCAAATTCCATGAGTTTGAGGCGTTCATCCCAAGCACCACCATGATCCAATATATAACACTTTATCATGTCTTTCACGATCTGATTCACCCTTTCCACCTGACTATTTGTTTGCGGATGATAGGCGATGGAATACCTTAAATTGGTACCCAACCCTTCTTGTAAACTCTTCCAAAAGTATGACGTAAATCTGGAGTCTCAATCCAACACAATGCTAACATGCACTACATGCAATCTGATGACTTCATCAAGGTATAAATCAGCTATCTTCTTCATAGAATACCCAATCTTAAAGGGTACAAAGTGAGCACATTTTATCAATCTATCAACTATCACCCAAACAAAGTCATGCCCATGGGGAGATTTCGGTAGACCGGTGATGAAATCTATTGAAATACTCTCCCATTTCCAACTTGGAATATAAAGCGGTGATAATTTACCACCACGCCTCCTATGATCTGCTTTGACACACTGACACGTGAAACATTCCGACACAAACCTTGTTATATCATTCTTCATTCCCGACCACCAAACAATTTGCTTCAGATCCTTATACATTTTGGTGGAGCTAGGATGGTGGGCAACATTGGAACCATGGGCTTTATTGTAAATCTTAGCCCGAATGTCACCAAATGAGGGAATACAAAATCTACCACGGTATTTCAGAGTATCAAACTCATACAAGGAAAAATCAGGTAGCTCTCCCTTCTTAGTTCAATTTCGGAGATGTAACAAATCAGGGTCATCATTCTGGTGCACTCTAGTAAGGGAAATCCAAGAGGGCTCTTCTGCTTCAAAACTAGCAGGCACAGTACTATTCCCAACTTCTATATCCATCAATAAGAATTCTTCCACCAAGGATTGCACAAATAGATTGAAGATTTTGCCGGTCTTCCTACTCAAAGCATCAGCTACTACGTTAGCCTTTCCTGGATGGTAAAGGATCTCCACCTCATAGTCGGCCACATACTCTAACCAACTACGCTGGCGCAGATTTAATTCCTTCTGAGTGAAGACGTACTTCAAACTCTTATGTTCTATATAGATCTTGCACAATGCGCCGTACAATAAATGTCTCCAAAGTTTCAGCGCATAGATTACAACATCGAATTCCAAATCATACGTAGGGTAGTTTTTTTCATGAATCTTTAATTGCCTAGATCCTTACGCGATCAAATTTCCTTCTTGCATCAAAACACAACCAAGTCCAATGTGTGATGCGCCCACATACACAGCATACTCAATTCCTTTAGTAGGTATAGATAAAACTGGAGCAGTACACAATCTCTTTTTCAACTCTTGGAAGGCTTCTTCACACTTATCGCTCCATATAAATGCGGTGTTCTTCTGTGTAAGTCTAGTTAGAGGAGCAGACAACATATAGAACCCTTCCACGAACCTTCAATAATAATCGGCCAGACCTAAGATGCTCCTAATCTCTTTAGGAGTAGAAGTTCTCTCCCATTCCATTACAGCAGAAATCTTGGTCGGGTCTACGGAAATACCGTCCTTGCTCACAACATGGCCCAAAAAGGACACGTGGGGTAACCAGAATTCGCACTTACTCAGCTTGGCATAGAGCTTGTGCTCCCTCAGGGTTGACAAAACTAAACGCAAGTGTTGAGCATGCTCCTCAACACTGCGGGAATACACGAGGACGTCATCTATGAACACGACCACGAAGTGGTCCAAGAAATCCTTGAACACTCTATTCATTAAATCAATGAAAGCAGAGGGTGCATTTGTTAGACCAAAGGACATCACCAAGAATTCAAAATGCCCGTGCCGGGAGCGAAAAGCCGTCCGTGGTATATCAGCCTCACAGACCCTCAACTGGTGGTAGCCTGATCGAAGGTCTATCTTCGAAAACACAGCACATCCCCACAATTGATCAAACAAATCATCAATCTGAGGCAACGGATATCTGTTCTTGATGGTTACCTTATTTAACTCCTGGTAATCTATGCAGAGCCTCATGGAGCCATCTTTCTTATTTACGAACAAAACAGGGGTACCCCAGGGAGCAGAACTCAGCCTAATAAATCAACACTACAGCAACTCATCCAGCTGAGTGCACAACTCTTCTAACTCATGCGGAGCCAGATGGTACGGTGCCTTAGATATAGGGCGAGTACCTGGCTTGAGGTCTATCACAAACTCCACATCTCTCTCAAGAGGAAGTCCTGGAAGGCTATCAGGAAAGACATCTACAAACTCTCGCACCACCGAGATATCCTCAAGATGTGGTGTAACAAAATTTGTTTCCAAAGCAAAAATAGACACAAGATATGCCTCGCAACCAGACTCTAGAGCTTGACAAGCATGTACCGCAGAAATAATGAGGGAGCCCTTATCCTGAAAACCATAGACACTCAAGGGTTGGCCATTATCCATCTTGAAGTCTAGTCATTTTGCCTTGCATTAGATGATCGCATCATATTGGACAACGGTTCCATGCCCAAAATCACATCGAAATCTGCCAGATCCAGCACCATCAGATCCATAAAAGCTAGGAAATCTCCTAGGCAAATAGGGCATCTCTGTATTCCTTGATTGGATAACACCCGATCTCCGGAGGGAAGCTTGACGTTGAAGGAAACTCCTAATTGATCCACGTTCAAACGATGCTTATCTACAAAACTTTGCGCCACGAAGGAATGGGTGGCACCCGAATTAAAAAGAATGCGCGCCCACCTATTCTTCACCTTAAACTCCCCTAAAACCGTAGCATATATAACTAAACGAACGAAAACTAGGACAAACAATGGAGAGCAAAATATAAACTAGAATCTAACCTGATATCACTTGGGTAGAGCTCCGAGCTTCCTATCTGGTCACCACATTAAGCTTTCCTTTTCCTTTGTCCTGGTTTGGCGGCGGCGGTAGAGCCCGGAACAGGGCAGGCTGCAATAGGGTCTGAGCCTGGGGGCCTGAAGACTTCAGGTGCCCCTTCTGCCCGCACTGGAAGCAAGCCTTATCCTTAGACGAGCAACGACTCATGTCATGACCCTTCCTTTAACAGAATGAGCACACCAGATCTCCCTTGGGTGCGCCTTGGATGGCGTGCACCTGGTGCTACTTTAGAGTGGCAGTCCTCTTGAAACACCTTTCGTAAGGGTGGTCGGATCGAACACAGAAGCTACAAACTTCACCACTTTTCTTCTTCGAAGAAGGGCCATATGCCCTAGAGTTTCCGTCCTCAACACCTTTCCTCTTTTCTTTCCACGTTGCAGTACCTCGATTCTTGGCGTTCTCAATCGCCTCAACTTTCAATGCGGCTTCCACTACCTCCGCATAATTTTCAGCTCTTTAAGCGCATGCCCACTGCTAGACATCGCTTCTCAGTCCTGCAAGGAAACATTTCACTCTACCCTCCTCTTAAGCTACCAAGTCAGGAGAAAATCTGCTCAGCTTACGAAAATCAATCTCGTACTCACTCACCGTTAGCTGTTGTTGCTTCAAATGTAGGAAGTTATTCATCAGACGGTCCTGCTCGCCCGAGGGTAGAAAATTTTTCAGCAGCATCTTCTTAAAAGATTCCCACGAGCATCCTTCATTTAGGCTCTCCTTTTCCCGAATCCACTAACTCTTTGCCAGGACTTTTAGCTGATAGGCTGCAATCATCACCTTTTAGGATTCAGTAATCCCCAAATACGTGAGCATCTCATCGATAGCGATGATCCAATCATCCAAAACCATGAAGTCATCAATCCCGTCATAAGTAGGAGGTCTCAATCACTGGAAATGCGAGATAAAATTCATCTCTGGCGGCAGCATCACCGGGGGCACCAGAGGAGCAGGGGTATCGAGTACGACTCGATCCACGACAGAATCTTGCGCTAAGGGTTGATGCACGGGAGTGGCAGACAACAAAGTCTGAATTTGAGATTGCATCGCAACTACTTGCCTCGACAAAGCCTCGTTGCTCTGGCGCAAACTCTCGATCAACGTATAGCACCCCTATCTGTCACATAGCATATAGCAGTAGGTCCGGTCGAGGCCCGATGCCATATACCACAGACAGACTGAAGGGTTACTCATTTAAACCATTCTTCCAATCGTAACGTCCTACACAGAGCATCTAGCGAAAGCAATTTATTAAGTTGAAAAATAAGAACCCAGCCACAAGCATGAATGTCCACTATCGAACCCAAACATGAATGAAATACAAAGTACACAAAGTACCGACCTTATGGCCTTACAAGAATTCACTAAATTTAAAACAATGTCTTCCATACTTCGGCTCGCAGGCCGGTCATACATGAAATAAACAAGTAAACAAAACAAGGCCTTCAAGGGCCGGCTCAGCAACAAGGGCTTTAGCCCGCAATTTGCCACTCGGCTCCACCGCACCTACAAGCACAATTCACCGCAATGGTGGCAAATAAAAGTAATTGTCAGTTAAAGCTGACCAAATTATAATGATCCCGCCCCCAAACTCTGGGCGGCAATGCTCCTTCCCTGCACTTATTAGCATAATAAGCATTATAATTAATAATATCAACATCACAAGTGCAGTCACACATGGCCGCACACTCCGTGCTCTCAGGGCACTTACACGGTGAACTCGGTCAAAACCGCGGTCTCACCACTGCCCCTTGGACGGCAATACTCGTGAGCATTTTAGTCTTTTTAGCCTAAACCTAAGACCCTCCATCTATGCAAACGGTAAGTACCACGTACCTTAGGTCGCTTTAACCGAACGACACAGAGCGGGTACGGTTCCTCCTAACCCATTGCTCACACCGCACTGTCAATTTAAGCCATATGCGCGGTTCAAGCTTCCCCGAGTCCCAAAACGATCAAACATGCACATAACCCAGTTATGTTCAAGGCTGGCTCCCAGGCCACTAAGTTTGCATAAATGCATTTCCGCCCAGTTTTCCGGGTGCACCTTAGAGTTAATCCCCAAGAATCCTTGTTGCAATCTACCGCGTAGAAAACCCGAAAACAACCAAAGGCATAGGGTCTTCTCCGGCTAATCATGCACATTTAAACATCACCGATCCTGACCAACTTGTCTGGGTAGGCTTCACACACCATGCTTATGTTTGTATCTCGATTTCAGACTCTACATGCAAATAAGGGGGACTATTCACATCTACCCCAAGGAATACCGCAGTCTCACTGCACACTCGCGGGAGCGGGTTTCCTTATACAAAAGAAGGAGAGATTCAGATGCTCAAGAAGAGAATCGTTACCCTAGTATTCCTCTTTGGCGCCATGGAAATCTATATGGCTGGAAAGCATCAAATCGGCCTTACCTTCACAGATCTGGACTCGGATCGAGAATCGGAGCTCCGAAGCTCCACTGACGGTCGGATCTCACTTCCTTCTTCCTCCTTGCTCTCCCCTCTCTCTAGAACTTACAAAGAGATTGAACCCAAAAGAAAGGAGGGTTTATAAGCCCTATTCCCGGGTATATCCCAATAAGAACAGCCCTTAGCCGTTGGATCCCAAAATAAGGAAACAGACGGCCACGATTCGCACTTAAAATGAACTTCCTGGGCCGAACACGGCTTGCGACACGCCCGTGTCCAAGGCTGTGTGCCTCATTCACCGCCGAAACCGTCATCCAGTACACGCCCATGTAGCTGGGTGTATTCCTCCATCGACGCAGGTCCAGCACCAACTCGAGGAGAACACGGGTATTCGACACGCCCGTGTCGAATTTGACATGCCCGTGTTGGACCCGAACATGTCTGGGCTCAGGTCGTGTCTCTCCCCCAACATAACTCGGCCAACAACCCGAGTAGGACATGGCCTGGGACAAGCCCGTGTCTTAGGCCGTGTTCGCTGTTCGACGCTCATCAACTTCAATTTTGTCGACAACTCGGCCATCGTCGAACCCGAGCACGATACGCCCTTGGGACACGCCCGTCTCCTAGGCTGTGTGACCTCTACCAAGTCCCAGACTTAGCTCAAAATTCCACCCGTCCCTCTTTTGAGTTTCGGGGAGTTACAAATCTCTCCCTCTTATAATAATTTCGTCCACGAAATTACCGAAAGGAAGAGATACATGTAACACCCCATGTTCAGTCCTGGAGTCGGTGGGAGTTAACGCCTCGCGGTAGAGTAACCGTCGGCGGAAGGGCGTTGAACTGTGCAGTTTTTCCCTTAGCGCACGACCACTGACCACAGGGCGCACGACCACTGACCGTGCGCCACTGGTCGTGCGTAATGAAAGTATAATGTCAAATCCCTGTTTAACGAAAACGCACGATCACTGACATAGGGCGCACGACCACTGACCGTGCGCCACTGGTCGTGCGGACGGGTGCAGAATCCGTAAATTGACTCCGTGGCCGTCCGATTTTCCATCAAATCTCATCTAACGGCCTAGGATGGTCCGCCCAAACATTTAATTTAGGGTTGAAGGGTTCTAAACCCTCATTTCAAACCCTAGACTCTCTTTCTAAAAGTTTAGAGAGAAGGGAGAGCAAGGAAGGAGAAGAGGAGATCCGGCCGCCGGCGGAGCACCGGAGCACCGAATCTCGATCCGAGACCGGATCCTCGACGGCAAGAGCGAGGCGAAGCTTTTCAACCGTCTACTTCTTCATGACGGGCGCGCGAAAATCTACGAGGGTAACGATCCTCTTCATAGGGCATGTGTAGTCGCCCTTCTTCCTTTGCATGGGGAAATCCCCCTCTCGCGAGTAAGCGTTGAGGAGCGGAATCCCTTCGGGTAGATATGTTAAGTCCCCGTTGTTAGAGCCCGGAATCGAAGTACGGGCGTAGGCATTGTGTGTGAAGCCTATTCGGGTTTAGCCCGAATCGGTGATGTTGCATTGCATGGTCGGAGAAGACTCCGCGCCGATGATTTCAGTTTTCCGAAATTTCTACGCGGTAGATTGCATACAGGGATCCTTGGGGATTAACCTCGAGGCGCACCCGGAAAGCTTGGGCGGAATCGCATTGCCGCCACGATGTTGCCTTGGAGGGCAAATCGGTACATAACGGGGTTATGTGCGTGTTTTGATCGATTGTGGGAATGAGGAGAAACTTGGCCCGCACCGATGGCTAAAGGGCCGTGGTGAAGTGAGCAACGGGCGGGTGGAACTCTACCCATTCCAAGTGGTCTCGGTAGAAGCGACCTAAAGTACATGGGACTTCCCGGGGGGCTGGAAACGGGCCTAGGCTTCGGCTGAAAGGGCTATTTGCTCACGAGTATTGTCGTCCACGAGACGACGGTGGAATCGCGGGAACGGACCGGGTCCGGACCGGATTCACCAATTAGTGCCCTGAGAGCACGGGGTGTACGGCCGTGCGTGCCGACACTTGTGGCGAATAGTTATATAGAATTATATATTGCTATGTTAGTTGTTATGCAGGGAAGGAGCACCGCCGTCCCGCATTTGCGGGACGGGGTCGTCATAATTTGGTCAGCATTGCTGACCGGTTACTCGTGTAAATTGCCACCTCTTCGGTGGATTGCTTCTTACAGGTGCTGCTGCGGAGCCGAGCGGCAAATAGCAGGCTAAAGCCCAAGTTGCAGCGCTAGCCCTTGAAGGCTGAAGATTTAGTTTTGTTTTTCATATTCATGTTTGGCCGGCCTGCGCGCCGATGTATGAAAGACACTATTTGATTAAGAGAACAATGTTTGTAAGGCCTTAAGGCCGAGGACTGTTTTGTGTATTTTTTAGTCGTTTCATTCCTATGGGTTTTATTATTAGTGGACATTCATGCTTTTTGTTGGGTTCTTTTTAATAACCTAAAATGCTTCCGCTAGGTGTTGCGTAGGACGTTGTCTTATAAATTGTGAGTATGATAATGCGATGCGTAACTCCACGGTCTGTCTGCGGTATATGGCGTCGGGCCCCGGCCGGACCTACTGCTATATGCCATGTGACGGATAGGGGTGTTACAAATTGGTATCAGACTAACGGTTTCGGTCTTGCTTATTGGAATTCGCGGACGAATTCTTTTAAGGGGTGGTGAGCACTATCACGTGCGTCATCGTTATAACATGAAAAAGAACCCATGAATGTCCACTTAGGAATGAAAATACACAGTTTTGAACAAGTTAAATGTTCAAATGATTGCTTTTTAGCAATGTGCATGTCGCTTATTTGTCGGTTTTGTTTATCTAGGTGACTAGGAGTGGGGCAGGGCAGTCAGCCCGTACACGTTCAGCGGAGAGTAGGGCACCAAGCGAAGCGCCTGCAACACCTCCATCTGCTGAAACTATTCGGCTGGTTACCGAGGCGGTGCTTGCCGCACTAAATGCCCAACCTGCAGGGCAGGTACAACGTCCAGCACCGGAGATTGAGCAAGAACCTGCGAGAGCGACAGTGCCTGTGGTGGCTGAGGAGCCTAGACCACCAAGGCGTACGACGGATTGTCAGCTGAAGCACGTGATGAGCTTCAATCCGCCAATATTCTCGGGGGGTGGAACCCCATCGCAAGCGGAGGATTGGCTATCACGCGTTAAGCGGATCCTTTCGACAACCAGAACCGAAGCGGATCAGAAAACCGCCATAGCCACTTTCTTATTGGATGGCGAGGCAAGGCTGTGGTGGGACGGTGTGGAGCAACACCATCTAGTCGAAAGACAGTTGGAAGAGGTTTCTATTGAGGAATTCTCGAGAATGTTCATGGCGCGGTACCTACCGTCGACCGAGAAGATAGAACTGGAAAATCAATTCCTCAGACTGCAACAAGGGAGTCAAAATGTGGATGATTATCTGCATGAGTTCACAAGGCTGAGTCGTTATGCAGCTCCTACTTTTGGCGATGAGGAACGGAAGACGAACCGTTTCTATGAAGGACTGCGAGATGATCTCAAGGTACTTCTATCAGGGCCGTTGACGCAAGGATTTCTAACCTTGGTCGGCTCGGCTCGATCGTTGGAGCGAGAGTTGGCAAGAATCTCTGGAAAGAAAGAGCTGGGTGTGCAGAAGCCCGAGTTCAAGGTGCCGAACGCTACGAAGTCAAAGTTTCAGAGGTGGAATAAGAGGGCCAAGACGTCAAGTCAAGCCCCCTCTTCTGGTGCCTCGGGAGCGTCGCACTCCTTTATGTCCGAAGAATTCGTATCGCGCATCGGAGTCCCTTCTTCGATGGCTAAGGACAAACTGGATGTGCTACTCCCCAATGGATGCTCTATGCGCATAGATAGAGTATGCCTCGTGAAGATTCAGATTGGGGTTCAGGAATTCGATCTGCAGGCGTCGTTACTTCCGCTAGCGGAGTTTGACGTGATCCTTGGGATGGATTGGCTCTCAGAGCAGCGAGCCTATATTGACTGCAGTCGGAAGGAAGTTAAACTGGGGGCAAATACTAGTCGCGAGACTACGTTCGAGGGCTTTAAAGGGGCGAGCAAGACACTGATGTCTGCTCTTCAGGTGGTCAAGGCGGTTCGGGCTGGAGCAGAGCTGTTTTTCACGTTAGTGGAGGCCGCAAAGCCTAAGGCGAGTCTGGATAGTATCCCGGTGGTTTCGGAGTATCCTGACGTGTTTCCCGATGATCTCCCTGGGGCTCCACCCCAAAGAGAGATTGATTTCACAATAGAGCTGGTGCCAGGTGCCAAACCTGTGTCCCGCTCACCTTATCGGCTAGCGCCGAAGGAGATGGCGGAGCTGAAGGTCCAATTGCAAGAACTGTTGGATCAGGGGTACGTGCGTCCAAGCTCGTCACCTTGGAGTGCACCGGTCCTCTTCGTCAAGAAGAAGGATGGAAGTCTGAGGCTGTGTATCGACTACCGAGAGTTGAACAAGCTCACCGAGAAGAACAAATACCCGATTCCGAGGATCGACGATCTGTTTGACCAGCTAGTGGGGTCTACAGTTTATTCGAAGTTGGATCTGAAGTCTGGGTACTACCAGTTGAAGATCAGGGAGAGTGATATCCCTAAAACGGCGTTCAGCACGCGTTATGGGCATTACGAGTTCACGGTTATGCCGTTTAGACTGACGAATGCGCCGTCCGTATTTATGGATCTGATGAACAGAACATTCAGAGAGTACTTGGATCAGTTTGTGATCGTGTTTATCGACGACATCCTGGTATACTCTCAGTGCGAAGATGATCACTACAAACATCTGCACATGGTGTTGGAGACACTGAGGAGGAACCAGCTCTATGCTAAGTTCTCCAAATGCGAGTTCTGGTTATCCTCGGTGGCTTTCCTTGGCCACATCATTAGTGGAGCAGGGATTGCGGTAGATCCGGCGAAGGTAGTGGCGATACGGGAGTGGCCTGTTCTTTCCTCGGTAGCGGAAGTCCGAAGTTTCCTAGGACTTGCCGGCTACTACAGGCGCTTCGTAGAGAACTTCTCGCGGATAGCGTTACCTCTCACATCGTTGACAAGAAAGGATCAAAGGTTTGTGTGGTCGCCGGAGTGCGCACAAGCTTTTGAGGAGTTAAAGGGTCGGTTGACCACGGCGCCAATCTTATGTTCGCCGAGTGGGACCGAGGGATTCGAAATCTACAGTGATGCTTCGGGGAGTGGCTTGGGATGTGTACTACTACAGCGTGGGAGTGTGATTGCCTACGGCTCGCGGCAGCTGAAGGTACACGAGAGGTATTATCCGGTCCATGACTTGGAGTTAGCGGCCGTGATACATGCACTGAAGCTGTGGAGACACTACCTTTACGGTGTGAAAGTTGATATCTACACCGACCACAAGAGCTTGAAGTACTTGCTGGATCAGAAGGACTTGAATATGCGGCAAAGGAGGTGGATGGAGTTCCTGGGGGACTACACCTTCAAAATTCATTATGTGCCGGGGAAGGGCAATGCGGTGGCAGATGCGTTGAGTCGCAGAACTCCCGCACGTGCTAGTTGGCTGTTGGTGCATGATGCACGATTGATTCAAGAGTTAGAGGATTTGGAGATCTTCTGTGTAGATAGACAAACGGGCGCCGAAGCGCGTTTGAGTTGGACAGAGGTGCAGTATGACCTGGCTGATAGGATTCGGCAGGCTTTAGCTGTGGATGATGTTATGAAGCAACTCATGGATGGTGTTTTGGATGGGTCAAATTCCCAATTTATGATGGAGGACGGATTGCTCAGAAAGGACGATCGTTTGTGCGTCCCCAACGTGGGTAATCTACGGGAGGAATTGTTGTACGAGGCTCACCATACCAAGTACTCAATCCACCCGGGGAGTACAAAAATGTACAAAGACGTGAAGAAACTATTCTGGTGGCCAGGACTGAAGAAAGATGTAGCGCTTTATGTGGCGAGGTGTCAAACCTGCGCCCTAGTGAAGGCGGAATGTCAAAAGCCGGGAGGTTTCTTGAAGTCCTTACCCATTCCGGAGTGGAAATTCGACGACATATCTATGGATTTTGTGCATGGATTGCCAAGATCGCAGAAGGGAAACGACGCCATCTGGGTGATCGTGGACAGATTGACAAAAGTGTCGCATTTCATCCCGATGAGGAAGGATGATCCGGTGGAGAAGCTAGCAAAACTCTACGTGGATAATATTGTGCGAATGCACGGAGTGCCCCGCAGCGTTGTGAGTGATCGCGATGGACGCTTCACGTCCAATGACTGGAGGCTAGTACATCAGATGTTGGGCTCGAAACTGAAGTTTAGCACGGCGTTTCATCCGCAGACGGATGGCCAGACCGAGCGAGTCAACAGGACATTGGAAGACATGCTTCGCATGTGTGCGTTGGACTTCGGAAAACGGTGGGAGGATCACATATACTTGGTCGAGTTTGCGTACAATAACAGTTACCAAGCAAGTATCCAGATGGCACCGTTCGAAGCCCTTTATGGGAGAAAGTGTCGCACGCCGCTGTCATGGTTGGAGACGGGTGAGTCGAAACTTTACAATCGTCAGGAGATCGAAGATGCGACTTCTTTGGTGCAAACGATACGAGAGCGCTTGCTTATAGCTCAGGACAGGCAGGCTAAGTATTTTAATGCCAAACATAGGAACGTGGAGTTCAATGTTGGCGAATGGGTATACCTGAAGATCAAACCGTTCAAGGGGGTGTCACGGGTTCGACGCTTGAAAAAGTTGAGTCCGAGATACCTTGGGCCATTCGAGATTCTAGAACGGATCGGAGAAGCGGCCTACCGGTTGAGATTATCTGTGGAACTGAGTTGTTTGCATGACGTATTCCACATCTCAGTATTGCGGAAGGCGGTGCAAGAGCCGTCGCAAGTGTTAGCGGTTGATCAAGTACCGGTTGAGGAAGGGTTGACGACCAAAGTCAAGCCCATTTCTATCGAAGATTTCGAGGTCAAGCGGCTTCGGAACAAAGAAATCAGGATGGTGAAAGTCCGTTGGGACAATTGCGGTCGTGAGGAGCTATCGTGGGAACGAGAGCAAACCATGCTCGAGGAGTACCCCGAACTCTTCAACTCAGGTACCGTTTAAGCTTAAGTTGTTTACTTGCTATTCGTAATTTCGGGACGAAATTCTTTTAAGGGGGGGAGAGTTGTAACACCCCATGTTCAGTCCTGGAGTCGGTGGGAGTTAACGCCTCGCGGTAGAGTAACCGTCGGCGGAAGGGCGTTGAACTGTGCAGTTTTTCCCTTAGCGCACGACCACTGACCACAGGGCGCACGACCACTGACCGTGCGCCACTGGTCGTGCGTAATGAAAGTATAATGTCAAATCCCTGTTTAACGAAAACGCACGATCACTGACATAGGGCGCACGACCACTGACCGTGCGCCACTGGTCGTGCGGACGGGTGCAGAATCCGTAAATTGACTCCGTGGCCGTCCGATTTTCCATCAAATCTCATCTAACGGCCTAGGATGGTCCGCCCAAACATTTAATTTAGGGTTGAAGGGTTCTAAACCCTCATTTCAAACCCTAGACTCTCTTTCTAAAAGTTTAGAGAGAAGGGAGAGCAAGGAAGGAGAAGAGGAGATCCGGCCGCCGGCGGAGCACCGGAGCACCGAATCTCGATCCGAGACCGGATCCTCGACGGCAAGAGCGAGGCGAAGCTTTTCAACCGTCTACTTCTTCATGACGGGCGCGCGAAAATCTACGAGGGTAACGATCCTCTTCATAGGGCATGTGTAGTCGCCCTTCTTCCTTTGCATGGGGAAATCCCCCTCTCGCGAGTAAGCGTTGAGGAGCGGAATCCCTTCGGGTAGATATGTTAAGTCCCCGTTGTTAGAGCCCGGAATCGAAGTACGGGCGTAGGCATTGTGTGTGAAGCCTATTCGGGTTTAGCCCGAATCGGTGATGTTGCATTGCATGGTCGGAGAAGACTCCGCGCCGATGATTTCAGTTTTCCGAAATTTCTACGCGGTAGATTGCATACAGGGATCCTTGGGGATTAACCTCGAGGCGCACCCGGAAAGCTTGGGCGGAATCGCATTGCCGCCATGATGTTGCCTTGGAGGGCAAATCGGTACATAACGGGGTTATGTGCGTGTTTTGATCGATTGTGGGAATGAGGAGAAACTTGGCCCGCACCGATGGCTAAAGGGCCGTGGTGAAGTGAGCAACGGGCGGGTGGAACTCTACCCATTCCAAGTGGTCTCGGTAGAAGCGACCTAAAGTACATGGGACTTCCCGGGGGGCTGGAAACGGGCCTAGGCTTCGGCTGAAAGGGCTATTTGCTCACGAGTATTGTCGTCCACGAGACGACGGTGGAATCGCGGGAACGGACCGGGTCCGGACCGGATTCACCAATTAGTGCCCTGAGAGCACGGGGTGTACGGCCGTGCGTGCCGACACTTGTGGCGAATAGTTATATAGAATTATATATTGCTATGTTAGTTGTTATGCAGGGAAGGAGCACCGCCGTCCCGCATTTGCGGGACGGGGTCGTCATAATTTGGTCAGCATTGCTGACCGGTTACTCGTGTAAATTGCCACCTCTTCGGTGGATTGCTTCTTACAGGTGCTGCTGCGGAGCCGAGCGGCAAATAGCAGGCTAAAGCCCAAGTTGCAGCGCTAGCCCTTGAAGGCTGAAGATTTAGTTTTGTTTTTCATATTCATGTTTGGCCGGCCTGCGCGCCGATGTATGAAAGACACTATTTGATTAAGAGAACAATGTTTGTAAGGCCTTAAGGCCGAGGACTGTTTTGTGTATTTTTTAGTCGTTTCATTCCTATGGGTTTTATTATTAGTGGACATTCATGCTTTTTGTTGGGTTCTTTTTAATAACCTAAAATGCTTCCGCTAGGTGTTGCGTAGGACGTTGTCTTATAAATTGTGAGTATGATAATGCGATGCGTAACTCCACGGTCTGTCTGCGGTATATGGCGTCGGGCCCCGGCCGGACCTACTGCTATATGCCATGTGACGGATAGGGGTGTTACAATACACAAAACCAAAAGTGGTACCTGAGTGGACTAACTCTAGGTACTCCTCAAGCATGGTCTGCACCCGCTCCCAAGAGAGCTCCTCCTGACCGTAATTGTCCCAACGGGACTTGACCATCCTGATCTCCTTGCTACGAAGTCGCTTGACTTCAGAGTCCTCAATATGAACGGGCTTGACCCTTGTCATAAATCCTTCGTCCACCGGTACTTGATCAACCGCAATCACCTGCAAAGGCTCTTGCCCCGCCTTCCACAATGCTAATATGTGGAATAAGTCGTGTAGACCACACAACCCTACCGATAGATTTAGATGTTAAGCCGCTTCACCGATCCGCTCCAGGATCTCAAATGGTCCAAGGTACCTCGGGCTCAGCTTCTTCAAGTGTCGTACCCGTGAAACACCCTTGAACGGCTTTATCTTCAAACAAACCCAGTCGCCAATAGCAAACTCCACGTTCCGATGCTTGACATTATAGTATTTGTCCTGTCTATCCTGAGCGATCAGCAAACGCTCTCGAATGGTTCGTACCAAAGAAGTGGCGCTCTCCATCTCTTGCTTTTTGTACAACCTCGCCTCACCCATTTCAAAACACGACAACGACGTGCGATATTTTCTACCATGGGCCTCGAAGGGTGCCATTTGTATGCTCGCTTGGTAGCTATTGTTGTACGCAAACTCCACCAAATACAGATGATCTTCCCACTGCTTGCCGAAGTCCAGGACACACATGCAAAGCATGTCTTCCATCGTCCTGTTGAACCTCTCGGTCTGACCATCCATCTGCGGATGAAAGGTTGTGCTGAACCTCAACTTGGTTCCCAACAGTTACTGCACCAACCTCTAGTCATTGGACGTAAACCGCAAATCTCTATCACTCACGATGTTGCGGGGCACACCGTGTAGTCTAACAATGTTGTCCATATAAAGCTTTGCAAGTTTCTCCACGGAATCATCCTTCCTATTCAGAATAAAATGCGACACTTTTGTCAACCGATCTACGATCATCCAGATGGCGTCGTTTCCCTTCTGCGACCTTGGCAATCCATGTATAAAGTCCATTGAGATATCGTCGAACTTCCACTCCGGAATAGGCAAAGACTTCAAGAAACCCCCTGGCTTCTGGCACTCTGCCTTCACTAAGGCGCAAGTCTAACACTTTGCTACATATAGTTCCACATCCTTTTTGAGTCCTAGCCACCAGAACAACTTCTTCAGATCTCGGTACATCTTCGTGCTTCCTAGGTGAATTGAGTACTTGGTATGATGAGCCTCGTACATCAACTCCACCCGCAAATTACCCACGTTTGGGACGCACAAACGACTGTCCTTCCTTAGTAGTCCATCTTCAACCGTAAATTGGGAATTTGACCCATCCAAAGCTGCATCCATGATTTGCTTCATGCTGCTATCCAAAGACACAGCCTGCCGAATCCGATCAGCTAGGTCATACTAAACTTCCGTCCAGTTCAATAGCTCTTCGACGCTAGTCTGCTTGTCAACACAAGAGATATCAAATGCCTCCAACTCCCAAATCAATCGCTCGTCATGGACCGACAACCAATTGGCTTGTGCGGGATCCCTGCGACTCAACGCATCTGCAACTGTATTGCCTTTCCCGGGCACATAACAAATTTTGAATGTATAATCCCCCAGGAACTCCATCCATCTTCACTGCCTTATATTCAGATCCTTCTGATCCAACAGGTATTTCAGGCTCTTATGGTCAGTATAGATATCGACCTTCATGCCGTACAAAAATGCCCCCACAGCTTCAGAGCAAAAATCACGACCGCTAACTCCAAGTCATGGACCGGATAATCTCTCTCATGCACTTTCAGCTTACATGAGCCATAATCTATAACACTTCCATGCTGCAGTAGCACACAGCCCAAACCACTGCCCGAAGCATCGCTGTAGATCTTAAATCCTTCGGTCCCACTCGGCAAACTTAACACTGGCGCCGTGGTCAACCGACGCTACAACTCTTCAAAAGCTTGCGCACACTCCTGCGTCCAAACAAACTTCTGATCTTTCCTTATCAAAGTCATGAGTGGTAACGCTATCCGCGAGAAGTTCTCTACGAAGCGCCTGTAATAGCCTGCAAGCTCCAGAAAACTCCGGACTTTCGCTACCGTAGACAACACAGGCCACTCCTGTATTGCAACTATCTTCGTCGGATCCACCGCAATCCCTTCTCTACTGACTATGTGACCAAGGAACGCAACTGAGGGCAACCAAAACTCGCATTTGGAGAACTTTGCGTATAGTTCGTTCCACCTCAGCGTCTCCAAACCAAAATACAGATGCTTGAAGTGATTCTCTTCGCACTGCGAGTACACCAATATGTCGTCGATAAAGACAATCACAAAGTGGTCTAAGTACTCCCTGAACGTTATGTTCATCAAATCCACGAACACTGATGGCGCATTAGTCAGCCCGAACGGCATGACTGTAAACTCGAAATTCCCATATCTCATGCTGAATGCTGTTTTTGGGATATCACTTTCCCTTATTCTCAGCTGATAGTTACCGGACTTAAGATCCAATTTAGAGTACACTGATGACCCGACTAACTGATCAAATAGATCATCAATCCTTGGGATCGGGTACTTGTTCTTTTCCGTTAACTTGTTAAGTTCTCTAAAATCGATACAGAGCCGCAAACTTCCGTCGTTCTTCTTAACAAAAAGGACCGGTGCGCTCTAAGGCGACGAACTTGGACGCACATAACCCTGCTCCAACAACTCTTCAAGTTGAACCTTAAGCTCCGCCATTTCCTTAGGCGTCAACCTATAAGGAGAGTGTGACACAGGTTTGGTACCTGGAACTAGCTCACTCGTGAAGTCGATCTCCCGCTGGGGTGGGGCTCCGGGAAGATTGTCCGGGAACACGTCAGGGTACTCGCACACCACTAGGATGCTACCCAAAGTGGGCTTAGGCTTTACAGTCTCCACTAGCAAGAGGAACAGCTCTGTGCCAGCACGAACTACCTTGGCCACCTAAAGAGCAGACATTAAAGTCTTGCTCGACCCCTTCAAACCCGCAAACGTTATCTCCCGGTCAGCTCCCAACTTGACTTCCTTACGATTGCAATCTATGTATGCCTTCTGCTCCGAAAGCCAGTCCATACCCAAAAAATGACGTAGAACTCTACTAGCGGCAGTAACGACGCTAGCAAGTCGAAATCCTGACTCCCAATACGAATCTTTACGGCACAAACTCTGTCCGCGCGCATAGAACACCCATTCGACAATAACACATCCAATTTGTCCTTCTCCAACGAAGAAGGGACTCCAATGCACGATATAAAACCTTCGGACAAAAAGGAGTGCGAAGCTCCCGTGTCAAAGAGTGCTCTCGCCGGATTATCATAAATCAAAACAAAGCATATATAAAGAGTAATAAGCTAACAAGCACAAGGTAACAGTATTTAAAGCTAAATTGCTATAAATTTAAACCGTACATGTCACCACATCCGCTTGCTTGATGGCCTCCTGCTGGCAAATATTGTAGACTCTTGGTTGAGTCGGAGCATAATGGGATGCGGTTGACTCCACCGCCTTGCCCTTCTCCTCGTAAGTTTCTCCCTACTTCCTCTCGGACTTCGGGCGTCCGCTCCAACAGTCACGGGCAAAATGCCCCGGCTTCCCACAAGTGAAGCAAGCACTCGGTGCACGACCTGTAGTCTCCCCCGAAGCACCAGAAGAAGGGGCTGGACCCGAAGCCCTAGCCTTCTTATTCCACCTTCTGAAATCGGACTTTGAAGTCGGCACCTTGAACTCTGACTTCTTAGCACCAGAGTCTCCAACTGCTCCTGACATAGCTTTCTTTGTCGTCTGAGCACCCTCCCGATAATCTCGGGAAAAGTGCCCTTTCTTGCCACAAGTATGGCAAGTGCAAATAGCTTTGAGAGTAGATGCTTTAGCCTTATTTCTAAGCGTTCTGCGGTAGGCAGCCCTTAAAGGATCTGCATGGTCCAGTACCCTACTCACTGGTATCTAGTGAGTTCTCCCCAACTCTACTTCCAAAGATCTGGCCGACTCCACTAAGGCTCGGAATCCTAATAACTTTGGTCCAAGCAGTAGGATTCGCAACTCGCTACGTAAACCATTATAAAATCTATCGACTATAGACTGCTCGCTTTCCAACTCAAAGCCTGGGTAGCGCCTTAACATAAGGAATGCCTGTAAATATTCGCCAACTGAGTGCGCTCCCTGCACTAAAAGCATGTTCACCTGCTGCCCCAATGGTCCTCTAAATGCCATATGCTCCATCACACCACCCGGTGTCGAGGCCACCTCAGGGACAGAGGGTTGCACATTCCTTCCACGTTGTGCGTTGGTCACCGCAAATACTGCCTCAACTACCCTTCTTATGGTTTCCATAGAAGGAGGGGTCTTAGGCACGTCATTGGGTGCAATACTTTTCTCAGAAAGCATGCATTCAGACTGCCACGCATCACTCCCGGACACCTATAGTCGTATAAAACACCAATAAGTGACTGAACAAAATTGCAAAAAGCAATTATAGGAACACGTAGGTTTCGCAAATATGTGTATTTTCATTCCTAAGTGGACATTCATGGGTTATTTTCATGTTATAACGATGACGCACACACATGTGCTCACCACCCATTAAAGTGAATTCGTCCATGAATTCAT
This sequence comes from Platanthera zijinensis, assembly GCA_039513925.1. NCBI lineage: Eukaryota > Viridiplantae > Streptophyta > Magnoliopsida > Asparagales > Orchidaceae > Platanthera > Platanthera zijinensis. The sequence continues at coordinate 60,761,859 of CM077081.1, read as the reverse complement.
TTAAGCCTGACCGAAACCGGTAGTCTGATACTAAATTGTAGCACACCTATCCGTCACATAGCATATAACAGTAGGTCCGGTCGGGGCCCGACGCCATATACCACAGACAGACCGAAGGGTTACTTATTGAAACCATTCTTCCAATCATAACGTCCTACACAGAGCATCTAGCGGAAGCAATTTATTAAGTTGCAAAATAAGAACCCAGCCACAAGCATGAATGTCCACTATCGAACCCAAACAAGAATGAAATACAAAGTACACAAAGTACCGACCTTATGGCCTTACAAGAGTTCACTAAATTTAAAACAGTGTCTTCCATACTTCGGCTCGCAGGCCGGTCATACATGAATTAAACAAGTAAACAAAACAAGGCCTTCAAGGGCCAGCTAAGCAATAAGGGCTTTGGCCCGCTATTTGCCGCTCGGCTCCGCAGCACCTGCAAGCACAATTCACCGCAACGGTGGCAAACAAAAGTAACGATCAGCTAAAGCTGACCAAATTATAACGATCCCGCCACTAAACTCGGGGCGGCGATGCTCCTTCCCTGTACTTATTAGCATAATAAGCATTATAGTGAATAATCACAACATCACAGGTGCAGGCACACACAGTCGCACACCCCGTGCTCTCAGGGCACTTACACGGTGAACCCGGTCAAAACCGCGGCCTCACCACCGCCCCTTAGACGGCAATACTCGTGAGCATTTTAGTCTTTCTGGCCTAAGCCTAAGACCCTCCATCTATGCCAACAATAAGTACCGCGTACCATAGGTCGATTTAACCGAATGACACAGAGCAGGTACAGTTCCGCCTAACCCGTTGCTCACACCGCAACGTAAATTTAAGCCATATGCGCGGGTCAAGCTTCCCCGAGTCCCAAAACGATCAAACATGCGCATAACCCAGTTATGTTCAAGGCTTGCTCCCAGGCCACCAAGTTGGCAGAAATGCATTTCCGCCCAGTTTTCCGGGTTCACTTTGGAGTTAATCCCCAAGACTCCCTGTTGCAATCCACCACGTAGAATACCCGAAAACAACCAAAGGCACATAGTCTTCTCCGGCTAATCATACACAATGAAACATCACCGATCCAGACCAACTTGTCCGGGTAGGCTTCACACACCATGCCTATGTATGTATCTCGATTTCGGACTCTACATGTAAATAAGGGGGACTATTCACATCTACCCAAAGGAACACCACACACTCGCGGGAGCGGGTTTCCTTATGCAAAATAAGGAGAGCTTTACAAGCTCAATAAGAGAATCGTTACCCTAGCATTCCTCTTTGGCTCCATGGAAATCAATATGATTAGAAAGAACCGTATCGGCCTCGCCTTCGTAGATCTGGACTCGGATTGAGAATCGGAGCTCCGAAGCTCCACCGGTGGCCTGATCTCACTTTCTTCTTCCTCCTTGCTCTCCCCTCTCCCTAGAACTTAGAAAGAGATTGAACCCAAAAGAAATGAGGGTTTCTAAGCCTTATACCCGGATATATCCCAGCAAGAACAGTCCTGAGCTGTTGGATCCAAAAATAAGGAAATGAACGGCCACGATTCGCACTTAAAATGAACTTCTTGGGCCAAACACGGCTTGCGACATGCCCGTGTCCAAGGTTGTGTGCCTCATTTGTCGCTGAAACCATCGTGTCCCGAAAAGAACACGGGCACTCGACACGCCTGTGTTAGGCTTGACATGACCATGTCATCCAGTACACGCCCGTGTAGCTGGGCGTGTTCCTCCATCGACACAGGTCCAACACCAACTCGAGGAGAACACAGGTATTTGACACGCCCATGTCGAATTTGACACGCCCGTGTCCGACCCGAAATGCCTGGGCTAAGGCTATGTCTCTCCCCCATTATAACTTGGCCAACAACCCGAGTAGGATACGGCCTGGGACACGCCCGGGTCTCAGGCCGTGTTCGCTGTTCGACGCTCGTCGACTTATATTTTGTCAACCACTTGACCATCATCGAACCCGAGCATGACATGCCCCTAGGACACGCCCGTGTCCTAGGCCGCGTGACCTCTACCAAGTCCCAGACTTGGCTCCAAACGCCACCCGTCCCTCTTTTGAGTTTCGGGGCGTTACACAACGCATCACTCTACACACCTAACGACTCACCCTCCGAATAGGGAGTCGACCTCGTCGCAAGATGCTTTGGCAGCATTTATAAAAGGGGAAATGAACAACTCATCAATATCCTAAATTATGACTAGGCCACACAACTTAGTTCAGACTATACTTAAAAGACACTTGCTTATGCTACAACTTTCTTTGGGACTTTACAATGATGCTATGTCCTACTTAGGATGATATCCTCTCATCTGATTGACTCATGTGCCTATGATATGAATGCATGGATTCTTTATTCTTATTTGAAATCATGTGTATACATGTGTCATCATGTAAACCTTAACTTAGCACGCGTGCTTATGCGATGATATGGTATGTATGTAGTGTTATGCATTCTAAAAAGGCCTTAATGTATGTTATGAACGGCGTACACATGAAATGTTATGCATCCCATACTACATAACATCGCATGCAACGAGAAATGAAAACGTGCTAATGGGCACCCATATGATGGTGGTTATGCATCCCATACTACATAACCGTCACATGTTGCCACCTATGGTGGATCCATATATAAACACATATTATGCATCACATACTATATAATATGCAACGTATACTTCTTATCATGCTATGAGTGTAGTGACTATGTTTCGGCTAAGATGTACTTATGACACATCGGTGTGTGTATGAAAATGAATGAAGGAACAAAACTATATTAGATTGGCTGGTTCGACCAACTTGTCAAACCAACCTCCCTCTGATACCAATTGTCTCAACCCGCATTTTCACCACATGAAATAGTTTATCAGAGTAAGGGGAAATGCACGTCATGATGCCACGTCAGCAGGTGATAACTGTGGACGCTCAAGAAAAACTCCTACTAGACACAAAAAGAGAGATCCTTAAGTGATTCAATAAAAATCCAATTTAAGTTAGGCAATAAACCGTATCCCTCGGCTTAGTAGCTCATAAAGTCCACATAAGGAAATAGTTTATACGCTGCAGAAAATACTTCATTCATGAGATTAAACATCCTACATGAGTGTAGACGTTCCCCAGGGAATAACTCATGGTATGCAATACTCTATGTTTATAATAGTACTAAAAATAGCTTTTACGTTTGCTAAATATAATGAGTTAGAGTTTTAAAATATGTTATACATGATATAATAATAGTAGGTTTTATACTTGAAAATACCTAACATACATTCCTAGCATAAATCATCCCAGAGTGCAAGTAATCCAATTCCTCTAAAAGAGAACAACTAGCAGCTAGCAAGATATCAAAAAATCAACTATCTTGTGGGCGTCAACAATCTGACACGAACCCACATCAAGTAAAAATATGTCTAACCAAGTAAAGCAACAAAACAACAACTACCTGGCAACGGCGAGGTGGAAACCACAGCCCACTCTGTTGCTCAACAACTCCAAAACCAGCTCCACTACCTGCTAAAGCTCCGAACCTGAGGCATTCCAAACACAGAACACCTCAGTAAGAAGACACAAGCGGTGGCTGAAAAATAAGCCAAAAAGTAAACAACGGTCAAAAGGGGTACCAACCCAAGACCAAAAGTACTGAAGCAAAGTGCAGAAGTAAAGTACTAAAATCGAAAACATAGAACTTAAGTGAATCGTCATGTACAACAAATAACACCAGATGCGCAAGGCTAAAAAGGTCGAAAGCAAGATTAAACCATGAGAAAGAATACTCAAAAAATTTATTTGCCACACGTGGTCAACTCTACCCAAAACACAGGCGAGGTGGTCACTCATCTAGACCCACCCTCACAGATATATAATATCCTTCTAACTGCGAGGGAGACTCATACACTCTACCATTCACCGCAGATGCCCAAACACCCGATAGAGTTTCACAAGGTACTAATAAAGGAAACAAACCTTGCGGTGGTGGATTCGCCCACTAACACCCGAAACCAAAAGAAAACCATAATATAAATCTCAGACATCGCGGAGGTGGTTACGTCCACTAACTCCCGCAACCAGAGAAAATAATGATATATCTCAAGACTCGGCACATCAGATTCTACTAGACATTTCTAGATCAAAAGCGGTTGATCAACCTTCAAGAAGGATTTACAACCCTAGATAACTCTAATACGTTCTACAATAATAGTTAAGGGCGATTAAAGCCAATAATATAATATTTCATCAAATCACTATGACGCCACGAAGTTGAACAATCATGATAGGAACTTATAAATTCAAGTAAATTCCAAGGGGTATTAAACATATCTATAGTTGGAATGACAAAAGTGTAGAAGGATTAAAGAACATAAGTTAAACAATTACAATCAAGATCAGGAGAAAGGGTAAAAAGAGGGAAAACCACCACTTGCCTTGGTTTCGCCGGAAAAACTCTCCAAATCACTCCTTATCGCAGATCGGGGCTAAAGAAGACAAGAGGAGTCGAAATCTGAACAAAAATATCCGAAATAGAGGTTAGGGCCAAAAACCCTAATAAGGAAAACTCAAGAAATGGGGAAGATTTTGCCATGATGACGAAGCTCTCACTGAGAGCTTTTCGGATCTATGATCAGTTGGAAATTTCGAGCACCGGAGCACTGTCGGCGGCCACCAGAAGAATCACGAAAAGGACTTTCTCTCTCTTACTCACACCGCTCTGGTTCGGGAAAGAGAACAGAAGTTCGATCTAATTGAAGGAGGAAGTAGGGTAATTATATATATATATATATATATATATATATATATATATATATATATATATATATATGACAGATATATTATAAAAACCTTTACACTTTGAAGAATGAACCAGGGTCGGCTGAACCGGTTTCCGGGATGAAGACTTGGAGTACTCGAGTACTATTAAGTTACTCGAGAACTGAAGGCAAAATCCTCTCGAGTAACAAAAGAGAGTACTCGAGGACTAGAAAGTTACTCGAGTACTGAAGGCAGAACTACCCGAGTGCTAGGGAAGGATTACTCGAGTAATGGATATGGATTTCTCGAGCACTAGAAGACTACTCGAGAACTGAAGGCAGGACTACTCGAGTACTAAGGAAGAATTACTCGAGTACTAGAAGGAAGAATTACTCGAGAGCTAAGACACTTCTCGAGTGCAGAAGGAGAGTACTCGAGTACTAGAAAGTTACTCGAGTACTAGAAGTCAAGCACTTCTCGAGTACAACAACACTTCTCGAGAACAACAGAAGAACCTTCTCGAGAACACCAAAGACATTCCTCGAGAGCTATAGAAAGACTTCTCGAGAACTACGGTGCTTCTCAAGAATAAGAGGAGGGTTTCTCGAGTACTATTGGACCACTCGAGAACAAGGAGGGCACTTCTCGAGAGCTAAAACCAGACATCTCGAGATCAATAATGGCTTTCTCGAAAACTTCAGCTGTACTCGAGAACTGAGCAAGATGGAATTTGAGAATTCAGACTGTCTTAAATTCTGGGATAAAATGCTGACTCTAAGAATTTAGCAGGGGAGACAACCCTAGAATCCGATGGACCATTCTTGAGACAATATCAACAAATGTTTACACAAGCAGAAATCATCACAAAGATACAAACACGCGCTGAGACTCCAAAATGTTCGGGTCGCAATAAAACTGGACAAGATCAAAACCCCAAAACTCATTCCTTTAGACCATGGAAAGCATTCAATCTAATAAAAATCCCAAAATCTTGTCAAACAGACCCAATGGACGAGAAAACGCACTAACGGTTCAGCGTCGTCATCATGACATAAAAAAATAACGCCCTGATGTCATAAATATGACGATGCCAAAACAAATAATATAATCGAAAAATCGAAGGCGTTACACCACTCTCAACCTAAACTAATAAAAGTTAAAAGATATACTAAAGACGTAAAAACCTATTCATCCCCCCCCCTCTAGGCGGTTAGATACCCATACAATCAAAGACTTTCAAGCACCATGGTAATTGTACTTTTTATGTATGTGCTTTGAAATATCATGAAAGTAATTTTATTTGTGTATTTTAATGTTGTGTTATTTAATTATATATATCATTTATTTTGATTAATACATTTGTATATTTTATCAAATCACTTTTGTACAAATCATTATCTTATATAAAATTTTTACTCATGAGATTTGGATCCTATGCATATCTACACCATTCTCTACAAATCTTAGTAAATGCACTAGATTACAAAACATGACCACTTAAATGTTTTGTTTACTTGAAGTACATATTTTATTATATTGAAGCTTTGTATCTTGTCTTGATATTTTCAAATCATGCTTGCAATTTGTTGAGTATTGTATCCACAATAACCTAGATTTGTATGAAGTCACCCTTAAACTAAGGTGAATTAAGGTGTATTTGATGTCTTGTTTGAGTTATGTGTTTACAGGACTTAATTGCCAAGTGTAGACCAATGTCAGTCTACAATGAGTCACCAAACACAGGACCATACAATGTAATCCCCCATTGTGTGATCTTTGGTATTGACTCATATGTAGCCTCTCTATTGGGATACACTTCATTTTCAAGCACTATACTTATAGGAGAAAGACTTGTTACTGATTTCATTGAAGAAAGAAAAATTTTCAGGAAGCTAAAAAATTTTCTAAGTGTTTTACTCGAGAAGGACATGAGTACTCGAGTAGATTTTCAGTGAGTACTCGATTTAGCTAAGTCTAGATTTCGAGTAAGGGAAATAGTTTTTGAGAAGACTGAACTTAGTTCTCGAGAAGCTAATTCTATTACTCGAGTAGATCTCTCCTTGTTCTCGAGTTAACAGAGTTTTCTAACTCGGAATTTCTCTAAGTCTAGTACTCGAGTAGTTAAAAGCCTTTACTCGTATAGTTCAATACTTTGTCTCGAGTGGCAAAAGTCAAGTACTCGAGAATTATATCTATTACTCGAGTAGTGAAGTACCTGTACTCGAGAAGTCCATCTACTTCTCGAGAAGTATAGTTCTATTACTCGAGTAGCCAGAATTATTTTCAAGATTTTCTCTAAGTCTTATACTCAAGAAGCTTACATCCATTTCTCGAGAAACAAATTGAGTACTCGAGTAATCCATATTCTACTCGAGTAATGAAGATGTTTTTCCTGAAAATTCCTTAAGTGCTGCATCTCGAGATTCCTATAGCTGCTTTCTTGAGAACCAGACTTTGTTCTCGAGTAATTTTATATCCACTCGAGAAATGAAGTTCGATTCTTTTTCTCTTGAATTTCGTTATGTGACGGGATGCCTTTTCACAGTAATTTCCCTAATTATTGGTCCACATTTCTGAGTCATTTTAGATTATGACCATTGGTTGATTCCTATAAAAGGTCTAATCGCATTTGACTAACCCTAAGGAAGAATAACAGAGAGAGAAAAAAATTTCTGAATCGTTTTTATTCATTCTAAATCGGGAAGAACCGTGTCGCTGCTAATCGTCTTCATCGACTCCGATCTTCTCGATCCAAAGGATTCAGACAAGAAGAATTAATAGATCAAGCTTCTCTACCGCCGCACATCTCTTTCTTGATCGTGGTGATTCTAAGTTCTAAGATCCAAGCATACTCAGATTTCTTCCTAAACTCTTCTGAAAGGGCTTTTTAATTTTCAAGAAGGAAGAAGCCGAGTCTTTGTCAGATCTGTGAAGACAAGTTTGTGTATTTATTTGCAAATCATTTTATTCTTGTAGGAGATTTTGTCTTCGAGTTTGTAGGAAGTTTTTCTTCCGAGTGTAGATCCGTTTTTGTGGATCAAGTTGTAGGGGCATTTCTCCGAGGTGTAGGATTGATTTTCAATCCGAGGAAATAGTGAAGTAGCCGAGTCTAGCGTGCTGCTCGATCAGTGAGGTGGAGAGTGGACGTATCCAAGATTGGGGAACCACTATATATCTTGTGTACTTTGTATTGTGTGTGCTTGTTTTCTGTGCTTCGCTTGCTCAAATTTTTATTCCGCAAAAAGACGAAGACCCCATCTATTCACCCCCCTCTAGGTGATTTAGGTAGACAACTAAAAACATCAACTGGTATCAAAGGGAGGTTGTTCATCCAAAAATTTAACACCTTGAACAGATCTGCTCCTAGTTGTCTTTAGAGGATTCAAGCATGAACAGAGTTAAGGATTTTGCAAAGCTTCCTCTGTGCACAAAGAACAACTTTGTAATGTTGAAAGAAAGGATAAAGTTCTTCATGGAAGCCATGGATCCCAGAATTTTTATGATAGTGGAAGAAGGACCTTACGTTCCTATGAGCACCTCCACCATCGACTCAACAAAGCAAGTTTCTATGAAACTTATGGATCTTGATAAGGATAAGATTGCACTTGTCTCTTTAGACAAGAAAGCTAAATTTATCATCGCAAGTGTAGTCGATGATTCTATGCTGCAGAATTAGATTCACTACCAATCCGCCAAGGAAATGTGGCAGTCTCTCATCATCTTTATGGAAGAAACTGAAGAAGTGAGGGATGACAGAAGATCCCTTCTAAATCAGAAATATGAAGCATTCTGATAAGGGCCCAAGGACTCCATTACAAATACCTTTGAGAATTTCTTCAAGATTGTCAACGACCTGTGATTCTATGGTAAGGTCTTTATAAATGGGGAACTGAATGATAAATTCCGAAGATCCCTAACTAAGGAATGGGATAACAAGGTTTGCGCTATCCGGGAATTTGGAAAGCTAGCAGAGATAGACCCGCAAAATCTCTTTGGAAAGCTTATGTCATATGAGCAAAAAATAAATTCAAGAAAAGCTGAAGAAGTGAAGAACAGGTCTTCATACAAGGAAAAGTCTATCTCTCTAAAGGTAAACACCTCAAGGAAGTCTAAGGCTGCTTCTCCTACCCTAACACAAGAAGAAAGTGAAGAAGAATCTTCAGAGCAAAGCACCTCAGGCTCAGAATTATCTGAAGGGGAGTTTTATCTTCTCTCAAGGCAGTTCAAGAAATTATTGAATAAGAAGAAGTAATGGAAAGGCAAGGATGCCTCATAAAGAAGATTACGTCATGATGGTGATCATCACAAGAAGGGCTCAAGTATCCAAGACAGGTATCACCCTAAGCAGAATAAACATCTTTATACTAACATTGTTTGATATTGTTGTAATAAGCCAGGACACGTCATAGCTGACTGCCCTCACAAGAAGGAGGGTGGAAGAAGAGAGGAAAAGAAAACTTCTTACAATAAGAAGAAGACCGAAAGAAGCCTGTTAGCCAAGAAGGGCAAGACCCTCAGTGACACATACTCATCTGAGTCTAGTTATGAGGAGGAAGCCTACTTTGGGCTTATGGCACAAACAGATGAAGAGGAAGAACCCCAGTCCACTGGGAAGGTAAATTCTCATACACCTCTTTCCGAATCTGATGATTCTGACCATGATCATGAGGAATGTTCTTCTGACGAGGAATCTAAACTCATGTCTCAATATAAAGAGTTGATCAAAGCCTACGACAAATGTCGTAGAGTTGCAAGAGCTCGGGCTAAGGAGATCAAATCTCTTAAGGCTGAAGAGAGCAATCTGAGGGAGGAAATTGTAATGATGGATTCACTCAAAAAAGACTTCCATAATGCAATGGAAGAATATAATAAGGCTCTCGAGCACCTAGATCTGAAGGAGAAAATCATCAAGGAATTGGAAGAACAACTTGCAGCTGAAAAGAAACTTGTTGAAAGTTTCTCCAAGCCCAAGACAGTTCTTCTGCTTGTTGTTGAATTCTCTGATCAGGCCAAAGGTGCTGGATTAGGCCATGTGGCATCCCCTAGTAAATCTTTTAAGAGAAACAAGGCAAAAAGGAGAAATAAGGCCGCTAAGAAGGCTCTAGCCAAGTAGAAAGGGAAAGCTCCTTAAGAACAAACTTCGTTCAAGAAGGTTATCTTTCCAACAAATGAGTTTGATCTTGACTGGTTCTACGGTCACTTTTCTTGGACTACTCATGTAGAGCCCAAGTCTTGGTACCAAGGATGGACTCGTCCTCGGAACTTTGGTGAGAGTGTATTAAAGGCACCTTATGAGTAGATCACTCTTCAGAGCTACGGACCTTATAATCATGGTCATAACATCAAGAAAGCATCAAAAGCAAAATCCGTTGTAGAAAAGCCTACTAAGGAGAAGAATTCATGTGAATGTCATCACCATGAAGCTTCTACTTCAAATTCTACTGCCCTTTCTAGACCACAATCTCAAAAGGTCGAGCAGGAGATCATTAGGAAAAGATACATGACCACTTCAATGTTTTGTTTACTTGAAGTACAAATTTTATTACATTGTAGCTTTGTATCTTGTCTTGATATTTTCAAATCATGCTTGCAATTTGTTGGGTAATGTATCCACAATAACCTATATTTGAATGAAGTCACCCTTAAACTAAGATGAATTAAGGTGTATTTGATGTCTTGTTTGAGTTATGTGTTTACAAGACTTAATTGCCAAGTGTAGACCAATGTCAGTCTACAATGAGTCACCAAACACAGGACCATACATTGTAATCCCTCATTGTGTGATCCATGGTGTTGACTCATGTGTAGCCTCTCTATTGGGATACACTTCATTTTCAAGCACTATACTTATAGGAGAAAGACTTGTTATTGATTTCATTGAAGAAAGAAAAATTTTCAGCAAGCTAAAAATTTTCTAAGTGTTTTACTCGAGAAGGACATGAGTACTCGAGTAGAATTTCAATGAGTACTCGATTGAGCTAAGTCTAGATTTCGAGTAAGGGAAATAGTTTTTGAGAATACTAAACTTAGTTCTCGAGAAGCTAATTCTATTACTCGAGTAGATCTCTCCTTGTTCTCGAGTTAACAGAGTTTTCTAGCTCAGAATTCCTCTAAGTCTAGTACTCGAGTAATTAAAAGCCTTTACTCGTGTAGTTCAATACTTTGTCTCGAGTGGCAAAAGTCAAGTACTCGAGAAGTATATCTATTACTCGAGTAGTGAAGTTCCTGTACTCGAGAAGTCCATCTACTTCTCGAGAAGTCAAGTTCTATTACTCGAGTAGCCAGAATTATTTTCAGGATTTTCTCTAAGTCTTATACTAAAGAAGCTTACATCCATTTCTCGAGAAACAAATTGAGTACTCGAGTAATCCATATTCCACTCGAGTAATGAAGCTGTTTTTCCTAAAAATTCATTAAGTGCTGAATCTCAAGATTCCTATAGTTGCTTTCTCGAGAACCAGACTTTGTTCTCGAGTAATTTTATATCCACTCGAGAAATGAAGTTCGATTCTTTTTCTCTGGAATTTCGTTAAGTGACGGGATGCGTTTTCACAATAATTTCCCTAATTATTGGTCCAAGTGTATGAGTCATTTTAGATTATGACCATTGGTTGATTCTTATAAAAGGTCTCATCGCATTTGACTAACCATAAGGAAGAATAACAGAGAGAGAAAAAAATTTCAGAATCGTTTTTATTCATTCTAAATCGGGAAGAACCGTGCCACTGCTCATCGTCTTCATCGGCTCCGATCTTCTCGATCCAAAGGATTCAGAGAAGAAGAATCAATAGATCAAGCCTTCTCTACCGCCGCACATCTCTTTCTTGATCGTGGTGATTCAAAGTTCTCAGATCCAAGCATACTCAGATTTCTTCCTAAACTCTTATGAAAGGGCTTTTCAATTTTCAAGAAGGAAGAAGCCGAGACTTTGTCAGATCTGTGAAGACAAGTTTGTGTATTTATTTGTAAATCATTTTATTCTTGTAGGAGATTTTGTCTTCGAGTTTGTAGGAAGTTTTTCTTCCGATTGTAGATCCATTTTTGTGGATCAAGTTATGGGCATTGCTCTAAGGTGTAGGATTGGTTTTCAATCCGAGGAAATAATGAAGTAGCCGAGTCTAGCGTGTTGCTAGATCGGTGAGGTGGAGAGTGGACATACCCAAGATTGCGGAACAACTATATATCTTGTGTACTCTGTATTGTGTGTGCTTGTTTTCTGTGCTTCACTTGCTCAAATTTTTATTTCGCAAAAAGACGTAGACCTCACCTAATCACCCCCCTCTAGGTGATTTAGGTAGACAACTAAAAACATCAACTGGTATCAAAGGGAGGTTGTTCATCCAAAAAGTTAACACCTTGAATAGATCTGCTCCTAGTTGTCTTTAGAGGATTCAAGCATGAATAGAGTTAAGGATTTTACAAAGCTTCCTCTGTGCACAAAGAACAACTTTGTAATGTGGAAAGAAAGGATAAAGTTCTTCATGGAAGCCATGGATCCCAGAATTTTTATGATAGTGAAAGAAGGACCTTACGTTCCTATGAGCACCTCCACCATCGACTCAACAAAGCAATTTTCTATGAAACTTATGGATCTTGATAAGGAAAAGATTGCACTTGTCTCTTTAGACAAGAAAGCTAAATTTATCATCGCAAGTGCAGTCGATGATTCTATGCTGCAGAATTTGATTCACTGCCAATCCGCCAAGGAAATGTGACAGTCTCTCATCATCTTTATGGAAGACATTGAAGAAGTTAGGGATGACAGAAGATCCCTTCTAAATCAGAAATATGAAGCATTCTGACAAGGACCCAAGGACTCCATTGCAGATACCTTTGAGAATTTATTCAAGATTGTCAACGACCTAAGAGTCTATGGTCAGGTCTTTACAAATGGGGAACTGAATGATAAATTCCTAAGATCCCTAACTAATGAATGGGATAACATGGTTTGAGCTATCCGGGAATTTGGAAAGCTAGCAGAGACAGGCCCACAAAATCTCTTTGGAAAGCTTATATCATATGAGCTACAAAAAAATTCAAGAAAAGCTGAAGAAGAGAAGAACAGGACTTCATCCAAGGAAAAGTCTATCTCTCTAAAGGTAAACACCTCAAGGAAGTCTAAGGCTGCCTCTCCTGCCCCAGCACAAGAAGAAAGTGAAGAAGAATCTTCAGAGCCAAGCACCTCAGGCTCAAAATTATCTGAAGGGGAGTTTTCTCTTCTCTCAAGGCAGTTCAAGAAATTATTGAATAAGAAGAAGCAATGGAAAGGCAAGGATGCCTCATTCAGAAGATTACGTCATGATGGTGATCATCACAAGAAGGGCTCAAGTATCCAAGACAGGTATCACCTAAGCAGAAAAAACATCTTTCTACTAACATTGTTTGATATTGTTGTAATAAGCCAGGACACGTCATAGCTGACTGCCCTCACAAGAAGGAGGGTGGAAGAAGAGAGGAAAAGAAAACTTCTTACAATAAGAAGAAGACCGAAAGAAGCCTGATAGCCAAGAAGGGCAAGACCCTCAGTGACACAGACTCATCTGAGTCTAGTTATGAGGAGGAAGCCTACTTTGGGCTTATGGCACAAACAGATGAAGAGGAAGAACCCCAGTTCACTAGGAAGGTAAATTCTCATACACCTCTTTCTGAATCTGATGATTCTGACCATGATCATGAGGAATGTTCTTCTGACGAGGAATCTAAACTCATGTCTCAATATAAAGAGTTGATCAAAGCCTACGACAAATGTTGTAGAGATGCAAGAGCTCGGGCTAAGGAGATCAAATCTCTTAAGGCTGAAGAGAGCAATCTGAGGGAGGAAATTGTAATGATGGATTCACTCAAAAAAGACTTCCATAATGCAATGGAAGAATATAATAAGGCTCTTGAGCACCTAGATCTGAAGGAGAAAATCATCAAGGAATTGGAAGAACAACTTGCAGCTGAAAAGAAACTTGTTGAAAGTTTCTCCAAGCCCAAGACAGTTCTTCTGCTTGTTGCTGAATTCTCTGATAAGGCCAAAGGTGCTGGCTTAGGCCATGTGGCATCCCCTAGTAAATCTTCTAGGAGAAATAAGGCCAAAAGGATAAATAAGGCCGCCAAGAAGTCTCTAGCTAAGGAGAAAGTGAAAGCTCCTTAAGAACAAACTTTGTTCAAGAAGGTTATCTTTCCAACGAATGAGTTTGATCTTCACTGGTCCTACGGTCACTTTTCTAGGCCTACTCATGTAGAGCCCAAGTCTCAGTACCAAGGATGGACTCGTCCTCGGAACTTTGGCGAGAGTGTATTCAAGGCACCTTATGAGTAGATCACTCTTCAGAGCTATGGACCTTATAATCATGGTCATAACATCAAGAAAGCATCAAAAGCTAAATCCGTTGTAGAAAAGCCTACTAAGGAGAAGAATTCATGTGAATGTCATCACCATGAAGCTTCTACTTCAAATTCTACTGCCCTTGCTAGACCACAATCTCAAAAGGTCAAGCAGGAGATCATTAGGTAAAGATACAACAGATTTGACTGTTCGTGTTGTGGCAAGGTTGGTCACTTTGTCATAGATTGCTGGTTTAATCCCAGATATTATGAAACTCCTCAAGTTAATAATGTGAGAAAGATCACTCACTATGTTAACACTCGTAGGGGGAGTGTGCTAATAAGAGACCAAGGACCCAAACAAGTTTGGGTTCCTAAGGCAACTTGATTTTATTTTTGCAGGAATGTCCAAAGGCCATCAAAATGTCATCTGGTATTTGGACAGTGGATTCTCTCGGCATATGACCGGGACTAGAAGCCTTCTCCAGAATTATTCTTCAGTCATGAATGGGTCAAAGGTCATCTTTGGAGGTTCTGATAGAGGAATTACAAAAGGCTACGGTATGATTACCAATGTTAGTGTATCCTTTTCCGATGTGGCTATTTTGAAGGATTGGAACACAACCTTATAAGCATAAGCCAGCTCTGCGATAAAGGATACATCGTAGAATTTTATGCAGACAAGTGTTTGATAAAATCGGTTGATAATTTAGAAACGATTTTATCAGGCACTCGTAGTAGGAATATCTTTTGTTTAAAAATTATTTGCATAGACTCTTCTACACCAGTGTGCTTTTTGGTAAAAGATAGTGCGTCTCTTGGTGACTAATGGCACAATCGATTAGCACATATAAATTTCAAAACTATTAATAAATTATTTTCTCTTAATTTAGTATGTGTTGCCCTAAATGTCAAGTGCGTTAAAGATAGACCTTGTCACGCATGTATGAAAGGTAAGCAAACATGGGCTACCTTTAAAAGCATTATTGGTAAAGATTCTAATAGGTGTTTACACCTACTTCATATGGACTTCTTCGGTCCACTGTAAATTAGAAGTTTGGGAGGTAAGGATTATACATTGGTTATTGTTGATGATTACTCTCGCTTTACGTGGGTGTTCTTTCCGAAACACAAGTCAGATATATTTGATATCTTTAAAAATTTTGTCAAGCAAGTCCAGAATGAATATAGCTTCTCTGTTGTCAAAATCAGAAGTGACAATGGAACAGAGTTCAAGCTTGGGGCCATGATAGAATTCTGTGAAAGTCTTGGTATCTTTCATGAGTTTTCCTCTCCTCGTACTCCTCAACAGAACAGAGTTGATGAGAGAAGGAATAGAACACTCATAGAGTATTACAGGACCATGTTGAGTGATGCCTCACTACCGGAATATTTCTGGGCTGAAGCCGTCAACACTGCATTCCACGTGCAAAATCGAGCACTCATAAACAAAAACCATAATAACACACCTTACAAGCTACTAAAGGGTAGGAAACCGACCATTTCATACTTTAGAATCTTTGGTAGTAAATGCTTCGCCCTTAACAATGGTAAGTATCACACCACTAAATTTAGTGAAAAGAGCTTTGAAGGTATTTTCGTAGGATATAGTAGCCATAGTAAGGCATATAGGATTTTTAATAAGAAAACCCTAGTTGTGGAAGAATCTATTCATGTTGTATTTGATGAGACGAGCTTGCTGCAAAGCAGTTCTTCTATTGTGCTCATTGAAGATGCAGGTTCACGGCTGAAGGAATTGAGCTTGGATGAGCAAATTAAGGAAAAAGATCAAGAGTTCATCACGATCACCACTCCAACCCCTATTGGAGAAGATGATCACCATGATTAAGATATCATTCAAGTTGATGAAGTCACTCCAGTGGTTGAGGAAGCTCCAGATGCAAGGAATCTTGAGCTCAAACACTTGAAGGATCACCCAATTGATCAAATCATGGAGATCCCCGGGACGGTGTCAGAACTCGTAGAGG
This sequence comes from Platanthera zijinensis, assembly GCA_039513925.1. NCBI lineage: Eukaryota > Viridiplantae > Streptophyta > Magnoliopsida > Asparagales > Orchidaceae > Platanthera > Platanthera zijinensis. The sequence goes on along the minus strand of CM077081.1, from coordinate 60,745,789 downwards.
TAAAACTAATGAAAATTTATATTTGAGCTTTCTCTCACAGGTTGAACAAAGAAGTTTGAGGAATCAAACTCAGAAGCATCTTAGATAATGGCAATGGAAGAAGAATTGAACCAATTCAAGCGTTACCAATTATGGAAGATTGTTCCAAGACCCAAAAGTAAGAACGTTATTAGAACCAAGTGGATATACAAGAATAAGATGGACCAGGATGGTACAATCATAAAGAATAAGGCCTGACTCATCGCCAAAGGATACCGATAAGAAGAAGGAATCGACTTCGACCAGACATATGCTCCAGTAGCAATACTGGAGACAATCAGGTTGTTCCTAGCCTATGTTGCACTTAAGGGCTTCACTATCTATCAGATGGGCGTGAAGTCGGCCTTCCTTAATGATGACATAAAGGAATAAGTATATATGGAACAACCTCCAGGTTTCGTTGATTCTAACTTTCCTGATCGTGTTTATCTCTTATTTAAAGCATTATATGGTTTGAAACAAGTTTCTCGAGCTTGGTATGAGACGCTGTCTAGCTTTTTTCTTGAGAATAAGTTCACAAGGGGAAATATAGATAAGACATTATTTCTTAGGGAAATAAAAGGCAAGATTTTGCTAGTGCAAATCTATGTCGATGATATTATTTTTGGCTCTACTGACGACAACCTCTGCAATAAGTTTTCAAAACTTATGCAAGGGAAGTTTGAAATGAGCAGTATGAGAGAGCTAAAGTATTTCTTAGGACTTCAGGTGAAACAATCTGAAGATGGAATTTTCATCTCTCAGAATAAGTTCACCAAGGAGTTAATTAAGAAATTCGGAATGGAGAACGCAACATCTATGAGGACTCCAATGGGTTCAGCTATGTCTCTGGATAAGGATGAGAAAGGGAAACCTTTTGATGAAACCAAGTACAGAAGCATAATTGTATCCTTGCTCTATCTTACTGCGAGTAGACCAGACATAATGTTTTCAACATGTGTATATGCTAGATTTCAAGTGAACTGTAAGGAATCTCACTACGCTACTGCAAAGCGGATTTTGAGATACCTTAAAAGTACACCAAATCGTGGCTTATGGTGCCCAAGAAGTAATGATAGCGAACTAATTAGTTTTTCAGATGCAGATTTTGCAGGAAGTAAAGTTAGCAGGAAGAGCACTTCCGGGACTTATCAATTCCTAGAAAGAAGACGCATATCCTGGAGTAGACGGAAGAAGAACTATGTTGCAATTTCAATAACCGAGTCAGAGTATATCTCTGCAAGTAGTTGTTGTGCACAGCTGCTTTGTATAAAGAATCAGTATGAAGATTACAACTTGAAGTTCCAAAATATCCCAATATTTTGCGACTCTTCCAGTGCAATTGCAATCGCCAACAACCCAGTCTCTCACAGCAGGACAAAGCACATAGAGCTGAGTTATTGCTTCATCTGGGAGCATGTGGAGCATGGAGACATCAACCTCCAGTATGTCCCAACTGATAGGCAGGTTGCAGACATTCTCACGAAGCCGTTGGACGAGGCCAAGTTCTCATTCTTCCAAACAAAACTTGGCATGCTAAACAAAGAAGAATAAAGAAGGACGACTCACAACATAGCTCAAGGATCAAGAATCACTTCAAAAATTCAGAATTTCCTAAGTCCAGACTTCATTTCTTGAGTAAGACTTATCACTACTCGAGTACTTATTTGGACTACTCGAGAACTAAGTATACCTCTCGAGAAATACTACTCGAGTAATAAGATACTTCTCGAGAAGTTCCAGATATTACTCGAGTACTATAGTTCTTTCACTCGAGTAATGCTTGTCCACTCGAGAAATCAGAAGGAAATTTTTTTCTCTTTCTCCTTCACGTTCAAATTTTGATATTCGCACCCAGATATTTATGCCGCCATATTCTCAGGTATGTCACGTTATTTAATTCCTTAATCATCATAAATTAGGGCTCATATAAATATAAAAATCCGGAATTTCCATTTTACTCGATCTCAAAAACCCTTTCTCGAAAAGAAAGAAGAAGACCATTCGTCTTCTGCCGTCGTCGCAGAGCTAGCTGTCGTCTCTCTTCCCGCAGTCAAGTTTCATATTCTCTGTATCAATGGCACCAACTTTGAAGATAGGGATTGGAAGTGAACTATTCTCGACCGGAATTGCAGAGATTTCAAAAGATTTTAAGAATCTTATTCTTCTTCTGGATACCGCCGGCTTGACCTTTGTTCTACAGCAACCATGTAAGATTCTTTTTCCAGAAGTCGAAGAATTCTTTCAGAATGCAAAGGTTAGAAGAAATGGTAAAATTCTTAAGTCAAGAGTTCGAGGAATCAAGATTAAGCTTTCCAAGACAGTTGTTTCTAAGCTTCTTTGAATTCTAGTGATTGAAGAAGAAGATGACATAACTAGCGAGGACTATGACAAAGCCTAAAACTTCTTTGGAATTTTTGTTGTTATAAACAACATTTGTTGACCTGACCTCAATGCAGAGGGAAAACTTCTGGTTGATATTCTGGGCAAGGTACTTCTATGCAAGACGACTTCTATAAGCTTCATCACTGCCAATTTCTTTTATATGATGACAACAATTATTTATAGGAAGAAATTTCTGTTTGGAATGATGATTCTTGACAAAATAATAGAAAGCATTAAAGCACCTAACTATGATAGGATTATTTCTCTTCTCCTGTATGAGTTCAAACCAGAAGTTTTTGATTTATCCAAGGGCACAACTCTTCACCACATGAAGAAGGTTTCTGTTTCTTCCATTAAAAAATGGGAACTTAAACTGAAGAATCCAGCCCAAACTGCCAAGGCTCATGACCATCAAGAAATTGAGTACAGGACTCCATCTCCTCCTCTAACTCAAGTAGTTGGCACATCTGGTGCAGCTATTAAGGGGGATCCTGCTCCTTCAGTTCAAGAGGAAAGAATCCCTACCCATCCTCCTCCTGCTATACTCCACCTAGCCACCCCTGAAGAGGCAATCTCAGATGCCCAAGTGCAAGAGAATATCCTTTCTACTGAAGAAGATATTAATCAGATGATAAAAGAACTGTCTTCTAAAGAGCCTCTTCCTTCCTTCAAACCAGAAAAATCTCCATCTCCAGAACCATCTCCAGAACAAACTCTAGCACCAGAACAACATCATTCTGAACCAGAATCCCCTATCTCCCAGTCTCCTGCTACTGATATAAAAAAAAAGAAACTGTTTTGATCTCTAATGAGAAAGCTGCCTCCCCAAAACCAGTTGAAGCTCCTCTAAAGAGCTTGGATTTCACTCCTCCCACCATTTTTGGTAAGGAAGGTGATATTATGATTCACAATATAAGGGCTCAGAGTTCAGTGATTATTGAAGAAAGTGTTCCATGGACTGCTCCTCTTCCTCTAGTTCCTCAAGCTGTAACTCTATCTCCTTCTCCTGATGCAAATGATATTTTGGGTAAGATAGAGTTAATGCTCTTACAACAGAGAAAATACTTTGATGGTTCTCTAAAGGCTGCAACTGAAAAAGTTACTGCTCTAGAAAAAGAAATGAGCAGAGGTTTTGCTGAAATCCAGCATAATACTGATGAACTGAAACACCTGTTCCAAATAGGTGGGAAAGCTCTGGACCACATCATTACCAGCATTAGTCAGGTGATGACCAATCAGTAACTCTTGCAAATAATCAGATCCATCTGGAAAAAAAAGCCCATGAGCTTAACTTCAAGGCTTGTGAAGAGGTGGATAAGTTTAAAGAGGCTGCTATAGAAACCCTATCTATAGAAGTCAGAAAGGGGGGATCTTAGTCAAAGAATACTTGGAAAAATCAGATGCAAACATGAACACTCTCTGAGAAGCAAAGTTAAAGGAAATTCATGCTGATGTGCAAAATCAGATAGATTCTATAAAGTTTCATACTTATGACACAACAGTGTGGATGCATAATCAGATATTCCCTGACTTTCAAGCAGATCCAAATCTAATTCCACATCATCTCAATCCCACTGCACAACATCAGCCAGTTCAACAGTCAGCTCAACAGGCAACATTCTCACCAAGGCCTGAAGGATCAGAAGCTCCTCCTCCAGAAACCTATGCTCAGGTTTGGGAAACTGATCTGCCTCAAGAACAACCTGAAGCACATATTCCTAAACGAAGAAAGTATGGTGGCATAGCTTCTGCTAGCAAGTCCATTCCAAACCCAGAAGCAGAAAAGAGGAAAGCTCAAGTATTTGCAGAGATTTGGAGACCTACATCTAAGTCCTTAATCCTTGATACTCTCAAATTAGTAATGGATTATAATGAAAGAAAGACTGCTCACTATAGCTCTCATGAATTGGAACTGTATGAGAAATCCTTGACTAAAAGAAGAATCTATGATAGAGATTATGGAATGAATAACTCAAATGCTCCTCCAAGACCACCAAAGTATTATCCAAAACCATTCAGCTACCTAAGAAGACGACAAGAAAAGAAAGAAAGACAACATCAACAACATCAAGCTAAGGAATGACAAAAGATTTAGATTGTGTGGAAATGTAATTCATGGACAATTCTATATATAAAAATCTTTAATTTTGATGATCTATTTTTGTATTAATTCTTAGCTTATTATTCTCATTTTCTCTTTGATATCTAGCCCTCTTATTTGGTTATTTTGATGTAATTCATCTTAGTGTAGAGGGTTCTGACTTCTATAAATAGGGGGAAATTGTTAGGTATTGTATCCATAATAACCTGATTTGTATGAAGTCACCCTTAAACAAAGATGAATTAAGGTGTATTTGTTGTCTTGTTTGAGTTATGTGTTTGTAGGACTTAATTGCCAAGTGTAGACCAATGTTAGTCTATAATGAGTCACCAAACACATGACCATACAATGTAATCCCTCATTGTGTGATCCATGGTGTTGACTCATGTGTAGCCTCTCTATTGGGATACACTTCATTTTCAAGCACTATACTTGTAGGAGAAAGACTTGTTGCTGATTTCATTGAAGAAAGCAAAATTTTCAGGAAGCTAAAAATTTTCTAAGTGTTTTACTCGAGAAGGACATGAGTACTCGAGTAGATTTTCAGTGAGTACTCGATTTAGCTAAGTCTAGATTTCGAGTAAGAGAAATAGTTCTCGAGAAGACTGAACTTAGTTCTCGAGAAGCTAATTCTATTACTCGAGTAGATCTCTCCTTGTTCTCGAGTTAACCGAGTTTTCTAGCTCAAAATTCCTCTAAGTCTAGTACTCGAGTAGCTAAAAGCCTTTACTCGAGTAGTTCAATACTTTATCTCGAGTGACAGAATTCAAGTACTCGAGAAGTATATCTATTACTTGAGTAGTGAAGTACTTGTACTCGAGAAGTCAAGTTCTATTACTCGAGTAGCCAGAATTATTTTCAGGATTTTCTTTAAGTCTTATACTCGAGAAGCTTACATCCATTTCTCGAGAAACAAATTGATTACTCGAGTAATCCATATTCCACTCGAGTAATGAAGATGTTTTCCTGAAATTTCCTTTAGTGCTGCTTCTTGAGATTCCTATAGTTGCTTTCTCGAGAACCAGACTTTGTTCTCGAGTAATTTTATATCCACTCGAGAACTGAAGTTCGATTCTTTTTCTCTGGAATTTCGTTAAGTGGAGAGACGCGTTTTCAAAATAATTTCCTTAATTATTGGTCCACGTGTCTGAGTCATTTATGATTATGACCGTTGGTTGATTCCTATAAAAGGTCTAATCGCATTTGACTAACCCTAAGGAAGAATAACATAGAGAGAAAAAAAATTCTGAATCGTTTTTATTCATTCTAAATCGGGAAGAACCGTGCCTCTGCTCATCGTCTTCATCGACTCCGATCTTCTCGATCCAAAGGATTCAGACAAGAAGAATCAACAGATCAAGCCTTCTCTACCGTCATACATCTCTTTCTTGATCGTGGTGATTCTAAGTTCTCAGATCCAAGCATAATCAGATTTCTTCCTCAACCCTTCTGAAAGGGCTTTTCAATTTTCAAGAAGGAAGAAACCGAGTCTTTGACAAATCTATTGTAAGACCCCCCCCCCCTTTTTTTCTTTGTAAAACCCGGGGTCTTAGGCCCAGAATCGCCGCTTTGCGGTGACACCTTCACGTCCTGAAGGGTCATCACCACAAGGCGCCGATTCTGCCGGCCAATTCGATCACAGAAAGGTAGCACAATAATTGAAGTAAGAGCAAGTCCACTGAAAGTAAATCACATATATAGAATAAAATCTCCACGAAGGGAGTGTCCACAGAATAACAACAATCAGAGTACTATAAATGCGGGCTTATGCCCGGTACATCATGTCCACACTACAATCTCTCATGTGGAAGCAAAAACAGAAACTACTCGGGGTCGAGACTCACGGTCCCGGCTGTATGAACTCCGGAGCTAGACTGCCCCATCTCCAAGCGCACCGGCCTCTGGGGCTGCTCCTCCATGCTGGGCTCCGCGATCCCCTAAATGATGTGGTTCGAAAACTGTTAGTCATAAAGACTAAGCCCTATCATCCCCTACCCCTTCCCCCATGGCTCCTAGGTACCGAGCGGAGAGGAAGAAAGGAAAGGACATGAAGGTGGAGATTTAATCAAGAAACAGATGGCAGCGGAACTAATCTAGCAATTCTATAATAAATATGACAGAAACAGAAAGTAGGAAATGTAACTGTTGGGATTTGTCTCCACAATACCTCAGATTTGTGGGAAGTCAGACCTGGAACTAAGATGAATTAAGTTGTATTTGATATTGTGTTTAAGTTACTTGTGCGCAGGACTCTATTGCCAAGTGTAGACCAATGTCAGTCTATAGTGGGTCATCAAACACAGTACCATACAATGTAATCCCTCATTGTGTGATCCAAGGTGTTGACTCACGTATAGTCTCTCTATTGGGATACACTTCATCTAGATGCACTTGGACTCATGGACAAAGAAGGATAGAAGACCTAATTCCAAGGATTCTACTAAGTCCACATACTCGAGTAATATACTCCATATACTCGAGTAGGTGACTTAGTACTCGAGTAGTTGACTTAAGCATACTCGAGAAAAATCCCTTTTACTTAAGTATATAAGTGTATACTCGAGTAGATCTTCATATACTCGAGTGAGTAAATTTATATATACTCGAGTAAATGGTTTGATACTCGAGTAGGTCTAAGTTATATACTCGAGTAAAGGATTCTGTTGTTATCTGGAAATTATCCTAAGTATACATACTCGAGTACTCCTTTGGTATACTCGAGTAGGTTACTTGTTACTCGAGTAGGTTAACTCTCTTACTCGAGTAGTCCTCGAGTTACTCGAGTAGATGCTTTATTTATACTCGAGTAAGCCTGGACTGGAAATATAAAGGAATTTCTCTAAGTCTATATACTCGAGTAGACTCTCTACACTCGAGTAATAGCTCAGATACTCGAGTAGTTGACTCCCTCTGTTATACTCGAGTAAACTCTCTTCCAAGTACTCGAGTACCTCCTTTCTATCTACTCGAGTAACACCATCCTCTAAGTAGATATACTCGAGTAATCAACTTCTTTATACTCGAGTAGATCTTTTCTGTCACTCGAGTAGTTGAACCCAGATACTCGAGTATGTTGAAACTCTTTCACTCGAGTATGCTTCTCTTCTAGTTACTCGAGTAGCAGATAGACATATACTCGAGTATATCATTTCCTCTCGTGTATATGACTCTGATTTTTCCTGAAAATCGCTAAGACCCGAATTCCAAAGTAATTTTTGAATTCCTCTTTTCTGATTGGTCCACGTATCATCGTTAATTACGATTATGACCATTATCAGTCTCCTATAAAAGGGATACGTGATTAGACCTAACCTAATAAGAAAAAGAAAAGGAATTATCAGAGAATAAGTTTTTCGAGATCTACAAGCCGCCGCCGTCGACATCGTTACCTCTCGGAAAAGTCTGAATCACTGAAGCTGCCGCCGCCGTTGATCTTCATCGTGCTCGTGCTGAGTTTCTGATTCCTGATTCAGATCTAAGTTTTCTTCTTCTGATTGTGATCAAGTTTTGCTTCTCATCATCTTCTACATCCGATCGGGAGAAGTCAAAGAAGTTTTCAGATCTAGGGTTGCCGTGTTCTTCTTCGATCTTTCTGAAAAAGCCACAACAACAAAGAGGAAGATCAAGGCCGATCTATTCAGATCTGAGAATTCACTGTTTGTATTATTTGAGTTATATTTCAAACATTTTTATTGTAGGAGAAATTCTCTCCGAGATTTGTAGGAAGTTTTAATCTTCCGAGTGTAGATCCATTTTGGGATCGAGTTTTGTAGGAACATTGTTCCGAGGTGTAGGATCGTTTTGATCCGAGATAGTGGAGTAGCCAAGTCTAGTGGTTTACTAGATTGGTGAGGAAAGTGGACGTACCCAAGGTTGGGGAACCACTATAAATCTTTTGTCGTCTGTGATTGCTTGGTATTGTGCTGTGCTAGTTCCCTAATTTTTTTATTCCGCAAATAGACGCACATCTCACATATTCACCCCCCCTCTAGGTGATTTAGGTAGACAACTTCCTCTCTCAATTGGTATCAGAGGGGGAGGTTGATCGTTAAGAGGTTAACACCTTGATCTGATCCCACCCGAGTTGTCTTTTGAGAAATATCAAGCATGAGTAAGACTAAAGATTTTGCCAAGCTCCCCATTTGCACCAAGAATAATTTTCCTATGTGGAAGGAAAGAGTTAGGTTCTTCATGGAAGCTGTGGATCCTCGGATCTTCATGATTGTTGAAGAAGGTCCGCATGTTCCTATGGTTGCCTCTACTATAGACTCATCCAAACAAGTTCCTAAGAAGCTGATGGACTTGGATAAAGACGAGATTGCACTTGTCTCCCTCGATAAGAAAGCCAAAAATATAATAGCAAGTGCAGTCGATGACTCAATGCTACAGAATCTCATCCATTGCAAATCTGCCAAGGAGATGTGGCAATCCCTGGTGACTCTGATGGAAGGTACTGAAGAAGTGAGGGATGATCGGAGATCCCTTCTGAATCAAAAGTATGAAGCCTTCCGGCAAGGTCACAAGGAAGCCATAGCTGACACGTTCGAGAACTTTTTCAAGATAGTGAACGGCCTAAGAGTTTATGGCCGAGTCTTCACCAACGGAGAACTGAATGACAAATTCCTAAGATCCCTAACCAAGGAATGGGATAACAAGGTATGCGCCATTCGGGAGTTCGGAAGGTTAGCTGAGACAGACCCGCAAAATCTGTTCGGAAAGCTAATGTCCTATGAGCTTCAAATCAATTCTAGAAAAGCTGAAGAAGAGATGAGCAGGTCCGGATCCAAAGAGAAGTCTGTTGCTCTGAAGGCAGACAGCTCAAGGAAGATTAAGGCTAGCTCTCCTGCCCCAGCTCCTGAAGCTGATGATGAAGATTCGTCTGAACCAAGCTCTTCTGGCTCGGAGCTATCTGAAGGAGAGTTTTCTCTACTCTCAAGGCAGTTCAAGAAATTCTTGAACAAAAAGAAGCAATGGAAAGGCAAGGATGCCTAATATAGAAGATCACGCAATGATGGTGATCGTCAGAAAAAGAGCTCAAGCAGCCACGACAGGTATGGCTCGAAACCGAATAAACATTATTCCACTGATATTGTTTGTTATTGCTGCAACAAGCCAGGTCACGTCATTGCGGATTGCCCCCATAAGAAGAAAGAGGGCGGTAAGAAAGAAGACAAGAAGTCCTACAACAGGAAGAGGACAGAAAAGAGTTTGTTAGCTAAGAAGAGCAAAACTCTCAGTGACTCCGACTCATCCGAGTCAAGTGCAGAAGAGGAAGAAGCTTACTTTGGGCTAATGGCTCTAACAGGCGATGAGCAAGTCCCCCAGTTCACTGGGGAGGTAAAATCTCACACCCCTCTTTCGGACTCTGATGATGACAATGAACCAGAGGGCTATCCCTCTGAGGATGAATCAGAACTCATGATACAATATCGGGAGTTACTCAAGGCTTACGACAAATGTCGCCAAGTCGTGAAAACTCAAGCTAGGGAGATAAAATCTCTAAAAGCTTCAGAGAGCAACCTTAGAGAAGAAGTCTCTAAGACTGACTCTCTCAAGGAAGACTTCGATAAATCTATCGAAGAATACAACAAGGCTCTCGGGCACCTTGACCTTAAAGAGAAAATCATCAAGGAATTGGAAGAACAACTCTTGGCTGAGAAGAAGCTTGTAGAAAGCTTCTCGAAGCCTAAGACTGTGCTTCCTATGATTGCTGAATTCTCAGCTAAGGCAAGTGGTGCCGGTCTAGGCCACAAAGGAGCTCCTAGTAAATCTTCTAGGAGAAACAAGGCCAAGAGGAGAAATAAGGCAGCCAAGAAGGCCTCTGCCGAAGAGAAAGGGAAAGCTCCCTTGGAGCCAGTCACGTTCAAGAAAGTCATCTTTCCTACGAACGATCTTGACTACGAATCCACCTATGGTCACTTTAGCAGGCCTATCCTTGAGAAGCCTAAGACAAGATACCAAGGTTGGACTCACCTACGCAACTTTGGTGAGAGCGTTTTCAAGGAACCTTATGAGGAGATTCAACTTCAGAGCTATGGACCTTATGTTCATGGTCATAATATTAAGAAGGCACCCAAAGTGAAAGTTGTTGTAGAAAAGCCGAAGATGGAGAAGACTTCATGCACGTGCCATCATCATGAAGCCTCCACATCTAAAAATGCTGCCCCTGTTGGACATCCTCTCGAGGTAGTCAAGCACGAGAAGATGAGGCAAAGATACAACAAATTTGATTGTTGGTGCTGTGGTAGAGTTGGTCACTTTGCCATCGATTGCTGGTTCAATCCCAAATATGCTGCAACTCCTCAAGTTAGCAACATGAGAATGACCACTCATGAGGCTAATCCTCGTAGGGGGAGTATTTTAACTCGAGACCAAGGACCCAACCTCGTTTGGGTTCCTATGGCTAAGTGATTATGATTGCAGGTATGTCCAAAGACCGCTAAAATGCCAATCTGGTACTTGGACAGTGGATGCTCTCGGCATATGACCGGGACTAGAAGCCTACTTCAAAACTACTCACCAGTATTGAATGGACCAAAGGTCATCTTTGGAGGTTCAGACCGTGGAATCACTAAAGGCTACGGTATAATTACCAACGGTAATGTATCCTTTTCGGATGTAGCTTATGTTGAAGAATTGGAACACAATCTCATAAGTATAAGCCAACTATGCGACAAAGGATACATAGTAGAATTCCATGCTGATAAGTGCCTGATAAAATCCCTTACCAATATGGAAACGATTTTATCAGGTACTCGAAGCAGAAACATATTTTGCTTAAATTTCATTTGTATCGATTCATCTACACCAGTATGCTTCTTGGCAAGAGGTAGTGCATCTCTTGGTGACCAATGGCACAAGAGATTAGCACATATTAATTTCAAAACTATCAATAAATTATTCTCTAAAAACCTAGTACGTGATGCCCCGAATGTCAAGTGCGTTAAGGAAAGACCTTGTCCTGCATGCGTAAAAGGCAAGCAAACAAGGAGTAATTTTAAAAGCATTATAGGCAAAGATTCTAATAGATGTTTACATCTACTGCACATGGACTTGTTCGGTCCACTGCAAGTTAGAAGTTTGGGAGGTAAGGATTATACGTTGGTTATTGTTGATGATTACTCACGATTTGCATGGGTATTCTTTCTGAAACACAAGTCAGATACCTTCGATATCTTTACTAATTTTGTTAGGCAAATCCAAAATGAATATAACTGTTCAGTAGTAGAAATCAGAAGTGACAATGGAACAGAATTCAAATCTGGGGCCATGACAGAATTTTGTGAAAGCTTAGGTATCTTTCATGAGTTTTCCTCTCCTCGCACTCCACAGCAAAATGGAGTGGATGAGAGAAGGAACAGAACCCTCATAGAGGCCTGCAGAACCATGTTACGTGATGCCTCACTTCCGGAATACTTCTGGGCTGAAGTCGTTAACACTGCATGCCACGTGCAAAATAGAGCGCTCATAAACAAAGACCACGATAAGACACTGTACGAACTTTTAAAAGGCAGGAAATTGACCATTTCCTATTTTTGAATCTTTGGCTGTAAGTGCTTCGTACTTAACAACGGCAAGTATCACACTACCAAGTTTAGTGAGAAAAGCGTTGAAGGTATTTTTGTAGGGTATAGTAGCCATAGTAAGGCATATAGAATATTTAATAGAAAAACTCTGGTTGTAGAAGAATCTATACATGTTGTATTTGATGAGACGAGCTTGCTGCAAAGCAACTCCTCTAGTGTGTTCATTGAAACTGCAGGTACAAAGTTAAAAGAGATAAGCTTGGATGAACCTATTGAAGATGGAGGTGATAAATTCATAAATATCACCACCCCAATCCCTATTGGAGAGGTAGATGATCCAGATGATGAAATCACTCCAAATGGTGAAATCACTCCAGTGATTGAAGACAATCCAGATGCAAGAACTCTAGAGCTCAGACATCTGAAGGATCACCCAGTGGACCAAATCATAGGAGATCCCCGGGATGGTGTCAGAACTCGGAGAGGTACAACTAATGAGAATTTATACTTGAGCTTTCTCTCACAGGTTGAACCAAAGAAGTTCGAGGAAGCCAACTCGGATGCATCCTGGATTCTAGCCATGGAAGAAGAATTGAATCAGTTCAAACGCTGCAATGTTTGGACACTTGTTCCTAGACCCAAGAGCAAAAATGTCATTGGGACAAAATGGGTCTATCGGAACAAGATGGATGAAGATGGAACAATGATAAAGAACAAAGCCAGACTCGTTGCAAAGGGCTACCGTCAAGAAGAGGGAATCGACTTCGATCAGACATATGCTCCAGTAGCAAGACTGGAGGCTATCAGGTTATTCCTTGCGTATGCTGCACTTAAGGGCTTTACCGTCTATCAGATGGACGTAAAGTCCGCCTTCCTGAATGGTGACATAAAGGAAGAAGTGTACGTAGAGCAACCGCCAGGTTTTGTTGATTCAACCCATCCTAATTATGTATACTTATTACAGAAAGCGCTATATGGTCTTAAACAAGCTCCTCGAGCTTGGTATGAGACACTGTCTAGCTTCCTTCTTGAGAACAAGTTCACAAGAGGAAAGATAGACAAGACATTATTTCTTAGGGAAATAAAAGGCAAGATTTTGCTAGTGCAGATCTATGTCGACGACATTATCTTTGGCTCTACGGATAACAACCTCTGCAAGAAGTTTTCAAAACTTATGCAAGGGAAGTTTGAAATGAGCAGTATGGGAGAGCTGAAGTATTTCTTAGGGCTTCAGGTGAAACAATCTGAAGATGGGATTTTCATCTCACAGACGAAGTTCACCAAAGAGCTTCTTAAGAAATTCGGAATGGAGAATGCAACCTCTATGAGGACTCCAATGGCCTCAGCTATGTCTCTGGACAAGGATGAGAAAGGGAAACCTTTTGATGAAACCAAGTACAGAAGCATAATTGGGTCCTTGCTTTACCTAACCGCCAGTAGACCGGATATAATGTTCTCAACATGCGTATGCGCTAGATTTCAAGTGAACTCTAAAGAATCTCATTACGCCGCTGCAAAGCGGATTTTAAGATACCTTAAGGGTACACCAAATCTTGGCTTATGGTACCCAAGAAGTAATGATAGTGAACTAATTGGTTTTTCAGATGCTGATTTTGCAGGAAGCAAAGACGACAGGAAAAGCACTTCCGGGACATGCCAATTCCTCGGAAGGAGACTTATCTCCTGGAGTAGCAAGAAGCAGAACTGTGTAGCCATCTCAACGGCTGAATCAGAGTATATCTCTGCAGGCAGCTGTTGTGCACAGCTTCTATGGATCAAGCATCAGTTTGACGATTACAACATGAAGTTCCAGAACATTCCCTTGTTTTGCGACTCGTCCAGTGCAATCGAGATCGCCAACAACCCAGTCTCCCACAGCCGGACAAAGCACATCGAGCTTCGATATCACTTCATTCGAGAGCATGTGGAGAATGGGGACATAGATCTACAATATGTCTCCATAGACAGACAAGTTGCAGACATTTTCACAAAACTGCTGGACGAGACCAAGTTCTCGTTCTTCAAAACGGAACTTGGGATGCTCAACAAAGACGAATAGTGATGATGGACTCATCCATAGGCTCAAAAGTGAAGAACTCGGTGAAGGTAAAATTTTTTTTAAGAAAAATATTTTTTCAAAGGACACATACTCGAGTACATCATTTGACATACTCGAGTACTTTGAAATATACTCGAGTACCTCAAGTACATACTCGAATACTTAAGATCATCTACACGAGTACTTGGACATTCACTCGAGTATATTACCACTTACTCGTGTATGTCCAAATCCACTCGAGTATGTTCTTACCTCACTCGAGTAGGTCAATTGTCACTCGTGTATGTCAAATTTCCACTTACTCGTGTATGCCGACATATACTCGAGTATATGGATTTCCTGCACTTTGAAAATTCTATTTTTCTCTTTTCGCACACCGAGACTGTTGGCGCCCCTTCAGATATGATTTAAATTTTTTTTAATCTCTCTAAACCTAATTAGGGTTATATATAAATAGAAAGAAAACCGAAAATCTTTTTCCAAATTTCAATCTCCCGGTGGAGCCGGCGTTTCGAATTCCAGAGCAGACGACCTCCTTCTTCCCGATCATCGCTGCTCGCCTCCTCTGGACGATGGCTCCTCCTTCAAAGATTGGAATCGGCTCCGAACTCGTGACAGATGGTATTGCAGATATTTCGGATGACTTCAAAAACTTACTGATTCTCTTGGACACCGCCGGATTGTCCTTCGTTCTTCAAGAACCCTGCCGTCTCCTGTTTCCTGATGTTGAAGAATTTTACAGAAATCTGAAGGTTAGATGTAATGAAACAATTCTGAAATCAAAGGTAAAAGGACTTGAGATTCGGTTGGATAAAACTTCAGTCGCCACTCTGCTTCGGATGCCCGTGGTTGACGAAGAAGACGACCTAATTATGCATCTAGTTGATGTCATCGCCAAAGTCCTGTGGTGCAAGACATACTCCATAAGAGATATATCCCAAAATCTATTCGACGTTATGCAATCCATAGTCTGCAGGAAGAAGTTTCAGTTCGGAATGATGATATTGGATAAAATTCGGGAAAGCATCAAAAGTCCAAATTATGCAAGGATTATCTCCCTCATTCTCCGGGAGATCGACTCCGAGGTGTTCAGCTTTGCTAAAGGAACTCCTCTCCACCATATGAAGAAACTGTCCATCTCATCAATTCATCGTTGGGAGCTTAAGCTGCAGAACACTGCTCAAGCATCCAAGGCCTCTGCCGAGCACATAGGCCTCAATGCCCCGGCTAACAGGACCCCATCTCCTCCTCTCCGTCAAACTGCTGACACCTCGGGTGCAGTAGTTGAGGGGGAGCCTGCCTCAGCTAGCCCTCAGCCACAGCATGCAGATTCACCAGTCCAGTCCCTTCAGCTCAAAGATCCAATCCCCTCTCCTGCAGTTCAGTCTTCTCCACCAGCAGAGATCAACTCAGATGTTCAGACTCAAAAGGACCTCCTGTCCACTGAAGAAGATATAGCTAAGTTGATTGAGGAACTGAGATCAGATGAACCTTTCATCCAAGAAGATCACCTACCTCTATCTCCAGAAAGAGTTCCCTCTCAATCCCCTGCTCACTCCCCAGTTGAAGATGCAGAGCTGCATGAAGAACTCCAATTCTCCAGTGACGAGGACATGTCTCCGGAACATGTAGCACCACCTCTGAGGAACCTGGACTTCTCTCTCCCCTCCTTCATTGATGTAGAAGACTCAGTAGATTTCCCCCCAACAAAGAGAGCTGTAAGCTCTGTCGTCATTAAAGAGATTCCTCTATGGACTGCTCCTGCTCTAGCCCCTGCTCCTGCTGTTGTACTACCCTCTGCTCCCTCCTCTTCCTCCTCTTCTGACATTCTCAGCAAGATTGAGCTCATGCTCACAGAACAGAGAAGATACTTTGATGACTCTCTCAAAACTGTCCAGGACAAGGTCTCTACTCTGGAAACAGAGATGAGTAGAGGCTTTGCCGAGATTCAAGCAAATACAGATGAGCTCCGTAAACTATTTCGGATTGGTGGAAAAGCTTTAGACCATACTATCACCAGTATCGGTGAACTCAGAGATCAGGCTGTAACAGTTGCTAATAATCAGATCCAAGCCGACAAGAATGCAGAAAACCATGTAGTCAAGGTATGCAATGAAGTTGGAACCTTCAGAGACGAGGCTATTGCTCAGTTAAATGTAGATATCAGCAAGGGGGAGAAAATAGTAAAAGAACAAGTTGAAAAACTCTCCGCCCAGTTTGCTGAAACGTCTGAAGCTGCCCTGGACGTCAAGTTAAAAGAAATAAAAGCTGACACTCTGGCTCATATTCAGTCGGTAAAGTTTTATATATATGATACAATAGTATGGGTACATAATCAGAACTTCCCAAATTTCCAATTGGACCCTACTGTGATCCCCCAAGGCCTGAACCCTCTTGCAGAAGCTCCTCCATCAGATGCTCAGATCTATCCTCCAGAGACAGGGCCTACATTCTCTCCCAGACCTGCTGGGGACATGTCAGACCCTCCTCTCTCCTATGCTGATGTTTGGACAGATGATATGCCAGGTAGCTCTAAAGGACACACTGATCATGGTGCCTCCTCCTCCAGAAAACCATCTGATCAGGGTGGTCCTAGTAAGAAAAGAAAGTATGGTGATGGCGCCTCTGCTAGCCGGTCAGCCCCGAGAAGAGAGCCTGCTCCCGTTCCTGAAGCCAGACCTGGAGCCAAACCAAATGTAGTTCATGCAGAAATTTGGAGCCCATTCTCCAAATCTCTTATTTTTGATACCCTGAGGTTGGTTGTTGACCATGGAGAACACAAAGATAAGTACTACGGTCACTCAGAATGGAAAGCCTATGAGAATTCACAGATAAAGATCAGACTCCATGACAAGCAATGGGGATTCAACAACCCGAAGGCTCCTCCTAGGCCAAAGACATACTTTCCAAAACCTTTCTCATACTTTGAGAGGCAGCATCAAGTGAGAGAAAGACAGAATAGGGATGCCCATCCCTGAAAGATGATCTTGTGGAAATTGATATTCTGTTTCAAAAACATTTCTAGATTATATATAATTCTGATTATGGCTATATTAGTTTATTTATTTTCATGCTCAGTATTTTTCAATGATTTATACTTTGTCATTTATGCTATCCTTGTTCTACTTTACTTTAAGTAATTCACCTTAGTGAAGAGAGTGCTGACTTCTACAAATAGGGGGAGATTGTTGGGATTTGTCTCCACAATACCTCAGATTTGTGGGAAGTCAGACCTGGAACTAAGATGAATTAAGTTGTATTTGATATTGTGTTTAAGTTACTTGTGCGCAGGACTCTATTGCCAAGTGTAGACCAATGTCAGTCTATAGTGGGTCATCAAACACAGGACCATACAATGTAATCTCTCATTGTGTGATCCAAGGTGTTGACTCACGTATAGTCTCTCTATTGGGATACACTTCATCTAGATGCACTTGGACTCATGGACAAAGAAGGATAGAAGACCTAATTCCAAGGATTCTACTAAGTCCACATACTCGAGTAATATACTCCATATACTCGAGTAGGTACTCGAGTAGTTGACTTAAGCATACTCGAGAAAATCTCTTTTACTTAAGTATATAAGTGTATACTCGAGTAGATCTTCATATACTCGAGTGAGTAAATTTATATATACTCGAGTAAATGGTTTGATACTCGAGTAGGTCTAAGTTATATACTCGAGTAAAGGATTCTGTTGTTATCTGGAAATTATCCTAAGTATACATACTCGAGTACTCCTTTGGTATACTCGAGTAGGTTACTTGTTACTCGAGTAGGTTAACTCTCTTACTCGAGTAGTCCTCGAGTTACTCGAGTAGATGCTTTATTTATACTCGAGTAAGCCTGGACTGGAAATATAAAGGAATTTCTCTAAGTCTATATACTCGAGTAGACTCTCTACACTCGAGTAATAGCTCAGATACTCGAGTAGTTGACTCCCTCTGTTATACTCGAGTAAACTGTCTTCCAAGTACTCGAGTACCTCCTTTCTATCTACTCGAGTAACACCATCCTCTAAGTAGATATACTCGAGTAATCAACTTCTTTATACTCGAGTAGATCTTTTCTGTCACTCGAGTAGTTGAACCCAGATACTCGAGTATGTTGAAACTCTTTCACTCGAGTATGCTTCTCTTCTAGTTACTCGAGTAGCAGATAGACATATACTCGAGTATATCATTTCCTCTCGTGTATATGACTCTGATTTTTCCTGAAAATCGCTAAGACCCGAATTCCAAAGTAATTTTTGAATTCCTCTTTTCTGATTGGTCCATGTATCATCGTTAATTACGATTATGACCGTTATCAGTCTCCTATAAAAGGGATACGTGATTAGACCTAACCTAATAAGAAAAAGAAAAGGAATTATCAGAGAATAAGTTTTTCGAGATCTATAAGCCGCCGCCGTCGACATCGTTACCTCTCGGAAAAGTCTGAATCACTAAAGCCGCCGCCGCCGTTGATCTTCATCGTGCTCGTGCTGAGTTTCTGATTCCTGATTCAGATCTAAGTTTTCTTCTTCTGATTGTGATCAAGTTTTGCTTCTCATCATCTTCTACATCCGATCGGGAGAAGTCAAAGAAGTTTTCAGATCTAGGGTTGCCGTATTCTTCTTCGATCTTTCTGAAAAAGCCACAACAACAAAGAGGAAGATCAAGGCCGATCTATTCAGATCTGAGAATTCACTGTTTGTATTATTTGAGTTATATTTCAAACATTTTTATTGTAGGAGAAATTCTCTCCCAGATTTGTAGGAAGTTTTAATCTTCCGAGTGTAGATCCATTTTGGGATCGAGTTTTGTAGGAACGTTGTTCCGAGGTGTAGGATCGTTTTGATCCGAGATAGTGGAGTAGCCAAGTCTAGTGGTTTACTAGATTGGTGAGGAAAGTGGACGTACCCAAGGTTGGGGAACCACTATAAATCTTTTGTCGTCTGTGATTGCTTGGTATTGTGCTGTGCTAGTTCCCTAATTTTTTTATTCCGCAAATAGACGCACATCTCACCTATTCACCCCCCTCTAGGTGATTTAGGTAGACAACTTCCTCTCTCAATTGGTATCAGAGGGGGAGGTTGATCGTTAAGAGGTTAACACCTTGATCTGATCCCACCCGAGTTGTCTTTTGAGAAATATCAAGCATGAGTAAGACTAAAGATTTTGCCAAGCTCCCCATTTGCACCAAGAATAATTTTCCTATGTGGAAGGAAAGAGTTAGGTTCTTCATGGAAGCTGTGGATCCTCGGATCTTCATGATTGTTGAAGAAGGTCCGCATGTTCCTATGGTTGCCTCTACTATAGACTCATCCAAACAAGTTCCTAAGAAGCTGATGGACTTGGATAAAGACGAGATTGCACTTGTCTCCCTCGATAAGAAAGCCAAAAATATAATAGCAAGTGCAGTCGATGACTCAATGCTGCAGAATCTCATCCATTGCAAATCTGCCAAGGAGATGTGGCAATCCCTGGTGACTCTGATGGAAGGTACTGAAGAAGTGAGGGATGATCGGAGATCCCTTCTGAATCAAAAGTATGAAGCCTTCCGGCAAGGTCACAAGGAAGCCATAGCTGACACGTTCGAGAACTTTTTCAAGATAGTGAACGGCCTAAGAGTTTATGGCCGAGTCTTCACCAACGGAGAACTGAATGACAAATTCCTAAGATCCCTAACCAAGGAATGGGATAACAAGGTATGCGCCATTCGGGAGTTCGGAAGGTTAGCCGAGACGGACCCGCAAAATCTGTTCGGAAAGCTAATGTCCTATGAGCTTCAAATCAATTCTAGAAAAGCTGAAGAAGAGATGAGCAGGTCCGGATCCAAAGAGAAGTCTGTTGCTCTGAAGGCAGACAGCTCAAGGAAGATTAAGGCTAGCTCTCCTGCCCCAGCTCCTGAAGCTGATGATGAAGATTCGTCTGAACCAAGCTCTTCTGGCTCGGAGCTATCTGAAGGAGAGTTTTCTCTACTCTCAAGGCAGTTCAAGAAATTCTTGAACAAAAAGAAGTAATGGAAAGGCAAGGATGCCTAATATAGAAGATCACGCAATGATGGTGATCGTCAGAAAAAGAGCTCAAGCAGCCACGACAGGTATGGCTCGAAACCGAATAAACATTATTCCACTGATATTGTTTGTTATTGCTGCAACAAGCCAGGTCGCGTCATTGCGGATTGCCCCCATAAGAAGAAAGAGGGCGGCAAGAAAGAAGACAAGAAGTCCTACAACAAGAAGAGGACAGAAAAGAGTTTGTTAGCTAAGAAGAGCAAAACTCTCAGTGACTCCGACTCATCCGAGTCAAGTGCAGAAGAGGAAGAAGCTTACTTTGGGCTAATGGCTCTAACAGACGATGAGCAAGTCCCCCAGTTCACTGGGGAGGTAAAATCTCACACCCCTCTTTCGGACTCTGATGATGACAATGAACTAGAGGGCTATCCCTCTGAGGATGAATCAGAACTCATGATACAATAT
The DNA here is from genome assembly GCA_039513925.1 of Platanthera zijinensis. Taxonomy (NCBI): domain Eukaryota; kingdom Viridiplantae; phylum Streptophyta; class Magnoliopsida; order Asparagales; family Orchidaceae; genus Platanthera; species Platanthera zijinensis. Next base: position 60,725,237 of record CM077081.1, on the reverse strand, counting down.
CAGGAGTTACTCAAGGCTTACGACAAATGTCGCCAAGTCGTGAAAACTCAAGCTAGGGAGATAAAATCTCTAAAAGCTTCAGAGAGCAACCTTAGAGAAGAAGTCTCTAAGACTGACTCTCTCAAGGAAGACTTCGATAAATCTATCGAAGAATACAACAAGGCTCTCGGGCACCTTGACCTTAAAGAGAAAATCATCAAGGAATTGGAAGAACAACTCTTGGCTGAGAAGAAGCTTGTAGAAAGCTTCTCGAAGCCTAAGACTGTGCTTCCTATGATTGCTGAATTCTCAGCTAAGGCAAGTGGTGCCGGTTTAGGCCACAAAGGAGCTCCTAGTAAATCTTCTAGGAGAAACAAGGCCAAGAGGAGAAATAAGGCAGCCAAGAAGGCCTCTGCCGAAGAGAAAGGGAAAGCTCCCTTGGAGCCAGTCGCGTTCAAGAAAGTCATCTTTCCTACGAACGATCTTGACTACGAATCCACCTATGGTCACTTTAGCAGGCCTATCCTTGAGAAGCCTCAGACAAGATACCAAGGTTGGACTCGCCTTCGCAACTTTGGTGAGAGCGTTTTCAAGGAACCTTATGAGGAGATTAAACTTCAGAGCTATGGACCTTATGTTCATGGTCATAATATTAAGAAGGCACCCAAAGTGAAAGTTGTTGTAGAAAATCCGAAGATGGAGAAGACTTCATGCACGTGTCATCATCATGAAGCCTCCACATCTAAAAATGCTGCCCCTGTTGGACATCCTCTCGAGGTAGTCAAGCATGAGAAGATGAGGCAAAGATACAACAAATTTGACTGTTGGTGCTGTGGTAGAGTTGGTCACTTTGCCATCGATTGCTGGTTCAATCCCAAATATGCTGCAACTCCTCAAGTTAGCAACATGAGAATGACCACTCATGAGCCTAATCCTCGTAGGGGGAGTATTCTAACTCGAGACCAAGGACCCAACCTCGTTTGGGTTCCTAAGGCTAAGTGATTATGATTGCAGGTATGTCTAAAAACCGCTAAAATGCCAATCTGGTACTTGGACAGTGGATGCTCTCGGCATATGACCGGGACTAGAAGCCTACTTCAAAACTACTCACCAGTATTGAACGGACCAAAGGTCATCTTTGGAGGTTCAGACCGTGGAATCACTAAAGGCTACGGTATGATTACCAACGGTAATGTATCCTTTTCGGATGTAGCTTATGTTGAAGGATTGGAACACAATCTCATAAGTATAAGCCAACTATGCGACAAAGGATACATAGTAGAATTCCATGCTAATAAGTGCCTGATAAAATCCCTTACCAATATGGAAACGATTTTATCAGGTACTCGAAGCAGAAACATATTTTGCTTAAATTTCATTTGTATCGATTCATCTACACCAGTATGCTTCTTGGCAAGAGGTAGTGCATCTCTTGGTGACCAATGGCACAAGAGATTAGCACATATTAATTTCAAAACTATCAATAAATTATTCTCTAAAAACCTAGTACGTGATGCCCCGAATGTCAAGTGCGTTAAGGAAAGACCTTGTCCTGCATGCGTAAAAGGCAAGCAAACAAGGAGTAATTTTAAAAGCATTATAGGCAAAGATTCTAATAGATGTTTACATCTACTGCACATGGACTTGTTCGGTCCACTGCAAGTTAGAAGTTTGGGAGGTAAGGATTATACGTTGGTTATTGTTGATGATTACTCACAATTTGCATGGGTATTCTTTCTGAAACACAAGTCAGATACCTTCGATATCTTTACTAATTTTGTTAGGCAAATCCAGAATGAATATAATTGTTCAGTAGTCAAAATCAGAAGTGACAATGGAACAGAATTCAAATCTGGGGCCATGACAGAATTTTGTGAAAGCTTAGGTATCTTTTATGAGTTTTCCTCTCCTCGCACTCTACAGCAAAATGGAGTGGCTGAGAGAAGGAACAGAACCCTCATAGAGGCCTGCAGAACCATGTTAAGTGATGCCTCACTTCCGAAATACTTCTGGGCTGAAGCCGTTAACACTGCATGACACGTGCAAAATAGAGCGCTCATAAACAAAGACCACGATAAGACACCGTACGAACTTTTAAAAGGCGGGAAACCGACCATTTCCTATTTTAGAATCTTTGGCTGTAAGTGCTTCGTACTTAACAACGGCAAGTATCACACTACCAAGTTTAGTGAGAAAAGCGTTGAAGGTATTTTTGTAGGGTATAGTAGCCATAGTAAGGCATATAGAATATTTAATAGAAAAACTCTGGTTGTAGAAGAATCTATACATGTTGTATTTGATGAGACGAGCTTGCTGCAAAGCAACTCCTCTAGTGTGTTCATTGAAGCTGCAGGTACAAAGTTAAAAGAGATAAGCTTGGATGAACCTATTGAAGATGGAGGTGATAAATTCATAAATATCACCACCCCAATCCCTATTGGAGAGGTAGATGATCCAGATGATGAAATCACTCCAAATGGTGAAATCACTCCAGTGATTGAAGACAATCCAGATGCAAGAACTCTAGAGCTCAGACATCTGAAGGATCACCCAGTGGACCAAATCATAGGAGATCCCCGGGATGGTGTCAGAACTCGAAGAGGTACAACTAATGAGAATTTATACTTGAGCTTTCTCTCACAGGTTGAACCAAAGAAGTTCGAGGAAGCCAACTCGGATGCATCCTGGATTCTAGCCATGGAAGAAGAATTGAATCAGTTCAAACGCTGCAATGTTTGGACACTTGTTCCTAGACCCAAGAGCAAAAATGTCATTGGGACAAAATGGGTCTATCGGAACAAGATGGATGAAGATGGAACAATGATAAAGAACAAAGCCAGACTCGTTGCAAAGGGCTACCGTCAAGAAGAGGGAATCGACTTCGATCAGACATATGCTCCAGTAGCAAGACTGGAGGCTATCAGGTTATTCCTTGCGTATGCTGCACTTAAGGGCTTTACCGTCTATCAGATGGACGTAAAGTCCGCCTTCCTGAATGGTGACATAAAGGAAGAAGTGTACGTAGAGCAACCGCCAGGTTTTGTTGATTCAACCCATCCTAATTATGTATACTTATTACAGAAAGCGCTATATGGTCTTAAACAAGCTCCTCGAGCTTGGTATGAGACACTGTCTAGCTTCCTTCTTGAGAACAAGTTCACAAGAGGAAAGATAGACAAGACATTATTTCTTAGGGAAATAAAAGGCAAGATTTTGCTAGTGCAGATCTATGTCGACGACATTATCTTTGGCTCTACGGATAACAACCTCTGCAAGAAGTTTTCTAAACTTATGCAAGGGAAGTTTGAAATGAGCAGTATGGGAGAGCTGAAGTATTTCTTAGGGCTTCAGGTGAAACAATCTGAAGATGGGATTTTCATCTCACAGACGAAGTTCACCAAAGAGCTACTTAAGAAATTCGGAATGGAGAATGCAACCTCTATGAGGACTCCAATGGCCTCAGCTATGTCTCTGGACAAGGATGAGAAAGGGAAACCTTTTGATGAAACCAAGTACAGAAGCATAATTGGGTCCTTGCTTTACCTAACCGCCAGTAGACCGGATATAATGTTCTCAACATGCGTATGCGCTAGATTTCAAGTGAACTCTAAAGAATCTCATTACGCCGCTGCAAAGCGGATTTTAAGATACCTTAAGGGTACACCAAATCTTGGCTTATGGTACCCAAGAAGTAATGATAGTGAACTAATTGGTTTTTCATATGCTGATTTTGCAGGAAGCAAAGACGACAGGAAAAGCACTTCCGGGACATGCCAATTCCTCGGAAGGAGACTTATCTCCTGGAGTAGCAAGAAGCAGAACTGTGTAGCCATCTCAACGGCTGAATCAGAGTATATCTCTGAAGGCAGCTGTTGTGCACAGCTTCTATGGATCAAGCATCAGTTTGACGATTACAACATGAAGTTCCAGAACATTCCCTTGTTTTGTGACTCGTCCAGTGCAATCAAGATCGCCAACAACCCAGTCTCCCACAGCCGGACAAAGCACATCGAGCTTCGATATCACTTCATTCGAGAGCATGTGGAGAATGGGGACATAGATCTACAATATGTCTCCACAGACAGACAAGTTGCAGACATTTTCACAAAACCGCTGGACGAGACCAAGTTCTCGTTCTTCAAAACGGAACTTGGGATGCTCAACAAAGACGAATAGTGATGATGGACTCATCCATAGGCTCAAAAGTGAAGAACTCGGTGAAGGTAAAATTTTTTTTAAGAAAAATATTTTTTCAAAGGACACATACTCGAGTACATCATTTGACATACTCGAGTACTTCGAAATATACTCGAGTACCTCAAGTACATACTCGAATACTTAAGATCATCTACACGAGTACTTGGACATTCACTCGAGTATATTACCACTTACTCGTGTATGTCCAAATCCACTCGAGTATGTTCTTACCTCACTCGAGTAGGTCAATTGTCACTCGTGTATGTCAAATTTCCACTTACTCGTGTATGCCGACATATACTCGAGTATATGGATTTCCTGCACTTTGAAAATTCTATTTTTCTCTTTTCGCACACCGAGACTGTTGGCGCCCCTTCAGGTATGATTTAAATTTTTTTTAATCTCTCTAAACCTAATTAGGGTTATATATAAATAGAAAGAAAACCGAAAATCTTTTTCCACATTTCAATCTCCCGGTGGAGCCGGCGTTTCGAATTCCAGAGCAGACGACCTCCTTCTTCCCGATCATCGCTGCTCGCCTCCTCTGGACGATGGCTCCTCCTTCAAAGATTGGAATCGGCTCCAAACTCGTGACAGATGGTATTGCAGATATTTCGGATGACTTCAAAAACTTACTGATTCTCTTGGACACCGCCGGATTGTCCTTCGTTCTTCAAGAACCATGCCGTCTCCTGTTTCCTGATGTTGAAGAATTTTACAGAAATCTGAAGGTTAGACGTAATGGAACAATTCTGAAATCAAAGGTAAAAGGACTTGAGATTCGGTTGGATAAAACTTAAGTCGCCACTCTGCTTCGGATGCCCGTGGTTGACGAAGAAGATGACCTAGAAAAGGAAGATGTCGACCGTACTTCCCTATTTTGTGGTCGAGATCCTGAAGGTGGAGGTGAAACCTTGAATCGGTCATTGTTCAATTCAGAAGGCAAGTTTCTAGTTGATGTCATCGCCAAAGTCCTGTGGTGTAAGACATACTCCATAAGAGATATATCCCAAAATCTATTCGACGTTATGCAATCCATAGTCTGCAGGAAGAAGTTTCAGTTCGGAATGATGATATTGGATAAAATTCGGGAAAGCATCAAAAGTCCAAATTGTGCAAGGATTATCTCCCTCATTCTCCGGGAGATCGACTCCGAGGTGTTCAGCTTTGCTAAAGGAACTCCTCTCCACCATATGAAGAAACTGTCCATCTCATCAATTCATCGTTGGGAGCTTAAGCTGCAGAACACTGCTCAAGCATCCAAGGCCTCTGCCGAGCACATAGGCCTCAATGCCCCGGCTGACAGGACCCCATCTCCTCCTCTCCGTCAAACTGCTGACACCTCGGGTGCAGTAGTTGAGGGGGAGCCTGCCTCAGCTAGCCCTCAGCCACAGCATGCAGATTCACCAGTCCAGTCCCTTCAGCTCAAAGATCCAATCCCCTCTCCTGCAGTTCAGTCTTCTCCACCAGCAGAGATCAGCTCAGATGTTCAGACTCAAAAGGACCTCCTGTCCACTGAAGAAGATATAGCTAAGTTGATTGAGGAACTGAGATCAGATGAACCTTTCATCCAAGAAGATCACCTACCTCTATCTCCAGAAAGAGTTCCCTCTCAATCCCCTGCTCACTCCCCAGTTGAAGATGCAGAGCTGCATGAAGAACTCCAATTCTCCAGTGATGAGGACATGTCTCCGGAACATGTAGCACCACCTCTGAGGAACCTGGACTTCTCTCTCCCCTCCTTCATTGATGCAGAAGACTCAGTAGATTTCCCCCCAACAAAGAGAGTTGTAAGCTCTGTCGTCATTAAAGAGATTCCTCCATGGACTGCTCCTGCTCTAGCCCCTGCTCCTGCTGTTGTACTACCCTCTGCTACCTCCTCTTCCTCCTCTTCTGACATTCTCAGCAAGATTGAGCTCATGCTCACAGAACAGAGAAGATACTTTGATGACTCTCTCAAAACTGTCCAGGACAAGGTCTATACTCTGGAAACAAAGATGAGTAGAGGCTTTGCCGAGATTCAAGCAAATACAGATGAGCTCCGTAAACTATTTCGGATTGGTGGAAAAGCTTTAGACCATACTATCACCAGTATCGGTGAACTCAGAGATCAGGCTGTAACAGTTGCTAATAATCAGATCCAAGCCGACAAGAATGCAGAAAACCATGTAGTCAAGGTATGCAATGAAGTTGGAACCTTCAGAGACGAGGCTATTGCTCAGTTAAATGTAGATATCAGCAAGGGGGAGAAAATAGTAAAAGAACAAGTTGAAAAACTCTCCGCCCAGTTTGTTGAAACGTCTGAAGCTGCCCTGGACATCAAGTTAAAAGAAATAAAAGCTGACACTCTTGCTCAGATTCAGTCGGTAAAGTTTTATATATATAATACAGCAGTATGGGTACATAATCAGAACTTTCCAGATTTCCAATTGGACCCTACTGTGATCCCCCAAGGCCTGAACCCTCTTGCAGAAGCTCCTCCATCAGATGCTCAGATCTATCCTCCAGAGACAGGGCCTACATTCTCTCCCAGACCTGCTGGGGACATGTCAGACCCTCCTCTCTCCTATGCTGATGTTTGGACAGATGATATGCCAGGTAGCTCTAAAGGACACACTGATCATGGTGCCTCCTCCTCCAGAAAACCATCTGATCAGGGTGGTCCTAGTAAGAAAAGAAAGTATGGTGATGGCGCCTCTGCTAGCCGGTCAGCCCCGAGAAGAGAGCCTGCTCCCGTTCCTGAAGCCAGACCTGGAGCCAAACCAGATGTAGTTCATGCAGAAATTTGGAGCCCATTCTCCAAATCTCTTATTTTTGATACCCTGAGGTTGGTTGTTGACCATGGAGAACACAAAGATAAGTACTACGGTCACTCAGAATGGAAAGCCTATGAGAATTCACAGATAAAGATCAGACTCCATGACAAGCAATGGGGATTCAACAACCCGAAGGCTCCTCCTAGGCCAAAGACATACTTTCCAAAACCTTTCTCATACTTTGAGAGGCAGAATCAAGTGAGAGAAAGACAGAATAGGGATGCCCATCCCTGAAAGATGATCTTATGGAAATTGATATTCTGTTTCAAAAACATTTCTAGATTATATATAATTCTGATTATGGCTATATTAGTTTATTTATTTTCATGCTCAGTATTTTTCAATGATTTATACTTTGTTATTTATGTTATCCTTGTTCTACTTTACTTTAAGTAATTCACCTTAGTGAAGAGAGTGCTGACTTCTACAAATAGGGGGAGATTGTTGGGATTTGTCTCCACAATACCTCAGATTTGTGGGAAGTCAGACTTGGAACTAAGGTGAATTAAGTTGTATTTGATATTGTGTTTAAGTTACTTGTGCGCAGGACTCTATTGCCAAGTGTAGACCAATGTCAGTCTATAGTGGGTCATCAAACACAGGACCATACAATGTAATCCCTCATTGTGTGATCCAAGGTGTTGACTCACGTATAGTCTCTCTATTGGGATACACTTCATCTAGATGCACTTGGACTCATGGACAAAGAAGGATAGAAGACCTAATTCCAAGGATTCTACTAAGTCCACATACTCGAGTAATATACTCCATATACTCGAGTAGGTGACTTAGTACTCGAGTAGTTGACTTAAGCATACTCGAGAAAAATCCCTTTTACTTAAGTATATAGGTGTATACTCGAGTAGATCTTCATATACTCGAGTGAGTAAATTTATATATACTCGAGTAAGTGGTTTGATACTCGAGTAGGTCTAAGTTATATACTCGAGTAAAGGATTCTGTTGTTATCTGGAAATTATCCAAAGTATACATACTCGAGTACTCCTTTGGTATACTCGAGTAGGTTACTTGTTACTCGAGTAGGTTAACTCTCTTACTCGAGTAGTCCTCGAGTTACTCGAGTAGATGCTTTATTTATACTCGAGTAAGCCTGGACTGGAAATATAAAGGAATTTCTCTAAGTCTATATACTCGAGTAGACTCTCTACACTCGAGTAATAGCTCAGATACTCAAGTAGTTGACTCTCTCTGTTATACTCGAGTAAACTGTCTTCCAAGTACTCGAGTACCTCCTTTCTATCTACTCGAGTAACACCATCCTCTAAGTAGATATACTCGAGTAATCAACTTCTTTATACTCGAGTAGATCTTTTCTGTCACTCGAGTAGTTGAACCCAGATACTCGAGTATGTTGAAACTCTTTCACTCGAGTATGCTTCTCTTCTAGTTACTCGAGTAGCAGATAGACATATACTCGAGTATATCATTTCCTCTCGTGTATATGACTTTGATTTTTCCTGAAAATCGCTAAGACCCGAATTCCAAAGTAATTTTTGAATTCCTCTTTTCTGATTGGTCCACGTATCATCGTTAATTACGATTATGACCGTTATCAGTCTCCTATAAAAGGGATACGTGATTAGACCTAACCTAATAAGAAAAAGAAAAGGAATTATCAGAGAATAAGTTTTTCAAGATCTACAAGCCGCCGCCGTCGACATCGTTACCTCTCGGAAAAGTCTGAATCACTGAAGCCGTCGCCGCCGTTGATCTTCATCGTGCTCGTGCTGAGTTTCTGATTCCTGATTCAGATCTAAGTTTTCTTCTTCTGATTGTGATCAAGTTTTGCTTCTCATCATCTTCTACATCCGATCGGGAGAAGTCAAAGAAGTTTTCAGATCTAGGGTTGCCGTGTTCTTCTTCAATCTTTCTGAAAAAGCCACAACAACAAAGAGGAAGATCAAGGCCGATCTATTCAGATCTGAGAATTCACTGTTTGTATTATTTGAGTTATATTTCAAACATTTTTATTGTAGGAGAAATTCTCTCCGAGATTTGTAGGAAGTTTTAATCTTCCGAGTGTAGATCCATTTTGGGATCGAGTTTTGTAGGAACGTTGTTCCGAGGTGTAGGATCGTTTTGATCCGAGATAGTGGAGTAGCCAAGTCTAGTGGTTTACTAGATTGGTGAGGAAAGTGGACGTACCCAAGGTTGGGGAACCACTATAAATCTTTTGTCGTCTGTGATTGCTTGGTATTGTGCTGTGCTAGTTCCCTAATTTTTTTATTCCGCAAATAGACGCACATCTCACCTATTCACCCCCCTCTAGGTGATTTAGGTAGACAACTTCCTCTCTCAGTAACCTTAACTTATGTGCGAAAGCGCATAAGCCAAGGGATCTTCTGCAAGGCTCCCATCGTATAGAGTGTCCCATACCACTTATACGTTGGGGTGTCGGTTATCAAACAACAGCATATATTTATATTTAATTTAACCTTAATTTATAAACTTGCCCACACAAGCTTATAGACTAACGTGTCGTTTTGCAGGTCCTAATGTATAAGCGTCCCATACCACTTATACTTTAGGTGTCAGGGTTAAATGAATCGATTATGCTATGACATGCAAGTGGGTATGATGAATCATGCAAGTGCAACTCACACACCCGACTCTGTGCACACAGACCTTTAGTTCCCCCTTTCGGAGTCGTTACCTCCCAGGATACCTCCATAGTGGCAGACGGAAGCGGTGGGTTGGGCCTCGCCAACCTCTAAACCAGTAAAGCACTACCGGTCCGACCGATCGTACGCCTCAACGCTTGGTGCACTAAGTGGACGCCTGCGTACTCTTGCTGGCTGGCGCACCGGACTTCTGTTTGCGAAGTGCTAACCACACTTGCCGAGTCAGCGTATTGGCGTCAGTGCATCGACCCTCCAATACCGAAGACCCACCACCTTAATTTTCATTCCTTTTATGCACATGCAAATTTAATCGTGAACACACAAAAACTGAGCCGAAGCTCCCCGAACCAAAACGTCCGTCTCTTAACCAACCGAGCCGAAGCTCCCCAGACCATCTCGTCCGTCTCTTAACCAACCGAGCCGAAGCTCTCATCAATTTTCCTGTGCCAACAGTGTTTTTGAAAGGTGCAGCCCTAATACTAAGTTACTCTTGTCAGTTTGTTATTACAGTTTACGTTAACCCAGGACTGTCCCGGGTATTCCCCGTGAAGGGCTCTCAAAGGGCACTAGGAACTATGATGGTAGCTGAAACCCATCGTTCCCTTTCGCAAGGCACTTATTATTATTAATTGATCCCCTTTACCCATTCCCTTCTCATATTACGATAGACTATCCTAGGGTGATTTTTAACCTTCCTCTCTTCGGGAAAGAAGATCTTTCGTCGAACCCGAGCACCTCTTAACTCCAGCTATCACTACTTCTCTCTACTCTTCATATCATCCAATTGTGATATCATCCACAATTATCCACCCAGACAAAATGACTAACTCCAATGACTTTCTCAGACCATGTCCTATTGCAATTCACAAATTTGCTATATGCAGACCAACATAGACTATATGTCGAACCGGTTATGCAATGATCCCAAAACTCATCCAAATGCCCTAAATTATTTACTGGAGACTTATCCTGATATAATTAGCCTAAATCCAGAATGTGGTAATTTTTCCAAATTTATCTGGCATTTAATTAATTTCCTCAAAATCCCAAGGGCTACCGGTTTGAACATGAACTACCCTAAATTCTCATGCAAGATGTCCAGCAAATTTATAATAAATAGTAGGTTATCTCAATGGGGTAAATCCAAAGTATCATAATTTTTCTATCATCAAAAGGGCACTAAAACTATTTTAGCAATATTTACTATCTCCCATTATTTATGAACCAAGTACAGAGAATATTCTTTCAAAAATTATAAATAATTTATAATATGCAGATAAAGGCCTATAATTAGCACTGTCCCAGTTTCGTAATTTTTTAGTAATAAAATCATCCCTAAATGATTTTCAAAGCATAGAACTCCTTTTTAACTTTTGTGAAGGAAGTACTGGATTTACTCAACTAAAAATTATACAAAAATTTAAGGGTAACCACTCTGTCCTAAAACAATTATTTCCAAGATTTCATGAGATTTCCATGAACAGAAAGGTACACATAAATAAAACATCAATTAGGGTTAAAATCAACTTTACAAACGAAGTGCTGGAAATAAACATCATAAAATTCCAGTAAAATTTCTATAAATTCTACCCACTTCAAAACTAACTCTAACCGAGTTTCACAGCCTTTAGATAATTATTAGTGATAGATTGTGCGTAATTAGTATTTTAACCTAAAGCTAAGATTAAGGTTTTGAAGCATCTACTTGTCTCCAAATTCTCCAAGATTCCATCCAAACGATTATTATCATGCTAATATCAACTCTACAGAGTTTCAAGGCAATACGAGAGCAATTGCCCTCATATCCTTCACAACCCTCAAAACCCTCCATCTAGGGTTTGAGTTTGGATCCTAGGGTAAACCAACCCTAAACCACACCATTTTCTCCAAGTGGGTTATAATAACCCTTCCAAGTCAGTGGTCAAGATATCAGCCTCAGTTAAGGTGATTTGAACGTTCCAACCTCTCGTGCACTTTTTACTCAAAAATGTCTCACTTTTGCCTAGTTAAGAATAGGTGTCTCCCTATCCAAAACTCATCCAAATGAGTTGATAATTTGTACAGGGCTAAGTTTTATAGCCAGAGACCACTCACCAAAATTTGGGAGGGTTTGGAGGTCATTTGACTACTTAAATTAATTCATCTAAGTTTATTAAATTAAAACAAAAACTTTAGGCAAAGTGTCTCCAAAAATTCACATTTTTTTACTGCCTTTAGATATAGATAAGGTTAACCCCCTACCCAAATTTCAGGTCATTTGGACAAGGGATGAAGTGTGGGCATCCATTTTAGTTTCTGCCCAACCCTAGGTACAGCCCCCATTAAAACGGGTGCTGCGGTCAAACTGCTTACCCAAACGAGTTGAAACTAATTTTAAATTAATCTAGACTCGAAGGGCTACGACTTCCGTGACAGGTCATTTTTCCTAAATCGGCCTTTAAGTGCCTCAATTTGCAGCCTCAAAATATACTCAAATAATTTAACTTTTCATTATGTACTATATACATAATTTATATATTTTAAATTGATTTTACTGTTCATCTTCTACAGAAACCCGAAAACCAGAACACAGAAAACCCATATTTCCTGTAGCTCTTTCGTGATCTGTCGCCGGCTATCCGGTCACTTCCCTGGCCAACCTCCACCACCACCACCTCCGTTGAGGCGATGGCTATCGGTCGGCGGTGGTTTGGCCGCCGGAGGTGGCGGTTTCCGGCGAACTCAAAACAATATTTTTCCATGGTTTTCCTTGAAAACACGAGGTTGGTCCGGCTCCTTTGAGCACGTACTTCATTTCTAAGAACCTAAGATCTACCCATAAGAGAAGAAGTAGAGGAGGACCTTGTTCGCGGTTTGAAGGCGAGATGAACGTCGGATTGTCATGGCGCGGTGATGGCATTCCCGAACTTCTCGTACAGCAAGAGCAAAAATCTAAATTTGTTTGATCGAGCGTGTAACCTTCTCATCTTGCTCTAAGGGGTCTTTTATAGATCAGCAAGTGGGGAGGGGAAAGAGGTAAGCAATTATGGTCATGAAGGCTCCTCTTAATGGTGTTTTGGTTATGGTAGAGGCAGTTGAAACGCTGGAAACAAAGAGGTGTTTGCCGGGTAGCGATTTCCTATTAGACCAACATTTCCTTATTTTATTAAATAATTAGAGTAGGAAACGGCCCATAAATTCTCCTGCTGTAACTTCCCATACCAGCATTTATTACCACGCGTGTTAGAATAATTTCTGGCCTGAACCGGCATTTCGGCCTCTGTCACGGGCGTGATATGTCGGTCACGGGCGTGACAAACCTGTGTGGAAAACTCTGAGTTCGACGATCGTTTTCCTGAGATCGACGATCGTCGAAGGGGGTCACGCCCTTGGTCATGGGCGTGACACCTTGGTCACGGGCGTGACAGGGTCAAGTCTGCAAATTCCGCGCTCGGCGATCGTCTCGCTGAGATCGACGATCGCCGAAGGGGGTAACGCCCTAGGTCACGGGCATGACACCTGGGTCACGGGCGTGACAGACCCGGGCTGCAAGTTCGACGATCATCTCACGGAGATCGACGACTGTCGAAGGAGTCACGCCCTAGGTTACGGGCGTGACACATAGGTCACGAGCGTGACAGGCCCGGGTTTCAAATTCGACGATCGTTTCATGGAGGTCGACGATCGTCGAAGGATTCACGCCCTATGTCACGGGCGTGACACATAGGTCACGGGCATGACCAACCCGTGACCCGAAATCTCAGTCGATGTACTTCAATTCTTGGGCTTCTAGGGTTCTCTCACGACAGACCGACTCCTAGGGGTCTAGCCGGAAATGGGATGTTACATCTGTGAAGACAAGTTTGTGTATTTATTTATAAAGGGTGGTGTTAAAGTCACACTATTTTTGGCTATGTGCACATCCATCAAAAATCTAATCCTTAATAAGTTAGGTTTTCTTAACTCCACCCAACTAAAGCAGAAGCAGCTTGCCTCCCCTTCCCGATACGCACTTTTTGAACTGTGTCTTCTACGTTCATTTTCAGGAGAAGTGTTAAACATGAAAGTTGTAGATCTCGATGATATCTACAATTTTTATGTTGAACACTTTTTGATTTATAGCCATTTAGGCCCCCCGATTTGGCCCCCGAAAAAAATCACGCGGACATTCATATGTTCCACGTGATTTTTTTCAGGGGCCAAATCGGGGGCCTAAACGGCTTTAAATCAAAAAGTGTTCAACATGAAAGTTGTAGATATCGTCAAGATCTACAACTTTTATGTTGAACACGTTTCATAAAAATGCACTTAGAAGACACAGTTCAAAAAGGCGCGTATTTCATTTTAAAAAAATATGCAATCACGGCAACGTCATCCTCCCACAGATCTTGTGGACATGTACTGCAGATGTGGGTTCGTTGAAGCAGCTTTGAAGGTATTCCGCCGGGTTTTAGGGTTTCGAGCAAAGACGTCGTGCTTTGGAACGTGATGATCGGAGGGCTCGCGATGCACGGCCATGGCCGCCTTGCCGTCGATCTATTTGCTCTGATGAAGGAGACGGCAACGGCGCCCAACGAGTCCACATACATTGCAGCTATGTTTGCTCAGACTGTGCACATAGTATTAGTGTGCACAAATCCGAAGATGATGTGCACATAAATTTTCAATGGGTGCACATAGTATTTGTGTGCACAAAGCCGAAGATGGTGTGCATTTAACACCACCCTTTATAAATCATTTTATTCTTGTAGGAGATTTTGTCTCCGAGTTTGTATGAGGTTTTTCTTCCGAGTGTAGATTCGTTTTTATGGATCGAGTTGTAGGGGCATTACTCCGAGGTGTAGGATTGGTTTTCAATCTGAGGAAATAGTGAAGTAGCCGAGTCTAGCGTGTTGCTTGATCTGTGAGGTGGAGAGTGGACGTACCAAAGATTGGGGAACCACTATATATCTGGTGTACTCTGTGTTGTGTGTGCTTGTTTTCTATGCTGAGCTCGCTCAAATTTTTATTCCGCAAAAATACGCAGACATCACCTATTCACCCCCCTCTAGGTGATTTAGGTAGACAACTAAAAACATCACAATTATATCTCAATGGAATAGCATCTCTTGGAACTTTAACTCAAGCATCTACTTTTCAGTTTTAAACCTCATTATCTTTTATAGGTTGTTACTTTCTAAAAAGATGTTTATTTTTAAGAATGCTTATTATACTTTTGATGTAATTACTACTTGCATTTATCCATGTTTTTTTAACAAGTGGTATTTATGATGCTTTTTATGGCATCCTATTTTTTTCTTTACTTAGAACAAATTAAATTTTATTGCATGCACTCACCTCAACCCTCTTTTGATACTACTAAAAGGGGAAACATCTATGTGGGTGGAGAAATCATATAGTAGGTGCATATATTATCTTATTGCTCGATCATGATTATTCTTCCAATAAGTTATCCCTAAATTTTAAAAGATATATATTCATCCCTACCTACTTTTGTTAATAACAAAAAGGGAGAATAAACTGAGAAATCTAGTGGAATAGATATTTAGGGGGAGCAAAATATATAGGGAACACTTATGCAGAGGGGCTTCATATAGAAAGAGTATACATTTATGCTTTGTTTTAAAGCTACCACGTTATAGACCTATTATTCATGCATATCTTTTTACCGCACTTACCTATAAACACAAATGTTCTTAAACTCACTAATTTCTCATATAGGTATTTGTTATCATAAAAAGGCAATGATTTTGGGAGCATGCATTCTGCATCTCACATTATAAACTTACTATGCATGCATATCCTTTTACTGCATTTACCTATAAACAAAAATGTTCTTAAACTCATTAATTTCTCATATAGGTATTTGTTATCATCAAAAGACAGAGATTGTTGGAGCATGTATTTCGCATCTCTTGGATTGATAATAACAAATACAGTGATGTAGTTGATATAGTCTTTTGTGTGTTTATAGTGTGCAGGTTGTACAGGTTGAATGAGGAAACAAGTCCTCAGTCATGGGCATGATCCAAGGGTGTGTACACTCTATAAAAAACAAAAATACGGGTTTTGTGTGCTAAACTTCAAACGACCATAACTTTCAATCCGGGAAGAGTTACAGAATCTACCACCCAATTCCAGAATGAGAACAAAGTTATCTATAATCTGAAAAAGTTTCGGATGGAAAAAGTGAAAAGGTGCTATCGCTGACGATATCAACTCTCACCAGGTGATAGTGAAAATGATGTCAGCATGACATCGGATATGTCCCGCACGATCGCCACGGTGCGCACTACTCGGCACAATCACCAGGCAATAGTGGTTATCGCCCCGCGATAGCCCCATGACACAAAACAACCATTTTCAACTGGCATGATCATCACAGTGTGGGACACATGGCAACTTGAGGAGATATCGCTTGCGATAGCTAGATATTGGTCGGCGATAGCGATTTTTCTATAAAAGGCTAAAAACTTTGTACATTCAAAGAGACATCTTCTGAAGCAGTAATTCCTCCTCCACCAAGCCATATCTTCGATTGTTTTGAGAGAGGGTCGTCTCCAAAGATAGAGAGAGAGATCCTTTGTGCAAATATGAAGATCTAAAGGAGATTTTGAAGGAGGACTACAACGCACATTCAACACAAAGGGCGAAAGCATCAGGAACGCCAACGTCTACACTGCCTTCGTCTTCTCCTTCAGAATTCCAAGGAGAGTTTATCTTACTTTTTATTTTCTTGTAATCTCTTTTAATTTATCTTTTTTGCATCAGGAGAAGAAAAACCATTCTGGGAGAACGTCGGATTCCGAGAAAGGATTTTGTAGGAAATTTGCCTTTTTTGGCGACTAGGTCCTTGTGTGGCTCAGGGGAAAATTTTCTGCCTTGTGTGTAGCGACTATTTCAAGGTTAGATCAAGGGGAGGTTAAAGGCTGTATTTGGAGTAAGATAGGTTATAGCCAGCCGATATTTGGGAGAAGGACCGGTGAAACATAAAAAAGGGATTTTTTCTATTTGCCTCGATTTCTAGAGTTATATAGAAATCAAACATTTTTGTATTCAATTTCTAATGAAATAAAATCAAGTTTGTTTTTATCTATTTATCTTGATTTAATTTGCATGTTATAAAATATTTTGAAATATATCGTTCAAAAGTTTTAATGTAAAATATATTGCAATGTTCGTTTTTGTTAGATATAAACGCTTGAATTAAATATTCATGAACTAGTGACCGACAGTAACACTTAACGCCAGCGGTAGTGTAGAAATATTGAATTTTATCTTTTTTTAATAGTAATCTTCAATATAATATTTTCTGGTATATTAAAATATAATTTTCTATAAAATATTTCTAAACTTCATTAATTAACTCTGATATTTTTATTTAAGAATTAAATTCCATAAAGCTCTTATTCATCTCCCCCCCCCCCTCTAAGGGCATCGTAAGATCCAACAGGAAGTTCCTATAGACTTTCGGGTGTGTAGCGGGACCTCTTCGCTGCAGCACGTGGGTCTTGTTTGTAGGCAGTCCGGAGCTAGTCTTTTAATTCACCACCTTCTTCTCGCCAAGACTCCCGCGGAGCGACCACTAAATAAGTAAGCTTTGGTCACCCCTAGGTCTGAACAGCAGAGACTGATTTTCTTGGTACCAATATCCACCACTGAAGCAGAATACATGGCGTCTTCTTTGGCAGCTTAGGAGCCATCTAGCTGAGGAGATTGGTGAAGGACATCCATAAGAAGGTGTGATGTCCTACTCTGCTACCTGGTGACAATGAGAGTGCTCTCAAGCTGGTTACCAATCCAATTTGTCATGCAAGGACAAAGCACATCGATATTGAGCACCACTTCATTCGGGAGAAGGCGCTGGAGGGATCTCTGATAGTGGAATATGTGTAGATCCAAAATAATGTCGTTGACATCTTCATAAAGTCATTGTCGAGAAGACCATTTGTGCGGTTGCAGGAATTGCTCAAGATGACTTCCACTTCCCACTTAAAGGGAGATTGTTGAAATTGTTGAAGTAGGAAGTGGGTGGTCAAGATGGTGCATATCGCACAGACCGGCGAGACCGCGCACCGTTAGCGCAAATAGAATTGATGGATAGACAAGTTGGGCTATGGTTGATCTCGCGGTCTGTATTAGCAGGTTCCCTGAAGTGTAACTGTGTGGTTAGGTTTATCTAACCGCGGGCTGTGTGGTCTGGTTAAGGAGACTGCAGAGACCGGCAAACCTTTGTTTGGTGTAATTAAGGTTCATGCCATGTGGTTGTCTCATTTTCTACTCAAGTCCACGCGGACTGAGGAGGCTTTCTGCATAGCTGTGCGAACTGGTGGACTTAATCGCACACACGGTCTGGTGTGGCAGTCCGCATGATGGGTGGACTGGTGCTGCTAGATGTTATGTCACTGACGGTTACTCTACCCCCTAGGCGGTGACGGTATCCGCCTGCCCGCCTATAAATAGGGGTGCTGCCCTCGCCATAAATGATAGAAACTGTAAAAACTGGAGCTCGGGTAAAACGCGGAAATTAAGCCTTTGACAGACTGAGTTGTAGTTTGAATAAAGTTGTCTGCTCAACTCGCGGTTAGGCGACCTCAGCGGTTAGGCGACCAGGAGTTGTGGTTAGGCAATAGCTCAGTTTCAGTTCATCTGTTCGCGACGACTTTGGCGGACAGGTGACCATGCGGTCAGGCGACCAGAAGTCGCAGACAGGGGAATCTTCAGCAGACAATAAGACAGTTTGCGGATTGGGCAGTTAGCCTTGGCGAACAGGCGGTTACAGTGTGTTATCCGCCAGTTTTTTGTTCTCATCTTTTTTGTATTCTCCATTGAGTGCATTGTGAAATCATGTCTTGCAATGTATGACTTGCCTTATAAAGAAAACTATTAATTCAATTGTGTCTCTTGTTCTTCTACTTGCTTCTGGTTTATTTGACTTGGTTGATTGAGTGTTCCTGCGACCTTGCCCGTTTCACAAAAAATTTTACATCAGTAATTATATTTTCTTTATGCAGGTAAACACCTTCGGTGCACAAGTATGAAAATTCAATGACGCAATTGTCAAATTAGCTGTAGTTTAATTTTATGATATCTACAAATTCTGATTATGTAATATTAATATTTAACAAAATATTTAAATTTTCATATTCAGTTGTGATGGGTTCCACCTTAATTTATAAAGATGAGGAGACCCCCATGATCCCCACCAATGGAGATCATGGGTGGGCCCACCTTACCCCCATGATCCCATCTATCCCCCATGTAGCGATGAAGTTCCCTACTCCCGGAGGAATTGGAGTAGTACGCGGGAATCAAGAAGCCGCGAGGAATTGTTATTCTAAACAAGCTCAGCCCACTGAGCCTACCACACTGAACATCGATGACTTCGACCTCAGAGATGAAGCAGTTCTGCAACGGGGAGCACCCATCGAAGGTCTGATTGAAGTCCCCCTCTCTTCGACAAAACCAGATCGCACCGTCCAGCTCGGGTCCCTCTTACAGGAGCATGAGAGGGAAGAGTTAGCAGCCTACCTCAGGAAGAATAAGGATATCTTCGCCTGGTCCCCGGAAGATATGCCTGGGATCGACCCTCAGGTCATCCACCACTCCCTTAACATTAATCCCGCATGTAAACCCGTCATTCAAAAGAAGAGGAATTTTGCCCCAGAGAGACTCCAAGCAATCGAAGAAGAGGTTGAAAAACTCCTTCGCGCCCAATTCATTCGAGAGGTTGGCTACCCTGCTTGGGTGGCCAATGTGGTCCTAGTAAAGAAATCTTCGGGAAAGTGGAGAATGTGTGTGGATTACACAAACCTTTATCAGGCTTGCCCTAAGGACAACTTTCCACTTCCCAGGATAGATCAGCTAGTTGATTCAACCGCCGGGCACCAGCTGCTTAGCTTCATGGACGCCTACTCTGGATACAACCAGATTCGAATGAACCCAGCCGACGAAGAACACACGGCTTTCCGTACCGACAAAGGAATTTATTGCTACAGAGTAATGCCATTCGGACTTAAAAATGCAGGAGCTACCTACCAGCGACTCATGAACAAGATCTTTAAAGAACTCATCGGTAGATCCATGGAAGTATATGTAGACGATATGCTAGTCAAGAGCATCCGCCGGGAAGACCATTTGGAAGATTTAGAGAAATGCTTCAAGATCCTCAGACAATATGGAATGAAGCTTAACCCTAGCAAGTGCGCCTTCGGAGTCACTTCGGGAAAGTTTTTAGGGTTCATGGTTACCCAGCGAGGAATAGAGGCCAATCCTGAGAAAATTAAGGCTCTCGAAGAAATGACTCCACCCAGATCACTCAAAGATGTATAACGGTTGAACGGGAGAATCACAGCACTATCCCGATTCCTAGCTCGGACGGGAGACAAGTACCTCCCCTTCTTCAAAATCCTCCGAGGAGCACGAAGCACAGAGTTTCAATGGACAGATGAGTGTCAATCGGCCTTTGAATCCTTAAAGCAATACCTGGCCTCTCCTCCACTTCTATCCAAGCCGGCTCCCGGAGAAATTCTCTTTTTATATCTTGCCGTCACACCAGCGGCATTGAGTTCAGTCCTAGTTAAAGATGAAGGAGGAATTCAACGCCCCATCTACTACCTCAGCAAAATCCTTTCTGATTCCGAAACCCGGTACCCGGCTGTAGACAAAACAGCCTTAGCACTTGTCTTCTCTGCCAGAAAACTCTGTCCCTACTTCCAGGCGCACACTGTTAAGGTCCTAACCGAGTTACCCCTCCGTGCCATTATCCAAAAACCCGAAGCATCCGGTCGACTGGTTAAGTGGGCTGTCGAGTTGGGTGAGTTCGATATCCACTTTCTCCCGCGCCCCGTCATCAAATCTCAGGTTTTGGCCGACTTCATCGTAGAAAACACTCTACCGACGAAAACAGAATTTGCGCCAGTGAAAGCCGGACAAACATGGACGCTATACGTAGATGGGGCCTCAGGTGCTGAAGGTGCTGGAGCAGGCCTGCTCCTCATTAATCCAGAACTCGTTACTCTAGAATATGGACTCCGATTAAAATTCCCTGCTACAAACAATGCGGCAGAATACGAAGCCCTCATCGCGGGACTCAGGCTCGCCATCAGCTGCCAGGTCAAGCAGCTGACCATTTACTCTGACTCACAACTTGTTGTCTCGCAGGTAGAAGGAGAATTTGAAGCCAAGAATGAACAGCTATCCCAATATCTGCAGCTCGTCAAGTCCCTTCTCATCCAAATTCCACAAATCCAAATTATGCATATCCCTCGAGAGCAAAATAACAAGGCAGATGCCCTGTCAAAGCTAGCCACATCTTCGACGCAATACCAAACAAGAAGGCGTCGGGTAGAAGAAATAGTCTTCCCCAGTATTCATGGCCCATGGGTAGTAGCAGAAGTCAATGAAGCAGAAGAATCATGGACAGCCCCGCTAATTGCCCATTTGAAGGGCCAACTACCACCGGAAGATCAAAAGGAGGCTCGCCGCCTAAGAATGAGAGCAGCAGCATTCACCTTGATAGACGGAGAATTATACAAGCGGTCCTTTGCAGGACCCTACCTAAAGTGCCTATCAGAAGAAGACGCTGACTACACGCTCCGCAAAGTCCACCAAGGAGTATGCGGCGAGCATCTCGGGGGAAAAGCCCTAGCCAGGAAAATCCTACGGCAAGGATTTTATTGGCCGACCATGAAGAAGGAGGCGACAGAATTCGTTCAAAAGTGCAGAAGCTGTCAAGTACACGCTAGCATTCCCCGGCAGCCCCCGGTAGCCCTCACGTCATTACAAGGAGCCTGGCCGTTTGCACAATGGGGGATAGATCTCCTCGGGCCTTTGCCACTGGCTTCTGGTCAGAGAAAATTCATCATTATGGCAATCAATTATTTTACCAAGTGGGTCGAAGTGGAACCACTGGCCAAGATAACCGAAGAGAACGCCAAACAGTTCGTCTGGAAGAATATCGTCTGTCGCTTCGGCATACCGGCAATCATCATCACTGACAACGACACCCAATTCACTGGAAAATCCTTTACCAAGTTGTGTGAAAACTTAAAGATAGTATTGCGACACACAGCAGTATCACATCCCCAATCCAATGGGCAAATTGAAGTAACCAACCGTACTATCCTGAAGGGACTAAAGACACGACTAGAAGATGCTGGGGGCAATGGGTGGACGCTCTTCCTAATGTGTTATGGGCGTATCGCACTACAGAAAGGACGCCTACAGGAGAAACCCCGTACAATCTCTGCTATGGAACAGAGGCTATTATCCCGGTCGACATCGGCGTCCCTAGTTCTCGGACATCCAACTTTGACCCCCAGACAAACAACGAGACGCTCTGCGACAACCTCGACCTGATCTTCGAAGTGCGAGAAAAAGCCGCTCTTCGCGCCGCCGCCTACCAACAACGCACAACCCGTTACTACAACCGCCAAGTAAAGGCCCGCCCGATTAACGTCGGAGACCTAGTCCTTCGCACTTTGGAAGCCGCCGGAAAGGGAGCACAAGGCGACAAGCTATCTCCAACATGGGAAGGACCATTCGTCGTTACCGCTATGGTGAAGCCAGGCACGTACAAGTTACGAAATGCCGAAGGAAAAATTCTACCCCGCACGTGGAACGCGCAGAACCTACGCCGCTTTTACCAGTGACACGTTATGCCGACATTTTTAATTCAATACTATGTGATTTATATAAGTCGCGAGCCCGAACTCGTGCAAACTATTATTCATTCAAAGTATTGCATTTTGCTTTCCGCAAATATCCTATATTCAAACAAGATTTAGGGTCTCCCTGTTCCACGCAACACCGTGGGGGCCTGCCCCCCTCACGAAGAAGCCGCGAGCCTGTCTCGCGCGAAAAGCCGTGGACCTGTTCCACGCAACACCGTGGGGGCCTGCCCCCCTCACGAAGAAGTCGCGAGCCCGTCTCGCGCGAAAAGCCGTGGACCAGTTCCATGCAACACCGTGGGGGTCCTGCACCTTGCCGGCCTCCGCGCATGCTTGCATGACACCCGCTCACCAAACTAGCGCGCAACATAGTACCTTAGAGCCGCACGCCGTCGCCGCCATCCCAGATTCAACGTCGGCGATCACCACCGCGACCAGAGTAAGAAATCTCTCCCCGTGTTCACTTCTCTCCCAACTGAAAGAGATTTGGGGGGCAATTGATGGGTTCCACCTTAATTTATAAAGATGAGGAGACCCCCATGATCCCCACCAATGGAGATCATGGGTGGGCCCACCTTACCCCCATGATCTCTCATGGAGATCATGGGGGTGGGCCCCCATTAGCTCCCACCTTCCGCAAAAGGAACCGCCGCCGGCGGTTCCCCTCCGGCCGGCCACGGCCACGGCCATGGCCCGCGGCCATGGCCGGCCGCGGCCATGGCCGGCCGCGGCCATGGCCGGCCGCGGCCATGGCCGGCCGCGGCCATGGCCGGCGGCGGCCATGACCGGGCGCGGCCATGGCCGGCCTCGGCCAGGGCCGGCCGCGGCCATGACCGGCCGCCGCCGTGTCTGGCCGCCTCCTCGCTGTCGGCATCGTCCGGGCGGCCCCACCTCGGGGTGGCCTCCCCGCCGTCCGATTGAGGGAGAGAGCCCACCGGCCGTCCGATCGGGACAAAACCACCCACTAACCCACTATGTTAGTGGTGGGGCCCGTCGTAACTTCCCCCTGGAGCCTATAAAAGGACCCCAGGGGCTCCTCATTTCATCATCTTCTTCTCCTACGCTTCCCCCTTCTTCTTCTTCCTCAGGTGGGAGCTCTCCCGTTTTTCTCCGCCGGCGGCCACCCCTCGTCGCCAACAACCAGCGGCCGCCTCTCGCCGCCAACCACCGGCAGCCGCCCGTGACCTCCAGCGGCTACCAACGGCTATCAGCACCCACCAACGGCTATCAGCACTCGTCGTAGGCCATTGGCACCCGTCATCGGCTATTGGCACCCCACCGGCGCTCAATTACAAAGGGAGCACTCCAAGGACAGAGAAAGACGAGCAAGGGAGGCAGTGACAACCCTTGGATACGCGCCGCCTCTGAGCGCGCGCGCCTAAAGCATCCCGCGCATTCCACCGTCCAAGTCCCGTTGGCGAGGCAGTCTGTTGCCCACCAACGGTTGCATACACACTCTCTCTCTCCTCAAGATTGTAACGGGAGCGGCCTGTCGCCCCGATTCACCCAACATACTGTAATCACTCTGATCTAGTGGATTTTGACCGACAGCGAATCGGTCACGTGGTTTTTCACCCGGTTGAAGGGTTTTCCACGTTAAAACTCCTTGTGTTCATTTCCCCTCTTCAACTGACTGTGTGCGCGCTCGACCGCTCCGCGAGTTAAGACGGTCCAAGTTAGTCCGGATCGACCGGAGCGCCGAGTTTGGCCGCAACAAGTTGCAATTACTTTAGTTTTGAATAAGTCACTAATCAACTACTCCGCCAAACAATTTGGTCAGCTTCTCTTTTCAAACGGTGCTAAAAAAAAGCAAATCTTTCAAATGATTTCATTGCTGCTCTCATCATTGTGCAAAACAACTGATTTTACCAATAATTTGCAAATCAGTTGTTTTTTCGATCACTGCAACTGAGTCAAGCATAGCCTCAATGAATCAAAAATAGCCTCAATGAATCAAAAGGGCAGTGCCAAAGGGATCCTTAACCATGCTTCATTTTATTTTGTTTTGTTATATTTAAAAAATTTAGCTCCTTTAGTTTTTCTCCTGAAACCTTGGCTGAACTAGAAGTAAAATTCCCGGCAAAATGATTAAAATTGATGGACACAGGGCACAGACAGCGAGGATTCTTCCTCCCTCGCATCTTTTGCCGGCCCCACTACTTTTAATTTTAAAATATATATGGAGAAATGGCTGCAGGAATAAATATATAAATAAAATGAAATAAATATATATGGCTTTTTTGCTCGTCTCCGAAGAATAATTAAAGCGAAGCAGAAGCCGTAAATCGGATTTGATCTAAATTTCTTGTGAATTATTTTAGATAAGTTTGAACTTTTGAACATTGAATAAAAATGATTTGGGTCTGATTCTGTAATATTATATCCGGATGGGAACTGCAATCCCAACCAATAAATTCTAAATTGTTCCCAAGAAATGGAACCCGATTCCAATTGGACCAAATTAGAACAATATCGTTGAACTGCAGCTCAATTTAATCTAATATTAATCATTAAACAATACTATTTATAAATAAAATTAAAAAAATACAATTTATCTATATTTGTTGGGTTCCCCTGAAATGATTCAGGTTGAGCAGGCTTGGATATCGACCCGTAAAAAATTGTGAAGGGCATAAAATGGAAAATCAGATCGCAGGAATACTCAACCGAATCAATTCAAATAAATCAAATGCAAATAGAAGAGCAAATAATTCTTGTACTATTAAACTTCTTTACAATGCGAGGTATATATGACGAGACATGATTCATCAATGTATCCGATGGAAGCAAAAATATACGAGACAAAAACTATCCGGGCGGACAGAACCAGTAACCGCCAACTCTGCCAAACTTAATTAAGGAGTCCGCTGAAACCATCAAGTCGTCAGACCGCAACCTAACCGCGCGGACACCCCATTATTTCAAGCTGAAGAAACTATGTCTGTTATCTGCAAGCCGTCTAACCGCGAGGTCACTTAGCCGCCAGATAATCGCGAAAAGCTGGTACCGAACTGAACAGACAGACAGCCAGAAGCAGACAGCTTTATAGAACTGGGAAAGATTAACAGTGAGAAGACCTTCTGGTCGCAAGCCGCGATCTGCTGTAAACCGCTGATTGTATCCGCAGAACCCGGACTGATCCCTGACGCAAGTCTACCAAGTCAGACCAAGTCTCTGGCTTCTCAACGCTAGCCGCACAATCTACAACATCAAAACCGGTTAACTTCTCAAACCGCGCGAATAAAAAAAACCTGTCCGCACTTATTGTTCATTCGTTCGTTGTTATGATATGACAGAGAGTCCTATTTATAGGCGCGCAGAGGAGTATGTTGACCGCCCTAACCGACAGGGTCACCACCCTTCTCGCAGCTAGCACAAATGTATATGCACAGTGCAGACACGAAACTAGTCCGCCTTTGTCTCCCCAAAAAGGTTGGACAGAAAGCCTATCTGCCTTGAACGCAAACGTCAAGGTTAGTGTTGGGTTCATTGATCCCAATGGCCCTGATTTGTAAAAGTAAAACAGGTCAATGATATACACATAGTCGTATTTGATGTGTGTGTAAGTTCATGCATGCAGGTTAGTCCTTCTCACATTGATTGGATAGGTGGACACAAGATTGTGGTCTGGATGGGCAGAAAAGTGCCTAAGTCAACAGGCGTTGAGTGAGGACAGTTCACTCAACATCATAACACTAAAGGAGCTGAATACTGCAGGACCTGTCAAAACCTCAACAATGAATGATAAAAAAGTGGCCAAATCCACAGGCATTGAGTGAAGTCAGCTCACTCAACACCAGACAGCAAATTCATCGAGTAAAGCTGTCTTAGTTAAAGCCACAGAGATTCTAGCAAAGGAAAAGATTCTAAGTCCAAAAGCGTTGAGTGATGATAGCTCACTCAAAGCTAGATGAGCTAAAGCGTTGAGACAAGCCAGGACAGTCAAAGTCTTGGAAGAATGACAAGAAAATCTGTCAAAGTACAAAGCGTTGAGTGATGCCAGTTCACTCAACGCCAGTGGAAGAAAGCTTTGAGTCATACTGCTACAGTCAAAGCTTAAGGAGAAATCGGAATTTGACTAAGTCCAAAAGCATTGAGTGAAACCAGTTCACTCAACGCCTAGTCAAATTTCAAGGCAGAAGGAAGATGACATTGAGAGAAGTCAAAACACTCAATGCTTCATGTAGAAGAAAAGTTTCTAAGTATAGAAGCATTGAGTGAAGCGCGCCGTAACAGTTGGCAGAGTTCAGAAGAAGCTAAATCTAATGACGTTGAGTGAAGGCCAACCACTCAACGTTCCCAATGCCTAAGTTGCAAAAAGTGCAAAATGATAAGCCCAGTATAAAAGCATTGAATAAAGGTCATTCACTCAACGCCACTCAACGCCTGAGGAGCAGAAATGTGACTAAGTCCAGAATCGTTGAGTGAAAGCCTTTCACTCAACGCCACCCAACGCCTGAGTTGATTCTAAGAAATTTTCTAAGTTCAAAATGGCTGACGTCAACAAAAGTCAACAAAGTCAACACATTTCAAACTCTTTGCGGGAATGATGCAGAATTCCCTTAATGGCGTTGACGGCCATCATTTGTCGTTTTTCTATAGATGGAAGGTGGGAACTTGTCCTTTTTTGGCTAGGCCCATAGTGCAAAAAGCCATTGATTTGCTGAATATAAATGAGAAAGACTGGCTAAAATAAAGCAAGAAATTAGGGTTTTCTGATTTCGCATTGCGGCTGAACATCATCTTCTTCCTCTCCATTATTGTCGAGCCTGAAGGTCTTGTTCTGTTCAGTCTACCTGAAAGCAAAAAGAGATAGCTGCTGCGATTTTCATCTACGACAGCAAAGTCAGGACTGATTTTTGAAATAGAAGAGGCAGAGGTTTCTGCAAGTTACTTCCAGCACAAGCAGTTCAGTTCTGAAGATCTTTTCAACTTGTTATTGTGAAGTAGATATGGCTAAAATATGCTCAGCCCAGGAAGACAGACACAAAGATTACTCTCTGGTGTCAAACAGTTCATCAACATTTCTATTTTCTGTAGGATCTAGTCTTGGATCTGAGAGTAGGAATCTGAATAGAATATGAGTTATAAGCCTGTATTATAAAGGCTGAGGTAGGGTCATTTATTGATCTGAGTATAGGGCTGTTCTTCCAGCCTGAGTTGTACGGCTTTTGAGCCTGAGGTAGGTGATTGTTAAATCACTGAGTTTTAGGGCCTTGGGCCTAAGTTTTAGGTCTTGAAGAAGACTGAGTGGTCCTATGGGATCGTATTATAAGCTTTTAAGGAGCCGAGTATTAGGTAAGAGCCTTGTCTAATATACTATTAGAAAGGTAAAGGGGGATAGTGGACGTACCCATAAATAGGGGAACCACTATAAAATTAGTGTGTCTTCTGGTTGATTGTCTTGAAAGCTTAACTAACTAATCACCAAGCACAGTAAAATAAGGTATAGGTCTAGATAATTTTAAAAGAGACCTAAAACCTATTCACCCCTCCCCCTCTAGGTGTTAGCTGACCTTGAAAATAATGTCTTTCAAGTGGTATCAGAGGGAGGTTTCTGAAGAAAGACTTAACAGTCTTAGAAGATCTCCAAGATCAGCAAATAGATAGTCCATATGGGTTCAGGAGTGAACTATAAGGAGCTGGGTATCATGAAGCTTCCAATCTGTAGGAAGGAAGGGTTTGGTATCTGGAAGGAGAGGGTTAGGTTGTTCATGGAAGCAGCTGACCCTAGGATTTTTATCACTATCAAGGGGGACCTTTCATCGCCATGAAAGTGTCAGTTCTGAATGCAAATGAGTAGACTCCTAAGACTCATGCTGAGATGACAAAGGATGAAGTAATCCTTGCCACTATGGAAAAGAGGGCACACAATATTATAGTTAGTGTCATAGATGACTCCACCTTCCAAAATCTGGTATACTACAAGACCTCAAAGGAGATGTGGGAAACTTTGGTGGTCTACATGGAGGGCACAGAAGAAGTCAGAGATGACAGAAAGTCTATGCTCAACCAAGAGTATGAGGCTTTCAGGAAAAGCAAGACTGATATCATAACTGATTGCTATGAGAGATTTTTTAGAATAGTCAATGAGTTGAGGACATATGGCAAAGTATTTAGCACTTCTGAGCTTAATGTCAAGTTTATCAAGTCTCTAACTAGAGACAGGGATACTAAGATATGTGCCATCAGAGAGGTGACAAAGCTTGCCTACACTCCACCAGCAATACTGTTTGGGAAGCTGTTGTCCTATGAAATGCAGCTGACTGCCAGGAAGGAGGAGAAAAACAGCAAGTCTCAGGCTAAGGAAAAGTCTGTGGCCTTCAAAGCTGAAGCCTCAAGGAGGAGCATAAGGAAGACTCCTTCTCCACTAAGGATGGATGCTGAGTTTGACTCAGATGACTCAGAGTCCAGCACATCAAACTGCCACATGTCTGATGAGGACTTTGCTGTCTTCTCCAAACAGTTCTAGAAATTCATGAAGAAGAAGCATTGGAAGAGAAGGCCTTCCACCTCCTCTCACCATAGGAAGAAATCATCCGAGGAGGATATGTATGGTTCTAAACCTAGTAAAAAGATTTCTACTAATGTCATCTGTTATTGTTGCAGCAAGCCAAGTCATGTTATAGCCGACTGCCCAGTAAAGAGAAGAGAGGATGGTGAGAAGAAGCATCATCACCAGCACAAGGGAAAGAAGGGGAAATCCTTCATTGTTAAGAAAAATAAGAGTAGGTCTGACTCTTCCTCATTAGAATCAAAAGATGAGGAAGAAGAGAGCCTACTTTGGGCTAACTATCTATCATACTGCTAGGATAGATATCAGGGCCCCTTTTTCATATCCAGATAGTGATTCAGAGTTGGATAGAAAAGTGGAAGAAGATAGCAGTTGTTATGGGCTGATGGCTAGGACTGATGAAGAATCCAGCCAGGATTAGCCTGGTCAACAAGAGGTACATTCTCTATCTAAATCCTCTTCTGAGTCAGGCTATGAGACCCACCCAGATTCTGAAGCTCATTCATCAAGTGATGAAGGAGATTCTGAATTTGAGGAAGATGTCAATTCTATTATTAACAAGTATAGTGTCTTGCTGAATGCTTTCAAGAAAAGCAAGTTGCTGGCTAAGAAGCAGGGTAAGGAGATTTACTCTTTTCGGCTTGCTGCTTCCCAGCATGCAGACTCAGCCTCCCTACTGGATCTAAAGTTGAAGGAAATTAGTGAACTAGAAGTTACTTCCTTCATTCAGTTAGGCACCATAGAGTACCGGGAAAATAGAATAAGAGACCTGGAAGAGTTGTTGGAGAGGGAAAAGAGGATAGTGGCTAGTTATTCAAAGCCAAGTTCAGTACTACCCTTGATAGACTCCTTCACCTCCCAAAAGGGTAAGAAGGGGTTGGGCTTCAAGGGTCACATAAGCATTGCCAATCCCAAAGGAAATGACAAAGCTCAATTACAGCCACTAGCCTCCAAGCCTCTTATTCCATTTAAGAGAGTACTGCTACCTTCAAACAGGTATGGACAAGAAAGTATCTTTGGTCACTGGATGAATGGTAGATCCACCAAAGGGAACAAATATGTTCACCACAATGGTGGAAGATATAGCAAAGGTGCAAGTGCCTTTAAGGTAGCCTATGAGGAAATCTAAATGTCCCATCCTGGACTATTTGTATTTGGTACACCTACCCCAACACTCAAGAACAAGTCAGCTTCCTGTTCTCAGGATCTCCCAACCCAAAATCAGACAAGGGGCAAGTCTGTCAACAAGCCAGAATTGGGCATATCTGATGTCATCAAGTGTATGTTTTCTGAAAAGAACACTACTGCTGGCATGGGCGAATCTAGAGGTGGGCCCCAGGGACACTGGCCCCCCATTATTTTTTGGAATTGTCTAGAAGGACCTATAAAATTAGATATTGGCACACCCGAAATTGATAATTATTTCTATATTGAACTAGGGGTCTAGGGAGGCAGTGAACTGGGCGATCCAGGCGGGGCGGTCAGTACAGGCAGATAAAACCCCATCGCAGTCTCGCGAGTCATGGCATTCGGGCTATTCTGATATTTGCTAGGGATTATTTCTCCGACTTTGGCGTCTTCCTCTTCAATGTTCGCTCCTCCTTGGGACCTCGCCGTCGTCGCTGCTCACAGAGTCGTAGCTCGCTGCTTCGTTGCTTCATTGCCCTAGCCCCTTGGGACCTCACCGTCGGCCCTTCTCCGCTGCTCGCAGACGCAAAGTCGCAGAGTCACTGCCTCTATTGAAGATTTGATGTCGGAATTCGGATGTCCTTAAGGTAAAGAAGATAAATGCCCCGATTTTTCGTTTTATTTGTTTGTCGTTTTATTGTTTATAATGTAAAGAAGCCCTAGTTGTTCTTGATTAGGTCCATTAATTTGTTTGTCGTTTTATTGTTCATTAAACTTGAACTACATTGCCTCTAAAAAATTGATACATGTTTAAGTTCTCTCTATTTTTAGATTGATTTAGGTTAGATTTAGGTGAAGAAATAGAAATTGATTTAGGTCCATTAATTTATCTCTTTATTGATACATGTTTAAGTTCTCTCTATTTTTAGATTGTTTAAGTTCTCTCTATTTTTAGATTGATTTAGGTCCATTAATTATAAAGATTGACACAGGTCAGATAAATGCCCATTAATTCTAGGGTCAGATTTAGGTGAAGAAATATAAATTGTAGAAACTGCAATTGAAATGGAATCGATGAAAAATTACTAAAACATGACAACAGGTCGACATTATAGCAAAAGTTAAAAACTAGCGAGAGTTTGGCTATTTGGAGTGTTCAGCGTGTGCAACCATTGCATCATTTTCTGTAATTGTTCGTCATAGGATCAAGATATTGTAAATGCAATGTATTTTGTTTGTTTGACAAAAAAAACAACTTCAAACTTTGAGTGATGTTGAATGAGACACTCTATTTAAAAAAGTTTTGCTTTTCTGTGGCAAACATGGTATTCATATTCACAATATGGATGATCGGTATATTCCCCGTGGAAGATCAAGAAGGTTTGTTGAAGACTACACAAATTTTCATCATTATCGGGTTGAAGTTTTCTTAAAGGTTGTCGTTCAACAGCTACAAGAGTTAAACAATCGGTTTGATGAGGTGAGTATAGAGTTGCTTCAATGTATGGCTTGTTTGAATCCCGTTAACTCATTTGGTTGTTTTAAAAAAGAAAAAGTGATGCGCCTTATAGAGTTTTATCCTAATGATTTTTCAAGTTTAGAGTTATTTAATTTGAAATTTCAACTCGAGAACTACATTGTTGATATGAGAAGTGATGAGAGATTTTTTAATTTGAAGGACCTTAGCCATCTATCCTTGAAGCTTGTTGAAATAGGTAAACATGCTCCTTATCAACAAATCTACAAGCTTTTGAAGTTTGTATTGATTCTTCATGTGGCTACTACAAGTGTGGAAAGAGTATTCTCAGACATGAATTATGTGAAGAACAAGTTGCGCAATA
Source organism: Platanthera zijinensis (assembly GCA_039513925.1). Classification (NCBI taxonomy): domain Eukaryota; kingdom Viridiplantae; phylum Streptophyta; class Magnoliopsida; order Asparagales; family Orchidaceae; genus Platanthera; species Platanthera zijinensis. The sequence goes on along the minus strand of CM077081.1, from coordinate 60,693,470 downwards.
GTCTGGGCGATCAAATGTTGAATGATTGTCTGATTACTTTTATTGAGCGAGAAGCATTTTTGAAAGTAATTGATGATGATATTATCAACTGTTTTCAAAAAATGAGGGCTCATCATGGACAAATATAGAATTTTACTCACGTACTTTGTATTTTTCGGTGTTATATAATTTTATATGACTTTCTATTATCATGGATTTAATATTGACTTAATATTTTATTTTTTTAAAAATTTTGTGCCCCCTATTTCCAAATTCATGGATCTGTCACTAACTGTTGGTAGGGCTCAAGATATTCCAAGTACTTCTACTGACATACATATCATATCCCAAGCCAGACTGTGGCTGGAAGATACAAGAAAAAGGCTACTGTTGTACCTTCTGGACTGAGAGCTATTGACAACACTACTACAAGACCAGCTCCTAAAATAAGTTACAACATTTTTGAGTGCTGATGCTGTGGCAAAGTGGGCCACTATGCTATTGATTGCTGGCACAATACAAGTGTGCCAAGAGAAAGAGAGAGCTTACCTATCAGAAGAGCTGCAGGTAAGCATAGTTATTATCAGACTAACATGCACCTAGGACCCAATAAGAATTGGGGTCCTAAGGATAAATGACTTATGTTTTGCAGGTTAGTCCAAGTGACCATGCCCCTATATGGTACTTGGAGAGTGAATGTTCCAGACACATGACTGAAATAAGGAGCATGTTGAAGGAATACACTCCAGTAAAGAATAGACCCAAAGTCATCTTTGGTGGTTCAGATAAGGGGGTGACTAAAGGGTATGGTTAGATAACAAATGACATGATCACTATCACACAGGTAGCATATGTGAATGGTTTTCAAAACAACCTCATAAGTATAAGCCAAATATATGATCTTGGCTATGATATTTCATTCCTCAAAGATGAGTGTCAAATTAGGAGGTCAAGTGACCTAGGGGTCATCTTGACAGGCACTAGGAGAGGAAATGTCTACTGTCTTAATTTTGCATGTAAAAGTAAGGACTCTCCTATATGCCGAGTTGCAAATGAGAAAGTCTTATATTGTGTCGAATGTTACACGAGACTAGCTCATCGAACTACAAGACCATAGGCAAACTCTTTAGTGAAGAGTTAAAATGGCCCCAAGTTGAAATGCACTAAAAAGGGTATCTGCTCTACATGCCAAAAAGGCAAACATACTAAGACCTCCTTCAAGAGTACTGGGGTCAAAGACTCAGTGAGGTGCCTATACCTCCTATATATGGACTTGTTTGGTCCTATGCTAGTTCAAAGTCTAGGTAGAAAAGTCTACACCCATGTGGTTATTAATGACTTCCAGATTTGCTTGGGTGTTCTTTCTTAGGATGAAATCTGAAACCCTTGATATCTTCAAGACATTTGTCAAACAAATTCAAATTGAACTTGATAGTACTGTGGTCAAAATCAGAAGTGACCATGAGACTGAATTTCAGTCTGAATGCATGACAAGGTTCTATGAAGAGCAAGGGATTCACCAAGAATTCTCCTCTCCTAGAACACCCCAGCAAAATAGGATTGCTGAGAGAAAAAATAGAACTCTCATAGAGGCTGCTAGGACCATATTAAGTGACACTTCTTGTAACGCCCTAAAACTCAAAAAAGAACAGATAACGTTTTAAGGCCAAATTGGTGTCTTAATAGGTTCACACGGCCTGTGACACGGGTGTGTCCAGGGCCGTGTCCTGCTCTGTATTTGCAGGGCGGTGTCGAGTGAGGCACATGGCCTATGATACGGGCATGTCCAGAGTCGTGTCCTTCTCTGTGTTTGGTCGGCCTGTGTCGATTGCTGAATATGGGCTGGGACACGGGCATGTCCGAAGCCGTGTCTAGCACACGGCCTGTGACACGGGCGTGTCACATGGCCGTGTCCTGGTCGGGACACGACGGTTTCTTACGTTGCTTGAGGCACACGACCTGTGACACGGGCATGTCACAAGCCGTGTTCGCCCCATGAAGTTGATTTTAAGTGCGAATCAGGGTCGTTTGTTTTATTCATGTGGGATCTAATGGCTGGGAATCTCTTCTGATACATTAAGGTCGGGAAATGAGGGTTTGAACCTCATTTCCTTGAATCCATTCTCTTTCTAAAGAGTTAGAGAGAGGGGAGAGCAAGGAAGAAGAAGGAGGAGGAATCCGGCCGTCGGTGGAGTTTCGTCGCCCTAAATTGCGAGCCGAGTCCAGATCCGAGGAGGCGAGGCCGTTGCGGTGCTTTTCATCTGTCTAGTTTCTTCTCTTCTCCATGGGGCCAAAGCGAACCGCTAGGGTAACGATTCTCTTCTTGGATATGGGAAGTTCTCTTCCTTTTTGCATAGGAAACCCGCTCTCGCGAGTGTGCTGTGAGTGTAAGGTATTCCTTCGGGTGGACATGAATAGTCCCCATAGTTTTGCATATAGAGTCCGAAATCGAAGTACGGACATAAACATGGTATGTGAAGCTTACCCGTACAAGTTGGTCTTGCTCGGTGATGTTTTCATTATGCATGTATTACCGGAGAAGACTCTGTGCCGTATGTTTTCGGGTTTCTACGTGGTAGATTGCAACAGGGAGTCTTGGGTATTAACTCCAAGGTGCACCCGGAAATCTGGGCAGAAGCAAAGTTCTGTCATTTTGGTGGCTTGGGAGCCAGCATTGTACAAAGCCGGGCTATGTACTTTTGTATGATCGATACATTGGGATTCAGTGATGCTTGATCCGCATCGATGGATAAATTGCCGTGACGAGCTGAGCAACGGGCTGGTGGAACCTTACCACTCCAAGTGGTTTGGTTAAAGCGACCTAAGGTACATGGGACTTACCGATGGCTTGGAGAGCGAGTCTAGGCTTCGGTTGAAAGGACTTTATTGCTCACGATGTTTGTCGTCTTGGGGGCGGTGGTGGAGCTGCGAGACGGACCGGGTTCGGGCCGGCTTCACTGAGTAAATGCCCTGAGAGCACGGGGTGTGTGGCCGTGCGGGCCTATACCTCTGGTGTAGTGTGCTGATGTTGTACTTTCACTATAATATTTGGCTATGCTATTAAAATACAGGGAAGGAGCACCGCCACCCAAAGTAAGGGTGGGTTCGTTATATTTTGGTCAGCTTTAGCTGACCGTTGCTTTTGTTTGCCACTGATGTGGTGGAATGTTGATTGCAGGTGCTGCGGAGCCTAGTGGCAAGTAGCGGGCTGAAGCCCTGTTACTGAGCCGGCTCTTGAAGGCCAAAGTGAATGTTTACTCTTTATGCTCATGTGTGACCGGCCTGCGTGCCGATGTATGGAAGATATTTATGGTTTAAGTAAACTCTTGTAAGGCCATAAGGACAACTATTTGGTGTATTTGTACTGTCATTCCTACTTTGGGTTTTAGTGGACATTCATGTTGTGGTTTGGTTTCTTTACTTTTCAACATTTAACATACTTCCGTTAGAATGTACTTTGTGTAGGACGCGTTAATTTGGATGGATGGTTTTCATTTAGTTACCCTTCGGTCTGTCTGTAGTATATGTCGTTGGGCCCCGACCGAACCTACTGTTATATGCCATGTGACGGATAGGAGTGTTACAATTTGGTATCAGACTACTGGTTTTGGTCTTGCTTATTTGAATTCGTGGGCGAATTCTTTTAAGGGGTAGTGAGCACATGTATGTGCTTCATTGTTATAACATAAAAAGAAACCATGAATGTCCACTTAGGAATGAAAATACACTTGTTTGAGGAACCTGAGTGTTCCAATGATTGCTTTTAGCAATCTGTATGTCGCCTGATCGAGGGTTTTTGCTATTATAGGTGACTAGGAGCGTTGCTGGACAGTCAAAACGTCCGTAATAGGCGGAGAGCAGTGCACCTAATGACGTGCCTGCAATCCCTCCTTCAGCAGAAACTATAAGACTTGTAGCGGAAGCGGTGTTTGTAATGATAAACGCCCAACCAGCAAGGCAGGTGCAGCACCCAGCCCTTACGATGGAGCAAGAACCGCTTTGAGCGGCAGAGCCTAGAGTTGTGGAACGCGTGGCCGTAGAACCTTTGCCGCCAAGAAGAGCGACAGAAAGACAACTTAAACATGTGATGAGCTTCAGTACTCCAATATTTTTAGAGGTTGGAACCCCAACTTAAGCCGAGGATTGGCTCGCTAGAGTTAAGAGAATCTTGTCGACAATGGAAACGGAGGAATGGCTGAAGACCGCCATAGCCACTTTCCTGCTAGATGGCGAGGCAAGGTTATGGTGGGAAGATCTGGAGCAACATCACTTAGTTGGGAGACAACTCGCCAACGTCTCGATCGAGAAATTCTCAAGGCTGTTCTTGGCTAGATACCTACCCTCTGTTGAGAGAATTGAGATGGAGAATCAGTTGCTGAGGTTGAACCAAGGAGTCGGTTGCGTGGATGAGTACCTCCACGAATTCACACGGTTGGGTCGTTACGCTTCCCCTATGTTTGGCGATGAGGAGCGTAAGATCAACCGGTTCTTTGATGGTCTGTGTGATGACCTGAGGGTACTACTCGCTGGGCCTGTGACGGAAGGTTGCCTAACCTTGGTCAGTTCAGCCCGATCAATAGAAAGAGATCTGAAGAGAATCCAAGGGAGGAAAGACTTGGGTGTGCAGAAGACGGAGTTCAAGATGCCGAACTCCTCAAAGTATAAGTTCCATAAGTGGAACAAGAAGGCTAGGACTTCGAGTCCAGGCCCTTCTTCTGGTGGGTCTGGGGCAACCACAGGCCGAGCTCAAAGTGCTTGCTATAACTGTGGAAAGTAGGGGCATTTTTCCCGAGAGTGTTGGAGCGGACGTCCAAAGTCTGAGAGGAAGCCTGAAGCAACAGACGAGGAAAAGGAGAAGGCGGTGGAGTCAACCGCATCCCACTATGCTCCAGCCCAGCCTAGAGTGTACAATTTTGGCCTTCAGGAGGCCATAAAGCAGACTGACATGGTGACATGTATGAGTTAATTAAAAGTAGATTAGCTTTATATATTTATTACCTTTTGTGCGTTAGCTTATGACTTCTTGTGCTAGGCTTTGTTTTGATTTTAAATTATCCGGTGAGAGCACTATTCGATACGGGAGCTTCGCATTCCTTTTTGTCCGAAGGATTTGTATCGCGCATCGGAGTACCTTCTTCGATGGCAAGGGACAAATTGAATGTGTTGTTCCCTAATGGGTGTTCAATGCGCGCGGATAGAGTTTGTTGCGTAAAGATACGGATTGGGAGTCAAGAGTTTGACTCGCACGCATCGCTACTGCCGATAGTGGAGTTCGACGTGATCTTTGGGATTGACTGGCTCTCGGAGCAGCGGGCATACATTGATTATAACCACAAGGAGGTCAAATTAGGAACTGATCGTGAGACGACATTTGCGGGCATGAAAGGGTCGAGCAAGAGTTTGATGTCTGCTCTCCAGGTGGTTAAGGCAGTTCGTGCTAGTGTAGAGCTATTTTTCACATTAGTGGAGGCTTTGAATCCTAAGCATAGTATGGACAGTATCCCAGTTATATCTGAGTATCCTGACGTATTCCCTGACAATCTCCCTAGAGCCCCACCTCAGCGAGAGATCAACTTCACCATTGAGCTGGTGCCAGGTGCCAAAACTGTGTCATGCTCTCCGTATCGGTTAGCGCCTAAGGAGATGGCGGAACTGAAAGTTAAAATTCAAGAGCTGTTGGAATAGGGTTATGTGCGTCCAAGTTCGTCGCCTTGGAGTGCACCGGTCCTCTTTGTTAAGAAGAAGGACGAAATCTTACGACTCTGTATTGATTACCGAGAGCTAAATAAGCTAACAGAAAAGAATAAGTATCCGATCCCAAGAATTGATGATCTGTTTGATCAGTTAGTTGGGTCAACGGTGTAATCGAAATTAGATCTTAAATCCGGATACTATCAGTTGAAGATAAGAGAAAGTGACATCCCCAAGACAACTTTCAGTACGCGGTATGAGAATTATGAGTTCACCGTCATGCCGTTTGGGCTGACTAATGCGCCATCCATGTTTATGGATTTGATGAACAGAATGTTCAGAGAGTACCTGTACCACTTCGTGATAGTCTTTATCGACGATATATTGGTGTACTCGCAGTGCGAGGATGATCCTTTCAAGCATCTGCATATGGTGTTGGAGACATTGAAGAGGAATCAACTATATGCCAAATTCTCCAAATGCGAATTCTGCTTATCCTAAGTAGCATTCCTTGGTCATATAGTTAGTGGAGAAGGGATTGCGGTAGATCCGACAAAGATAGTTGCGATACGGGAGTGGCCTGTGTTATCTACAGTGGCAAAAGTCTAGAGTTTCCTGGGACTTGCTACTACAGGCACTTCGTAGAGAACTTCTCACGGATAGCGTTACCCCTAATTACTTTGACGATGAAAGATCAAAAGTTTGTGTGGTCACTGGAGTGCGCGTGGTCACTGGAGTGCGCGCAAGCTTTCGAAGAACAGAAAAGTCGATTGACCACGACGCTTATTCTATATTCGCTGAGTGGGACCGAAGGATTTGAGATTTATAGTGATGCTTCGGGCAATGGCTTAGGTTGTGTTCTACTGCAGCATGGGATTGTAATAGCTTATGGCTCGCGTCAACTGAAGGTATACAAGAGGAATTATCCGGTCCATGACTTGGAGTTAGCGGCCGTGATATTTACCCTGAAGCTGTGGAGGAATTACCTATACAGTGTAAAGGTTGATATCTATACCGATCACAAGAGCCCGAAGTACTTATTAGATCAAAAGGACCTAAATATGCGTCTGCGGAGGTGGATGGAGTTCCTGGGTGACTACACCTTCAAGATACATTATGTGCCTGGGAAAGGCAATGCGATTGCGGAAGCGTTGAGTCGCAGGGCTCCCGCATAGGCCAACTGGTTGTCGATACATGATGAGCGTTTAGTTCATGATTTGGAGGCATTAGAGATCTCTTGTGTTGACAAGCAGACTAGTGCCGAAGTGCAATTGAACTGGACAGAGGTGCAGTATGACCTTGCTGATAGGATTAGACAAGCTCTGGATGGGGATAACAGCATGAAGCAGATCATGGATGAGGCTTTGGATAGGTCAAATTCCCAATTTATTGTTAAGGATGGACTATTGGGGAGGGACAGTCGTCTGTACATCCCAAGTGTGGGTAAACTATGGGAGGAATTGATGTACGAGGCTCATCATACTAAGTACTTGATTCACCCGGGGAGCACAAAGATGTTTAGAGATATGAAAAAGTTGTTCTGGTGGCCAGGACTTAAAAAGGGCGTAGTACTTTATGTGGCAAAGTGTCAAACGTGCGCCTTGGTGAAGGCGGAGTGCCAGAAGCCTGGAGGTTTCTTGAAGTCCTTACCTATCCCGGAGTGGAAGTTCGACGATATTTCAATGGATTTTGTGCATGGGTTACCAAAGTCACAGAAGGGAAACGACTCCATCTGGGTGATCGTAGATAGATTGACGAAGGTGTCGCACTTCATTCCGAATAGGAAGGATGATTTAGTGGATAAACTTGCAAAACTTTACGTAGATAACATTGTTCGACTGCACGGTGTGCCCTGCAACATCGTGAGTGACCGAGATGGGCGCATCACGTCTAACGACTGGAGGTTAGTGCATCAATTTTTGGGAACCAAGCTAAGTTTCAGCACGGCCTTTCATCCGCAGAAGGATGGTCAGACCGAGAGGGTCAATAGGATGATGAAGGACATGCTTCGTATGTGCATCTTGGATTTCGGAAAGCGGTGGGAAGATCACCTGTATATGGTGGAGTTTGCTTATAACAACAACCACAAAGCGAGTATTCAAATGACACCCTTCGAGGCCCTATATGGTAGAAAATGTCTCACGCCGTTGTCATGGTTGGAGACGGGTAAGTCGAAGCTGTACAAACTACAAGAAGTGGAAGACGCCACATCAAAAAATACGAGAACGATTGCTGATCGCTGAGGACAGGTAATCTAAATACTATAATGCCAAGCATAGGAACGTTGAGTTCGCTATTAGAGACTGAGTATATTTGAAAATTAAGTCGTTCAAGGGTGTCTCATGGGTACGACGCTTGAAGAAGCTGAGTCCGAGGTACTTTGGACCGTTTGAGATACTAGAGCGAATTGGTGAAGCGGCTTATCGACTGAAGTTATCAGTGGAATTGAGTGGTCTACACGATGTATTCCATATATCGGTGTTGCGGAAGGCGGTGCAAGAGCCTTCACAAGTGATTGCGGTCAATCAGGTACCTGTTGATAATGGGTTGACGATGAAGGTCAAGCCCATTCGCATTGAGGACTTTGAAGTCAAGCGACTTTGTAACAAAGACATCAGGATGGTCAAAGTTCGTTGGGATAGCTGCGGTTGGGAGGAGATTTCATGGGAGCGAGAGCAGACCATGCTTGAGGAGTATCCCGAGCTATTCCGCTCAGGTACCATTTAATTTTGTGCACCTTTCCATTCTATAATTTCTGGACGAAATTCATTTAAGGGGGGGGGGGAGAATTGTAACTCCCCAAAACTAAAAAAGGAACGGATAGCATTTTAAGGCCAAATTGGTGCCTAAATAGGTTCACACGCTCTGTGACACGTGTAACATCCTGATGGAGATGGGTATGCCTCTGTTGCTCCTTCGGTGTCGTATGTTAGCGACAGTGTGCGGTAGGATCCCCTATTTGTGCCTATTTTCATAAACCGAGGGGAGGGGGGTCTTACAACACGGGCGTGTCCAGGGCCGTGTCCTGCTCTATGTTGGAAGGGCGGTGTCGAGTGAGGTACACGGCCTGTGACACGGGCGTGTCTAGAGTCGTGTCCTTCTCTGTGTTTGGCCGGCCTGTGTCGATTGCTGAACACGGGCTGGGATACGGGCGTGTCCGAAGCTGTGTCTAGCACACAGCCTGTGACACGGGAGTGTCACAGGGCCGTGTCCTGGTCAGGACGTGACGGTTTATTACGTTGCTTGAGGCACACGACCTGTGACACGGGCGTGTCACAAGCCGTGTTCGGCCCAGGAAGTTAATTTTAAGCGCAAATCAGGACCGTTCGTTTTATTCAAGTGGGATCTAATGGCTGGGAATCTCTCCTGATACATTAAGGTCGGGAAATGAGGGTTTGAACCTCATTTCCTTGAATCCTTTCTCTTTCTAAATAGTTAGAGAGAGGGGAGAGCAAGAAAGAATAAGAAGGAGGAATCCGGCCGCCGGTGGAGCTTTAGAGCCCCAAATTGTGAGCCTAGTCTAGATCCGTGGAGGCGAGGCCGTTGCAGTGCTTTTCATCCGTCTAGTTTCTTCTCTTTTCCATGGGGCTAAAGTGAACCGCTAGGGTAACAATTCTCTTCTTGGACATGTGAAGTCCTCTTCCTTTTTGCATTGGAAATCCGCTCCCGCGAGTGTGCGGTGAGTGTAAGGTATTCCTTTGGGTGGACATGAATAGTCCCCATAGTTTTGCATATATAGTCCGGAATCGAAGTACGGACATAGGCATGGTGTGTGAATCCTACCCAGACAAGTTGGTCTGGATCGGTGATGTTTTCATTATGCATGGATTGCTAGAGAAGACTCTGTGTCGTATGTTTTCGGGTTTCTACATGGTAGATTGCAGCAGGGAGTCTTGGGGATTAACTCCAAGGTGCACCCGGAAATCTGGGCAGAAGTGAAGTTTTGCCGTTTGGTGGCCTGGGAGACAGCCTTGTACATAGCCGGGCAATGTACTGTTGTATGAACGATACATTGGGATTCAGTGAAGCTTGACCCGCGCCGATGGTTAAATTGTCGTGGCGAGGTGAGCAACAGGCTGGTGGAACCTTACCCACTCCAAGTGGTTCGGTTAAAGCGACCTAAGGAACATGAGACTTACTGATGGCTTGGAGAGTGAGTCTAGACTTCGGCTGAAAGGACTTTATTACTCACAATGTTTGCCGTCCTGGGTGCGGTGGTGGAGCTGCGGGACGGACCGTGTTTGGACCGACTTCATCGAGTAAGTGCCCTGAGAGCATGAGGTGTGTGGTCGTGCGGGTCTACACCTGTGGTGTAGTGTGCTGATGTTGTACTTTTACTATAATGTTTGGCTATGCTATTAAAATGCAGGTGAAAGTGTTAAGTTGTCAACCTAAATCACCTAGAGGGGGGTGAATAGGTGAATTGTGCGTCTATATGCGGAATAAAAATTTTAAGGAACTTGCACACACAATCAAGCAATCACAGACGACAAGAAGATTTATAGTGGTTCCCCAACCTTGGGTACGTCCACTTTCCCTCACCGATCTAGTAAATCACTAAATTCGGCTACTCCACTATCTCAGATTGAAATCCAATCCTACGCCTCGGATCCAAGTTCCTACAATCTCGATCCAAAAGAGATCTACACTCGGAAGATGAAAATTTCCTACAACTCGGAGATTAATCTCCTACAAAATTTTCAAAGAGATTTGAAATACAAACACAGATTTGTCTCAGATCTGGAAAATTCAACTCTAGGTCTTCTTCTTGAACTTGCGGCTTTTCAGAAAATGTTGAAGAAGAGTTGAGAGATCTGATCTGAGAAATCTTAGACCTACTCGATCAAGGAGAAGATGAAATATCCTTGAACAACAAGCCTTTCTTGATCGAAAACAGAAGTGTCGATCTTCACGTTGAGCGGTGACGGCGACTGAAAGTTATGTTCTTCTTGGAGAGAGACAGCCGATCACAATAATAGAAAATGTACTATTTTCCGCTTAGGGTTAGTCTTAACGAAAATAAATAATATAGGAATTCCCCTAACGGTTAGAAAAGGCATAAATGATGACACGTGGACCAATCAAGTCGAGTAATTTGAAAATCCCGTCGATCTGGACTTAAGAGAAATTTTTAGAAAAATTGTCTGCTGTTCTGGAGAAGTAGGAATGAGTTCTCGAGAACAAGATTGATTTCTCGAGAGCAACTCTGTCCGGACTTCAACTTTGTACTCGAGAACTGTGGGCTGAAACTTCTCGAGAAATAACTAGACTTCTCGAGAACTATTACTCGAAAGTCAAATCAAGTACTCGAGAACAATGCTGCCTTCTCGAGAACTCGAGACTAAGTTCTCGAGAATTAAGATAGACTTCTCAAGAGAGGGACTTAGAATAATTTTGCGGCTGTCTCTGACTACTCGAGAAATAAAGGCTGGGACTTCTCGATAACCTTAGTCTGACTTCTCGAGAACTATAAAACGGTTTCTCGAGAACTAGTCTCGGCTTCTCGAGAACTAGAGGATCTTCTCGAGTTCTGCTAAGTCTACTTCTCGAGAACTATCATGGACTTCTCGAGAAGTGAACTTAGAGAAATTTTGGACTTTTACAATTTTTCTCTTCTCTTCAAGAATCCTATCCTCATTCCTTGATCCAAGTGCTTGAATATGAAGTGTATCCCAATTGAGAGGCTACACATGAGTCAACACCTTGGATCACACAGTGAGGGATTACACTGTATGGTCCTGTGTTCATGACCAACTATAGACTGACATTGGTCTACACTTAGCAATGATAGTCTGCAAACACACAATTTAAACAAGGATATCAAATACAACTTAATTCATCTTAGTTCAAGGGTGACTTCATGCAAATCTGGGTTATTTTGGATGCAATACCCAACAGTAGGGAAGGAGCACCGCCACCCCAAGTAAGGGGTGGGTTCGTTATATTTTGGTCAGCTTTAGCTGACCGTTGCTTTTGTTTGCCACCGCTGCGGTGGAATGTTGATTGCAGGTGCTGCGAAGCCTAGTGGCAAGTAGCGGGTTGAAGCCCTTGTTGCTGAGCCGGCCCTTGAAGACCAAAGAGAATGTTTACTCTTTATGCTCATGTGTGATCAGCTTGCGTGCCGATGTATGGAAGACATTATGGTTTACGTAAACTCTTGTAAGGCCATAAGGCCAACTATTTGGTGTATTTGTACTGTCATTCCTACTTTGGGTTTTAGTGAATATTCATGCTTTGGTTTGGGTTCTTTACTCTTCAACCTTTAACATACTTCCTGTAACACCCCTATCCGTCGCATAGCATATAGCAGTAGGTCCGGCCGGGGCCCGACGCCATATACTACGGACAGACCGGAAGGTTACGAATAAGGACAACCATTCCAACCAATTTAACAACAACGTCCTACACAACGCATTCTAACGGAAGCATTTTCGTTAAACAAAGAACCCATAAAGGCATGAATGTCCACTAGTAATAAATACCACAAAGGAATGACGAACATGAAAATACACAAAAGAGTTCACGGCCTTAAGGCCTTACAAAAGTGTTCGCTTAACAAGATAGCGTCTTTCATACATCGGCTCGCAGGCCGGCCATACATGAATGAACGGGAAAAACATAACAAATTAGGCCTTCGAGGGCCGGCACAGCAACAAGGGCTTTAGCCCGCTATTTCCCGCTCGGCTCCGCAGCACCTGCAAGCAACAAACCACCGCCCGGTGGCAAACAATAGCAACGGTCAGCAAAGCTGACCAAATTGTAACGATCCCGCCCCCACAATCGGGGCGGGGATGCTCTTTCCCTGCACTTTATTAGTATAGGCATTTATAAAAGGGTATTTGCACATCACCACAGGCGTAGGCTCGCACGGACACACACCCCGTGCACTCAGGGCACATTCTCGGCGAACCGGCCAACGTCACGTCAATTCAAGCCATAGACGTTCCCGATCCACCACCGCCTCTAGGACGGTCATCCATATGAGCAATTTGTCTCCTTAGCCTTGGTCACGATAATTTAAGCCATAGACCGCCGAAGACCCTCGTCCACGCCAACGGTCCTACCGAACGACATAGACCGGGTACGGTTCCGCTTGACCCGTGCTCATACCGCAACGACAATTTAAGCCATATGCGCAGGTCAAGACTCACCGAGTCCCGTTTCCGCTACAAAATCACATAACCCAGTTATGTTCACGTTGGCTCCCCGGCCTCTGTATTGGCAAAACCCGCTTTTGCCCAGTTTTTCGGGTGCACCTTAGAGTTAATCTCTAAGATTCCCTGATGCAATCTACCACGTAGAAAAACCCGAAAACACCCAAACATCCGGAGTCTTGCCCGGTTCAAATGCAATGCAACATCACCGATTCGGACCAACACGTCCGAATAGGCTTCACACACAATGCCTATGTCCGTTTACGCATACGGACTCTACACAAGGGGGACTTCACATATCTACCCCAAGGAGCACTCCAACTCTTCGCTCACTCGCGAGAGCGGGCTTCCTATGCAAGGAAAAGAGGGCTTCACATGCCCAAGATAAAGAATCGTTACCCTTGCGTTCTTCCGCGGCGCCATCGCAAACTACGCGGCTAGAAAGCTTCGCAACGTCGTCGCCTCCGCGGATCTGGGCTCGGATCGCGATTTGGAGCTTCGAACCTCCTCCGGCGGCCGGATTTTGGCCTCACACCACCAAGGGAGCTCTCCCCTCTCTCTAGAATGTAGAAAGAGAAACTCAAGTTGAAATGAGGGTTTCTCTCCCCATTTCCCGGCTAATAACCCCCCAGGAGCAGCCCCCACCGTCAGATCCAGATCCAAGGGAATGAACGGTCGAGATTAGATCCAAAATTATAAAACCTGGGCCGAACACGGGTTGGCACACGGCCGTGTGCCTGGCCGCGTAGCTCATTCGCCGATCGACACGGGTCCTGACACGGCCGTGTGCCACGGGCCGTGTTACCTGGAGCTTCAGGAACGATCATCGGGCTTCATGAACACGGCTTCGAGCACGGCCGTGTTCGAGGCCGTGTGCCCAACACACGGCTTGAGACACGGCCGTGTGTCTCAGGCCGTGTCCTTCTCTGACTCGAGACTGCACAAAACCACCAAAGACCACTGAACACGGGTAGGCACACGGCCGTGTGCCTGGCCGTGTGCCCCTGTTCAGGCCTCCAAAAGTGCTGATTGATCGCCCCGCGATCATCTCCGAGGTTGGGGTCTTACACTTCCGCTAGAATATACTTTGTGTAGAACGCATTATTTTGGATGGATGGTTTCATTTAGTAACCCTTCGATCTGTCTGTAGTATATGGTATCGGGCCCCAGCCGGATCTACTACTATATGTTATATGACGGATAGGAGTGCTACACTTCTCTCCCAGAATATTTTTTGGCTGTGGCAGTAAACACTACATGTCATGTCCTTAATAGGGCTTCCATCATGTTCTTATCAGATCTTGAATGACAGAAAACCAAACTTATCCTACTTCAGGATTTTTGGTAGCAGGTGCTATGTACTGAACAATGGAAATTCCTATGTGACTAAGTTTGCTGCCAGGTGTAGCTGTAGCAGTACCAGCACAATACAGGAGATTTGCTGTCAATCAGACAATCAAGAATGTATCTAAAAATAGATACAATAAGTATGAATGCTGGTGCTGTGGCAAGACAGGTCATTATGCCATAGATTGCTGGCACAACACTAGTGTCAGGAAGAACAACAGTCTACTTATTAGAAGAGCTGCAGGTAGATTTGGTAAGCATGAAGCTAACTTGAACCAAGGATCCAAGACTTACTTGGGTTCTAAGGGAAAGTAATTCTTTGTTGCAGGTGAGTCCAAGTCACCATACCCCTATATGGTACTTGGACAGTGGATGTTCCAGGCACATGACTGGAACAAAGAGATTGCTAAAGGAGTACTTGCCTATCTTAAATGGACCTAAAGTAATCTTTGGTGGCTCTGAAAAAGGCATCATCAAAGGATTTGGTAACATTTCTAGTAACCAGATTACTATCACTCAAGTGGCCTATGTGAAGGATTTGAAACACAACCTTATAAGCATAAGTCAACTTAATGATTTAGGATATGACATTTCATTTGTCAAGAATGGATGTCATATCAAGAGGTCAAGTGATCAAAAGATCATTTTGATAGGATATAGAAAGAGGAATGTGTATTGTCTCAATTTTGAGTGTCAAAACAAAGGTTCTCCTATTTGTCTTGTAGCTGATGAGAGAGCCTCTCATTGTGTCAAATGGCACAAGGGGATGGCCCATCTTAACTACAAAACAAATGGCCAACTCTTTAGCAAAGAGTTAGTTAGGAATGGTCCTCAAGTTAAGTGTATAAAGGATGGGATATGCTCAGCTTGTCAAAAAGTCAAGCAGACAAAATCCTCCTTTCATAGCCATGAAAACAAGGATTTAGTGAGGTGTCTATACCTCTTACATATGGATCGTTTTGGTCTTATGCCAGTTCATAGTCTAGGTAGGAAGGTCTACACTTTTGTGGTGGTAGATGACTATTCTAGATATTCCTGGGTGTTCTTTCTGAGACATAAATCAGAAACCCCAAGTGTTTTACATAGTTTTGTCAAACAAATTCAGAATGAACTTGATAGTACAGTGGTCAAAATCAGAAGTGACCATGGCACTGAATTTCAATCTGAAAGTATGACAAGACTGTATGAAGAATTTGGGATTTTCCAAGAATTCTCCTCACCAAGAACACCACAGCAAAATGGTATTGCTGAAAGGAAGAATAGAACATTGATTGAGGCTGGTAGAACTCTATTGAGTGACACTACTCTCCTAGAATATTTCTGGGCTGAGGCAGTAAACACTACATGTCATGTGATCAACAGGGCTTCTATCACCAAGTGCCACAAAAAGACTCCCTATGAGATCATGAAAGGTAGAAAACCAAATCTATCCTATTTTAGGATCTTTGGTTGCAAGTGTTATATCCTTAACAATGGCAAGTATTATTTAACTAAGTTTGCTGCCAAATCCCAAGATGGGATATTTGTTGGGTACAACAATAATAATATGGCTTATAGAGTCTACAACTTGATTACTCAAGTTGTAGAAGAATCTGTACATATTGTATTTGATGAAACAAGATTGATCAACAGTGAGTTGCCTTGTAGTTCATGCAGTCGAACAGGTATAAAAGAGAGAATGGACAAGCTTTCCATTGCAGAAGATTCAACTGCAGATCAACAAATGGAAAATGGTGGATGCTGTCCAGGGGGAGTACAGGATTCTCTAGAAGCTGAAGAAAACCAAGAGGTGGAACACATTAAAGAAACAAAAGGTATTCAGCCTGAAGAGAGACTACCTCCAGCAGTTAGACACTTAAAGGATCATCTAGCAAATCAGATAATTGGTGATCTAAGATATGGAGTGCAAACCAGAAGCAGGAACTTGAACACAGTGCTTTGCTCAAGCTTCCTATCTCAACTGGAGCCAAAGAAATTTGAAGAAGCAATTCTAGACCCACATTGGATTGATGTCATGCAAGAGGAGCTGAATCAGTTCAGAAGGTGCAAGGTATGGGAGTTAGTTCCTAAACCAAAAGACCACAATATCATTGGAACAAAGTGGATCTTTAGGAACAAAATGGATGAGAATGGAATCATTGTGAAGAACAAAGCAAGACTTGTTACAAAAGGATACAAGCAAGAAGAGGGTATTGACTTTGATCAAACCTTTGCCCCAGTAGCAAGACTGGAAGCAATTAGGATGTTCCTTGTCTATGCAGCACATCAAGGATTCAAGGTATTCCAAATGGATGTAAAATCAGCATTTCTGAATGGAAATCTAAAAGAAGAAGTCTATGTAGAGCAGCCTACAGGTTTTGTAGATTCTCTTAAATCAGATTATGTTTATAGACTTAGAAAAGCTTTGTATGGGTTAAAGCAAGCCCCAAGGGCTTGGTATGAAACCCTGCCTACTTTCCTTATTGAGAAAAAATTCTCAAGAGGGAAAATAGACAAAACTCTATTCCTAAGGGAATCCAAAGGTAAGATAATCTTAGTCCAGATTTATGTAGATGACATAATATTTGGGTCTACAGAAAACAACCTTTGCAAGAAGTTTGCTAAACTTATGCAAGGGAAGTTTGAAATGAGCAGTATGGGGGAACTTAAGTACTTCTTGGGACTCTAAGTAAGACAAACTGATGTTGAATTGTCCATATCCCAGTCTAAGTTCACCAAGGAGTTAATTAAGAAGTATGGTATGGAATCATCCTCCACCATGAGAACTCCAATGGGAACAAGTATGTCTTTATGCAAAGATGATGCAGGTAAGCCTGTAGATAAGTCTTTGTATAGAGGAATAATTGGCTATCTACTATATCTCACTGCTAGTATACCAGACATTATGTATGCAACATGTGTTCTTGCTAGGTACCAAGCATGTCCTAAAGAATCTCATTACACTATAGTAAAGAGAATTTTGAGATATCTAAAGGGCACACCTAATCTAGGCCATTGGTACCCTAGGAATGGAGATTTTCTATTAACAGGCTATTCAGATACAGACTTTGCAGGATGAAAAGAAGATAGGAAAAGCACTACAGGCACCTGTCAATTTCAAGGAGGAAGATTGGTGTCATGGAGCAGTAAGAAGCAGACTAGTGTGGCAATTTCCACAGCTGAGTCTGAATATGTGGCAATAGGAAGTTGCTGTGCACAGTTGTTATGGATTCAACACCAGCTAAAAGACTATGGTATTCAGGTAAGTAGAACACCTTTATTTTGTGATTCTACTAGTGCTATTTCTATTGCTAATAATCCAGTTTCACATAGTAGGACCAAGCATATAGAAATAAGATACCATTTTCTTAGAGAACATGTAGAGAAAGAGGACATCTCACTAGAATTTGTTAAGACAGATTATCAAATTGTAGATATATTTACTAAGCCTCTAGATGAAACTAAATTCAATAGATTTAAAATTAAATTAGGAATGTTGATCATATGTTAGATTAACATAAGTGGCTAAATAAAATTATGTCGACTCATTCAGTAATAATGTGTCGACACAGAGGAGTTTTGTCGACAATTCAGGAAAATTGTGTCAACACAGTATCGTAGTGTCGACACCTAAGGGACAAAGTGTCGACACATCAAGAAAAGTAGTGTCGACACAACCAGAGTAATGGTGTCGACACCTCCAGAAATTGTGTCGACACTTGCAATAAGAGTCGACACAGAATTTCTAATAAACTACTAAGTATGTCTTGTGTAGACATATCATCAATTGGTGTCGACACATGGTAGTCAGCGCCGTGGTCGAGACAATAGAAGTATGTGTCGACACTTTCCAACAGTGTTGACACATTCAGACAGTTTTTGCCCGCCTTTTGACCTTCTTTGTTTAAAAAGGTATAAATAGGTCGAGAAAGTATTATGTCGACACGCTCACTAGATTTTCGAGACTAAACCCTTGTGTCGACAAACTCTCTTCTCTAAATTCAAGATTTATCTCCTTTCCAATGGCGCCAAAGATTGAAGATAACATTAACGAAGGCTACGAGTTGGTGCGCAATGCTTTTGATTATGCGGCAACAGAGATTAAAGGGGTCATTACCCTAGTTACTGATTCTGGGTTAGAGTTTCTTCTTTCTGAACCTACAAAGATCTGGAAGAAAGAAGTATATGAATTCTATGCTGCTGCAACAGTGGACTCCACTGGACTAAAGATTAAATCGACAATTCATGGTAATAAAGTCAAACTTAATCTGAAGAGTTTAAGAAAGATTCTTCACCTACCAAGAATTCAGGATAAAGAAGAGGTCCCAGCCTCAAAGACAAGAGAGGCTCTTCAGTGGTGTCGATTGGATCCAACCATGAAGATTGGAGCAGCCATAAACAGAAAAGGGATGAATCAACAAGGCAAATTTCTATCTGAAGTGGTAGGGAAGGTTATTTTGTGTAAACCAGGAGGACATAATAGGCTCTCTACTTATATGTTCAGTCTGATGACAAGGATAATCTACAAGATTAACACAAATTGGTATGCAGTTCTATTTGAGAAGATAAAAGAAGGTATCAAGAAGCCCAATTTGGCAAGATTAATGAGTTTATACTTAGCTGGAGAAATTCCAGAGGTAATGCATCAGCTTCCAGGATCTAAAATAAATCATATGAGAAGGATGGACATCAGGATCATATCCAGATGGGATAGGGTCCTCTCCAAGGACACACCTGATTTGGATACCCAAGAGACTGTAGCTAAATCACAAGTCCATGACAGTACTGATCTTGAACATGTGCAGGAAGACACATTGAATGCACAAGTCCAGGGGGAGAAAGTTAGGGAACAGGTCCAGGACCTGGCTGAAACTGCCCAAGTTCAGGAAAAGACAGTTACTGCACAAGTGTAGGGGGAGTCAGTTACTGCCCAAGTTCAAGGGGAAGAGAGAATTCACTTGGCAAGTGAACTAGATTCACAATCTATTCTTCTGTCTCCTTATGTCAACAGTTCAGCACTAGATGTGATCATGGAGAATACATCTGTAGTTGCTGATGCTCTCGAGACAGCTGTATCACCAGTTCACAATCAACAAGAGTTCACTCTGGAAGAGTTATTTCCTGACATAGAGGGAGCAGCGGTTGAGGGGGAGCAAGTTAACCTTGAGAAGGTGGATCATAGGGCTGACAAGGAGATGCCTCCTTGTCCAACAGAAAGAGTTGATATTGCCAGTACTTCTGCTTCAGAGGATGAGGAGATTATAAATATCAAGAAAAGAAAACTGATGGTTTTCAAGAGGAGAAGCCAGAGCTATAAGAAGGCTTTACAAGCTACTACTTCGCAATCAGCTCCTGAGACTGATTACAATAAATTTTTGGTAGATTTACGAGTGAAATTGGATGAGCAGAGATTAGCTATGGAAAAATATGTGGATGAAAGCCATAAGGCCCTCCAGTTTGATCTAGCCCAAGATATAAAATCAATCAGATTTGAGGTAAATCTGCATAAGAAAGAGATGACAGATTGCTTCCACAAGGGGGGCAATGCTGTGGTATTTCTAGCAAAACAACAAGCAGAAATAAAGAAACAAGTGGATGATATTGCTGTCAAACAAGGCTATGTCCTTGAAAATCAAATAAGAATGAATGAAAAACTGACTGAATCTCACAATGAGATAGTCACTGAAGTAAGAAAAACAGTTATTGAAATGACTGAAGCAAGAAATAAGGATAAAGAAGAATTTGATAAGAAGCCACATGAAGCTTTGGATTCCTTTAAAATAGCTGTTACTACCTCTCAGCAAACAATTTCTGATAAGCTTCAAAAGTTAAAGCCATTCTTTAAAGATGGAATCAATTACTTGGATGGGCAAATCAGATTTCAAAAAGAGGATTTGAGAGATCATGTGACCAGAGAAGTCATAAAGGGGGAGATGGTGTTAGTATATGCAGGCTCTGATCATACCAAATGGGTAACCAATAGTATTAGAGCCACTCTGGGATATCCACCCTTGTGTGATGATGATAATATGGCTGAGTCAGGTGTGCAACCAGCTCTACTTGAAGGTGATCAACCTGAGGTTGCCCAAGTTATTCACCCCCTGCAAATCATGAAATGATACATCAACAAGTTCAGTCGATGTACAACCATCCTCAACCATTTACTAATGTTATTATTGAAAAGGTAGATATGCCAGAAGCTGGTCTGAAAGCTCAGCAAGATGCTCAATTATCAAAGAAAAGATTTAGAGAGCAGGCAGAGTTAAAACCTGATTTTGAGCAATAGAGCCCCACTTCTAGAAATATCATATTAACTGCCTTGAAAGCTCTAAAAGACCAAGTTCATGAAAGGGGTAAATGGTATAATGAGCAGGAGTGGCAGAAGTATGAGGCTAGGCAAGAAGCCATAGTTCAATTCAGAAGAAAGGCTAAGAGTGGGAAGCTACCTCCTGATGCTCAGGAGCCTAGAAAGTATTTCTCTAAGCCTTTTCATTACTTTGAAAGGAATAGGATTAAGACTGAAGCTCAAAAGAAGGCTGATTTGAAAGGCAAGAAGCTCATTGAAGATACAGAACCTCCTGTGCAGGCTCAGATTAGATCTGGAAAAGGAATAGTCATCAAGGAGCCAGTCTAGCCTTAGTTTTGTTTTTACTAGATTTTTCAAGAACTATGTAATTCTTAGTTTTAAAGAAATCTATGTAATCAGTGTTAAGAGACTTTTTGATATAATAAACAAAACCATGTTCCATGTTCATTTAGTTTGCATCCTTATTCTGTGATGTGATTTTGATATTTGTTTTGTTTATAAGTTACCCTGTTAAATAATGCTTGTATACATCATCATGTTTATTTATCATAAGTGGTGTATATCATTGACAAAAGGGTTATGACTTCTCCAAATAGGGGGAGATTGTTAGATACATTGGAAAATGTGTACCTGATTTGGAGAAGCCTCACTTAACTCAATGATATACATCAAGGTGTATTTGATGTTATTCTAAGTTTATATGTGCAGGATAAGTATTGGCTAAAATGCATGAAAAAGTTTCTAAGTCCATGTGTCGACACCAGAGGAAGCTGTGTCGACACTTCAGCAAGTTTGTGTCGACACTTGGAAAAGGCTGTGTCGACACACAGAAGCATAGTCGACATCAATTGTGTCGACACCGGGAGACTGTGTTGACACACAGAATAGATAGTCGACATCAACTGTGTCAACACCAGGAGACAGTGTCGACACACAGAAGCAGAGTCGACATAAACTGTGTCGACACCTGGAGGCAGTGTCGACACACAAAATTCTTAGTCTACAACAACTGTGTCGGCACACAGGACTTATGTCGACACACAGCAGAGTTTCAACATAGTTGATTGCTGTAGAGTGAAGAAGTGATTGTGTCGACACAAATAATCAGTATCGACACATTCTCAAGATGTAGTGTCAAGAAGCTGTGTCGACATCAAGGCTGCTATGTCGACATCACCAAAGTCTGTGTCGACACTTAAGTCACTTGTGTCGACACATATTGACAAATTGTCTCGACACTTTAAGACAGTCAGTCTCGACGCTTTGCTGACAGAGACAAATGCTCAAGAACTGTTTGAGGACTTGACAGCTGTGAGTTACAACAGGTTTACTGAAGCTGTCAGACTTGTCAGAAGTTAGTTAGAAACCGGATCAGCCGGTTACCATGGATGAAGTCTATATATAGATGGATTCAGAAGAAGAAAGGATGGATCATACACACAACTAACACAACTATTGTGAGATTGATCTCTGATCAAGAAAGTGCAAGTCACAGAAGAAGATCTTCGTGAGAAGATCTAAGAAGATATTCTGTAGTGTTCATCCACTCAGATTTTGTCTAAGGAGAATTCATTCCAGAATTCAGAAGAAACTTCAGAAGATTTGGGGAGAGAGAGCTCCAGCTATTTTGAGGTCAAGAAGGAGACAATCACAAGTCTCTTAAGAAGTAGATCCTGAACTAATCTACTATGAAGATCCAGATCCATATCTGGAATCCAAGAAGGAAGCTGACAGTCAGTCAACTTCAAAGGAGATCAACCCAACTAAGTTCAGATTCAAGAAGCTTTGAAGAAAGGTAAGCACAGGTCACTACTAGAAAACTGACTTTTAGCCACGACAGATTGCCGTGGCTAAAAGTCCAAAACCGTGGCTAAAGACTTTTAGCCACGGTCTGCCCACAGAAAATGGGCGTGGGCAATACGAGCGTGGCTAAAAGTCCAAACCGTGGCTAAAAGTCCAAAATCGTGGCTAATACTGGACTTTTAGCCACGGTTCAGTGCCGTGGCTAATAGTGGACTTTTAGCCACGGTTTAATTGGCGTGGTTAAAAGGCCACTCATAACATAAAAAATTCAGGCCGCCGCCGCCGCCGCCGCCGCTACCGCTGCCGCCGCCCGGCCGCCGCCGCCGCCGCCCGGCCGCCGCCGCCGCCGCCTCCCGGCCGCCGCCATATTTATTTCAAAGGCTAATTGAAATAAATTCCTTATAAACCCAAAAATCTCATTTTGTTTTGGCGGTGTGGGACTAAACGATGCCACGACTTTTTGCCACGGTTCAGGCAAACCGTGGCTAATACTAGACTTTTAGCCACGGTTCAGGCAAACCGTGGCTAAAAGTCCAGTATTAGCCACGGAATAAAACCGTGGCTAATACTCACTATTAGCCACGATTTTTCCCCGTGGCAAAAGAAACCGTGGCTAAAAGCCATTTTTCTAGTAGTGGGTTGATTTCAGTCATCAGTCTCATCAAGAAGCTGATCAAGAATCCTCTTATCCTTTCTCTCTCAACAAGGGTAAGAGACCATCAAATTACTTATCAAATTCTGTAGGATCTTTTAAAAGATTCTAGTTGTAAGGCTATGTTATAAAGGCTGAGTGTAGGAGATTTTGATCTCTGAGTTGTAGGCCTTGTGGCAAGGCTGAGGTAAGGCTGATTGAGCCTGAGTGTAGGAGAATTGGTTCTCTGAGTTGTAGGAACCTTATAGGGTTCTGAGTTGTAGGAACCTTTCAGGGTTCTGAGCTGTAAGATCTGTGGATCTGGGAAGAAGGAAGAAGTTAGGCGAATCTAGCACACTGCTAGATAGGTGAAGGGGGAAAGTGGATGTACCCAGACCTTGGAGAACCACTATAAATCTATGTGCAATCTGTGATGCTTGTGTTATTTTAGATTCTGTGATTGCATGTGCTGTGTTAACTGTAGAGATATCTGATTTATATTAAAGAACTGAAGTTAAATTCTGCCTTAAGTTAAAACAAGGAAAAGAACCTATTCACCCCCCTCTAGGTGTTTAGGTTGTCTTGAAGTTAAATCTATCAGATAAGATGAGGTGATATCCCAAACAACCTTTTTCAAGAAAATAATTTTTTGATTTTTCATTTTCTGAGGTTTTTTTATTTTTCTAGATTTTTTAGATTTTTGATTTAATGCTAATAATAATAAAATAAAATAAAATATTTTTGAAGGTCTTGGGATTTTATTATTTTTTTTGAATTTTTTTTAGAAAGAAAGGGAAAACACTTCTCCATACTTAAAGTTCTACATTGTCTCCAATGTTGAAAGCCAAGTATGAAGAATAAACAAAAAAACTAAAAATAAAAAGGAGACTGGGGAAAGGCACATGTCCCTGATTTTGAGGCGGAGAGACCACCGCGAACACCTGCAAAATAAGTTAGAAAAAAATACAAATATAAAATGAGCAACAAAAAACAAAAAGGAAATAAACAAGGACATATTTTTGTTGCTTTTGAAGTTTGATAAACTTTTTTTAAAAAAAAAATTTGAAGTCTTAAAATTTTTTTGGGTTTTTGTTTTAAACTTCCTAAAAATAAAATAAAATTTTTTTTTAGGGTCACTTAAATTAGTCCTGGACTTCCCAAGATCTACCCGATGAAGGGCTTGCAAGATAGTAGGAGATGCAATGAGATAAAAGCCCAAATCTCCCTTTCCAAGATTTAGTCACAACTTTATATATTTTTTGTTATAGAAGGGGGGAAAGAAAATAAAATGATAAAAGTAATTGCATCACCTCTTTTCAAAATATCGACAAAATATTCCCTTTCAACGACGCCAAAAACTTGATAGAAAAATTTGTATTCTCCAATCTATATTCGATTAAGGCAAATGTACATATCGAAATATACCATAAAATATTAAAAAATATCAAGGTCGTATTAAAACTCTGGTCTGTCGAGTACTTCTATTTCGAGAAAATTAATTATTATTTTTACGATTGAAACTTAAAATAAATTTATGATTGAAACTAAAATGCGAAATAAGAAACCTAAACTTGAACAAAACGCACTTTGAGTGAAATAGAAATATTTCGAGAAATTAATTATTATTTTTACGATTGAAACTTAAAATAAATTTATGATTGAAACTAAAATGCAAAATAAGAAACCTAAACTTGAACAAAATGCACTTTGAGTGAAATAGAAAAGATAATTTTATAACCTCCTAATATATGCCTTGACCACAAGGTTCTCAAAATATGAACGCACCTCTCTCGAGGAATACACCCAACTAAAATTAAGAATATTAATCAAGCTCTCATTCTATAATCGATAACCTAATACTCGCTTTAATGTACAGTGGTGAATCCCGCAAAACCGGAAGAATCATGTCATCCACACTAGAGGGGTGCGTTCAACTCTCATTATTCGTGAGTGATCTCTTTGTACGTATAAGCCTTTCGACTAATTAGAATACGAAAACAGACACGAAAGTCTACGCATCGACATATGAACTCGATATTATACACTGATGGGTACCCCCTAATTTATAGAAGATTATGTTAACTCCCGCACACCGGATCGCAACTCCCGCATACCGGATCGCAACTCCCGCACACCGGATCGCAACTCCCGCACACCGGATCACAACTCCCGCGCACCAGATCGCATAATCACCGCGCGCCGGATCCTGCAACCGCCGCACACCAAATCGCAACCTCCGCCGCTTCCATTACGGGCGGCCGGCGGCCGGCGAACGGACACCCATGGCCGGCCGCCACTCCCCTTGCGGTCGGCGGCCGCGGCTGGCCTCCCGCAGCCGGCCTCCCCTCTTTGCGGCCGGCGGCCCTGGCCGGCCTCCCCCTTGCGGCTGGCGGCCGCGGACGGCCGCCCCCTTACGGCCAACGGCTCCGTCCGGCCCCCTCTGTGTGGCCGGTCGCCTCCTCGCGGCCGGCGGCCACGGACGGCCGCCCCCCCTCCGGTCGGGCGGCCGCCGGCCGGCGCGCCTCCTCCGACCACCATTATGGACCGACCTTCTCTCCACCGTCTGATCATGGCAGGCCATTACGGCCCTCCGATCATAACAAGAGATCACAGCCCTCCGATCTGCGATTAACCACCGTAACCACCGTAACCACCTCAGAAACCCTATATATGCACCCTTGATAGTTCATTTCAGGGGATCCGGCTTCATTCTCTCCTTCGCTCTCTCTCTCTCTCTTCATTTTCTGCTTCTCCCCAGAGCTTTTCTCTCTACGCTCCTCCTCTCCTCCTCTTTCACTCACTAACTTGGCAGGTTATCCTCTAAGCGTCGCCCAAAGAAGAAAGAGTGAAGTGTCGACTAAGGCAGCCCTCCTCAGTCCAAGGCGCATAGTGCATGCACTCTGCGGAGCGTAAGCCTGAAGATCAAGCACCCAAGAAAGACGCACGACAAAGTGCACGAACTCCTAAGCGCTGGCCTGTCACCCAAGGAGACCTCTCTCAACCCCCCAGTATTTGTAACGAGGCGCGGCCTGTCGCCCTCGCATTCTCTTTACAAGAACACTGTAATAGAGGAAAATAGTGGATCTTGGCTGGCACAGACCCGACCACGTTGTTTTTTCCCCTTTCCGGGATTTTCCACGCTAAAGTTGTGTGTGTACAATCTCTCTATTTCTACTTTGACTGTGCGCATACTCAATCGCCCGGGGCTAAGACGGACCGATCCGGAACCGGTCTACCGAGGGCATTGAGCGAACCGCAAAAGTTTTGCACCGTCTGTAGGAAAGCATTCCCAGCAAGCGTGAGAAGACTCAGAAGTTTGTCAAAGCGTGACAGAATGGTCGGAAAGAGCACCCGAACGACTAGGTGGTCGATCCGGCATGAACATGAGGATCAAGCCGCGTCGCAGTCTCTAGCGCACACGCCACCGCAAGAGGCAGTCACAACGCTTGGAGCAGCGCCGCCCGAAAATGCGGCGCCCCCACCAGACATCCGGGTCGAGATGCTCGCCCTCTTAATGCGACTTGCAGGCCCCCACGTGCCCGTAGGGGCCCCAACTCAGGAGAATCTACCAGTTCCACCAGCAGAAGGCCAAAGGGCCGTTGAAGAAGAATCCGAGTTGTCGAGGCACGACAGCACTGAGCATCCCGTTCGCCACGTCACGGCGGCAGGAATCGCCCCCCTCCGCAGCAATCAGCAGCAGCAGGCCCCACCGGAGCCGGGCGCAGGAATGACTCGGGAAGCATTTCGCGAAATGTTTGAAGAGGAATTTGGACCCGTCGGCCGACGAGTAATGGCGGCGCGACGCCCCGCTCGGGGGGCATCACCCTTGGCTCCTGAGGTACTGGCCTATCCCATCCCTCAAGGATTCAAGATCCCCCACGTTGAGACGTACGATGGAATGGATGATCCTTGGGAGCACATCAACCACTTCTATACGATCCTCCACCTCTACAACGCGCCCGATCAACTGCTTTATCAGGTCTTCCCTACCACCCTCAAAGGGTAGGCCCACACTTGGTTCCATTCCCTATGAGAGGGGTCTATCAGAAAATTTCCCCAGCTGAGCCAGCAATTCCTCAATCAGTTCATGGCCAACCGCAGGATCGCAAAGGATCCATCCCACCTCTCCAGCATCCGGCAGAATGAAACCGAGACCTTAAAAGAATTTTTCTGCCGATTTACTATGGAAGCAAGACAGATCCCCGGGGTAGACCCTGAGCTCCATCGAGGGTTCTTCCTCGGGGGACTCCGACCAGGAGGATTCTACTCCGCTCTAATGCGGGATACTGTCCCCAGTTATGCAGATCTGGTTCACCAAGTTGAAGCTCAGATAGTCGCGGACGAGGCCATTGAGGCCCACCGTCGATAGTTTGAAGGAGGCCAAAAGAGGCAGAGGCAGCAGGAATAACCCTCTAGAAGACGAACAGAGAGGCGCGACGAGAACCGTCGCAACGAGCGTCCCAATCAGGAGCCCCAGAGAGTCCGGGATTACGGGCCTCCCCAGCCTTACACCCCTCTCAACACCACTCGCGCTAACGTCCTATATGCCATTCAGGACGATCTGGCGCTCTAGAGGCCAAGGGCGCTCCCGCCTAACCCAAGGGATAATCCATCAAAGTACTGCGACTTCCATCGAGGAACCAGACACACTACTGAATAGTGTGTGAAGTTGAAAGATGAGATAAAGCGTCTTGTTCGGCAGGGAATTCTCGGGTGTTTTCTGCAAAGATATGTGCAAAATCAGCACGGAGGACTGCCTGTGCCGAGGGTACCGCTACCTGCTCTCCAAGAAGCGCAAGGGGGCAGGCAGGTCGTCGGGATTGTGGAAGTCATCTCTGACTTTCCCTTTCCCGCGGTCAACTCCATCGCCGCTCCCCACGAAGACAAGGCGGCTGGAATCATTCCTACCATTAGCTTAAGTAAGGAGGACCTCCAGGGCCTCCACACGCCGCACCAGGGTCCGCTAGTTATTATAGCAGGAATTGGCAACCCCAGCTTCCGCGTAAAGCGAATTCTGGTGGACAACGTCATCTCGGTAAATGTTATATTCATGACTGCGGTAACCAGTATGAGAATCCAAAGGAAGAATCTTCGCCCAACATCAGGCCCCATCTACGGCTTCAACGGGGCACCCGTGTCTGTAGCAGGCACCCTCACCCTTCCGGTGACATTAGAAGAATTTCCAAGGCAGGTTACGCACGACATACAGTTTGTGGCAGTCAATGCAGAATCGCCTTACAACGCAATCTTTGGTCGCCCCCTCTAGACAGCTTTCTAGGCAGTTCCGTCAATCCTGCATCTCGCAATGAAGTTTGTCACACCAGCTGGAGTAGGGGTCGTCAGGGGCAGCCAGGACATGGCACACTCATGCTATCTGCACCAAGCGCAGCCAGAGGACGGCTCAGGAATCAGCATCTACCGCATCTAGAAGGCCGCTCTGGAGAAGGGCCAGAACCGAGGCAAACGCGCCTCCCAAAAACATTTCTTTGCTTTGAATCACCTAAGGACAACTATAAAGTCCCGAGGAAAACCCTCGTGCAAAAGCTATCCTGCTTACTGCATTTTCCGCTTTCATACTAACTCTTGCCATGCAGCAAACACGTCAGAAGGACATCTAATCCCTCAGACCCTCCTGATGCCAGGATCGTCTGTTCCTCAAGGCGGTCTGGGATCCATCGACATGCGACCCGCTTGGCAGTTCAGAATCTGTCATCGTGCAATGGAACGACCAAGCTAAAGAAAAAACAAAACAACTCATTTCTTTACATTTATATACTATGATTACGATGTCACTAACTCCTAAAACTTGTAGGATCGATTTGGAATCTGTCCCCTGGGGTCCGACGAGCAACTATAACACGATTGTCTCGATCCCCCTGCCGCGGTTCAAAGGTTCGCCCTTCACCCGTCCAGCGGATTGCGACGTCGTCGGGAATGAGAACCCCCGGTTGACTGCGGCCCATAGCGTGACAGCCTCGGCCTAGCAACAGGTTGCGATGTTGCCTGGGGACCGAATACCATGTCCCACGCAGATTGTAGCACGGTGGCCTTGATCTTTCTCCTATGGCAGAAATGCTCACTCTTCTCCTACGGAGCGGTTCACGACATCGTCAGAGACCAGCTCCCTCAGTTGTGCGCAGCCTACAGCGCGATAGCCTCGACCTCACTCCACCGGCGCAAGGACCCGACCTTTGCTGTATAGTAGGTTGCGACGTCGTCCGGGTCTTCGGGGCACCACCCCTCAGCAAATAATAGGGTCCATCAGCTGCTCGCGGGGGTTTGAATAGACCATGTCCTCCTACCGACAATAGGACAAGGATTATGAATCTTCACCTACACCCGAAGCTCGACGCCCCGCCATCATGGTAAATCCCCCAAGATTGATGTAATTACAACCTCAGGGTCCATTAGCTGCTTGCGGGGGTTCGAATCGACCATGTCCTCCTACCGACAATTGGCCGAGGATTATGAATCTTCACCTGCATCCGAAGACTGACGCCCCACCCTCGCAGGGCCCGCCCCCCTCACAATTGGTGCCTAACTAAGCTACAATCGCAACTAAATCGGGTTCCGACCACGCTGAATCCACATCTAACCAACCATAGCCATACTGTGGCGCAATGGCTTCACTCTCTCTGCTACGGTTCAGGGGTGAACCCTTCGTCCGCCCAGCAATTTGCGACATCGCCGGGGACTAGCTCCCCCAGTTATGTGCTGCCAATAGCGCGATATCCTCGGCCTAACAACAGGTTGCAATGCTGCCAAAGGGACAAAATGTTGAGTCCCCTGCATACTGTAAGCACGGCGTCTTCGACCTAACTCTCATCGTGGCAAGACTTGCACTTCTCTTACGAAGCAGGTCACAACGTCGTCGGGAGCCAGCTCCCTCAGTTATGCGCAGCCCGCAGCGCGATGGTCTCAGCTTCTCTACCCTGGCACAAGGGGCGCCCTTCGCCTCGTAGTAAGTTATGACGTCGTCAGGGTCTACGGGGTCACACCCCTCCAATGACACCGGGTTCACCACAACTCGCAGGGGTTCGAACGAACATGGCCTCCCGTCGATAATAGGTCGGAGCTCCCATAACACCTCACCCCCATCCATAGCAAACACTATTTCACCGCTCAGGGCCTGCCCCTCGTGGTTGGTGCTTGACTAAGACAACAATTGACCGCAACAATCAAAAGCAAAGGCAATGACAACTACTCAACAAACATATCAAATAAGTACATATATACAAATCAATAAAGAGCATCAAAGAGATATTGTTGTCACTCAGCGGCGTCGCCCGCCTCAGCATCAGAGCCCTCCTCCTCTGACAGATCCTCAAGTACAAGGCCGGCAATGCCGCATCCTCGTTTCCGAGACACCATCGAAGGGTCTTCGCCATCCCCTGGTAGAAAGCGACTTCCCGTAAGTCCTCCATCTGTGGCTCCACCTCTTGAGTCCACACCTCCTCGCGGACCTCTTCTGAGATCAGACACCGGTCTCGCATGTAATCCACAGAGTCCCGGTACTCTACCAGACCAGCCGCCTTCAGCTCAACCTCCCGCTCCGCGGAGGAAAGGTGCATCACCTCCGCCCTGGATAACTCCAGCTCTGCCCGAGATTTATCCAGAAGACACAAAGTCTCCTCCACAGCTGTCTTCTCGGCCCTATGCATAGCTCTGGCATCCTCCAACTCGCACCGCAGCTCGGACCAAATCTTCCTAAGTCATGAAATATCGCGCTCTCATCGCCCATTCAGATCTGAAAGGGCACTCTTCGCCTCCCGGAGCTCACCCTGAAGGGACATAAACCCGTCCTTCAGGCTCACGTAGTGGTCATTCTACGTAAGCGTAATGTTCGTCTGAGTCTCCATCTGCAAAAGAAAAGGGACAAGTCAGAAGAGCTTTCCTCAAAAGCCACTACTCAAAAGTTGAGATCATACGTACCGCATGGTTCATCGCGTCCAAGGAAGAGGAGACCCTCTTTCCTTTCACCACCCGCCACACCGCAGCCCGTGCTAGGGAAGCCTGGGGGCAGAGGACCCCAGGACCTCAAGATCCGCATCATCCGGCTCGCCTCCTGCTCTAGAGCAGCAAGGGGCAGCTCCCTCAAAAAGTACATCCTATCGCAGCAGAGGGCCAGTACCCGCCTCCTCAACTCCACAACCTCCAAACACTAGCTTCCTCTTCCTGTCATGGGAGAGAGGGATGGGGGCAGCACGTCCCGAATCAACAGACAGCACGCATAGCAGCAGGCGCTTCTCATCGACGAAAGTTGAAATGCTAAACAAGATATTCCCCAGCTCCCGGGGCTCCACAAAACCAAGGACAGGAGTAAACTCCCGCTCGTGTCCTCTAGGACGCCGGCTGTAACGGCCTCCCCAGCACCATGCTCGCAAGGACGGCCGCCGGCACCCCCAGCACCAGGCTCGAAAGGGTTCAGCCTAACCAGGTCTGCAGACCATGCACCCCAACCCCTCTCCATCCACAGGCGGGTTGTTGGTGGCCGTAGCCCCCCTTAGATGAGTGAACTCGACAATTAAGTTGGGCCATACGGGGACTTCCCAGGAGGTCACCCATCCCAGTACTACTCTCGCCCAAGCACGCTTAACTATGGAGTTCTTTCAACCTTCATCACCAATTGAGCTGCAGCTCAATTGGTGAGCTCAATTTGTGATGAAGGTTGAAAGAACTCCATAGTTAAGCGTGCTTGGGCGAGAGTAGTACTGGGATGGGTGACCTCCTGGGAAGTCCCCGTACGACCCAACTTAACTGTCAAGTTCACTCATCTAAGGGGGGGGGGGGGGGGCTACGACCACCAACAACCTGCCTGTGGATGGAGAGGGGTTAGGGTGCATGGTCTGCAGACCTGGTTAGGCTGAACCCTTTCGAGCGTGGTGCTGGGGGTGCCGGCGGCCGTCCTTGCGAGCATGGTGCTGGGGAGGCCGTTACACCGGCAATGGTCCGGAAGCACACTCCACACCTCTGGCAATCCACCTGGGTTCCTTACATATCCAAACAAGGTATTCCCATGGAGACGATCCGCTAGGGTTTCGAACAGCAGCCACCGTTTGTTACTGAAGACATCCACACGGCCCCCGCCGTCAGCATGCACCTCACACCAATCCTTGAAAATATCCAAGGAAAACCTCGATCCATGCTTGCGAAAAAACACGATCAACCCCATGATCCGAGTCATCCCAAGAGGGGTAAACTGCGATACAGGAACGCCGCAGAGCTTCAGAATCTCGGCAACTTCCTCGCAAGCCGGAAGGCGAAAGCCGCACCGAAGAGACGACTCATAAAAGGGTCATCCAGCCTCGCGGAGGGGTTTGCACCCGCTTTTCAGGACTAGGGATCCACACCTCCAAATCGGGGGGGGGGGGGGGGCGGTAGGTTGAAGCGCCTCCTCCAAATATCTACGTGCTCAAGGGAGAGACTCGAGCGCAACCGCATAGGACGGCTCTGCACGCACCGCTTGGAAACCTGAAAAAACAGAAAAGTAAGGTCAGAAAAGCAAGTCCGAGCACACATTGAGCCCACACACTCGAGCCACACACGTGCATAAAGCACACGCGGAATCAGCCCGCGCAAGCAAGCGTCCGCACCGCGCGCGCCCTGCGCGCGGGTTCAGCCCCGCGCGCACCCCGCGCCCGCACGCACCGTCTACATGTATGTGGCGCGAGGGGCCTCCTCCCCTCCGACGTGGTCCGATGCCCAGACCTTTCCCTCGGTCAGAGGCTCACCTTAGCACTATCGTCATCGCCTCCCATCTCGGTGTTAGCACCCGTTCCGACCATCGCCGCCAAGCCCCGTCGTAAAGAAGAAAATTCCCGCGCTTTCCGTTCGCTCCAAGACGATGGAATTTTGGGGGGCAAATGATGGGTACCCCCTAATTTATAGAAGATTATGTTAACTCCCGCACACAGGATTGCAACTCCCACACACCGGATCGCAACTCCCACACACCGTATCGCAACTCCCGCACACCGGATCACAACTCCCGCACACCTGATCGCGTAACCACCGCGCGCCGGATCCCGCAACTGCCGCGCGCCAAATCGCAACCGCCACCGCCGCTGTTACGGGCAGCCGGCGCCCGGCCACCCATGGCCGACCGCCACCCCCCTTGCGGCCAGTTGTCGCGGCCGGCCGCCCCCCTTTGCGGCCGACGGCCCTGGCCGGCCGCCCGGGGCCGGCCGCCCCCTTGCGGCCGGCGGCCCCGGCCGGCCCCCTCTGTGTGGCCGGCCGCCTCTTCGCGGCCAGCGGCCACGGCCGACCGCCCCCCCTCCGGTCAGGCGGCCTTGGCCGGCCGCCCAGGACTGGCCGCCCGTGGCCGGCCGCCCCCTCCCTCAGGCGGCCTCCGGCCGGCGCGCCTCCTCCGACCACCATTGTGGACCGGCCTTCTCTCCAGCGTCCGATCATGGCAGGCCATTACGGCCCTCCGATCACAACAAGAGATCACGGCTCTCCGATCTGCGATTAACCACCATAACCACCGTAATAACCTCGGAAACCCTATATAAGCACCCCTAATAGTTTATTTCAGGGGATCCGGCTTCATTCTCTCCTTCGCTCTCTGTCTCTCTTCATTTTCTGCTTCTCCCCAGAGTTTTTCTCTCTACGCTACTCCTCTCCTCCTCTTTCACTCACTAACTTGGCAGGTTCTCCTCTAAGCGTCGCCCAAAGAAGAAAGAGTAAAGTGCCGACTAAGGCAGCCCTCCTCAGTCCAAGGCGCATAGTGCAGACACTCTGCGGAGCGCAAGCCCGAAGAGCAAACACCCAAGAAAGACGCACGACAAAGTGCACGAACTCCTAAGCGGTGGCCTGTCACTCAAGGAGAGCTCTCTCAACCCCCCAGTATTTGTAACGAGATGCGGCCTGTCGCCCTCGCATTCTCTTTACAAGAACACTGTAACAGAGGCAAATAGTGGATCTTGGCTGGCACAGACCCGACCACGTGGTTTTTCCCCTTTCCGGGGTTTTCCACGTTAAAGTTGTGTGTGTACAATCTCTCTATTTCTACTTTGACTGTGTGCGTACTCGATCGCCCGGGGCTAAGACGGACCGATCCGGAACCGGTCTACCGAGGGCATTGAGCGAACCACAACATACACGAATAAATCAATGAAGATCAAAAATATAATAGAGGGATAATATTTCATTCAACGCTTGTAATGAGTAAGACTAAATTATCATCTACTAGTCATGAAATAAAAAAGTACAACAAAGAACAAAAGTAAAGAGACATTTCTGAAATTAAAATCTAAACTATCATCCCATAATAAAATAGAAATTACATGAAATAAAAGAGAATAAAACTATATAAAAGAAAAATATATGTAAATAAAACTACCCTAAAGAAAATAAATCATTTATGCCCAAAGGGGGCGGAGGAAGAGAGAGCAGTATGATGAAATTATGTCACTATATATAGGAAAAGTGGAGAATGAACATGAATGACATATGAAGGGTTGGAAGTGGAGAAATTTAAGAGAAGAATTTAATATGTGCAAGGGGGGATGAATGAGTCTCATGATTAACAAAGGGGGATGAGCATGAGCATCAACATAAATGAGAGCATTCAAGAAGAGGAATGAATATAGGCATGGACAAAATTTGCATGGAATCTTCTGGATGATGATGTGGCATTGCATTGATTTTTTATGCATGGATGATAAATGAAACTT
Organism: Platanthera zijinensis; assembly: GCA_039513925.1. Taxonomy (NCBI): domain Eukaryota; kingdom Viridiplantae; phylum Streptophyta; class Magnoliopsida; order Asparagales; family Orchidaceae; genus Platanthera; species Platanthera zijinensis. Next base: position 60,658,904 of record CM077081.1, on the reverse strand, counting down.
GAAGGTGGCGGCGTCCAAACGTGGCGGGCATGCAAAGGTGGCGGGCGATATGACATTTTAACGGGATTAGTTTGAATGGTGTTGCGCATGGAAATGACTCAGCCTTATTACAATTTTTTAGGTGGCGGGTAATAGCATGGAGAGGAAATAAATGTCCAACTTTGGCAAGACTTTGATGTGGGTTTGCATGGCGCGGCCATGCGTGGGTGCGGCGAGACTTTGACTTTCTTGCTATGGATGGGTGCACCTTAAACTGTCGAGCTCGGGCAACACAATAACTTATGTAATATGTCATTTTCCAATGCAAGGAACGCGACCGCAACATTAAACCTATAAAAATAAATAAAACTTAAATTAGTAAATAAAAATATAAAATAATCGAATAATTACCTAAAATAGAAATAATATTTACAAATTTTGATTAAAATTATACTAAATATTATACAAAAAAAATACGTATAAATTCTACTCATCACCCGTAACAAAGCTTAAAATATAATGTGGCCATAGACATGGTATATCACTCTTTCGGCTTGTATTCATGTGCTTCATATTAGCCTAGAGTTTGCTCCTGTAACGCCCCTATCCGTCACATACCATATAGCAGTAGATCCGGCCGGGGCCCGACGCCATATACCACAGGCAGACCGAATGGTTACTCATTGAAACCATTCTTCCAATCGTAACGTCCTACACAGAACATCTAGCGGAAGCAATTTATTAAGTTGCAAGAAAATAAGAACTCAGCCACAAGCATGAATGTACACTAGCAAACCCCAACATGAATGAAATTACAAAGTACACAAAGTACCGGCCTTATGACCTTACAAAAGTTCACTAAATTTAAAACAGTGTCTTTCATACTTCGGCTCGCAGACCGGTAACACATAAATTAAAGTAAGTAAACACAACAAGGCCTTCGAGGGCCGACTTAGCAACAAGGGCTTTGGCCTACTATTTGTCGCTCGGCTCTGCAGCACCTGCAAACACAATTCACCGCAACGGTGGCAAACAAAAGTAACGATCAGCTAAAGTTGACCAAATTATAACGATCCACCTCCAAACTCGGGGCGGAGATGCTCCTTGCCTGCACTTATTAGCATAATAAGCAATATAGTGAATAATCACAACATCACAGGTGCAGGCAAACACGGCCGCACACCCCGTGCTCTCAGGGCACTTACACGGTGAACCCGGTCAAAACCGCGGTCACACCACTGTCCCTTGAACGACAATACTCGTGAGCATTTTAGTCTTTCCTGTAAAGGAAAGGTGCTCGAAACATCCGGATGAGGGTCTAAGTGGAACCCTCTCCCCGTTGCCCCCAACTAGATATATAGTGAAAACCTAGGGTTATGACCCGCAAAGCCCCCAAACCCGTTATTCGTCCGAATATTCACTTACAATCTCCTCATATATTCGTGACAAATAACGGTGACGTTTCGGGGTGCTGGAGTGTAGACAAAATATTAATCCAAACTAAGCGGAATAATCAGGACAGATCATACTAATAAATCAAAAATAAAGGTTTTGCCTATACGGCAAACCACCACACAGATGCTATCCCAAACATAGTCTGAATTATTACAACACAAAACAAAGACATGAATTAAACGTTTGATGATTCTACTCATCTAGTAGATCATCATCATCTATGTCCAGGTCTACAGCTCCTCCAAAATCTCCATCGTAGCCTGTAAGGAATTTCATGAGTCAGACTCAATGAATTCATAAACATATGCAGTAACATTTAAAGTAAACTAGCTTTTACTAAATGAGCTTAGCACTTCTAGCAACGGTGAAGTAACTTTATAAGCATCTCATCCAGTCTAACTAGGACTGGTCACGTTACCTTACTCATTACAGATCACTATGTGCCTCACCAACACATGTGAGCACACATCACGTGCAACATTATCAAATGTGGAATAATGTGATGTGACCAATAATGTTAGATTAACATTTACAACGACTTTCAATTCCCAGTTGAATAACTCTTGAATCAACTTACAATAAGAGGACGTTAGGTTATCAAATGTGGAATAACCCGCATCCAACCATCTTGGGTTTTCATCAAAAAATTATTTGGGGTTTTCAGTCTGTCACTTATTAGATGCTTGAATGTTGACAGCTATAGGCTCGTGCATATCAAAACATAAATGTTGGAGGAAAGTTTCATATTTCTATGAACTTTAATCCCATTTCCCCCGATATTTTGATTGTGAGAGCTCTATTTAATCCTTTAGTAAGGGCGTCTGCAACATTATCTTTCGTTCTCACATCAACCAGGGTCTGGATCCCTTGACTTAAGGCCTGTTTCATCCTGAGTTGCCTTCTTTTGCCATTGAACAAAGTGTTCGTGGCAACCGTTTTAGTAGCCTGATTATCGCAGTAAACTACAACAGAACTCAGTTTCAGGCCCGACATTGGAATGTCCATCACCAAATCTCTTAACCACTCTGCTTCTTCACCAGCCGAAGCTAGAGCATAGAGTTCGGATTCCATAGATGAGAGTGCAATGCACGACTGTCTCTTGGACTTCCAGGCTACAGTCGCTCCTCCTAGTGTAAAGAGGAATCCACTAGTGGACTTGCTGTCATTTATTTCTGAGCACCATGATGCCTCAGAATATCCTTCCAGAACTAGAGGATGACCACTATAACATAGAGCATACTTTTGGGTGTGCTTTAAGTAACGCATCAACCTATCGAGGGCATCCCAGTGGTCTTGGCCAGGATTGCTAGTGAACCTACTTAACATGCCGACTGTGAAGGCTATGTCAGGTCTCATACAGAATAGCATACATGAGGCTACCAAGAAGTTTAGAATAATCTAACTATCGAACCGCAGCCCCTTCATTGGGCTTTAAGCGGTTAGAATAGTCGTATGGTGTCTCAGCCGCTTTACGTTCACTGTATCCCCACGTATCCAACAAGGACTGGATGTAGTGGCTTTGACTTAGGGAAATGCCATGTTTCCCAAAGCTCACTTGCATACCTAGTATAGTGTCAGCTCTACCTAGGTCCGTCACGCTAAATTCTTTAATTAGACCTGACTTTACGTCATCCACTTCGAATTGATCAGATCCAAGAATAAGCATATCATCCACATACAAGCATATTATGGCGATGTTGTCTGATCTATGACGTATGTAAAGACATTTATCCGAGAGACTCGACGTGAATCCCATGTTCTTTACAGTATAGTCAAACTTCTCATGCCATAATTTCGGCGCTTGCTTCAATCCGTATAGCGACTTTAAAAGCTTACAGACCTTGTTTTCGTGACCGTCTACAATGAAACCTTCAGGTTGACTCATGTAGATCTCTTCGGTCAGATCTCCGTTCAAGAACGCAGTCTTAACGTCCATTTGATGAACAACAAAATTCTCAATGGCCGAAAAAGCAAGAAGAACCCTAATGGTTGCTAAGTGACACACGGGTGAGTATACGTCAAAATAGTCTACTCCGCTTACTTGTGTGAAACCTTTAGCCACCAGACGTGCTTTATACTTAGCTACGCTACCATCGGGATTTAACTTCCTTTTAAAAATCCACTTGCACCCTACAGTTTTAGTACCTATTGGCTTATCAACTAACATCCAGGTGTCGTTCTGAAGGAGAGAGTTCATCTCATCCTCAATTGCTTCTTTCCAGAGTAGGGAATCCCTTGATCTCATTGCTTCCTTAAAATTAGATGGATCGGCCTCGACGTGGTAAGTGACAAAATCACTACCGAAGGTTCTAGGGGTTTGCTCTCTTACTGAAGTCCTCCAAGACTCTAGGCCAGAGTTGTCTACCGGAACGGAATAGGAGGTGCTCGGTACTGATTCAGGATCTTCCTCAGTAATAGTTGCTTGCATACCAGGGATAGTTAAGTTCTTATCTTTGAGGAACTTGTCCTCGAAGAATACTGCATCCCTAGATTCTATTATGATATTATTAGAAATATCAAGGAACCTATCTGCAGCACTATCTTCAGCACAACCTAGGTAGACACACGTATTGGTCCTAGGTCCAACCTTAGACCTTCTAGGGTCAGGAACCCTGACATAGGCTAAACAACTCCAGGTCTTGAGTCTGGTTAAAGACGGCGGTCGCTTAAACCAAAGCTCGTAGGGTGTAACCTCTAACTTAGCATGGGGAACTCTTTTCAGAATGTGATTTGCACTCAAGTTTGCTTCTCCCCAATAAGCGGAAAGCATGCCTGCAGTGAGCAGCATAGAGTTCAACATTTCTGTTAATGTTCTATTCTTACGCTCGGCTATGCCGTTAGATTGGGGGCGAGTAAGGAGTAGTGGTTTCTGCTATGATGCCCTGTGATGTAGGCCACTCCCTAAATGGAACTAAGGCACAAAGAAGACAAAGGATTCCTAAGGGGAATTTGAGCGAACACGTGGTGTGCGCGCAAAAACTCGAAATTTCGGCAGAGTTTCGTTTGTAAATGCGCGATCTCACAATGGGGAAAGTCTCACCCAAACTTGCACGAACATACACAATTACACTTTCATGTCCTAACCATACATCTAGCATCGCATCAACAATATTTCCATCCACATAGAGGGCGTTCCGGACTAAAGATTCGATTCAGAAAATAGTCCAAGTGCAACCCTCAAAACAAAACCATACGAGGATATACCAAATCCTCTTGATCCATTCGAAACCAAAGGCTACACAAATCCCGGTTTGCAAACGTCCAAGGGGACCTACCCTTACGGAAATCTTCGTGAAATTCGGATAAAAATACAATGTTGAATTCAGATTTTATAAATGCAACAAGGGATTCAATATTTGGGATAAAACTTGAAATCAAAACCTCCACAACACTCACAATACAAGAAGAAGTTCACACAAGTTTAGGGGAGGAAAATCGTTACCCAATAATCTGAGATGAGAGAGGAGGAGAGGAGGAGGAGCAAGAGAACAAGGAAGAGTCGCTCTTCCACGGGTCACCAGAGTCGCACCAGATGAGGAAAGAACCGAGCCGCCTTCTTCGGAGTCACACCGGAGGAGGTAGGAGGTCGCCAGAGCAGCAATAGGACAGCCCAAAGGGGCGGTGGTAGCAGCTGGTCGGCGGGCGTCCTGGGCGTCGGGTTTCGGCCTGGCCGAGAGAAACGGGAGGGGGCGGCTACAGCAAACCGAAATAGGTTTAGGGTTTTTTTTTCTTCTTCAATCCCTCATCTCCATCTCACCTTACATATATATAATTTATTACAATTCTCCATCCAACTCTTCATCACACTAAAATGAATCCTAGCCACTAAATGCACTAACCATGGCTAAACATAGGCCACATTGAACAAAAATAAAATGCTGAAATTAGGAATAAAAATGCTGAAATTAAAATGCAGAAATTAAGCAATAAAATTATAATCTCATGCGTTGATGCATCAGAGATTTTTATGCGGCTTTGGCGGAGGATGTCGCGGCAAAGTCCCAACCTTCAAGCTTGCGGCAACGGTCATCAAAATCAACGAACATGTAGCGGCGACGATCAAAAGAGGGGTCCATGTGATGGAGGCGACGACGGTTGCGGCAACGAACGTCAATATCCACAAACATGTAGCGGCGACGATCAAACGAGAGGTCCGTGTCGGCACGAGCAAGTGGCGGAGCATCCTCGCCATCAATCCTCCCCCGCTCAAAATCACTCATCACCGATGAGTGGCCAGGGAGAGAATAGCAGGAGGCAGCAACATCCACAGGTAGCATAGCAAGAGCGGACATCCACGGGGCAGAACAAGCATTGCGGGCGTCCGCAATAGAACAGAACCTGTCAGGAGCAAGAACAACAGGAAACCTCATAGATGTGTCAACATAAAGAAAAGCAGTGCAGATCTTACCATCCAATGCGAGAACTAGTAAACCCAAATGGAAGAGGGACACGGGAAAAATCTCACCTCTCAACCCACGAGAATTTGAAGTGGAAGAGAGAAACGTCGTAGAAAGCCACTCATATGGAGACCAGATTTGCAAAATTAAATCCGAAAAATTGAAATGCGGTGAAAAATTGATTGCATCGTAAAAATCCAAAGAAATTGTATTAAACCCAAAATTCTTGAAAATCATGAAAGGGTCGGCGCTCCAATGTAATACTTTTGTTACGGAACCCGAAGGTATCCACTCGGGGGCTAACCAGACTAAATTAGAATAATCAATTCTGCAGTCAAAAACTCTCGAAGGTGAACGGACGTGAAAGTGTTGTAACTCATAGACACTGGCATAAGACAACAATATGTGTACATGCAGTTCGTGCCAGGATGGACGAAAGATATGTGCAAGTTGATTTGGCGGGTAACAATGTCGTGAGGACACCAAATCAATAGGCACAGTCGCAGTGAAATCATACGCAGTCGCAAATGAAAACATGCCCGCCGACGGATACTCACTAATACATAGCTCACTAGACATCTCAAGCGGAGGTGCTAATAATGACGATTTAACTAAGTGGGTTGGACTAGGTAAAATCAAGTCGTGTCCTAACAAGTCCGCTAACCGATCCAAAAGGACGGATCCCTCGCAAGGTAAATCTTCCAACTCAGTAGGTACGTCAGCTAACTCTGGGCCATTGTACGGTTCCTCAACTAACATAGGAGATGGGCCTGAAATATGGTCGAGGGGAGGTGGGCTAATCCCAGGGAGGGATGCCTTGGAGGAGACATCATCATCCAGGTCACTAGGATATCCAATCTCCTCATCGTCACTACAGTCGTCAGAACAATCGGCATCGCCCTCAGTGGCGGGCTCAGACGTCAAAGCTAAAAGAGCCAAAGCCCTAGGCTTCGTGGGGGCACTCCACGGCATAGTGGCCAATCTCTCCACAAGCATAACATGTAGCGTTCTTCTTGCAGCTCTTAACTATTGGCCTAGGCTTAACCCGCGGTTTTATAACGTCCCTAATAGTGACCAGGACAGGTGGCGGGACAGAGGGCCTAACCTTTTCTTTCTCCCTAATGGTAGGTGTACATGTGCTCGAAATAGTCAGATCTTGGCGGGGTAGAGATCTAGCGTGGGGCGTATAGTCACTCCGCTGATCAGAAACGGATCTAGTGCCCTGGCGGGGAGAAAAAAAATTATGAGATGTCCTCATACGGGAGTACGAGGGAACATGCTGGTTCGATGTAGGCAAAATCTCAGGCGGCGACTCATTCAAACAATCAGTAGACGGAGAGCGGCAGTATGGAGGGTAATACTAATCCGTTAATAAATTCTTCATAATCCTCCAACCTACAAGTGAGTCGCCGAGGGACATCCCAAAATGTCGCTCCTCATTGAGCCAGAAGGTCTGGGCTCGACCAAATAATTGAAGTTTTGCAACGGGAATTCTGTGGGGGTCCACAATATGATATTGCTCAAAGTAAAGTTCTATATCCTTCACCCATCTTAAAAATACTCGCGGATCACCTAACCCATCATAAATCGGAGCAGGAATTCTAACAGGCCTATAGGTGCGCGGTGATGGTGTCATAATCGCTTGACTAACCCTCAAACTAGGAACAGGAGTCCTAAGCTGTTGCCTGGGGGGCTCAAGATGAGGCGTTAGTAGCTGACCGCTAAGTTGCACTATTAATCCCTTTAGGTCATCACATTGGCGGTTCATCTCCTTGCGAAATGCACCAACCGAGGAAAGTGAGGGAAGGGGATTCCCAACGTGCGCCATGACAGACCAATCGGAAACAACTCAAATTAAGTAGAAACGTAAAACATATATATATATATATATATATATATATATATATATATATATATATATATATATATATATATATATATATATATATATATATATATATATGGTCTAAAAAAACTAGAAATAAAATTTTAAAACCAACGAAACGTGCCTAAGTGCAAGTGAGGGGTAGCATGGAGAGAGCGGATCGTTGCCAAGTTGAGAAATTGACAATCCTCCCTCAGATACCAAATTGATGTAGGCCACTTCCTAAATGGAACTAAGGCACAAAGAAGACAAAGGATTCCTAAGGGGAATTTGAGCGAACACGTGGTGTGCGCGCAAAAACTCGAAATTTCGGCAGAGTTTCGTTTGTAAATGCGCGATCTCATAATGGGGAAAGTCTCACCCAAACCTGCACGAACATACACAATTACACTTTCATGTCCTAACCATACATCTGGCATCGCATCAACAATATTTCCATCCACATAGAGGGCGTTCCGGACTAAAGATTCGATTCGGAAAATAGTCCAAGTGCAACCCTCAAAACAAAACCATACGAGGATATACCAAATCCTCTTGATCCATTCGAAACCAAAGGCTACACAAACCCCGGTTTGCAAACGTCCAAGGGGACCTACCCTTACGGAAATCTTCGTGAAATTCGGATAAAAATACAATGTTGAATTCAGATTTTATAAGTGCAACAAGGGATTCAATATTTGGGATAAAACTTGAAATCAAAACCTCAACAACACTCACAATACAAGAAGAAGTTCACACAAGTTTAGGGGAGGAAAATCGTTACCCAATAATCATAGATGAGAGAGGAGGAGAGGAGGAGGAGCAAGAGAACAAGGAAGAGTCGCACTTCCACGGGTCACCGGAGTCGCACCGGATGAGGAAAGAACCGAGCCGCCTTCTTCGGAGTCACACCGGAGGAGGTAGGAGGTCGCCGGAGCAGCAATAGGACAGCCCAAAGGGGCGGCGATAGCAGCTGGTCGGCGGGCGTCCTGGGCGTCGGGTTTCGGCCTGGCCGAGAGAAACGGGAGGGGGCGGCTACAGCAAACCGAAATAGGTTTAGGGGTTTTTTTTCTTCTTCAATCCCTCCTCTCCATCTCACCTTACATATATATAATTTATTACAACTCTCCATCCAACCCTTCATCACACTAAAATGAATCATGGCCACTAAATGCACTAACCATGGCTAAACATAGGCCACATTGAACAAAAATAAAGTGCTGAAATTAGGAATAAAAATGCTGAAATTAAAATGCAGAAATTAAGCAATAAAATTATAATCTCATGCGTTGATGCGACAGAGATTTTGATGCGAATTTGGCGGAGGATGTTGCGGCAAAGTCCCAACCTTCAAGCTTGCGGCAACGGTCATCAAAATCAACGAACATGTAGCGGCGGCGATCAAAAGAGGGGTCCATGTGATGGAGGCGACGACGGTTGCGACAACGACCGTCAATATCCACGAACATGTAGCGGCGACGATCAAACGAGAGGTCCGTGTCGGCACGAGCAAGTGGCGGAGCATCCTCGCCATCACCCTGTGAAGCAAGGAAGCATCTGAACTCACTGGACATATATTCTCCTCCTCTATCACTTCTAAACCTCTTAATTTTCATGCTTAACTAGTTTTCTACCCTGGTTTTGAAAAGGCAAAACTTTTCAAACGCTTCATCTTTAGTTTTAAGCAACGAAATGTGACAGTATCTAGTGCAGTCATCTATGAACGTGATCATATACTTCCTCCCACCTCTTGTGACAAAACTTTTAAAGTCACAAATATCAGAATGTATAAGCTCAAGAGGTGTTGTGCTCCTAGTAACCGAACCAAAAGGTTTCCTAGTGATCTTGGTCTGAACACACACTTCACATTTTCCAAGAGGAGACTTAGCGTCTAGTGTGATCTTATGAGTTCTAGCTACTTGGAACATTTTCCTATAGTTTACATGACCTAGTCTCTCATGTATAGTCCTAGGGCAAACTAAGTTCAATTGAACTTGTTGCATTATCTCATTTGCTAGACTCAAACGGTACATCCTATTCTGGACGTAAGCACATCCAAAGTAATGTGAGTTGACTGACAGAGTCACTCTACCGCTACAGAAGTTAATAGACATACCAGCATCACACAATAAACTAATTGACACTAAGTTAGCAGATAACGAAGGAATAAATTTTACGTTCTTTAAAATTAAAGACTTACCTGAGGAGAGCATCAGAGTTGCGTTCCCCACCTTCAGTACGTCAGCTGTGCCGTCATCTGCTACAGTTACTGATTCCTTTGCATCCTTCAGCTCTGTCAGAAGATTAGCATTGTTGCAAACGTGACACGTTGCCCCAGAATCTAGGAACCACTCCGTGCTGGCCTGCGCGTGTCCGACCATGGCAACAAAGTTGGATGGCTCAGCATGACTAACCAGATGAGCCCGGTTGCCTTCTTGCGGTGCTCTAGTTCTTTCTTTCCTCGGGAGCTTGCAGTCAAATGCACAGTGTCCCCACTTGTTGCAGTTAAAACATTTACCCTTAAACTTTTTAGAGGGTCTACTAGATCCTGCAACCTGAGGGCTACTGCGAGACGTTTTGGTCTTATGAGGGGGAGGAGCGCGCTTAGAGCTTGTAATCATGTTGGCAGCAGTCTTCTGCTTGCCAACAGCTTCCAAAGCGTGCTTCGTCCGGTTCTCGTCCTCAATGCGTATGAAGCGCTTGAGGTCGTTTAGACCAACTTGCATCTTCTTGCGGTACATTTCCGTTTTGAAATTATACCACGAGGAGGGCAACTTATACACAATTGTGCCGACAACAAAACTTTCGGGCAGGCTAATGGACTCACTATGCAGAGAATCAACCAAATTTTCAAAAGTTGATACCTGAGGGAGAATGGCTTTCTCCTCGTCGAAGCTGAAAGAGTGGAATTTATCCACCAGATGAGCCTTGGAGAGGTCCTCCTCCTGCTTGAAATGCTCCTCCAAAGCATCCCAGATCTCCTTGCAGGCTGCAACTTGATGTAGTTCTTTGCCAGGCTGGAGGAAAGACAGTTCAGCAGGTAATCCCTGCAGAAATCCTCATCTTCAACCAACTGAGCCTCATCTTCTGTCCCAGCAACATCAGCACGAATAGATTTGATAGTGTAGAAGACATTCAGGTATTTCATCCTGAACTGCGTGTTCAACTTCCAGTCGTTGAACTCGGAGGCCGTGAACTTCTCAAGCTTGATCATGGGCACCGGAGAGGACAAGGAAGAGTTCCTCATTGCTCTTTTGCTGCAAGCCCTAGTACTGAAACAGAGGCTTGGATCGGCTGAGGCAGCAGCTGGATAAGCTCCAAGGAAATCGTCGAGCAAATAAGTCGTCGATCGTCGATCGGGAAAACGTCAACCGAAAGATGTCGATCGTCGAGCCGGGGTAGATCGGCGAAGGGGCGGGGCGGATCGTCGAACAAAGCATCGAAGATGGAACGATCGTCGACCGCTGATCGTCGAGCGGAGCAGGACGATCGTCGACCGGCTTCAGGAGAGGAGCCGCACGGATCGTCGAATGGGACGATCGTCGAGCGCGAAAAGCACAGATCGTCGAACGTCGAACGTCGAACGGAAACGATCGTCGAGCTGATCGATCGTCGACCGAAGCGGCGGAGCAGATCGTCGAGCGCTGCGGGATGATCGTCGAACGTCGAACGAAGGGAGAACGACGAATGGAAGCCCTAGATCTGCGAACGGGAGGGCTCCAGCGACGGGTCAGGTGCCGTGAGGCGGGGCTCCACTTGTTCTAGGTCAGTCTGGAACGAGCGGCGGGAGGCGGCGACCGAGCTCCTTCACCTTTTGATCGGCGAGAAAGAACGATGCAACAAACTGATGGAACTCCTCCTACGAGCGGCGACAGCGACCGGTAAGAAGGGATCGGCGAGTCCTAACTTTGCGAGTGAAAGGCCCCGACGTCGATGGCTCTGGGGAAGGCGCGATCGGCGAGACGGCTGGAGCGTAGTCAAGCGGTGACTAGCACTAAAACCACGCACCGGAGGCGAGCACCAGGGAAGGGAAAGGCTGTTTCGAGAATGTAAAGGAAAGGTGCTCGAAATATCCGGAGGAGGGTCTAAGTGGAACCCTCTCCCCGTTGCCCCCAGCTAGATATATAGTGAAAACTTAGGGTTATGACCCGCAAAGCCCCCAAACCCGTTATTCATCCGAATATACACTTACATTTCCTACCTAAGCCTAAGACCCTTCATCTATGCCAACGGTAAGTGTCATGTACTTTAGGTCTCTTTAGCCGAACGACACAGAGCGGATACGGTTCTGCCTAACCCGTTGCTCATACCACAACGTCAATTTAAGCCATATGCGCGGGTCAAGCTTCCTCGAGTCCCAAAACGATCAAACATGCATATAACCCAGTTATGTTCAAGGCTGGCACCCAGGCCACCAAGTTTGCAGAAATGCGTTTCCGCCCAGTTTTCCAGGTGCACGTTGGAGTTAATCCCCAAGACTCCCTGTTGCAATCTACCGCGTAGAAAACCCGAAAATAACCAAAGGCACAGAGTCTTCTCCGGCTAATCATGCATAATGAAACATCACCGATCCAGACCAACTTGTCCGGGTATGCTTCACAGACCATGCCTATGTCCGTATCTCGATTTCGAACTCTACATGCAAACAAGGGGGACTGTTCACATCTACCTCAAGGAACACCGCACACTCACCGCACACTCGCGGGAGCGAGTTCCCTTATACAAAAGAAGGAGAGCTTCACATGCTCAAGAAGAGAATCATTACCCTAGCATTACTTTTTGGCGCCATGAAAATCTATACGGTTGGAAAGCACCGCGATGATCTCGCCTCCGTAGATCTGAACTCGGCTTGCGATTTGACGTTCTGAATCTCCTCCGGCAACCGGATCTCACTTCCTTCTTCTTCCTTGCTCTCCCCTCTCTCTAGAACTTTAGAAAGAGAAAACCCAAATAGAATGAGGGTTTCTAAGCTCTATTCCCGGGTATATCCCAGCAAGAACAGCCCTGAGCCGTTGGATCCCGAAATAAGGAAACGGACGACCACGATTCACACTTAAAATCCAAAACCTGGGTCGAACACGGCTTTCGACACGCCCGTGTCCAATGCCGTGTGCCTCAATCGACGCCGAAACCGTCGCGTCCCGAGAAGAACACGGGCTCTCGACACGCCCGTGTCAAGCTTGTCACGCCCGTGTCATCCAGTACACGCCCGTGTAGCTGGGCATGTTCCTCCGTCGACACAAGTTCAGCACCAACCCGAGGAGAACACGGGTATTCGACACGCCCGTGTAGAATTTGACACGCCCGTGTCGGACCCGAACACCTCTGGGCTCAGGCCTTGTCTCTCCCCCGACACAACTCGGCTAACAACCCGAGTAGGACACGGCCAGGGACACGCCCGTGTCTCAGGCCGTGTTCGCTGTTCGACAATCGTCGACTGCAATTTCGTCGACAACACGGCCATCGTCGAACCCGAGCACGACACGCCCCCGGGACACGGGGACACGCCCGTGTCCCAGGCCGTGTGACCTCTACCAAGTCCCACCAGACTTAGCTCAAAACGCCACCCGTCGCTCTTTTGAGTTTCGGGGCGTTACAACTCCCAGTAATATTGTCATCCCTACACAATCACATCAATCCCACAAACCTCTTATCCATTCTCGTTTGATCACGGTGGTGGAGCAATTCCAAATAGCAAAACTCACATTGGGTTTAGAAATAATCAGGCTCAAACTGATGACTTCCACCATGTCAAGGTGACACTCTACCACTGAGTTATATCCCTTCCCAGGATCCCATCGAGACAACCTTAGGAGCTACTAATCATATGAACATGTTCGATCTTCGCAGAACCATCGGTGAGATCAAACACAATAAAGTACACTGTGGAGCGAATGGAAAGTATCCTGAAGCTATTGGAATTAATCCTTGATGACCTCAATTACTGTTCGGCCGTTTCTTTGATGGTCTCAATTACTGCTCAGGCGCCGTTTCATATAATTAGTAACAGCACTAATTATAGCAATCTAATTGCCCATTATTTTCAGTCATTTCAAAGTTTGTAAATCAAATTGATTTGTTTCCATTTTAACGTTTAATCTACTGCTATATATACTTGAAAGATAATAGAGAAGAAATCACCAATTTTGAGTTTCCTTTCATTCTAAACTTCTCCTCTGTTTTTTTTTTCAGGCCAAATCACCAAGTGATTGTGTGTCAACCTGGGACGTGAGTGTACAGAAGCTGGACAAGATACACCATCTATCAAACATATTTTCCACCCAAAAGCTGTTAAGACTTAAGACACAGTTTTTCGGAGCGAAAAATAAAAGACGCTGCAAAAGTAAATCATCAGCAAAGAAATAATGAGGTCTCCGGCCAAAGAGAATCATGGATATATTCTGCAAAAAAAAAAAACTTCTATCATTGATAAAAGAACCAGTCATCCTGCTATAATGAGGTGATGAGCTCTTTATCCACCGGCAATTTCTTTCTTTGTGCTCCAGTTTTCAGGGATAAAAGAAAACGAAAAACAGAGGAAAAAGTTGGAGTCACGGTCAAAAGCCTTGATCCCCAGATGGTCCGAAGGACGCATAAAGAGTCTATCTAATAATTAGCATAAGAAAAGTACTTAGAATTGCCACAAAAGATGTGCTTCAAGGCAGAAAACACAGCAAAAAGCGATCGTTAAGATCCCCACCACCGCCTTCTCCTAACGGTTGCCTACCATTTGAAAGAGCAGAAAGACCGAGCGGTGAAATTAAAACTAAACCCACAATAAAGGGAAAGGACAAGAAGAGAGATGTAGAGCAAGGTTGAGTGCGGAAAAAGGACAAGTAAAAACTGAACATTCAACATGTAGTTTTAAATTAGATTTAGAATGTGATTCCGTAAAAAATGCATCTTTTTCCCTACATTCTCAAAATCAAGAGGATTTGCTCATTTGGGAGATCGACGGCCGTAAATGCCATGGTTCTAAACTGTCGTTCGTGACCGCTGGACCTCCCCTAAGGACCTTCATCCACTTTTATATTAAAAATTAGTTTTTGTTGGCGGCTGTCATAACCATTGTAAAGCCAAACATACATTCTATAATAGTGACATTTTTGTTCAAACTCACCAAATACGTAACGCCCAACGGAGACCAAGTATCACAACATTCACATCTCCATTCATTGGCGCCTTGACGGTGAGAATAATCTCACATTGCGAAGCTAATATATCACGAGGAACTCCAAAGAAGAAAGTCTCCAAAAACACGCCAATGACTTATTTGTAGACAAACCCAAAACCCTAGAACAAAATAGAGTCTAGAAATCACGAAAATGACGCCCGAAAGCTTATAAAACGCAAGAACACCGGGGGTCACCTAGTTGGGTTCAAGTCACAATTTATTTTAGGTTTGACGCTCAATTAAATTCTACTAACATAGCTATTCCTTTATGGAAGATTGTTATAGATTTACATAATTTTTTTAGAAAACTGTGGAAGCTCCCCGGGCTCAGCAAACTAGCTACAGAAGACACCATTTATTAGAGTTTATTACTAGATTTTAAAAAATATAAATATTTTATATGATCTAATTTTAATTTGCATTCAGAACCTCGCTTTATGTAAGAGATATCAAACCCCTTTAATTTCAGACTGCATCATATATACTTTAAATTAAAGCACTATCATAAGTTAAAGCAGCATTAAAAGCATTAGATGGCATTATCTGCTACAAAGTTCCCCCAGGTTAACTGTCGCCAAACACAAGCTTCTTTGGTTTGTATTGGCGGGTGGGGCCTTGCGATCAAAAGCGCTGCCTTTGGTCATAGAAATATGTCCATAAGGAGGCCCTTCCATGTGTTGGCCTGCAAATTTATGGGCCCATTTGAGGTTGTTTTGTCGCCGAAAGAACACAGCGACGGTGGGGATGGCATGAGCGGAGACGAATAAGCAATAGTCTCGCTCATAATTAAGAGATTGCAGAAGGCAGCACAACCGTACTGCTCTGCCATATGACACCCGATCACTCCGAACTCTCACCTTGTATCGTTATACTCCAACGCTCCGCGAAATATAACCTGGTTAAGTAAATTTTCATGCACGATACTATGTCGTTTGTTGTGGGTCACTTGAGACTTTTGGTAGACCGGTATAGATTGGACCGACTTCGCTGCTGTCTGCTGAGCGGTTGAACTGTAAGATCGCTCCCCTTACCAAGGAGTTTACCCGATCTTATGCCCAGAACCGCCATCTTACGGTGACACTAACTCATGGGATAGTCGACACCGCAAGACGCCGATCCTGCCGTTAGTACGATCATTAACCAGTAGCCCAATTTGAGACTAGAAATACAAACTACAAAAGAAAAATAGCAAGTCCACAAGTCACAGCATCATCATAATATAAGTAAATGAAAAGAGCAGTCCAGAATGAGTATAAGAAATGAGAGAAAGGGCTTAAGCCCGGTACATGCCAAATATAATAAATCTCTCACACACTCTCTAAGCGGAAGCAAAAATGGGAACATTCGTCGTCACCTGACGCTGAGCTGTAGTAGTAGTGCACGGTATCTGCTCCACAGGTCATGCCACCTCGTCTTACTGGCCGTGCTGACGTTCCATCTCTTCAAGATCCTAAATGATACGGTCACAACCGACCGTTAGTCACAAAGACTAAATCATTTTGTCCTCGCCTCGCCCCTCGACTCCTAGGCACTATGCGAGAGGACGAAAGCGGAGGACAACAAAGAAGTATCAAAGAAGCAGGCGACATGGGTCTATTCTATCATGTAAACAAGCTTTCTAGCAGTTCTATGTAGTACAAGTAAGGTAAGTAAGAGCAGTACTGAAAAGAGGTGCAGTAAAATAAGGTAAAGAACTGAGCAGAAAGTAAACTATCTTCCACTACACTATCATCACAAGAGTACCTTAACTTATATGAATGCCCATATAAACTTATATGATATGGTTTCAGGAATATAACTTATCATATAAAAGAGCTCATACTAATTTATATGATAAGGATCTGCAATGCATATGTCCTAGGTATGTATGTATGTTATGATAAGTTATGCATGTTATGATTCATACAAGTGCAACTCACACACATGACTCTGTGATAACAAACCTTTAGTTCCCACATTTTGGAAATAGTTGAACTCACTTGTACCAGTACCATTGTGGCTACGACAGAAGTGGAGCGGGCGTCTCCACTTGCTAGGCGGGTATACACACTACCAGGTCTATACCCTTCGTACGCCTTTATACACGTCCTAGGTGCACTCTAGAGTCTCTGCGTACTAATTTGCTGGTTATCCACACCAATCTTGTTGGTCGAATGTGCGTTTTCGGGGATCGTCCTCAAAATCGCAGTGTAAAACAACCCACTGGCCCCTCAAACCCTCACACCTCGCCAGAGTAACCGTACTACCGTCGGTGTGATAACTGGCCCAGTACCGCATGACTCGCTATTAATGTATATTATGCACATGCCAGTTATTTCAAACCCAAGCCTCCAGCTCGCAGTACTAAGCTCGTCCTGAATCCCTCTAACCCGAATAAGGGTGAGAATCCTATAAAGCGCCTGAGCCTCCAACTCGCAGGACCAACCCGTCCTGTATCCCTCCAACCCAACAAGGGTGAGAATACAACTTTATTTCTTAAACCTAACATATTAAACTACACTTGTCTACCTTTTAATTGTTCTTAGAGATTTAGGGTTAATCCTAAACTTCCCGAGGTCTACCCGGTGAAGGGCTCGCAGCGGTACTAAGGAATACGATGGGCTGAATCCCAAATCCTCCTTTCCAGGACACTTACTATATTATTGATGGCTACCCATTATTAATTCCACACTCTCGTTATTGCTCTTGTGTAAACTTAATGATTTAAGATACTTATTAGGAGATCGACGATCTTTTGTCGTATCCTACCCTAGTTATTCTTCATGGTGACTTGCGCTCCAACATTTGATATTATATAGTGACCTACTTGTGGTACTGACTAGGGTTTCAAACTTCTCAATGCATCTCTCCCGTCTCATCACCCTGTGTAACCTAATGCTACATGTCATTTTACTAAACGCAACCCATGACTTAATTCTAACCCATATGAGATGACTTTCGATTCCTTGGGCCAAAGGCCTCTAATTTTTTATCATAGGTTTATCATGTGGATGTTATTGATCATTCTGAATTTCATAATTTTTCTAACCATTTTGAACCATAATTAAAAATTCAGGGAAAATTACTGGTCATTAACATTGTCTAAATAGTTCTCAAAACAAAGTTTCATAATTCTAACAAATGGTTTGACCTAAGATATCCATAATTTAAACTATCTACGAAAATGCCACTATCAAATCAATCACCCTAAATAATTATTAAAAAATCTTAATAAAATTTATAGGCTTTCACAATACAGATATAAAGGTCTAAACATTTTCTCATAATTTTCACAGCATTGTTATCCATGTTTTTAATCAAAGTCATATAAGGGTAAAATTGTAAATATACTATTTACACAAGGAATATATCTCAAACATGTTCATAAATTTTTCCAGAGATGTGAAATGACCTTTTAGGGCTTGAGTCAACAATTTGGAATTTCATAAATTCATTAGCCCTACTTTTTCATTTTAACACCTAAATGTGTTATTTTTGAAATAATTCTAACTTATGGAATTTTTTATTCAAAAAATCCCCATTTTCTCATTAAAGGAGTATTCTACCCCCATAAGCCTTTGCCCAAAATTTCATGGACAGACATTGAGCCAAATGGGCTTAATTCCCATTTTACCCATTTTTACTATTAGCACACCATATTCTTTCATGCCTTTTCTATGCATGTTGAACCCTCTAACATGTAGAGGTCCAAATGGCTCCAAACTTTTACCAAGACCCTAGAATGACCTAAGAGCCATGCCTCCTCAATTTGGGGGCATTTGGAATAGGGAATCACCCTAAATTCTATTTATTTAATAAATCATATTTCTACAAAACTATAGAAGTTTATCCTCCAAAAATTCTGCTTTTTGGGCATAGTCTAAGTCTGGTGTACACACATGCATGACATGATTTTAACTGCATGTGGACTTATGGTTTAACCTAGACATCCATTTGAAATTTTGCCATAGCCTAAGAGCAGTCCTATGAGAATAGCCTTACAAGGAGCTACAGTATTCCAAATTACATGTTTGGGGTGTCAAATTAAAGGTAAGACTTAGATCTACAATTTTTATGTTGGTGGACAGTTTTGGATTTGCCTCTAAGAGGCCTATATCTAACATGCAATGTCTCTGTATAAATGTGATAGAAATATAATTTATATAAAATTAACACTATAGTTTATATGCCTTAAATCAACAACATCAAGTAATCTTCCACAATAGTCGACGACCCAGATTAATACTGCTTGGTCAAGCTTGATCCCATGTTTCCATCCACCTGTGCCACCACCACCGCCGGTGATAGTCGTCACCACCTCCGTTGAGGTGGTGGCTAGCATTTCCCGGTGACCTGGCCTCCGGAGGCAGCTCCTCCGGCGAACACGAGTAAGAAGAAAAGCTCAGAAAATTCCCGCATTTCTTACATGGAATCGGGCTCAATTGAGCATGATTTCTATCCTAATGGATCTCGAGAGCTAGCACAGAGGGAGAGGAGGAGAAATAGACCCTTAAAAGTGCTTAACGATGGGTTTGGTGGTGGTGTGCCATGGCCGATCCTAGCTCCGGCGATCTAGCTCTAATTCTTGTTTCTCCACCAAAAGATTAGCTTTAAGACTCAAACTCCACTCCTCTGGATGATCTGAAGATGATGGAAGGGGCATTTTTGTCTGATAGTGGTTGTATAAGGAGAGCCATCAAGGGGGTGGTCGGTCTTGAGCCTTGGTTGCTCCTCCTTGCCTCCAAGTGTCCACCATCAATGGAAATGGGTTAGAAATTGCTGCTGGAGCTCAGATATGGGCTTGGGTAGAGAGAAGGAGGGCCAAGTGGCCTTCATTCCCCCATTTTCCTCCTTCTCTTTCTCCTCCACTTAGCCAAATTCCTAAACTACCCCCATGCATGTCACTACCATCCAAAACTAGAGGGTAGGCGTTATAATTAAGCCTTTGGGCTGATAATGGGCCAAGGCTCATGGGCTTAGCCCATTGGGAATGGGCTTGGCTTTCATTTTTCTCCTTTAGGCCTTTGTTGTCTAAGTTGACTTTTTGGGTTGACTTGGTCAACTTGGTGAGTGGGCTGACCCAACTTGATAGTCATGGACCCTATGGCATCACCCAACCTTGGTTGGGCCATGGTGATGCCCCACTTGGGCTAATTAGGCCTATGTGTGTGGTTTTGAACAAATTAGAGTTAGGGTTGACTCTAGTCAAATTGAGTCAATGGGTGACCCTTTGATGGGACCATTGGGTCACTTAGATTTTTTTAGGGTTAGGGACATAATGGTGAGGTCAACTTGTATCTATGGTTTCAATTTGGGCTAGTTTGACCTAAGTTAATTTGAACCCTATAGTGGGCCCAATGTGAGTCCACCCAACTCTTATGGCCCTAGGGTCAAACCTTGCCTAATCTCTTCCCCCACCATATGCCCTAACCTAATTTAAGTTAAGGGGTCTAGTAGAAAGTCGGATGTTACATGAACATATAGACAGTCATATGGGGAGAGAGACAATAGACAAGAAGGTTTTTTAAGTGAAAAACCCTAGAATAAAGAGAAAAACCACGTGGTTGGATTGGTGTCGACCAAACTTCACTATTTGATGTTGATTTACAAGCTTTTGGGGAGAATGTGAGTGAAACAGGCCGCTCCTCATTACAACATGAGGGGGAGAGAGAAAGACGTGTTCAGAGGGTGACATGACACCACTCGTGAAGCCTAAAGTTTGTCTTTGTTAAGTTGGCGGTGGAGAACACACGTTCTCGAGATTTGACAGACCTCTTCTCTATTGAAAGTTTTAAAGTGAAAGTGGCGATCTGGGTGGACTGGGCGGACAGAAATGGCGACCTGGGCAGACTGTCTGTGCGAACTGGGCAAGTAGGAGTGGCGACTAGCCAGGTCGGCAAGTTTTGATGTATATGCGGGAAGCTGTAGATTCTTTTGGAGTTTGCCAAGTCCGTCTTGTTGTGGACTCGCGAGATCGGCATGGTTTGTGCCTTGGTTTTGTTCTGGTGGTGCGGTTTGGTGATGACCGCGGAGTTCACCAGAGTGCGGACTGGTGGTTTAGTCACTGATTTGGAGTTCGCGCCGTGGAATTGGTGGTGTGTACTTGGTCTGGATTTGTACCAAGTCTTGTTGTGCTCATCTCGTAAAGTTCAGCGGTTAGTGCGGACTAATTTTCGATCCGCTGAGTCCGAAAACTTGGATGAGCCTGGTTTGTACTCTAGCTGTGGACTCAGAGTGTGCGGACTAGCTGTCTATCCGGCAGCTCAGCTATGCAAGATTGTGCCTTAGTCTTAGGCTGTAGTTATGCGGACTGGAGTTGTGTCTGCAGGTTGTTGCAGACTGGTGGGTGTGTCTGCGGGTTTGGAAGACATGTTGTGGTTCTGGCCTTGACTGTGTTCAAGGTGGATTCGTTGTCCGACCTTATTGGTGCGACCTTGGCGGACAGGTTTTGTGTCTGCACTATGCAGATAGGCTTTGCGCTTGCCACGAGATGGGTGGTGATCTTATCGGTTAAGGTGGTGACCACACTCCTCTTCGTGCCTATAAATAGGACCCCCTATCACATCATAACTATAACTTAAAGAACAATAAGTGAGCTCAGTTGATTGTTATGGACAGTTTTTTTTATTCACGCGGTTAGAGAAGTTAACCGGTGTTTGCTATTGCAGATTGTGCAGATAGCGCTAAGAATCCAGAGAATTGGTTCTGACATGCGTTAGGGATCAGTGCAGACTCTATGGTTACAATCGATGTTTAACAACAGGTCGTGGCTTGCGACAAGGTTGTCTTCTCTTCAGCAAGCTTTCCCAGTTCAACAAAGCTGTCCGCTTCTGGCGGACTATTCAGTTCGGCAGCAGCTGTTCGCAGATTATCTGGTGGCTTGGCAACTTCGCGGTTAGGCAACTAGCAGATAGAGTACATAGCTATTCAGCATTGGAATAACGGGGTGTCTGCACGGTTAGATTACAGTCTAGCAACTTAGTAGCTTTAGCGGACTCCTTAGTTCAGTTCGGCAGTGTCCGTGGTTTCCATTTCTAACCGCGCGACTTTTTTTTTCCTTGTTATTTTTTTCTTCCATGGGGTACATTGGCGAATCATGTTTAGCCATATATGCCTCACACTGTAAAGAAGATTATAGCACAAGATTTACTTGCTCTTTTATTTGCATCTGGTTTATTTGGCTTGGTTGAGTGTTCCTGTAACCTGGTTTCCCGTTTTCCGCGTTTCATAATTTAAATTCTCTTCCTCGGAGGATGGGGAGTAGAATGCTTGTGGTTTATAGACGGGCGTCGAGTGCTTGGAGTGCTGCACGTAGAAGGCTTGCTGGAGAAAGCTTGTAGAAGGGTGGCGTTCTTCGGGATGCTTTGCACGTAGGAGAACTACGCACTTTGAAGGATCTTAAAGGAATTAGAAGATCTTCGATGAAGGAGATGAAGATTTCTAGAGAGCTCGAGCGCGTAGGGGGAGAAAGCGAGGAGGAAAAATGTGAGAATGAAGGAGAGATTTGGGTCCTATTTATAGGCCTCAAGGGTAGTTACGTTGGTTAAGTGGCTATCTGCATACAAAAACCACCCAATTTAATATTTACAACTCATTTTAGTATAGTTTGCAATGTATATTTTTATATATTTTACTATGCACATGGCGATATGATTTTGGTAATTTGCACCTACCATTTAGGGGTGGTTACACTAGTTGTGCCGGTGGTTACCCGTACATCGAATGTTGGAGATCGCATGGGATTGATCGGACAGCGGTGATTAAGAGAAGAAAAAGGGAGGTCCGGCTAGGCCACATGATGGCAGCACCGGTAGTGGAAGGCCGCACCATAGGCAGTTAGACAGGAAAGGCCGGTCGCGGGGCCTCATGTCCGCGGTCGCATGGCCATGGGCATCGGACTAGGAGAGGCCATCTACGGCAGTACGCACAACCAATGGCGACCAGCCGTAGGAGGAAGGTCGCGGGGGCCTTACGGTCCGGTGTCGCAAGGGCACGGTAAAGGGCGGTCTGTTGCAGGAAGTTGTCTGCATGTCCTCACAGCTGCGCAGTCATGGGAGGCCGGCCTGATGGGCCGACTGCGGGGGCCACACAGCTGCGAGATGCGGGAGAGCAGCCATGGGCGGCCAGCCGTAGGAGGCTGGCCGCGGGGGCCTCACAACAGTGCGTTGTGGCCGCGTGTTTAAGAGAGGCATGTTAAGGGAGGCTGACCATGTGGCCTCGCGATCGTGCCCTGCAAGCGTACTTCCAAGTGCGGCCGACCTGAGAGGTCAAACATATCAGGCTCACAGTCGCGCTTCCAAGGCATGCGGTAAAATGTGTCCTGCCAGGGGAAGATGGTTGCACGGCCAAGGGCGGCTGGCCAGGGAATTGGTGTGGTTATGGTTGGTGTGTTGATCAGGCATCAATCAGGCGCGCAGATCGTGTGCGTGGTAGTGTCCCCCATCACCTCCTACTAACTTAGTGGGGGTCAAGGGATTCCAGCTAATTATAGCCTAGAATTCCTATAAGTAGATGGGGACCCATGATTTTTGCCCCAAAGTCCCCGGAATCTTGAGCCGGAGCGAAAGGAGAGCAGTGACTTTTTGTGAACAGATTGCAGCGATTATGGTGGAGGCGAATAAAGGGGAGCTAAAAGAGGTGCGTGGAATTAGAAAAGGTGCCAAGGTTTGGCGTGAAAGGAGGTAGGGTGCTAGTATGGGGCTCAAGCAACAAGGTGCATGCCCATCGGGGCTGCGACCTCGAATAGGGAAAGCACCCGCACATGGCATGCCCACATGCAGGTTATGCGCTCATGGAGCACCCCGGTGTACAGGTTACGTGTGTGCGGGGCACCCTTATGTACATCGCATGCATTCCCCTCTGAAGACATCTTTCAGGGCGGTATCACATGCATTATTACATGACATGCATCACGGGCTACGTCTTTGTCTCGTGCGGGTCTGATACTCCCGAAATAGATATATATAATAACGCAAGTGCACGTGTCGAATCAAGTAATAAAATGATGAGTTGAGTTATCGTTTTTAGAGGAAGTGCAACGCTAGTGCTCGTAATTACTAGCCTTACCCGTTCCTTGAATCCAAGTGGGATACTTTTTCTTTAGTGGATTAATTTTATAATAAAGAAAACTTAAACAAATAATGATAAAACTAAACACGTTTCTTGGAAAATACTTTGATCAAGGTTGGAGAAATGATCTTGCATGTTATTTTCCCTTTCCTAGTGTGACGAGATTTCTAGTGATCTTTAATGGTTCTCTTCATTACTATCTTGCATCGATTTTAGAGTGGATTTCTACATCTCTCGATCTCAGAAGTTCGTTTACCCAATTTCCCCTAGTTATCTCTAACTTAGATAGAAAGTAAATAACATGACGAGCAAAAATCAATGATGCTAACTCAAGAAGAAAATCTCTTTCTCTCTTGACGTTATATTGGAGATTATGTCAGTTACGCCACTCCTCTCTCGAATCTTGCAGCGTAGTAAAAAGATGGAATTTTGATTTAGAAAACTACGCAACTCCTCTCTCGAATCACGCCGCGTAGAATAACGGATTCAACCCTAGAGTAGCATAACTCCTCTCTCGAATCTCGCCATGCTAATTAGAAGATGAACGCTTGCTCAGAAATTTCCACAAATAAAGAACATAAACCCAACAAAGATAGCGATTCAAACAACCATAAAATAAAAATTAAAGTAACATCATCACAACAAGGCAAAGTACTCACATCATACAAGATCCATAAGATTAGTTCATGATAGAGGAATGAAACCAAATGAGAAAGATCTTACAAGACATGCTTAAGGACACCAAATGCTGCAGGAATATATGTGTAGATCTCGCTTTAGACTCTTCTTCCTTCTCAACGGTGCGTCCAAACCCTAGCCGGTCCTCTCCTTCTCCTTCTCCAAGATGATGGTTCTAAGATCTCCCTTTCCTCTCTCTAATTTCTTGCCTTTAGGTATGAAAATCCCCTCTTAAAAACGAGCAGCACTTTCCCAATAGATGCCTCCTTCCATATTTGGTTTTGGCCCAAAATTCGAAATTCGAATTTTAAATCCACCCAGAACTTGTTATAACAACTGAAAACAGGTTTCTGTAACAACTGCACAGCCAAAATATAATTCCAGCACTTGCTTCTTCGGTTTAATTTCCACATTATTTCTAATAAGAAAAACATAGGAAAAATAGGTTAATCAAGCATGAATAAAATAAATATTAATTTATGAACATTTGTACTAATTTAAATTATTTATTCTCATTTATCACAAATATTATGTAAAAATAAGAGATTAGATAACTTCATTTGAGAAGTTATCACACCTCCACACTTGAACTTTTGCTAGTCCCTAGCAAAGATAATTCATATCAATGGATTGAATGAAGAAATAATATCAAGATACAAGTTCAAATGATTCTTCTTGAAATATAAATTAATCAAGGCTTACTCAAGAAATTCACTTTACTTAACTGATAGGCTTAGAAATCAATAAGAGCTCAAAATTCACAAATTCATTAGTTAGATAGAAGATACATCTCAAATAAGTATCTTAGTGCGATGCGTGCTTTTCTTTAAAAGTAATTTACTCCCATGCAATTTTCTCATTTAACCTCCGTAATTATTGAAAAAGGAAAGAATAGGCTAAGTTTTCGATTTAGCCTCCATATGAGTTAGTAGTTTAATTGAAAATAGGATAAATTTTGACTTGATTAGGAATTATGGATAAACTTTGATAGTGGAATGATATTTCCTAGTTAGTAATCTTATTAATTCACCATATTATGGGGTTTATGAACATATACTTTTTTATTTAACATATTGTATTCATAGTAGGGATCATTCTAAGTATAAGTGCACATACCCGGGCAACATATCACTATGATATTCAACCTTTTTTTCTTTTTTTACTCATAGTTGGGATAATTCCAAGTACGTTTTCACATACCTAGGCCGCATATCACTATGACATAAATTTCTCTATTTATTTATCATCATAGGTTGGATAATTCCAAGTATGTGGGCATATACTTAGACCACATATCACTATGAAGTTCAATAATTTGCTTATAAAAATTAAACACCTATAAATTGCTAACTTACTAGAATACAACTAGTAGAAATATATAGGGAATTTAGGCATGAAATAATAAGTATGAAAAAGTTCAAGCTCAACTATTCTACTGAAGATCTAAATGGAATAACTACATAAGCTCATGTCTTGGCTTACATCGTTGACTTAGTTCTTGCTCTCCCCTCCCATTATTTGTAGAGGTCAATATCAAAAGATTGTCATGGAAGTAAACAAAAATTTTGTACATAAAAATAAAAATGCTTAAGTGAGCTCTATCACAAAAAATCTTACTAATTTCAAATTCACTAATTAAACTCTTCAGATTGTTCAGCCATACCAATTAATTATCATTGAATATATCTAGAATAACCTATTGATTAAATGAAACAAGAATTAAGATCATTCAAATTGTATTTCAATGAATTATTCTTCATCCACATGTTAAGGGTTATAACATCCCCACCTCCACACTTAAGTCTTTTGCTAGTCCCTAGCAAAGATACATTTCTACCATGAAAATACTCTAAAAGTATTTTTACTAATAAGCACATAATCATACCGAAGAAAGTAATTGAAATATAAACAACTTCCCTGAAATTACAGTGCTAGCAACTCTGTTCATTTGTTCTTAAAGTGACCTTGGTTTCATCGTGTTTCATTCCCCTTTCCTTACCAAGTGTCATCATTAAAATTAGTGAACAAATAACACTAGACAATTTTCCAAATTAAGTCACTCAATTAATAAGTCAAGCGAGTGTGCAGTGACAAAATCATGCGATATGTTAGTATACGAGTGTTCATCTAGAGGTATCCTAAGTAGTGCAGTCAATATCAAAATAAAACAGACGCACAAAGGTACATATCATAATACTCATTTTCAACTAGTGACGGATAAAATATAATATGAAAGTAGTGCAGTAATCATCATGAAACATCAAAACACATAAAAGTGAAGCACAACATGCATCATCCAAAATATCATATCACAGAATAGATCACCACAATACATTCTATGTGCAGCATAGTTAGCATCCTAAAAATAATATCAAAATACAAATTATAATGTACCAAAATGTAGCCTCCAAGGTGTCGCCCCACAAAATATAAATCACCCAAAATATAGTCCATACTAATAACACAACTGAATGTAGCGCATAGCAAAATATGCAAAATATACCTGCAGGAAAATATAATCAGAACCATGCAAAAGTAAAGGTGGGCATGGGGTAATCCTACTCCTCCTATGCTTCTTTTGACTTAGCTAGAAATTCGGGAAAATTACTGGAGGGCTTTATTTTTGAAAGGCCGATTATAATAGGTATTTTAATTAAGAGATTAGAGTAGTAATTAGATTAAGTCAAATTAGGAAATGTATAATTACAGGTTTTATTAATAATAAAATGTAAATAGTTCAAATTAATCTCACTCTAAACCTCCAGAGCGACGATTCGCGCACGCCGGTTCAGTCCATGAAGAAGTAACCAGAAAATGAATTCCCATTACATATGTTTTCGGATTGTTGTAACAACTGCCTTTGATTCAGCGCTACTTATGAAGATCTGGATAGAAACTTAATTCTCATTACAGGTGTTTTTAGGATGTTGTAACAACTGCCATCTGTTTTACCAAATCTGTTTTACTTTAAATTTCTACAGATTTTTGTCCAAATTTTTCACTCCTCCAGCATTTTCACTCCTAAAAATCATTGAGCATAGTCAACTAGGGTCATATGGCTTCGCTCCCTCTAACATTTTTTTACTAATGAAAACAAACGAATATATATTTATTATTATTATTTATTTATATATATATATTTTATGATACGATGGGTTGCCTCCCACCAAGCACTAAATTTATTGTTGGACTAAAAAAAACATACAAGTTAACTACTGGGTTTATTGTCTTCCCAGCACGACTTATTCAGAAATTTTAAAATTCTAAATTATTGGTCGATGAAAAGAAAAATGAACATGTAATTGTTCTAATATACGTGTCGGTAGCAGGTACCAATACGATGATAAAACCGCCACCTCTTTTCCTAAATAATAATACATGTCCATCATAGGTAGTGAGAGCAAAATGTAAGAAGAGGAGTGCTCCTCACTATTCTCACCATAAACAATATCCTTGCCTTGCAAGATATCATCGTCAATAGAAAGGCTATAGGGACAAAAGAAAATAAATAGGCATCAACTATGGAGGAGGACTCAACCTCCTCACATAAGGGAATACCCATCTCATCAACTTGAGGATATTGCTCAATAACCTCCCGAAGTAATTGTGGCACATCAACTTGCTTGGGCTCAGATAATGAAAGGAGATTAGGAAATAAAATAGAAGAATGACATAAATGATTTCTAATCATGGGAGTGGTCCCGGTTTCACTCCCAGTAGGTTACGAAGATTGATCGATATCGGTATCGTAAGCATCATAACAAGGGGGCCCGAGAACTCAAGAGCCTCGGTGGTGAGTTGAACCACCTCATCCAATGAAGAAGTGTATATCTGCTCATTAGAAAGGATATCCTCTTCATCCCACCTTGGCGCATCATCGTGCTCCAAAGAGTTCTTCCCTCCATCGAAGAGGATAATATCTTCGACACACTTTGGCACATTTTCAGGTTCAGGATTATCCCTAAGCGCAATATCTTTGACATGATCGTTAAAAATATGTGTAGAAAATTCGTGCAAAGAAAGTGGAGGAACCGTGGTAATAGCATTACTAGATAATATGTGGGTTGGTTCCTCCATGGGTGAATCAAAAATAAGTGATGAATGTGTAGGGAGAGGCAGCTCCGTGATGTCGTTGCACAGATCATCAGCGAACATGATGGTTATATCTCCAATATTTCCTCGTAGACAAGGAGGTAGTGCGTATATATCATTAGAATCATAA
Organism: Platanthera zijinensis; assembly: GCA_039513925.1. Lineage (NCBI taxonomy): Eukaryota > Viridiplantae > Streptophyta > Magnoliopsida > Asparagales > Orchidaceae > Platanthera > Platanthera zijinensis. The sequence continues at coordinate 60,630,087 of CM077081.1, read as the reverse complement.
GGAATGTCATTATTAGAAGAGGATGGGAGGATTTGAATTTTAGGTTTATTATACTCCTCTCTTTGACGTTGAAATGCAACACACTCTTTCAAAGCGTGTCCGGTGCTATGACAAAATATACATTGATTCTCATTTCTTCTCGGCCTTTGAGGGGTCGAGCTGAAATGCGGAAACATTTCATGTTGTGGGGGAGCATAATTATAAAAATTAGGAGCACTGTATGAAGTATCATAGGATGTTGGTACTCCATAAGTTGGACCATATGACGTATAACTACAGTCTTTTATATAACAATAATCACTATCATGATTGAACGCTCCACAATTATTACATCGAGAATATAAATATGAGTACATAATTTTGCTTGAGAGAATTCACTAAATGGATATTAATCTTTGCAGAAATCAACTACAAAAAAAAATTTTAATAGATAAACCTACTTTAATTTTTTTTAAAAAATAGATTTGGAATAAATAAAATTAAAAAATTATTAAATAAAAAAACAAATCCTAGAAATTAAAAATAAAAATAAAAAAAAACTTGAGCCCTAAATACTTTGGGTTTACTAATATTACAAGAAAAGACACTAAATTAGTTGCACTTCCCCGACAACAGCGCCAAAAACTTGATACTCCCAAAATAGATGTATATAATAACGCATGTGCACGTGTCGAATCAAGTAATAAAATGATGAGATGAGTTATCGTTCCTAGAGGAAGTGCAATGTTAGTGCTCGTAATTACTAGCCTTAACCGTTCTTTGAATCCAATTGGGATACTTTTTCTTTAGTGGATTAATTTTATAATAAAGAAAACTTAAACAAATAATGATAAAACTAAACACGTTTCTTGGAAAATACTTTTATCAAGGTTGGAAATGATCTTACATGTTGTTTTCCCTTGCCTAGTGTGACGAGATTTCTAGTGATCTTTAATGGTTCTCTTCATCACTATCTTGCATTGATTTTAGAGTGGATTTCATCATCTCTCGATCTCAGAATTCCGTTTACCCAATTTTCCCTAGTTATCTCTAACTTAGGTAGAAAGTAAAAAACATGACGAGAAAAATCAATGATGCTAACTCAAGAGGAAATCTCTTTCTCTCTTGACGTTATATTGGAGATTATGTCACACTTACGGCACTCCTCTCTCGAATCTTGCAGCGCAGTAAAAAGATGGAATTTTGATTTAGAAAACTACGCAACTCCTCTCTCGAATCTTGCCGCGTAGAATAACAGATTCAACCCTAGAGTAGCATTACTCCTCTCTCGAATCTCGCCATGCTAATTAGAAGATGAACGCTTGCTCATAAATTTCCACAAATAAAGAACATAAACCCAATAAAGATAGCGATTCAAACAACCATAAAATAAAAAATAAAGTAACATCATCACAACAAGGCAAAGTACTCACATCATACAAGATCCATAAGATTAGTTCATGATAGAGGAATGAAACCAAATGAGAAAGATCTTACAAGACATGCTTAAGGACGCAAAATGCTGCAGGAATATACGTGTAGATCTCACTTTAGACTCTTCTTCCTTCTCAACGGTGCGTCCAAACCCTAGTCGGTCCTCTCCTTCTCCTTCTCCAAGATGATGGTTCTAAGATCTCCCTCTACTCTCTCTAATTTCGTGCCTTTAGGTATGAAAATCCCCTCTTAAAAAAAGCAGCCCTTTCCCAATAGATGCCTCTTTCCATATTTAGTTTTGGAGCAAAATTCGAAATTTGAATTTTAAATCCACCCAGAACTTGTTATAACAACTGAAAATAGGTTTCTGTAACAACTGCACAGCCAAAATATAATTCCAGTACTTGCTTCTTCGGTTCGATTTCCACGTCATTTTTAATAAGAAAAACATAGGCAAAATAGGTTAATCAAACATGAATAAAATAAATATTAATGTATGAACATTTATACTAATTTAAATCATTTCTTATCATTTATCACAAATATTATGTAAAAATAAGGGATTAGATAACTTCATTTGAGAAGTTATCACACCTCCACACTTGAACTTTTGCTAGTCCCTAGCAAAGATAATTCATATCAATGTATTGAATGAAGAAATAATATTAAGATACAAGTTCAAATGATCCTTCTTGAAAAATAACTTAATCAAGGCTTACTCAAGAAATTCACTTTACTTAACTGATAGGCTTAGAAATCAATAAGAGCTCAAAATTCACAAATTCATTAGTTAGATAGAAGATACAGCTCAAATAAGTATCTTAGTGCTATGCGAGCTTTTCTTTAAAAGTAATTTACTCCCATGCAATTTCCTCATTGAACCTCCGTAATTATTGAAAAGGGAAAGAATAGGCTAAGTTTTCGATTTAGCTTCCATATGAGTTAGTAGTTTAATTGAAAATAGGATAAACTTTGACTTGATTAGGAATTATGGATAAACTTTTATAGTGGAATGATATTTCCTAGTTAGTAATCTTAGTAATTCACTATATTATGGGGTTTATGAACATATACTTTTTTATTTAACATATTGTATTCATAGTAGGGATCATTTTAAGTACAAGTGCACATACCCGGGCCACATATCACTATGATATTCAACCTTTTTTTTCGTTTTTTACTCATAGTTGGGATCATTCTAAGTACGTTTTCACATACCTAGGCCGCATATCACTATGACATAAATTTCTCTATTTTTTTTATCATCATAGTTGAGATCATTCCAACTATATGGGTATATACTTAGGCCACATATCACTATGAAGTTGAATAATTTGCTTATAAAAATTAAACACCTATAAATGGCTAACTTACTAGAATACAACTAGTAGAAATATATAGGGAATTTAGGCATGAAATAATAAGTATGAAAAAGTTCAAGCTCAACTATTCTAGCGAAGATCAAAATGGAATAACTACATAAGCTCATGTCTTGGCTTACATCGTTGACTTAGTTCTTGCTCGCCCCTCCCATTATTTGTAGAGGTCAATATCAAAAGATTGTCATGAAAGCAAACAAAAATTTTGTACATAAAAATAAAAATGCTTAAGTGAGCTCTATCATAAAAAATCTTACTAATTTCAAATTCACTAATTAAATTCTTTGGATTGTTCAGTCATACCAATTAATTATCATTGAATATATCTAGAATAGCCTATTGATTAAATGAAACAAGAATTAAGATCATTCAAATTGTGTTTTAATGAATTATTCTTCATCCACATGTTAGGGGTTATAACATCCCCGACAACGGCGCCAAAAACTTTATACTCCCGAAATAGATGTATATAGTAACGCAAGTGCACATGTCAAATCAAGTAATAAAATGATTAGTTGAGTTATCATTCCTAAAGGAAGTGCAACGTTTGTGCTCCTAATTTCTAGCCTTACCCGTTCCTTGAATCCAAGTGGGATACTTTTTCTTTAGTGGATTAATTTTATAATAAAGAAAACTTAAATAAATAATGATAAAAATAAACACGTTTCTTAGAAAATACTTTTATCAAGGTTGGAGAAATGATCTTGCATGTTGTTTTCCCTTGCCTAGTGTGACGAGATTTCTAGTGATCTTTAATGGTTCTCTTCATTACTATCTTGTATCGATTTTAGAGTGGATTTCATCATCTCTCGATCTAAGAATTTCGTTTACCCAATTTCCCTAAGTTATCTCTAACTTAGGTAGAAAGTAAATAACATGACGAGCAAAAATCAATGATGCTAACTCAAGAGGAAATCTCTTTCTCTCTTGACATTATATTGGAGATTATGTCACACTTACGCCACTCCTCTCTCGAATCTTGCAGCACAGTAAAAAGATGGAATTTTGATTTAGAAAACTACGCAACTCCTCTCTCGAATCTCGCCGTGTAGAATAATGGATTCAACCCTAGAGTAGCATAACTCCTCTCTCGAATCTCGCCATGCTAATTAGAAGATGAACGCTTTCTCAGAAATTTCCACAAATAAAGAACATAAACCCAATAAAGATAGCGATTCAAACAACCATAAAATAGAAATTAAAGTAACATCATCACAACAAGGCAAAGTACTCACATCATACAAGATCCATAAGATTAGTTCATGATAGAGGAATGAAACCAAATGAGAAATATCTTACAAGACATGCTTAAGGACGCTAAATGCTGCAGGAATATACGTGTAGATCTCGCTTTAGACTCTTCTTCCTTCTAAACGGTGCGTCCAAACCCTAGCCGGTCCTCTCCTTCTCCTTCTCCAAGATGATGGTTCTAAGATCTCCCTCTCCTCTCTCTAATTTCGTGCCTTTAAGTATGAAAATCCCCTCTTAAAAACGAGCAGCCCTTTCCCAATAGATGCCTCCTTCCATATTTGGTTTTGGCGCAAAATTCGAAATTTGAATTTTAAATCCACCCAGAACTTGTTATAACAACTGAAAACAGGTTTCAATAACAACTGCACAGCCAAAATATAATTCCAGCACTTGCTTCTTCATTTCGATTTCCATTTCATTTTTAATAAGAAAAACATAGGAAAAATAGGTTAATCAAGCATGAATAAAATAAATATTAATTTATGAATATTTATACTAATTTAAATCATTTCTTCTCATTTATCACAAATATTATGTAAAAATAAGGGATTAGATAACTTCATTTGAGAAGTTATCAGGGTCATGGCCCGACGCCTGAGGCTTCATGGGATGAAGAAATATTTGGTCTTTGAAGATGTTTTTGGTGCTTTGTTTTTGAAAAATTTGACAGGTATTTTTGTTTCGGTTACCAAGGCGTTGTGTGTAAGTTCAACCAATGTTGCTGCGCTCTCTGCTTACCGCCGAGCAAATCGATGTAAGGAGGAAGTGGTACAGGATACCTACAAAACTAAAAGTGAAGGTTCCGCGTATTGAAGAGTAGGTGTAGAATCCTCTATTGTGCCAGATTACATTATGTGAGTCATCACTGAGATCAGGATTCTGCTTGCCACCATTCCAGGAAGTGGTCAAAATCTTGAAGTTTTGTGTTGTGAATATGTCCCAATTTACTCCTCTTGAAATGACGCATATCATGGGCATGATTTCCTTCTTCGGAAAGCATGGCTCAAGGATTTTCTTGGATCCTTTCAAAGATTGGTATGAGGTGCGCACTGATGGATGCGGTCATGTTAAGGTCAACAACAACAAACACTAGCTCGATTTCAAAAGTCGGGTAGACTGTCGTCACGGTAACACTTTGTAAGGATATGCCAAAAAGTCTTTGGGCCTACTGAAGCATTGAATGGCGCTTCCCAAGTGTTGTCATTATGTGAAGGGACATGAATAGGAGTTTATACTGGTGTTGGGGTTTATTGAGCCTCATGAGTTAGCAAACCCACTTTTCAAAATTTCTTTGTTCATAAAGGGGAAGCGCTTATTGTGGTGTGGGCTCTCTACTGATCCTGAGCAATCTGTCGTGGTGCCGCTAGATCACAACTAGAAGAGTAATTTTGCATTCAAGTGTGGCGATTTGGATCTTGAATCTCGACGTTCCTCTCAGCCAAGAGAGCGCTCTGACGTGGTGGCTCTTAGCAGCTCCAGAGTTGATATTGTACATGCTGATCCCGAACTCAAGGTTCTGGGCTCTTCTGCCCCAAGGTAGCTCCCGAGGGGGCTTCCGTGCCACTGCTGGTTAAGGAGAAGCACGTTTCTTTCTCCCTTGTGACGATGAACAATGTGGAAATTGTAGAATTATTGTTTTGATTTTCTTGTAATTCTAGAACGAGTCTGACTTCTCTCTTTTTTTATAAATCAAAGCCCAGGACAATATCACGCTTACGTGGAATGATCACCACGTGAGCCTGAAAGATGGATATGTTGCACTTCAGGAGGAGCTTCAGCGAGCGAAGAGTTCCCTATTTGTGTCGATGACGCTATGGGATTGTGACGTGTCTCGCTTTTGACAGATCAAGTTCAAGCTGAAAGCCGAACAAGAGGAGTCGCAAGTAGAGCTTTAGATAGACAAAGCCCTTGTGGAGAAGGCAGTGCGGTTGCTTGATAGAGTTTTGGGGACATGGCTTGCCTAGATGCCAAGCTAGGTTCTTTGAAGATCGAGGTGGAGCGCCTTTCTTTTCATGAGCGGGTTATCGAGCTGATCGTCGCAGGAGTGGCAGAGTATACAGACTCCATTGTTTATGTTGAATCATTGCCAACTTTTTGAGAAGATCCATGATGAGGTCTAGAACAAGGAGGTGGAGCCTTAGATTGAAGACGAGCGAGACGTGGCCTTCAGACGAGGGATGGCATAGTCACTTCATAATATGGCGCAAGCGCGCAGCTGCGATGTATCTGGGCTTGGTTTAGAGGATCATTTTGAGGATGAGAGTTCTAGATATGAGGTTGATATCATGGGCGAGGAGTAGCTTCGCCTTTTTTATATCTTTGTTCATTTGCTCATTGCAGTTATGTTTATATTTTCATCGCTTTGGTGGCGGGTTTGTTCCCGCATTTGTATCGTGTATTTCTATATTATGTAGCGGTTTTTAGAGGTCAACGGAGATGAGACTCAGACAATGTTACAAGCTACTAGGGTGGAGGGCAGATATTTCGAGCAAGATAGTGAGAGGTTAGACCGTCGAGGGTGTTCTTGATTGGTTGGTTGTATGAGGACAAGACCTAAATTATGTTATGAACTAATATAAGGGCTAAGGATGGATGCTTCAAGCTGGGTATTAGGAGGTAAAGACAACCAAACTGGGGGTTCCATTGATTGTAGTGGTGAAAGGCGGACCTTCGAACCTGGTTGACTTCGAGGGGCAGGACTTGGCATTGTCGCGACTTTCCATCGGAGAGAAGGCAGGACCTTTGATTCGGGGCAGTGAGAGGTCATATGAGCATATCCTAGGAGAGATGGTGAAGGGTAGACGCTTCAAACCCCTGGAGAGCAGGAGGGGAAAAGGTCCTGGCGAATCCATGATCTACCACTGGGGAGAAGGGAAGACCTTTTATTTGGTGCAGTGAGAGGTCACAAGGGCGTATCCCTGGAGAGATGGTGAAGGGAAGATGCTTTAAATCATTTGCAAGCACGAGGGAGGGGGGAGGAGGCCCTGGCGTCGTCATGACCTATAACGGGGGAGAATTTTAGACCTTCGATATGGATCAGTGAGATGTCACAATGCTATAGCCTAGGAGAGATGGTGAAGCGCAGTCACTTCGAACCTCTAGCAAGTATAAAATCCCCCCTCTCAATAATTGAGCACGACCGAGGGGATATTTTATGCCCAGAACTGCCATCTTATAGTGACACCAACATACGGGTTGGTTACCACCATAAGACGTCGATCATGCCGACAAGTATGATCAATCTAGTTAATCAGAGAAATGTAGAAAAATATATAAACCAGTCCACAATCACACATATATATCAAAAGAAGATAGTCCACAATGAGAAACAAAATGAAAGAGTAATAAGGGCTTAAGCTTGGTACATATCCAAAAAGAAAGTAAAGTATACACTCTCACACTCTAACACAACTATGCGAAAGTTAATCAAAAAAACACTCATCAACCTACCGTCTAGTGGTAGTTGTACTGTGCGATAACTGGTACTCAGGTCCTGCCACCTCGTATTGCTGGTCCTCTTGGTCATACTACTATTGCGGCTCCACACACTCCTAAAATGACATGGTACATCAACCATTAGTCAAATATTGAAAGTCACTTCGTCCTCGCTTCACCCCCCCGTTACACGTAGGCACCACGTGGGAGGAAGAAGCGGATGAAAACAAAGCAGTATCAAAAGAGCATGTAGCATGGCTCTAGCAAATAATTGTATATGTATAAAACTAGAACTGAATACTATTAAATTTTTGAAGTGAAAGTGGTATTCTGGGCGGACTGTCCGTGCGGAATGGGCAGGCAGAAGTGGCGGCCTGGGTGGACTGATCGCGTAGATTGGGCGGACAAGATTGGCGACTAGCCTGGTCAGCCAGTGGTTCTACAGTCGGCTTATTCCCAGAATATAACCTGGCGAATATGATTAGTATCCGTCGGAGCTGTAGAATCATCTGGAGTTCACCGAGTCCTGCATGCTGCGGAATCTTCTAGAGCTCGTGAGTTTGACATAGGCTTATTCCTTGGACTTGATTTGGAGTGGTTTGGTGGAAACCGCGGAGTTCGCTAGTTTGTGCGGATTGGTGTTGAGTCCGCCAGGTTGTGCGAACTAGTTCTTGAGTTCGCAAGCTTGGATTCTTCACTATGGACTTGGTGGTGTGGACTTGGTTTGTTTTGAACCAAATCCAGTTATGCTCAGTCCGCGAGTTCGCGCGGTTAGCACAGACTGCTTTTCTTTCCGCCGAGCTCGACAGGTTGTCAGCTTGGTATAGTTACAGGCTCGGAGTGTGCATACTGGATCTATGTTCGTAGGATATTGTGGACTGGTGGAGGTGTCTGCAGTGTCCGTAAGTGTGGTGGACTGATTTTGGTCTTGGCCTTGTTGGCGTGATAAGGGGGACTGGCTTCATGTTCGCGTTATGCATATACGCTTTGTGTTCTCAGCGAGATCGGTGGTGTTCCTATCAGCTAGGGAGATGACTACACTCCTCTCCGTTCCAATAAATATGACCCACTGTCACATCAACAGTATAACCGAATGAACAGTAAGTGAGCTCGGTCGATTGCTGCGGACATGTTTTTTTGTATCTGTGCGGTTTGAGATGTTGACCAGTTTTTGCTGTGCAGATTGTGCAGATAGCACTGAGAAGCCAGGGACCTGGTTTTGACTTTGGCAGGGATCCATGCAAAATCTGCGGTTACAATCGACGGTTAGTAATAGGCCGCGACTTGCGAGTAGGCGGTCTTCTCATCAGCAACCTTTTCCCAGTTCAATAAGGCTGTCCGCTTTTGGCGGTCTGTTCAGTTCGGCAACAGTTGTTCGCAGATAATCTGGCGGCTAGGCAACCGTGCGGTTTGGCGGCTTACAGATTGCGGGCAAAGTTCAACATTTGGAATAATATGGTGTCTGCACGGATAGGTTGCGGTCTAGCGACTTAGCATCTTCAGCAGAGTCCGTTGATCAGTTCGATAGAGTCAGCGGAAACTTTTTTTATCCGCGCGACTAGCTTTTGCCTTGTTGTTTTTTGCTTCCATTGGGTACAGTGGCGAATCATGTCTCGTCATGTATGCCTCGCACTATAAAGATTTTTGATAGTACAAGATTTACTTGCTCTCCTAATTATATCTGGTTTGCTTGGCTTGGTTTGGTGGAGTGTTCCTGTAACCTGGTTTCCCATTTTCCACATCTCATATATTTTTGCATAGTATTAGAGGGAACAGAGGTTTGAGCAGAGATCAACTGCAAACTTGCTTTTTTTGCTTCTGAAAATTTAAGTAGACCAGTGTTAGTGTAATGGAAGGAGGATTCGCAAGAGATCTTGAAATAGAACTTTTAACGCTGACCAACTTCAAAAAGTGGAGGTCGTGCATGGAAAGTATCTTCTAAGCGAGGACCTTTGGGAGGTCGTTTGTGGAGACGAGAGGTAAGAAGTGACTGCTGTTGTTGGCAATATTGAAGTACTGAGAGCTTGGAGGAAGACAAATGCTAAGACAGAGTTTACTCTTAAGAGGGCTATCTCAATGGAGCTCTTCAACTACATCATAGGATGTCGGTCAGCAACTGAGATTTGGACTTCTCTTGATGAGTTGTTCAATAGGAAGAATATAGTGCGACTATAATTCATGGAGAATGAGTTGGCGAGAGCTACTCAGGGAGATTTATCCATTTCAACGTTCTTCTTGAAGATGAAGAACTTATGTGCTGAAATTTCGGCATTGGACCCTGATATGCCGATTTCAGAAGTGAAGCTTTAAAGGTACATAATCTGTGGATTACGGAAAGAATATGTGGCCTTCGTTTCCTCTTGTTCAAGGCTGGGCCACTCAGTCATCATTGCTGGAGCTAAAGAACCTACTGGCATCGCAGAAAAGCCTAGCAAGGCAGATGGCTAGAGTTACTATCTCTAAAGGAGGTAGTGAGGCGCTCTTCTCAGGGAAGAAGAAGAAGCCATCTGTTGGCGATTGCCCTTCAACTTCTTATTAGCAAGAGAGGAGCACTGCTCTTAAGCGGGATTGGAATAAGAAGGAAGGGCTAAGGTGATACAGATGCAACCAGCCGGGTCACTTTAAGAAGGACTACAAAGTCAAGCTGTAGCCGGGGCACATTGCAAATAAAAAGGGAGTTGGTTCTAGTATTGAGGATAGAGGATGGGGGAAATGATTTCATGACGGGCACGTGTGTACGTGCTTTATCTACCATCAACTACCAAGATGACTGGATAATGGACTCAGCGTGTGGTCACCACCTCACCGGGGATGAGTCAAAGTTCTCTTCTCTACAATCGTACTCAGGTAATGAAGTTCTCTTCTCTACAATCGTGCTCAGGTAATGAAGCCTCCTCACCGGGGATGATGAACATGAAGTCTCCTCATGAGATGATGTCTAAGGAGAAGCCCAGAGTTGGACACCTTCAGGTGTTCAGGTTGACCTGCCATGTACACATTCCCAATGCTCTCAAGACTAAGCTGGATGCGAAAGTGAGGAAGCTTATCTTCATAGGCTGTAATGAGAGAAAGAAGGGATGGAAGTGTATGGACCCAGTGACGAATAAGTTTGTCATCTCCAGAGACATGGTCTTCGATGAATTGACGTCATATGGAGGTGGCTCATCTGTGGAGCTGCAGAAAAGCAGGTTGGACAACAGACAGGAGGAAGTTGCTAAGGATCGTCTAGTGGAGCTGCCTGTGTCACCAGGAGCTCCACGTGTTTTTAGCTCCCGGGTGGACGCTTCTGGTTTAGGAAGCATGGGGTATGATTCTCCAAGTATGCCCGGGATCAGAGCTGATTCAGAGGAAGCTGCGGAGGTGGTGAGACATGTTCAGGTTCTTCGGAGATTGAAGAGGACCATAAAACCACTAGCTCGGTACAGCGAAGGGAACATGGTGAGCTTTGTCTCTTGTTTCTTCGCAGGCCCTCTTTACAAGCGAGAGCCTTTTAGCTTTGAAGATGATAGTGGAGTCAAGGAGTGGGATGATGTCATGAATGAGGATATGGCTGCCCTCAAAAGGAACGAGACTTGGGATCTTGTGCGCAAGGTCGATGGCGTTACTCTTGTGACATGCAAGTGGGTGTATAAGCTGAATAAGAAAGTGGATGGAAGCATCAAGCGATACAAGGTTCGGCTTGTAGCTCGAGGGTTCTCCAAACAGTATAAAGAAGAATATGAGGAAACGTTTAGTCCTGTTACAAAAAAAACTTCAGTGCAGGTGGTAATTTTATTGGTGGCTTACCAACGATAGAGGATGTGGTAGCTTAAAGTAAAGAATGTTTTTCATTACGGAGAAATTAATAAAGACATCTTCATGTTTTAGCCACCGGGGTACGTATTTAAAGATCATCCAGGACACGTCTGTATGCTTGGGAAGGCCCTTTATGGCTTGAAGCTGGCTCCTCAGGTGTGGTATGGGAAGATCATAGAATTCCTCCAGTTCTGCAGTATTTTACTTCTGATTCTAACTCGAGCCTGTTTGTAATGATGAAGGGGGAGCTTCATGTCTTGGTGCTGCTATATGTTGAAGACTTGATCGTCATGGGGAACTATGAGGAGGAGGTTATATCATCCCCCACACTTTTAGTCCCCCTAAAGTTAGGGTTAGGGCTTGAGTGGTACATGAGGCCCTAGTGTGGCCCTAGCTCAGCTTGAAATTAAGGAAAATTGATATGTGCACCCCAAATATGCACAAGTCAACCTAGGCCAACTCACACTCAAGGGAACTCACCACCTTAAGTTAAGCTCACTAACACTTCCCTAACCCTAAAATAGAGGTAATTGAGCAATGGACTCAAGGCTACGTCAATCAAGTGGGTCAAATTGACCAAAGTCAACTTTAGGTCAATATATATCAAACCTTCACCTAAGAGCTCTAATTGGCCCTAAAACCTAAAACTGACCTTGCCCCTAGTCTTGGGACATCAATGGAGACTCAGTTGACCCAAAAGGCCCATCATCTGGTCACCAAGTTGACCAATTTGATCAAGTCAAACTTGACCATATTTAGGTAAAATCACACTATTTGGCAAAATTGGCCCGATTGGGGCATCGCCATGATCCAATCAATATTGGATGGTGTCAAGGGACTCAAGATACATCCCTTGGGCCACTCAACCCATCAAGTTGACCAAAGTTAATCCCAAGGTCCACCATGGTCAAATTAACCCATAAAGGATAAATGGGAGCCCAAGGCAATTCAAGTGGGCTAAGGCCCTTCCCAAGGCACTTCCTACAACCCATGAGATTTTTCAGATTAAATAATCTAATTAGGTGAGTTTAATGAGGATTTAATTTAGTAATTAAGGGGAAGTTTCATTTGGAGGGGGAATAATGGAGGGAGATCAAGTGGCACTTCCTTCTTCTTCCCCAATCCCCTTTTATCTCCCCTGATGAAGAGGAGTTTTCCAGCAGTTATAGACCGACCACCATCAAGGAGAGCCATTAATGGCCATGGACTACCACCCCTTTCATGGAAACTCCATAATACCCCTCCCCATCCCCATTCTACCCTTTCAGTACCTTTAAAAGCCCTCAAGGAGTCAAAATAGTGTGCTGGATCGAAGCTTTTGGTGGAGGATTGAGGAATTGAGCAAGCTCGCCGGAAACCGCCGCCATCATGGACACCCGTTGTAGTAGCCGCATCCAATCCCAAAATCAGGCATGCTTCTCCCGCTCTCCACTTGTACTAGTATCTTAGATCATTAGAGATTGAAATTGGGCTCAAAGGTGTTGGTTTCCATTTTGAAATTTCATGGAAAAAGCCATTTTCGGCTCCTCTCGGTTTCGTTGGAAACCACCACCTCCGAAGGCCAAACCACCGTCGGGCGATAGCCACTACTTTCAGCGGCGGTGGTGGTGGCGGTGACCAGCTGGAGAAGTCAACGGGTAGTCGACAAAGAACTTTGGAGAGAGCTCCAGGTTAGGTTGATCTCGGCCTTAGGCCAGAGGAGGAAGATGAAATCACCACCATTGATTTGGACTTATGTTAATTATTATATATTTTGCCCCTTTAATATGCATTTTTGATGCTGAAAAATGAAGTCCTTAGGGGCTGAACCATGAAAAGTGTCCAACATGAAAATGTATCCTTGTGAGTCTACTTTAATTAGAAATTAAAATCAGGTCATTTGGGGAAATGTAGCTCCCTGTAGTGTAATTCCTGTGGGACTGGTCCTTAGAGTAGGACAATCACTATTTCTTTAATAACTTTTAATTGGCTAAGGAGATTGACTTGAAATTTTGATTATGTAAGAATATACAAAAGATACACCTACAGTCTAAAAAAAATTTTTTTGGATAATATTTTCTTATGATTTTAGGAAAAATGTGTTTTTCATAAAAGTTAAATATTTTGGTGAAAAATAATTATATAGACACCAAATTTTGGTGGGAGTCGCAATAGGGCAACATAAAGCCCTGATAAACATTTCAAGTCATTTGGAGCTGTGCATGTGGGTCTAATTCCAATGCATGAGGCTATGACTTATGATATGTGGTGTGCATTTAGCCAAAAGGTATATCTTGTGAATTTAGCTAGATTGGCTTGGTCAAATCTAGTGAAATTTATAAATGAGCTTATTTAGTGAAAGTACACTTTCTCATGAAGTTTCAGAATATTTGGAGTTGATTTTCTTAGCAAATGAATTAATTAGTATTTTTGTTACGCATGTGTATTAATAAAATTAGTGTGATTACATAGTTGCAAAAATTATGAGACTTTGCCAATAGCACTTATTTAGTATGATACACATTAGATAAATTAATTGGAATTTTTTAAAGCCAAAATCTTAGGGTTGCAATTATAATTACCATATTTGCCCCTTATATATTATTGAAATAATTGTACTCAAATTAAGTTATAAAATTATACTTTTTTGGAATAAATACTTATTTACTTTTTTAACCTCCTGTAATGTTTCTAGAATTATTTGATGAATATTTATAGTACTCAATGTGTAACATGACATAGTGGATCAGATTTTTGTAATTAGAAATTAAATATCAAATATTATTGGAATGATGTGAAATTTGGTCTAGACTTTTTAGTTATCATTGTGACCTTGTGAACAATTATTTGGTACTGTTTGGACCCTTGGAAGTGATACTTCATGTACAAATCCACTAGTGACTTATATTTTAGGAAAATTCGATTATAGTCAATTTAATTTAGAAAATTGTGAAACTTTGGAACTTCATCATAATTGAGTATTCATACCCCTGTAATTAATCGTATGTCATTTGGATAAAATATTTGGCAGTTACAACCCTTACACTCATATCGATCATTTAGGCTGCATATAGAAAAGTGAAAGGGGGGGGGGGGGGGGGCGATGGTTAGGTGCGATATAAATTGGTTCTAGTCAGTTTGAGGTATTTTTAGGACCTTGATGTGATATTGGTTGAAGTTATAAGAGATTTACCCAGAGGTGGTGTGAGTTAGTGTACATGGCCCCTAAGGGGCATAGTTAAGTTCAAGATCAACAAAAGATCATCGTTATCCTATATGAAGCATAAATCATCATAGACTTTCTAAGGGTAACTATGTGAGAGGGTTTGATTAAGGGGAGCATAACATTACTAAGTGCCTTGAGAAAGGGAACGATGGGGTTCAGCCCGTCATAGTTCCTAGTACCGCTGTGAGCCCTTTACAGGGTAAATCTCAGGAAGTCCAAGGTTAACCATGAATCACTATATAATCCGGAAGTTAGACAAGAGTAGTCTAATAGGATTAAAGTATATTATAGTGATCTCACCCTTGTATGGGTTGGAGTGATATAGGACTTGTTAGTCCTGCGAGCTAGTGGCTCGAGTGGTTGGTCGATATCAAGACGAGTTAGTCCTGCGAGCTGGGGGCTCGGGAGGGTATTGTTATATCTGATGTTGTGTTTATATGGTGGGTCAATTGGTACTGGTCCAATCGGCATACCGACAGAAGTATGATTACTCTGGTGCAGAGTGTAGACCTTTGGGGAGACCGGTAGGATGTTTATAAAAAGTCCTGGAGGACTATGTTCCCTAAGAACACACCTGACCACAGAAGATTTGTAGTTTCCAACAAGAGTATGTCGGGGCTCTGCTGTTGTGTTCTTAGCATCGAAGCATACAAGAGGTCTAGGCCTGGTGTGCCTACCTGCCTAAGAGTGGAGACACCTGCTCTACAACCACTGTGAGCCACGACAGTTGGTACCTGAGAGGTTGTCCACCTCCAAAAGTGGGGATGCATGAAAGGTCTGTGCATAGAGTCATGTGTGTGAGTTAAATAATAAACATTGCATTACATTGCGTAGCATGACATAGCATACACACTTGTAGATCCTCATCATATAAATTAGTATGGGCTCTTTTATATGATGAGTTGCAATTTTTGAAATCTTAACTTATAAGTTTGTATGAACATTCATATAAGTTAAGGTACGCTTCTATGATGATAGTCTAGCTACTTTACTTTACTAGTTTTACTTAGCTCCTCTTACAGTAGTTGTTGCTCTTTACTTTTGTTATTGCTCATACTGATATATAACTACCAGAGAATTATCTATTAATATACTACTATCACCAGCTTGTACATTTTTCTATTATTGGTCCTCTACTTTCTTCCTCCCGCGCGGTGCCTAAGAGTCGCGGGGGTGAGGTGGGGATGAAGTAGTTGAGTCTAGTTTGACCGACTGTCGTTAGACCACATCATTTTAAGGATGCGTGGAGACGCCACCGCAGTTCGACCAGGCACAGCCAGAGATTGAGACACCAGGATCTGAGGAGTCGAATCCGCGTACTACTACTACCCGTCGTCAGGTTGATGATTTATGGTTTCTCTTCTGTGTTGTTAGTTGAGAGAGTGATATTTATAATGGCTATGTACCGGGCACAAGCCCTATTTCTTGTACTCTTTCATTTATCTCATGTGAACCTTTTGTTTGGATATTCATATATCAATGTTGTAATGTGTGGACTTTTTTACTTCTTTTCTCGTTAGCTATATGGATGATCATGCTTGCCGTCAGGGTCACTGTCTTGTGGTGGAAACTAACTCATAGTTAGTTTTGTTGTAAGGCGACGGTCCTGGGAATATAATTTCTCCTCGACTGTGCTCAATTCCAGGGGGGAGAGATTTTATATGCCCGGTGCTGCCAATCCTTCATTTGGCGGATGCGTGCTTTAAGGGGTGCGGGTAGCATGTTAACAACTTTCTCGAGAAGCAGTGCCCCTTCGACGGGTGTAGCGCTTGAGGCTTGATCTGAGTGCCCTTCGGGATTTGACCTATTCGAGGTGAAGGCTCTTTTTTTCACCATATACTCTTCTTCAAACATCAGGGAACTCATTTCCCATAGACGGCGCCAAAGTGTTGTGGATCGCTCGAGGCTCCTAGTAGACCGTGCCTTTCAAACTGTCTTAGCCCGTAGAGCGGTCGAGCATTCAAATTGTCAAAGATTCACTAGGTCGTAAGAGAGAGTTGATTACGTGGAAAACCAATAATCAGGAAGAAAAACCACGCGGTCGGTTTGGTGCTGATCTAACTTCCACTATTAAAGAGTTTATTACAGGCCTTTTTGGGTGAAGGTGAGGGCGACAGGCCGCTACTCATAACACTTGGTGAGGTGAGGGGAGGAGAGTGTTGGGTCCATTGATGTCTCAGATTTGTAAGAAGTCAAACAATTCAATGGTATACACATAGTTATATTTGGTGTATGTTTTAGTTCATGCATGCAGGTTAGTCTATGTCATATTGATTTGACAGGTGGTTCATGTGATATTGACAGGTGGGCTCAAAAAAGCTGACTAGAAAGGAAAAAAATTGCCTAAGTCTATATGCGTTGAGTGAAGCAAGCTCACTCAATGCCAAATATCAAGGCAGTTGCTCAAGAAAAATGTCTAAGTCCATAGACGTTGAGTGAAGCAAGCTCACTCAACGCCAGATGAACCAGAAGCCAGTAACAGTGAAGAAAAATGACTAAGTCCATATGCGTTAAGTGAAGCAAGTTCACTTAATGCCATACAGCTAGTAGAACTGAGTAAAGTCAGGACTGTCAAAGCCCATCAAGTTGTAGGCAGAAAAGTGGCTAAGTCCATATGTGTTGAGTGAAGTCAACTCACTCAACGCCATATAGCTGGAAGCATTGAGTGAAGCTTGATCTCTTAACTCCATGCTATTTCTGTCAAAGCCAAAGGAAAAGGAGACAGAACATCGACTAAGTCCAGAAGCGTTGAGTGAAAGCAGTTCACTTAACGCCAAGATTAAAATGCTTTGAGTCAAGTTAATGCAGTTAGCCAAAGAGGAAACAGAGAAATTGGCTAAGTCCGGAAGAGTTGAGTGAAGCCTATTCCCTCAATGCACTCAACGCCAGATTTCAGAGGCAAAGGCTGAAAGCGTTGAGTATGGCCAGCTCAGTCAATGCCTTCAGACAGAAGGAGATTTGGCTAAGTATAAAAGCGTTGAGTGAAGTTTATCCACTCAACGCTCTCAATGCTTTCAGACAGAAGGCTGTAGAATGTTGGCTTTGTATAAAAGTGTTGAGTGAAGTCTTTTCACTCAATGCTCTCAACGCATTTATGCAGAACAAAATTATTCTAAGTCCAGAATCGTTGAGTGAAGCCAGTTCACTCAACGCCATAGTTGCAGAAAGAGCTAAAAATTTTTCTAAGTACAGAATCGTTGAGTGAAGCAAGTTCACTCAACGCTCTCAACGCCAAGGATGCATAAAGGGCTGAAGATCAAGCTAAGGAAAAAAGCGTTGAGTGAAGCTTATACACTCAACGCTCTCAACATTTGGACAAGCTAAAGAATTGACTAAGTCCAGAATCGTTGAGTGAAGCCCATTCACTCAACACTCTCAACGCCTGGAGTGATTTTGTGAAATTGGCTAAGTTCATAACTGATGACGTCAGCAAAGTCAACAAAAGTCAACAAAATTCTAAAATGATCATGGAAGAGCTACAACTCATCACAAACATCGTCGTCAGTCTCATTCTATAAAACTAAGGATATAATCAGTCGTTAAAGCAATGACACGTGTCAATCATCTTGCTGGATGACGAGATTATAAATAAAAGATGTGATCTGGATCAAATGAAGTTTCTGAGGGATAAATTGATTACAAAAAGGTTGTGCGGGACTTCGTCTTCTTCCTCCTCCATTGTTGCAGAGACAAGAGCTTCAATTCAAAAAATTTGAAGGATTTCTGAGTTAGCTGTGATAATCAATATCTATTACAGCAAGATCAAAGGATTTCTTTAAGGAAGAAGAATCAGCCAAGGCTAGCCCTAGCTGAAATTGCTTCAAGATCCAAGCCGAACCGAATTTGAAGATCAATCTCCGGATCTATGAAGAAGAGGTAGAGCAATCCGTGTTCTACAAAACAGGTTAGCTGATAGAAGATCTTTCTTCTCTCTCCTTCATCACCAGAATCAGAATCAAGGTTCTGAGGTACTTCCAGCACAAACAACAGATTCTTGAAGATTGTTATTATTATTATTGTGAAGAAGATAGGGCTGAGATTCTCTCAGCTCAGGAGGCAATTGACTCAGAGATTAATTTCACT
Organism: Platanthera zijinensis; assembly: GCA_039513925.1. NCBI lineage: Eukaryota > Viridiplantae > Streptophyta > Magnoliopsida > Asparagales > Orchidaceae > Platanthera > Platanthera zijinensis. The sequence goes on along the minus strand of CM077081.1, from coordinate 60,611,526 downwards.
TGAGTTAAAATAACTTTTCTATTCAAATTCTGTAGGATCTGTTCAAGATATGTGTTGTAAGACTAAATTATAAAAGCTGAGTGGGAGGATCCGGTCTTGGATCTGTGTGTGATAGGGTTGTTTTTCTCAGCCTTTGTTGTTGGGTATTTGTGCCTGTGGTAGGTGATCAGGTGATTACTAAGTGGTTGGGCTGTGTGCCTGTGTTAGTCTCGGTGGAGACGGAGTGATCCGGTGGGATCGTCTTGTAATCTTTGAGGAGCCAAGTTATTAGAGAAGTGCCTTGTCTAACATTCTGTTAGAAAGGAGGGAGGGATAGTGGATGTACCCATATAATGAGAAACCACTATAAAAATTTGGTGTGCTGTGTGTGAATTTCTTGAAAGTTAAACTAATCACTCACAACAAGGCCTAAATCAGTAGAATGTTAAAAGAGAATAAAAAGATTCTAATAACCTATTCACCCCCTCTAGGTGATTAGCTACCCTTGAATTCAAAAACTTTCAAAAAGTACTGGGTATGGCAGGCTTCCGTGCTCTTCGAGCGATCTTGCTCCCTTTGCTCAGTGGGGCGTGTGAAAAATTGGTTATCTTGGCAGGTCTGGCATGATGATAATATGTGAATTTGTCGCTGACTTCCGAGCCTTGTAAATGACAAGAGATTGTGCGTGACCAACACGAGTCTGTGGGCTTCCCAGTGCCTGTCTTATCTCCGGGCAGACTTCGTTTGACTAGACAATCCATGACAGAGTTCCTTGGGAGAGATCTTTGGTGGAAGTCCTGTAGAGAGAGAAAGGAGAGAGTGTGTAGAGAGAGAAATGGTGAAGGAGTTTAGGAAACTTGAAAAAGATCCAAATGAAGTAGAAGTTGAGTCTATTTATAGATTTTCACGAGGGCGGTCCAGTAATTTTTTCTGATAACTATCGGGCAGGCGAATAAGAGCGCTACAATTTGGGTGCGCGGATCGCCATTTTTTTAAAATGGTGATCCTGCCCCTGGGCCGAGAGAGGGCTCGCCCATGAAGAACGACAGTCCGAGACCGGTGGCCAAGGTGGCAGTCGCCCTTCCCTTGCACGGCGGGTGGAGGAGAGGGGCCAACCAACCTCGCCCGACCCAGCGAGGGGCTGTCCATGGATTGGACAGCCAAGGGGTGGCCACCTCCCCCGAGGGCTGCCGTGCCCGAGGCTTCCCGCGACCGGGAGGCTAAGGGGATGGCTGGTCGCGGTCGGGCCGCCAAAGGGGCAGCCGGCCCTTGCGGTGCCAGCCTTGAGGGGCCGGCCACGACTAAGTCCGCATGTGGCTGGGCGGCAAAAAGGGGGGCGGTCAGCTCTTGCGGCGTTGGCCACGGTCGAGGCCTCCTGCAACCGGGCGGCCACAAGTTGGGCGGTCGGCCCTTGCGGGGCCGGCCGCGGCCGAGGCTGCCCGCGACCAGGCGGCCACAAGGGAACAGCCGGCCCTTGCGGGTCCGGATACAGCCGAAGCCTCCAACTACTGGGCGGCCGCAAGGGGGGTGGTCAGCCCTTGTGGGGGCGCCCGCGGCCGTGGCCTCCCACTGCCATGCGGGCGAAGGGGGCGGCCGGGCCTTACGGGGCCGGTCACAGCCGTGGCAGCCCGTGCATGGGCGGTCGAAGGGGGTGGCCGGCCATGCGGTTACAACCGCAAGAATCGGACCATAATTACGATCTGATTCATGCTGTCGTAACCGCTTGACCGGTAAAAATAAGGCTCCGTTTGTTGGTACTTATTTTCACCGGTCAAGTGGTTGCGACCGCTTGAACTGAAACTTAATTCAGGTCCGGTTCATGCAATCTCAAACGCTTGACCGGTGAAAATATGTTCCCCCAAATAGAGCCTCAGCCCCCCCCCACCCACACACACACAATCGAAACCTAAATCCGGTATTTTGGGCATACTCGATCACCGTACATTTTGTATGTCTCTTCGACATTTTGCACAGTCAAAATTTGAACATACGACTGAAAACACAATTGGACTGGGAGTGTTCGGGATACATCTTCATCCAAACTGGAAATACGCATGAATGTAATGTATGTTCTACTATATGAGGTTAACAACTTACATTGCCAAAATTATTGACCAATTTCTCGGAGGCTTTCTGTATAATCCACTGTTGTTAGGAGATAATTTACGCCCAAATTTTTGTGGGATTTACATAATGTGTGAAAGATTTACATGTGACGCAATATTTAGTAATATATTGCTCGAAACAGTCGATCAAGCTTCCTCGACTCCAAAGAGATGGGCGGAAGCTTAGTTTGAAGATGAAGCCGACGATCAAGCTTCCTTTTTCTCAGCAAAGACATTCTCATTTTCTCGCTCGTAAATGTCAAATAGTTTGAAAGTAACACATTTTGACAATTCACACTATATCAAAACTAAATTAAGAAAAAATGATCATTTATTTTTGCTGTATAGTTGTGTATGCTGAAGTTGTTTTGCAGGTATGGAGGGCATTGAGTACTTTCACGGTCCTAATTAGTTTAGATTTGTGCGTATGAATTTTTCTTCTCTGTGTAGAGAACAACTTCCATGTTTCTTACATAATTTCCTTGATCTTCATCTGTATGTTTCACTTATTGTGCATGAATCTCTGCTCATTTCAAGGATGGTATTCTGAAGGGCTTGTCTTAAACTCAATGAAATTATTTTAAAAATAACTTGAAAAACAATAGAAATTGTTAGGGCCCACACATCGCTCTTGGTAAACCGGCCCTTCTAAACCGTCCTAACCCGCGGAGCGGTCGAGCGTACCAACAGTCAAATATTCACTTAGTGTTGAGACGAAGGCTTGATGACATGAAAAACCCACAATCGGGGTGAAAAACCATGCGGTCAGTACGGTGCCGACCTAACGTCCACTATATCCGATTTTATTACAGAGTTTTCAGGAGGAGAGCGAGGGAGACAGGTCGCGCCTCGTTACACTTAATGAGATGGGGAAGAATAGACGACGAGTGCGGGTGACTGTACTGCTCTCACGGCTCTCCGCTGGTCTCTTCTCGAGGGTGTGGGCGTTGCCTTGCCTTCGGAGTTGACTTGACGTGTTGCCGGAAATGGCACCACGCGTCCTGTCTTCCCTTCCTTTGTAATGCCGACAGTCTGAGGGGTTGTTCTCAGAGCATGTGCGTCCCGGACTTATCTTGCTTTCTCTCCAATTTTATCTTGGCTTTGCGGCCTTGGCGGAGCCTTGCGGAAATGGTCTTGGGTGGAAATCCCGCAGAGTGAAAAGAGGAGTGGAGTGGAGAGTTTAAAAAATGACCATTTTAAGTGAAATCTGGCCTATTTATAGAATTTTAAGAGGGGTGGTTCAGTTTTCACTTAATTATTTTCGAACCGGCTAATAGGATCACTCGAAATGAAGCACGCAGATCGCCATTTTTGGAAAATGACGATCCTACCCTTGGGCCAAAGGAGAGCCCGCCTGTCAAGATTGGCAGCCTGACGGTATAAGCGGGGGCGACGGTCGCCACCCCCACGCCCGACGAGCAGTCAGGGGCCGGCCGCTACGAGGCCCCCCGGATGCGGGCGGCCTCAGCCGACCCTCACGGGGGCCGGCAACGGCGAGGCCAACCGGGGTCGGACGGCCCTTGCGGGGGCCAGTCGTGGTGTGGTTGCCCAGGAACATGCGGCCTTAGACAACCCTCGCGGGGGCCGATCACGAAGAGGCCGCTCAGGCTCGAGTGACACTGATCCGGGAGGCCTTGGCCAACCTTTGCAGGGGCTGGCCGCGGGGAGGGCGCCTGGGGTCGGGCGACATCTACCGGCCCTCGCGGGGGATGGCCGCAGCGAGGCCTCCCGGGAACAGGCGGCCTCGGTCGGCCCTTATATGGTCCAGCCGCAGCGAGGCCGCTCGGGCTCGATCGACCTTGGTCGGCCCTCACAGTGGCCGGCCGTGGCGAGGATGCCCAGATCCAAGCTGCCCTGGCAGGACCTTGTGGGGACTAGCCGCAGCGAGGTCGTCCAGGGTCGGGCGACCTCAGCTGGCTCTCGCAGGGACCGGCTGCGGAGAGGCCGCTCGAGAACAAGCGGCCGGGGAGAGGGAGAGGGCGCGGGCGATGGCGCCGCCGGTCGGCATTGGGTACACCGTGTTTGGGATTCAGTTCGCGGTGGTTACTGCGAGGATCGAGCGCATGCGGTGGTTACGCATATAACTTCCAACAACTTTATTGGGTGAGTGGGTAAACCGGTTATGTGCAATCTGATTTTCCTATAAATTGAGGTTAACCCCATCATCCCCCCCCAAAAAATCGAAGTCGAGAGTCGCAGCGAGCGGAGTCTGTGGGATTTTATCCTTGTGTTGAAAATGATCTCAATGGCGGGGACAATAGGAGATCGACACGATGGTGCGGTCACGACCAGGAAGGTACGTCAAGGGAGAGAAGCAACGAGGATGGAAACGACCGGAGAAGGACACCTCCCACGTGAGTGTGTGCGGGTGAGGCGTGCCCCGCGAGGGGTGCGCTTCCGCATGCAATGTGTCCGCATGCGGGACGCGTTCTACGTGCTGCAGGATGCACCCGCGAGGTGGTCCCCTATGAATGGGGTGTGCCCCACGCACATTGCGCGTTTGCACAAGGTGTGCCCCCGCGTGTAGCGGTTCAACGTGTCTTGCTTGCTAGCGGGTTGTCCCTTGTTCGTTTTGTGCATGTGTGCAGGAGTGTCCCTTTACATGGTGTGCGGGACATGGATCCTGAGGTGCCTCTTGCTTGGATTTTAACTTGTCCTTTGTGCGTTTTTTTAGGCTTTGCTGCGTGTTGTCTATGGTAGGTCGATACATATGTGCTCCACTCTTACCGTGGAGCAGATTGCTTCTTGGAGGAGGCCTTAAAACATTCCTCCCAATCTTGAAATCAAGATTCCTCACGGTGAGCAGAGGGTGCAGAGTCCACTGGTAAGCTGGATGACTTTATGCGAGTCGTCTTTAAAGGCCGGGCTTTGATTTCCACCGTTTGAAGAAGTTACAGAGATCTTAAAGCATTATGTTGTTCTGACGTCAAAGTTTACCCCTTTAATAATGACGTGCATTATGGGTCTGATCTCCTTCTTCCGCGAGCATGATTCAAAGTTCTCACTAGAGCTTTTCTTGTGACATGTGTTCCAATGGTGGTGGTCGTATCGAGGTCCATAACAATAAGACTTGGTTGGTATTTGAGAGCCAGACAAACAGGCGCCATGGGAACATAGTATATGGCTATATCCGTAATTATTGGGAATGACCTGAGCTTTGGAGCTCTCTTCCAGACTGGTGTTGTCAGATGAAGGGTCGCGAGCGTGATTTTACTCCAATACTCAGATTTGAGGCGCCCTACAAATTGGCGGACCATCTCTTTAGGATTTCTCTGTTTGTAGAAGAAAAGTGTCTACTGCTGTGTGGCCTTTCCACTAATCTGGAGTGTTCTGCCACAGCCCCGTTGGGTCGTGATCGGAGAAAAAAGATGTTCTTTGAGGGTCATGGGGATTCGTCCACTACACGCCGCTCTACTAACCTGCTAAAGGGGCGTTCAGGAGTGGCGCCTTGCGGTTCCTGAGTAGACAGGACTCCATTTGTTAAGGACCAGGATGTTGAGGTTCTGGGCTCTTCTGCCCCAAGGTTCCGGTCGAGTTGGCACCTGCTTTGGCCCAAGTGAAGGGGAAGCGTGTCTATTTTTCCTTGGTTGCGGTGAGTTCACCTTTGTGCACTGGCTTTTTCTTGTTTCTCTTATATTACCTCACTTTGCACTTTCTTGTAGATTGATGGGCTTGCACTGTGCACTGGCTCTTATTTGGAATGATTTTTACGTTTGAAGGACGTGTACCTCTCCCTTAAGGATAAGCTTTGAGCCACAAAAACTTCCTTTTTTGATTTGAAGGGGAGGCGTGAGCGCAGTTTATCTCACTTTTTGCAGGTCGAGTCAAACTTTCAGGTTGAGGTGGCACGACTTCAGGAGGAGCTCCTGGATAAGAAGTCCATGGAAGAGAATGTGTTAGGAGACGTTGCTCGCTTAGAGTCTGAGGTGGGATGTCTTTCTTAAGACGAGTGGCTTAGAGTCTGAGGTGGGATGTATTTCTTCAGAGGAGTGGCTTTTTGAGCTGAAGGCGGCTTGGGTGATGGAGTACAAGAACTCGATTACTTTTAAATAGGATCGTTGCTTGCTATCTAAGGATATTTGCGAGGAAGTCTGGTGATGAGTCTGATATTTATAATATTGTTTGGATTCATCTGGGCTAGTTTTCACTAACGTACACTACACTTTTGGGTCATTATTGCTCATATTTTTCTTTTTCTGTAATTGTACACATAATGCACCTTTAGACTCGTTATGGTGTGCAAGTGTGCTCATTATCTTTGGGGGTAAGCACATGGTGCTCCCCATTCCTTTTTTGTTGTTTTATTGGTGTTGGTGTTAAGATCTCAGCTTAGGTTTTGCCGTACAGGTGGGAAGATCTCCATTGTTGTCCAGATTCTTACCTATAGTAATCGCACGGTTGTGCATTTTTCTTCTTGCACGATCTGTGCGATCATGCGAAGCCAACAACTTTGTTTTTTGTGTTCTGCCTCGGGCCATACGATTTGCACGCGCACAGGCTGTTTTGCCCATGCGTGACCAAAACACACGAACTCGTCTTTTTGTCTAAAATTTTATGTTTTTATTGCCCGTGCGTTTTCTTCACGCATGGTTGGACTCAACCGTGTGCAAGGGAAAATGCACGATCTTCTTGTTTTGCCCGATTTTCAGTGTTTTGTTACTAAATATGTGGTTTGTTCTCGCACGAGCTGTTTTGCCCGTGCATGATCAAAAACGCACGGTCTTCTGCTATATCATGCTAGGGGAGTTATGTGCTATTATTATCACACGATGCACACACGGTCGTGCCTTCGATCGTGCGTGCCTTATTTTCTGGCTGTTTACCATTTAAGTCACAGGACTCCGCCCATTATGGGTGATAATCATCTTTTTCGTGCCCAAGGGTTCCATCTCACCCTATTCCACCGCTCCACCTTTGACCATCATCTCGAGGAGCTCCGACAATGCTTTTTTCTCAAAATTCAAGCTAGAGCTTCCTCTCGTCCTCCTCCATCATTCGCAAGCTTCCAAGAATCATTTCTAGGGATTTCTCGACGCACTCGGAGAATTCTCTGGAGAAGGTTTTGATCGAAGGATATTGACAAATAAGACAGGTATAGTGGAAGAAGGTGACATCTCTTTTTGACACCAGACGACAGTCGAAGTCCGAGCTCGGACGAGGCTTGACAACCCTCTATTTTGGTCGTGAAACTTGGATGAGTCTTCGTGCTTCAGTTGTATTCTTCCCTCCTCTCCATTTGTAGTATGTTTCTCTTTGAATTATTGGTTTTTTGTGTTTGGTCTTTTAAATCCCAATTTCTTATTAATGCAATCTTTCATGTCTTTGTGATTGGCTTGTGGTTTATGCTTGCGAGGAGCGCCCCTATCTCATCTCGTCACCCCCACCATCGTGTGAGTGCTGCACTAGCATTTGCTAGTAGCACGCATTTCAAAGAGTGTTTGCCACCCTCATCTGTCGTGAACCATTCCATATGCAAGCCTTCTCGACCATCCCTTGCGAAGCGGAGAAAGTAACCTACACTAGTAATTTAGTTATTTGTTTTCTTTTCTCAAACCAAAACCAAGCCTTGTTTTCTTTTAACCCTTACAATTGATTTTCTAAAAAATCGAATCACGTATTCCAAACTACATTCCTTGAGATATCGATACTTGGGGTGTTCCTCCCACACTTTATATTACTTAAGCAACCGATGCACCTATCGAAAATGCATCATGTTTTTAGCGTCATTTTCGGGAAACACAAGCATTGTGTGAATCTTTTGTTTAAGTAATTGTTATAGGGGTTATTGTTTTTTTATTTTGTTTGTTGTATATGTATGCAAGGGACGTGGCCCTTACGAGCTTGTTGATTTTGATCCTGAGATTAAGCGGATGTTGCGTGCGCGCTGTTGTGTTGCTGCTGACATCGACATGATAAGAATTAATGGGATTGATCAAGGGGGAGAGGATGTTCCCAAGGTCAGTCAAGCTGCTGATGAGCGTGATGTGGTCCGGCCAAGGCCCTGGATGATGCGTGATTACACCAATCCTAATGTTGGGAGTGTATACCTTGGGTTTTGCCCAGCTATTAATAATAAAAAGTTCGAAATCAAGCCAACTATCTTAAACATCATCTGCAACAATGCTCAATTCTCGGGGATGGCAAGTGAAGACCCCCCATATTCACTTGGCAGAGTTCTCCGAAATTTGCGGGACATTTCAGTATGCCGGTATCTGTGAAGATACTGTGAAGTTAAGGTTATTTCCATTCTCTCTTAAGGACAAAGATAAAGCATGGCTCCACACCTTTCCTCCAGGATACGCTGCTACTTGGGATGTGTTATCATCAAAACTCTTGGCAAAATTCCACCCTATGGATATAATCGTCAGTTTGAGGCAAGAGATCGACACCTTCCTTCAACAAGATCAAGAAACTCTTGTCGAGGCGTGAGAGAGATTTATGGACCTCCTACAAAAGTTCCCTCAACACGAGTTCCAACTATGGAACTTGGTTGAGAATTTTTAATTTGTTATTGTGCCAAACTACCAAGTTATGATCGATGCTGCCACAGGAGGAACATTAATGAATCACATTCTTAAGGACGCACTCAAGATCCTTTTGGATTCAGCATCTCACAATTCTTTCTAGATAACTGGTAGGAATGTCCTGATGAGTACAAGGGGATTATTTAAAGTGAACACTACAGTGCACCCAGTTGATGCAACACCATTACCACTATTACTTAAGAGGCCCACCTCTACTTTTACTCAGGTGATGACAATCTCATGCCAAATTTGCGAAAACCCTGGGCACCATGCTTATGAGGGCCCCACTGGTTAACTATATTTTGAATTCATAAATTTGAATGTAGATGAATGTGTCAACTTTATTAATAACCAAAATTCTATTGTGCCATTTTCCAATACTTATATCCCGAGTGTGAGAAACCTCCCAAATTTTTTGTGGAATCAAAATGCTTCTAGCCAACGATGGCAAGTGGGGCAGCATCAATTTGATGCTCAGGCCTCTGGGAGCCAACTGAGGCCACCATAACCGGGTTATGCTCAAGGTGCTCCCATGCTAAAAAAAGTTCCCTAGAAGAGATGATGGAGAAATTTGTGGAGATTGCCAAGTCTAATATGGCCAACTGAAAGAAATGGTTTCAAGATACCCTAAACACCTAGAGGGGGGGGGGGTGGTGGTGGTGGTGGTGGTGAATAGGTTCAATTCTTATTTTAATTAGGCAGATAAAATATATTACAGTTATACAAACTATGCTACAACTATCACATCACAGATAAAAAAAACACAGCCAACACAGAATACACACAGATTTATAGTGGTTCCCCAAGTGATGGGTACATCCACTTTCCCTCTTCGCCTATCTAGCAGTATACTAGATTTGGCCTAACTTCCTTCTTTCTTCTCAGATCCTCAGATATTACAACTCAGAACCCAGAATGGTTCCTACAGCTCAGACTTCGGCAAGTCCTATAACTCAAATTCTTTCAGAGAATCCTACCTCGGAGTGAGTCCACACTCCTACACTCAGGCCAGCAAGCCCTACCTCAACCCTTATAATCAAGCCTACAACTCAGATCACAAAGATCCTACCTCAGCACTAATAACCAGGCCTACAACTCAGATCACAAAGATCCTACCTCAGATCTAAAAAAGATCTTACAGAATTTATTGAGAGAATGATTATTTCTTCACCCAAAAAGAAATGGATGAAGACTTCTTGATCAGATCTAGAATGAACTGACGACTTTAGATCCAACATGTCTTAGCTTCTTCAAAGCTTATTGAATCTGAACAAAGTAAGGTTGATCTTCTTGAAAAGTTGGAGTCGATCCACAATCCAGCTCTTCTCTTCTTTCAGACGTGATTCTGAATTCCTTTTTGCAAACTTTTCAGGATCTGCTTTCTCTTTAACAATGACTTGTTGAACTCAGGATGAACCAGCAACCCTCTCTACCTCTTTTTTGATAGAACAGGTCTTTATATAGATCCCATCCGAGGTTACCGGCTGATCTGGTTCATAACTGCCTTCTGACAGCTCTGACAGATGTGTCAGCTTTGTCAGTTATGATAGCTGTCAAGTCTCCACTCCTGACATTTGATACTTCGACACTTTTATCTCAGCAGAAAGTGTCGAGACAAATCTTCATATGTGTCTACACAAATGGAACATGTGTTGACACAATTATTGATGATGTCGACACAACTCATAGAATGTCGACACAGCTCTTATTTATCTTCTCGACACAACTTCTGTAGAATGTGTCGACACAAGTCCTGTGTGTCGACACAATTCCTGTGTGTCGACACAATCTGCTTCCAGTCTCAACATAGTTGGTGTTGACAAAATTCTCGAGTGTGTCAGCACAAGTCCTGTGTTTCGATACAATTGGTGTAGACTGAATTTCTGTGTGTCGATATAAGTCGTGTGTGTCGATACAGTTGCTGTAGACTGAATTTCTTTGTGTCAACACAAGTCCTGTATGTCGACACAAGTCCTGTGTGTCGACACAGTTACTGTAGACTGAATTTCTGTGTGTCGACACAAGTCCTTTGTGTCGACAAAATCTTGCTCCTGGTGTCGACATATTTCCTTCATAAGTGTCGACACTTGTACTTAGAATATTTTTTTCTGCATTTCTTTAACCTGCACATTGAAACTCAACATCCCATCAAATACACACTAATGTATATTATTGAGTTAAGTGAGGCTTCTCCAAATCAGGTATATAGTTTCTAATGTACCCAAAAATCTCCCCCTATTTGGAGAAGTCATAACCCTTAGCCAATGATATACACCACTTATAATAAACAAGGATTATGATGTAAAAATTCATTATAAAGATAGGGTTAACCATAAGCAGAAATAGCATGTAACAATATTATCACAAAATATGTTATAATACATTAATCATGCATCACATAGACATAAGTATTCAATATCAAATCCTTGATGAAACAAGGAATTCATTTTCATATATACGCAGTAATCCAGAACAACAAGGATTTAGGACAAAAAATATTACATAGTCCTTAACCTAGTCAATCTAACCCTACGATTGATCAGGTTCCTTAATGACAACTCCTTTGCCAGACTGAATCCTAGCTTGTACTTCAGCTCCTGTGTCATCAGCCAGCTTCTTTCCTTTAAGATCCTTCTTCTTGATATCTTCATCCTTGATCTTTTGCCTTTCAAGGTAATGAAAAGGCTTTGGAAAATACTTGCTAGGCTCCACAGAGTTTGCATGTATCTTCCCAGCTCCGAGGTCTCTTATGAACTTGAATATAACATCTTTCCGCTCCTAATATTTGCTCCATTCCTGTTCATAATACCACTTTCCTCTATCATGCATATTCTCTTTGACAACATTCCAAGAAGTCAGAATAATATTCCTGGAGGTTGGACTCTATTGTTCAAAATCAGGTTTTAATTCTGTCTGTTCTCTGAACCTCTTCTTAGATAACTGAGCTTCTCTCGGAGCATCCCTTACTCTTTGTGCTTCTTTTTCTCTTTGTAATGTAGCTGCAGACATTTCTACCTTTTTAAAAATAACATTCTGTGCCTCCATTGGAGGACTATATATTTGTTGTACTGCATGATGGATTTCTTCAAAGTCTGGAGGTGGATATATGACTTGGGCTACTTACTGCTGAACCCCTTCAATGTAAGCAGGTTGAATTCTAGATTCAGCAGTGTTTTCATCATCACAAAGGGGTGAATAGCTAAGAGTTGCTCTGATGCTATTGGTTATCCATTTAGCATAATCTGAGCTTGCTTTGACTAATACCCTCTCCCCCTTTATGACTTCTCGTTCCACATGGTCTCTCAGATTATTCTTATGAAATCTTACCTGATCAGCTAGATAATTTGTTCCTTCTTTATAATTGGTCCTGAACTTCTGCATTTGATCAGAGATTGCCTTTTGAGATGCCTGGATGGCGGTTTGCACAACAGCTAAATCCTCTTTGATTTGTTTTTCAAAATCAGACTTACTGTAACCAATTGTTCCTTGATAGCACTTGTTGATCTGGAACTTGAATAGTCTCCCCTTGGAACTGATCCACAGAGATGTTGCTATCAGGAACGTTCTCCCCCTACTACTTATCATCAGTGCCAAGTTCTGGAGGAGGAGATTTCCTTGTCCTTTCTGGTCCTTCTTCATCTGAGCTGAAAACAACTGCTTCCTCTGAATCACCGGATGATTCAGCTGTCTTGGCTGGAGATTTCTTTTTCTTGACTAACTTTATGTGTTTCTGAGGTGTAGAGACATCCTTGGACAACACTCTGTCCAACCTGGATAGTATTCTTAAGTCCATTCTCCTCATATGATTTATCTTAGTACGAGACTTCTGGGCCAGTGTTTCTGGAATACAAGTAGCCAAATAGAGGCTAAGTATTCTACCCAGATTGGGCTTCTTAATCCCTTCCTTAATTTTCTCAAACATCACTGCATCCCAGTCAGTCTTTACTTTAAATATAATTCTGGTCATGAGACTGAACATGTAGGCTGAGATCCTATCATGTCCTCCAGGTTTACATAATATTTCCTTTCCCAGAATTTCTGAAAGGAATTTCCCTTAGGAGTTCATTCCCTTCTGTATCATTGCTTCTCCAATCTTTGTGGATGGTGATAAGCCACACCAGTTTAGTGCACTAGCTATCATTGATGAATCTAGTTCATCTTCTTGTTTGATTTTGGGAAGATGTAGGATCTTACTCAGACGTTTGATTGTGACCTTGACCTTCCGTCCTTGAATAGTGGATTTGATTTTGGTTCCAGTTGAGTAGAGAAGAATTTGAGTAGAACTCAAGAACTTCTTTCTTCCATATTCTAGTTGGTTCAGAAACCAGATATTCTAATCCAGCCATTGTGATTAGATTAATTACCTCCTTGATTTCCTGATTTGCATCATCAAAAGCTTGTCGAACTAACTCATAACCCTCATTGATGTTCTCTTCCATCTTTGGCACCATTATTATTCGTTCTAAATCGTACACTCGACGGGATTTTGCTCTCTCCTATTTATAGGATTCTAAGAAAAGGAAGACCAAAAGACGTGCCTAAACATATAATCTTATATGTTGACACTTAGTTGCTAGTGTCGACACAGACTACTTAGGTCATGACGGAGAATCTAAAGTCTCGACAACACTGTATTGACACAAAGTTTTATAGCTGTGTCGACACAGAGTTTTCTTTTGTCGACACAACTAGTTGATAGTGTCGACACACGCCTTGTAGTGTCGACACATATTTTATAACTTAGCCAAAATTTATAGATTTTCTAGAAACCTAGAAATTCTATATACCTTTTGATTTTCTTGATTTATCAGATTATTCCAGGTTCAACATACCTAATTCAATTTTAAAATAATTGAATATAGTTTCATCCAGAGGTTTGGTGAATATGTCAGCAATTTGATTATCAGTGTTGACAAATTATAAACTTATGTCTTCTTTTTCAGCATGATCTCTAATTAAATGAAACCTGATTTCTATGTGCTTAGTTCTGCTATGTGAAACATGATTTCGAGCAATAGATATGGCACTAGTAGAGTCATAATATAATGGAGTTCTACTTACCTTGATGTCATAGTCTTCAAGTTGATGTTGTATCCATAACAGCTGAGCACAGCAACTGCCTACAGCTATATATTCTGACTCAGCAGTGGATATAACAACACTTGTTTATTTTTTTCTACTCCATGACACCAATCTTCCACCTAGGAACTGACATATTCTAGTGGTGCTTTTCCTATCTTATTTGCAGCCTGCAAAGTCTGCATCTGAATAACCTGTTAGCAAAAAATCTCTATTCTTAGAGAACCAAAGGCCAAGATTTGGTGTGCCCTTAAGATATCTCAAAATTCTCTTGACAGTAAAATAATGAGATTCTTTTGGGCAAGCTTGATACCTAGCATAGACACATGTATCATACATGATGTCTGGTCTACGAGCAGTCAAGTAATGAAGGGAGCCAATTATCCCTCTATATAAAAACTCATCTACAGGTTTTCCTGCCTCATCTTTGCCTATAGGCATACTTGACCCCATTAGAGTTCTCATGGTGGAGGCTGACTCCATGTCATATTTCTTAATTAACTCCTTAGTGAACTTAAACTGGGATATGGACAAGCCATCATCAGTCTATCTTACTTGGAGTCCCAAGAAGAATTTTAGCTCACCCATGCTGCTCATCTCAAACTTCCCTTGCATAAGTTTGGCAAACTTTCTACAAAGGTTATTTTCAGTTGATCCAAAGATAATGTCATCAACATATATCTGGACTAGGATGATCTTTCCTTTTGATTCCCTTAGGAATAGAGTTTTGTCTATTTTCCCTCTTGAGAATTTGTTATCAATGAGGAAAGTAGACAAAGTTTCATACCAAGCCCTAGGGGCTTGTTTCAATCCATATAGAGCTTTCTTAAGCCTATAAACATAGTTAGAATAAAGAAGATCTACAAAACCTGAAGGTTGTTCAACATAAACTTTCTCTTTTAAGTCACCATTCAGAAATGCTGACTTTACATCCATCTAGAAAACTTTGAACCCTTGGTAAGCTGCATAGGCAAGGAATAACCTTATTGCTTCCATCCTTGCCACTGGGTCAAATGTCTGATCAGAGTCTATTCCTTCTTCCTGCCTGTAGCCTTTTGCTACCAGTCTGGCTTTGTTCTTGACTATAATGCAATTTTCATCTAACTTATTCCTGTAGATCCACTTAGTCCCTATGACATTGTGATTCTTTGGTTTAGGAACCAACTTCCAGAATTTATATCTTTTTAATTGATTCAGCTCTTCCTGCATGACATCAACCCAATTTGGGTCTTGTATGACCTCTTCAAATTTCTTGTGTTCAATCTGAGACAGGAAGCTTGAACATAGAACTGTGTTCATGCTCTTGCTTCTGGTCAGAACACCATGTCTTACATCACCAATGATTTGGTGTGCTGGATGATCCCTTAGATGTCTATTTACTGGAGGCAGTCTGTCCACATTTTTATTTTCTTAATTCTCCCCACCAAGCTGTACTTCATTGTCTTCATCATCAGCTTGCGGGTCTTGTACTCCCCCTGGACAGCATCCATCATTTTCCTCATCCTGTCTTACAGGTTGGTCTTAACTAATGGTTAGCTTGTCCATCATTTCCTTCAAACCTGTAAAGCTAGAAGAAGTGCTAGACAGCTCACAGTTGATTAGCTTAGATTCATCAAAGACTATATGGAAAGATTCTTCTTTAGCTTGAGTAGTCAAGTTATAGACCCTGTATGCCTTACTATTATTATTGTACCCAACAAATATCCCTTCTTGAGACTTGGCAGCAAACTTAGTTAAATAAGACTTTCCATTGTTAAGTACATAACACTTGCTACCAAAGATCCTAAAGTAAGATAAGTTTGGTTTTCTGCCTTTCAGAATCTCATAGGGAGTCTTCTTGTGGCTTTTGTTGATGGAAGCTTTATTGAGAATATGACAAGCAGTGTTTACAGCCTCAGCCCATAAATATTCTGGGAGAGATGTGTTACTTAGTAGTGTTCTACCAGCCTCAATAAGTGTTCTATTTTTTCTTTCAGCAATTCCATTTTGCTGGGAAGTTCTTGGTGATGAGAATTCTTGATGAATCCCAAGTTCTTCACAGAATTTTGTCATGCATTCAGACTAAAACTCAGTCCCATGATCACTTATAATCTTAACCACAGAACTATTGAGTTCATTCTTTATTTGCTTAACAAATGTTTGGAAGACAGCTGGGGTTTCAGATTTCTTACTCAGAAAGAATACCCAGGCAAATCTAGAAAAGTCATCAACAACCACAAAGGTATAGACTTTTCTACCTAGACTGTGAACTGGTATAGGACCAAATAGATCCATATGCAGGAGGTATAAACACCTCACTGAATCTTTGGTATCAATACTTTGGAAGGAGGTATTGGTCTGTTTGCCCTTTTGACAAGTTGAACATACACCCTCCTTAATGCACTTGACCTGAGGACCATTCCTCACTAACTCTTTACTAAAGAGTTGACCTATAGTCTTGTAGTTAAGGTGAGCTAGCCTCTTATGCCATTTGACATAATGAGAAGCTTTCTCATCTACAACTAGGCAAACAGGAGAATCTTTATTCTCACACAAAAAATTTAGACAATAGACATTTCCTTTTCTATAGCCTGTCAAGATAACCTCTTGGTCACTTGACCTTCTAATCTGACATCCATTCTTAATAAAAGAAGTGTCATAACCAAGATCACTTAGTTGACTTATGCTTATTAGGTTATGTTTTAAACCTTTCATATATGCCACTTGAGTGATAGTGATTGAGTTATTAGAAATTTTACAAAAACCTTTGATTACTCCTTTTTCTGATCCACCAAAGATAACTTTGGGTCCATCCAATGTGGGAGTAAAGTCCTTTAGCATACTTCTAGCTCCAATCATGTGCCTAGAACATCCACTGTCCAAGTACTATATTGGGGTATGGTCACTTGGACTCACCTGCATCAAATAAAATTACCTAACCTTAGAGCCCCAATAGTTATTGGGTCTTAGGTTCAGGTTAGATTTAAAATTGACATACTTGCCTGCAGACTTTCTGACAGGTAAGCTAGCATTTTTCGAGACACTAGTATTGTGCCAATAATCAATGGCATAGTGGCCCACTTTGCCACAACACCAGCACTCATATCTGTTGTATCTTCTTTTAAGTACAGGCTTAACAGCATTGCTGTCAGCAGTCCTTTTATTAAGTGTTGGGGCTTGTGTATCAAATATTGATGATTCTGGAAGAACATGGTGTGTTTGCTCATGGGCTGCCCTATTGGCATTTGCACCCTTGCCATCCTGATCACCATGTTCACAGTGACCATGTGTGATGTCATGGTCATACCTGTTAGTAGGTTGCATCACTTTACTGAAAGGAATAGGGGGTTTGGAAGTTAGTGGCTGAACTGGGGCTTTACCTTTCCTTTTGGAATTAGCTGCCCTTATTATTCCCTTGAAGCCTAGTCCTTCTTTATCCTTTTGAGCAATGAAGTTATCAATTAAGGGTAAGACTGACTTTGGCTTTGAGAATTTAGCCACAAGATCGCTCTCTCGGTTAATTCTAACTTCAAGATTCTTGATGTGATTATTTTTGAAGGTAATTATTTCCATCTGAATGATTGTGATTTTTTTTAGTTGGTTTACTTCCTTCAATTTCAGATCCAACACTTTTATTGACTCTGAAGCAGCTAACTTGAAAGAGACAATTTCCTTAGCCTGCTTTTTAGTAAGGATTCTGCTTTTCTTAAAAGCTAGCAACAGATCACCATACTTATCAATTAGTTGATCCATATCCCCTTCAAACTCAGAATCATCCTCAACTCTTGATGCTGATGCTTCTGATTCTGGTCTAGTATAATAATCAGAAACTGATGATAGATTATATACCTTACTAGGACCAAGCTAATCCTGACACTGATCTTCCTCAGACAGAGCCATCAGCCTTCTACAATGATGATCTTCAATCCCATTTATAGAGTCCAACATTTGCAAGAATTCAGTCTCTACAGAATCCTTTTTAGTAGTGAATAATCCAATATAGGCTTCAGATTCAGCCTCTTCTCCAGATTCTGATGATGAGGAGTCAGTCTAACACTTCTGCTTCTTGGCAACAAAGGATCTCTCCTTCTTGCCCTTATTTTGATGCTTCTTCTTATCATTAGATTCCTTTCTTTTATCATGGCAGTCAACTATGACATGTCCAGACCTATTGCAATAATTGCAAACAATCTTAGAAGAAGTTAGTTTGCTTGGTTTAGTGTCATACCTGTCTTCCTTAGAAGATTTCTTCTTCTGGTAGTAGTCATCCTTGGAATGAGAGGAGGATGGCTTTGTTCTCCACTATTTTTTCCTCATGAATCTTTGGAATTGCCTTGTGAAGGAAGCAAAGTCTTCATCAGAATTGGGGTTGTAAGATGTGTTGTTGTCAGAATTATCTGAGTTAACTTTAGCAGCTTTTCTAGGAAGAGATGGAGACTTCCTCCTATCCTTCTTTGTGGCTTCAATCTTGAGGGCCACAGATTTTTCTTTGTACTCAGACCTATAGCTTTTCTCCTCCTCCTTTCTGGCCATAAGCTGCATCTCATATGATAACAATTTTCTAAATAGGGTTGGAGGAGATGTATCTGTAAGTTTGGCCACTTCCCTGATGGCACATATCTTTGTATCCTAGTCCTTGGTTAGTGATCTGAGAAACTTATCATTTAGCTCATATATGCTGAAGACTCTTCCATAGGTCATCAGTTTATTAACTATTCTGAAAAACTTCTTATAACACTCAGTTATGCTATCTGTTTTGGTTTGTCTAAAACTTTCATATTCTTGATTTAGCATAGACTTTCTATCCTCTCTTACTTCTTCTGTCCCCTCCATGTAGACAATCAAAGTGTCCCACATCTCCTTGGAGGTTTTATAATGAACCAAGTTTTGGAAAATTGATTCATCTATAGCACTAACTATTATATTTTGTCTCTCTTGTCCATAGTGGCTAAGATGATCTCATCCTTAGTCATTTCAGAGTAACTTCTCTGAGTCTTGAGGTTAGCATCAAGAACTGAAATGTTCATAGGAATGAATGGCCCTTCTTGAACTGTGATGTAGATTCTTGGGTCATATTCTTCCATGAATAATCTGACTCTCTCTTTCCATATGCCAAAGATTTCCTTTCTATATATGGGAATCTTCATGGATCTAAGTTCCTTGTGATTTTCACCTGAACCCATTTTGGCTAACTGATAACTGCCTTGGTGATCAACTCAGACTGTTATGTCTATTATGGAGAAACCTCCCTCTGATACCACTTGAAAGAATTGGTTTCAAGATACCCTAAACACCTAGAGAGGGGGGGGGGGTGAATAGGTTCAATTCTTATTTTAATTAGATAGATAAAATATATCACAGTTATACAAACTATGCTATAGCTATCACAATAAAGAACAAAACAAACACAGCATACTCATAGATTTATAGTGGTTCCCCAAGTGATGGGTACATCCACTTTCCCCCTTCGCCTATCTAGCAGTATACTAGATTTGGCCTAACTTCCTTCTTTCTTCTCAGATCCTCAGATCTTACAACTCAGAACCTAGGATGGTTCCTACAGCTTAGATTTCAGCAAGTCCTATAACTCAGATTTTTTCAGAGAATCCTACCTTAGAGTGAGTCCACACTCCTACACTCAGGCCAGCAAGCCCTACCTCATCCCTAATAATCAGGCCTATAACTTAGATCACAAAGATCCTAACTCAGCCCTTATAACCATGCCTATAACTCAAATCACAAAGATCCTACCTCATATCTATAAAAGATATTATAAAATTGATTGAGAGAATGATTATTTCTTCACCCGAAAAGAAATGGATGAAGACTTTTTGATCAGATCTGGAATGAACTAACGACTTGAGATCCAAACTATCTTAGCTTCTTCAAATCTTCTTGAATCTGATCAAAGTAAGTTTGATCTTCTTGAAAAGTCTGTGTCGATCCACAATCCAGCTCTTCTCTTCTTTCAGACGTGATTCTGAATTCCTTTTTGCAGACTTGTTCAGGATCTGCTTTCTCTTTAACAATGACTTGTTGAACTCAGGATGAACCAACAACCCCCTCTCCCTCTTTTAGGATAGAACGAGTCTTAATATAGATCCCATCAGAGGTTACTTGCTGATCCGGTTCATAACTGCCTTCTGACAGCTCTGACAGATGTGACAGCTTTGTCAGTTATGACAGCTGTCAAGTCTTCACTCCTAACATCTGATACTTCGACACTTTTATCTCAGCATAAAGTGTCAAGACAAAACTGCATATGTGTTTACACAAATGGAACATATGTCGACATAATTCTTGATGATGTCGACACAGCTCATAGAATGTTGACACAGTTTATCTTTATCTTCTCGACACAGCTTCTGTAGATTGTGTCAACACAAGTCCTGTCTGTCGACACAATCTGCTTCCAGTCTCAACATACTTGGTGTTGACAGAATTCTCAAGTGTGTCGACACAAGTCCTATGTGTCGACACAATTGGTGTATACTGAATTTCTGTGTGTCGACACAGTTGCTGTAGAATGAATTCCTGTATGTCGACACAAGTCCTGTGTGTCGACACAATTGCTGTAGACTGAATTTCTGTGTGTCAACACAAGTCCTGTGTGTCGACACAATCTAGATCCTGGTGTCGACACATTTCCTTCACAAGTGTCGACACTTGTACTTAGAATATTTTTCCTTCATTTCTTTAACCTGCACATTAAAACTCAACATCCCATTAAATACACACTGATGTATATCATTTAGTTAAGTGAGGCTTATCCAAATCAGGTACACAGTTTCTAATGTACCCAACACCAACCAAACGACATCTATGAGAAACTTGGAGACGCAATTGGGCTAATTGGCCCAAGTGCTATCCGAGCATTCTCAAGGCATCCTTCCTAGAAATACCGAAATGAATCTCCATGAGCAGGGGAAGAGTCTTTTCGAGCTTGCAAGAGGCGGTGAGAGTGATATGGTTGTTAAGTGTAAGATTAACGATGTCGACACCACTGTCTTGTGTGATTTCGGATCGTCAAGAAACATTCTTGTGTTGTAAGATGTTGATAAATTCAATTTGAATATTAGTGTTGACAAATGAACATCGCTTGTCCTTGCAAATGGGGAGGTTGTGGAGACAAAAGGTGTTGTTAAGGAGTTTGAGGTTGTACTAGATGGAGCTCTGGTGGTCATCGACTTCCAAGTGCTAGGGACAATGGAGAATGACTTCATACCCATTTTTGGGTCCTATTCTTGAAAGAGTGGCACAACTCTATGAATCACTAATGGGTGTGTGTTTTTACCTGCTAAGGAGCCACACCAATCTTCCTCATCTAGTGCTACTATGGTCCTCAGTATTTCTGAGGGAGTTCATGATGTATCAGTTGTTATTTCAAATTTTATTTTAAGTAATGATGATTACAGTTCGGAGAATGAAGTTCAGGTCAAGGTAGATGTGCAAGAGGAGGAGAAGAATGAAGTGAAGATGCTTGAAGGAGATGCTATGTTGGTGAATTTTGGTGCTGCTTGGGATGGCAAGGATGTGAAACATACTAACATCAGAGGAGAAAGAAGTGATACGGGAGAAAGTTTTGGCACTGATGTGGCGATTGATGCTGCAAGCATTTTAGTTAATTCTGATATTGCTACGGTTGTGCAAAAAATTTTAAACAAGTCTAATGGGCTGATCTTTTACCTATAGGGGGGGGGGTAAGGAAATGAAGCCTCTCGCTTCTTCTGCTATGATTGAACTTGTTATGGATTGTGTGATTTGTGATTGTTGGTGCTCTCCTACTGTGGAGAAAAAGAAAAAGGAAGAATTGGTGCGCGCTTTGCGTTTTGTGGCCCTCTAGTGTAAGAAGGAGGAGGTTAGAGGCAGAGGAATTAAACCGTCCCTGGGTACTAAAGCTTTTTTCTGGTGCCCATCTCGTGTGGCAGGGGAGAATCACCACAAGTCGGCTTATAATTGATGAGTGAGAGTTTTCTGGGCCGATGTGTTTTGTTGTTGTTGCTGCATAGTTTTTTGCTTCTATAAGTGGATGTTTGGTGTTGCGAATTCCATTTGATTAGCTAGGTTTGTGTCATTGCTAAAACATTTATTATATAATTGCTTATTATAAGTATTTGGTCCACTTTAAGGATGGTAGAGAAAAGGGTTCATGATAGACAACCCATCCTTTGTTATTGCTTGCCCGATTCTCTTATTTTGCCATTATTATTTTTGCCGCGCTAATGATCTTCTTGCAAGTGTGGACATGTTTTTGCAGCGGGAGTGGATCGTCTTACAAAGTTAATGTCATTTTTCTGGTATGTTCATTTTTGAGCATGGGAAATTTCTTCCTCTGCCATATTACTTATTCTCAGTGCTTATCAATTTCTCGTAATGTTTAGATTAAGTCTGGGGGAGGGTGTTGTTGGAACCCTACTTGTGATTTGGGCTAGGTTCACTATTAAGATTGATTAGATGACCCAACATGTATATTCTAGGGTCATAGGCTATTTCTAGGGTCTAAGTCAGCACCACATACTTAGAATGCAACTCTCTACTTCAGAAGACTTTAGAGACAAAAGACTACAAAGGAAAAGAAGTTAAAATAAGTATAGGAAATTCGTTCGACGATAGATGAACTTAGCTCGACGATCGTCGAACTTAAATCGATGAACTCAGAGTTCCTTATCTCAGTTGAGCTCGACAAAAGTCTAGCTGAGATCGACGGACTAATATCTCATATCAAAAGTTCAGCTTGACGAAGGACTATCTCAGTTTGACGAACTTGGAGCTCAGATTGGAAAGTATATTTTTCAGTTCGACGATCTTGGAGCTTAGCTCGACGAAGGAGAATTATTAGCTCGACGAATTTGGAGCTCATGTCGACGAAATCATTGGCTAGTTTGACTAACTCCTTCCAGGTTCTGTTCGACTATTCTTCTCCACAGTTTCTCAGTTCGACTATACCAGTTTGTTTTCAAATTATATTAAGACAGTAATGCTCTGATAATTTATTCTTAATATTCTCAAGAATATAACCGTTACCTGGCAGCTTTACTTATGGTTTTCGTAGAGTTATTACTCTACCTTATTTACTAGGATAGTTAGGGAAATGCATTCAAGACAATATTAACCGTTCAGGATCCCAGAAATTATGCAGAGGATTTCAAGGAAAGAATTTTAAATTCAAATGGTTTTCAATCTGCAATCAATATATAAAGTGATTTTTTAGAAGATTGCTATAACAAGAGAGTTAGTGAATCAGTGAAAATGAAGAGCAATCAGTAATCAGTGAAGAACAACAGAACTCTCATACACATAGAGTTCTTCCTCTGCTTCGGGCTTTCAAAGAACAACTAATCAAAATTAGTCAAAAAGCTTGCTGAAGAGCAACATCATTTGAAAGCCTACACCCTGAAGCAAATCTTCCACTCCTGATCATCAACACAACTCAGGGGGAGCTTTTACATCATCAACAAATCCATTAGTCTTCTCTGAGCTTTGAGATAGAGAAGACAACATCTTTTTTCTTTTCCCTTTTACTGTGTACATGGTTTTAACTCCCTTCAAGAGTTAACCTTTTTGGTTCACAAGTCACCTGATCAAAAGATTTGGGATTGGTTTTTGGGCACCTGATCAAAAGCCTAAAGGGTTGCTAGATATCCCTTAGAAAAATAGATCTTATGGTGGTAGGGCACCTGAGCAAAAACCTGTGGTGGCAGTACACCTGATCAAAAACCATTAGTGGATTCCTACCAGGGTGGTAGAAGAGTGGATGTAACGAGGTTTTTTGGGGAACCACTATAAATTCTTTGTGTCATCTAGATTGCCTTTACCTTTTTTGTTTGTGTGCTGTGATTTTCTTCTTATACTTATATATATCACTAGCTTTTAATCCGCTATAAAAACAAGTGAATAAATTTTAAAATACTCTATTCACCCCCTCTAGAGTTAAGTCAGATCTATCCCTCACTTTCAATTGGTATCAGAGGGTTGTTGTTTGGTTTCACAGGCTAACACCTGAACCAAAGTATCTTTGATAGATCTCATTTACTCTAGTTTGCTACAATTTCTCATGGCACAAACAAAGAGTTTTCAAGCACCATACCTCCAGTGTGCAATCTAAATAAGTTTGCACTTTGGAAGGCAAGGATTAGACTCTACATGAATTCTATTGATGAATACATTTATAATTTTATTTTATCAGGTCCCCCTACTCCATCTGCATCAACAAGCACCTCAACTATACCATTACTTGAGTGGACAGAGGATCAAAAGAAGCTGAAAGTTTTAGATGCCAAAGCCATGAACATTTTGGCTTAAACTATATCTGATGACATATTCCAGAAAGTTGTTGAATGCACTTCAACCAAGGATATCTGGGATTCCCTAAATGGGATGGTTGCAGGATTGGTAGATGAAAGGAAAGACAGGAGATCACATCTGATCTCTCAATATGAGAACTTCAAGAAGGAAGAAGCAGAATCAGTTGCTGATATGTACAATAGACTCAGCCTCATAATCAATGAGTTGAAATCATTAGACAAGAACATCTCAGTGACAGAGATAAATGAAAAGATCCTTATTTTATTCCCTAGTACATGGGACTCTGGGATCTGGCCAATCAAAGAAGCTAGAAGCCTCAATGAAATCTCTATAGAGACCTTATTGGGCAAGCTCAAATCCTATGAGCATCTTATCAAGACCAGAGAAGATGAACAAAGAACCTCTTCTTCAGTATGGAAAGAGCAAAGCATTGCTTTTAAAGCTATTGAAGAAATAGAAGCCATTCCAGACAATGAAGATTTATTTAGTCTCTTGGCTAAGAGATTCTATAAGATGGCAAGGAAGGACTTCAAGAGAAGATCTTCCAAAAAGAAGATAATCCAAGGTATGGCAAGACTCCAACTAAAGAAATAGTTTGTTATGGATGCAGGAAACCTGGACACATACTTTTAGAATGTCCAGAGAACTAGAAGAAAGACAAAAGAAAGGAGAAAGACTCCAAGAAAGATTCCAGTAAGCCCTCTTACATCAAATAAAAAATGAAGGAAAGAAGATTTATGGCGGAAACATGGATTGAATCTGAGTCAGAATCTTCATCTAGTTCTAGTGAAGATGAAGAAAAAGCAAAAGCAAAGGAAATTTGTTTGATGGCAATCATGCCTCATACAATAATTCTGAAGAAGAATCTGAATCTGAATCAGTAGAAGACCAGGTAATCTCAACCTTTGATTTTCATTCAGAATAATTTAAAATTGATTTCAAATTATTATGTAAAGATTTGATTAAATCTGAGAAGGAAATCAAACTTCTCAGAGAGAAATTATTTAAATTTGAAAATGCTTCTTCTGAAAACTTAAAACTTAAAGAAGATTTAAAAATGTTAATAATAAAATATTTTCCTTAGAAAGTAAATTATTTGAGGCTAAGCAATTTGAAGAATCCCTTAATGGGAGAAGTATCAAATTGATGAATATCACAAGAACAGTAAATGCCAGGCTAAATGACAAACTGGGCTTGGGAGCTTCATCTAGTCAGCCTTATATTCTTGAGAAAAATATCTTATCTAAACCAATTGAATTCATATCTGCTAAAGGAAAAGAGAAAGTAGCATTACAACTTAAAAATAAAGATACTAAAACTTTACCAAAGACTAAATAAAAAAAAATAAAAAATCTCATAAAAATAATGTTCAACAAAATTCGTCAAATCGAAATCAACGAAATCAGCATTATTCGTCGAACAACAATCGACACTCTCTGAACCCATAAATTGGGTATGATTACTCAACAAAGGGTGCTTGACAAAATCAACATGTTTTGTCGAACAATGATCGACGATTGTGGAAGGCAGGGAATGAGTATTATCATTATGTGAACCGAGATCGACAAAATCAATACTTTTCGTCGAACTCAGATCGATGAACTTAACTAAATTCGTTGAACTCATATTTTCAAAACAGAAACTTTAATTCTTATCAAAATAATAATCAAAGACGAAAATTTGTTAATCCTTTTACTTAGTGGATAATCCCTCCTAGGAGATATCATCCATTTTGTTATAAGGATAAACCTGATTGCTCTTATATTACTAATTATTCTTTTTAAAGAAATCAAGGACCCAAGGTAACCTGGTTCAAGAACAACTAATCTATTTTTATACAGGTAAAGGACTATCCTAC
Organism: Platanthera zijinensis; assembly: GCA_039513925.1. Classification (NCBI taxonomy): domain Eukaryota; kingdom Viridiplantae; phylum Streptophyta; class Magnoliopsida; order Asparagales; family Orchidaceae; genus Platanthera; species Platanthera zijinensis. The sequence goes on along the minus strand of CM077081.1, from coordinate 60,585,697 downwards.
TATAGAGGAACAGTGGTATTTGGATAGTGGTTGCTCAAAATACATGACAGGTTCAAAGGCCAACCTAAGTGACTTCAAAGAAAAGCTTGGACCCAAAGTTATTTTTTGAGACTCCAATTATTGACAAATAGAAGGATATGGGAATGTCAAGATTGGAGCAGTCACATTTAAGAATGTGGCATATGTAAATGGTCTAAAGCATAACCTCATCTCTATCAGCCAACTATATGATGAAGGTTATCAGGTAACATTTAATAAGTGTTTATGTTCAATTACTTCTGATAAAAACAAAACTTTTCTAACTGGAATTTGACAAGGTAACATTTATCTAGTTAATTTTAATTCTGCAAATCAGAAATCTATTTGTTCAATAAGATTAGTAAAACTAATGAACTCTGCAATAAGAGATTAGGACATGTAAACTTTAGGACCATAGCTAAATTATCTAAGGACAACCATATTAGGGGACTACCTTCTGGCTCCTATAAGAGGAAGGACTCTGCAGGGCTTATCAATTAGGCAAGCAAACTAAAAATAGTTTCAAATCCATTAATAAAAGTGATTCACCCAGAATCTTGTACTTGCTACATATGGACCTTTTTGGACCTATTGCAGTACAGAGATTGAGAGGGAAGTCATATACCTTAGTGATTGTTGATGATTTTTTCTAGATACACTTGGGTTTTCTTTCTGGAAAACAAGTCAGATAACTTTAAAGTTCTTACAGACTTTCTTAAGAGCATCAAGATTGAGTACTCTACTCAAGTTACATTGATCAGAAGTGATCATGGAACTGAGTTTGAATCTCTTCTCATGCAAAAATTCTGTGAGAAGGAAGGTATCAGACATAGCTTTTCTGCCTCTAGAACTCCTCAACAAAATGGGGTAGCTGAAAGGAAAAATAGAACCCTGATTGAATCTGTAGGGACATTACTTGCAGATGCTCACTTGCCCCTATCCTTTTTGGTAGAGGCAGTAAGCACAACAAATTATGTTCTGAATATAAGTCTAATTCATAAGCTAAAGGGTAAGACCCCCCTATTAATTACTTAAAGAGAAGAAACCTAAAATAAACTATTTTAAAGTATTTGGTTGTATATATTATATTCACAATAATGAGAAGAAATATATTTGAAAGTTTGAAGCCAAAGCTGCAGAGAGAATTTTTCTTGGATATTCCTAAGTTAGCAAGGCTTATGGGGTGTATAATAAATCAACTTTAAAAATGCAAGAATCTATACATGTAACTTTTGATGAGACTAACATGTTTTACAAGGAGAAGGATTCTTCTACCATAGAAAATTTGCAGGTACCAAATCTGTGTGATAAAATGGATGATTTAATCATAACACAAGAGGATATATCACATCCTTCTCAACAGATTATTGATGAAGATAGTGAAGGAGAAATTCAGGAATAGATTGCTGAAAACAATATGGCTAATGAAATTCCACCAGAGGAATTATTACCACAAATGTTTATTGAATAACCAACTCTACCCACTAACCTTGTCACACTTAGAGATCATCCCATATCTCAAGTGATTGGAGACATGTCAGCCGGTGTGCAAACAAGACATCAACTAAATCATAATCAGATGCCTTCTTGCTTGCTTTCTCAGATTGAACCTCAATCCATTAAAGATGCAGAGCAAGATCCCAACTGGGTCATTGTAATGCAAGAGGAGCTCTATCAATTTGAAAGATATAGAGTTTAAGAATTAATTCCAAGACCTAAAGACTACCCAATCATTGGAACCAAGTGGGTCTTCAGGAATAAGTTGGATGCACAAGGTGTAATAGTAAGAAACAAAGCTAGATTGGTAGCCCAAGGTTACTCACAGAAAGAAGACATTGATTATTATCAAACCTTTGCTCCTATTGCATGACATGAAGCTATCAGAATCTTTCTTGCTTATGCTGTATTCAAGAACTTCAAAGTATATCAAATGGATGTCAAAAGTGCCTTTCTCAATGGAGAACTTAAAGAGGAAGTATATGTTGAACAACCTTCAGGTTTTTTCTCTTCAACTCATCCCTCTTATGTTTTTAAGTTGCATAAAACCCTTTATGGTCTAAAGCAAGCTCCAAGAGCTTGGTATGAGACCTTGGATAGTTTTCTCTTAGAGCATATGTTCAGGAGAGGCATTGTAGATATGACTTTAGTTATTAGACATCATAAGCATAAAATTTTGCTAGTATAAATATATGTAAATGACATAATATTTAGATCTACTAATTCCAAACTTTACAAAAGGTTTTCTGACCTGATGCATTCAAAGTTTGAAATGAGTAGTATGGGTAAACTATCCTACTTCTTTGGTCTCCAAGTGAAGCAATCCACTGATGGTACCTTTATATCCTAGTATAAATATGCAAAGGAGCATATAAAAAGATTTGGGATGTCTGATGCCTCAACAATGAAAAAAACCATGCCCTCTAATGCTGTAGTTGATTATGAAAAATAGGGAAAACCAGTTGATCATAAAATATAAAGGGCTATTGTTGGGTCCTTATTGTATCTGACAGCTAGTAGGCCAGACATTATGTTTTTTACTTGTATTTGTGATAGATTTCAAGTCAACCCTGAAGAATCACACCTTATTTTACTAAAAAGGATTTTAAGATATATAAAGGGTTGTCCTAATCTAGGACCTTGGTATCCAATAGAGTCAGAATTTGACTTAACTGAATTCTCAGATGCTGACTATGCTGGATGCAGAGTTAACAGAAAAATCACATCAGGAACTTGTCAGTTTCTTGGTGATAGGCTTGTGTCATGGTTTTGCAAGAAGCAAACTTCTATGTCCACATCAACTACTGAAGCTGAATACATTGCAGCAGGTAGTTGCTGTTCACAGATTTTGTGGATTCAAAACCAACTCCTTGATTATGGTTTCAACCTAAATAATTCAACTATATTTTGTGATAATACTAGTTGTAATGACCCGGGGTTAGAGCTCAAAGGCCGCAGCCTGTCTCGCCCAACGATAATGCTACTAGGTTGTAGCCCAAGCACCCCAACCCCTCTCCAGCCCACTAGCGGGTTGTTGGTGGCCACAACCTCCCTTTGATGAGCGAACTTGACATTTAAGTTGGGTCGTACGGGGACTTCCCAGGAGGTCACCCATCCCAGTACTACTCTCGCCCAAGCAAGCTTAACTATGGAGTTCCTTCACTTCTCATCACCAATTGAGCTGCAGCTCAGTTGGTGATGAGAAGTGACGGAACTCCATAGTTAAGCGTGCTTGGACGAGAGTAGTACTAAAATGGGTGACCTCCTGGGAAGTCCCCGTACGGCCCAACTTAACTATCGAGTTCTCTCATCAAAGGGAGGTTGTGGCCACCAACAACCCACAAGTGGGCTGGAGAGGGGTTGGGGTGCTTGGGCTGCAGCTCAATTGGTGATGAGAAGTGAAAGAACTCCATAGTTAAGCGTTCTTGGGCAAGAGTAGTACTGGGATGGGTGACCTCCTGGGAAGTCCCCGTATGACCCAACTTAACTGTAGAGTTCGCTCATCAAAGGGAGGTTGTGGCCACCAACAACCCGCCTGTGGATGGAAAGGGGTTGGGGTGCTTGGGCTCTAGCACGGTAACGTGACCTAGAGCGGAGTCGTGACTTTGTCACGTTAGATCGGCTAGGGTCGTTACACTAGTGCTATTTCAATTGCACAAAATCCAGTGCATCATAGTAGGACCAAGCATATAGAGATTAGACATCATTTCATTAGAGATTGTGCGGACAAAAATAAAATTAATCTTATCTTTATCTCTACTGATTTACAAAGAGCAGACATTTTAACCAAACCATTTGATGAAAAGAAACATCTTTTGTTTATAAATCAGCTGGGCACGATAAATGGAGACTTATAAATTTAATTTTTGGTCTAAGAATGACAAATTGGTCACCTTTCGTCGAACGGAGATCGACGATCTGTGAACACTTCTTGAGTTTTTCGTCGAACGGAGATGGACGAAATCTTTTTGCGAAACTATTTGTCGAACAGAGATCGATTAATTTGTTTCCGAAAATTTTTCATCGAACAGAGAATGACGAATTATTTTCCCCCTCTTCAAACTTAGGTCGACGATTTTTATTTCTTTATGAGATTTTTCGTCGAACTGAGTTCGAAGCTTTTCTTTTTAATTGGACGGAGTTCGCCGCTTCATCTTCTGAAAACCTTATAATTAGGTTTTCTTCGGAATCCATCCCGTGCTTTCCAGTTCCTTTGCACTTGATCTCTTATTTTTGCAGGCAAAGGCGATTTCAGCGGCGACCCTCTCTGAGATGAAATTTGATGCAGGATTTGACATTGACATCGATTCATGCAGCCATTCTGATCAAATCTTCAAGAACATCCTTTAGTTGTTTGAGGCTCCACATTTAAGAAAGTTCATGAACTCTAGGATTAAACTTCCAGTACAGGAAATAAAGGAATGGGTATTCACAGCAACTTTTCAAGATCAAACCACCATTTTTGGATCAATTTATGGACACCAAGTTTCTCTTACCCCTGCTATTTTAAATAAAGTTTTTTGTTTTATCAATGGGGAATATGATATTGAATTATCTAGCACTGAGTTTGAGGATATGCTATTTATAATGGGTCACTCCCAGGGAAACCCTAACAAATTGCTAAAGAAGAACTTGTCTGTGGAATAAAAGTTCTTGGTAGATATGGTTGGCAAAGTCATCTTAGGCAAGCACTCTGCCCATGACTACATAACTAGGCACCAATTCCTTTTGATGAGTGCCCTGGTTAATTATAAATCAGTAAATCGGGGAGAAATTATGTTTGATTTAATTAAGAAGAAGATTAGTAAGAAGGATGTTAGTTTTGGTAGAGTTCTGGGTATTTTCCTCTAGGCAAAGGTTCCAGAACTTTTGGTCTCCCAGACCATTTTCATAAATGCCCCTATGAGGCATACCTCTGCCCTCTTTAGCAGATGGGAGAGGGTTATATCAAAGCCCTCTAGTACTTCCTCTTCCAGGACAACTTCAGAGGACACAAGGGCTATAACAGCCACTCACTCAACCCCTGAAGAAGTTCCTACTCCTCCTCCCTCTCCTGCTCATATATAATCTCCTTCTCTTTAACAACCATCCACAGTTACTACAGACATACCATCTACTTCCATCCCTCCTTCCTTACCATCTCAACCACAATCACCAATCCACATTCCTTAGGATACACTATCACCTCCTCAATCACCTCTTCCACCACATTTTGATGACATTCCATCCACTTCTACTCATCCAGATCCACTTCTGTCATCTCCAAATTTCAATCTACTCTCATCTCCATCTCCACAATACTCTCCACCTCTTTCACAGGTTCAGGAAATCATTCAAGATGAACTACCTGATGCCATCCCTCCACCAAATCTTCCACCAACTTTTCTAACCTTCCTACATTCAGACATCCCTCAAGCATTCTCAATCTGTTCCAACTGTGGTAACAGATCCACCTATACCCCCTCTACTCCTGATCCACTATATTTGGATTTCTCTAACATTGCCAATAACCTTCTCAAATTCATTTCACCCACTCTGAAGAAGCTCATAGATGAGGCTATTGCTCCTCTTGCTGCTTTTATCTCCCTTATTTCTGCTTAGCTAGCTTCCTCCACCTATGTCCCTTCTTCTGGGGGCCTGGGTTCAGGTCTCTCTGAATCAAGATAGGGGGAGATGTTCAATGAATAAGCTCCAGCAGTAGCTCTAGCTCCAGCAACAGCAACTCCAATAACAGCAGCAGTAGTAGCAACAACAATAGTAGCAATTCCAGCAGCAGTAGTAGTTGAAATTCTTGATGATACTGAAATGTTTTGCTTTGAAGAAGAGGCAGCAGCCCCAGAAAAAATCACTATTGGTGATTTCATCATCAATCCCACAATTGACATTCCTTCCTTACTTAATTCTTTTGATACAGTTTATAACTGTACTTTACTAGTTTTTGATATAGTTTATACAGTTTCTGATTATTCTAAAGTGATTGTTTACTATTCTGCTCTAGTTGATTCTTCAATTTTAGAAGAAATTATAAATAGTTTCTGTAATATTTCTCCCAGTATTTCTCCAGTCTCTGAGATTATATCAAAAAATGTTATAGAGCAAAAGGCTATCTCTCCACCAACTTATGCTTGGGCTGAATCTCCAATACCAGATATGGATGAGATTATGTTTGAAGACATAGATTCAGAAGATACTGATGTACATGAGGTTAGTAAAGAACATATAGAGCCATAGCCTCAGGCTGGAATAATATATATAGATGTACATCCACAGGCTCCTCCTACATTTTCTGCTCAAATGCTAAAACAAATTGATGATCTATATGATATTCCTGCCAGTGAATATGATGATGATGAAGAGTCAGATGATTCAGAGGATGTTAGTTCTACGAAAAGAAAAGCCAAGAAGAAGGCTCCAATAAGGGCTATTCCAAAACAAAATCCTACATCAGATACACCTTATTATATTCTGCACAATATTACACTCACTCCAGATACTCTTAATTGGATGAGGCTTTCTAAAAATGAACAAAAGAGAAGGAAGAAGAAGAAAAGGTACCATTCTCCTCAAAGGACTTGGATAGGTCCTCCTCCTCCTACTTCTCCTGCATCAGGATCCGTAGGAAGTGCTTCTCAAGTTCAAAGGTCTACTTCTCACTCTCATCAATCAAGACCTACTCAAAGCAGCAAAGATAGACCTTCAAGGTCAGAAACTCAATCCAGCAGCCAACAAAGAAAACAATAGTAACAACATGATAGTCAAAGTAGACAGCAGACAAAACAAGCAAGTCAGGAAGAAGAATCAAGTCTATAGAGACCTCCCTCTCTAATTTATAATCCAGAGTTGGATCCTAACTACAAAATGGCCAGGTTTAATGAGCTGATAGCTCTATCTTAGATAAGGAAGGCCAAGGAAGAAGGAAAAGATTCCTCTCAATTTCCAACCATGTCATCTTACAGGAAGAAGGAATTGGACAAATATCAGGTAAAAATCTCTTTAATGTTGATACTTATATGAATTTGCACCCAAAAGCTGCAGTGCCCAGAGCTGCATCTGTGAAGATTCTTGGTGCTCAAGATATGAAGATGACTCAACAGCAAGCTGCTGATTCAAAAAGAAAGATGATTTTTACCAAACCTGCTTTAGACCCTTCTACAGATGCTTCAAAGAAAGATTCATAACTTTCTGCTTATGCATTCTAAACTTTATTTTTGCTGTATATTTTCACAAGGCACAATTATTTATATCTGCTGAAGTTTTATAATTCTATCATATATTCTTTTCTTGCTTGATTTTCTTTATTCTATTTTTATAGTGACCTCACCCAAATAGGGGGAGATTGTTAGAACACTACTTGTTATTTGGGCTAGGTTCACTATTAGGATTGATTAGATGAACCAACAAGTTTAGTCTAGGGTCATAGGTTATTTCTAGGGTCTAAGTCAGCAACACATACTTAGATTATCAGTCTCTACTTTAGAAGACTTTAGAGACAAAAGACTACAAAGGAAAAATAGTTAAAATGATTACAGGAAAGTCGTTCGACGATAGCTAAACTCAGCTCGATGATTGTCGATCTCAGATCAACGAACTCAGAGTTCCTTATCTTAGTTGAGCTCGACGAAAGTCTAGCTGAGATCGACAGACTGATATCTCATATCAGAAGTTCAGCTCGACGAAGGACTATCTCAGTTCGACGAACTTGGAGCTCAGATTGGCAAGTATATTTTTCAGTTCGATGATCTTGGAGCTCATCTCGACGAAAGAGAATTATTAGCTTGACAAACTTGGAGCTCAGGTCGACGAAATCATTGCTGAGTTTGACTAACTCCTTCAAGGTTCTGTTCAACTATTCTTCTCTGTAGTTTCTCAGTTTGACTATAACAGTTTGTTTTCAAATTATATTAAGACAATAATGCTCTGATAATTAATGCTCAATATTCTCAAGAATATAGCCATTACCTAGTAGCATTAATTATGGTTTTCACAGAGTTATTACTCTACCTTATTTACTGGGACAGTTAGAGAAATGCATTCAAGACAAAATTAGACGTTCAGGATCCCAAATATTATGCAGAGGTTTTCAAGGAAAGAATTTAAAATTAAAATGGTTTTGAATCTGCAATCAATATATAAAGTGATTTTTCAGAAGATTGCTATAACAAGAGAGTTTGTGAATTAGTGAAAAAGAAGAGAATTCAATAATCAGTGAAGAACAACACAACTCTCATACATACAGAGTTCTTCATCTACTTTAGGCTTTCAAGAGACAACTAATCAAAATTATTCTAAAAGCTTGCTGAAGAGCAGCATCATTTGAAGGACTACACCATGAAGCAAACCTTCCACTCCTGATCATCTACACAACTCAGGGGGTGCTTTGACATCATCAACAAATCTACTAGTCTTCTCAGAGCTTGAGACAGAGAAGACAATATCATTTTACTTTCCCCTTTAACTATGTACAGGGTTTTAACTCCCTTCAAAAGTTAACCTTTTTGGTTCAAAAGTCACCTGATCAAAAGACTTGGGATTGGTTTTTGGTCACCTGATCAAAAGCCTAAAGGGTTGTTAGATCTCCCTTAGAAAAATAGATCTTGTGGTGACAGGGCACCTGAGCAAAAACCTATGTTGGTAGGGCACCTGATCAAAAACCTATAGTAGATTCCTACTAGGGTGGTAGAAGAGTGGATGTACCCATTTTTATTGGAGAACCACTATAAATTTCTTGTGTCGTCTGGATTGTCTTTACCTTTTATTTTTGTGTGCTATGATTTTCTTCTTATACTTATATATATAAGTAACTTTTAATCCGTTATAAAAACAAGTGAATAAATTTTAAAATACTCAATTCACCCCCCCCCCTCTAGAGTTAAGTCAGATCTATCCCTCACTTTCAGGTGTGGTATTGTATGTTACCCGTGCACGTGCACATTGCACAACATACTAGAAGTATTTTTATTTTATTTTCATAATATCATTGTTCATATTCTTTGCACACCACTACACCCACTCAAGTGCGTTCTTAATCATTATCATGTCGTGAGCTTGCTCATTATTTTGTGCGTGATTTAAAAATTGAAGTGCTGTCTTAGGATTACAAGGTGGAGTAAAATATTGAATCTTGTAGTTCTCCTAGTCGAGTGCTCATGTCTCACATTTAAATTTGTGAAGAATCAATTCCTTATTATACTTTTAGATTATATTTTTCTATTAGCATAAATATTATTTACTCTACTCAAAATTAATGAATCCGGTGTGAATCAAATAGTAGCATAGGAATGTGTGTAGACATTTGTTAGTCTTGTATTACTCGAGTCAGGAGTGTTGAAACTTATGGAGATTATGAGGTATAGTGACTAGTCTCGGCGGTCTGCTTGTTTGGCGGTTTGATAGTTTGGCTTGGTGGACAGAGGTTGTGGTCATTCTAGCGGCTTGTCTTAGCAGACTAGCAGTTTAGCATGTCCTTATGGTTTGACAAATCTGTAGTACATTCTTGGTGGTTTGGCAAAATGCTATAGACGATAAGCATCCTATTGTGCTTTCTAGAAGGTTTTGCCTACTCGAGTTACAGTCCGGAGAGCAACCCGTAGCAGTGGTCTGATGGCAACACGCAGATGCAATATGGTGGTAACCTACAGCTGTAGTCTGGTAGCTATACACAGCAGTAGTCTGGTGGCAAACAACAACTGTGATCTAGTAGAAACCCGCAGCTGTTTTATGGAGGTAACCCGTAGCTGTTGTATGTTGGCAACCCACAGTTACGGTCTATAGGCTATCCTACCTTATAGTTCGGTGGCATCCCAGGACTGACCATATAGTTAGTCATTATTATATAGCCTTGAGGTTTGGCACAATCAAATTGCATAGTCCGCACGGCTTGTAATTTGTCCCACATCACATGTTATAATCTTCTCTCTTGTTGGAACCCTATTACCTATTTGGGCTAAGATCACTATCTTTTGTTTAGGATGATTAGTTTGACCCATTTTGTATAGTCTAGGGTCATAGGTTATTTCGAGGGTTATTAACTCAGAAGGAATTCCAGCAGAAATGCAGATCGACGATAGTAGAAATTCAGTTCGACGAAAGCAGAGCTGCGTTCGACGAACGCCGAGCTCAGTTGGACGAGCTCAGAGTTCTACCTCTGAGTTCAGCTTGATGAAAGCTGAGCTTCAATCGACGAACTCTAACCTCAACTTTGTAGCTCAGCTCGACGAACTAGAGGATCAGCTCGACGAACTCCTTTCTCAATTCGACGAATTCCAGGGTCTGTTCGACGATTTCCAGGATTAAGTTCGACTAATTCATTTCAGTGTCCAGGCAGTTTTATATTCAAAGGCAGATTGATTTTGAATGATGTGATTTCAGTCAGTTACACTCTGGTATTTAATGCTAAATATTCTTAATGAATATAGCCATTTCTGACAGCATTAAATATGGAATTATCACAGAGTTATTATTCTAATTAATTACCAGGGCAGTTAAGGAATGGTTTTAATTCCAAATATTTGAATATAGTCTTTGCAAATTCCCAGAGATTCTTTAGACGTTTCAAGGAATGTTTTTAAAAATTCAAATGTTTGAAATCTTCTCAAAGTATATATATTCAGAAGATTAATGCTTAAATACACAGATATAACAGATTTTGGATTACAGATTTAGACACACATAGACTTTGGATAATTTTCTTCTGACTCTCCAAGAGACAACCAATTTCACATCAGTCTGAAATTTCTACTGGAGAGAAACAATATTCTTGAATACCTACACCCTGAGGAAAAGTCTCCCTCTCCTGATCATAATATCTACACACATCAGGGGGAGCTTTTGCTTTCAACATCCACTAGTATTCTCAGAGAATCTTGATAGAGAAGTCATCATCACTTTTTAGTTTATTTCATAAACTGTGTACAGGGTTTTTAACTCCCTTCAAAAGTTATCTTTTGATTCTTAAGTCTCCTTATCAAAAGACTTAAGCTTGGTTTTTGGACACCTGATCAAAAGCTCAAAGGGTTGCTAGATCACCCTTAGAAATAGATCTTTGTGTGGCAGGGCACCTGATCAAAACCTATAGTGGATTCCCACCAGGGTGGTAGAAGAGTGGATGTACCCAGATTTATTGGGGAACCACTATAAATTTTCTTGTGCCGTATGTGATTGTTATTCTTGTTATTTGTGTGCTGCGATTATTTCTTTATATATATATATATCACTTACTTTAAATTCGCTATAAAAATAAATTAAAGTTTTTAATATACACTATTCACCCCCCTCTAGTGTAAAGTAGACCTATCCCTCACTTTCAATTGGTATTAGAGGCTGGTTCTTTAGTTTTATAGGCTAACACCTGAACCATAAGATCCGATAGATTTTGTTTTACCTAAAAATTTATCATGGCACAGAATAAGGAATATTCAAGCACCATATTTCCTGTGTGCAATCTAAATAAGTTTGCACTATGGAAGGCAAGGATTAGACTTTATATGAACTCTATTGATGAAGACATCTACAACTCTTTTTTACAGGTCCACCTCTACCAGTGCCAATAACTAGCACCAATGTTGTACCACCTCCAGAATGGATAGAATCCCAGAAGAAAGCAAAGATTACTGATGCAAAAGCAATGAATATCTTAGCCCAAACAATGTCAGATGATATTTTTCAAAAGGTTGCTGAATGCACCTCAGCTGAAGCTATCTGGGACTCCCTTAATACAATGGTTGCTGGATCTACTAATGAGAGAAAAGACAGCAGATCTCACCTTATCTCTTAATATGAGAACTTCAAAAAGGGAGAATCTGAATCTGTAGTTGAAATGTACACATGACTCAGTATCATATAATCAATGAATTGAGGACCTTGGAGAAGGACATCACATTGATAGAAGTCAATGATAAGATCCTCATGTGTTTCCCAAGTACATGAGTTTCAAGGATCTGGCCAATCAAAGAAGCAAGAAGTTTAAATAAGATTACAACAGAGACCCTATTGAGCAAGCTTAAATCTTATGAGCAGCTCATTAGAACAAGGGAAGCTGAACAAAGGACTTCATCTTTAGTAAGGAAAGAGAAAAGTATTGTTTTCCAAGCAACAGAAGAAGTAGAAGTTCTTCTAGAGAATGAAGATCTTATAGGTCTCTTGTCTAAGAGATTCTACAAATTGGCAAGAAAAGACTTCAGGAGAAGATCTTCTAGAAAAAGTGACAAACCAAGGTATGACAAAACACCCACTAACGAAATTGTGTGTTATGGTTACAGGAAACCAGGACATATTCTTCCATAATGTCCTAAGAATTAGAAGAAGGATAAGAAGAAAGAGAAAGACTACAGGAAACACTCCAACAAACCCTCTTCTGGTAAACACAAATAGAAGGAGAGAGGTTTTGTAGCTGAAACCTGGAGTGAATCAGATGATGAGTCTCCATCTAGCACAAGTGAAGATGAAGAAGAAGCAAAGGCTAAGGAAGTCTGCTTGATGGCAATCAATACATCATGCACTAATTCCGAGTCTGAATCAGAATCTGAAGAAGATCAGATAATTTCTTCTTTTGATTTTACTTCAGATCAGTTTAAAATAGATTTTAAATTACTATGTAAAGATTTAATAAAATCTGAGAAGGAAATAAAACTTCTCAGAGAGAAATTAACTGAATTAGATAATCTATTTTTTGAAAACTCTAAACTTAAAGATGATTTAAAAATTGCTTCTGAAAAAATAGTATCTTTAGAAAATAAATTATTTGAGGCAAATCAGTTTGAAGAATCCCTTAATGGGAGAAGCATCAAACTGATAAATATCACAAGCACAATTAATGCTAGGCTAAATGGCAAACTATACTTGGGAGCTTCATTAAGTAGACCTCATCTGTTACAGAAAAACATTTTATCTACACCTGTAAAATTTGTTTCTTCCAAAGGAAAAGAACTATTACAAATTATAGATATAACCATTGAAGTTTTACAAAAGAATAAACAAAAAAAAAATAAAAAATTTCAGAAAAATTATGTTCAAAATAATTCGTCGAACCGAGCTCGACGAAATAATCATCATTTGTCGAACAGAGCTCAAAGAACTATACGCAGAATTTGGGTATAATTATTCAAATGGTGCTCGACGAAATCAATATGATTCGTCGAACTGCGATCGACGAACATGGAACACATAAAATGAATATTATCATTATGTGAATGGAGCTCGACGGACTCACTCCCATTCATCGAACTAAGCTCGACGAACTCATTACAATTCATCGAAACCAGAATTTTAAAATGGAAATTTTAATTCCTTTCAAAATTATAATCAAACTCAAAGACTTATAAATCCCTTTACTCAGTGGATCATCCCTCCTAGGAGATTTTATCCATTTGGTTATAAGGATCAACCTGAAAATTCTTACATTTCTAATTATCATTATGAAAGAAATATAGGACACAAGGTAACCTGTGTCAAGAACATCTAATTTTGTTTTGTACAGGAAAGGAACTATCCTACCACAGAGGAATAATGGTATTTGAATAGTAGTTGCTCATAACATATGAAAGTAAGTAAAGCAAACCTGAGTGACTTCAAAGCTAAGCTTGGACCAAAAGTGATTTTTGGAGACTACAACTGTGGATAGACAGAAGGCTATGGCAATATTAAGGTTGTAGTAGTTACCTTCAGGAAGGTAGCTTATGTGAATGGTCTCAAGCATAACCTCATCTACATAAGTTAGTTATGTGATGAAGGTTATCAGGTATCTTTTAATAAGTCATCATGTTTTATTATTTCTAATAAAAACAAAACTGTTTTAACTGGAATTAAACAATGTAATATTTACTTAGTTAATTTTAATTCTGCTAGTTCAGAAATTTGCCTGTTTAATCAAATCAGTAAAACAAATGAATTATGGCATAAAAGGTTAGGACATATAAAACTTAGGACTATTGCTAAACTATCTACGGACAAGCTTGTCAAAGGACTACCTTCTGGTTCTTACAAGAAGGAAGGACTCTACAGAGCTTGCCAATTAGGCAAGCAAACCAAAAATAGTTTTAAATCCATTTCTTAAAGTGATTCACCTAGGATTTTGTATTTGCTACATATGGACCTTTTTGGACCTATTGCTGTATAAAGTTTGGGAGGAAAGTCATATACCTTAGTTATTGTAGATGATTTCTCTAGATTCACATGAGTGTTCTTTCTTAGGAATAAGTCAGATAACTTTAAAATTCTTACAGACTTTCTTAGGAACATCAAGATTGAGTACTCTACTCAGATTGCATTATTCAGAAATGATCATAGCACTGAGTTTGAATCTCTTCTGATAAAAGAATTCTGTGAGAAGGAAGGTATCAGGCACTATTTTTCTGCTCCTAGAACTCCTCAGCAAAATGGGGTAGCTGAAAGGAAAAATAGAACCCTAATTGAATCTGCTGGAACATTACTTGTAGATGCTCACTTGACCCTATCCTTTTGGGCAGAGGCAGTAAGCACAACAAACTATGTCCTTAACTGAAGTCTAATACATAAACTAAAGGGTAAGACTCCCTATAAATTACTTAAATCTAAGAAACCTAAAGTAAATTATTTTAAAGTTTTTGGTTGCAAGTGTTACATTCATAACAATAATAAGAAACATCTAAGAAAATATGAAGCCAAAGCTGCAGAAGGAATTTTCCTTGGATATTCTAAGCTCAACAAGGCTTATAAGGTCTTTAATAAATCTACCTTTAAAATGGAAGAATCTATGCATGTTTCTTTTGATGAAACTAATATATTTTATAAGGAGAGAAATATCTCTACCATAAAATCTTTTCAGGTACTAAATCTGTGTGAGAAAATGGATAAATTAATCCTAACACAAGAAGATACAATACATCCTTCTCAACAGATTGTCAATGATGACAGTGATGAAGAAAATTTAGAATTGTATGCTAAAAATATTGTGGCTAATGAAATTCCACCAGAGGAATTAACACCATAAATAGTTGAACAACCAACACTACATGTTGATCTTGTCACACTTAGAGATCACCCTAGATCTTAAGTGATTGGAGACATATCAGCGGGTGTTCAAACAAGGCATCAATTGAATAGAGATCAGATGCATGTTTATTTTATTTCTCAGATTGAACCTCAATCCATCAAAGATGCAGAACAAGATCCCCAGTAGATGATTGTTATGCAAGAGGAACACAATCAGTTTGAGAGATGTAGAGTTTGAGACTTAGTTCCAAGACCCAAAGACTATCCAGTCATTGGAACCAAGTGGGTCTTTAGGAGTAAGTTGGATGCTCTAGGAATCATTGTAAGAAATAAAGAAAGATTAGTAGCTCAAGGATATTCATAGGAGGAAGGAATAGTTTATGATCAGACATTTGCTCCTATTGAAAGATTGGAGGCTATCATGATTTTTCTTGCATTTACAGCATTCAAGAGATTCAAGATATATCAGATGGATGTAAAGATTGCTTTTTTAAATGAAGAGCTCAAAGAGGAAGTTTTTGTAGAACAACCACCAGGTTTTATCTCTCCAACTCACTCCTCTCATGTCTTTAGACTTAATAAAGCTCTTTATGGTCTTAAACAAGCTCCAAGAGCTTGGTATGAGACCCTTGCTAGTTTTTTTTAGAAAATAAATTTAGTAGGGGCATAATAGATAAAACATTATTTGTTAGACATCATAAATCTAAAATTTTACTAGTTCAAATATATGTAGATGACACAATTTTTGGTTCTACTGATTCCAAACTATCCAAAAGGTTTTCTTACCTAATGCATTCTAAGTTTGAAATGAGTAGCATGGGTGAGCAATCCTACTTCCTTAGTTTACAAGTGAAGCAAACTCTTGATGATATTTTTATATCCCAATCTAAATATGATAAAGAGCTAATTAAAAGATATGGGATGTCAGATGCCTCAGCTATGAAAATACCCATGCCCTCTAATTCTGTAATTGATAATGATGAATAGGGCAAACCTGTTGATCAGAAAATATATAGGTCTATTGTTGGGTCCTTGTTATATTTAATAGCTAGTAGACCAGACATAATGTTTGCTACCTATATTTGTGCTAGGTTTCAAGTAAATCCTAAATAATCTCATCTAATTTTAGTAAAAGGATTTTAAGATATATAAAAGGTTGCCCAAATCTAGGACTCTGGTATCCAATCGAGTCAGAATTTGAATTAACTTGATTCTCAGATGCTGACTATGCAGGATGCAGAGTTGATAGAAAAAGCACATCAGGAACTTGTCAGTTTCTTGGTGATAGGCTTGTGTCATGGTTTTACAAGAAGCAAACTTCTGTATCTACTTCAACTGTTGAAGCTAAATACATTGCAGCTTATAATTGTTGTTCACAGATTTTATGGATTCAAAATCAGCCACTGGATTATGGATATAACTTAAATACTTCAACCATATTTTGTGATAATACTAGTATAATATCAATTGCACAAAATCCAGTCCATCATACTAGGACTAAGCATATAGAAATAAGACATCATTTTCTTAGAGATAATGTAGACAAAAATAAAATTAATCCTGTTTTCATTTCTAATGATTTATAAAGGGCAGATATTTTCACTAAACCCTTAGATGAAAAGAAACATCTTTTCTTCTTAAATCAGTTAGGCATGATTAATGGAGAGTCATTAATTTGATTTTTGTTCTGAGCTCGACGAATTGGACACCTTTCATCGAACGGAGATCGACGAACTGTGAACTTTTCGTAAGACATTCGTCGAACAGAGATCGACGAACTGTCTTTGTGAAATTTTCGTCGAATAGAGGTCGATGGATTAGTTTCAAGTATTTTTCGTCAAACGGAGCTCGATGTAATACATTTCTTTTACAAAACTTTCGTCGACTAGAGATCGACGAAATGTATTTCTTTTGAGAAATTTTCGTCGAACAAGAGTTCAAGGTTTTGTTTTTCCTCGGACAGAGTTCGCCTTTTCAACTTCTAAAAACTTATAATTAGGTTTTCATCGAACTCTATCACGCGCATTCTCCATTTCTCTTCTCTTATGCTTGATCTTTTCTATTTTACAGGAAAATGGCATTGTCGCAGGCGATTCTCACAATAATGAAGTTTGACACATGATTTGATATAGACATGGAATCTTTCAGTCATTCATACCAAATCTTTAAGGATATTTTGCACATGTTTGAGGCGCAACATCTTTGAAAATTTATGCCCACTAGAATAGAGCTCCCTGCTATGGAAATGAAGGAATGGGTCTATACTGCAAGGATTTAAGACCCTACAACTATTACTTGATCAATCACAGAACATCAGGTTTCTCTAACACCTGATATTTTATCTGAAATTTTTGGTTTCATAAATGGTGAAGATGGCATAGAAATATTTAGTACTGAATTTGATGAAATTCTAGATAGAATGGGACACACTCAGGGACACCCTAATCACCTATTGAAAAAGAATTTTTTTGTTGAATATAAATTCTTAGCCGATGTTGTTGGTAAAGTTTTGTTGGGAAAACATTATGCACATGATTATGTCACCAGGAACCAATTTATGTTGATGCGTGCTTTAGTTAATAAGAAATCTATGAATTGGAGAACAATCTTATTTGATTCAATTAAGAAGAAGATTAATTAGAAAGATGTCAACTATGGCAGAATTCTGGGTATCTTCCTACAAACCAAATGTCTAGAAGTTCTGGTCTCTCAGACTGTGCATATCAATGCATCCAAAAGGCTTACTTCTGCTTTGTTTAGAAGATGGGAGAGGGTAATCCCTAAGCCATCCAGGGCTAAACTCTCTAGAATAGCTTCTGAAAGCACATGGGCTGTTACAACCACACTCCCAACCCCAGCAGAAGTTTCTGCTCCTCATATTTCTTCTCCTCCTCCATCTCCCCACCATTCCCCTAAATAGCTATCTCCACCATCTCACCTACCATCTCCACCTCATTCTCCTTTTCCATCATCAACTCCACATGCTGACTTCCCTCTTACACAGTCATCTCTACAACCTATTACATATGAAGATATTCCATCCACTTTATTTCATCCAGAATAACCAATTCATCTATCTCTACCTTCATCTCCACTACTATCTTCTCCTCCTCACTTCTCACTACTACAGTCATCTCCACCACATTCAACTCTACCACATGTATCTCCACCACATTCAACTCTACCACATGTATCTCCACCACAATCATCTATCCAGGAAATCTTCCTGATGACATTCCCTCTGTCATTCCTCCATTATCCATTCCCCAATCTTTCACTGTTTGCCCAACCTTTGCAAACAGATCTACTCCATCTTCTTCTACTCCATATCCACCCTCAACATCTACTCAGACTACTCCTGAGTTTATTATTATGTATTTATCTTCCATTACTTCTAATCTTATTGAATTTATTACTCCAACTCTCAAGCAACTAATAGATGAAGTTGTGGCTCCTCTTGTTGCTTGTCTCTGCTCTCTCTTCTCAACTTGCCTCATCCACTTTTGTCCCTTCTTCTGGGGGCCTAGATTCAGGTCTCTCTGGATCTAGGCAGGGGGAGATGCTTTATGAAGAAGCTCCTGTAGTTCCAGCTCCAGCAGTTCCAGTTGTAGCAGTAGCATCAGCAATTTTTGATATACAAGATATAAAAATGATTACAGATCTTTCAGATGAAGAAGCAGTAGTAATTCCAGAAGTTGTTACTATCGGTGATGTGTCTATTCATCCCATAGTCAACTTGCATTATTTATTATCAGTTTTTGATACTCTGCATAGTTATTCTCCAGTTTACAATGATCTTTCTAAAGCTATAGTATACTATACTGCCCCAGTTGATTCTTTAGTTTTAGAACAACTAAGGAACAACCTTATAGATTTTTCTACCAGTAATAATCTAGTTCTTGAGACTGAAGTAGCTGAAAATATAATAGATATTATAGAGCAAGTTTCTTACCCCTACTTATGCATGGGATGAAACTCTAATGCTTAATTTTGATGAATTTCTTTTTCAAGACATGGAACAAGATGATAGTGTACATATACAAGCTGATACAACAGATATTTTAACTGTACAGCCAGAGGCTCAGACTATTTATTACACTGAGTTAATTACACAGATTGATGACTTATATGATTTGCTAGAAGAAGAATCTGATGATGAAAAGTCTGATGAGTGAGAAGACTCAAGTTCTAAGAAGAGAAAATTGAAGAAGAATGCTCCAGTAAAGATTGCTCCTAAACCTTCATCTACTGCTGATATCCCTTACTATATTCTGCATGAGATTACTCTTACTCTAGACAATCCACATTGGATGAGATATTCTAAAAATGAGCAAAAAAGGAGGAAGAAAATGAAAAGGTATCATTCACCTTCAAGGTCTAGCAGAGGACCTCCTCCTCCTCCTCAAGCAGTAGAAAATATTTCTCAAAAGCCTACTTCTCACTATTCAAAAGCTTCTCAGGACAGTCAAGATAGACCTTCAAGGTCAGAATCTCAAAGCAGTTAGCAACATTCAAGACAAAGAAGACATCAACAATAGTCAAGCCCAGAGAGGCCCCCTTCTCCAGCTTATGATCCAGATATGGATCCAAATTTCAGAATGGCTAGATTTAAGGAAGTTATTGCTTTATCTCAGATTAAGAAAGCTAAAGCTGAAGGAAAGGACACCTCTCAGTTCTCCACCATGTCCTCTTACAGAAAGATGAAGCTTGACAAATATAAGGTAAAGAACTTGTTCAATGTGGATAAGTACATGAGCTTGCATCCTGAGGCAGTTGTGCTAAGGACTATCTCGCTAAAGATCATTGGATCTTAGGATTTGAAGATGAGTCAAAGAGAAGCTGTAGATCCTAACAAGAAGTTGATCTTTACTAAACCATCTTTAGATTCTCTCTCTGATGCTTCTAAGAAAGACAATTGATTTCTGATTTAATGCTCTTTAAACTGTGTTTATGTTTTTGTACTCTCAAAGCACTTTATTATACATTTGCTGAAAGTTTTTCTACTAGATATTTTATGCTTTTTTTCCTTTGTAAATAGTATCCTCACCCAAATAGGGGAAGATTGTTGGAACCCTATTACTTATTTGGGCTAGGATCACTATCTTTTGTTTAGAATGATTAGTTTGACCCATTTTGCATAGTCTAAGGTCATAGGTTATTTCCAGGGTTATTGCCTCAGAAGGAATTCCAGTAGAAATGCAGATCGATGATAGCAGAAATTCAGTTTGACGAAAGCAGAGCAGTGTTCGACGAACGTCGAGCTCAGCTCGACGAGCTCAGAATTCTACCTCTGAGTTCAGCTCGACGAAAGCTGAGCTCCGGTCGACGAACTCTAACCTCAACTCTGTAGCTCAGCTCGACGAACTCCTTTCTCAGTTCGATAAATTCTAGGGTTTGTATGATGATTTCCAGGATTCAGTTCGACTAATTCTTTTCAGTGTCCAGGCTATTTTATATTCAGAGGAAGATTGATTTTGAATGGCGTGATTTCAGACAGTTATAATCCTATATTTAATGCTAAATATTCTTAATGAATATAGCCATTTCTGGCAGCATTAAATATGGAATTATCACAGAGTTATTATTATAATTAATTACCAGGGCAGTTAAGGAATGGTTTTAATTCCAAATATTTGAATATAGCCATTGCAAATTCTCAGAGATTCTTCAGACATTTCAAGGAATGTTTTTTAAAAATTCAAATGTTTGAATTCTTCTTAGAGTATATATATTCAGAAGATTACTGCTTAAATGCACAAATATAACAGATTTTGGATTATAGATTGAGACACATAGAGACTTTGGATAATTTGCTTCTGACTCTCTAAGAGACAATCAATTTCACATCAGTTTGAAATTTCTACTGGAGAGAAACAATATTCTTGAAGGCCTACACCCCGAGGAAAAGTCTCCCTCTCCTTATCATAATCTCTACACACATCAGGGAGAGCTTTTGCTTTCAACATCCACTAGGCTTCTCAGAGAATCTTGACAGAGAAGTCATCATCACTTTTTAGTTTATTTTATAAACTGTGCACAGGATTTTTAACTCCCTTCAAAAGTTATCTTTTCGTTCCTAAGTCTCCTGATCAAAAGACTTAAGCTTGGTTTTTGGGCACCTAATCAAAAGCTCAAAGGATTGTTAGATCTCCCTTAAAAATAGATCTTCTGGTGGCAGGGCACCTGATCAAAAACCTATAGTGGATTCCTACCAGGGTTGTAGAAGAGTGGATGTACCCAGATTTATTGGGGAACCACTATAAAATTTCTTGTGTCGTCTGTGATTGTTATTCTTCTTATTTGTGTGTTGTGATTGCTCTTTATATATATATCCATTACTTTAAATCCGCTATAAAAATAAATTAAAGTTTTTAATATACACTATTCACCCCCCTCTAGTGTAAAGTAGATCTATCCCTCACTTTCACTCTCCCTTATTTTATATAAATAGGGGGCATACCTTTGTATTATTTACCTTTTTGGAGCAATAAAATTTTCCATTTATCTAGCTCTTTTTACATAGTATCAGAGCTAACTAGTCCTTTGCTCCAGTTTGATGTGCGGCTTCATAGTAGCACTCGTAGTTTCTCTTTCTGACTGCTTATGGTTTCCCTCCCTCCCTTTGCTTATTGCTCCTCTCGCGACTTGTTATTTACTTACGACCTTTTGTGTTGCGCTGCTTCTATTGTGCTCATGTGTTCTGCTTTTCGCATTCTTGCATTTTTCATTTTTTGTACGACCTTTGGTCTCTTTCTAATCATGCAGTTAGCTTTTTTCCTTTTTCCTTATACAGTTAGTCTGTGCGGTTTGCTCTTTCTAATCGTGCGGTTTGCTATTTCTAACAGTGCGGTTTGTTCTTGTCCGGTTTTGTCTATTTCTCTATGGACACTCTGTCTCTCTCTTCTTCTTCTACTCTATCTGCTCCTCTTTCTCTTACCACCTCTTTTACTTCTGCTTCTGGTAATTTGGGTACTGCTTCCA
Source organism: Platanthera zijinensis (assembly GCA_039513925.1). Classification (NCBI taxonomy): domain Eukaryota; kingdom Viridiplantae; phylum Streptophyta; class Magnoliopsida; order Asparagales; family Orchidaceae; genus Platanthera; species Platanthera zijinensis. The sequence continues at coordinate 60,563,734 of CM077081.1, read as the reverse complement.
AACTTACTGACTCAAATTATCCTGACTGAAGTGTTTTCTTTGTCTTTATGTTACACTCTCAGCATAAGCGCCATCATTTGACTGATGATTCTCATGCATATGGGTCTTCTGCTTTTGATTATTGGGATGCTAGTGACGCTTTGGTGAGAATGTGGTTGGCTAATAGTTTGTCTGATGAGTGTCTTCCTGTCATTCGACATGATGCAATGGTCAAGTCTACTTGGAATCATCTTGTTGTCTTGTACTCTAAGGAAGCTCAAACTTCACGCATATATACTTTGTATGCAGATCTTTTTGCCCGACCTGTCATGACTCTAGCTTCTGCTTATCAAGAAGTTCAAACTCTTGGTGCTGAACTCCTTCAGCATCGACCATTTTCTACAGATCTTGCTAAGTAACATAAATATTTTCAGGAAATTCTTGTCTACTACTACTTGCTTCGCATGTCAGAATCTTATGATTTGATTCGATAACAAATTATTGGAGAGGCTGATACTCCTACTCTAGTTGCTACTTCTACTCGCATTTTTGATGTTACCACTTTTCTTCAGTGTCCTTTACTTCCCTCTCCACCTCCTCCTGATATTATTGCTTTTCCATCTTGTCATGATACATCTAGTGGTCGAGTAGGCCACTCTGGCGGTCATGGTTTCTCTAAGTATCTCTATTCTCATTATGGCAAAGTTGGTCGCCTTATTGATTGCTGCTGTAAGACCCCCACCCCCTCCCGGAACACAAAACACGGCACGAGAGGTGTCTTATGCCCAGAACAGCTGCCTTGCGGTAGTACTAACACTCGGGCTAGCCTGTACCACAAGACGCCTATTCTACCGGCTACAAACAATATCATTCATTGCCGACCTAACCAGAATATATAACACAGAAGTCAAATCCACACAAAGCATATAGACCATAAAATCATAAGTAAATAAGCTACACCAAGCTTCTAAAATCAGAGTACGTAAATTGTTGCCCCAAGGGGCTACATCAAAAACCTCTCACACTCACATCTACAACTGACGGTAGAGACGGTACCGTCCCCTCAGGCCCTGTCGTCCTGGCCTAGCTGTCCGGCTGCAAAACCTACTGCTCCACCTATGGGGTTTCCTCCTAAAAAGTAAGACATAGCAACCGTTAATCATAAAGACTAAGTGGCTTCACATCCGCTCCCCCGGCGACTCCTCGGCACCGGGCGGAGAAAGGAACATGGTACAATATATATGAAACGTAGGTACAAGCAAGTGGTATAGATTGAATATTACTATGTATATAAAGTAGTGTAATAAATGAGCAACATCTAATTCTAGCAATTCTACTATCTACATCAGCATGAGAGTATAATGTTATAATAGAAAGTAACTCAACTTATATGAATGCCCATACAAGCATATAAGTTGAGGATCGTTCAGCAGTAAGTTACTCATCATATATGAGTTCCCATACAAACTTATACGATGAGGATCTTGTGTATGTAATGAGGTGTAATGGCATGTATGCAATGCAATGACTCACCCATGCTCACGCACATGCAATCGCTATATCGACACAGACTTGCAGTTCCCACTTTTCGAGCAAGTAGCTAACCTCTCAGGCGTCAACCGTCATGGACGGATGGTGACAGTAGAGCGGGAATCTCTACTACTAGGCTGGTCTCCACACTACCTGGCCTAGGCCTCCGTACGCCTCAACGCTAAGAATACAACAATGGAGGTCACATGCGTACTACGGCTCAGCGGGTGTCTCGGGTAGATGTGCACCGAGATCCTAGCCCCGAACTTGCCTATGGTGTGACATGGAAGGAGCCTCGAAAATGAGCACAAGGAACAAGCCCAACCATTCACTTGGCATGGAAGGAGCCTCGGGACGTGAACACCGAGGACCAAGCCCAACTGCCCAAGGTTTATCTGTCAACCCCCCTCGGAGTGATGATTGGCGAGCCCGTAGACCTGCCACACTATCCTTAACCCGGGATTACGATACCGCGTGTCGATGCACACCACATGCAATACAACCACATCATGGTATAGAAGAAGCCTTAGAAACAAGCACGAGGACCAAGCCCAACCATCCACTTGGCATGGATGGAGCCTCGGGAAATGAACACCGAGGACCAAGCCCAACCGTCCATTTATGACTCTTCTTACGACATCAACGACAATTCTTTTACCAACCCATTCACTCGTGTGCACATGAGTTAATCATCCGATTATCAACAACACGTGTTCATAACAACCAACACCGAATAATTACCCAAGCTCTAGTAAATCTTGTTATTAAACGACTAATTACCCTCGTTCACTAACCCCCGCCAAGTCGTTTCGTTCAACCACATACCATTTCACCATTTGTTTACGCGGGGTCTATCCAGTAATTTCATCATGCGTTGAATTATCACAATTGTTCATTTTATGATTTGCCTACAACTTAATGTCAGATTGTTACAAAACCTCTTCCGAGTCCAAACCCAACTATACACTAACCCAGGAATTTCAGGTGTAGAATACCTGCTGGACAGCAACTTAAGCCGGAGATTACCGTGGCTACAGGAATCCGGTGAGTGCGTGTAACCCCTCGATGAAAAGGTCTTTCCATGGGCTACCACTTTTAAGTTCAGTCTGCAACCCAGATCAGACTATATCACACATGAAATTTGCTCCAAAGCCTGCTGCGTACAGAATACAATTTTCTTCACGCTTAGTTTGACAGCCCTCTACTTCGATCAGACATTCCTGTGGCTACAGACTTCACCTGAAGTCATGTAACCACTCGTTGGAAAGGTAATTCAAAGGGCAGAAGGAGCAAGGATGAGTCAAAGACCAAGTTATCAAAAGAAGGAAGAAGGAAAATTCTTCCAAGTCAAAATCGACGGGAATCGCTAGTGATTCCCGCCGACTTCGACGGGAGTCGCTAGAGATTCCCGCCGACTTCGACGGGAATCGTTAGTGATTCCCGCCAACTTCGACGGGAATCAATTAGTGTCTCCCGCCGACTTATTCCGGCTGGCAAATGTCAAAATTGAATTTCTGCCAAGGAAGAATCGACGGGAGTCGAGAGTGATTCCCGCCGACATCGACGGGAATCACCAACGACTCCCGCCGATTTTGACTTAGGCAGAATTTGCCGCTCGCTGGATCGGTCCAGGTTGCCGTGCTCTATTCGGCTTGATGTCGGGATTTACGTGGTAGGCCCCACAACGGTCTTCTAGGGTTTGCCTTTGGGGTATATATACGGACTTATCTCCGTTTTCTACAGTACACTAACCGATCAGGATACAAAATACGAAAACGAAGCTAACGTCGTGAACTAGCGAATCGCGAGCTCCGCCCGCACGCACATCGCTGATCGGAAGTCGTCGTCGCTGCTGATCTCAGTTCTTCTCTGATCGCTGGTCGACAGAACCGAGGCAAGCAGCCGGTCTCACGTATCTCTCTCGAGATCTCTTGTCTTCTGATTCGTTGAACGAGACTTGTTCTCCCTTCCGAATCGGTTGAGACATTTGATCCGACTGAGATCGTTCGAAGACCTAGATTGCTTCGTCAAGAAGTTTGGATCTACAAAGAATCGCCACCGCACTTACTTACCGCCGCCGATCTTGACAAGATCCATTCAAAGTGAGAAATTCGGTAGTGGACTCTTCGTACTTTTCGTACAAGCTTCAACGAACAAAGAAGGACATCGGAATCTCCAAAGAATTGTTTGTATTTTATTTTACATTCAATTTTGTTGTAAAGGAATTTTCATTCCTAGTTGTAAGGGTTGGGTGCAACCTGTTGTGGTGGAGTTGTTACTCCGTTGTAGGAAGAGTTCCTTCCGTGGTTAGGGGAGCGTTGCTCCTAGTGTGAGGATTGGATTTTAATCTGTTTTAAGAAGTGACCGAGTCGTCCCTTGGTGGGAGATAGCTCGAAGGGGGAAAGTGGACGTACCCAAATCGGGGAACCACTATAATTCTTTGTGTGTTTTCTGTGTTGTGTTTGCTTATTTGTGCAGGTTAGTTTAATTCCGCAAAAAACTGCACGACACCTATTCCCCCCCCCCATAGGTGGATTAGGTTGACACTAGATACTTTCAAGTGGTATCAGAGGGAGGTTACTCATCAATAAGGTTAACACCTTGAGTAAGATCTTGTGTCTAGTGTCGAGGAGAAAACAAGATTCAAGCATGGAGCTATACCCAGATGTCTCTCCCCTAAGACTGCCTGCATGCACAAAAGAATATTTTCCCATCTGGAAAATGAGAGTTCAGTTTCATTTGGAATCCATTGACCCCCGTGCTTTATTTATTGTGTAAGTGGGTCCCTTCATTCCCATGAAGGCTTCTGACTCTGGAGAAGATCTCCAAATCCCTAAGAGTCCCATTGAGATGTCTGAAACTGAGTTCTCAATATTCAACTTGGACAAGCTTGTTCGACAGATCATCTCTGATATTTGGTCAGGATCATCTCTTACAAGACCGGATAAGTGTAAGACTGTAAAGTCCATGTGGGAAACAATCTCTGACCTCATGGAGGGAAAGAAGATTGCCTGGAATGAATGCCAGCAAGAAGATGAAGCATATGTGGGGGTTCTCTCTCTGAAGATGAAAGTCAAGAACAACCTGTCAATATCAGGGCTCCCGTTTCTCAAGAGATTGAGGAATGCAGTTGTGATGATGCTGAGACATCAGCTTCTGCAGACCATAACTCTAACCCTGATCAGCAAAATCAGGATCAGGTATCTTCCTCCTCTTGCTCTTTCCCTCATGTATCTCCTGAAGATAGGAGAATTTCGGAGGATTGTCCATCAGTTGATGCAATGGATATTGACAGCTTCAATCAACAGATTGAAACTCTTGATTCCCTTCGTAGAGCCCTTCAGGAGAGCAACTTGCTTGTTGAGGAACAAGCTAGGGAAATTGCTCAGTTGAGGACCATGATGGACCTCCAATTGGAATCCATCAAGGTGAAGGACTCAAAGATCTCGGATCTAGAGTTTAATCTAGAGACCGAGAAGAGGATAGTATATAATTTTTCCAAGGTAGATGCTATTAAAAGAAAGAGAGAAAATGGGTGGATCTCGCGAATTATAAATTCGTGGAGAAATGGGGAAACTGTTTACAGACCCCCCACACCGAGTAGTAAGGGCACACATCATTCCTTCAGGTATGACCATAAGAATAAATATGGTCACTGCAAGAATGATTGGCCGTCATGTGGAAACACCCATAGTGCACGTGCTGTTATGGCTACCCCTGAGAAAATACACACGACTCATCATGAACCATTTGTGTTTACGGCCTCAGCCCCCATACTTCATGACATTGCAGGAACCATCTCTCACAGAACATCTTCCCACCCGAGGACAAAGGAAAAGGGAGTTGGCAAACATGTATCAAGCATCACTAGGGCCCCCGGATATGTGCTGGCTGAAAAAAAAACACCACCTCCCAGGTCTCATGACACTCACCACATGTTCACCATCAGAACCCCCTCGTGTCTCAGTGGAAAGGGAAAATCTGAGAGCAGAACCAGCTCTGCCCCTTTCAGACCTAGGATCGTGACTAACTCCGTTAGTAGATCTGGTCAGAAAAGGAGGTACAATATCCATGAGTGTTGGTGCTATGGCAGAGTGGGTCACTGTGCCATAGACTGTTTGCACAATCCTTTTGTGCCAAGGGCAAGGGTATGTCCACATCCTTCGGCAAGAGACAGCCTTCCTGTCAGAAATCCTGTGGGAAGGCATGCTGTATATTATACTGACAAGAACCTAGGACCCAATACCTATTGGGTTCCTAAGGTAAGGTAATTTTATTTTGTAGGATAGTCTAGGTACCCATGAACATGATGGGACCTGGACAAGAGATGTTCCAGGCTTGCACTGGAACAAGGATATGGGAAAAGAGATAATGCTAACTACAGTGTCCTTCATGTACATGACACTCTTTGTGCTTCAAATAGTGGATACGAATGATCATCCTAGTAATCCCAGGTACGCGCATTCAATTTAAAAAATTAAATCACATTACGTAGATATATATATATATATATATATATATATATATATATATATATATATATATATATATATATATATATACAGATATATATGCAGATACTTTCAAGATATATATATAGATACACACCTTGAATGGAAGGACACACAAGCAAATAACCATATGATCCTCATTTTGGAAACTGAAAAACTTTCAAAACCTTGATAATTTGTGAAAGTGAGTGTCAAATGGTCCGATAAATCTCAAGGGACTTGTACCAGTAGTTGCAATTACAATTATTACATTTTGAACTCACTAAGAAAAAGCCAGTGATTAATTCTAGTGTTAACCTTCCATCTAACTCGACTTAGCTATTATGACCTGGAAATTTTTAATCCATCATTTAGAAGAACAAGAAAATCACCAACCCGTCGACTCTATTACTATACAGTAGCTGAAATTAGCGGAAATCATTAGCGGACATCAGCAAAATTCCTGTCGACTCGATCATTTTACATTAGCGGAAAAGTGCGTAAGCATTCCCCGACCCTTCACATTCCCGTCGATCATTACAAGTTAGCGGACATTGCGAAAAATCAGCCCCCGACCGTTCTGCTTCTCTATGGAAATTAGCGGAAACCCTTCTGCCTCCCGTCGACCCTAGCCTCCCGCAACCGTAGATCGTCAACCGTCGCATCCCGTCGACCCTTCAGCCTCCCAAAGATCGTGTAGTCTGCAAGTGTCTCGCCGGCCCTGTCATTTGCATCAGACTCCGGTCGATCGTCGACCGTCGCCTCTCCTCGACCCCAGCCTCCTGAAAGCCCTTCAGCCCCGACGCACGCATCTCTTCGGCCTCAGTCCGCGCGTACCCTAGGGCGTCAACTACTCACCGCCCGCTACCCGTCTCCATCCTTGCACCCTCCGAGAGAAAAAGGTAACTAAAGTTGATTCCTTGAAGTTCAAATTTGTAAGTTCCACTTTCACAGGGATCATCCCTCTTTCTAGTTCAATTCCTACAAATTCCGAAGTTAGAAAGAGTTAACCCTTTGGGTTTAACTCGCTTAGGTTCAAATGGCTCCTTGAACAACGGTCGGGATACTCACTGGGAGTGAATTAGTGAGGACAGGCTTTGCTCATGCCTCAGACGAATTCAGAAACATCATTCTTATGCTGGAACAAGCCGGACTCTCCTTCATTCTCGAGCACCCGTGCAAGGTTCTCGACAAGGAAGTTCTAGAGTTTTTTTGCCAACTCCAAGTTGCGTCACGAGGACACAATGATAAAGAGTAAGATAGCAGGCCTCAGGAAAAGATGACGGCTGCAAGACTGTCCCATCATCTCCATCTCTCCAGCTCCGAGCAAGAGGACTATCTAGACGAAGATGATCGTACCAGGACCTTGCTATTCTGTGGTTTGACTCGAGGGACTAGGGCCATTAAACGCAAGGATATAAATGACGAAGGAAAGCTTCTTTCAGATATCATAGAGAAGGTACTGATCTGCAAGCCTGGCTCCCATAATCACATCTAAGGTTACATGTTCAAGAGCCTGATAGCCATTGTGTGCAGAAAGAAAATGAACTAGGGGGCCATATTGTTTGAGAAAATAAAATATACTCTACGCACCCCAAACTTTGGATGAATCATTAGTCTCTACCTGAACCAGATGGATGGAGATAGATTTGATATGACTAAGGGAGTTCCCCTTCACTATCTAAAGAAGATGGACTCCAACATCTTCGATAGGTGGGAAAGAAGAATTGTCTAAGGGGGAGCTCCTGCAACACGTGTTGATGAGGAAGACAGAGCACCTGAGTTCACAAATCCTTCGGATGAGACCAATGAAGTTCCTGATCTGCTGAATGTAGGAATTTAGGGGGAGTCACTACCCAATCCTCTTGCTACCCTCAGTATGGAAGCCTCAGTCCCAGATCAAGTAAATTCTGCTACTGATATTTCCCTCATCGCTAAGGATGCGGTAGAAAACCTTGCTACTGATCAGACTGACGAGGAGGAAGAAGAGGATGATGTGGACAATGTTACTGATAGTGAACATGATGTGAATTCCCCTGAAAAGAGTGTTGCTGAGAATATTGAGGATGAGCAGGCTTGAAATGATATGGCTATGAGGGAGGTTGATTCGGAACTCCCTTCTGCGGAACAGATTCAGGTAAAGGTTCCTGACGTGACTGTCGCTATAGTTGAGGGGGAGACCTCAAGGCCTCAGGTACAACTTGATACTCTGCTACTTTAATCCCTCCACGGGAGACTGTAAATTTATTGAGCTCCACAAGTGAATCTGAAGAGGAAAGTCATGACTCTCAGAACCACTCTAGAACATGACCAGGCCATACATCAAGAACATTAGTTAGGGCCTTTTTGGAAAATCACACTGTGAACATCATTCAAGGTATAGTAGACGAGCTGAAGATCTCTTTTAAATGTTCTCACAACAGAGTACTCAAACAAATAAAGCAATCAGAAGATCTGATGCTAAAGAACATTGTGGAGATAAATCACAAGATGGATAAAATGGAAGAAAGATTTGAAGCCAAGTATGCTGAGGCTGGCAATGCCGTCACTCTTCTTATGCAAGGGCTAAAGAAGACCACAGCTGACCTGGCGGTGGTCAATCAAAATGCTCATGTCGTGGCCAACAACATCAAACTTTTCGATGCCAACATGGTCACCCTCAACTCAAATCAACAAACCTTGCTGGCCGATTTCACTCAGAATGTGAAGCATATAGATGAGTCACTGCACTCTTATGCAAACTCAATAGCGCTAGAAGCAAAAAAGGGGGAGAAGTAATATGTAGCTAAGATGGCGGGGCTAGAGAAAATTATAGTCGACAACTTCAAACAATCAAACGAATATGTACTTGACAGTTATCATTGGATCGTTCAACAAGCGTCAGGTATTCCTATTCCTGTTGATCCTGAGGTTGATCCTGCTGATGATGTTACTACTGCTGTTGATGATGTTGCTATTGTTGAGGAGTTTCTCTTAAGTGAAGCTGATGCCAAAAAGACTGCTAAAGTTGCTAACAGTGCACTCTTTGATCAAGAAGTGATTGCGAAAGGGAAGAGAAAGCTTCAAGAAGAAACCTATAAAGACAATCCAGAAGAGATGAAGCTAAGAAGAAAGGAAAGTGAAGTAAAAAATGAACGATGGAGTCCCGTTTCTAGGAGCAGCATACTTGATACATTCATGTTACAACAGCGGGGAGAGCTTAATAGAAATGAAGTCTATAGTCAGTACGAATGAGAAAGGCACAAAGAATTTGAGGCAAAACGAAATATATTCTTCAGGACAAACACAGTTGAAAACAAAGCTCCTCCCCCCAGGTACTACCCAAAGCCAAAGGAATATTTTGAAAGGCAAAGCAAGAATTTCATGGCAAAACAACAAAGAGAAGCTAAGGTTAAAGGAGGGAAAGACATGAAACCTAAATGTTTAATTTTCATTATGCGTGTACTTCTGTTCTTGTAATTAAAAATGAAAAACACGTTGTATATATATATATATATATATATATATATATATATATATATATATATATATATATATATATATGATCATATGCTGATTCAATTTTTGTTTTGAATGCATGAAACTTTATTACTTTGATTTCTTGTCTCGCATATATTTATATATATCTTTACGTTTGGTGTAATTCATCTTAGCTAGTAGGATTTTGGCTTCTTTAAATAGGGGGAGATTGTTGGGTATTGTATACAATATTACACGGATTTGAAGAAGACTTCAGTCAAGCTAAGATGGATTCACAATGTATTTGACGATCTTCAATCAAGTTGTGCTTGCAGCTATTCCATGCTAAGTACACACCAATGTAAGGGTGCAGTGGGTCAATATACACGGGTCTACGTAACGTAACCCCTCATTGAGTAGATCAGTGTGTTGACTCACGTGTGCTCTCTCTATTGGAGTGTACTTATTTTCAAGTATAGGGTTAAGGTAGATCAAGAGCAGAATAAGGAGCAAAGATGGGTCAAAGACCAAGTCTTCAAAGGAAAGAAGAGAAAAATCTTCCAAGTCAAAATCGACGGGAATCGCTAGTGATTCCCGCCGACTTCGACGGGAGTCGCTAGTGATTCCTGCCGACTTCGACGGGAAACGTTAGTGATTCCCGCCGACTTCGACGGGAATCAATTAGTGTCTCCCGCCGACTTATTCCGGCTGGCAAATGTCAAAAACCGAATTTCTGCCAAGGCAGAATCGACGGGAGTCGAGAGTGATTCCCGCCGACATCGATGGGAATCACAAACGACTCACACCGATTTTAACTTAGGTAAAATTTGCCGCTCGCTGGACCGATCCAGGTTGTCGTGCTCTGTTCGGCCAGATGTCGGGATTTCCGTGGTTGGCCCCACAACGGTCTTCTAGGGTTTGCCTTTGGGTATATATACGGACTTATCTTCGTTGTCTATAGTACACTAACCGATCGGAATACAAAATATGAAAATTAAGCCGATGTCGTGACCTAGCGAATCACGAGCTCCATCCGCACGCACGTCGCCGATCGGAAGTCGTCGTCGCCGCTGATCTCAGTTCTTCTCCGATCGCTGGTCGACAGAACCGAGGCAAGCAGCCAGTCTCACGTATCTCTCTCAAGATCTCTTGTCTTTCGATTCGTTGAACGAGACTTGTTCTCCCTTCCAAATCGGTTGAGACATTTGATCTGACTGAGATCGTTCGAAGGCCTAGCTTGCTTCGTCAAGAAGTTTAGATCTACAAAGCATCTCCACCGCACTTACTTGCCGCCGCCGATCTTGACAAGATCCATTCAAAATGAGAAATCCAGTAGTGGACTCTTTGTACTTTTCGTGCAAGCTTTAACGAATAAAGAAGGATATCGGAATCTCCAAAGCATTGTTTGTATTTTCTTTTACATTCAATTTTGTTGTAAAGGAATTTTCATTCCTAGTTGTAAGGGTTTGGTGCAACCCGTTGTGGTGGAGTTGTGACTCCGTTGTAGGAAGGGTTCCTTCCGTGGTTAGGGGAGCGTTGCTCCTAGTGTGAGGATTGGATTTCAATCCTTTTGAAAAAGTGACCGAGTTGTCCCTTGGTGGTAGATAGGTCGAAGGGGGAAAGTGGACGTACCCAAATCGGGGAACCACTATAATTCTTTGTGTGTTTTCTGTGTTGTGTTTGCTTATTTGTACAGGTTAGTTTAATTCCGCAAAAGACTGTACAACACTTATTCCCCCCCCCATAGGTGGATTAGGTTGACACTAGATACTTTCATATTTTTCTTGGCGACTTTGAGCCTCGAGCATGCGGTCCCGTATTAGCCTCACAGCCGCATCAGTATTATCTATGTATTCAATTCCCAAAGCCTTCAGATCTTCATCCTGCACCCAAGATAAGGGTGTTCTACACCTTATTCCATAAAAGGCTTCATGGGGCGCCATTATGATGATAGCTTGATGGCTATTGTTGTATGAGAATTCTACCATGGGTAGGAGCCTTTCCAACGGCTCTCCTCTATCCAACACACACAACCTCAATAAGTCTTCCAATATACTGATAGTCCTTTCAGATTGCCCGTTGGTCTAAGGGTGAAACGCTGTGCTGAAGGTAAGGCAGGAACCAAAATATCCCTGCACAGCCTTCCATTCCCTAGAGGTAAACCGACCATCCCGGTCAAAAACTATTGTCTTTGGCACGCCATGATACCGTACGAATTGTTCCATAGAAAGGCATACCAAAACATTCACTTGTGCTTCTTTCTTCATAGGTATAAACCGGCCTACCTTCGTCAAGCGATCAACGATTACCCATATCGAATCATTCCCTGAGCGGGAGCGAGGCAAACTATTTACGAAGTCCATGGAGACATCCTCGAACTTCCACTCGGGGACGGGCAATGACTGCAACAATCCACTAGTGCTCCTGCATTCTGCCTTCACCCTTTGATAGGCCTCGCAATGCGTAACAAAATGTCTGACGTCTTTCTTCATTCCCGACAAACAAATGGTCTTCCGCAAGTCGGCGTACATCTTAGCAATCCCAGTATGCACAAAATACTGAGAGCAGTGTGCCTCTCCAAAGATATCTTCCCGAATTTTACCACCCTTGGGAATGTAAAGCCGGCCACGGAAATGAACAAGGCCGTCCTTTAGAGAGTACTCGCTAGTTGTCCCATCTACAATTGACTTTATTGTCGGGGCCAGAGCCTCATCCCTTCCTTACTCCGCCCGGATCCGGTCTCGAATATCACAAACTATGCTCATCGTGGTCAAGTACTCCGTATACCCGTCCGGTTGATCCTTATACACCAAGGTGATCTCCATCTCCTCAAGCATACGAGCTAACTCCTTACGCATCAACCGGGACTCAAGTCTTGTTTCCGGTACCTTCCTGCTCAAAGCATCGGCTACGAAATTTACTTTTTTGGGGTGGTAGTTCAGGGTGAATTCATAATCGCACAAAAACTCCAACCACCTACGCTGTCTTAGATTCAATTCCTTCTGGGTATGGACGTACTTTAAGTTCTTATGATCCGAGAAGATTTCGCAGTGAACGTCGTATAGGTAGTGCGTCCAAATCTTCAAGGCAAACACCACTGCTCTCAACTCCAAATCATATACTGGATAGTTGATTTCATGCTTCTTCAATTTTCTTGAAGCATATGCGATCACATGCCCGTGCTGCATCATTACCGCTCCCATTCCTTGATATGATGCGTCCGTGTAAACTTGAAATCCTTCCTTCCCGGATGGAAGGGCTAGGATGGGTGCGGATGTAAGTCTGTCCTTTAGTTCTTGGAACGCAGCTTCACATTGGGGTGTCCACTCATACGACACACCTTTCTTTGTTAGGGACGTAAGAGGAAGAGCAATCTTTGAGAATCCCTTTACGAACTTGCGGTAGTACCCGACAAGTCTAAGAAAACTCTGTACATCGGCCGCTGACTCAAAGGCAACTACTCATTTACAGTACGCACTTTGGGAGGATCCATAGCTAGCCCAGCACTACTGATCACATGACCCCAGAAATCAACCTCCTTAAGCCAGAATTCACACTTGCTGAACTTGACAAACAGGGCGTGCTCTTTTAACTTCTTAAGTACTAAGGACAGATGTCTGGCATGTTCTTCCTCCTTCTTGGAGTAGACCAAGATGTCGTCGATGAAAAATGAAGAAGACATCTAGATAGGGCTCAAACACTTTGTTCATCAAGCTTATGAAAGCTGATGGGGAATTTGTGAGCCAAAACGACATCACTGTGAACTCATACATACCGTACCTTGAGCTGAAAGCCGTTTTATGAATATCATCCTCTTGTATTCTCAATTGATAATACCCCGAGCGCAAATCTAGCTTGGAAAACCAATGCTCTCCCACCAGTTGATCGAACAACTCATCGATCCGAGGTAACGGATAGGTGTTTCGTACCGTCAGTCGGTTGAGCTCCCGATAGTCTATGCATAATCGCAGGGTTCCATCTTTCTTCTTAACGAATAGAACAGGGGCTCCCCAAGGTGATGAGCTGGGGCGAACAAACCCTGATTCTACCAACTCTTGCAGCTGAACTCTAAAATCGGTGAGTTCCTTCGGGGCCATTCGGTAAGGAGTCCTGGAGACAGGCTTGGCATCCGGTACTAACTTGATTTGAAAATCTACTTCTCTCTGTGGGGGTAATCCTGGCAATTTCTCCAGAAATACTTTTGGGAAATCACGCACCACCCGCACATTCTTGATATCCAACGCCAACTCCTTCAGCTCGAAATAAATCATGAAAACTTCATCCCCTTCATGTGGGCTTTTAAAGCCTGGACTGAAGATAACATCATACGGGGCGCGAAGTTAATACCTTGAAAAAATACCTCAGAGTCTCCATGTCTCAACGAGATCCTCTTCTGCGTGCAGTCAATCTTTGCATAGTGCCAATCCAGCCATGCCATGCCCAGAATGAGGTCGAACTCTGGCATTCTCAAGACTGTGGTAGGGGTGTCGAAGAGCTTTCCTTTAAGGAGAACCTCAAACTCGCACTTCGCGGTTTCCGTCATCTCCGATCTATTTGGAAGGCGCACCCTTCGAGCAGTACCAGTGAAGTATTGCACTCCATCTATATCTTTGATGAAGTCTTCAGACACAAAAGAATGCGAGGCACCGGTGTCGAATAACGTATAAACGGGTTTCCCACCGACCATCACAGTGCCTAAGTGTCAATAATAATTCTCAAGCTAGGCATCTAGTATATCTTAAGCAACTTGAGGGTATTAATGAAAATAAAATGACTAACTGTAATCATACCTGCAATCACCTCCTGAGGGTTCCGCTCTTAAGTCATGTCCAATGCATACATCGGATCCTGAGCGGGCCCGGGGTTTCCTCCTCGTGGTCCTCGTCCTCGACCACGCATATGCCCCTGCCCTTGAGGAGCTGCTGGTGGGAAAGCAAGAGGTGCATTTACAAATAGTTGCGGGCAGTAGCGTCGATATGGCCTGGTTGGTTGCATTCGAAGCACACTCTCTCCTGCCGCCAACCGGGTTGCTGAAATTATTGAGGTAGAGGCAATGCTGGCGGTTGCGGAACCGGGCGCTCAATTCTAAAATTCTGGGGGAAATGCCCGCCACCTCTTCGATATCCTCTTCCTCCTCTATTATCAAATCTCCTTCAGTTGTTGGGGCCGGCTTCCATCATGCCCTCAGCAGGCCTCTTACCACTTCCCAAGTGGTCCGCTTCCAACCTCTTCGTCATGTCAATAATAATCTCAGATAGACTTGAGTCTGCTATAAACAAAAGGGCTTGCCTCAGGGTGTCTCGCAAGCCTTTGTAGAATCATTTTGCGTATCCTCTATCATCCAACTCATAGGAGTCAGCAAATCTAGCCAAGTGCTGAAACTCCCGTTGGTATTCTATCACCGACTTGGACCCTTGCTTCAGTTGCAAAAACCACTCTTCAAGATCATCCCGAGCAGCCGAGGGGATGAAATGCTCTAAAAAGGCTTCAGAGAATTCGCTCCAACTGATATCCGTGTACACCCGTCCTTGAAAAGTGGAGCCCATGAGGGACTTCAACCACCTTTTGGCATACAACTCTAAGAGTGTTACTACAAGGGTCACCGCCATGTTGTTTGGGCACCTAATTCCTACCAACGGTTCTTTTACAGTGTCAAGCCATTCTTCCGTATGCACTGCCAACTCCATCCCAAGTTAAGCAGGAGGAGAGAGAGCTCGTAAAGTGCTTAACCAATGTGATCCCGGACCCTACTATTGTATTGGGGCTTGCTGGAATTGGGACCTGAAGGCATCCAGGATAGCTGTGAGCGTTTGCCCCAGCTCTAATTGTTGGAATTGTGTAAGTACGGATGGGGCAGGGGTGCCCCTCACTGGCTCAACATGCACTGGGATCTACACATAAGGTACAAACTTAAGGTTAGGTCGGCTAATCTAAGGTCAAAGATGGACAAACTTAGTGTGAATTACATATGGGCACACCACTGCTTCCGCTAAGTTAGTTTGTCCGCAAACTGACTAAATGAACGGGGGTGGTACCATTGTTGAATGACTTCTTTAGTTTAAGATCGTAGCTATCTGATACCATTTGTAAGACCCCCCTCCCAAAACACAAAATACGGCACGAGAGGGGTCTTATGCCCAGAACAGCCGTCTTGCGGTAGCACTAACACTCGGGCTAGCATGTACCACAACTCTCCCATTCTACCGGCTACAACCAATATAATTCATTGCTGACCTAACTAGAATATATAACATAGAAGTCAAATCCACACAAAGCATATAGTCTATAAAATCATAAGTAAAAAAGCTGCATCAAGCTTCTAAAATCAGAGTACGTAAATAGTTTCCCCAAGGGGTTACATCAAAAACCTCACACACTCACATCTGTAACTAACGGTAGCGATGGTACCGTCCCCTCAGGCCTTGTCGTCCTGGCCTGGCTTTCCGGCTGCATAACCTGCTGCTCCACCTGCAGGGTTTCCTCCTAAAAAGGAAGACATAACAACTGTTAGTCATAAAGACTAAGTGGCTTCACATCCGCTCCCCCGGCGACTCCTCGGCACCGGGCGGAGAAAGGAACAGGGTACAATATATATGAAACATAGGTATAAGTAGGTGGTATAGACTGAATATCACTATGTATATAAAGCAGTGTAATAAATGAGCAACATCTTATTCTAGCAATTCTACCATCTATAGTAGCATGAGAGTATAATGTTGTCACAAAAAGTAACTCAACTTATTTGAATGCCCATACAAGCATATAAGTTGAGGATCGTTAAGCAGTAAGTAACTCATCGTATATGAGTGCCCATACAAACTTATACGATGATGATATTGTGTTGGTAAAGAGGTGTAATGGCATGTATGCAATGCAATGACTCACCCATACTCACACACATGCAATCGCTATGTCGACACATACTTGTAGTTCCCACTTTTCGAGCAGGTAGCTAACCTCTCAGGCATCAACCGTCGTGGCCGGACGGTGACAGTAGAGCGGGCATCTCTACTACTAGGCTGGTCTCCACACTACCTAGACTAGGCCTCTATACGCCTCAACGATAAGAACACAATAGCGGAGCTCACATGCATACTACGGCTCAGCGGGTGTCTCAGGTAGATGTGCACTGAGATCCTAGCCCCGAACTAGCCTATGGTGTGACACGGAAGGAGCCTCGGAAATGAGCATAAGGACCAAGCCCAACCGTTCACTTGGCATGGAAGGAGCCTCAGGACATGAACATCGAGGACCAAGCCCAATTGCCCAAGGTCTATCTGTCAACCCCCCTCAGTGTGGCGATTGGAGAGCCCGTAGACCTGCCACACTATCCTTAACCCGGGATTACGACACCGCGTATCGATGTACACCGCATGCAATACAACCACATCGTGGTATGGAAGAAGCATCAGAAATGAGCATGAGGACCAAGCCCAACCGTCCACTTGGCACGGATGGAGCCTCAGGATATGAACACTGAGGACCAAGGCCAACCGTCCATTTATGACTCTTCTTACAACATCATCGACAATTCTTTTACCAACCCAATCACTCGTGTGCACATGAGTTAATCATCAAATTATCAACAATACGTGTTCATAACAACCAACATCAAACAATTACCCAAGCTCTAGTAAATCTTGTTATTAAACGACTTATTACCTCCGTTCACTAACCCCCACCAAGTTATTTCGTTCAACCACATACCATTTCACGATTTGTTTACGTGGCGTCTATCCAGTAATTTCATCATGCATTGAATTATCACAATTAGGCATATTATGACTCGCCTACAACTTAATGTCGGATTGTTATAAAACCTCTTCCGAGTCCAAACCCAACTATACACTAACCAAGGAATTTCAGGTGCAGAACACCAGCTGGACAACAACTTCAACCGGAGATTCCTATGGCTACAGGAATCCGGTGAGTGCATGTAACCCCTCGATGGAAAGGTCTTTCCATGGGCTACAACTTTTATGTTTTGTCTGCAACCCAGATAACACTGTATCACACATGAAATTGCTCCAAAGCCTGCTGCGTACAGAATAAAATTTTCTACACGCTTAGTTTGACAGCCCTTTACTTCAATCAAACATTCCCGTGGCTATAGACTTCAACTGAAGGCGTGTAACCACTCGTTGGAAAGGTAATTCCAAGGGATACGACTTTTGTGTTTATTCGAAAGCCCATATCTGGCCATATCTTGCCTGAAAATAGCCAAGAAGGTCGCTGCGTGCAGAACACAGATTTCTGCACGCATCTTGAGGCGCAATGAACGGCATCAATTCATCTTCCTCCTCAATCCGATCCTCCCAAATCACAACCAGAAGTTCCTCCACCCTTTTTAACCCTCTTAAGGCCATTCCTCTTCACGAAACCACCCTCATCATCACTTTGAAGGAAGGGTAGGTTGAAGATGACAAACCTTAGAACACAAGTTCTAGCATGGCCCTCCTAGAAACCTTCATCTCACACATCAAGACTCATTTGAGTCGATGTCTCATCTAAGAATAACTATAGATCTAGCACCAAGGAAGAGGGGAGGAAGCTCACCTCATTTTCAGCAGTTCCGCCATTTCCGGCCATGGATCTTGTCATTCTTCCCATCGGCATCCCTTTTCCTTGGCGGCGGTGGCGATTCCTCACGGAGTTGTGTTGGCTACAGCAAGTTCTTCCCTCCTCCAGAAGTTTTCTCCATAATATGTGGCTTGAAAGAGAATGAAAATGACAAGGGTTTCATTTTGCCTTTTTATTCAGAAGTGACATGGGTAAGGACACGCCCGTTTCCTTACCCGTGTCCTGCTCGGGCGAAACGTCGTCAACTATTCGACCGCCGCTTCGTGCATATACATGGGTACTGACAAACCCGTGTCTGCACCCGTGTACAGGTGACACGGCCGTGGTTCTGCCCGTGTCTATACCCGTGTCTTGCTCGGGATAAATTTTGCTGATCTTGCCTCGATGCACACGGGTAGGGACACGCCCGTGTCTCTACCCGTATCCTTCTCTGGACAATCCTAATAGATGCACAAGGGTAGAGACACGCCCGTGTCTCTACCCGTGTCTTTCTCGGGACAGACCAATCAACACCATTTTCTTATCACTCAACGCCACGACACACGGGTAGGGACACGCCCGTGTCTCTACCCGTGTCATACTCAAAACAGGCACTCAACGCCATTCTCAAGACCACCCAGCGCCACTTGAGTTCTAGCAGATGCATACAGGTAGGGACACGCCCGTGTATCTACCCGTGTCCTACACAGGCCCAACTTCTCTTTTCCCCACGAGTGCGCACCTGATCGCCTGCACTCTCTAAGCCTAAATCAGCTCTCCTGACTCAAAAGCGCGCACAAGGGGACTAGCGTGAATCAGGACGTTACAGTTGCCAGGTCAAATATCCTCATCTTTGCCCTACATTGACTGATACTTCCTCGAAGAAGTTTGTTTCATCTCTTGCTACCTCTTCGGGTGTTGCTCAGTTGGCCACTATGGGTAGGGGGCTCATTAATTCTGGTGCTATTAGTTATATGACTGGAAATTCTCATATTTTCTCTCATCTAGACAAACATAATTGGTTACTTCCGGTTTTTATTGTGGATGGTTCTCTCATCTCCTGTGTGTGGTTCTGGAACTGTGCTTGTCACTCCTCTATAGCCTGAGGACACACTTTATGTCCCAAACTTTCCTTGCAACTTACTTTCAATTACTTCTCTTTGTAAGCAGTTGAATTGTGTGGCTATTTTTATCGCGCTACTTTTTCATTTTAGAATCCTCACTCCAAAGAGACTGAAAGTTAAGGGATAGATCACACTAACTCTAGAGTTTATATATATGTACATATATAAAGGAAACACTCAGTATAGAAATAGAAAGCAAAAAAGCAAACCAGATGACACAATGTTGGGATTTGTCTCCACAATACCTCAGATTTGTAGGAGGTCAGACCTTGAACTAAGATGAATTAAGGTGTATTTGATGCCGTGTTTAAGTTGTATGTGTGCAGGTTCTAATTGCCAAGTGTAGACCAATGTCAGTCTATAATGGGTCACCAAACACAGGACCATACAATGTAATCCCTCATTGTGTGATCCAAAGTGTTGGCCCATGTATAGCCTCTCAATTGGGATACACTTCCTATATGCACTTGGATTGATGGACAGAAGCATTGGAACTAATTTCCTCAAAAATTTCTAAGTCTAAAATACTCGAGTAACCCCTTTGTTATACTCGAGTATCAGACTTAATACTCGTGTATATATTTCCATACTCGAGTAGTTAATTAGACTTACTCGAGTAATCAGTTAGACTTACTCGAGTAGGCTCTGAATACTCGTGTATATACTTCTATACTCGAGTAGGTAGTCAGTCACTCGGGTAAGGTATTTTCATACTCGAGTAAGTAAGTTAATCACTCGAGTAAATCATATATCATACTCGAGTAGATCCTTTTTCTTCTCTTTTCTGCAAGTTCAAGTATTGATACTCGAGTAATTGATTTTGATACTCGAGTAAATTACTCGATACTCGAGTAGTTGGTTTTAATACTCGAGTAAGCAGTTGATACTCGAGTAATTGATTTTGATACTCGAGTAAATTATTCTATACTCGAGTAGTTGATTTTAATACTCGAGTAGGTGAATGTTTCCTGGATTCATATGCTGATACTCGAGTATATCTTTGCTGATACTCGAGTATATCTTTTCTGATACTCGAGTATATCTCTTCTAATACTCGAGTAGTTCATTTCTCTATCAAGTAAATTTCTATTCTCATACTCGAGTATATGTCTCTTTGTCACTCGAGTATCTAAACTCCCATACTCGAGTATATCTTCTCTTACTCGAGTATAGCTGTACCCTATTCCAGAATTCTTCTAAGTTCGAATTCGCTAAGTATTTTTGAATCCGTCATTTCTGATTGGTCCACGTGTCATCCTTAATTAAGATTATGACCGTTGGAGTCCACCTATAAATAGGTCATTTCAGAATTGACTAATTAACAAGATTACAGAGATATTCTTTTGAAGAAAAAGGAAATTCCGTGAACCCTAATTCTCACGCCGCCGCCGCCATCGTTGTTCACGGAAGAAATTCTGGATCGTCGATCTCCGTCTTCAAGGAACTATTTCTCCAGCGATCCAGACAAGAGTGAATCACTCGATCTCGCCGAGCCTCAAGGATTTCAGATCTATCTTCTCGATCGAGGTGGTTCTAGTTTTCAGATTTGTGGATCTTTCTCTCAAGTCATCTTCAACCTTTTCTGATCAAGTCAAAGCTCTTAAAGAAGAAGACTGTCAAAGATCCAGATCTGAAATTTGTTGTGTTGATTTTTATTCTCAAACCTAAATTTCATTGTAGGAGTTTTTCTCCGAGATTTGTAGGAAGATCTTTCTTCCGAGTTTTGTAGATCCAGTTGGATTGAGATTTGTAGGAACGTGGTTCCGAGGTGTAGGATTGTTTTCAATCCGAGATAGTGGAGTAGCCGAGTCTAGTGATTTGCTAGATCGGTGAGGAAAGTGGATGTACCCAAGGTTGGGGAACCACTATAAATCTCTTGTCTTCTGTGATTGCTTGATGTGCGCTGCGTTAAATTTTAATTCTGCTTTTGACATGCATTTCACCTATTCACCCCCCTCTAGGTGATTTAGGCTAACAACTTAGACCTCGCAATTGGTATCAGAGGGAGGTTGATCGTTAAAAGGTTAACACCTTGATCTTATCCTTCTAAGTTGTTTTCTGAAAAGTATCAAGCATGAGTAAGACCAAGGATTTTGCTAAACTCCCTATCTGCACCAAGAACAACTTTCCTATGTGGAAGGAAAGAGTAAAGTTCTTCATGGAAGCAGTAGATCCCCGGATCTTCATGATTGTTGAAGAAGGTCCCCACATTCCTATGACTACTTCCACCATAGACCCTAACAAGCAAGTTCCCAAGAAGTTGATGGATCTAGACAAGGATGAGATTGCACTTGTC
Source organism: Platanthera zijinensis (assembly GCA_039513925.1). NCBI lineage: Eukaryota > Viridiplantae > Streptophyta > Magnoliopsida > Asparagales > Orchidaceae > Platanthera > Platanthera zijinensis. Next base: position 60,542,297 of record CM077081.1, on the reverse strand, counting down.
TCTCTGGACAAGAAGGCTAAAAACATTATAGCAAGTGCAGTCGATGACTCAATGCTGCAGAATCTAATTCATTGCCAGTCTGCCAAGGAGATGTGGCAATCCCTGGTGACTCTGATGGAAGGCACTGAAGAAGTGAGGGATGATCGGAGATCCCTTCTGAATCAAAAGTATGAAGCCTTCCGGCAAGGTCACAAGGAAGCCATAGCTGACACATTCGAGAACTTTTTCAAGATAGTGAACGGCCTAAGAGTTTATGGCCGAGTCTTCACCAACGGGGAACTCAATAACAAATTCTTAAGATCCCTAACCAAGGAATGGAACAATAAGGTATGTGCCATTCGGGAGTTTGGAAGGTTAGCTGAGACGGACCCGCAAAATCTGTTCGGAAAGCTTATGTCTTACGAGCTACAAATCAACTCAAGAAAAGCTGAAGAAGAGACAAGCAGGTCTGCATCCAAGGAGAAATCTGTCGTTCTAAAGGCAGATAGCTCAAGGAAGATAAAGGCTAGCTCTCCTGCCCCAGTTCCTGAGGCTGACGAAGAAGAATCATCTGAGCCCAGCTCTTCTGGCTCAGAACTATCTGATGGAGAGTTCTCCCTACTCTCAAGGCAGTTCAAGAAATTTTTGAACAAGAAGAAGCAATGGAGAGGCAAGGATGCCTCATATAGAAAATCACGACATGACAGTGATCATCGGAAGAAAGGCTCAAGTAGCCATGATAGGTATAATTCTAAACCGAACAAACAGATTTCTACTGACATCATTTGTTACTGTTGCAATAAGCCAGGTCACGTCATCGCCGATTGCCCTCACAAAAAGAAAGAGGGTGGAAGAAGAGAGGAAAAGAAATCCTCACATCACAGGAAGAGGACAGAGAAAAGCTTAGTAGCCAAGAAGAGCAAAACTCTCAGCGACTCTGACTCATCTGAGTCGAGTGAAGAAGAGGAAGCTTACTTTGGGCTCATGGCTCATTCGGATGATGAACAAGTCCCCCAGTTTACTGGGGAGGTAAAATCTCACACTCCTCTCTCTGATTCTGATGATGACAATGAGCAAGAGGGATATTCCTCTGAAGATGAATCTGAGCTCATGGGTCAGTATAAGGAGTTACTCACCGCTTACGAAAAATGTCGTAGATTAATGAAAACTCAAGCCAAAGAGATAAATTCTCTACGAGCTACTGAGAGCAGCTTGAGAGAAGAAGTCGATAAGACTAACTCTCTTCAAGAGAACCTCAATGCAGCTATGGAGGGATACAATAAAGCTCTCAAGCACATCGACCTTAAAGAGGAAATCATCAAAGAATTGGAACGACAACTCGAGGCTGAAAAGAAGCTTGTTGAGAGTTTTTCTAAGCCTAAGACAGTTCTTCCAATCGTTGCTGAATTCTCTGCTAAGGCCAAGGGTGCTGGTTTAGGCCACATTGTCTCTTCTAGTAAATCCTCTAGGAGAAACAAGGCCAAGAGAAAGAATAAGGCTGCCCAGAAGGCTCTAGCTGAAGAAAAAGGGAAAGCTCCCTTGGAACCTGTTGCGTTCAAGAAAGTTATCTTTCCCACGAACGAACTCGATTATGAGTCCACCTACGGACACTTTTCTAGGCCGATCCCTGAGAAGCCTAAGTCAAGATACCAAGGTTGGACTCGTCCTCGTAACTTTGGCGAGAGTGTCTTCAAGGCACCTTATGAGGAGATTCAGCTTCAAAGCTATGGACCTTATGCTCATGGTCATAATTTCAAAAAGACACCAAAAGTAAAACCCATTGTAGAAAAGCCTATGAAGGAGAAGACCTCATGTAACTGCCATCATCATGAAGCCTCCTCCTCCAAGAGTAAAGCTCCTGCCAGACCTTCATTCCAGAAAGTCAAGCAGGACTACACAGGGCAAAGATACAACAGGTTCAACTGTTGGTGCTGTGGCAGAATTGGTCATTTTGCCAGTGATTGTTGGTTCAATCCTGAAAATGCTGCAACCCCTAAGGTTAGCAACGTGAGAGTGACCACTCATGAGGCTAATACTCGTAGGGGGAGTATTCTAACTCGAGACCAAGGACCCAAACTTGTTTGGGTTCCTAAGGCTAAATGATTGTAATTGCAGGTATGTCCAAAGGCCACCAAAATGCCAATCTGGTACTTAGACAGTGGATGTTCTCGGCATATGACCGGGACAAGGAGCCTACTACAGAATTACACCTCAGTCTGCAACGGACCAAAGGTCATCTTTGGAGGTTCAGATCGAGGAATAACTAAGGGCTATGGTATGATCTCTAACAGTAGTGTATCCTTTTCGGATGTAGCCTATGTTGAAGGATTGGAACACAATCTCATTAGCATAAGCCAACTATGCGACAAAGGATACGTAGTTGAATTTCATGCTGACAAGTGTTTGATAAAATCGGTTAACAATATGGAAACTATTTTATCAGGCACTCGAAGCAGAAATATTTTCTTTCTGAATTTTATTTGTATAGACTCTTCGACACCAGTGTGTCTTTTGGCAAAAAGTAGTGCATCTCCTGCTGACTAATGGCACAAGAGACTAGCACATATTAATTTCAAAACTATTAATAAATTATTCTCTCAAAACTTAGTGCGTGATGCACCTAATGTCAAGTGCGTTACGGACAGTCCTTGTCACGCTTGTATCAAAGGCAAGCAAACAAGAAGTTCGTTTAAAAGCATAATAGGCAAGGACTCCAATAGAAGTTTGCAGCTTCTCCATATGGACTTGTTTGGTCCACTGCAGGTTAGAAGTTTGGGAGGTAAGGAATATACGTTGGTTATTGTGGATGATTACTCGCGCTTTGCGTGGGTGTTCTTTCTGAAACACAAGTCAGATACCTTCGGTATTTTCACTAATTTTGTGAGGCAGATCCAGAATGAATACAACTGTTCCGTAGTCAAAATCAGAAGTGACAATGGAACGGAATTCAAGTCTGGAGCCATGACAGAATTTTGTGAAAGTCAAGGTATCTTTCATGAGTTTTCCTCTCCTCGCACTCCACAGCAAAATGGAGTAGCTGAGAGAAGGAACAGAACACTCATAGAGGCTTGTCGGACTATGTTGAGTGATGCCTCACTTCCGGAGTATTTTTGGGCTGAAGCAGTCAACACCGCTTGTCACGTGCAAAATCGAGCACTCATCAACAAGAACCATGATAAGACTCCTTACGAACTTCTAAAAGGCAGGCAACCAACCATTTCATACTTTAGAATCTTTGGCTGTAAGTGCTTCGTACTTAACAATGGCAAGTATCACTCTACCAAGTTTAGTGAGAAAAGCTTTGAATGTATTTTCGTAGGATATAGTAGCCATAGTAAGGCTTATAGAGTATTCAATAGAAAAACTCTGGTGGTGGAAGAGTCGATACATCTTGTATTTGATGAGACGAGTCTGTTGCAAAGCAACTCGTCTAGTGTGCCTATTGTAGATGCAGGTACAAAGTTGAAGGAACTTAGCTTGGATGAACCTAGTGAAGATAAAAATGAGACATTCATCAAGGTCCCCTCTCCAACCACCATTGGAGAGGTGGATGATCAAGATGAAGAAGACATCCCAGCTGAAGATGCAACTCCAGTGGCGGAAGAGATCCCAGATGCAAGGACTCTAGAGTTCAGACACTTGAAGGATCATCCTGTTGACCAAATAATAGGAGATCCTCGGGATGGCGTCAGAACTCGTCGAGGTACAACTAACGAGAATTTACACTTAAGCTTTCTCTCACAGGTTGAACCAAAGAAATTTGAGGAAGCCAACTCCGACGCATCCTGGATTCTAGCCATGGAAGAAGAATTGAATCAGTTCAAACGATGCAAGGTTTGGACACTTGTTCCTAGACCCAAAGGTAAGAACGTCATCGGGACAAAGTGGGTCTACCGGAACAAGATGGATGAAGATGGAACTATTATAAAGAATAAAGCCAGACTTGTCGCCAAGGGATATCGTCAAGAAGAAGGAATCGACTTCGACCAGACTTATGCTCCAGTAGCAAGACTGGAAGCGATCAGGTTATTTCTTGCCTACGCTGCACTCAAGGGCTTTACCGTCTATCAAATGGACTTTAAGTCCGCCTTCCTAAATGGTGACATAAAGGAAGAGGTGTACGTAGAGCAACCGCCAGGTTTTATTGATTCAACCTATCCTAATTATGTATATTTATTACAAAAAGCACTATATGGTCTTAAACAAGCCCCTCGAGCTTGGTATGAGACTCTGTCTAGCTTCCTTCTTGAGAACAAGTTCACAAGAGGAAAGATAGACAAAACATTATTTCTTAGGGAAATAAAAGGCAAGATTTTGCTAGTACAGATCTATGTCGACGATATTATTTTCGGCTCTACGGATAACAACCTCTGCAAGAAGTTTTCTAAACTTATGCAAGGGAAGTTTGAAATGAGTAGTATGGGAGAGCTAAAGTATTTCTTAGGGCTTCAGGTGAAACAATCTGAAGATGGGATTTTCATCTCACAGACCAAGTTCACCAAAGAGCTACTTAAGAAATTCGGAATGGAGAATGCAACCTCTATGAGGACTCCAATGGCCTCAGCTATGTCTCTGGACAAGGATGAGAAAGGGAAACCTTTTGATGAAACCAAGTACAGAAGCATAATTGGGTCCTTGCTCTATCTCACTGCAAGTAGACCAGATATAATGTTCTCAACATGTGTATGTGCTAGATTTCAGGTGAACTCTAAGGAATCTCACTACATCGCTGCAAAGCGAATCTTGAGATACCTCAAAGGTACACCAAATCTTGGCTTATGGTACCCAAGAAGTAATGATAGTGAACTAATTGGATTCTCAGATGCAGATTTTGCAGGTAGCAAAGATGACAGGAAAAGTACCTCCGGGACTTGCCAATTTCTCGGAAGGAGACTCATTTCCTGGAGCAGTAAGAAACAAAACTGTGTAGCCATCTCAACGGCTGAATCAGAGTACATCTCTGCAGGCAGCTGTTGTGCACAGCTCTTATGGATCAAGAATCAATTTGAAGACTACAACATACAGTTCCAGAACATTCCCCTGTTCTGTGACTCTTCCAGCGCTATAGCAATAGCCAACAATCCAGTCTCCCACAGCCGGACCAAGCATATAGAGCTTCGCTATCATTTCATCCGGGAGCATGTGGAAAATGGAGATATTGATCTACAGTATGTCTCCACAGACAGGCAAGTTGCAGATATTTTTACAAAGCCGCTGGACGAGTCCAAGTTCTCGTTCTTCAAAACTGAGCTTGGACTGCTCAACAAAGAAGACCAGTGATGGACTCTCAAATTAAGAAGATATCAGTAATGTTGGCTGCTCAGAGGTATAGTTTCTCAGTGGAAATAGACATCTACCAGGGCAACTCCTTCAAGTATTAGAGACTCGAGCATCGCTACACTTACACGAGTAAACGGCTAATACTCGAGTAAAAAGGTTCATATACTCGAGTAATCCAAAAGATACTCGCGTATGAACTTCTCATACTCGAGTATGAAAATTCGTTAAGAACCTAATACTCGTGTATGCTGATTACATACTCGAGTATGTATGATTGATTACTCGTGTATGATGTGCCTACTCGAGTATACTAAACCTAATACACGTGTATGCTGTCATCTACTACTCGAGTATTCGGAAGTATTTTGGATTTTCAAAATCTCTACTCGCACCCAGCAAATTGCCGCCTTGTTCAGGTATGCCATTATACTTAATTCTCTTTAAACCTAATTAGGATTATTTATATATATATTCAAAACGAAAAAGTCCTTTCCACTTCTCATTCACTCAAGTAGCCGCCGACCTCTCGTATTCCCGACTACTGTTCTTCGTCTTCCTTCACCGCAAGATTTCCGAATCGCTGATGGCTCCTCCCTCCTCCAAGTTTGGAATCGGCTCTGAATTAGTGACAGATGGCATTGAAGATATCTCGGATGATTTCAAGAACCTACTGATTCTCCTGGACACGGCCGGATTGACCTTCGTTCTTCAAGAACCCTGCCGCCTCTTGCTTCCTGATGTTGAAGAGTTCTACAAAAATTTGAAGGTTAGACACAATGGTACAGTTCTGAAATCAAAGGTCAGGGGAGTTGAAATTCGGTTAGATAAAACCTCTGTCGCCACTCTGCTTCGGATGCCAGTGGTCGACGAAGAAGATGACTTAGACAAGGCAGATGCCGACCGCACCTCCTTATTCTGTGGTCGAGATCCAGAAGGTGGAGGTGAAACCCTGAATCGTTCTTTGTTCAATTCAGAAGGAAAGTTTCTCGTTGACATCATTGCCAAAATCCTCTGGTGCAAGACTTACTCCATTAGAGATGTCTCCCAAAATCTATTTGACGTTATGCAAGCTATTGTCTGCAGGAAGAAGTTCCAGTTTGGAATGATGATACTGGATAAGATCAGAGAAAGCGTCAAACATCCCAGTTTTGCCAGGATTATCTCCCTCCTCCTCCATGAGATCAATCCTACAGTGTTTGACTTCTCTAAAGGGACTCCTCTTCACCACATGAAGAAAGTTTCAATATCTTCCATTCAGAGGTATGACCTCAAGATCATGAACCCTGCCCAAGCCTCCAAGGCTGATGCCATCTCAGCACAACACCAAGACAGCAGTTTACCTGAAGTCAGGATCCCATCTCCTCCTCTACATCAAACTATTGCTACCTCTGGTGCTTTAGTTGAGGGGGAGCCTGCCTCTTCTCTTTCTCAGCTTCAAGTTACTTCTGAATCAGTTATTCCAGCACAAGAAGAAGTCAGAGTTGCTACTCCTCCAGTTTCCCCTACTCCAGCTCATCTTCAATCAGAAATTCCTGAATCTGAGATTCCAGATACAGCTCACCTACTGTCTACAGCTGAAGATATAGACAGATTCATTGATGAGCTAAGCTCAGATGCTCCTCCTTTTCAAAATGATTCAGCTGCCAAGTCTCCTGCCCAGTCTCCTGCTCAGTCTCCAGCTCTCTCCCCTTTGGGTGCCACAGATCTTCATGATGATATCATTCTGTCCGATGACGAGGAGGATTCCCCAGACCCTGTTGACCCTCCTCTGAAGACACTTGATTTCTCTCTCCCTTCCTTCACTGATCCCTGTGACTCCATTGAGTTAGTCCAAACCAAGAGAGTTGTAAGCTCAGTGGTTGTGGAAGAGATCGCCCCTTGGACTGCTACTGCTCTACCAGTCCCTGGATTAACCTCAGCTCCCTCTTCCTCCTCCTCTTCAGATCTAGTCAGCAAGATTGAGCTCATGCTCAAAGAACAGAGAGATTACTTTGATGCCTCTCTGCAGTCAGTCAGCTCCAAGGTCTCTGCTCTTGAAAAGGAGATGAGCAGAGGCTTTGCTGAAATCCAGGCAAATACTGATGAACTGAAACGATTGTTCCAGATAGGTGGCAAGGCCATAGATCACACCATCACGAGCATAGGTGAGCTAAGAAACCAAGCAGAGACAGTAGCTCACAATCAGCTCAAGCTAGATGAGAGAGCTGAAACCAATGTTGTGAAAGTATGTGATGAAGTGAGCACTTTCAAGGATGAAGCTATTGCCAAGCTATCCTTAGATATCAGCAAGGGGGAGAAGATTGTAAAAGAACAAGTTGAAAAACTTTCTGCACAAGCTGAAGCCCAGGTCAAACAACAGTCTACCCAATCTCAAGAGGCTATAAGTGATCTAGTAAAAGGATTGAAAGAATCCATTCTTTCCCAGCTCCAGTCAGTCAAATTCTATACCTATGACACTGCTGTCTGGCTGCATAATCAAAACTTTCCTGAGTTTCAACTGGACCCTACCATTATTCCTCAGCATCTAAATCCTCTTGCAGAACAGCCTCCAGCAGATGTCTCAGCTCAAGCAACCCTTCAAGGAGGTGTGCCAGTTTTCTCACCTAGAGCTGAGGGTGATGTGACTGAGCCTCCCCTATCCTATACTGAAGCATGGCAAGATGATTTCCCTTCCAGTTCTCAAGGCCCTTCCAAGAAGAAAAGAAAATATGGTGACGGCGCTTCTGCCAGCCGTTCTGCACCAAGGAAAGAGCCAGCTTCTGAAGGTAGACCACCTGTTGTTCATGCTGAAGTGTGGAGTCCTACCTCTAAGTCCCTAATTCTTGATACTCTGAGGTTAGTGACTGATCTTGGGGAGAACAGAGATAATTACTACAGTTATTCAGAGTGGAAAGCCTACGAAGCATCTCAGATAAAGATCAGGCTGCATGACAGAAATTGGGGGCATAACAACCCAGCTGCTCCTCCCAGGCCCAGGACTTACTTTCCAAAACCCTTCAGCTACCTAGAAAGGCAAGACTTGAAAAGAGAAAGGATGCACAAGGATGCCCCATCTTGAGCTGAACTAAGAATGTGGAATTGGACTTTTGTTTCTGTGCTTAAAACATTTCTATATATATATATATATATTTAATTCTGGTTATGGCTATTTCATTAACTAACCTGCTTTAACTTATGTTTTGTTTTTCAAGTATATGTGCATTGTTCTTTTTACTCTGTATAATTCACCTTAGTATAGAGGATGCTGACATCTACAAATAGGGGGAGATTGTTGGGATTTGTCTCCACAATACCTCAGATTTGTAGGAGGTCAGACCTTGAACTAAGATGAATTAAGGTGTATTTGATGGTGTGTTTAAGTTGTATGTGTGCAGGTTCTAATTGCCAAGTGTAGACCAATGTCAGTCTATAATGGGTCACCAAACACAGGACCATACAATGTAATCCCTCATTGTGTGATCCAAAGTGTTGGCCCATGTATAGCCTCTCAATTGGGATACACTTCCTATATGCACTTGGATTGATGGACAGAAGCATTGGAACTAATTTCCTCAAAAATTTCTAAGTCTAAAATACTCGAGTAACCCCTTTGTTATACTCGAGTATCAGACTTAATACTCGTGTATATATTTCCATACTCGAGTAGTTAATTAGACTTACTCGAGTAATCAGTTAGACTTACTCGAGTAGGCTCTGAATACTCGTGTATATACTTCTATACTCGAGTAGGTAGTCAGTCACTCGGGTAAGGTATTTTCATACTCGAGTAAGTAAGTTAATCACTCGAGTAAATCATATATCATACTCGAGTAGATCCTTTTTCTTCTCTTTTCTGCAAGTTCAAGTATTGATACTCGAGTAATTGATTTTGATACTCGAGTAAATTACTCGATACTCGAGTAGTTGGTTTTAATACTCGAGTAAGCAGTTGATACTCGAGTAATTGATTTTGATACTCGAGTAAATTATTCTATACTCGAGTAGTTGATTTTAATACTCGAGTAGGTGAATGTTTCCTGGATTCATATGCTGATACTCGAGTATATCTTTGCTGATACTCGAGTATATCTTTTCTGATACTCGAGTATATCTCTTCTAATACTCGAGTAGTTCATTTCTCTATCAAGTAAATTTCTATTCTCATACTCGAGTATATGTCTCTTTGTCACTCGAGTATCTAAACTCTCATACTCGAGTATATCTTCTCTTACTCGAGTATAGCTGTACCCTATTCCAGAATTCTTCTAAGTTCGAATTCGCTAAGTATTTTTGAATCCGTCATTTCTGATTGGTCCACGTGTCATCCTTTATTAAGATTATGACCGTTGGAGTCCACCTATAAATAGGTCATTTCAGAATTGACTAATTAACAAGATTACAGAGATATTCTTTTGAAGAAAAAGGAAATTCCGTGAACCCTAATTCTCACGCCGCCGCCGCCGCCATCGTTGTTCACGGAAGAAATTCTGGATCGTCGATCTCCGTCTTCAAGGAACTATTTCTCCAGCGATCCAGACAAGAGTGAATCACTCGATCTCGCCGAGCCTCAAGGATTTCAGATCTATCTTCTCGATCGAGGTGGTTCTAGTTTTCAGATTTGTGGATCTTTCTCTCAAGTCATCTTCAACCTTTTCTGATCAAGTCAAAGCTCTTAAAGAAGAAGACTGTCAAAGATCCAGATCTGAAATTTGTTGTGTTGATTTTTATTCTCAAACCTAAATTTCATTGTAGGAGTTTTTCTCCGAGATTTGTAGGAAGATCTTTCTTCCGAGTTTTGTAGATCCAGTTGGATCGAGATTTGTAGGAACGTGGTTCCGAGGTGTAGGATTGTTTTCAATCCGAGATAGTGGAGTAGCCGAGTCTAGTGATTTGCTAGATCGGTGAGGAAAGTGGATGTACCCAAGGTTGGGGAACCACTATAAATCTCTTGTCTTCTGTGATTGCTTGATGTGCGCTGCGTTAAATTTTAATTCCGCTTTTGACACGCATTTCACCTATTCACCCCCCTCTAGGTGATTTAGGCTAACAACTTAGACCTCGCACACAAGGAGTTTATAGTGGTTCCCCTAAAACTTGGGTACATCCACTCTTCTACCACCCTGGTAGGAATCCACTACAGGTTTTTGATCAGGTGCCCTGCCACCATAGGTTTTTGGTCAGGTGCCCTGTCACCACAAGATCTATTTTCAAGGGAGATCTAACAACCCTTTGAGCTTTTGACCAAATGCCCAAAAACTAAACTAAGTCTTTTGATCAGGAGACTTAACAACCAAAGACTAACTTTTGAAGGGAGTTAAAAACCTGTACACAGGAAATGGAAAAAGAAAATTGATATTGTCTTCTCTTTCTCAAAGTTCTGAGAAGACTAGGGGATTGCTGTTGTTGTCAAAGCTCCCCGTGAGATGTAGAATGGTCATGGAGAATGGAAGATTTGCTCAGGGTGTAGGCCTTCAGATTGTTTGTTCTTCAGAAGATTTCTGGACTGATATTGAGTAGTTGTCCCTTGAAATCCTGAAGTTGATGATGAAGAACTCTGTAAGAATCTCTGTCACACTATAGCCCTATCTCTTTTGAAAGAAAAAACTTCTTCGAATGTAGATGGCTGGACAGACTTTAAATATTTGAAATCATTCACTCTGATACAGCTAGAGAATTCCTTGAGAAAGGAAACTTCCCTTGGGAAATAATCAACAATAACTCTGTGTTAATGTCCACATTTAATGCTGCCTCTAAATGACCATATTCATTGGAATATATTGCATTAAATGTCGGATCCATAATTGCCTGAAATTTATCCCATTAGAATATTCTGCCTTCGGAGAGATTAGCCTTAAATTAATTCTCCTTCTGGAAATAAATAACTGCCTAAAATAACTGCACAGAAAAACGTCGAGCTGAGCTTTCAGAGTTAAGGACAAATTTCGTCGATCGAAGCTCCGAGTTTGTCGACCTCAGCTTGACTTTCATCGAGCTGAGTTTCTGACTAGAGATCAGCGTTCGTTGAGCGAAGATCACAGTTCGTTGAGCTCAACTCAGAGAAGGCTCCCTGAGTTCGTCGATCAGAGATCGACGATCGTCGAGCTGAGTTCGACGATCGTCGAGCTGAGTTCGACGATCATCGAGCTGAGTTTGACGATCGTCGAGCTGAGTTCGACAACCGTCGAACTAAATTTCCTGAACTTGAGATCTGAATTTCTCTAGAATTCTTCTAAAGGAATGTCCCTGTAAATAATCCTATGACCCTTGACAATACAAATTGGGTCAACCTAGGCATCCTAATAGTAATCCTTGCCCAAATCAGAACTAGGGTTCCAACAATCTCCCCATATTTGGGTGAGGATACTATTCACACAAAATAAAGCACAAATCATAAAAAGTCTGGCTGAATTATAAATTTTCAGCAGATATACAAAGGTGCTTTGAGAAAAAATAACAACAATATTTAAACTAAAACTAAGAGTCCTTATTAGGAGAAGCTGAAAAAGATTCTGAAACTGATTGGATATTCAGATTCCTTATGGCTCATCTGAAATTTGAGAGTCTGTAATCTTCTAGAATGAGTCTGTAGAAATAATAGCTTTTGGAGACTATCAAATACCACTATTCCTTTGTGGTAGGATAGTTCTTTTCTTGAAAAGAAAGGTTAGGTGTTCCCTACCCAGGATACCTTGGGTCCTATTTTTCTTTCTTAATAATAATTTGAAATAAAAGAACACTCAATTTGATGTTTATAACATAATGGATGATATCTCATAGGAGGGATTATCTACTGAGTAAAAAGGTTTACAGGTTTTTGTCTTTGATTATAATTTTGAAAGGAATTGAATTTTTTGTTTTGAAAATTTGAGGTCGATGAATTTAGTTGAGTTCATCGAGCTGAGGTCGACGAAAAGTATTGATGTCATCGATCTCGATTCATAGAATGATAATACTTATTTTCTGTGTTCCACGATCATCGGTCTCTGTTCAGAGTTCGTCGATCGCCGTTTGACGCAAAATACTGATTTCGTCGATCTGAGTTTGACGAATTTTGTTGAACATGATTTTTCAGAGATTTTTTATTTTTCTTTTATTTTTTCTGATTTAATGTCTCTGTTCCATTTTTAGCATCTTTTACTTTTTCTTTTCCTTTATCTGATTTTAAAGAAACTATTTGTTCAAGAGCATTTTTAAAATCTTCTTTAAGTTTTATATTTTCAGAAGATAGATTATTTTGTACAGTTAATTTCTCTCTGAGAAGTTTAATTTCCTTCTCAGATTGAATCAAATCTTCACATAATAATTTAAAATCTGTTTCAAAATGTTCTGAAGTGAAATCAGGAGAAGAGATTACCTGGTCTTCTTCAGACTCAGATTCTGAATCAGAATTGCTGCAGGATGCATTTATTGCCATCAGACAGAATTCTCTTGCTCTTTATTCTTCTTCATCTTCAGTTGTACATGATGAAGTTTTTGAATCTGATTCACTCCATGTTTAAGCAACCATTGCTGTGTGGGAGTCTCAAATATCCTTTGCTGAAGAGCATTCAACAACTTCCTAAAAAATGTCATCAGACATTGATTGGGCTAGAATGTTCGTAGCCTTAGCATCAGTTATTCTCAGCTTCTTCTGAGCTTCTGTCCATTCAGGTTGTACAGCAATGGTGCTTGCTGTTGCCTTTGATACAAGTGGTCCTATCAAGATAAAATTATAGATATTTTCATCAACAGAGTTCATATACAACCTAATCCTTGTCTTCCATAATGCAAACTTATTTAGATTGCACATTGGAGGTCTAGTGCTTGAGTACTCCTTATTTTGTGCCATGATATAAAAAGACACTAGAGTAAATGGGATCTATCAAAGATCTTTTGGTTCAGGTGTTAGCCTATGAAACCAAATAACCTTACCCTCTAATACCAATTAAATGTGAAAGGATAGATCACACTAACTCTAGAGTTTATATATATTTATATATATAAAGGAAACATTCAGCAAAAAATAGAAAGCAAAAAAGCAAACTTGACGACACAAGGAGTTTATAGTGGTTTCCCTAGATTTTGGGTACATCCACTCTTCTACCACCTTGGTAGGAATCCACTACAGGTTTTTAATCAGGTGCCCTGCCACCACAGATTTTTGCTCAGGTTCCCTGTCACCACAAGAGCTATTTTTAAGGGAGATCTAGCAACCCTTTGAGCTTTTGACCAGGTGCCCAAAAACAAAACTAAGTCTTTTGATCAGGAGACTTAATAACAGAAGACTAACTTTTGAAGGGAGTTAAAACCCTGTACACAAGAAATGGAAAAAAATTGATATTTTCTTCTCTTTATCAAAGTTCTGAGAAGACTAGTGGGTTGTTGTTGTTATCAAAGCTCCCCCTGAGATGTAGAATGGTTCAGGAGAATGGAAGCTTTGCTCAGGGTGTAGGCCTTCAGATTGCTTGTTCTTTAGAAGCTTTCTGGACAGATATTGAATAGTTATCCCTTGAAAGCCTGAAGCTGATGATGAAGAACTCCGTCATATGTAAAATCATTCACTCTGATACAGCTAGAGCATTACTTAAGAAAGGAAACTTCCCTTGGGAAATAATCAGTAATAACTCTGTGATAATATCCACATTTAATGCCGCCTCTAAACGACCATATTCATTGGAATATATTGTATTAAATGTCGGATACATAACTGCTTGGAATTTATCCCATTAGAATATTCTGCCTTCGGAGAGACTAGCCTGAAATTAATTCTTCTTCTGGAAATAAATAACTGCCTAAAATAACTGCACAGAAAAAGTTCGAGCTGAGCTTGTAGAGTTAAGGAAAAATTTTGTCGAATGGAGTTTAGAGTTCGTCGACATCAGCTTGATATTTGCCGAGCTAAGTTTCTGACTAGAGATCAGCGTTCATCAAGCAAAGATCAGAGTTCATTGAGCTCAACATAGAGAAGGGTCCCTGAGTTTATCGATATGAGATCGACGATCGTCGAGGTGAGTTCGGATATCGTCGAACTAAATTTCCTGAACTTGAGATCTGAATTTCTCTGGAATTCTTTTGAAGGAATGGACCTGGAAATAATCCTATGACTCTTTACTATACAAATTGGGTCAACCTAGGCATCCTAATAGTAATCCTTTCCCAAATCAGAACAAGGGTTCCAATAGAGATGATTGTTACTGGGACTGAAAGCAGGGGCTTATTCTATCTTGATAATGTGTCTGCCTTTTCTGCTCCCTCTTCTCTTCTGTAGCATCATCTTCTCCTTGGACATCCTCCTCCTCGCGTTCTTAATTAGCTTCTACCTGATCAATCTTGAGGAGATTCTTTTCTAAACTATGAAGCTTATAAATTTGAAAAACACCACTGTTCCACTTTTCCAGCAAAGTAAGGATGTATTTCATCTCGTCCTTTTGAACTTGTTCATTATGATATTTAGGATCCTGCTCTTACCAAGACTGTTGGTAGGGGTAGCCTGTATTTTATTACTTTTACTGATGATTTTTTGAGGTGTACTTGCCTGTACATATTACAAGATTGTTTTGGATTTTTTTTCTATTTTCACTGTGTTTAATAATGAGATCCGTACACAGTTTGAAGTTCCTATTAAAATACTTCGCACTGATAATGCTAAGGATTAACTGAGTCATCAATTTAAAGTATTTTGTATGCATCATGGCATTATATATAGTTTTCCTTACACCTCACAACAAAATGGAATTGATGAATGCAAAAACTTACATCTCCTTGATGTGGCTCGCAACCATCTCACTCAAATGTGTGTTCCTCGGTCCTATTGGGATCATGCTATTATTCTGTCTTGTTATCTCATCAACCGTGTTCCTTCTTCAATTCTTAATGGCAAAACCCCTTTCTCCACTTCGTATCCTGATACGACGTCATTTCCTTTACCTCATCATGTCTTTTGATGTGTAGCATTTATTCACTCTCCTTCTTCCAGTCATGACAAACTCTCTCCTCGTTCTGTTAAGTGTATCTTTTTAGGCTACTGTCTGAGACAAAAAGATATCAGTTTTATGATCATGTTCTCCGGAAAAAGTATGTTTTCATAGACATCACATTCTTTGAGGATGCTCTGTATTTTTCTCCCACCTTTACTCTTTCACCTTCTAGTGATTCTTCTTCTTTCCCTATTATTTTGGCACCTCTACCTGAGCCTGTGTCTCTTTCTTCTCCACATATCTCTAGTTCTTCTTATCTCCATGAACCACTGCCGACAATTCATGGGCAATAAATTTCTCCTTCTGATGGATCTGATATAATAGATAGGTCAGACCTTGATCTTCTGATTGCCCTTCGAAAAGGAGTTCGTACATTCACTTAACATCCTATTCGTGATGTTGTCTCTTATGCGCAGTTGTCTCCTTCTTGCAAAAGCTTTGCTCTCTCTCTCTCTCTCGGCCAATGTCATCCCGACCACCTATCAAGAAGCCCTTATTATTCCTCATTGGAAAGTTGCTATGGATGAGGAGATGAAAACTCTAACTGAATAAGATACTTGGACTGTTCTCCCTACCCCTTCATGAGCTATTATGGTTGGCTGTCACTAGGTCTTTGTGATCAAGTTTCTTCCTAATGGCACTATTGATCATTACAAGGCTCGACTTATTGCCAAAGCTTTTACTCAGACCTATGGTGTAGATTTATTTGACACCTTCTCTCTTATTGCTATGATTACTATAACCCGCGTTATCTTTTATGTGGCTGTCAACAGAGACTGGAAGATGTCTTAGTTGGATCTCAAAAATATCTTTCTTTATGGTGATTTATAGGAGACATTCTATATGGAGCAACATTCTGGGTATGTTGCTCAGGGGGAGTCTCAAGTATGTAAATTGAGGAAGGAAATCTATGGTCTTAAGTAAAGTTCACGAACCTGGATTGAGAAATTCAACAAAGTTATTTCTGTTATTGGGTTTGCTTGAAGCACTGCATATCACTCTCTATTCATTTGCAAAACCTCGGCTGGCCTAGTTATACTTGCGGTTTATATGGATTACATTCTTCTTACCGGGGATAATAAGGACATTGACCTGGCAAAGAAGCATCTTCTTCAGTATTTTGTTACAAAAGATACTTTTTGAAGATTGAGATCTCCTGAAATCCCAATTCTATAGTTCTTTCACAGCAGAAGTATGATTTGGAACTTTTGAAAGAGACAGGTCTTCTTAGGGCTAAACCTTCTCGGTGTCCAATGGCTGTTGGAGATGATAAGTGTTGGAATGAGGATTCACCTCTTCTTGAAGATATCACCAGATACAGATGGCTTGTGGGAAAATTCATTTATCTGACAGTCATAAGACCATATATCTATTATGATGTAGGAAGAGTAAGCTAGTTTATGCAAGCTCCTAAGGAATGTCATCTACACTAGGCTCTAAAAATCCTAGAATATGTGAAAGGTGCCCCGAGAAAATGGCTTCTATTTCAAAAAAGTGGTCATTTGAGGATTGAGGCTTATTCTAAAGCTAGCTATGCAAATGATAAGGAATATGAAAATTCTATGTATGGTTTATATACCTTCATAAGAGGGAATCTGGTCATCTAGAAGATCAAGAAATAGGCTGTAGCTTCCAAGTTAAGTGTCGAAGTCGAGTACAGAAGCATGACTTAACTAGTTGTGAGCTAAGCTGGTTGCAGACACTTATGATTGATTTTGAGAAGTTTATGATCATCCCCTGCCGATGTTCTATGACAATAAGATAATTATAAATATTTCAAGAAATCCAGTCTTTCATGTGAGGACAAAGCATATTGAAGTGGATTGCCACTTTATTAGAGAAAAGATATTGAAGAATCAAATCTGCACTCCGTTCATTATCTCTAATAAAGAGTGAGCTTATATTTTCACCAAAACAGTTAACTTCTTTTTAAACATCTATAGCAAGCTAGTCTTGGTTGACATATATGCTCCAGCTAGAGGGGGAGTGTTGAAACTTATGGAGATCGGGCCGTCTGACGACTAGTTTCAGCGGTCTGCTAGTTTGGAGGTTTGGCGGTTTTTCTTGATAGATAGAGGTTGTAGTCATTCTTATTGGGAATATTGCCCTCAATGTTCCCTAGACTTTATTTAAAGAGGCAAAACATCTACACTAAGAGCATAGTTGTATTTGATGTTGGATAAGCTCATCATGTGCAGGATGTTCTTTGGAATAAGGTTAGACAGGTTGTCTAATTAATGGTGATAGGTGGTCACAAGATAGACAGGTGGAGAGACAAAAAATTTGGCTAAGTCCACAGGCGTTGAATGAGGACAGCTCACTCAACGCCAGATGCAAATAAATGTAGCTAAGTCCACATGCATTGAGTGAAGCAAGATCACTCAATGTAAGATGCAAAGAAATGTGGCTAAGTCCACAAGCATTGAGTGAAGCAAGCTCACTCAATGCTAGAAGCAAAGAAATGTGGTTAAGTCCACAGGAATTGAGTGAAGCAAGCTCACTCAACGCCAGATGCCAAAAAGCTCTGAGAGAAGACAAGTCAGTCCAAGCCTGACTATTTGCAAGGCAAAAATGTGGCTAAGTCCACAAACATTGAGTGAAGGCAGTTCACTCAATGTCATACTATAGAAAGCGTTGAGACATGCTCACACAGTCAAAGCTTAAAGAAGAAGGACAGAAAAATCTAAGTACAAAAGCGTTGAGTGAGGAAGGCTCACTCAACGCTCTCAATGCTTCCATAATGGAATTATTGGCTAAGCGTTTATGGCATTGAGTGAAGAAGGCTCACTCAACGCCTACTGGTACAGAATTATTGGCCAAGGCAAAAAGCGTTGAGAGATGAAGGCTCACTCAACGCTCTCAACGTATGTGATGTAGAAAGATTGGCTAAGGCCAAAAGCGCTGAGTGAAGCTTGTTCACTCAACGCTCTCAATGCCTGAGATGCAGAAAGTTTGGCTAGGGCCAAAAGCATTGAGTGAAGCTTGTTCACTCAACGCTCTCAATGCCTGAGATACAGAAAGTTTGTCCAAGGCCAAAAGCGTTGAGTGAAGCTTATTCACTAAATTCTCTCAATGCCTATACTAAAGAGCTTGAATTTGACTAAGTCGACATATGCTGACGTCATCAAAAGTCCACAAAGTCAAAAAAATTCAAAATGTGGCAGGATGGCTAAGATACACGACAAACGGCACCGCAGGCCTACTGTACGACTTCTGGCTGTTAAAGTAAAGTTGCAGCTGTCAATTTTAGTGGGTCCCACTGTTCAAAATAGTCGTTGATCGGCGGAATAAAAAAGGCGGAGATTAGATTGAAGAAATGAGCTTTTGGAAAACGTGTTGTACTTCGTCTTCTTCCATGGCCATTGTTGCTGAGCTTGAAGAAGCAAGTTCAGATCATCTTATCTGAAAGTTTTAAAAGATAACTTGTGCAATTTCCACCTTCACTAGCAAGGTCAGAGGAATTATCTGAAGAAGAAGAAATAGTAAGGTCTAACCTAGCTGAAGCTGATCTGAAAGCCGATCCAAGTTGATGAAGCTATCTTCACCTACTATAATATGTTCAGAAGAAATTTCTGAGGAAAAAAAAAGAGCAGCAAGGTTTACCTTTGTTGCAGCAACTGGAAGACAAAAAGAGTTAGCTATTGATATCCTCACCTTCAATAGCAAGTTCAGGGACATCTCTCTGAGAAATAAGTTACAGAAAGGGATAACCCTAACTGTAGTTACTTGACAGTTCCAGCAAGTAATTTTCTGAAGGACTTTTTCTAGAAGCTGTGAAGTAGAAGACAACACTGAGTTTGCTCAGGAAAGAAGGAAGAAGAACCTGCTCTTAAGTGGTCTGTGATTCTCAGACAGTTAGCTGGTTGAAGCTACAGGATACATCTTATCTTCAACAGCAAGGTCAAAAAGTTCACTTTCTAAGGAAGAAGAAGAAAAGTTAGGGCTAAGTTTATCTCAGCTCAAGAAGCATCAAAGGGCCAACCCTAGCTGGAGCACTTCTAGCACAAGCCAAGTCAACTAAAAGATCAGTTACTTATTGCTAAGAAGAAGGTAGGGCTGAGTTTGTCTCAGCTCAGGAAGGTAGGCTCAGAGAACATATTCTCTGGAGTCAAATCATCAACAACCACCCACTTCCATCTTGTAGGATCCAATCTTGGATCTAAGATGTAGGGCCTTTGTGCCTGAGATTGTAGGATCCATGTTGTGGACCTATGGTAGGGTTTTTTCCTGAGAGTAGGATCCAGTTTGGATATGAGGTGGGGCTTTTGAGCCTAAGGTTGGAGAGTCATTCTCTCTGAGTTGTAGGGCACTTGTGCCTGAGGTTTAGGATCCTTTGGATTTGAGGTAGGGCCTTTGTTGTGCCTGAGCTGTAGGAGAGTCATTCTCTCTGAGGTAGGGTTATCCTCCCAACCTGAGTTGTAGGGCCTTTGGGCCTGAGGTAGGTGATCTTTTGTAACATCCTGTTTCGCGCTAGACCCCTTGCCCGTATTTTTGAGTCAAGGAGAGTTGACTCGGGGTCAGGGTGTGCCAAACTCGACAAGTAAAATTCGTCGGATATCGTCACGGATATCTGACAAATTCACCGAGTATGACTTATGAGGAGAGACCAGTGCAATTCATCGAATAACTTCATGAATATCGGACAAATTAGTCGAGTATATGGACTTAGAAATTATTATGGAAGGTTGGCGTGGAGTGGACTCAACGCCACTCAATGCGGCGTTGAGTGCGTTGAGTGCACTCAATGCCATTCGGCTTAGAAGATATCTCGGATAACTGGCGTCGAGTGCGTTGAGTGCACTCGACGCCATTAAACTGAAAGTCATCGAGTGCGTTGAGTGCACTCGACGCCACTCAACGCTTTTTACTTACATTATTCAAAGATCTGTGGCGTCGAGTGCGTTGAGTGCACTCGATGCCACTCGATGATTCATCGAGTAAAGAAGGTGCACTCGACAATTTATACTTAGAAAGATTTCGGGAAGCGACGAGAGAGTCGACTGCACCCCGTTCGTCGAACTCAGGAAAATTCGTCGAACTCAGGTAAATTCGTCAAACGCCAAATTCGTCGAGCGCTATTCCATCGAACTCAGGTAAATTCGTCGAACTCAAGTAGATTCGTCAAACTCAGGTAAATTAGTTGAATGCCAAATTCGTCGAGCGTTGTTTTCGTCTAACTCAGGTAAATTCATCGAACTCAGGTAGATTCGTCGAACTCAGGTAGATTCGTCGAACTTCGGTAAATTCGTTGAACGCCAAATTCATCGAGCGCTATTCCGTCGAACTTAGGTAAATTCATTGAACTCTTGTAGATTCGTCGAACTCAGGTAAATTCATTGAACGCCAAATTTTTCAAGCGCTGTTTCATCGAACTCAGGTAAAATTGTCGAACTAACGCTAAATTCGTTGAGTAAGGATATAATACTCGTTGATTCGTCTAGTAAGAGCTACTTACTCGACGAATCAGGACTTGGCAGATTTTCGGCCTCTGTTTCCTGTTCCTGTACATGGTCTGAACCGGACTTTTTGGATTTGCGCCAAAACGAGTATAGCGGACACATCTTTTCAATATGATGTATTTAAAACTATAAAGAGGCGGTCCAATAGCTGGCTGACAAGTGTCTAGCTGTTAACCCTAATTCCTAATATAAAAGAGATTGAAAAAAACAAACCCTAGCCATCACTCATCATTCTTTCTTGCCAATCCTATTTCCTGTGCTGAAACCAAAGGAAGAGGAGAAAATTGTCTGAGCCAACCTTCTTTCCCATAAAGAACAAACATCAATGAAGGAGAAGAAGATGTCGCAAAGAAGAGTGACGAGATCCATGGACAAAAATGATGGAAATGAGGTGTGCTTCCTACCCTCTCCCTTGGTGCTAGATCTTTAGTTATTCCTAGGAGAAATATCGACTCAAAGGAGTCTTGATTGCAAGAAGAAGATTTTCTAGGGAAGGGGCAATATTAGGACTTGTGTCCAAAAGATTAGACGTCTTCAACTTCTACTTCCTTCTATGTGAGGATGGGGGCTGATTTCGTGAAGAGTCAGTGGCACTATGAGGGTGAATAAGGGAGGAGGATTTCTGGATGTGATTTGGGAATATCGGTTAGAGGAGGAAGACGAACCGATGCCGTTTGTTTCGCTTTAAGTTGCGCGCTGAAATCTATTTTCTATGTGCAGCGAACTTCGAGACCGTTTTCGGATATGATGCGGCCAGATCTGGGCTTTTGACTGAACACGAAAGTCATAGCCCTTGGAAATACCTTTCCAATGGATGGTTACACGTTTTCATACAAGTCCTATAGAATCAGGAATGTCCAGTCAAAGTTATAGTACAGTTAAGTCTTATGTACATATTGTTCTCGGGTCATTGTGGAGCCGAGTTTTGAATCTGGCAGAGAAGTCATGGTCAATTAATGATGAGGTTGGCTTGAAGTTTGCTGTACATGATGGGTAGTAATTTTGATAAACAAATGGTTGGAAAACATAATTGGGCACGATCTTAATTTGTGAAATGGAATGGGTTTGGAGGAAGATGTGACGCTTGGAAGTTGAACAGGTAAACCGTATATTCATGCTAATGAAAGGGGTGAACTATCTTATGCTAAAGAGATTACCGTGATGGAAGCATAAGTATTGGTCGATGCTTGTCCCTTAAAATAAATCGGAAGAGGTTGTTACATGGACATGAGATGAGTTAAATAAGGAAGGTGTAGAGTGGTCCACTGCTTCGAGTTGTGTCTCCCTACGGGTAGTAGTGTGGGATTGGTGTGTTGTATACGGTGTCTTGCCACCTGTGTAAATGATAAACCCTTTTGTGGTATGGATAATTAGAAGGATTGGAGGTGCAAGGGTGTGCCGCACTGAAACGAAATGTTGATAAGGGACTCTGTATGGAGCCCTTGCGTATTGTTGAGCACGAGTTGTGAAATAAAATAAGGGACTCAGTGTGGAGCCCTATATATGAAATGCATGTGGTGTGAGTTGACACGCGGTGTCATAATCCTGGGTTAAGGATAGTATTGCAGGTCTACGGGCTCTCTAGTCGTCACACTAATGGGAGCTAACAGATAGACTTGTGCGGTTGGGCCTTGTCCCTCGGTGTTTACTTCCCGAGGCACCCTCCGTACAAGTGGACAGTTGGATTTGGTCCTTTGGTGATGTGTTCACAGAGACACCTTCCGTGCCACGATGATAGGCCTGTGTAGGGACATATTCTTGGTGTACATCTACCCAAGACTCCTATGAGCCGTAGTACGTCTGCAAGCTTTGCTGTGTGATCTTAGCATTGAGGCATACAGAGGCCTAGGACAGATAGTGTGGATGCTAGCCTAGTAGTGGATAAGCCTGCTCTACTGTCACCGTTTATCCACGACGAATGACGCCTGAGAGTTTAGCTACCTGCTCGAAAAGTGTGAACTACAAGTCTGTGTCGACATAGTAGTTGCATGTGCATGATTGTGG
Source organism: Platanthera zijinensis (assembly GCA_039513925.1). NCBI lineage: Eukaryota > Viridiplantae > Streptophyta > Magnoliopsida > Asparagales > Orchidaceae > Platanthera > Platanthera zijinensis. The sequence continues at coordinate 60,519,640 of CM077081.1, read as the reverse complement.
GTGAGTCATTGCATTGCATTCATATCATTACATACACAAGATCCTTATCGTATAAGTTTGTATGAGCACTCCTATGCGATGAGTTACTTTACTGTTGAGTCGATCCTTAACTTATATGTCTGTATGGGCATTCATATACGTTAAGTTACTTACTATAATAGATTCATATTTTATACTGCTATTGATGGTAGAACTACTAGAGTAACTTAATATATTCATTTAATATACTTATTATAGTATTCACTAATATTGATTGATCCTTTACCACCTATTTGTACTACTATTTATATATATATTATACCCTTGTTCCTTTCTCCGCCCGGTGTCGAGGAGTTGCTTGGGGAGCGGATGTGATAGCCAATTGGTTTTTATGACTAACGGTTGCTACGTATTCCCTTTTAGGAGGAAACCCCACTGACAGAGCAACAGCAGGTTACGCCGCAGGGCAGCCAGGCAAGGACGACAGGGCCTGAAGTGACGATACCATCGCTACCGTCAGTGATTGATGTGAGTTAGAGAGACTCATTATGTAGCCCTTTTTGGGCATGTACTCTGATTTTATAGAAGCCTTGGTTGCTTCTTATCTCGATTGTACCTTGGACTATTATACTAGTGGTCATTTTGACTTCTTTTTTATATTCTTTATGTTTGGTTGGCATGGATGATATGTTTAGCCAGCAGGACAGGCGTCTTGTAGTACAGGTTAGCCCGTGTGCTAATGCTAACGCAAGGCGGCTCTTCTGGGCATAAGACCCCCTCGTGCTGTGTTTTGAGTTCCAGGAGGGGGGGGGGGGGTCTTACAAATGGTATCAGCTTGCTACGATCCTGAACTAAAGAAGTCATTGAATAATGGTTCCACCCCCGTTTGATTAGTCAGTTTGGGGAAAAACTGACTTAGCGAAAGCAGCGGTGTGCCCATATGTAATTCACACTAAGTATGTCAAATTTTGACCCTACGATTAACCAACCTGACCTTAGGTTTATACCTTGATGTGTAGATCTCAGCACATGTAGAGCCAATAAGGGGCACTCCTGCTCCTACCGTCCCTACCCAGTTCTAGAAATCGGAGTTGGGATAGACACTTACGATGATCTTAGACGCGGTTAGGCTTCAACATACTCCAGTGCAACAACAAAACTCGGGCTCGCGAGATCCCCTAAGGCAAACAATTTTGTTTATAGCAGGCGCTAACTTGGCAGAGATAGTGGGTACAGTGAAAGAGTTAGAGGCGGACCACTTGAGATCCCGTGCCGGTGGAAATAGACCTGCTGAGGGAGCAATGGGAGCAAGGCCCAGCTTCAAGTCAGTAGCAAGGAGAACTTTTGGATTTAGAAAGAGAGGTTCAGGTAGTTCATGGAAGCCTTTGATCCTAGGATCTTTGTAATAGTTCAATAAGGACCCTTCGTCCCCATGAAGGTCTCTGTCTTATATGAAGAAGTACAGACTCCAAAGAGTTATACTGAAATGACTGGAGTTGAAATCATCTTGGCAACTATGGATAAGAGAGAACAAAACATCATTATAATTGCCATAGATGACTCCACCTTCCAGAACTTGGTCCACTGCAAGACGGCCAAAGAAATGTGGGACACATTAACTGTCTACATGGAAGGCACAAAGGAGGATGATAAGGAAGAAGATGCCAACTTCCGTTGTGGGCTGATGGCTATGTCAGATGAAGAATCCTGTCAGGATCAGCCTGGTCCAGAAAAGGTACATTCTCTGTCTAGTTCTTCTTATTGTTCAGATTATGAGACCAGTCCAGATTCTGAAGCATCTTCATTCAGTGATGAAGATGATTCTGAGTCTAAGATAGATGTCAATCAATTGATTGACAAGTATGGTGAAATTCTGGAGGCCTTGAGAAGAAGCAAGAAGTTTGCCAAAAAGCAGGCTGAGGAGATTACCTCCCTTCAGTTAGCTGCTGCCCAGCAGGCTGAGACAACATCCTTACTAGATCAGAAGGCTACTGAAGTCAGCCAACTAAAGGCTATCTCAATCATCCAAATTGAGACCATAAGCCAGATGAACAAGATCATTATGGAACTTGAAGAGAAGCTCCTTAAGGTGAAAATGATTGTGGCTAGTTTTTCAAAGCCAAAAATTGTGCTGCCACTGATTGACTCCTTTACCTCTAAAAAAGAAGAGAGAGGCTTAGTGTCTAAGTGAAATTCTAGAGTTGTCGATTCCAAAGGGAAAGGTAAGACTCCTGTAGTGCCTTAGGCCACCTTTCACAAGTTAATCCTCCCTTCCAATAGACATGACCAAGACTGCATGTTTTTTCACTAAAAGAATAGGAATTCTACTTGTAAGAGTACAAGTATATCTTACAATGGAAGAAGGAAGGGCATGGGTTTGAGTGCACAGAAGGCTCCCCATGAAGAAGTCCAGATGGCCCATCATGGATCATTTGTATTTGGTGCTCCAGCCCTTACACTCAAGGAGAAGGAAGTGGCCTATTCTCAGGCTTTTCCTGCAAAAAACAAGACCAAGGGTAAGTCTGTTAGTAAGGCTGACTTCGCTAGCTCTAAGGCCATTAATAGCATGTCAACTATAAAGGAGACTGATGTAAATAAAACTCAGAGTAAGCCAAGTACTTCTACTAGCAGACTTACCTTTAGTATGATTCTTACTGAGAGAAACAAGAAGAAGGCTACAACACTCCCCTCTGAACAGGCGGCTAATGATGGCTTGCACTCTTCAAATACTGCTCAGAAGAAGAGATATAACATCCATGAGTGTTGGTGTTGTGGCAAAGTGGGCCACTTTGCCATCGATTGTTGGCACAACCTTATTGTGCCAAGGGAAACGGTAAGTCTTCATGACAGAGCTAGTGTTAGTCTTCCTATCAGAAAAATCTGCAGGAAGGCATGTGCATTCTTATGTTAATCAGAACCTAGGACCCAATAATTATTGGGGTCCTAAGGTAAGGTCAACTCTATTTTGTAGGATAGTCCAATTGCTCATACCACCATATGGTATTTGGACAGAGGTTGTTCCAGGAATAATACTAGAACAAAGAGTCAACTAAAGGATCAAACTCTAGTAAAAGATGGACCCAAAGTTAGCTTTGGTGGGTCAGATAGAGGATGGTCCAGACTTAGGACTGTAATAAGGAAGTTATCTCAAGGTTCATACTCAAGTGAGAGATGAACCTAAGATATGCAGTTGTGAAGTTGAAGATGGATAGATAGACCATTAAGATTACTCCTCCTACTTCCCAAAAGGAAGAGAATGGAGTGATGTTGTGAGCAATTCTAAAGAGGGACAAACTACACAGGAAATGGATGAAGACCGGTTGGATCCATCTATTAAAGTTCAAGATATCTGAAGTGTGGGACAGAATAATGCAGCCACTTCAGTAGAATAGTGAGGAGAAGAACAAACTGGCTGCACTCATCATAGAGTGAAGCACAGGAAGTAGTTGTTCTAAGAGCAGTAAGAAAGAGGCACCTGATCCTCAGCTGAAAAGGCTCACTATATAGAAAAGACTTTCAAGTCAAGTGGTATCATCAGCTTAAATGATGACTGAAAGTCATAAGGATAAAATCCGTGCAAATATTAAGGGGGAGACTATCAAGCTAAGATGCTCTTGCTGATTGGGAGCATGCTTAGTAAAGGTTGGTGGACGAGCTTGAGTCTTACCTAGAGTAACTCAAGCATAGAATAGTTCAGCAGTACTGTTAAAGTTCAGTATGTCTTCATGAACTTTGCTGAGGTTGAGAGGAGTAGACTACCCAGATGGTTGCACCTGCTATGAGAAAGCAAGTACAATCAGGTTAAAAATAGCTGGATTGCTCCAGCTATAGTTCATATAAGTTCAACCTAGGTTGCTGGATAAGCTTGATTCTTACCAAGAGAATCTCCATCATAGATTAGATCAGCAGAACTGCTGAAGACCTGAATGTCTCTATGGACAATGCTAAGATTGAGGGGCAGACTCCAACATATCTCCCTGCTTAAGATTATAAGAGTGTCATTGAAATGACTATAGATGCTTCAAAGAATAGTTATCTAACTGGATGAAGAGATAGACCAGGCCAAGATCTCCCTATCCTATTTGAAGAGTCTCCCTTACTGAAGAAGTTACAAAGGGGGAGAAGGCAATGGGAGATGGGACATGATCAAGGGGGAGTATGTTGTGCAAGCAGAGATGGTATATAAAAGAGATAAAACAGTCCAAGTGGTATACAACCAACTCAAACAGTTGGGTGGTATAAAGAAGAGACATGGGCCACCAGTGGTATATAATACACAATGCCTATTTAATCAGGCTTGTGTGTGTGTACCAAGATAGCTAAAGTCAGAGGCAAATTTATTGCTGCAAAAGTGGAAGAGATTTGGCTCAACAAGAAAAGATTTTCAAGTGGTTAGTCACTGGAAGAAATCTGACTCAGCAAGGAGAGGAAGCAATGGAAGAACAAATCTTCCTCCTCGTGGTATCACAAGAAGGATCACAACAAATCTGGGAAGATGCTCTCCAAAGGAGACAGGTATGATTCTAAACCCAGAAAATATATTTCTTCTAATATAATATGTTCTTGTTGTAGCTAGGTTAGCATGTCAGTGCTGACTACCCAGTCAAAAGAAAGGATACAGGTGAGAAGAATCACCTCTAACACAGGGTGCAAGGAAGATAGGAAAAGCAAGGATGAAACTTGTCCTTTCCAAGGGAAAGAGCTGACTTCATGGAGTACCAAGATACTATATCCACTGATGAGTCAGAATGCATACCTACAGGGAGCTGCTGTGCACAGTTACTGTGAATCCAGCATCAGCTCCAGGTCTACAACATTGAGATAAGTAACATTCTCATGTACTGTAAGTCAATTAGTTAAATCCCTATTGCTAGGAATCCTATCTCTCATAGCAAGACTATGCATAAGGATTAGGTATCATCTTATTAGGGAGCATATGGAAAAGGAAGAACTCAGTCTTGAGTTTATCCCCGCAGTCATGCTAGTGGCTGATTCTTTACTAAGCCACTAGATGAAGTCAAGTTTGTAACACCCCAAAAAGTCTCAAAAATGGATTTGAGGTGCAGGTTGTTTTACACGGCCTGGGACACGGGCGTGTCCCAGGGCGTGTCGGGGGTACACGGCCTGGGACACGGGCGTGTCCTAGGGCGTGTCACTCAAATAATATGTGATCTGAGTCAGAAGATTACACGGCCTGGAACCAAGCCTTGAACACGGCCGTGTCAGATTTGACACGGGCGTGTCCGATGCCGTGTGCCTACCCGTGTACTGCTGGTTGAGTTTGGAGCTCGATGAGGCAGGGGTGACACGGGCGTGTCTCATGATTGACACGGGCGTGTCAGGTTCGACACGGGCGTGTCACAGGCCGTGTCAGCCAAAAAAGTGGGTTTTTGGGAAAATCGTGGCCATTTATTTTCTCTCTTTGGATCCAAGGGCTCAGGTGATTCCTGGCTAGATTTAATCAGCAGAGGCTTGATGAAGAAAGTCATTCTTCATTTGGTTAAGGAAGAGAGAAAGAGAGAGGAGGAAGAAGAAGGAGGAGGAGATCAAGCCACCGGTGGAGCTCCCGTGGTCCGATTCGTGATCTGAGGCCAGCGTTGTGAAGGCAAAGCTGCTGCGGTTCTTTCTCACCGGCTAGTTTTCGATGGCTCCCAAGAGATCGACAAGGGTAACAATCTCCCTTCTTGGACATGTGAAGTCCTTCTTTTCTGCATTGCATAGGGAAAACCCTTCCCCGCGAGTGTGCGGTGGGTTGTGGTGTCCCTTGGGGTAGATATGTGAAGTCCCCCTTGTTAGAGTCCGGAATTGGAGTACGGATCTAGGCATGCTGTGTGAAGCCCATCTGGACATGTTGGTCTGGATTGGTGATGCTTGTTTGCATATCGGAGAAGACTCCGTGATTATGGCTTGTGTTGCCTTGTGCCTACCTGTTGCTTGGTGCAGCAGGAAGTACTGGATGAAGTCCAGGAAATGAAGAGGGTTGGATGCAACTCTTTTGGCCGTGTGTTGCCACTTTATGTGCGGTTGAGCCGTTGGGCTGCAACTCGATGAAAGGCAGATTGCCGAACAGGAAAGGTGATACCGTCCCGCGCCTATAAATTGCCATGGATACTTCCGTATTCGAGGTGGCACGGCGACTTGAGCAACGGGGGGTGGCTGATCCGTACCTGCGTTAGGTCCGTCCGACTTGGAAGCCTGGTTATGGGTTTTGTTGGAGCGCCTAATGAGAGTCTTAGGCCCGCGCGCCGAAAAGACTAGAATGCTCAAATACCGTGTAGACGGTGGTGTTGACCCTGGTATTCCGGTACACCAAGAATGTGCCCTGAGTGCACGGACTGTCAGGCCGTGTGGCCGACGGTTGTGATGGCTTGAATGTGCCTGCGTGCACATAGTTGCTATTGTTGATACCATGCTGTGCAGGGAAAGATTGCGACTGCTCCGAGAAAGGGGTAGGATTGTTATAATTGGGTCAGCTGAATGCTGACCGTTGCCATGTTTGCCACCGTTTGGGTGGTTTGTCCCTATGCAGGTGCTGGAGAGCCAAGTGGTAAATGAAGGGCTGAAGCCCTACTGCTGTTGCTGCTGCTGCTGCGGATAGCCCTTGAAGGCTGAGCAAATGGTTTTGTTTGTTTTGTTTTTCCTCATGTATGACCGGCCTGCGCGCCGAGGTTTGTAATCCATGTTGTATGGAAAGAGGAACTGTAAGGCCTTAAGGACAAACCTTTGTTGTACATTCCGTGGTTGTATATATAACTGTGGCTTATATATATTGGACATTCCTAGTTAGAGTTCAAATTTACAACTTAAAGCTTCCGCTAGAATGCTCTGAGTTAGGATTCGTGTATGGTTTGGTATTATCCTGTGACCTCACCGTCTGTTTGTGTCATATAGTGTGGGGCCCCGGCCAGACCTTCTACTATACGTCATGTAACGGATGGGGTCGTTACATTTTGGTATCAGCTTCGTTCGGTCTTCCTCTCTCGAATTCGTGGTCGAATTCTTTTATGGGGTGGCGAGCGCGTGTTTATGCGCCCTGCTGTAACGCTAATGAACTCTGGAATGTCCACTAAGGAATGTACAAAATCTTGTTTGAGGAATCTGCGCGTTCCTTTTTGTGTTGTTTTGCTTGCATACGATCGCTAATGTGTGTCTTGTCCACCTATAGGTGACGCGTAGTGGTGCTGGGCAGTCTGAGCCACAGCGCTCTGATGAGAGTGCGGCACCAGCTGAGGTGCCAACACCTCCTCCATCTGCGAAAACTGTTCGCTTAGTTGCTGAGGCTCTATTTGCCATGATTCTGCCGACCGGGCAAGCGCAGCCGGCATTAGAACCAGTTTGTGTTGTTGTACGACCCGAGCCGGTTGAGGCTGTAGATCCCCGAGCAGCTGACCGACAGTTGAAGCAATTCATGAGCTTCAGTCCGCCTACGTTTACGGGAATGGGATCCCCAACGCAGGCAGAGGATTGGTTATCGCGTGTCAAGCGGATAATGACAGCGATCAGGGCGGAAGAAACTCTAAAGGTCACCTTGGCCACCTTCATGCTTGAAGGAGAGGCGCGGTTGTGGTGGGACGAGGTTGAGGTACACCATTTGGCGGGCAGGCAATTAACGCAAGTATCGATTGAGGAGTTCTCTCGAATCTTTCTGGCGAAGCATGTCCCAGCGGCGCAACGCATTGCCATGGAAAATGAGTTCCAACGATTAAAGCAAGGAGAAGATAGCGTGGAAATCTACTTGCATGAGTTTACCAGGTTGGGACGGTATGCGGGAACAATCTTCGCAGATGACCAAAGGAAAACGAATCGGTTCTATGAAGGATTGCAGGATGAGTTGAGGTTCCTGCTTTTGAGTTCAGTGAACCAAGGGTTTCAGGCGTTGGTTGATACTGCGTGTGCGTTGGAGAAGGACATGCGGTGGGTGCAAGGGAACAAGGGCTTGGTTGTGTCAAAGCCCGAGGTTCAAGCACCTCGCCCGAGCAAATCGTTCTACCAGAAGAGAGGGGGCAAGAGGTCCAAGCCGTCTGGGCAAGTGACTACGACCGTTGTGTCAGGGGCGACATCAAGGCCGGAGTCTCGTACATGCTATAACTGTGGCCGGGTGGGGCATATAGCCCGTGACTGTCGGGTTGTTCAGCCCAAAGGGGAAAAGAAGACGTGTGCGTCTTATGCTGAGAAGGGCAAAGCGGTGGTTGATTCCTCTGCGTCCCAGGCACAGCCCCGAATCTATCAGCTTGGCCAACAGGAAGCGATTAAACAAAGTGACGTCGTCACAGGTACGAGTTGATATAGCTTATTTGCTTACGTGCGATTGCTTTTTGTTATGTATAGCTTGTGCATGATGTGTATCCTGCAGGCTTTGTCCTGATTCGGAATAATCTGGCGAGAGCCCTGTTTGATACGGGTGCTTCGCATTCTTTTCTGTCTGATGATTTCGTATCTCGCATTGGGGTACCGAGTCATGTGACGGTGGATAGTACAAGGGTGCTATTGCCGAATGGCTGTGTGATGCTTGCGGATAGGGCTTGCGATGTGGATGTTCAAATAGGAAGTCGGGATTTCGGTTTGAGTGCAGCTGTGCTACCGTTATCGGAGTTTGATGTGATCTTTGGCATGGACTGGCACTCGGAGCAGCGTGCCTTTATTGATTGCAACTCCAAGGAGATTACACTGGGCCAGAATACCAGACTTGTGACGAAGTTCGCTGGTATGCGAGGAGTTGGCGGGACTCTGTTGTCTGCGCTCCAGGTCGTCAATGCTGTTCGGAAGGGGCGCGGAGTTATTCTTCACGCTAATTCAGGCTGTTGAGCCAAAGGCCAGTGTCGGTGAAGTACTGGTTGTGTCAGAGTTTGCCGATGTATTTCCTAAAGATCTTCTTGGGTTATCACCCCAGCGGGAGATTGACTTCTCTATTGAGTTGGTGCCAGGTGCGAAACATGTGGCCCGCTCACCATATCGCGTCGCGCCAAAAGAGATGGCTGAGTTGAAAGTCCAATTGCAAGAGTTGTTGGAGCAGGGATACATACGCCCAAGTATGTCACCTTGGAGCGCGCCTGTTCTATTTGTGAAAAGAAAGACGGTAGTTTACGGTTATGTATTGACTACCGCGAATTGAATAAGCTGACGGAGAAAAACAAATATCCGATCCCACGGATTGATGACCTATTTGATCAGCTGGCAGGATCAACGGTCTATTCCAAGTTGGATTTGAAATCAGGATATTATCAGCTGAGAATTCGGGAAGGTGACATTCCCAAGACGGCGTTTGGAACACGCTACGGTCATTATGAGTTCACGGTAATGCCGTTTGGCCTATGTAATGCGCCTTCGGTATTTATGGACCTAATGCATCGAACGTTCCGAGAGTACTTGGATTTGTTCGTGATTGTGTTTATCGATGATATCTTAGTATACTCTCAGTCGGAAGAGGATCATGCAAACCATTTGCGGTTGGTCTTGCATACCCTGCGGAGGAATAAGCTTTATGCCAAGTTCTCAAAGTGTGAGTTCTGGCTCTCTTCAGTAGCCTTTTTAGGCCATGTGGTAAGTGGAGAAGGTATCGCGGTGGATCCGTTGAAGATAAGTGCCATTCGAGATTGGCTAGTGATGTCTTCAGTGGCCGAGGTCAGGAGCTTCTTTCGGCTTGCGGGCTACTATAGACGGTTTGTGGAAAACTTCTCACGGATTGCTTTACCTCTGACCACGCTGACTAGAAAAGATCAAAAGTTCATTTGGATGCCGGAGTGCGCGCGAGCTTTTGAAGATCTGATGAGTCGTTTGACCACGGCGCCTGTGTTGACATCGCCATGTGGTACAGATGGGTATGAGATCTATAGTGATGCCTCCAGGAGCGGCTTAGGCTGCGTTCTTCTGCAGTTTGGTAAAGTGATTGCTTATGGCTCGCGCCAGTTGAAAGTGCATGAGCGGAATTACCCCGTCCATGATTTGGAGTTGGCGGTGGTAATCTTTGCGCTCAAGTTGTGGCGGCACTATCTTTATGGCGTTAAAGTGGACATCTATACAGATCACAAAAGCCTAAAGTACTTGTTGGATCAGAAGGATCTGAATATGCGACAATGAAGATGGATAGAGTTCCTTGGGGACTACACCTTCGAGATTCACTATACTCCCGGGAAGGGAAATGTGGTCGCTGATGCTTTGAGTCGGAAGACTCCGGTACGGGCAAGCTGGTTGCAGAGGCATGATCAGCGTTTAATCCAGGAATTGGAAGCCTTGGAGATATCTTGTGTTAACAAGGGTTCATCAACCGATGCATGCTTGAACTGGACGGAGGTGCAATATGACCTTACGGACAGAGTTTGGCGAGCAACGGAGCTTGATGAAAGTCTCCAGCGCTATGCTAAAGATGGGCCGGATGACCAATTCTCTTGGGATAACGGTTTGTTACGAAGAAATGGTCGAGTGTGCGTCCCGAGTGTGGGTAAATTGAGGGAAGAGTTGATGTACGAAGCTCACTTTGCAAAGTACTCAGTTCACCCAGGGAGCACAAAGATGTACAGAGATCTGAAAAAGCTGTTCTGGTGGCCCGGACTAAAGAAAGATGTAGCACGTTATGTGGCGAAATGTAATACCTGTGCGTTGGTGAAAGCAGAATGCCAGAAGCCTGGTGGTTTCCTGAAGTCGTTACCTATTCCGGAGTGGAAGTTCGATGACATTTCGATGGATTTCGTGCACAGGTTACCGAGATCTCAACGCGTTCATGATTCAATCTGGGTGATTGTGGACCGGTTGACAAAAGTGGCGCACTTCCTTCCAAATAGAAGAGACGATTCAGTGGAAACCTTGGCCAAGCTTTATGTGGAGCAGGTTGTTCGACTGCACGGTGTTCCTCGGAGCATCGTTAGTGACCGTGATGGGCGGTTCACATCGAATGATTGGCGGCTAGTTCATCAAATATTGGGTACAAAGTTAGCGTTTAGTACGGTCTTTCATCCCCAAACGGATGGCCAGACTGAACGAACCAACAGGACGATGGAGGACATGCTCTGCATGTGCGCCCTAGACTTTGGTAAGAGATGGGAAGATTATATATTTCTTGTCGAATTTGCCTATAATAATAGCTACCAAGCGAGCATCGGTATGGCACCATTTGAGGCTTTATATGGTCGTAAATGCCGTACACCGTTAGCTTGGGCAGAAGCAGGCGAATCTAAGCTGAGTGGGAAAAAGGAAGTCGAAGAAGCTACCTCGCTCATACGCTCTATTCGGGAGAGGCTATTGATAGCCCAAGATCGTCAAGCAAAGTACTACAATGCCAAACATCGGAACGTGGAGTTCGCGGTGGGTGATTGGGTATATTTGAAGATCAAACCCTTCAAAGGCGTGTCCAGGATTCGGCGTTTGAAAAAGTTATGTCCGAGGTATCTTGGTCCATTTGAGGTGGTGGAGCGAGTTGGGGAAGCTGCTTATCAACTAGCACTTTCAGCAGACTTGGGTGGATTACATGATGTATTTCACATCTCAGTGCTTCGTAAGGCTGTCAAGGATCCAGCTCAAGTTGTGGAGAATGATCGGGTACCGGTCAAGTATGGGCTAACGATGAGGGTTCGACCCATTCGGATCGAGGATCGAGCCGAGAAACAGTTGCGGAACAAAGTGATCGGGATGGTCAAAGTCCGATGGGACAATTGTGGCCGTGAAGAGCTAACATGGGAGCGAGAGCAGACCATGCGAGCTGAATTTCCCGAGCTGTTTGTATAACCGGTAGACCGTGTACCTTTTGTTATAACAGAGTTATCAAGTTATAGCATTGTCTTTTCTGTTTCATTGCTGTGCCAAATTTCGGGATGAAATTTTGTTAAGGGGGGGAGGATTGTAACACCCCAAAAAGTCTCAAAAATGGATTTGAGGTGCAGGTTGTTTTACACGACCTGGGACACGGGCGTGTCCCAGGGCGTGTCGGGGGTACACAGCCTGGGACACGGGCGTGTCCCAGGGCATGTCACTCAAATAATATGCGATCTGAGTCAGAAGATTACACGGCCTGGAACCAAGCCTTGAACACGGCCGTGTCAGATTTGACACGGGTGTGTCCGATGCTGTGTGCCTACCCGTGTACTGCTGGTTGAGTTTGGAGCTCGATGAGGCAGGGGTGACACGGGCGTGTCTCATGATTGACACAGGCGTGTCAGGTTCGACTCGGGCGTGTCGATGCCCGTGTTCTGGTAAAGTTCAGTCGGTACGAATACCGCATGTACCGCTTAAGGGTACACGGCCTGTGATACGGGCGTGTCACAGGCCGTGTCAGCTAAAAAAGTGGGTTTTTGGGAAAATCGTGTCCGTTTATTTTCTCTCTTTGGATCCAAGGGCTCAGGTGATTCCTGGCTGGATTTAATCAGCAGAGGCTTGATGAAGAAAGTCATTCTTCATTTGGTTAAGGAAGAGAGAAAGAGAGAGGAGGAAGAAGAAGGAGGAGGAGATCAAGCCACCGGTGGAGCTCCCGTGGTCCGATTCGTGATCCGAGGCCAGCGTTGTGAAGGCAAAGCTGATGCGGTTCTTTCTCACCGGCTAGTTTTCGATGGCTCCCAAGAGATCGACAAGGGTAACGATCTCCCTTCTTGGACATGTGAAGTCCTTCTTTTCTGCATTGCATAGGGAAAACCCTTCCCCGCGAGTGTGCGGTGGGTTATGGTGTCTCTTGGGGTAGATATGTGAAGTCCCCCTTGTTAGAGTCCGGAATTGGAGTACGGATCTAGGCATGCTGTGTGAAGCCCATCTGGACATGTTGTTCTGGATTTGTGATGCTTGTTTGCATATCGGAAAAGACTCCGTGATTATGGCTTGTGTTGCCTTGTGCCTACCTGTTGCTTGGTGCAGCAGGAAGTACTGGATGAAGTCCAGGAAATGAAGAGGGTTGGATGCAACTCTTGTGGCCATGCGTTGCCACTTTATGTGCGGTTGAGCCGTTGGGCTGCAACTCGATGAAAGGCAGATTGCCGAACAAGAAAGGTGAAACCGACCCGCGCCTATAAATTGCCATGGATACTTCCGTATTCGAGGTGGCACGGCGACTTGAGCAACGGGGGGTGGCTGATCCGTACCTGCGTTAGGTCCGTCCGACTTGGAAGCCTGGTTATGGGTTTTGTTGGAGTGCCTAATGAGAGTCTTAGGCCCGCGCGCCGAAAAGACTAGAATGCTCAAATACCGTGTAGATGGTGGTGTTGACCCTGGTATTCCGGTACACCAAGAATGTGCCCTGAGTGCACGGACTGTCGGGCCGTGTGGCTGACGGTTGTGATGGCTTGAATGTGCCTGCGCGCACATAATTGCTATTGTTGATACCATGCTGTGCAGGGAAAGATTGCGACTGCCCCGAGAAAGGGGTAGGATTGTTATAATTGGGTCAGCTGAATGCTGACCGTTTCCATGTTTGCCACCGTTTGGGTGGTTTGTCCCTATGCAGGTGCTGGAGAGCCAAGTGGTAAATGAAGGGCTGAAGCCCTACTGCTGTTGCTGCTGCTGCGGCTAGCCCTTGAAGGCTGAGCAAATGGTTTTGTTTGTTTTGTTTTTCCTCATGTATGGCCGGCCTGCGCGCCGAGGTTTGTAATCCATGTTGTATGGAAAGAGGAACTGTAAGGCCTTAAGGCCAAACCTTTGTTGTATATTCCGTGGTTGTATATATAACTGTGGCTTATATATATTGGACATTCCTGGTTAGAGTTCAAATTTACAACTTAAAGCTTCCGCTAGTATGCTCTGAGTTAGGATTCGTGTATGGTTTGGTATTATCCTGTGACCTCACCGTCTGTTTGTGGCATATAGTGTGGGGCCCCGGCCGGACCTTCTACTATACGTCATGTAACGGATGGGGTCGTTACAAAGTTCAACACCTTCAAGTAAGGTATGTTGAACTTGGTATAGCTTTAGTTGCTCCATGTAAATTTTCTGTTGCAGAACTCACCTCTCTTGCTGGTAGACAAGTCTCCAAAATGGTATCAAGACTGTCAAGTCTGACATTTGAGATCAAGACTCTCCAGAGATATCGAGTGGTATCAAGACTAAAATGGACTCAAGTGTCTAGTAAAGTGAATGACACCATATGCTCCTATTAGGGGGAGCAAATCCAGAAGTTGCAGGAATAAAGATTCCTGTTAAGTTACAACCAACAGCTGCTATAATGGATCAAAGATCATCATTGCTGCAGCTGTGAAGTCATTGTTGCTGCTAAAAGGACAATGCTGTTGCAGGAAAAGAGGAACAACCAGCACCTCTTTGACTATAGCTTCTTCTGCAGAAGTCATAAAAAGGGGGAGGAGTGGCATTAACTCATTTGGATAAATGATAATAGCTAGCTCAAGTGGATCAATGGACCACTCAAGTGTAAAGTGGTTGTAGTGATGTGTTGTATCAGTTATATTAACACAAGAGGTATGTTCTCCAGTCAACTAGTTTGATCACTAGTGAAGTATAAATAGGCTAGGATCAATAGATAAATTCTTCCATGATCATATCACCTCCCTCCATAGACATATGCCTATAGAAGAAGCCAGAAAGGGAAGATATATGGCAATACTTGGAAAGGGGGGATGTAGAAGCAATACTTGACATGACTAGATCATGTTGAGTCAGTGCACATTACTTGGAAAGATTCAAGTTGTATGAGGAATGCAATGACTACATGTTAAGCCATGTTGATTCAGTGCATATTATGAGGTAAGTGCTTTTAGTGGTGCTCCATTTAAATATTAAGTTATATAAGGAGAGTGCATACAACTTGAGCAATTGTTCAAGAGGTATGAGAATGTATTGACTTAACATGACCTAGTCAATGCAGTTAAATGAAGTACATTGAATAGATATGTTAGTAATTCAAGTAACATAAGATAGCACATGTAGCAGATATAGCTTACAACCGCATTAAATTAATATGCTTTTTATGTTAATGCATCTTAGTATTGTTGTGTGTTTTGCCTTCTTCTAATAGGGGGAGATTATTGGGAATAGTGCCCTCAATGTTCCCTAGACTTTATTTGAAGAGGCATCACCATCAATACTAAGAGCATAGTTGTATTTGATGTTGGTTAAGCTCATCATGTGAAAGATGTTCTTTGGAACAAGGTTATATAATTTGTCTACGTGATGGTGATAGGTGGTCACAAGATAGGCAGGTGGAGAGATAAAAAATCTGTCAAAGTACATAGGTATGAGTGAGGACAGCTCACTCAACACCAGATGTAAAGAAATGTGGCTAAGTCCACAGGAATTGAGTGAAGCAAGCTCACTAAATGCCAGATGCAAAGAAATGTGGCTAAGTACATAGGCGTTGAGTGAAGCAAGCTCACTCATTACCAAATGCAAAGAAATGTGGTTTAGTCCACAGGCATTGAGTGAAGCAAGCTCACTCAATGCCAGATGCCAAAAAGCGCTGAGAGAAGACAAGTCAGTCGAATCCTGATTATTTGCAAGGCAGAAATGTGGCTAAGTCCGCAGGCGTTGAGTGAAGGCTTTTCACTCAACGCCATAATACAGAAAGCATTGAGACATGCTCACGCAGTCAAAGCTTAAAGAAGAAAGACAGAAAAATCTAAGTACAAAAGCGTTGAGTGAGAAAGGCTCACTCAACGTTCACAATGCTTCCATAACGGAATTATTGGCTAAGCATTTTGGCATTGAGTGATGAAGGCTTACTACATGCCTACTGGTACAGAATGATTGGCCAATGCAAAAAGCGTTGAGTTATGAAGGCTCACTCAACGCTCTCAATGCCTGTGATGCAGATAGATTGGCTAAGGCCAAAAGCATTGAGTGAAGCTTGTTCACTCAACGCTCTCAATGACTGAGATGCAGAAATTTTGGCTAAGGCCAAAAGCATTGAGTGAAGTTTGTTCACTCAACGCTCTCAATGCCTGAGATGCAGAAAGTTTGGCTAAGGCCAAATGTATTGAGTGAAGCTTGTTCACTCAACGCTCTCAACGCCTGAGTAAGAAAGAAATCTGTTTAAGTGTTTTGGAATTGAGTGAAGCTTGTTCACTCAACGCTTATACTAAAGAGCTTGAATTTGACTAAGTCCACAGATGTTGATGTCAGCAAAAGTCAACAAAGTCAACAAAATTCAAAATGTGGCGGGATGGCTACGATACATGACAAACGGTGTCGCGAGCCTACTGTACAACTTTTGGCTATTAAAGTAAATTTACAGCTATCAATTTCAGTGGGGACCACTGGTCAAAATAGTCATTGATCGGCGGAATAAAAAAGGCGGAGATTAGATTAAAGAAATGAGCTTTTGGAAAACACGTTGGACTTCTTCTTCTTCCTTGGCCATTGTTGCTAAGCTTGAATAAGCAAGTTCAGATCATCTTATCTGAAAGTTCTAAAAGATAGCTGGTGCCATTTTCACCTGAACCAGCAAGGTCAGGAGAAATCTCTAAAGAAGAAGCAACAAGGTCTAACCTAACTGAAGCTGATCTGAAAGCTTATCTGAAAGCCAATCCAAGTTATTGTACCTATCTTCACCTATTGTAGCAAGTTCAGAAGAAATTTCTGAGGAAAAAGAAGGAGCAACAAGTTTATCTTTGTTGTAGCAACTAGAAGCAAACAAGAGTTAGTTGTTGGCATCCTCACCTTCAACAACAAGTTCAGGGACATCTCTCTGAGAAAGAAGTTGTAGAAAGGGCTAACCCTAACTGTAGTTACTTCATAGTTCTAGCAAGTAATTTTCTGAAGAACCTTTTCTAGAAGCTGTGAAGTAGAAGTCAACACTGAGTTTGCTCTGGAAAGAAGGAAGAAGAACCTGCTCTCAAGTGGTCTGTGATTCTCAGACAGTTAGCTGGTTGAAGCTACAGGATACATTTTGTCTTCAACAACAAGGTTAGAGAGTTCACTTTCTAAGGAAGAAAAAGAAAAGTTAGGGCTGAGTTTATCTCAGCTCAAGAAGCAACAAAAGGCCAACCCTAGCTGCAACACTTCTAGCACAAGCCAAATCAACCTGAAGATCAGTTACTTATTACTGATAAAAAGGTAGGGCTGAGTTTGTCTCAGCTCAAGAAGGCAGGATCAAAGAACATATTCTTCGGAGTCAAATCATCAACAACCACCCACTTCCATCTTGTAGGATCCAGTCTTGGATCTGAGTTATAGGGCCGCTGTGCCTGAGATTATAGGATCCATATTGTGGATCTTAGGTAGGTCTTTGGCCTGAGACTAGGATCCAGTTTGGATCTGATTTAGGGCTATTGAGCCTAAGGTAGGAGAGTCATTCTCTCTGAGTTGTAGGGAACTTGTCCCTGAATTGTAGGATCCTTTTGATCTGAGGTAGGTCCTTTGTGCCTGAGCTGTAGGAGAGTCATTCTCTCTGAGGTCGGTTGTCCTCCCAGCTAGAGTTGTAGGACCTTTGGGCCTGAGGTAGGTGATCTTTGGATCACTAAGTTATAGGGCTTTGTTCCCAAGCTGTAGGTCTTGGAGGAGACTGAGTGGTCCTGCGGGATCATATTGTAAGCTCTTAGGAGCCAATATTTGGAGAAGTGCCTTGTCTAACAAGCTGTTAGAAAGGTGGGAGGAATAGTGGACATACCCATAATTTAGGGAACCACTATAAACATTGTGTGTTGTGTTGTGATCTTGAAAATAAGCTAACTAAGCTAACTCAGCACACCTAAAACACAAAGAAAATTAAAGATAGTCACAAGAGACTAAGAAACCTATTCACCCCCCTCCCCTCTAGGTGATTTAGCCATCCTTGAAATTAAATACTTTCCATTCTGGAGGCTTATCTTAGAGGACGGGCGGTTTAGCAAGTCCCGGCGGTTTAATAAATCCGTAGTATAGTCTTAGCAGTTTGGCAAACCACTGTAGATGACAAGCATACTGCTGTGATGTCCAGAAGGTTTTTCCTACTCGAGTTATAGTCTAGAGAACAACCTACAAATGCGGTCTAATGGAAACACGCAGCTGCGGTATGGTGGCAACCCACAACTATGTTCTGGCGCCAACCAGCAGCTGCGGTCTTGTGGCAACCCGCAACTGCGGTTTAGTAGAAACCCGCAGCTATGCTCTGGATGCAACCCGCAGCTGCGGTCTGGCGACAACCCACCATTACGATCTGGAGGTTATCCTCCCTTGTAATTCGGTGGCATCCTAGGACTGACCTCATAGTTTGTGACTATTGTATAGCCATGCAATTTGATGCAATCAAATCGCATAGCCCATGCGGCTTGTAATTTGCCTAGCATCGCTTGTTGTAATCTTCCCCATCTTCTATAAATAGGGGGTATACTTTTGTATTATTTATATTTTTGGAATAATAAAATTTACCTTTTATTTACCACTTTTTACATGGAGGAAGGATAGTTTTCTCGGTGGCAAAGATCTTGCCCCAAGCTACTCTCTAAGCATGGATAAACGGTTAGTCAAGCGCGCGAGTGTGATGTAGGACATCATTTTGGCCCAGTTGAGCTTCTATACCCATTCCTATCACCTATTCTTGCTAGCCCTATTGTGCTTACACATTTGTTATTTCAGCTCCACTATTATCTTACCAAAGTCAAATAGTTAATCCTAGTTGTACACCCAAATTTGAGCTTTAGTATATTTTATTTTTATGATTGAGGTGTTGATGTGGTGATTATGTTGAGGATAAGTGGACGTGCTCAATTGAATATGTGTTGGAAAAAAAATTATGAAAGAAAAAAATTTTGAAATGAAAATGAGAAAGAAAAAATGATATGTAAAAAAAAGTAAAGAAAGAAAATTTTGATTGAAAATCTTTGTGAGAATTTTTTTGGATTAGGCGGTGCACACACCCATATAGTCAAATTCTAATTCTGTGGGTGTGGCGCATTTGCATTTTATTATGGCATGAGGATAATGTTTTGTGCTCATTTGGGATTAGGTGCGTGAGCTTTTGATTTTATCATTATTTTTCTTACCTAAACCCAAGCCTCATTTTAAACCTAAAGTCCTACTGATTCGCGCATTGAGTCAAACTAGTGTCGCGGAGAGAGTGTGAATGAGTGAGCTTATGGCCACCGATATTGATGGAATTTTTTGGTGGTTTTCCCAAGTTCCAATCTTTGGCATTGAGTTAAACTAGTCCTCAACTCATCATTTTGTCCACTTTCTTCCTACGCGTGACCGGGTGATTCACCATGAATTAATTTTGGAGTAGAAATAATATATAAATATGCTATTGTAAATTTATAGACTAATATGTATAATTAGAAATTTCTTCTACTGCTTTTCTATAAGCGTGAGTATGTGACTTTGCATGGTACTCCGCATTTGCAATTACTAAGAACTGAGAGATGATTTGCTCGGAATGAGCAAATGGTTAAGTCTGGGGGTGTGATGAGTCTGATAATTATAATTTTTTTGGATTTATCTGGGCTAGTTTTCACTCACATGCACTACACTTTTGGGACATTATTGCCCATATTTCTCTTTTCTGTAATTGCACACATAATGCACTCTTAGGCCCGTTGTGGTGTGCAAGTGTGCTCATTGTCGCTGGGGGTAAACACATAGTGCTCCCCATTTCTTTTTATTATTTTATTGGTGCTGGTGCTGTGTTCCCAGCTTTGGTTTTGCCATGTAGGTGGGCAGATCTCCATTGTAGTCCATATTCTTCGTTGTAGTAATCGTACGGTCGGGTGTTTTTCATCACGCACAATCGGTGCGATCGTGCGATGCCTACAACTTTGTTTTTGGTGTTCTTCCATGGGTCGTGCGATTTGCTCGCGCACGGACTGTTTTTCTCATGCGTGACAAAATTGCACGATCTCGTATTTTTTTCTAAAATTTTATGTTTATAATGCTCGTGCATTTTCTTCACACACGGTTGGACTCAACCGTGCGTGAAGGAAAACGCACGATCTTCCCATTTTGCCTGATTTTCAGTGTTACGTTACTAACCACAAGATTTGTTCTTGCATGTGCTATTTTGCCCGTACGTGATCAAAAACACACGGTCTCTTGTTGTATCAGGCTGGGGGAGTTCTGTGATATTATTATCACACGATGCATGCACGGTCGTGTGTTCGACCGTGCATGCCTTATTTTTTGACTTTTTACTATTTAAGTCGCTGGATTTGGGGGATCATCATCTTTTTCGCGCCCAAGGGTTCTATCTCACCCCAATCTGCCGCACTACCTCTGACCAACATCTCGAGAAGTTCCGACCATACTTTTCTCTCAAAACTCAAGCTAGAGCTTCCTCTCGGCCTCCTCCATCATCTGCAAGCTTCCAAACACCATTTCTAGGCATTTTTGGTTGCACTCAAAGAGTTCTCCGACAACGGTTGTGATTGAAGTCTATTGACGAAGAAGATGTGTATAATAGAAGAAGGTGAAAACTCTTTTGGACCCCAGACGGCAGTCAAAGTCCAAGCTCGGACGAGGCTTGACAACCCACGATTCCAGCCGTGAAACTTGGATTAGTCTTTGTGCTTCAGTTGTATTCTTCCCTACTCTTCATTTGTGGTACATTTCTCTTTGAATTATTGGTTGTTTGTGTGTTGTTTTGTAAACTCTAATTTCTTATTATTGCAATCTTTTAAGTCTATGTGATTGTTTTGTGGTTTATGCTTGCGAGGAGTGCCCCCATCTCATCTCGTCACACCCACCATTGTGTGAGTGCATCACTAGCATTTGCTAGTGGCATGCGTTACGAAGAGATGCTTGCGACCCTCATCCGCCGTGAACCATTCCATCTGCTAGCCTTCTCGGCCAACCCTTGCAAAGTAGTGAAGGCAACCCGCACTAATAATTAAGTTGTTTATTTTCTTTGCTCAAACCAAAACCAAGCCTTGTTTTCTTTTAACCCTTATAATTGATTTTCTAAACAATCGAATCACGCACCCCAACCAACGTTCCTTTGGAGATCGATACATGGGGAGTTCCTCCCGTACTTTATATTACTTGAGCGACCAGTGCACTTGAAAAACACGAATCATCTAGACGAGAGAGTTGGAGCCTGAGCTTTGTGATATTCGGGTGGTAGTGTTTCGTCGTGGGATGGCGAAGTCCCTCTGGATGCTATCTCGCAAGCGCAAGTGCGACATCTCTGACCTTGGCTTCGATGACCTTTCAGATGATGAGTGCATTGAGTTTGATGAGGAGGAGTAGACTCTGTCCCTACAGATTTTACTTTGTTTGTATTTATATGTATTTGATGTGTATCCGTGATTGGACTTTGAACCCTTACTTTGGTTGCATCAGCTTTGTGTGCTTTGCTTCTCTTCTAAATGATTCTTTTTCTGTGGTTTTTAGCTCCTTCAGAGAAGTTTGTATTATTGGATTTACTATCTTCGCACGGGTGACAATGATATGCTCCCTTGATGTTGATCGTTGGAGGGCGAGGCCAGAATGATGTCGGGATCTATAAGACTACCCCAACCTTTGCCCCGGGTCGGGCCGGAGGGGATCTTACTTGCCCAAGGCATCCACCAAGTGATCCTTAAGGGGTAACGACCCACTCTGTTAAGCACTATTTGTCCGCCTTGCTCGGCTTGAATCAGAACATTCACATCTCATCACAGAGTTTAGCAGAAGCATTAACAGGAAGCCACATCAAATATATATGACAATATATATTTAACAGGAAACGCAAAAGGCCGTAGCCACTGTTAATACATGAAGCCTGTAGGCTATAAAAGTATTACAACTAGCAACTCATATCTCTCTCTAAACTATGCTCGCTAGTACTCATGTCTTGAAACTCTAGAGACGATGGGGGTGCCTTTGTTCGGTTAGTCCTATCAGCTGGCGTATTGCCCTGAAGCAGCTGGTTGCTACGGTGCTCCATCTCATGTGAATGGTTATTTAAATAATCATTAGTCACAGAGCTAACTTGAATCAAATCCCTTCCTCGGATCCAAATCCTGGGGACGAGCGCACGCACCCAACAAAATAAGATAGCCGAAGCAAGAGAGGGTTAGCATGGTATTTCATAAAAAAGCTAGGAGCGACCAAATAGAGGTGAAGCATGGTATAACTAGACTAGCAGCAATAATATATATCAGTTATAATTTAGGCTCCACAAGCATAGCAGGTATTCACAACCCGTGTAAACATCGCAAGCATTCACAGCCATGTACACATCGCAGACATTCACAACCGTGTACATATCACAGACATTCACAGCTACGTACACATTGTAGGCATTCACAAATGCATACACATCACAGGAATTCACAGCTGCATACATATCGTAGGCAATTCACAGACGCATACACATCGCAGGAATTCACAACTGCGTACACATCACAGGCATTCACAGCCGCGCATAACACACTATGTCGACATAATATGGACCGTTTCTTTTCAAGTGGAATAGCGAGCCTCGCGGGCCTCACCGATGTGGCCGACGGTGACAGTGGCCAGTCTTGCCACTTCTAGGGGTGGTCGTACCGCATATCCCAGGCCCTAATGTACAACCCGTGTACTCTTGGATGTGAGCGACATCCGACAATTCAACATTTTGGCTGACCAGTGGAGGAAACCTAAAGGGGAAAACATAACGACCGGTCACCCGTGGTACTCATCTCCATGCCGCCTTGAGTCATCGAACTTCCCGTACTGGTACAAATGGTCTGCGAAAGTGACTGAACTGCCACGGTTTACTGCAAGCAATTCACAAACAACAAAGTAAAAATAGTTTTGTTAGCATGCACCAAGTTTACAATGGCTTGCCCTACTATGCTTTAAATAATTCGGGCAAACGACACTTGGATTGACTTTCGACAAAGAGCGTGGGAGCACTTTATTTGGGGATAACTTAGGAGGAACATCTCAACTCCTGTTATCCCTAACTAAGGCTCACTTATCAAATAACTGCTCGTCATGGCAGGACCCGTGCTTGAAATAATACGTTACCGAAACAAAAGTGGGGTTATAAAAGCTACTGTTAGTATAAGCTTTAGAATCGAAATGTGATAAAGAAATAGGACCTGTAGAACACTAGAGTAGTACTGAACTGAGAGTAAGTACTAAAAGGAACTGGACCAGAATGAGACTGAAATAGTACATAAAAGAAATGAACTGAAATGAAAGTAAACAGCCAGGACCAGTACGAGACTTGAGTACTGAAAAGAAAGTACTGAACTGAAATGAATAAATGAACTAGACTAGCATGAGACTGGAGTACTAAAAAGAAAGTACTGAACTGAATAAATGAACATGACCAGTACGAGACTGGAATAAAACATAAAGAAAAGAGTTAGTAGTCCAATCACTCCATTCAGGAGGCTTCAGTTCCATTTTTGTTTGCAGGAGGCATGTTAAGTTCTATCTCCATTCTCAGGAGATTTAGTTCAGCTCCATCTCCATTCCCAGGAGGTTTAGTTCAGTTCCATCTCCGTTCTCAGGAGGTTTAGTTCAGTTCCATCACCATTTTAAGGAAATTTCTTTGGGTTTCACCCATTATTAAGATCCGATAACAATTCAGTTGTGCCCTTTTAATCACGGTTTAATCGGTTCATGGAAAGCTTATTATGAGTTATATTTTTATTATATATCCGAGAATAAATATCAACTCGATTGCTTGCATTGGATCGAATATGAGAATCTCGTCAGAGGGCACATTCTTCCTTGAATTTCAACCTCAAAAATCATTTCCAACATATGAGGGAATTTCTTTACCCGAAATGAGGTTGGGGATTATATTACTTGAAGCTCGTACATTCATCTTCCGAGTCTACCCAAAATGCCCGACAGTTATTTGAAAATGAGGCGCTCAGTGGTTTTGCAAAAACCCCAAAATACTCAAAGCTGGAAATCTCGCCTCGATAACTCTCGTCGATTACTCAATTGAACTTAATATTCAATATATAAAGTGGTTGCGCGCTTCGATTTTCATTTTTGAAGAATTTGAGCGCGTAAATTTTTGAATGCGATCCTAAGCTCCGGGAAATTGGAAAACCTTCACTTTTATCCAGAGGCTTCCAAATTTTAATACAACCTTTAAGATGGCCTAAAAAGAGTCTAGTAATTTTTACAAAAAATTTCGAGCAAATTTGGGCCTCTAAAATGGCCAAATAAAATTCATTTTGGCTTTTAAAAATACCAAAATAATTTCAAAAAGTCTCAAAATTTTTGTGGAGTAAACCCTTATTAAGGGGAACAACTTTCATGTTGAACACTTTTACCTAGGAGCCTATATTGTTTTTATAAAAATATACAAGGTTCTGATTAAGAATTTGGTCTGCATATAGCAGATCAAGCCTGATCTTGCGGCCAGGATCACGCCAGATAGAAGAATTGGCCAGCGCTTCCCCACAGCAGATCAGTCGTGGATCTGCTGTGGGAAGCACAAAAGATGAGGCGGGGGAGGGAATTGTTGGAACCCCACCTATGTTTAGGGTTTATTTGGGCTAGGTTCAAATTAGGATTATTAGATGACCCAACATGTATAGTCTAGGGTCATAGATTTTTATCAGGGTCAAGGTCAGTCAACAACTTAGATTGATTGGTTCTCACCTTCAGAAGACTTAGAGACAGAAGACCTCCAGAGAAAATTAGTTTTTTAAGAGACAAAAAATCCGTTCGAAGATTAGATGAATAGAGCTTGACTTTCGTCGATCTCAGATCGACGAACTCAAATTTCTTCTCTGAGTTGAGTTCGACAAAAGCCTAGCAGAGATCAATGAACTCCAATCTCACCTCAGTAGTTCAACTCGGCGAAAGACTATCTCTGTTCGACGAACTTGGAGCTCAGATTGGCAAGTTAATTTTCTGGTCAACGATCTTGGAGCTCAGCTCGATGAAGGAGAGGTTTCAGTTCGACGGATTTGGATCTCAGGTTGACAAAAATTTGCTGAGTTTTACTAATTTCTACCAGGTTCAGTTCGACTAATGCTTTGTTGATTTCAGTCCGACTAAGGCAGATGAATTTCAAATTATATTATAATATGTATGTAATGCTCTAATAATTAATGCATAATATTCTTATGAAAATAAATGTTCCATGATAGCATTAATTATGGTCTTAACAGAGTAATTACTTGGCGTATTTTATTGGGACAGTTGGGGAAACTCATTAAAGAAATTTCTAGCCGTTCAACTCCCAGAATTTCTGCAGACAGTCATGGAAAGGAATTCAAAATTCAAAGGCTGAAATCTATAAGGAATATATAAGGATTATTTTTCAAGATAGCAAAACAAAATTAATTAGCTGTGACAAAAAGAATAATTTACAGAAAACTGAAAGAAGAATAACTCTCATACAACTCCAGTTCTTCATCAGTTTTTTTCTTCAAGGCTTTCAAGAGTCAATCCATCAATATCTGTCTAAAAGCTTCCTGAAGATCAACAAGTAATCTAAAGGCCTACACCCTGAGCAACGCTTCCATTCTACTAAACTATTCTACATCTGAGGGGGAGCTTTGACAACAACAGTAATCCACTAGTCTTTTCAGAACATTGAGAATGAGAAGAAAATATCAAATTTCTTTTTACTTTCCTGTAAAAGGGTTTTAAACTCCCTTCATAAGTGATCCCTTTGGTTAATAAGTCTCCTGATCAAAAGACTTAGTTTGGTTTTTGAGCACCTGGTCAAAAGCTCAAAGGGTTGTTAGATCTCCCTTGAAAGTAGATCTTGTGGTGACAGGGCATTTGAGCAAAAACCTGTGGTGGCAGGGCAACTGATCAAAAACCTATAGTGGATTCCTACCAGGATGGTAGAAGAGTGGATGTACCCAAGTTTTAGGAGAACCACTATAAAATCTTTGGGTCGTCTAGTTGCTCTATTTGTTATTTTATGTGCTGTGTTTTATTATTGCCTATTTACATATTGATAACACTTATTTTAATTTGCTATAAAAAGTAATCAAAATATTTTTAATACTCTATTCACCCCCCCCTATAGAGTTAGTGTAATTTATCCTTTCACTTTCAGGAATTAAGGCAATCACTGCCGTCCATCTCATCACCGAGAATGGACGGCGGTGATTCTGTCCTGTCGAAAGTAAGGCATTGGCCTTATGCCACCGTCGGCTAGCCACCGCTGGATGCCAGCACCGCCCCCGATCGACTCGTTTGGTGTCGGCGAACTTCTGGGGGGTGGTCCAGTGGTCTGCCCCCGCCGACCACCGCTTGAAATTAACATCCTGAGAGCAGGGTGGCGGTGGCT
Organism: Platanthera zijinensis; assembly: GCA_039513925.1. Lineage (NCBI taxonomy): Eukaryota > Viridiplantae > Streptophyta > Magnoliopsida > Asparagales > Orchidaceae > Platanthera > Platanthera zijinensis. Next base: position 60,493,581 of record CM077081.1, on the reverse strand, counting down.
CTTCTTCCAGCGCCGCTACACCACCCTGTAACTCTAGTGCTTATCCTGGCTATGATACCACCCCCAGCCGGCGCACCGGGGGGTCAGGGCTCCTCTCTGGTGATGGCCCAGCGACCAACCACCGCCGGTCTTTGTCAGAGCTAAAATAGAGGAAATCTTTGTTTCTCGGGTGCCGTCAGAGTTGCATTTTTTTGCGGCACCCCGACCTTCCACCACCGGGGAATGTCAACCACAGTGGTTTAAACCTTCCCCAGTGCTATTGTCGGCTCTAAGAGGGGCTAAACTCTCACGACCACCACCCGACCTAGAGCTTGGCTCGAGTGGTGCCGGCGGCATTCTGGCCGTCGAGATGTGCATGCAACACGTCAAAAGGATAAGGGAGGAGGAGGGGAAAAGTTTCCACCTACAAGGAGTGGAAGAGTTTCCACCTATAAGGAGGGGGTTTGGGAGGGTCTCGGCCGAGCCTCCATTGGAGGTGGTGGAAATCTTGGGTGGTGGGAAGATTTTTCGGGGAGCTAGGGTTCCGGTGAGGGCTCCCTGGGCTCCGGTGGACTGGTGTGGAGCGAAGTATGTCGGTCAAGGGCTTTTATAGGCTTGGGGAGGGTGGTCATCCCTCCCCTAGATGATGTGGGATAAATACCCATGAGGGGAGGAGCTCTTCTCCTCCCCTCCACTTGGGATGGCCAGGTGGCACTTCTTGAGAGGCCAAGGGCAGCCAAGTGCTTCCTTCTTTGGGCTTGCCTTAAGTGGGCTTAGGTTTAGAGAAAGAGAGGAGGGTTCTTGGGCTTTTGTCATGGGCCCATTTAACCATGCCTTCTTGGTTTGGGTGGCCCAAGGAGTGAGAGAGGGTAGAGCCTTAGCCATTAGTGAAGAGAAGGTGAGCACCTCTTCGGAAAAAAAAATCCAAAAATTGAATTTTTAGGGGGGTTTGACCAAAGTCAACCCTAGGGTGGGTCCCCCCCATGTTGGTCAAAGTCAAAGTGAGTCTATGCCATAGGGGTCAGGTCAAAGTTGGGGTGTCGCATCATAATTTGTGTGTGCACGCTTTTTGGTGCACAATTATGCTTGATTTGACCACGAGTTGACTACTCGTATCAGAAATTGACCGGGACGAACTCGATTGACTTCGTATTGACCATACGAGTCTAATACTACTGATTGGGGTCGAATCAGAGTTCTTTTGCTAAGTATCCAAAATCTGTGCGTCGTAGCGCGCTAAAACGGTCAAAATGCGTATATTTATCGTTAGACTGCGGATCGCAACGCAACGAGTTCCAATGCATTTGTATCGGCTATACGAAGCCATAGGAACCAACATAACTTAAATCGGAGTTCTCTAGTTCATTATCCAAAAATCTCGTTTTCGCGACGTTTTACGAGGAACGGTCATATCCACCATATGACCTGAAATTCAATGGAGCGAGTTCCACCACACTTGTATTGACTATACAAGGCCACAGAAGCTGACAGAACTCAAATCAAAGTTCTCTAGCTCGATATCCCTGTTTAGGTTTACCTCCTACCTTAGTATGGTCCACGGGTAGAGGTTCGGGTCACTTTTATTGGGCTCACTAGGGTTATGGTGGGCCGGTGGCCCAATAAAAGTCGGGATGTTACAATCAATTAAAAATAAAAGGATTTTCGTCCCCGAAAATTTGCCCAAAGTAGGGGGAAAAAGAAATAACATACCTAGGTAAAGAGTCCCGGGTATTTTTTTTTCGGATGAGTGCCTTTGGTTCCCAAATATACTCATCTCGTACGTGATTTGACCACAATATCTTGACCATTGGAATGGCCTTGTTACGCAGATTCTTCACTTTATGATCTACAACCCTGAATGGTTCAAGCTAGACGGATTTATTGGACAGCAGTTATACTGGTGGTGTAGGTAGATACTGCTCTGGTTGCCGGAGAACTCACCTCAAGGATGAGACATGAAACACATCATGAAGATTTCCACATTCTGGGGGTAGGGCTAAATGATAGGTAATGGGGCCAACATGCTCTATCACCAGATAGGGGCCCAAATCGTAGGAATCAAGCTTTTTCTTCTTCCTCAACTGGGAGACACCATGCAAGAGCTTGATTTTTAAGAACCATTTCTCCCACGGCAAACTCCACTGGTCGATGCCTTGCATCATAATATTTGGCTTGTCGACTCTGTGCTCCCTGCATCTTCTCCTGGATTAGCCGTATCGCTGTCGTTATATCATCAATATAAGCCACTCCTAATTCTTTCGGGTCCTCATCTAAAGCCCATGTTAGCGGAGTTCGGTAATGTCTCCCATACAATACCTCGTATGGGGCCATCTTGATGCTGTCCTGATAACTGTTATTATAAGAAAACTCGACTAAAGGCAACAACTGCTCCCATGGCTCGTTATGCTTTACTATGCAAAGTCGGAGTAGATCCTCTATTGTTCTGTTTGTCCTTTCCGTCTGTCCATCTGTCTGTGGGTGGAAGGCAGTGTTGAAGGCCAACCGGGTCCCCAAGTATGCCTGCACCCGCCTCCACTCCTTGGATGTGAAACGTCCATCACGATCTTACACAATGGACTTCGACACTTTGTGGAATCGGACCACTTGTTCTATGAACATTCTGGCTAGGATATCAACTCCGTCACCCTGCCGGTTTAGAATAACTGTACCATCTTGGTTAGTCGATCCACAACAACCTAAATAGAGTCATTTCTAGCATGGATTGGGGTAAGCCGTGAACGAAGTCCATGGAAATGTCCTCAAATTTTCATTCAGGTATTTGTAGGGGCTGCAACAGGCCTCCTGGGTTGCAGCACTAATCCTTAACCCTCTGGCAAGTCTAACACTGTGCCACAAAGTTGGTGACGTTCCTCTTCATTTCGGGCTAGTAAATAGTACTGCGTAAATCAACATACATTTTAACCACTCTAGGGTGGATAGAGTACCTCGACTGGTGTGCCTCTCGAAGGATTTAATCTCGGATTCCTCCGGTAGAGGGAATAAATATATGGTGCCTGAACTGCAGGATCCCATCGTGCAAATTAAACTCCTCCTATGCTCCATCTTGTAGGGACTGGATGATTGGGACTATTTCTGGGTCAACCTGCTGGGCTTCTCGTATTCGTTTTTGAATATCACATTGGATCTCCATCCAATAAAGTTGTGCTTGGTACTCTTCTGGATCTCTACGAGAAACCAGGGTAATATCCAAATTCATCAAGGACTATAACAAATCTCTTGGAATCCGCTCCATCAAGTTTTCGGCTGCCGAGGGCTGGCGGCTCAGTGCATTAGCCACTCTGTTGGCCTTTCCGGGGTGGTACTGGAGAGCAAATTCATAATCACATAGATATTCCAACCACCGACGCTGTCAGAGGTTCAACTCTTTCTGAGTAAAAATATACTTGAGACTTTTATGGTCGGAGAAGATCTCGCACCTTACTCTGTACTTGTAGTGCCTCTAAATCTTAAGGGCGAAGACGATGATGCCCTATTCAAAGTCGTGAGTTATGTAGTTCAACTCATGTGGATTCAATTGGCGTGATGCGTAAGACACCACCTTACCGTGCTGCATCAAAACATCTCCCAATCCTTTCAGGGATGCATCTGTATAAATATGGGATCCCTCACTACCTGAAGTGATCGTTAGGATCGGGGCAGAAGTCAGCTGCATCTTCAACTTAACAAACGCAACCTCGTATTCTGGCATCCTGTGGAACGTAACATCTTTCTTGGTATGGGCAGTGAGGGGTAGCGCAATTTTAGAGAATCCTTCCACAAACTTCTTGTAATAACCCGCAAGACCGAGAAAACTGCGAATGTTTGCTTCCATTTTGAGCGGTGGCCAGTTCTCAACTGCTTGGATTTTGGCTTGGTCTACTGCCACACCATTTTTGTTGATGGTATGGCCCAAGAATCCGACTTCTTCCAACCAGAATTCACACTTGCTGAACTTGGCGAAGAGGGAGTGCTCTCGAAGTTTAAGTAACACCAACTACAGGTGTCTAGAATGGTCGTCCTTGGTTTTTGAGTAGATCAGGATGTCTTCAATGAAGACAATCACGAAAAGATCTAGAAAGGGTTCGAACACCTTATACATTAGAGTCATGAAGGCCGAGGGGGCGTTGGTAAGCCCAAACGACATTACCATAAAGTCGTATAGCCTGTAGCGAGAGCTAAAGGCAGTTTTGGGGATATCATCCTCCCGGATCCGAAGCTGATAGCAGCCTGATCTTAGGTCCATCTCAGAGAATATGAATGCACCTTACAATCGATTGAACAACTCATCGATCCTTAGAAGTGGATACATATTCTGTATTATGAGTTTTTCTAATTCCCCATGGTCTATGTACAAGCGCAGTGTCCCGTTTTTCTTTTTTTATAAATCATACAGGGGCTCCCTAGGGCGAGGAACAAAGGGATCCTGAAACTGCTCCACAAGGATAGATCGTGATTGCTCTGATCCATTTGTAAGACCCCCCAACCTTTTCCCCGGGTCAGGTCGGAGGGGATATTACTTGCCCAAGTCATCCACCCAATGCTCCTTAAGGGGTAACGACCCACTCTGTTAAGCACCAGTTGGCCTCCTTGCTCGGCTTGAATCACAACATTCACATCTCATCACAGAGTTTAGCGGAAGCATTAACAGGAAGCCACAACAAATATATATGACAATATATATTTAACAGGAAACACAAAAGGTCGTAGCCACTGCTTATACATGAAGTATGTAGGCTATAATATTATTACAACTAGCAACTCCTCTCTCTCTCTCTCAACTATGCTCTCTAGTACTCATGTCTCGAAACTCTAGAGACAACGAGGGTGCCTCGATTCAGGTAGTCCTATCAACTGGCATATCATCCTGCAATAGCTAGTTGCTACAGTGCTCCATCTCCTGTGAATTGTTATTTAAATAATCGTTAGTCGCAGATCTAAGTGTAATCAAATCTCCTCCCCAGATCCATATCCTAGGGACGAGTGCACTCACCCAACAAAATAAGATAGCCAAAGCAAGAGAAGGTTAGCACAACATTTCATAAATAAGCTAGGAGCGACCAAAAAGAGGGGAAACATAGTATAACTGGACTAGCAACAACAATATACATCAGTTATAATTTAGGCTCCATTAGCACAGCAACATAGCAGGTATTCACAACCCGTGCAAACATCACAGGCATTCACAGTTGCGTACGCATCGCGGGCATTCACAGCTGCATACACATCGCAGGCATTCACAGCCACGTACACATCGTAGGCATTCACAGCCGCATACACATCGCAGGCATTCACAGCCGCGTACACATCGCAGGCATTCACAGCCGTGTACACATCGTAGGCATTCACAGTCGAGTACACATTGTTGGCATTCACAACCGCGCATAACACCCTATGTCGACATAATATGGACCGCTTGTTTTCAAGCAGGGTAGCGAGCTCCACGGGCCTCACCGATATGGTCGTCGGTGACAGTGGCAAGTCCTGCCACTTATGGGGGTGGTTGTACAGCACAGCCCAAGCCCTAATGTACAACCCCGTGTACTCTTGGATATGAGAGATATCCGGCGATTCAACATTTTGGCCGACCAGCAGAGGAAACCCAACGGAGACAACATAGCAGCCGGTCACCTGTAGTACTCATCTCCTTATCGCCTTGAGTCGTCGAACTTCCCATACCGGTACAAATGGTATGTGGAAGTGACTGACCCTCCACGGTTTATCGCAAGCAATTTACAAGCAACCAGGTAAAAATCATTTTGTTAGCACGCACTAGGTCTACAGTGGCTTGCCCTACTATGCTTTAAATAATTCGGGCAAACGACACTTGGCTCAACTTTCTACAAAGAGCGTGGGAGCACATTATTTGGGGCTAACTTAGGAGGACATCTCAACTCCTATTATACCCAACTAAGTCTCAACATATCAAATCAATGAAATTATTAGGTACATTGGAAACAATGTACTTGATTTGAAGAAGCCTTTCAACACAATGATATACACAAGTATGTATTTGATGTATGTTTCAGTTCATGCGTGCAGGTTAGCCTATGTCATATTGATTGGATAGGTGGTCATGGTTATATGGATAGGTGGACTCAAAGAAGTTGACTGGAAAGTGAAGAAAATTGACTAAGTACACATGCGTCGAGTGAAGCCAGTTCACTCAACGCCATACAAGTAAAAGTGCTGAGTGAAGTCAGGACAGTCAACGCCTAGCAAGTTGTAGTGTAGATAAATGGCTAAGTATAAAAGTGTCGACACACTTCAACTATGTTGACACCTTTGCAGGAATAGTGTCGAGACAAGTCAGTATCTCTACACCTTGAAGATCAAGATAGCTGTGTCGAGACAATTCAGTTATCTCGACACTTTGAAGATCAAGACAGATGTGTCGAGACAAGTCAGATATCTCGACACCTTAAGACTGTAGTGTCGAGACAATACAACTATTTCGACACAATGAATGCTAAAGTGTAGACTTAAAGATGTCGGCACCCGACAGAATAAAGTGTCGAGACAATTCAACTATCTCAACATAGTGAAGAATTAAAACAAATGTCGACACCCAGTAGATAGTAGTGTCGAGACAATTTAACTGTCTCGACATAGTACAGATTTAAAGATATCGACACAATCAACAGTTATGTCGAGACAAGTCAACTGTCTCGACACCTTCAAATTTAGACTGAAAATTCTACTAAGTAATATTGTGTCGAGACTGCTAAGATGTTTTAACACCTTCTAAGAACACTAAGTAATACTGTGTCGAGATACTTTGGACATCTCAACAATTTTGATCCTGAAGTTGAACAGAGTCAACACAGTTGAGTGTCAAGTTAATTCAGAAGTGTCATGTCAGCTACAGTGACTTGATATCTCATCAGAATCCATTTGAAGGAAATTTTGAAGTATGATGCCATATGATGATGTCAACAATCAGAAGCTAGTAACCCGTGAAGGCTATATATAGAGGGGGTCGGTCTACACAGAATTCAAGGAATCAATCGATCAATTATTTTCTCTCATTCTAATTTCTTCTAAGTCAGATGAGGGTGACATCTCCAAGAATAAAAAGGATGACGCAAGTATTCAAGAAAGTTTTTTAATCCTTTCAATAAGTTGATCAGAGGATTAAGGTGGATCTATTCTACAAGTTCTTCAAAGAAATCAAGTCAATCATCATCAAGAACATTGCAGATCCAAAGAAGAATCATTTCAGCCATCCTTCTTATCAAGAATCAATCCTTTACTGCTAAATTGAAGAATCTGAATTCTCAGATAAGTCAGATCATAGAATTGTTGTTTTCTGAAATTATTTTCCTCTTAATTTTGTAAGATCTCTTTGAGATCTGAGTGGGTAGAAGATAAATTCTCTGAGTTGTAAGTCTGCATTATAAAGGCTAAGGTAGGGTTCTTGAGAAACCCGAGGTAGGTGATTTGTGTGGGATTACTGAGGTGTAAGATTTGTAAAGTCTGAGGTAGGGTTCTTGAGGGACCTGAGGTAGGAGATTGGGTAGATCTCTAAGGTAAAACCAGTGGGTCTGAGTTGTAGGTTTCTTAACAAAAACTAAGCATGTAAGATCTTTTGATTTGAGTTGAAGAGGAGGAGATATAACCTTATCTAGCACATTGCTAGTGAGGAAGAAGGGGGAAAGTGGATGTACCCTAGATAGGGGAACCACTATAAATTCTCCGTGTTCTGTAGATTACTTGTGCTGTGTTTTGGGGTTTGCTTGTGTTGTGTTCTTGTGAAAGTTTATTTTTCAAGTATTTGTTGAACATTTAATATAAGTGACTAAGAAATTTAAAAGACACACATTCGCCCCCCCCCCCACTCTAGGTGATTAACTACCCATAGATTTATCTTTCAAGTGGTATTAGAGGGAGGTTGTTCAAAGAAATTCCTAACAGTCAAAAAAAGATCTTGAGGGTGGTTGATACATATCAGATTTAATGGCTTCAGAATCTCACAAAGAACTAAGTTCTATGAAGTTTCTTATATGTTCAAAGGATATTTTTCTATTTGGAAGCAGAGTGTGAGATTGTTTATGGAGGCATCAGATCCAAGTATCTTTGTCACTATACAAGAAGGACCTTATATTCCCATGAAAGTATATGTCTTAGAGTCTAATGTGCAAACCCCTAAGAGTCTATCTGAGATGATAAAGGATGAGGTGGTTCTTGCCACCATGGATAAAAGAGTACAAAATATAATTGTCAATGCAATAGATAATTCAACCTTTCAGAACTTAGTACACTGTAAAACATCCAAGGAGATGTGGGACACTCTAGTAGTCTATATGGAAGGCATATAAGAAGTAAGAGATGATAGAAAATCTCTACTCAACTAACAGTATGAGTCATTCAGGCAAGGGAAGAGTGATTCTATAGAACAATGTTATGAAAAGTTCTTTAGAATAGTCAATGACTTATAGAATTATGGCAAACAATTTTCAAACTATGAGCTTAATGACAAGTTTCTGAGATCACTAAATAAAGAATGAGACAAAAAGATTTGTGTTGTAAGAGAAATGAGGAATCTAAGGAACATGTTACCCCAGGATTTGTATGGGAAGCTATTGCCACATGAGTTTCAGTTAAATTCTAGAAAAGCTGAAGATAAATCTGCCAAAAGTTCAAATCAGACTAGATTTATGGCTTTCAAAGCAGACATATTAAAGAAGGCTAAAAGAGAAATTATATCTTCACCAAGAAGGGATGAAGATATAGTTAGCACTGGGACTAGTTCTTCATCAGAAGAATTGTCTGATGGTGAATTAGCATTGTTCACCAGACAATTCAAGAAAATGATGAGAAGAAGGAAGCAATGGAACAAGAAGACATCATTTGGACCAAGTTCCAGCAAAAATAAAGACAAACACAGAAGCAACTATGTGGTCAGGTATGATTCAAAACAGAACAAATAAGTTAAGACTGACATTATTTGTTATTGCTGTAATAGGCTTGGACATGTCATTGATGACTGCCCAGTGAAGAGAAAGGAGAACAGGAAGTCCAAGGAAAATAAGTTCTATAAAGACAAGAAATCAGAAAAGGGTCTGATGGCAAATAATCCAAAGACTTTATCAGATAGTGATAATGATTCAACTTCATCACTCCATGGTGACTCTGAAGATGATATGGAGGTTAACTTGATGATACTATCTGATAATCCAGAAACATAAATTATTGAATGTCAGGATACTCAGGTAATCTTTCCATTTGTTCTACAACTTCTGTTTATGAGACCGGGGATGAGTTAGACACATGTAGATCAAATTTTGATAAAATTGAGTCCAACTCTGAGACTGAACTGTAACACCTTACAGTTAAGTTTGGAAAACTTCTAGAGGCTCTTATAAGGAGGAAAAAGCTTGTCAAAGAACAAGCCATCAAGATTTCATCCCTAAGAGGTCTTGAGTACCATCATGAGATGGATACTCAGAAGATTGGTCTTCAAAGTTCAAAGTTGGTTAAGCTAACTAAGATCATTGATGATCAAATCATGTTGCTAAAACAAAAAGAAGCAACCATTCAGGATTTAGAACTCAAACTCCAAAATGAGAAAAGACTTGTTCAGTTGTTTTCTAAACCTCAGACTGTGCTCCCCATTATAGATAATTTCTCAGGAACTCCTAGAAGTGGACTTGGTTATGTTAAACCTAAGAGAAGGATAGGCAAAAAGTTGATAGGACAAAAGGGTCCAGTCATGCCACAACCTATGTTTTAGATTAAGGGAAAAGAAATCCAAAAGTCTGGACTAGTAGGACCAAACTCATATGTGAATAGGAAAGCTATTCCTAATGTGCTTGCTTCAAGGAGGACTGTTGTGATTGATAGGCAAAACAACCATTTTGCTCCCAATCAAAATGCAACTATCAAGTTTGTTGATTCTTATCCTAAGGAATGTCAGCATAAAGTTCCTACTATTCCTCCAAAGAGGAGATACAATAGATATGAGTGCTGGTGTTGTGGAAATATTGGAAACTTTACCCTGGACTGTTGGTTCAATCACACTGTGTCTCATGGGAAGAAAATGTACCCGGCTAAGAAATTTTCAAGTGGTCTCGATGGAGCCCCAGCTAACAAGCACCTAGGACCAAAGAAAATTTTTGTTCCTAAGGATAAATAAATCTTTATTTTGCAGGGATGTCCAAGCACCAGAAATAGGTGATGGAGCCGACTTCCCATGACATGTGGCCAAGGAGCGTCCTCCCTCTGATGATGATGGTGACCCGGTAGATATGAATGGAGACGACGGCCCGCAACTACTTGAAGATGGCGATTGCGCACTGACACATGACCATGAAGAGCGTCGCCACAATAGCCGTCCAGAGCGCAAGCCCATTTATAATTTATTAATAATAAATATTAATAAATTTTGATGGAATAATAATATATTTTATTATTTGTTTTATTTCAAATTATCATTGTTATTTCATGTTTAATTTCATGTATTAGTTGTTACATGGTTATGATATAAAACCATGAGTTTAGATTTCATTTTTTTCATGTTGGGTTGCATGTAGCCAGTTGGAGTGTTTGTTGTAGCCTATATAAAGGCATATACTCCTTTGTTTTTCACTGGTGAATGAATAAAAAGATCGAATTTCAAGTTGAAATCCTCCTCCTCCTCAAGGCAAATTTCGGCCCTTCCTCTCTTCCTATTCCTCTTGGCCGCCGGCCGCCTTTTCTTCATCCTCTCTCTCTCGGCTTTCCTCTCTTCCTCTCCTTCCCCATCACCTCTTTGCAACCTAGCAAACCCGAGCCATCTTCCTTCCCTCACCTAGCCGACCACCTCCAAATACCACCCAACCCGAGTCCCCTCCTCCAACCTAGAGAATCGGCCACCACCCATTTCCATCCCTCCAAGCTGAGCCATCATTAACACCACCAAGGTCGACCATTACTTCCCCTCATAAAACCGGCCACCACCATCTCAAACCCAAGCTCCCTCCACCACCATCAAAAAAACCGACCCCCCTCCAAAAATCCCTTTCCTAATCCAAAAATATTCATTACCATAATCCCCCTTAGTTATCATATTCAAAACATATCCCCTTCCATAAATTTTCCACCTACCAAATTTGAAATATCTCATTCCTTAAATAATCCACAATCTTGCGACCTTTTCCCTCTCCTACCTTAATTGGAATATTATTTCCACATTTAGAAGATTTCGCCGGGATTTTCCAAATTTAGCGTGACACGAAGAAGGCGACGAGTTTCTCTCCCTTCGACGTATGTCTGTTGGTGCCGATTAAAGAACAATTCTAGTCGAGTGAAACCAGATTCATCCAATCCGGTTGGGGTAACGAAAATTTCTACTTTATGTGTTTCTCTTCCCTAGATAATTCTTGTGGTATTGGCAAATTGCGTGGCTTATGAAACGCTTGATTTTTCGTGGTTTAATTTATATTAGTTATTGTCTTGTTTATCGTATTTTCGTTTAAGTTCATGAGGCGTGGCGACCTTCATTTGTATTTCGTTGGGAGAGAAACACCCTTGCCTGAATTTTTTGTTTTCGGTGATTTCTCTTTTGGTACAACTCGCTCGATCGAACCGTGTTGGTTCTTTTCGCTTGAGAGGACCTTGGTCTATTGCCTTGGTATTATCTTAAGGGGCTTTTCGAACCCCACATAATTGTTAGTCTAATAGTAATATTAATAGAATCGCTGCTACGTTGGAAGCCAAGATCTTAAATAGCACTCCAACGTTAGAGTGTAACGTGAGAATTATTCGAGAGCATCGCATTTATTTGTCGGCCACCCAAAACGCTCGAAAGAGTGGGCCTACATCAATTTGGTATCAGAGGGAGGTTCTCGTCAATTTCCTACTTGGCACTCCTCCCCCTCTTATGTGGCACGTACGTACGCACTCACCCGTTTCGTTGCAGATCAATATTTAGAAAATTATTTTTCATGAAATGCATTGAAATTCCACAATTTCAAATTTCATATTAAAAACAAATAAATTTCCAAATTTTAAATTTCAAATTTCAAAATTTCAATTTTCAAATTTTCAAATTTCAAATTTCAAAATTTCAAATTTCAAATTTCAAATTTCAAATTTCAAAATTCAAAATTCAAAATTCGAATTTCAAATTTCAAAATTTCAAATTTCAAATTTCAAATTTTTCTCCAAATTACAAAAAAAAATCAGAAAAAATTTAATTAATATTCTCCATATTTTTGCCAGCAAGAATAAAAAAAATATCTATATTATTTTATGAAAGTAGCGGGACCGAATCGATCTTTGAAAACTAAATAGGACTAGACTATATTTCTTTGTATTTGTGCACTTAATCTGAGTAGTTTATCCTCATTTTTTCGCTGAAAATTAAAACAAAAAAATGACCTATGATGTTCACGTTTCCGAATGAAACCTTTTGGTTCCGTCATGAAAGTTAGAAAGTCATTCCATTGCCCGGTAGTGGAAGAGATAAAGGGGTCGATTGGCCAATTAAAGGCTAATCAAGTTGCACCACACTCATCTAAGCATGTTAGAGTTCCTGCTCCGACCTATGATGGGCTAGGTGGAACGCAAGAGTTTTTATGCTGGGTGAAGGCTATGGAGCGCTATTTTGAGAGATATCAGATTGTGGACCCCCACAGGATTCCCGTTGTGAGACTTCAATTATTTAGTCGAGCCCAGACCTTCTGGCTCAATGAGGAGAGACGTTGATGAGTATAAAAATATACAATTTTTCATCGTATTAAATTTGCATATTTATAAATAAAACCTTAGTTTTGATATATAAAACTAACTATTTTTATTATATTATATTTTTTATGTTTTAGATTTATTTTCTAAGTTTTTATGAATTTTTTGTATTTTTTACTTAGGTCACGCCCGTGACCTAGGGCGTGACAGCCCTTTTTAATCTTTTTTCCTGTTTCTGTTTTTTTCCCAGGAAAATCAGGAAATAGCTAAACACGCCCGCTGAACACGCCCGTGATAAAAGCGACACGCTCGTGACCTAGTGAAGTTCTATCCAGAAATCCAGCAAGCTGTCGCGCTGTCGCCACGCCCCGTGCCGCCTGATGAATCAGCTGCCCGACACGCCTGTGACATCATCAGTCACGCCCGTGACCTGCTCAAATTCTATCTGAAGTTCAGCCCCGCTTGGCACCTGTCCCGACAGGCTGGAAGTCACGCCCGTGACCCTATCACGCCCTACCCGACACGCCCGTGTCAGGGGGCGTGTCACTTGAAATTTTTTCATATAAATAGATGGGCAGGGCTGAGTGGAATTATTCGAACACCAGTAGCTTCCTTAAGAACTGTTAGGACTCCCCAGCTCTTTGACAAGGAACTGGTAGTAGCTTTCAAGTATTTTAAAGTTCTGTAAGTTGTAATATTTTAGCTTTCTTTTCAGCTTTTTATAAAGTTGTAATAATTTTTCGAACTTTATAAAATAGACTCTTCCAATTTTAATTCTGAGTACTTTACTGCTTTATTTTCAGTTTTTACTTTCCTTTTTTTTAATACTATCCCAAATGAAAGGCAAAGCTCTGCTTATGTCCTGGATTAAGATAGTGTGAAACTGCTTCCAAAATTATTTTCAAAACCTTATTATTTTATACTATCCTGAATGAAGGGCGAGGCGAAAGCCTATGACCTGGATTAAGATAGTGTGGAAGCTTTGCAAACTTTTACTACCCTATCCCAAAAACAAAGGTGAAGCAAAAGCTTAAATCCTGGATTGAGATTGATAGGTAGATATTATTTTCTGTACTTTATACCGCCACCATCCTGAGAAGGGGCTAAGAACCCTTAGCACTTGGTCAAGATGAGCTCTGGGCTGGATATTATTTTCAACTATTTCAACTCTACTTTCTAGTTATCCTAACTAGGGTTTTCTGTTAATTGATCATATACCAGGTGAAGAGACACTACGTTTACGTTAACCCATTTTAAACGCAAGCCTCCCTGGTCGTACTTTCGAGTCAGTGATGCTACCAAAGGGACTCTCTCGTTAAGTTAGGTAATAAAGAAATAAAGTTGTTCTTTAATAGCTGAATTAATATTCTCTCAAAGTAATTCTAAAATCGAGGACTACCTTCTAAGTCCCTATCTTAATAAAATCACGTATATATATATTTTTCTATCTTTTGTTTTTAAATATAAGCTCCACTCTGTCCGTTCGATAAAATAATAATCCGTTCTAAAAAGTAGAATAATTAACACTGATCCCAGAAAAAATACGACCTTGATATTTTCTATAAAATACTATACTCCTATGCGATAGGTACTCTTGCCTTAATCCACATGATATAAGTAAGTAAAAAAGAGATAGACTTATATACGTAAAAGATTATATAAAACCAAATCTATCTTCTTTAAAACAAACTTTACTTATCAAGCTTTTTGGCGCCGTTGCCAGGGAACTCATTTATATGTGTTAATATTTGAAAATAAAAGAACACTATTACTTTTATCTTTTCTTTTTCTTGTTATTTAAAAACCTTAGTTTTTATAAACATAAAACAAACATAAAATTCTCTGAATTTAAAACTTTGTTTTTATAAAACCTAATTTTTTTATTAACAAGTTTATACCCACTAACGAAATCTAACAAAAAAACCTAACCTACTATTTTAATGTATTTTATATAAAACTTTTCTTCTTAAAAAACTAGTTTATAATAAAAACTACTTTTTATTATAAAACCTGTTTTTATAGAAAACCTATTTTATATAAAAAAACCTGTTTTTAGTTATTTTCTGTTTTAAGTCTTTTTCATGTGTTTGTATTTGTGTTTGTTTAACTTAATTTTTTTTTACTTATTTTTTGTGTTTTTATACAAAAGTTTTTTTTAGTGTATGACCCGCAAAACTCTATTTGATTTAAATCTTGAATTTGATCTTGAAATCGATCGCACTTTTCGCAGGCGCCTCCGATCTCTGAATCAAGAGCTTGTATTAAATCTGAATTCGTAGGCACCGCACACATTAAAGAAATGGCAGCAGAGTAACAACAAACGCCAGAGGTGGTCCCCCAAAGGACCATGTCTTATTATGCACGACCCAATTTAAATGACACCGGGTCTACTATCGTTCATCCACCAATTGCTAATAATAACTTCGAGATTAAATCGAGTATAATCCAAATGGTTCAAAATTCCGTTCAATTCGATGGATTGCCCGACGAAGATCCAAACACACACTTATGCAATTTCTTAGAAATATGCGACACATTTAAGATAAATGGCGTCACTGATGATGTCATCCGTCTTCGCCTATTTCCTTTTTCATTACGAACGAAAGCCAAACAGTGGCTAGGTTCTCTCCCCAGAGGATCTATTACCACTTGGGCTGAAATGACCGAAAAATTCCTTACAAAGTATTTTCCACCTGCAAAAACCGCATGTCTGCGTGCAGATATTTCTTCCTTTGTACAAGGCAAGTCCGAGTCTCTTTATGAGACTTGGGAACGTTTTAAGGAATATCTACGTCGGTGTCCACATCACGCGCTGCCAACTTGGCTCCAGGTACAAATATTTTATAATGGTTTTAATATTCAAACCAGACAAGCCATTGATGCTGCCGCTCGGGGCACGCTCAATAACAAAACCCCCGAGGCCGCTCAAACCCTCTTTGAGGAAATGGCCATGAACGCATACCAATGGAACGTGCCAAGGTCACGCCCTAAACAAGCTAGGATTTATGAGCTCGACACTTCTTCTACTTTAGCACTCCAAGTAGAAAATTTAACTAAACAATTGGCAGGAATATCTGCTTCCTCCGCCATAACTACTTGGAATCCGAATAATAATGTAATTAAAGAAATCCATTATATGGGGAACTCTTATAGACCTTCCTATAATCCTAATATGAACTTAAATAATAATTCTTATAATCCAGGATACAGGAACCATCCTAATTTTTCATGGAGCAACCCCAATAATGCTCAACGCCCTCCGATTGCAAATCCAAGTGGATTTGCACCGCAACCCCCACAACCACAAACACCACCACCATAACCGCAGCAATTTAGGCCAACCCCGATAGAAGACATATTCCCGAAATATGTCAGTATCAATGAGTCCAATATCCGGAACCTGACCGGATCAATTAAAAACTTAGAAACACAAATTGGACAAATATCAAAAATGCTATCGGAACGCAAACCTGGTAATTTGCCAGGAAATATGGAACCAAATCCATGGGATACTGGCCATTCAAGTAACCCACCAAGTTGACAAGCCGTCAAACTACGAAGTGGCAGGGAGCTACCACCACCCGTTAGGGTAGAAAAAGAAGCTAAAGTTAGCCTCCCTACAAAACTTCCCGTTACGTCTCTGCCTCCTCAACCCCCGCGAATTTCTTCCCCACATGTTGTTTTACCTTATCCATCTAAATTAAAAGATGAGCGAGAAGATGAACAATATAAAAATTTTCTAGAAATGCTAAAACAAATTCAAATCAATATACCTTTCTGCGAGGCAATTGCACAGATGCCTAAATACGCAAAATATTTAAAAGCGTTATTTTCAAATAAAAAGAAACTCGAAGATATTTCGAGAGTTTTCCTTAATGCCGAATGTTCAGCCGTTTTATTACATAAATTACCCCCAAAATTAAACGATCCGGGACGATTTTCCATCCCGTGTCTCTTTGGTAATCTATTAATAAAAGATGCGTTAGCAGATTTACGTGCTAGCATAAATTTAATGCCCTACTCGCTCTTTCAGAAACTAGGATTAGGTAAACCCAGCCCAACTAAAATGAGCATCCAATTAGCAGATCATTCTATTAAATATCCAATAGGGATAGTAGAGGATGTTCTGGTCAAAATAAATAAGTTTATCTTCCCGGTAGACTTTGTTATACTTGACATAGAGGAAGACGCCGATGTTCCCATAATTGTCGGTCGTCCTTTTCTCGCAACCTCTTGCGCGATAATAGACGTAAGTAACGGTAGACTTCTCTTACGAGTAGGAGATGACGAGGTTAATATCGATATAGATCCCTCTATGAAAAATTCTTTAATAAACGACGATTCCTGCTATCTTGCGGAAGCCTTTTTTGAGGAAAATGGTTTTCCCTATTCTGATTTACTTTCAATAACTGTAGAAAAATCGAACTTGGCAGACTTACCCCTGTCACAAGAAATGCCTACCGATGACCCTTTAGAACCTTTTATATCCTTAACTTCTACAACTCTAAAAACTCTAACTTCATATGAAAAACTACCAACCCTCAAGCTGAAAACACTTCCTGCACATTTAAAATACGTTTTCCTTAAAGCCGAATCTAAACTCCCTGTTATCATTTCTGCTGAATTAAATGATAAGAAAATGTCTGAATTAATTGATGTGTTAAAACAACACCGCCATGCATTAGCATGGCAAATTTCTGATATCCAAGTACTCAACCCATCTTTTTGTACGCATAAAATATTTTTAGAAGATAACCCTCGTAAATCTATCCAGCCCCAACAACGTTTAAATCCTAATATGAAGGATGTCGTAAAAGCTGAAGTAATGAAATTATTAGACGCAGGAATTATCTATCCAATCTCAGATAGCACATGGGTTAGTCCCGTACAAGTCGTCCCTAAGAAGGGCGGTATAACGGTAGTGTCAAACGCTAATAATGAACTAATTCCAACACGTACTGTTACGGGTTGGAGGATGTGCATCGACTATCGAAAATTAAATGATATCACCCGTAAAGATCACTTTCCACTACCGTTTATAGATCAAATATTAGAGCGACTCTCGGGTCACTCATATTATTGTTTTCTCGATGGTTATTCAGGGTATTTACAAATTCCTATAGCCCCTGAAGACCAAGAGAAAAATACATTCACTTGCCCCTTTGGTACTTTCACCTATAGGCGAATGCCGTTTGGACTTTGTAATATGCCAGCTACATTTCAAAGATGTATGCTAGCTATTTTCGGCAAGTTAGTAGAGGACGTTATGGAAGTGTTTATGGATGATTTCTCCGTATTTGGAGACTCATTCCATACGTTTTTAGATAACCTCGCTCATGTTCTTCAACGCTGTGAAGACACGAATTTAGTGTTGAACTGGGAGAAATGCCATTTTATGGTCCGCAAAGGTTTAGTTCTTGGTCATAAAATTTCTTCCCAGGGAATCGAGGTAGTTAAGGCCAAAATAGAAATAATTGAAAAACTTCCTCCTCCAACAAATGTAAAATCTATTCGAAGTTTCTTAGGCCATGCAGGTTTCTATAGACGGTTCATTGAAAATTTCTCTAAAATAACAAAACCGTTAACTCATTTATTAGAAAAAGAAGCCTCATTTATATTTGATAGAGAATGCTTAGTAGCATTCAATATTATTAAGGACAAACTTATCAACTCTCCTATTTTAGTAGCCCTAGACTGGTCCTTTCCTTTTGAGATCATGTGTGATGCGAGTGATTATGCGGTAGGAGCTATCTTAGGACAACGAGTAGACAAATATTTTCATCCTATCTATTATGCAAGTAAAACTCTCACATCCACACAAACCAATTACACGACCACGGAAAAAGAACTACTGGCGATTGTATTTGCATTTGATAAGTTTAGATCTTATATAACGCTATCAAAAGTTATAGTTTTTACGGATCATTCTGCTTTAAAATATTTATTATCTAAGGCAGATGCAAAACCCCGTTTATTACGTTGGATTCTCTTATTACAAGAATTTGATTTAGAGATCCGAGATAAGAAAGGCGCAGAGAATTTTGCAGCCGATCATCTTTCTCGACTAGAGAATGCTGCAACAGATACACTCGTGGAAGCCGACATCAAAGATAAATTCCCTGAAGAAAGTCTCCTCGCCCTCGAAAAGGTAACAAACTCTTCTACTCCTTGGTTCGCAGAATTGGCTAATTATTTAGTAGCACGAGTCCTTCCAAAAGCTTTTTCAAGTCAAGAAAAGAGGAAATTCTTTTCTGATTTGAAAAACTACTTTTGGGAAGACCCGTATTTATTCCGAGTCTGTGCCGACCAAGTAATTAGAAGATGTATTTCGAACGAGGAAGGACTAAAAGTATTATGGCACTGCCACGAAGGACCAACCGGCGGACATTATCAATCCAACCGGACTGCACGTAAAGCCCTTGAAGCAGGATTCTTTTGGCCTACTTTATTCAAGGACGCTCAAAAATTGGTAAGCGTTTGCAACCACTGCCAACGGTCAGGTAACATTTCCCGTCTGGACGAAATGCCCCAAAACTTTTACTTAGAATGTGAAATTTTTGATCTGTGGGGCATAGATTTTGTAGGCCCTTTACCTCCTTCTTTTAAAAATCGTTATATCTTAGTAGCGGTCAATTACGTTTCACGATGGGCTGAAGCGCAAGCTTTACCCACCGCTGACTCAAGAGTCGTCGTTAAATTTCTGGAAACCTTATTTTCACGTTTTGGCACGCCTAGGGCTATAGTTAGCGATCGAGGTACTCATTTTTGTAACACCAAGATGGCTAAAGTATTAGCCAAATATGGAGTTACTCATAAACTCGCTACCGCTTATCACCCCCAAATAAGCGGCCAAGTGGAGGTAGTCAATAGAGAACTAAAGCGCATATTAGAAAAGACTGTAGATACCAATCAAAAAGATTGGTCCCTCAAATTAGATGATGCACTTTGGGCCTACCGTACAACATTAAAAACTACAATCGGTTGTACACCTTATCGTTTAGTATATGGAAAGGCATGTCACCTACCTGTAGAATTAGAACATTGCGCATACTAGGCGCTAAAATTTCTTAACTTAGATACAAACTTAGCCGCCGAACAACGTAAATTTCAACTCAATGAACTTGAGGAATGGCATGCAAACGCCTATAAAAATAATAAATTTTATAAAGAGCGATCTAAGTTTTATCATGATAGGAAAATTAAATTTCCAAAATCTTTTTCACCTGGTGATCTTGTCCTACTATATAACTCACGCCTTAAATTATTTCCAGGAAAATTAAAATCCCGTTGGACCGGACCCTATACTGTAAAACAAACCTTCCCATATAGGACCGTTCTTATTTCTAACCCTGAACTCGGAACTTTCAAAGTAAACGGGCACCGTTTAAAATTATATTTTACTGGGGACCCTTTTCAAAGAGAACCTGAAACCCTAACACTACTCCATAACCTCGAAATATAAATTCACTTGTATATTTCCATCTTTTATGCTTTTGTATATTCTGTACATATTTTTCACTTCATACCTATGTCTAACATAAGTATTGGGGTGCTTTTAGCTGCAACTGTTTTTCTCACTTATATGTTTTCAATAAAAATATTGTTTATTTTAGTACTCATCCCAAACAAGTCAAAACTTTCAAAACCATACTATGTATATATATTCCAAAAATCTAAGTTGATCAAAAATGCCATTTATTTAATTTTAAAATTTACTGCTCCTTCTCATAACTAGATAGATATAAATATCCGAAATAAACTTGTAAAACCCTATCTTGTAAAATTTCATTACAATCGGAGTTATTATTTTAGCAAGCCTGCTTAATTTACATATCAAAAATACATATATATACAATAGAAGCAAAACATATTATGTTCACCAAACAATTTTAGACTATAATTATCATTACATCAATCTTGTTAAAATATAGAAAATATCAAGCTATTACCATTGCTCTCAAAATCTTTTATCAAAATTATATTTATAAACCCCTACCTACTATTTCGCTTGGCATGTTTCTTTACGCACGCAAGCATCTAGGAGTATGTGCTCCTAGAAAAGAAAAGATCTTATGTCCATGGGAATAAAAAAATTCCGTAAACATAGGCATCCAATAAATGTTAAAAGACTATATGAAATGGAGTATGTGCTGCTAAATATATGCATTGGATTAATTCAAAGTTCAATTTTGCAAAGTTTTTTTTCTGTTTTTGGAAAATATTTTCCTAAAATAGTTGTAACAATGCATGAATATGAGAAAAAAAGGTTAGAGGATAAAATTAATCACCTCCTACATTCAAAGCCTCTGTATGGGAAAAACCACCAAGTTGATATCCCCTAAAACCACTACAAAATTGAATTAATTTTGCTTAAAATTTTGAGAGAGCATACTTAATTGGTTGTAATTTTTCAACATATCTCATGCAAGACATAGTAGTCATAAAGCCAATCAATCTTTGTTATATCTGATTTTAATATATGCTTACTTTTTGTTTTCAAAAACTTTTATGACTATAAATTCTATCTCAGGTATTAATGATAAATATTTGATAACATTTCAACTCTTTATCCACCGGATGTTTATACATTTTTTATCTTGAAGAAATAAATTGATAGTAAATAGAAAATTTCATAACTTGTAAATATACTCAACTCTATATTTGCTCTGGAATAGCAAAATCTAAGTATGAGGGTATTTGATGAGTATAAAAAATATATAATTTTGTATCGTATTAAATTTGCATATTTATAAATAAAACCTTAGTTTTGATATATAAAACTAACTATTTTTAATATATTGTATTTTTTATGTTTTAGATTTATTTTCTAAGTTTTTATGAATTTTTTGTATTTTTTACTTAGGTCACACCCCTAGGTCACGCCCGTGACCTAGGGTGTTACAGCCCTTTTTAATCTTTTTTCCTGTTTCTGTTTTTTTCCCAGGAAAATCGGGAAATAGCTGAACACGCCCGCTGAACACGCCCGTGATATAAGCGACACGCCCGTGACCTAGTGAAGTTCTATCCAGAAATCCAGTAAGCTGCCACACTATCGCCATGCCCCGTGCCGCCTGATGAATCAGCTGCCCGACACGCTCGTGACATCATCAGTCACGCCCATGACCAGCTAAAATTCTATCCGAAGTTCAGCCCCGCTTGGCACCTGTCCCGACAGGCTGGAAGTCACGCCCGTGACCCTGTCATGCTCCCCCGACACGCCTGTGTCAGGGGGCGTGTCACTTGAATTTTTTTTCCTATAAATAGATGGGAAGGGCTGAGTGGAATTATTCGAACACCAGCAGCTTCCTTAAGAACTGTTAGGACTCCCCAGCTCTCTAATAAGGAACTGGTAGTAGCTTTCAAGTATTCTAAAGTTCTATAAGTTGTAATATTTTAGCTTTCTTTTAAGCTTTTTAGAAAGTTGTAATAATTTTTCGGACTTTATAAAATAGACTCTTCCAATTTTAATTCTGAGTACTTTACTGCTTTATTTTAAGTTTTTACTTCTTTTTTTTCATACTATCCTGAATGAAAGGCGAAGCTCTGCTTATGTCTTGGATTAAGATAGTGTGAAACTACTTCAGAAATTATATTCAAAACCTTATTATTTCATACTATCCTGAATGAAGGGCGAGGCAAAAGTATATGACCT
Organism: Platanthera zijinensis; assembly: GCA_039513925.1. Taxonomy (NCBI): domain Eukaryota; kingdom Viridiplantae; phylum Streptophyta; class Magnoliopsida; order Asparagales; family Orchidaceae; genus Platanthera; species Platanthera zijinensis. The sequence goes on along the minus strand of CM077081.1, from coordinate 60,471,287 downwards.
GGATTAAGATAGTGCGTAAGCTCTGCAAAATTTTACTACCCTATCCCAAAAACAAAGGTGAAGCGAAAGCTTAAATCCTGGATTGAGATAGATAGGTTGATATTATTTTCTGTACTTTATACTGCCCCCATCCTGAGAAGAGGCTAATAACCCTTAGCACTTGGTCAAGATGAGCTCTGGGCTGGATATTATTTTCAACTATTTCAACTCGACTTTCTAATTATCCTAACTAGGGCTTTCTGTTAATTGATCATATACCAGGTGTAGAGACACAACGTTTACGTTAACCCGTTTTAAACGCAAGCCTCCCCGGTCGTACTTTTGAGTTAGTGATGCTACCAAAGGGACCCTCTCGTTAAGTTAGGTAATAAAGAAGTAAAGTTGTTCTTTAATTGTTGAATTAATATTCTCTCAAAGTAATTCTAAAATCGAGGACTACCTTCAAAGTCCCTATCTTAATAAAATCACGTCTATATATTTTTCTATCTTTTATTTTTAAATATAACTCCACTCTATTCGCTCGATAAAATAATAGTCCGTTCTAAAAAGTAGAATAATTAACACCGATCCCAGGAAAAATACGACCTTGATATTTTCTACAAAATACTATACTCCTATGCAATAGGTACTCTTGCCTTAATCCACATGATATAAGTAAGTAAAAAAAGAGATAGACTTATATACGTAAAAGATTATATAGAACCAAATCTATCTTCTTTAAAACAAACTTTACTTATCAGACGTTTTGGGATATCCCTCGACGATTCACCAGTAGGTTGGAATATTATGAAGAATCTATTAATGGATGAGTATTACCCTCCCCACTATTGTTCTCAGTCATCTGAAAATCTTAGTGAAGCGGCACCTATGATTATGCCTACACCGAACCAGTACGATACCCCGTACTCCCGTACTAGGACGTCACATAAGTTTACTTCTCCCCGTCAGGGCACTAAACCCCTACTTAATTATGAGAGTGTTCATATCATCGTGGGTAGTCAGGCGATCAAGACACGTGAGACTAGTGACACGTCTGGGTTTGGCACTATTGATCATTCTATCCTGACTATGCCCGTAGTCTCCTTAGAGTCGCCCCCTGAGCTGTCGGATCTAGTTATTGATTCCCCTGATGAGTCTGAGGTTGATTCTATGATTGCGTCCGTCACTGAGGACGAGGATATTATCACTTACAAGTGTAGCGACGTTGAGGAGATTGGTTACCCTAGTGACCTGGATGAGGATTTCTCCCCTGAGGAATCATCTCCACCCCCCTTCGATGATATTTTAGTCATGGAGTTTTCTAATGACCCTGAGTCAGAAGACGTTCCGGCAGAGTAGGTAGAGTCATCTGAAGCTGAGAGCGTACCTGTTACTGATTTAGGTGATGACTTGTTAGGACCCGACATTATTATGGTTGACCCAGGCTTATTAGATATTTCTACGGTATTAGAAGAGTCACCATGGGATGGTTGCTCAGTTTGGGATAATCTTAGTTTGATACATCCGGGAGTTAGTTCTTTGCTGATATCATCTCCGCTTGGTATTCAAGCCAATTTATATACTCCCCGGGACTCGATTTGTCCATCCCCATATTTTGACTTAGACGATGTCCCTATTTCATGGGAAGAATTGGTCGATATAGGATGTGATGTTATAGTAGATTTACCCTGCGAGAAAAAATTATCTTTGGATGATGACGGTAGCACTGAGGGCCCGATAGGCTTTTCTTTGATGATATCTCCTTCGCCTGAGGCCCGAATTAGTTTGGAAATTTTATCGGATACGAATTGGCCTACTATTGAGACGAACACTGTTTCTGCCTTAAGTAAAATTTCTAATGATTTGGTGGATTCATTCTGGGGCGAAAAGTTAACTGAGGATGATTTTTCTTTGAGGACGAATCCACTATTCGAGTTTACTTTTGGTTTTAAAGGCTTGCAACCGGAGGCGTTCTCTTGGATGCTTAATCCATGCTTTGACGTTGAGTGTGACTTGGTTCCCCCTACGGAGTCAACCCTGTCGACTCTCCCTCCGGTTCCCTTAGCTCGAGTAGATGATTTAGTAATCTCTAGCCCTTTATATTTAGAGAAGTTTATTATTCCCGCCTTTCCGTTAAACTTACTTAGAAGGTCGTGGGTGAACGTAGTTGGTGACGAACATTTTTTGCTGACTATTTATTATGACATTTTTAAATCAAAATTTAATTCCAAAGTTAAAACAAAAATGTTGGAACCCACTACATTAATTTTTCAACTTAAAGCACATGTGCCACCGGATATAATTCCGTTATTTTTTACTATTAATTCAAGTCATGTGGCACATGGGTTCTCCCCTCATGGTTTTAATTTAATTAGGCGCATTTTTAATTTCTTGACCCTTCTAAATGTGTCCTTTAAATTACTTGCGAGGTTTTGTCGAATAGTCGTCCACCGTCATGTGAATGGTTTGGTTTTGGTTTGTCTTACCCCTAAACGGATGCCCCCGGGCACTTTAGAAATATTAACGAATTAGCTAGTCTATTCTTTACAAATTTTACGAAAGTTTGGTGATATGACATCCCTTTAAAAATTTTCCACTGAGTGGGGCATAACTCATATTTTCATCGTTACATACTTTACGCTTTATGCTTTAATGCCACCTGAAATGTCTACCTCTCCGTATATATTTTCCAGTATGCTTTCTATTGGGTTGGGTGGTGACAGTTTTCTAGGATCGTTCTCCTTCTCGGTCTCCATCGGAGGTACGTTGGTGGATGTTGTTGAAATTCTTTTTCCTTCTTTGGCTAAAGCATATTTGAGGTCCCTCCAAGACCACCTTTTGCCATGCAGGTCCTTCTTCCCAGCCGACGACCTTCTAGGCGAGGACACATAGGCATACTCATCAGTGATGAGTATTTTTAAGAGGGGGAGGATTGATGGAGCCGACTTCCCACGACATGTGGCCAAGGTGCGTCCTCCCTCTGATGATGATGGTGACCCGGTAGATATGAATGGACACGACGGCCCGCAACTACTTGAAGACGGCGATGGCGCACTGACACATGACAATGAAGAGCGTCGCCACAATAGCCGTCCGGAGCGCAAGCCCATTTATAATTTATTAATAATAAATATTAATAAATTTTGATAGAATAATAATATATTTTATTATTTGTTTTATTTCATAATTATCATTGTTATTTCATGTTTAATTTCATGTATTAGTTGTTACATGGTTATGATATAAAACCATGAGTTTAGATTTCATTTTTTTATGTTGGGCTTCATGTAGCCAGTTGGAGTGTTTGTTGTAGCCTATATAAAGGCATGTACTCTTTGTTTTTCACTGGTGAATGAATAAAAAGATCAAATTTCAAGTTGAAATCCTCCTCCTCCTCAAGGAAAATTTCGGCCCTTCCTCTCTTCCTATTCCTCTTGGCCGCCGGCCACCTTTTCTTCATCCTCTCTCTCTCGGCTTTCCTCGCTTCCTCTCCTTCCCCATCACCTCTTTGCAACCTAGCAAACCCAAGCCATCTTCCTTCCCTCACCAAGCCGACTGAAAGTGAGGGTAAGATCTATCTTAACTCTAGAGGGGGGGTGAATAGAGTATTTTAAAGTAAATTTACAATTTAAAAATGCACAGCAGTAAAGGCTTAATTTATGTATAGGTGTAAGGTGCTTTGATGTAGAAAGTAAAACTAAAGCAGTAAAACAAAAACCATAGCACACAGCAAAGAATATTCACAAGAAACTAGAAGACACAAGGAACTATAGTGGTTCCCCAAAAACCTAGGTACATCCACTCTTCTACCACCCTTGGTAGGAATCCACTACATGATGAGTTGATCAGGTGTCCTGGGCACCAATGAGCTTTTGATAAGGTGCTCAAAAACCAAACTAGATTTTTTGATCAGGTGTCTTGCCACCATTGAGTTTTGACAAGGCTCTCAGAACCAGAATCAAGACTTTTGAAGGGAGTTTTGATAACCCTTTTACAGCAGGAAAAGAAAAAGGAAGAGGTGAAGTTGTCTTCTCTGTCTCAATCACTGAGAGAAGACTTAGTGGATTGATTGTGTTGTCAAAGCTCCCCCTGAGAAAGATGAGAGCTTTGCTAGGGTGATAGGTCTTCAGAAGCTTCAGATCTCCAGCAGAAGATGGTTTCAGCAGAGGCTAAAATATGAATTGTCTGGAGTCCTTGATGTTGAAGCTATGATCACTTTTCAGTATGCCAATATTCAACTAATTCTCCATGATTGATCACTTGATTTTTTGAATTGATCTCACTATCCTGTGAATCTGTACTGAGAATTTCTTGTTGTAGATAATCTATTCTTGTGTAGTCTCTTGTTGTATATCTGTCAGACTAGAAAAGATGATTTATTCTCTAAAGATCCTCTATCCAAGATAGTCGTTAGCAGTCAATTAATATCTTCCATTAATGTTTTGTCTTCTAGAGGAAAGTCCAATAAACATTCTCTGATAAATCCCTTGAAACTTGCTCCAGAATAAATGAAAACGGCTAGCAGATCTCTTGAAATAAATGCTAAGAGAATTTGAAAAACATTCCAAAAGCTGACTGAATTTGAATCCTCAAAGTCGTCGATCTCTCAGGAAAAACGTCGATCTGAGCTCTACGATCGTCGACCTGAGCTCAGAGATTGGATTGAACATCAGATAGAAAATGTCGACCTGAGCTCGAAGATCGTCGACCGGAGCTCAGCAACCTGAAGAATAAGTTGAAGACAGATCGTCGATCTGAGCTCGAAGATCGTCGACCGGAGCTCGATGATTTAGCAGAGTTGAGCTCAGAGAGCGTCGAACGGAGTTCGACGTTTTGTCGACCTAAGCTTGACAATAATTGTCTTTGTCTCAGCTCTAAGTCTGAATCCTTGAATAGTCCTGGGGGCAGCTTCAAACCTAAATTCTAAGCCCTAGACTCATTCTAATTTGACCTTTTCAACTATACATCTAGGTCAAACTGATTTCCTAAAAACATAGTGATCCTTGCCAAAATTAGTAATAGTGTGTTCCAACAATCTCCCCCTATTTGGGTTAGGATTACTATTTACAGAACTCAGTAATAAATACAAAATCAACATACAGAAAAACAAAAATCTAACACAAAAGAGCAGATCATGCAACATAGCAGCAAGCAGATGGAATATCAGCAAATGTTCAAAATGAGTATACTGTGTGCTTATAAATGTCATTTCTTTTCACTTCCCTTCTTAAATAAGATTTCCCTGCTGGGATTTAGAGCTTCTTTCTTTGACCTTCTATCATCCTCTGCACCTAAGGAGGTTTGAGATCTTGGCCTGGGAACCACAGCCTCAGGATGCAGTTTCTTGTAGTCCACTTGGTCAAAGAATTTCCTTGATGTATACCTTTCCAGTTCTGCCTTTCTTTGATCTGACAAAGTAGTAATGTTGGAAGTGTCTTTCCCTTATTCTCTGGCCTTCTTCAGTTGATCTAAAGCAACAAGTTCTTTCATCCTAGCAGTCCATGATAATGGATTGTTCTCTGGATCTTCAAAAGGAACTGCAGGCTCATATCTATTGACAGTTTCTGAAGCAGCAGGAGTTCTTGTATCAACCATTTCTCTGAGTTTATAGGGGAAAGGACCTTGAGTTGAGTCCATGTGTCTTTGTCCTTCCCTTGCTTGAAATATGTGTCCTCTTTGATTTCCTCTATATTTTCCCCTTCTGGACTGATAACCCCTTTGATATTGCCCCCTGGGATGATATCTTTGAGAGGATTGGGAGGAACTTTGCTTTGGAGCTGAGGATTGAGAAGCTGAGCCTCCACCTGATCCTGAATCTGGAGGAGGAGGAGGCTGAAATTGGGATTAACCTTTCTCATACTTATCAAACTTTCTTTTCTTCCTCATGGCCTTTAGTTGATTTTTAGAATATTGCATCCATGGTTCAGTAATTTGGCAATCATGCAGAATATAGTATGGTATATCATTAGCATCCTTGGCCTTAGAAGGAAGGACCTTCATCATGGCCTTGCTTCTGGCCTTCCTTTTCTTTGCAATGGTACCAGAGGAGTCATCAGAGTCAGTGTGAAACTGATCACTTTCTGAGCTCTGGGGTCTATCATACAGATCATCATTGCTTTTGATGTACTTCTCTTGTTGTTTCAGTTGTTCAGAAGTCAGAGAAGGAGCAGCAGCAGCAACAGAAATAGAACTTATGGAAGCAGCAATAGGAGCAGAAGTAATTGGAGCAGCAGGTTCAGGTTCTTCCAGATAAGCAGCAGCATCAGCAACAACAGACATCATTTCAATATCAGAAAATCCAATAGATGTAACAGCAGTAGCAGCAGTAGTAAAAATAGAAGCAACAACATACTCAGCCTTGAAAGAGTTTACATAAGATGCAATCAGGCTGGGATCACATTCTAAAACAGGCACAATGGCCTTAGTAAGGTCTTCAACTTGTAGAACTGGCAGAGAATTGAAGTACACAGTATCAAAAACTGACTGTAGGCTCTAAAGATCTACTGCAAATACTGGAGCAGGTTCTGAAACTTCAGCAGCCTCAGGCAAAACTAGAGCTTCATTAGGCATCTACCCCTGCCTGGATTCAGTGAAAACTGGATCAAGGCACCCAGAAGAAGGGATTGCCTGAGAGGAGAGGAAGGGAGATAGCCTGGTAGACAGCTCCTGAACATTTTTCAAAAGTGGAGCCAAGGTGGTCTCCAGCAATGAGGTTAGCCTGGGGACTAGCAGCTCATACAACCTGTCTGCCAAAGCTGAAAGATCTACATGCTCAAGAGGGGCTTGAGTAGAGGTAGGAGTTGATGTAGCTGGAATGATGTTGGCTGAGACTGATGGAATGGATGGTGTGGAGGTAGGAGGTATAGGGATGGATGGCTCAGTAGAAGGAATTATTGAGATTGATGTTACTGAAGTGGAGATGGATGATATGGGAGAGGTAAAGGATGGGGTGAAGGATGATTGAGAAAGTATGTCCTGAAGAAGTTGTTGGTAGGAAGATGTAGATGGAATCTCAGGAGGATAGGGAGAAGAATCATCCATGAAGGAGTCATCCAAAAGATGAAATGATGGAGTGGTGATAGGTGGATAGTAGTACTAGGGATGGAATGATTCTGAGAAAGTGGCTGGAGGAGTTGAAATGGGTGATGAGATTGTAATGGGGGAAGATATGGCTATGGATGAGATGAGTGGTGAGGTTGATATGACTGGTGCAGAGACATCTGGAGGAGGAGGAGAAGCATGCAAATCTTCTGCTGGGGCAGAGACCTGAGGAGGAGTGACTGAGGCAGTCCTTGTGCCTGAAGCAGATGTTGTTGCAGTAGCCCTATTGGGGTTTATAATCTGCCTGTCCCACCTGCTGAAGAGGGTACAGGTGAGCCTTTTGGATGCATTGATGTGCATCCCACTTGAAACCAGCAGATCAGGGCACCTGTGATGTAGGTAAACCCCTATAATCCTCCCCAAACTGACACAGCTTTTGCTAATTTTCTTCTTGATCAAATTAAAGAAGATTGATCCCCAATCCAGATGTTTCTTATCAACTAATGCTCCCATTAAGCATAACTGATACCTTGAGATTGTATCATGAGCTGAGTGCTTTGCCAGAAGCACTGAGTTCCATTGATGGTGCCGACTATAGAGTTTTCATTCTCATTGGTGGCAGTAAAAACCCATTCTTTTACTTCATCTGCTGCAATCTTTATTCTTGTGGTCATCAACTGAACTAACTTCTGTTCGCGGAATAGATTCAGAATGTCTTTGAATCGCTGATCGCTGCCATCGAAGGAGTTCATATCAATGTCAAAGCCTGTATCAAATTTCATTTTGGAGAGAGCGGCGACCGATATTGCCATCTATACCTGCAAAGATTCAACAAACACGACCAAGTGTAGAGAGTTTGGAGGGAAAGAGAAAAATTTGCAGAGAGTATGAAAGCGTAAACGACGAGCGGCGGCCGAAAAATGATTTTATATTAGGGTTCGACACGAAAAAGGAAGGATCGTCGATCTCCGTTCGACGATCAGGACTCCTAAGGGAAGCTGAAAGGTCTTCAATATCGTAGATCTCAGTTCGACGATCTAGAGAGAACGTCGAGCTCAGTTCGACGATCGAAGGCCTGAAAGAGATAGTATACAACTATCTGACAAGCTCTGAACTCAGGTCGACGTTTTGGGAAAACGTCGATCTCCGTTCGACGTTTCTCGGGAAAACGTCGATCTCCGTTCGTCATTTCTCGGGAAAACGTCGATCGCAGTTCAGAGTCAGAAACTATCCTACAAACACAAAAAAGAGATGAGTTTTTAGCCTAATCTTGGTCTGTTTTTAGCTTTTCAAAATCTTGTAATTTATTTTAGGCTTCCTCCATCTAACATGCCTAACTGATTGAGGAAGAAGTTGTGTTTCTTTTCATCCAATGGCTTGGTGAAAATATCTCCCCTTTGCAAATCAGTTGGGATATATTGAAGTTCAATTTTATTTTTCTCAACATTATCCCTTAGAAAATGATGCCTAATTTCTATGTGTTTTGTCCTACTATGGAGGACTGGATTTTGTGCAATGGAAATAGCACTGGTGTTGTCACAAAATATTTTAGACTTCTCTGAGTTGTAACCATAGTCTAGGAGTTGATTTTGTATCCACAATATTTGTGAACAACAACTGCCTGCAGCCATATATTCAGCTTCAGCAGTTGAAGTTGACACAGATGTTTGTTTCTTACAATACCATGAGACAAGTCTATCACCAAGAAACTGACAAGTTCCACTGGTGCTTTTCCTGTCTATTCTGCATCCAGCATAATCAACATCTGAAAATCCAGTTAAGTCAAATGCTGAATCTTTTAGATACCAGAGACCTAGATTTGGACAGCTTTTAACATACCTAAGAATCCTTTTTACTAAAGTTAAGTGTGACTCTCTAGGGCTAACTTGGAATCTAGCACATATACATATAGCAAACATTATATCAGGCCTACTAGCTGTAAGGTACAATAGAGAGCCAATCATTGCTCTATATATTGTCTGATCAACTGGTTTCCCATGTTCATCAACATCCAATACAGCATTGGTAGGCATGGGTGTTTTCATACATGATGCATCAGACATACCAAATTTCTTAACCAGTTCTTTTGCATACTTGATTTGAGAAGTAAATATGCCTTCAGCATGTTGTTTGACTTGCAATCCTAAGAAGAAGGATAGCTCACCCATGCTACTCATTTCAAATTTAGAGTGCATAAGCTTGGAAAACTTTTTGCACAAGTTTGAATCAGTAGAACCAAATATAATATCATCTACATAGATTTGTACTAGTAGGGTATGGGACTTATGAGTTCTAATAAAAAGAGTTTGGTCTACTCTCCCCCTAATAAAATCATTTTCCAGAAGAAAGCATGCTAGGGTCTCATACCATGCTCTAGGAGCTTGCTTTAGACCATATAATGCATTATGCAGTTTGAAAACATAATCAGGATGAGTTGGAGAGACAAAACCTGGGGGTTATCTGACCTAGACTTCTTCTTTGATCTCCCCATTGAGAAAAGCACTCTTCATATCCATTTGATAGACTTTGAATCCCTTGTGAGCAGCATAAGCCAGGAAGATTATTATGGACTCTAACCTTGCAACTGGTGCAAAGGTCTGGTCATAGTCTATCCCCTCTTCTTGAGAATATCCTTGAGCAACTAGCCTTGCCTTGTTCCTTACAATAATTCCTTGATCATCCAATTTGTTTCTGAACACCCATTTTGTTCCAACAATGGAATGATCCTTTGGCTTAGGCACTAGTTCCCAGACTTTGTTTCTTTCAAATTGATGCAACTCCTCTTGCATAGCAATGATCCAGTGTGGATCTTGCTCTACATCTTAAATGGATTGAGGTTCAATTTGAGAGAGAAAGCAAGTGTGCATCAGGTTTTGGTTGACCTAATTTCTGGTTTGTACACCAGTTGAGATGTTTCCAATCACTTGGGAGATTGGATGATCTCTTGATGTTACTAAATCAATAGGTGGTGTTGATTTTTCACCAACCTGTGTTGCTGTTTCTTTTTGTGGAACAACAACTGGCTCTTCAAGAAGATTTTCTTCCAGATGTGGAGCAGCTTCTTCATCTTCACTACTTTCATCCTTTTGAGTAACTTGTAATCTGTCCAAGTCTTCAGCTAGAGAATGTACCTACAATTGTTCTATGGTAGAAGCATTCTTCTCCTTGAAAGACATATTAGTTTCATCAAAAGAAATATGAACAGATTCTTTTATTTTTAGAGTAGTTTTATTATAAACCCTATAAGCTTTATTGATCATGGAGTATCCCAGAAACACTCCTTCATCAGCTTTTGCTTGAAATTTTGCTATATATCTCTTGTCATTGTTGTGAATATAACAAATACAACCAAAGATTTTAAAATAGTCTACTTTAGGTTTCTTCCCTTTGAGCAATTCATAGGGAGTCTTGCCCTTCAGTTTATGTATTAGACTTCTATTCAACACATAATTGGAGGTGTTCACTGCCTCAGCCCAAAAGGATAGAGGAAGGTGAGCATCTGTCAATAATGTAGTTGCAGATTCAATTAGGGTTCTATTTTTCCTTTCTGCTACCCAATTTTGTTGAGAAGTTCTAGGAGCTGAGAATGTATGCCTGATCCCTTCACTCTGACAGAACTCTTGCATAAGAAGAGAATCAAACTCTGTCCCATGATCACTTCTGATCAGGGCAATGTGAGTGTTGAACTCAATCTGTATGCATTTGAGAAACTCTATTAAACACTTGAAGTTATCAGACTTCTTACTCAAAAAGAACACCTATGTGAATCTTGAGAAGTCATCTACAACCACTAAAGTGTAGGATTTCCCTCCTAGGCTTTGTACTGTATTGGGTCCAAAAAGATCCATGTGTAACAGATACAAAATCCTAGGTGAGTCACTCTAGTTAAGTGATTTAAAACTATTTTTAGTTCGCTTGCCTAATTGACAAGCCTTGCAAAGTCCTTCCTTCTTGTAGGGGCCAGAAGGTAGTCCTCTAACAAGGTTGTCCTTGGATAGCCTAGCAATGGTTCTAAGGTTAATATGTCCTAGTCTCTTATGCCATAGAATATTAGGTCTAGATATGGAATTGAACAGGCAAATATATATTTTAGATGAATGAAAATCTACTAAGTAAATTTTACCTTTTCTATTACCTGTCAACACAGTTGTGTTGTCCTTTGACTTGACCTTGCATATAGCTTTGTTGAAAGTCACTTGATATCCTTCATCACAAAGTTTACTGATACTTATCAAGTTGTGCTTGAGTCCTTCAACATAAGCTACTTTCTTGAAGGTGTCTGTTCCAATTTGGACTTCACCATATCCTTTTGTTGTTCCAAAGTTTTAATCACCAAAGATTACTTTGGGTCTAAGCATGGATTTAAAGGATGTGAAGTTGTCCTTGTTTCCTGTCATGTGCTTTGAGCACCCACTATCCAGATACTATGGCTGGTTTGATGTTGGATAGGTCTTCACCTGCACATAAACAGCTTATATGTTTTTGACCCAGTTTACCTTGGGCCTAGGTTGATATCCCTTAAATTCAGAAATGAAAGACATCCCAGGTTGACTCTTATAACCTTCAGGGTGGTATCTCCTAGGAGGTACTATCCATTCAGTATAGGGGTTGAAATCTTGGGATGTAGGACTTCTAGGATTGAATCTAGATGTACCTTTGAAGGATTGTTCAAAGTCCTGATCTCTGTTCGACGATCGTCGAGCTGAGGTCGACGATCTTGGGTCAGATCGTTGATCTATGTTCGAAGATCGACTATCCTTGAGTTCAGAGTTCAGGTGTCATCGAGCTGAGGTCGACGATCATTTCTTGGATCGTCGATCGCCGTTTGACGATCGTCGAGCTCTGTTCGACGCATTCTGTTGAACTATATTTTTCTTTGGCAAATCTGCATTCTTCCTAGCTATCTCTACAACTTCCTTCCCTTTATCAGAGATAAATTTAATTAGAGTTGTCAGAACTATAGGCTGGCTGGATGAAGCTCCCAAGCCCAGTGACTATTAAGTCTAGAGTTCACTGTGCTTGTGATATCCATCAGTTTGATGCTTCTCCCATTAAGGGATTCTTCAAACTGCTTGGCCTTAGATAGTTCACTCTTTAGTGAGGCTATCTCCTCCCTATTGCATTCTAACTCTTCAGAGAGTTTGAGGTTCTCTGATTTTAAAGTGCTATACTCAGACAGTTGTTTTCTGAGGGAAGTGATTTCCTTCTCAAACTACAACAGATCTAGGCATAGTACTTTAAACTCATGTTTAAAGTCCTCAGAACTGAAATCAAATGATTTGATTACCTGATCTTCTTCTAGTTGAACTTCTGAATCTGATTCTGACTCTTCTACTTCTGAATCTGTTTGAGAGGCATTGATAGCCATCATGCAAAATTCCTTTTCATCAGCATCATCCTCATCATCACTGGAGCTGGATGAGGCTTCAGAGTCCTCTTCAGTTTCACTCCATGTCTCAACAACAAATCCCTTCCTTGTATGTGTATTCTTGCTGTAGGAGGGTTTGTTTGAGGTATTCTTCTTGAAGTCTTTCTCCTTTCTTCTTTCCCTTCTATCTTTCTTGTCCTTGTTTTTGTTTTCTGGACAGTCAGGCACAATATGGCCTGGTTTCCTGCAACCAAAACATATAATTTCTTTGTTGTTATTTGATTTATCATACCTTGGCTTATCATGTCCCTTGTATGATTTCTTTCTGAAGTCTTTTCTGGCCATTTTGTAGAATCTTTTGGCCAGTAGACTTAGGAGCTCCTCATTTCCTGTAGCTTTATCTTCAGGCTCCTCTTCTGTAGCTTTGAAGGCTATGGTCTTCTCTTTTCTGATGACTGGAGAAGTAGCCTTTTGTTCTTCTTCTCTATTTTTAATGAGCAGCTCATAAGATTTGAGCTTACCCAGGAGAGCTTCAGTGGTAATCTCATTTAGACTTCTGGCATCTTTGATTGGCCAGATTCTTGAATCCCAAGTGCTCGGGAAGCACATTAGGATTTTTTCATTCAGCTCTGTCAATGAGATTTCTTTATCCAGAGTCTTTAACTCATTGACAATAAGACTTAGTCTATTGTACACGTAAGCCACTGATTCAGCTTCTCCCTTTTTGAAATTCTCATATTGGCTTATAAGATGGGATCTCCTGTCTTTCCTTTCATCGGCAGATCCTGAGACAATTTCAGAGAGTTTGTCCCAAATTCCTTTGGCTGAGTTGTATTCAGCTACCTTCTGAAATATCTCATCAGACATTGTCTGAGCTAAGATATTCATTGCCTTGGCATCTGCAGTCTTCCACTTCTTTATTTCAGCATCTGTTCCTGAAGGAGGTGGAACAGCATTTGTAATTGAGCTTGCTGGTGGACTTGGGCACACTGTCAAAACAGAATTAAATATGTCTTCATCAATAGAGTTCATATAAAGTCTAATTCTTGCTTTCCAAAGTGCAAACTTGGATAAATTGCACACTAGAGGCCTGGTGCTTGCATAATCTTTGTTCTATGCCATGTCTTTATATAGAATTAAATATAATGAAAATAACCCTCTTAAAAGATTGATCTTATCAGGGATCTTTTGGTTCAGGTGTTAGCCTGTACGAACAACCAACCTGCCTCTGATACCAATTGAAAGTGAGGGTAAGATCTATCTTAACTCTAGAGGGGGGTGAATAGAGTATTTTAAAGTAAATTTACAATTTAAAAATGCATAGCAGTAAAGGCTTAATTTATGTATAGGTGTAAGGTGCTTTGATGTAGAAAGTAAAACTAAAGTAGTAAAACAAAAACCACAGCACACAGCAAAGAATATCCACAAGAAACCAGAAGACACAAGGAACTATAGTGATTCCCCAAAAACCTGGGTACATCCACTCTTCTACCACCCTTGGTAGGAATCCACTGCAGGATGAGTTGATCAGGTGTCCTGGGCACCAATGAGCTTTTGATAAGGTGCTCAAAAACCAAACTAGATTTTTTTATCAGGTGTCTTGCCACCTATGAGTTTTGACAAGGCTCTTAGAACCAGAATCAAGACTTTTGAAGGGAGTTTTGATAACCCTTTTACAGCAGGAAAAGAAAAAGGAAGAGGTGAAGTTGTCTTCTCTGTCTCAATCACTGAGAGAAGACTTAGTGGATTGATTGTGTTGTCAAAGCTCCCCCTGAGAAAGATGAGAGCTTTGCTAGGGTGATAGGTCTTCAGAAGCTTCAGATCTCCAGCAGAAGATGGTTTCAGCAGAGGCTGAAATATTAATTGTCTGGAGTCCTTGATGTTGAAGCTATGATCACTTTTTAGTATGACAATATTCAACTAATTCTCCAGGATTGATCACTTGATTTTTTAAATTGATCTCACTATCATGTGAATCTGTACTGAGAATTTCTTGTTGTAGATAGTCTATTCTTGTGTAGTCTCTTGTTATATATCTGTCAGACTAGAAAAGATGATTTATTATCTGAAGATCCTCTATCCAAGATAGCCGTTAGCAGTCAATAAATGTCTTCCATTAATGTTTTGTCTTCTAGAGGAAAGTCCAATAAACATTCTCTGATAAATCCCTTGAAACTTGCTCCAGAATAAATGAAAATGGCTAGCAGATCTCTTGAAATAAATGCTGAGAGAATTTGAAAAACATTCCAAAAGCTGACTGAATTTGAATCCTCAAAGTCGTCGATCTCTCAGGAAAAACGTCGATCTGAGCTCTACGATCGTCGACCTGAGCTCAGAGATTGGATTGAACATCAGACAGAAAACGTCGACCTAAGCTCGAAGATCGTCGACCGGAGCTCAGCGACCTGAAGAATAAGCTGAAGACAGATCGTCGATCTGAGCTCGAAGATCATCGACCGGAGCTCGACGATTTAACAGAGTTGAGCTCAGAGAGCGTCGAACGGAGTTCGGCGTTTCGTCGACCTAAGCTCGACGATAATTGTCTTTGTCTCAGCTCTAAGTCTGAATCCTTGAATGGTCCTGGGGGCAGCTTCAAATCTAAATTCTAAGCCCTAGACTCATTCTAACTTGACCTTTTCAACTATACATCTAGGTCAAACTGATTTCCTAAAAACATAGTGATCCTTGCCCAAATTAGTAATAGGGTGTTCCAACACCGACCACCTCCAACAACCACCCAACCCGAGTCCCCTCCTCAAACCAAGAGAATCGGCCACCACCTATTTCCATCCCTCCAAGCCGAGCCATCATCAACACCACCAAGGTAGACCATTACTTCCCCTCATAAAACCGGCCACCACCATCTCAAACCCGAGCTCCCTCCACCACCATCAAAAAAACCGACCCCCCCCCTCCAAAAATCCCTTTCCTAATCCAAAAATATTCATTACCATAATCCCCCTTAGTTATCATATTCAAAACATATCCCCTTCCATAAATTTTTCACCTACCTAATTTGAAATATCTCATTCCTTAAATAATCCACAATCTTGCGACCTTTTCCCTCTCCTACCTTAATTGGAATATTATTTCCACATTTAGAAGATTTCGCCGGGATTTTCCAAATATAGCGTGACACGAAGAAGGCGACGAGTTTCTCTCCATCCGACGTATGTCTGGTGGTGCCGATTAAAGAACAATTCTTGTCGAGTGAAACAGGATTCATCCAATCCGGTTGGGGTAACGAAAATTTCTACTTTATGTGTTTCTCTTCCCTAGATAATTCTTGTGGCATTTGGCAAATTGCGTGGCTTGTGTAACGCTTGATATTTCGTGGTTTAATTTATGTTAGTTACTGTCTTGTTTATCATATTTTTGTTTAAGTTCATGAGGCGTGGCGGCCCTCGTTTGTATTTCGTTGGGAGAGAAACACCCTTGCCCGAATCTTTTGTTTTCGGTGGTTTCTCTTTTGGTACAACTCGCTCGATTGAACCGTGTTGGTTCTTTTTGCTTGAGAGAACATCGGCCTATAGCCGTTTGTTCGATCTTTATTCGGCGTGGCTACCATACATTAGCAATAGTTGATAACGTTGTTCGTGAGTGTGCTGCGTTTAATTATTGTGTGAGCGTAATATCTTGAATAGAGAGGCGTACGTGTAATTCCCTTAGCCGTTATAGTGGCAAACGTAGTGGCCTACATTAATAGGCCTATCTGGTACTTGGATAGTGGATGTTCCGGACACTTGACTGGAACAAAGAGCAATTTGAGGGAGTTTATTCCAATGAAAAATAGACCAAAGGTGATCTTTGGTGGAGCTGACAAAGGGATTACCAGAGATTATGGTAAGATCTCAAATGGATTAGTCACTTTCACTAAAGTAGCTTATGTAGAAGGGTTGCAACATAACCTTATAAGCATAACCCAACTTTGTGATCTTGGCTATGACATTTCATTCTACAAGGATGAGTGCCTCATAAAAAGGTCAAGTGAGAAAGCCAAAGTATACAAGACAATAGGTGTGGGAATGTGTATTGTTTAAATTTTCTTTGTCTAAATTCAGACTCTCTCATATGCCTAATTGCAAAAGAGAAAGCCTCACACTGTATAAAATGGCAAAAGAAACTAGCTCATTTGAACTATAAGGCCATAGGCAAGCTTTTCAGTAAAAAGCTAGTTATGAATGGTCCTAACATTAAATGCATTAAGGAGAGCATTTGCTCTGCATGCCAAAAATGCAGGCAGATCAAAGCTTCCTTCAAAAGCATTGAAACAAAAGACTCTATGAGGTGTTTATACCTCTTGCATATAGACTTGTTTGGTCATATGTCAGTTCATTATTTAGGTAGGAAAGTCTACACCTTTGTGGTTATTGATGACTATGTGTTAGAACACCCTATTACTGATTTTGGTAAGGATCACTATGTCTTTCTTAGGAAACCAGGTTGACCTAGATGTATAGTTGAAAAGGTCAACATTAGAATGTGTCTATGGCTTAGAACTTAGGTTTGAAGCTGCCCCCAGGACCATTCCAACATTTCAGAAATAGAGCCAAGAATAAGACATCTTTCGTCGAGCTCAGGTCGACGAAACGTCGAACTCCGTTCGACGCTCTCTGAGCTCAACTAAGTTAAGACGTCGAGCTCTATTCGACGATCTTCTAGCTCAGGTCGACGATCCTTCTTCTCTTATTCTCTAGGTCGCTGAGCTCAGTTCGACGATCTTCGAGCT
Organism: Platanthera zijinensis; assembly: GCA_039513925.1. Classification (NCBI taxonomy): domain Eukaryota; kingdom Viridiplantae; phylum Streptophyta; class Magnoliopsida; order Asparagales; family Orchidaceae; genus Platanthera; species Platanthera zijinensis. The sequence continues at coordinate 60,454,170 of CM077081.1, read as the reverse complement.
CAGTTCGACGTTTTCTGTCTGTTGATCTTATTCCATCTCTGAGCTCAGTTCGACGATCGTAGAGCTCAGATCGATAATTTTCTGAGAGATCGACGTTTTTAAGGATTCAAATTCTGTCAGTCTTTGGAATGTTTTTGAATTCTCTCAGCATTTATATCAAGAAGATCTGTCAGCCGTTTTCATTTATTCTGGAGCAAGTTTCAAGGAATTATCAAGAGAATGTTTTGCTGGACTTTCCTCTAGAAGACAAATTCTTTATGGAAGGCATTTAATGCCTGATAACGGCTATCTTGGATGAAGAACCTTCAGGGAATAAGAACTTCTTCTTTTTTCTTCTCTCAACAATCAATCAAGAGTCAATACAATCAATAGAATCAAGAGACACACATACTGTTACAGAAAAAAGGAGAATTAGCTGAATAATTTTGTGTACTCAAAAAGTGATCGCAGCTTCATCTCAAGGACTCCAGACAACTCATCTTTCAGCCTCTGCTGAAACAATCTTCTGCTGGATATCTGAAGTTTCTGAAAACCTATCACCCTAGAGCAAAGCTTCCATTCCTGATTCATTCAACATCTCAGGGGGAGCTTTGACAACAAAAGATCCACTAGTGCTTCTCTCTTTGATTGAGACAGAGAAGACAACTTCACCCTTTTTCTTTTCCTTTTCTTTTCCTCCTGTAAAAGGGTTTTCAAAACCCCCTTCAAAAGTTTTGAGTCTGGTTCTGAGAACCTTGTGAAAACTCAGTGGTGGCAAGACACCTGATCAAAAAATCTAGTTTGGTTTTTGAGCACCTTATCAAAAGCTCATTGGTGCCCAAGACACCTGATCAACTCATCCTGCAGTGGATTCCTACTAAGGGTGGTAGAAGAGTGGATGTACCCAGGTTTTTGGGGAACCACTATAGCTCCTTGTGTTTTCTGGTTTGCTTGTGTGTTCTCTTTGCTGTGTGCTGTGCTCTTCCTTTTTACTGTCTTTTTAATTCTATAGCTAGGCACCCTACACATATATATAAATCAAATCTTAAAAGCTTTGCTAAGTTTAAAATTGTGAATTTACTTTAATTAAACTCTATTCACCCCCCTCTAGAGTTGAGATAGATCTTACCCTCACTTTCAATTGGTATCAGAGGGAGGTTGGTTGTTTATACAGGATAACACCTGAACCAAAAGATCCTTGTTAAGATCAATCCTTTAAGAGGGATATTTTCATTATATTTAATTTTATAAAGACATGGCACAGAACAAAGATTATGCAAGCACCAGGCCTCCAGTGTGCAATCTATCCAAGTTTGAACTTTGGAAAGCAAGGATTAGACTTTACATGAATTCTATTGATGAAGATATATTTAATTCTGTTTTGACAGTATGCCCAAGTCTACCAGCAAGCTCAAGTACAAATGTTGTTCCACCTCCTTCAGGAACAGATGCTGAAATAAAGAAGTGGAAGACTGCAGATGCCAAGGCCATGAACATCTTAGCTCAGACAATGTCTGATGAGATATTTCAGAAGGTAGCTGACTGCAACTCAGCCAAAGGAATTTGGGACAAGCTCTCTGAAATTGTCTCAGGATCTGCTGATGAAAGGAAAGATAGGAGATCCCATCTGATAAGCCAATATGAGAACTTCAAAAAGGGAGAAGCTGAATCAGTGGCTGACATGTACAATAGACTAAGTCTGATTGTCAATGAGTTAAAGACTCTGGATAAAGAAATCTCATTGACCGAGCTGAATGACAAAATCTTAATGTGCTTCCCCAGCACTTGGGATTCAAGAATCTGGCCAATCAAAGATGCCAGAAGTCTAAATGAGATTACCACTGAAGCTCTCCTGGGCAAGCTCAAATCCTATGAGCTGCTCATTAAAAATAGAGAAGAAGAACAAAAGGCTACTTCTCCAGTCACAAGGAAAGAAAAGACCATAGCCTTCAAAGCTGCAGAAGAGGAGCCTGAAGATAAAGCTACAGGAAATGATGAGCTCCTAAGTCTACTGGCCAAAAGATTCTACAAGATGGCCAGAAAAGACTTCAGAAAGAGATCATACAAGGGTCATGATAAACCAATGTATGATAAATCAAATAACAATAAATAAATTATATGTTTTGGTTGCAGGAAACCAGGCCATATTGTGCCTGACTGTCCAGAAAATAAGAACAAGGACAAGAAAGATAGAAGAGAAAGAAGAAAGGAAAAAGACTTCAGAAAGAACAGCTCAGACAAACCCTCCTCCAGCAAGAACAAACATACAAGGAAGGGTTTTGTTGCTGAGACATGGAGTGAAACTGAAGAGGAGTCTGAAGCTTCATCCAGTTCCAGTGATGATGAGGATGATGCTGATGAAAAGGAATTCTGCATGATGGCTATTAATGCCTCACAATCAAATTCAGAAGCAGAAGAATCAGAGTCAGACTCAGAAGTTCAACCAGATGAAGATCAGGTAATCAATTCTTTTGATTTCAACTCTGAGGATTTTAAACATGAATTTAAAGTACTATGTCTAGATTTGTTAGAATCTGAGAAGGAAATCATTTCCCTCAGAAATCAACTGTCTGAGTATAGCACCTTAAAATCAGAGAACCTCAAACTCTCTGAAGAGTTAGAATGCTATAGGGAGCAGATAGCCTCACTAAAAAGTGAACTATCCAAGGCCAAGCAATTTGAAGAATCCCTTAATAGGAGAAGTATCAAATTAATGGACATCACAAGCACAGTGAACTCAAGATTAAATAGTACACTGGGCTTGGGTGCCTCATCTAGCCAACCCATCGTATTAACAACCCCAATCAAGTTTATCTCTGATAGAGGAAAGGGTGTTGTAGAGGTTGCTAGGAAAAATTCAGATCTACCTAACAAAAAGAAAGTTCAACAGAAAACGTCGAGCAGAGGTCGACGATCGTCGAACAGAGGTCGACGATCTCAGGCTGAAACGTCGAACTCAGCTCAACGTTTCCTGAACTCTGAACTCCTTCATAGTCGATCTTCGAACGGAGCTCGACTATTTTACCCAAGATCGTCGAACCCAGCTCGACGATCGTCGAACGAAGTTCAGAGCTTTGAACCTTCTTTCAGAGGCAAATCTCAATTCAATCCTAGAAGTGCTTCATCCCAATGCTTTAATCCCTATACTGAATGGATAGTACCTCCTAGGAGATACCATTCTGAAGGTTATAAGGATCAACCTGGGATGTCTTTTATTTCTGAATTTAAGGGTTATCAACCTAGGCCCAAGGTTAACTGGGTCAAAAACATATAAGCTGATTATGTGCAGGTGAAGACCTATCCAACATCAAACCAGTTATGGTATCTGGATAGTGGGTGCTCAAAGCACATGACAGGGAATAAGGACAACTTCACATCCTTTAAAGCCAAGCTTGGACCCAAAGTAATTTTTGGTGATTCAAACTTTGGAACTACAAAAGGATATGGTGCAGTCCAAATTGGGACAGTCACCTTCAAGAAGGTAGCCTATGTTGAAGGACTCAAGCACAACCTGATAAGCATTAGTCAGCTGTGTGATGAAGGATATCAAGTGACTTTCAACAAAGAAATATGCAAGGTCAAGTCAGAAGACAACACAACTGTGTTGACAGGTAACAGGAAAGGAAATATTTACTTAGTAGACTTTCATTCATCTAAGGTAGATATTTGCCTGTTTAATTTCATATCTAGACCTAATATTCTATGGCATAAGAGACTAGGACATGTTAACCTTAGAACCATTGCTAGGCTATCCAAGGATAACCTTGTTAGAGGACTACCTTCTGGCCCCTACAAGAAGGAAGGACTTTGCAAGGCTTGTCAATTAGGCAAGCAAACTAAAAATAGTTTTAAATCAATTAATAAGAGTGATTCACCTAGGATTTTGTATCTGTTACACATGGATCTTTTTGGACCCATTACAGTACAAAGCTTAGGAGGGAAGTCCTATACTTTAGTAGTTGTAGATGACTTCTCAAGATTCACATGGGTATTCTTTCTAAGGAAGAAGTCTGATAACTTTAAGTGTTTGACAGATTTTCTCAAATGCATTCAGATTGAGTTCAACACTCACATTGCCCTGATCAGAAGTGATCATGGGACAGAGTTTGATTCTCTTCTCATGCAAGAGTTCTGTCAAAGTGAAGGGATCAGGCATACTTTCTCAGCTCCTAGAACTCCTCAACAAAATGGGGTAGCTGAAAGGAAAAATAGAACACTCATTGAATCTGCAACTACATTATTGGCAGATGCTCACCTATCTCTATCCTTTTGGGCTGAGGCAGTGAACACCTCCAACTATGTGTTGAATAGAAGCCTGATACATAAACTGAGGGGCAAGACTCCCTATGAATTGCTCAAAGGGAAGAAACCTAAAATAGGCTATTTTAAAGTTTTTGGTTGCACTTGTTTTATCCATAATAATGACAAGAAATATCTAGAAAAATTTCAAGCTAAAGCTGATGAAGGAGTGTTTCTGGGATACTCCATGGTCAGTAAAGCCTATAGGGTTTATAATAAAACTACATTAAGAATTGAAGAATCTGTCCATATTACTTTTGATGAAGCTAACATGTCTTTCAAGGAGAAGAATGCTTCTACCATAGAACATTTGCAGGTTCACTCTCTTGCTGAAGATATGAACAGATTACAAGTTACACAAAAGGATGACAGTAGTGAAGATGAAGAAGCTGCTCACCATCAGGAAGAAAATCCTCTTGAAGAGCCAGTTGTTGTTCCACAAGAGAAAACAACAACACAGGTTGGTGAACCATCAACACCCCCTGTTGATCTAGTAACAACAAGAGATCATCCAATTTCTCAAGTAATTGGAGACATCTCAGCTGGTGTGCAAACTAGAAATCAGGTCAACCAGAACCTGATGCACACTTGCTTCCTCTCTCAAATTGAACCTCAAACCATTCAAGATGCAGAACAAGATCCACACTGGATTATTGCAATGCAAGAGGAGTTGCATCAATTTGAAAGAAATAAAGTTTGGGAACTAGTGCCTAAGCCAAAAGATCATCCCATTGTTGGAACCAAATGGGTGTTCAGAAATAAGCTGGATGATCAAGGAATCATTGTAAGGAATAAGGCAAGGCTAGTTGCTCAAGGGTACTCTCAGGAAGAAGGGATAGACTATGACCAGACCTTTGCACCTGTTGCAAGATTAGAAGTCATAAGAATCTTTCTGGCTTATACTGCTCACAAGGGATTCAAAGTCTATCAAATGGATGTCAAGAGTGCTTTTCTCAATGGGGAGATCAATGAAGAAGTCTATGTCAGACAACCTCCAGGTTTTATCTCTCTAACCCATCCTGATTATGTTTTTAAACTACACAAAGCATTATATGGTCTCAAGCAAGCTCCTAGAGCATGGTATGAGACCCTAGCATGTTTTCTGCTGAAAAATGATTTTGTTAGGGGGAGAGTAGACCAAACTCTTTTTATTAGAACCCATAAGTCCCATACCCTACTAGTACAAATCTATGTAGATGATATTATATTTGGTTCTACTGATTCAAACTTGTGCAAAAAGTTTTCCAAGCTTATGCACTTTAAATTTGAAATGAGTTGCATGGGTGAGCTATCCTTCTTCTTAGGATTGCAAGTCAAACAACATGCTGAAGGCATATTCATTTCTCAAACCAAGTATGCAAAGAGCTGGTTAAGAAATTTGGTATGTCTGATGCATCATGTATGAAAACACCCATGCCTACCAATGCTGTATTGGATGCTGATGAACAGGAAACCAGTTGATCAGACAACATATAGAGCAATGATTGGCTCTCTATTGTACCTTACAGCCAGTAGGCCTGACATAATGTTTGCTACATGTATATGTGTTAGATTTCAAGTTATCCCTAGAGAGTCACACTTAACCTTAGTTAAGAGGATTCTTAGGTATGTTAAAAGCTGTCCAAATCTAGGACTCTGGTATCCAAAAGACTCAGCATTTGACTTAACTGGATTCTCAGATGCTGATTATGCTGGATGCAGAATAGACAGGAAAAGCACCAGTGGAACTTGTCAGTTCCTTGGTGATAGACTTGTCTCTTGGTATTGTAAGAAACAAACATCTGTGTCAACCTCAACTGCTGAAGCTGAATATATGGCTGTAGGCAGTTGTTGTTCACAAATATTGTGGATACAAAACCAACTCCTAGACTATGGTTACAACTTAGAAAAGTCAAAAATATTTTGTGACAACACCAGTGCTATTTCCATTGCACAAAATCGAGTCCTCCATAGTAGGACAAAACACATAGAAATTAGACATCATTTTCTAAGGGATAATGTTGAGAAAAGTAAAATTGAACTTCAATATATCCCAACTGATCTGCAAAGGGGAGATATTTTCACCAAGCCTTTGGATGAAAAGAAACACAACTTCTTCCTCAATCAGTTAGGCATGTTAGATGGAGGAAGCCTAAAATAAATTACAAGATTTTGAAAAGCTAAAAACAGACCAAGACTAGGCTAAAAACTTATCTCTTTTTGTGTCTATAGTATAGGTTTTGTCTCTGAACTGCGCTCGACGTTTCCCCAGAAATCGTCGAACGGAGATCGACGATTTCCCAGAAATTGTCGACCGAAGATCGACGTTTCTTGAATCGTCGATCTGAGTTCAGCGCCTCCGTTAGCTCCAGACTTCCATTCTGTCTGTTCAGAGGTCGTCGAGCGGAGCTCGACGCTCGACAATATCGTCGAACGGAGTTCGACGATATTGGCATCTTTTCAGATTCCTTTAGAAGCCCAAATCGTCGAGCTGAGTTCGAAGTTTCATCGAACTGAGTTCCACGATTTTCCGTCTCGCCATCGAACCCTAATATAAAATCATTTCTTCGGCCGTCGTTCATCTTTTGCGCTTTCATACTCTCTGCAATTTTCTCTCTTTCCCTCCAAATCTTCTACGCTTGGTCGTGTTTGGTTCATTGCTGCAGGTACAGATGGCTGGCTCCAGTGCTGCTATTTCCAAGATGAAATTCGATACCGGTTTTGATATTGATATGAATTCGTTTGATGGAAGTGATCAACGTTTCAAGGACATTCTCAACCTATTCCGAGAACAGCAGCTATCTCAGATAATGACCACCCGAATGAAGATTGCTTCAGAAGAAATTAAAGAATGGTGTTTTACAGCGACAGATGAGAATGAGAATTCTGTCATCGGCTCAATAAAAGGGACTTAGGTACCATTGTCCCCGGCCCTTCTAACTGAAGTTTTCCTACTTAGTTCTGGAAATGACTCCATAGATTTATCTGGAGAGGAGTTTGATTCTATGCTCTATAGAATGGGTAATACTGCTGTGAACCCTAACAAATTGCTGAAGAAAAATCTGTTCATCGAATATCAATTTATGGCTGATGTGGTCGGCAAAGTGCTTCTGGCAAAGCACTCAGCCCATGACACTATATCTAGATATCAGTTTTGTTTAATGGGAGCTCTGGTTGATAAGAAGCATTTAGGTTGGGGATTAATATTCTTCAATCTGATCAAGAAGAAACTAAATAAAAACTGTGTAAGCTTTGGAAGAATTTTAGGGCACTCCAGGTGCCCTGACCTGCTGACCTCTGGTGGGATGTTCATCAATGCATCCAAGAGGCTTACCTATGCCCTATTCAGCAAATGGGACAGGCAGATCATCAACCCTATCAGGGCTGCTACTGCTCCACTGGCTTCAGGTACCAGGACTACCCAAGTCACTCCCTCTCAGGAATCTGCCCCAGCAGAAGGATTGTCTGCCTCTTCCTCTCCTCCTCCAGCTGTTTCTATTCCAGTCTCCACACCAATCTCAACCTCTACCATTTCTTCACCAACATCACCTCCTCCAGCCACTACTTCAGAAGAATTCCATCCTCTATTCTCTTATCCAACTTTCACCTCTCCATCATTCTCTCTTATAGATGACTCCTTTATGAATGTTTCTCCTCCCTCTCCTTTTGAGCTTCCCTCAACATCCTCCTATCAACAACTTCTCCAAGATATTCTTTCCCAACCATCCTTCACCCCATCTCTTGCCTCATCCATCTCCACCTCAATAACTTCTATCTCCATTATTCCTCCTTCAAAGCCATCCATCCCTACACTTTCCACCACCACATTCTCCATGACATCAGCTCCAACCACTCCTCCAGTAACTTCTATTCCTACCTCTGCTCAAGCCCATCTTGAGCATGTAGATCTTCCTATTTTGGCAGACAAGCTCTATGACCTGCTAGCCCCCCGGCTAACATCTCTGCTGGAGACCTCTTTGGCTCCACTCCTGAAACAAGTTCAGGAGTTGTCTACCAAGCTCTCCTCCTTCATCTCTTCCCAGGCAACACCTTCATCTGGGTGCCTTGATTCAATTGTATCTGAACCAAGGCAGGGGGAGATGCCTCATGAAGCAGTGGGTGTGCCTGAGACTGCTGAAGGTTCCAGTTCTGCTCCTATTTTTGCAGTGGACCTTCAGAGTCTGCTCTCTACTTTTGATACTGTTTATTTCAGCTCTCTGCCAGTTCAATAATCTGAAGACCTCACTAAGGCCATTGTGCCTATCAATTACTGTGATCCCAGGCTGATTGAAATTTATGTAAATTCCTTCAAAGCTGTGGATGTTGATATTTTAAGTGCTGCTGCTGCTGTTACAACAAGTTTGCCTTCAGAAGATACTGAAATGGTCTCTGTGATTGAAGATACTGCTGCTGCTAAAGAACTTACTACCTACCTAGAAGAATCTGAATCTATTTCTGCTTCAATTATTTCTACTCCTACTGTCTCTGCTCCTGTTATTGATGCTGCTCCTGCTCTCACTCCTGCTCAAATCAAGCAACAAGAAAAGTATATAAAAAGCATTGATGACTTGTATGATAGACCATAAAGTTCAGAGAGTGATCAGTTTCAAACTGAATCTGATGATTCTTCTAATACAATTGCCAAGAAAAGGAAGGCCAGAAGCAAGGCTATGATGAAAGTACCCCCAGCTCAAGCTAAAGACTCAAATGACATTCCATATTATATTTTGCATGACTGCCCCATTTCTGAGCCCTGGATGCAGTTCTCCAAGAACCAACTAAAAGCTATGAAGAAGAGAAGGAAGCTGGACAAGTATGAAAAGGGATCCTCTCATTTTCAGCCTCCTCCTCCTCCTCCTCCAGATTCAGGGACAGGTGGAGGCTCAGCTTCTCAATCCCCAGCTTCCAAACAAAGTTCCTCCCAGTCTTATCAGAGATACCAGCCAAGGGGACAATATCAAAGGGGATATCAATCAAGAAGAGGTCAGTATATAGGAAGCCAAAGAGAGCACAGATTTCAAGCCAGGGAAGGACAAAGGTTCACAGACTCTACTCAAGGTCCTTTCCCCTACAAGCTCAGAGAAAAGGTTAAAACCAGAACTACTACTGCATCAGAATCAATCAATAGATATGAGCCTGCAGTGCCATTGGAAGACCCAGAGAACAACCCATTATCTTGGACTGCAAGGATGAAAGAATTGGCTGCTCTAGATCAATTGAAGAAAGCAAGAGAGCAAGGAAGAGACACATCTAACATTACAACTCTGTCAGAACAAAGAAAAGTTGAATTGGAAAGGTATTCTTCAAGCAAATTCTTTGACCCAGTAGACTACCTGAAGCTGCATCCTGAGGCTGTGGTTCCAAGAGCTAGATCTCAAACCTCCTTAGGAGCAGAAGATGACAGAAGGTCAAAGAAGGAAGCCCTCAATCCTAACAGAGAAATTATATTTAAGAAGGGAAAATGAAAAGAAGTAACATATGTAAGCAGACAGTACAATCCTCTGAAAATTTGCTGAAACTCCACATAATTGCTGCAATATTTTCTTGCTTTTCTATTCTGTTTTAGTTTACTGCTCTTATGTATGTTGTTGTATATTTTATTTCTTAAATATGTAAATAGTAATCCTAACCCAAATAGGGGGAGATTGTTGGAACACCCTATTACTAATTTGGGTAAGGATCACTATGTCTTTCTTAGGAAACCAGGTTGACCTAGATGTATAGTTGAAAAGGTCAACATTAGAATGTGTCTAGGGCTTAGAACTTAGGTTTGAAGCTGCCCCCAGGACCATTCCAACATTTCAGAAATAGAGCCAAGAATAAGACATCTTTCATCGAGCTCAGGTCGACGAAACGTCGAACTCCGTTCGACGCTCTCTGAGCTCAACTAAGTTAAGACGTCGAGCTCTGTTCGACGATCTTCTAGCTCAGGTCGACGATCCTTCTTCTCTTATTCTCCGGGTCGCTGAGCTCAGTTCGACGATCTTCGAGCTCAGTTCGACATTTTCTGTCTGTTGATCTTATTCCATCTCTGAGCTCAGTTCGACGATCGTAGAGCTCAGATCGACGATTTTCTGAGAGATCGACGTTTTTAAGGATTCAAATTCTGTCAGTCTTTGGAATGTTTTTGAATTCTCTCAGCATTTATATCAAGAAGACCTGCCAGTAGTTTTCATTTATTCTGGAGCAAGTTTCAAGGAATTATCAAGAGAATGTTTTGCTGGACTTTCCTCTAGAAGACAAATTCTTTATGGAAGGCATTTAATGCCTGATAACGGCTATCTTGGATGAAGAACCTTCAGGGAATAAGAACTTCTTCTTTTTTCTTCTCTCAACAATCAATCAAGAGTCAATACAATCAATAGAATCAAGAGACACACATACTGTTACAGAAAAAGGAGAATTAGCTGAATAATTTTGTGTACTCAAAAAGTGATCACAGCTTCATCTCAAGGACTCTAGACAACTCATCTTTCAGCCTCTGCTGAAACAATCTTCTGCTGGAGATCTGAAGTTTCTGAAAACCTATCACCCTAGAGCAAAGCTTCCATTCCTGATTCATTTAACATCTCAGGGGGAGCTTTGACAACAAAAGATCCACTAGTGCTTCTCTCTTTGATTGAGACAGAGAAGACAACTTCACCCTTTTTCTTTTCCTTTTCTTTTCCTCCTGTAAAAGGGTTTTCAAAACCCCCTTCAAAAGTTTTGAGTCTGGTTCTGAGAACCTTGTCAAAACTCAGTGGTGGCAAGACACCTGATCAAAAAATCTAGTTTGTTTTTGAGCACCTTATCAAAAGCTCATTGGTGCCCAGGACACCTGATCAACTCATCCTGTAGTGGATTCCTACCAAGGGTGGTAGAAGAGTGGATGTACCCAGGTTTTTGGGGAACCACTATAGCTCCTTGTGTTTTCTGGTTTGCTTGTGTGTTCTCTTTGCTGTGTGCTGTGCTCTTCCTTTTTACTGTCTTTTTAATTCTATAGCTAGGCACCCTACACATATATATAAATCAAATCTTAAAAGCTTTGCTAAGTTTAAAATTGTGAATTTACTTTAATTAAACTCTATTCACCCCCCTCTAGAGTTGAGATAGATCTTACCCTCACTTTCACTATGCTAGATTTACTTAGGTTTTCTTTTTAAGGAAAAGTCTAAAACTCCTGATGTCTTCAAGACATTTGTCAAACAAATACAGAATGAATTGAACATTTTTGTGGTAAGAATCAGAAGTGATCATGGAACTGAGTTTCAATCTGAATGCATGACAAAGTTTTGTGAAGAACTTGGGATTCAACAAGAGTTTTCCTCTCCAAGAACACCCCAATAAAATAGGATTGTTGAGAGAAAGAACAGGACTCTCATTGAAGATGGAAGAACCATGCTGAGTGATTCTTCTCTCCCAGAATATTTCTGGGCTAAAGCTATTAATACAACATGTCATGTTCTTGATAGAGCTTCAATCAACAAAAGCCTGAATAAGACTCCTTATGAGCTAATGAAGGGTATAAAACCAGACTTGGTGTTGGGTATTGCATCCACAATAGACCTGATTTGAAGAAGCCCCTGAACAAGCTAAGTTGAATTGACAATGTATTTGACAATTCTATCAAGTTATGCTTGCAGCTATTCCATGCAAAGTACACACCAATGTCAGGGTGAAGTGGGTTAATATACACGGGTCTACGCAACGTAATCCCTCGTTGTCTAGATCAGTGTGTTGATTCACGTGTGCTCTCTCTATTGGAGTGTACTTATTTTCAAGTATAGGGTCAAAGTAGATTAAGAGCAAAAGAAGGAGTAAGGATGAGTCAAAGACCAAGTTATCAAAAGAAGGAAGAAGGAAAATTCCTCTAAGTCAAAATCGACGGGAATCGCTAGTGATTCCCGCTGACTTCGACGGGAGTCGCTAGTGATTCCCTCCGACTTCGACGGGAATCATTAATGATTACCACCGACTTCGACGGGAATCAATTAGTGTCTCCCGCCGACTTATTCTGGCTGGCAAATTTCAAACCGAATTTCTGCCAAGGCAGATTCGACGGGAGTCGAGAGTGATTCCCGCCGACATCGATGGGAATCACCAACGACTCCCGCCGATTTTGACTTAGTAGAATTTGCCGCTCGCTGGACTGGTCCAGGTTGCCGTGCTCTGTTCGGCCAGATGTCGGGATTTCTGTGGTGGGCCCCACAACGGTCTTCTAGGGTTTGCCTTTGGGTATATATACGGACTTATCTCCGTTGTCTACAGTACACACAAACCGATCGGAATACAAACTACAAAAATAAGCCGATGCCGTGACCTATCGTATCGCGGAAACCGCCGATCGCTCGTCGTCGCTCGCAAGGAAGGCGCCGCTGCTGATCTCAGTTAATCTCTGATCTTCCGACGATAGAACTGAGGCAAACAGCCAGTCTCACGTATCTCTCTCGAGATCTCTTATCTTCCGATTCATTGAACGAGACTTGTTATCCCTTCCGAATCGGTTGAGACGTTTGATCCGATTTAGATCGTTCGAAGACCTAGCTTGCTTCGTCAAGAAGTTTGGATATACAAAGCATCGCCGCCGCACTTACTTGCCGCCGCTGATCTTGACAAGATCCATTCCAAGTGAGAAATCCGGTAGTGGACTCTTCGTACTTTTCATGCAAGCTTCAACGAACGAAGAAGGACATCAGAATCTCCAAAGCATTATTTGTATTTTTATTTACATTCAATTTTGTTGTAAAGGGATTTTCATTCCTAGTTGTAAGGGTTGGGTGCAACCCGCTGTGGTGGAGTTGTGACTCCGTTGTAGGAAGGGTTCCTTCCGTGGTTAGGGGAGCGTTGCTCCTAGTGTGAGGATTGGATTTCAATCCGTTTGAAGAAGTTACCGAGTCGTCCCTTGGTGGGAGATAGGTCGAAGGGGGAAAGTGGACGTACCCAAATTGGGGAACCACTATAATTCTTTGTGTGTTCTCTGTGTTTTGTTTGCTTACTTGTGCAGGTTAGTTTAATTCCGCAAAAGACTGCACGATACCTATTCCCCCCTCCCCATAGGTGGATTAGGTTGACACTAGATACTTTCAAGTGGTATCAGAGGGAGGTTACTCATCAATAATGTTAACACCTTGAGTAAGATCTTATGTCTAGTGTCAAGAAGAAAGGAGATCTCAGGAATGGACAGACTCAAGTATTCAGGAAAGATTCCAGTATGCACCAAGCTGAATTTTTCCATCTGGAAGGAAAGGATCAGGTTCTACATGGAAGCAGTCGATCCCCGACAGGAACACCTGGACCTAACTTCTGAGCACTCAAGACATTTTAGTAAGCGCCGTCGATGATTCAATGATGCAGAATTTCAGCAACTGCAGGACTGCCAAGGACATCTTGCACTGTCTGATCATTCTGATGGAAGGCACAGATGAAGTAAGGGATGATCGAAGATCCCTTCTGAACCAGAAGTATGATGCCTTCAGGCAAGGTCCCAAGGAAGAAATCGGAGTGACATTCGAGAACTTCCTGAAGATCGTCAATACCCTGAAGGGTTATGGCAGAGTGTTCACCGATGGTGAACTAAATGACAAATTCCTTAGATCCCTAACTATAGAATGGGACACCAAGATCTGCGCCATCAGAGAGTTTGGCAAGCTGGAAGAAACTGATCCCCAGATCCTGTTTGGGAAGCTAATGTCCTACGAGCTTCAGCTGAACACCAGAAAAGCTGAAGAGGAGGCCGATAAGGCTGCTGCCAAAGAAAAGACTGTGGACCTGAAAGCTAATAGCTCACGGAAAGGCAAGGGTGCAGCCTCGTCCCGCTCTCAGAGAAAGGCTGAGGAAGAAGACTCTGAGCCATGCTCATCCGGCTCAGAGCTATCTGAGGAAGAATTCTCCTTCGTCACTCAAGAGTTTAAGAAGTTCCTCAAGATGAGGAATTAGAGAAAAAAGGATGGCTCCTCCTCCAGACATCAGAAGAAGAATTACTCTTCTGACGGGTATGAGTCTAAACAGAACAAACATCGTTCTACTGACATTATCTGCTTTGGATGCAATAAGCTAGGCCACGTCATTGCTGACTGCCTCCAAAGCAAGAGAGATAAGAATAAGGAGAGGAGCTACATTGCTAAAAAGCCAAAGACACTGAGTGAATATGATTCTTCAGACTCCAGTGATGATGAGGAAGCCTATTTCGGGCAAATGGGTCGCTCCGACTCAGATGGAGACTGTCCCCCATTTACTGGGAAGGTAAAAGATCGCACCCCCCTCTCTGACTCTGACTCTGACTCTGAGTCTCCTGAAGATGATCACGAGGACAGTCCATCTGCCCGTGAAGCTGAACTCCTCGAAAAGTATAAGCTTCTGCTCAATACTTTCGAAGAGTGCCGAAAGAGGTTGAGCGCTCAAAAAAAGGAAGTCAAATTCCTTAAGGCTGAGGGTGTGTCCCTAAGAGAAGAGATCACTAGCTTGATTTCTCTCCGACAGGAACACCTGGACCTGACTTCTGAGCACTCAGATTCTCTAAGGCTCCATGACCAAAAATAAGAACAAATCAACAAGCTGGAAGAACATCTTGCGGCCGAGAGGAAGATTGTCAAAAGCTTCTTTATGCCCAAGACCGTTCTTTCCTTAGTGGATGAATTCTCTGCTCAGGCTAAGGGGGCTGGCTTAGGGCATGTGGCTGAGTCTGGTAAATCATCCAGGAGAAACAGAAATCAGAGGAAAAATAAGGCTACTAAGAAGGCCTATATTGTAGAAAAGGAAAAGGCCCCACTCGGTCCTATCTCATTCTGAAAGCCTAGCTTTCTATATAATGAGCATGACTTTGAGTCAACCTATGGCAACCTTTTTCGGCCCTCGATTTAAAAGCCCAAGAGTCGGTATGATGGTTGGACCTTCCCCTGCAACTACGATGAGAGTGTCTTCAAGGCACCTTATGAGGAAATCCAAGTGGAGAATTATGGCCACTTCTCTTGCGGCCATAATAGGAAGCAGGCACCAAAGGCCAAGCATGTTATACAGAAGGAACAGGAAGTGAAGAAATTGTGTGACTGCTGTCATCGTGATGCCGCCACCTCTATATCAAATGCCCCGGCTGGACCCACCGTTCCAAGGGTGAAGCAGGAGCCTAGGAAACGGTACAACAGGTTTTACTGTTGGTGTTGTGGCAAAGTTGGTCACTTTGCCGTGGATTGCTGGTTTAATCCAAGATACAATGAGACTCCTTATGTTAGCAATGCGAGGACGACCACTCGTAGGGTCAACCAACCGAGGGGGAGTGTGCTAACAAGGAATCTAAGACCCAAGTCTGATTGGGTTCCTAAGGAAAACTAATTCAATTTTGCAGGTATGTCCAAAGGCCACCAAAACGCCAATCTGGTACTTGGACAGTTGATGTTCCCGGTATATGACCGGGACAAGAAGCCTGTTGCATGATTACTCCCCAGTCGAAAATGGACCCAAAGTCATCTTTGGAGGATCAGATCGAGGAGTCACCAGGGGTTATGGTATGATATCCAACGGTGTATTCTCTATCACAGACGTGGCCTATGTTTAAGGGTTAAATCATAACCTGATCAGTGTAAGTTAGTTGTGTGATAAAGGATACAACGTTAAGTTCTGCAAGGAAAAGTGCTTGATAATATCGTGTGCCTCTTCGGAGATGGTATTAACTGGCATTAGGAGCAGAAATATTTTTTGCTTAGATTTTCTTAGCTTAGACTCTTCTACCCCCTTTTGCCTAGTAGCAAAAGACAGTGCATCTCTCTGTGAACAATGGCACAAGAGATTAGCACATATTAATTTCAAAACTATTAATATGTTGTTTTCCAAGAATTTAGTAAGGGATGTTCCTACTATTAAGTGCATCAAAGATAGCCCTTGTCTTGCATGCCAGAAGGGTAAACAGACTCGGGCTACCTTTAAGGGCATTGCAGACAAAGACTCTTCCAGATGTCTTTATCTTCTGCATATGGACTTGTTCGGTCCAATGCAAGTTCATAGCTTAGGAGACAAATTGTATACGCTAGTGATTATTGATGATCACTCTCGGTTTACGTGGGTGTTCTTCTTGAAACGAAAGTCAGATACATTTGACATCTTCACTAATTTTGTCAAGCAGATTCAGAACGAACTTACCTGCTCCGTGGTCAAAATCAGAAGTGACCATAGAACAGAATTCGAGTCTAGGGATATGACAGAATTCTGTGAAGAACATGGTATCATTCATGAGTTTTCCTCCCCGCGTACTCCTCAACAAAACGGAGTTGCGGAGAGGAGGAATAGAACGCTCATTGATACATGTACGACAATGTTGAATGACGCTTCTCTTCTAGAGTACTTTCGGGCAGAGGCTGTCAATATATCCTGTCACGTACAAAACAGAGCCTTGATCAAAAAGAATCATTGTAAGATACCTTATGAGCTATTGAAAGGCAGGAAACCGATCATGTCCTATCAAAGGATTTTTGGTTGTAGATTCTAGGCACTCAATAATGGGAAGTACCCACGTTCTAAATTCGGAGAAAAATGCTTCGAAGGCATCTTCGTGGGCTATAGTAGCCATAGTCGGGCATATAGGGTTTTCAATAAGAAAACCCTAGTGGTAGAGGAGTCCATTAATGTTGTATTTGATGAAGGAAGCCTACTTTACAGCAATTCTTCCAGTTGCATTCTTGAAGATGCGGGTGCAAGGCTTGAATAGCTAAGTCTAGATGAGACTGCTAAAGATGAAAATCCCAAGTACATCAAGGTCTCCACCTCAACGCCAACTAAAGAAGATGACGGTCAGGATGGAGAAATTATCCTACAAGAGGGAGGAGCCCGAGAAGCTATTGGAGCTCTAGATGCAAGAATCTTAGAGCTCAGACACATGAAGGATCACCCAAGAGATCAGATCATAGGAGATCCTCGGGACGGTGTCAGAACTCAAAGAGGTACAATTAACGAGATTCTGCACCTTAGTTTTCTGTCACAGGTTGAGCCAAAGAAGTTCGACGAAGCGAACAAAGATGCATCATGGATATTGGCAATGCAAGATAAACTGCATCAATTCGCACGATGCAACGTCTAGACGCTAGTTCCCAGACCAAAGAAACAGAATGTGATCGGCACTAAGTGGATCTTCAGAAATAAACTGTATGAACACGGTGTCATCATCAAGAACAAGGCCAGACTGGTGGCTCAAGGTTACAGACAGGAGGAGGGAATTGAATTCGACCAAATCTTTGCACCAGTTGCAAGACTCGAGGCGATCAGGTTGTTCCTGGCGTATGCCTCTCAAAAAGGATTCACTGTCTATCAGATGGACGTGAAGTCTGCTTTCCTGAATTGAAATTTAAAAGAGGAAGTATATGTCGCACAACCCCCAGGTTTTGTTAATCCAACACTCCCTGATCATGTTTACTTTCTTAATAAAGCATTATATGGCATAAAATAAGATCCTCGAGCTTGGTATGAGACTCTGTCTAGTTTTCTTCTTGAGAACAAGTTCTCGAGAGGAAAAATAGATAAGACATTGTTTCTTAGGGAAGTCAAAGACAAGATTTTGCTGGTGCAAATATATTTCGATGACATAATATTCGGCTCAACGGACAACAACCTGTGCAAGAAGTTTTCCAAACTTATGCAAGGGAAGTTTGAAATGAGCAGCAAGGGAGAGTTGAAGTATTTATTGGGACTTCAAGTGAAACAGTCTGAGGATGGAATTTTCATTTCTCAGACGAAGTTCACAAATGAACTCCTCAAGAAATTCGGAATGGAGAGTGCAACCTCTATGAGGACTCCAATGGGATCCACTGTGTCTCTGGACAAGGATGAAAAAGGGAAACCTTTTGATGAAACCAAGTACAGAATCATAATTGGATCCCTGCTCTACCTTACTGCTAGTAGACTGGATATTATGTTTTCCACGTGCGTTTGTGCCATATATCAGGTGAACACTAAGGAATCTCATTATGTCGCTTCAAAGCAGATTCTCAGATACCTTAAAGGTACACCAAATCTTGGCTTATGGTACCCAAGAAACAATGATGTCGAGCTGATACGCTTTTCAAATGCTGACTTTGCAGGAAGCAGGGATGATAGGAAAAGCACTTCCGGGACGTGCCAATTCCTAGGAAGAAGGCTTATATCGTGGAATAGTAAAAAGCAGAACTGTATCGCAACCTCTACGGCCGAATCTGAGTACATCTCAGCAGGCAACTGTTGCACACAACTTCTATGGATCAGAAATCAACTCAAAGATTATGACTTGCAGTTCAGAGAAGTTCTTATGTATTGCGACTCCTCGAGCGCAATTACAATTGCGAACAATCCAGTGTCACACAGCAGAACAAAGCATGTTGAAGTGCGCTACCACTTCATTCGGGAGCATGTGGAAAACAAAGATATATCTCTCTGCTATGACCCCACGGATAAGCAGATTGCAGATATCTTTACGAAGCCACTAGACGAGGCCAAGTTCAATTTGTTCAAAAATGAACTCGGCATGCTGAACTTTGAAGATTGAAGACTGAAAGGCTCAAGGCTCTTGAATCAAGGGGAAGCATCTGCTAGACACTCAAGATCGGGCACGGATGCATGAACTGAGGGGGAGCATTTTGCTCCAAGTGAAGTCCCAGATTTACAGAAGCCGAAAAGGGTGAGATTACCCTCTCGGCCAATACTAAGGTGGCTTCAACAAAGGCTATGATGCTCTCAGGAAAATGGTAATGAATTCCACTCTCAACTAAATTTTCATTTTATGATTTTCATTTCCATCTGTTCTATTCACCTTAGCTTGTAGTGTTTAGGCTTCTTCAAATAGGGGGAGATTGTTGGGTATTGCATCCACAATAGACCTGATTTGAAGAAGCCCCTGAACAAGCTAAGTTGAATTGACAATGTATTTGACAATTCTATCAAGTTGTGCTTGCAGCTATTCCATGCTAAGTACACACCAATGTCAGGGTGCAGTGGTTCAATATACACGGGTCTGCGCTACGTAATCCCTCGTTGTGTAGATCAGTGTGTTGATTCGCGTGTGCTCTCTCTATTGGAGTGTACTTATTTTCAAGTATAGGGTCAAGGTAGATTAAGAGCAGAAGAAGGAGCAAGAATGAGTCAAAGACCAAGTTATCAAAAGCAGGAAGAAGGAAAATTATTCTAAGTCAAAATCGGCGGGAATCGCTAGTGATTCCCGTCGACTTCGACGGGAGTCGCTAATGATTCCCGCCGACTTCGACGGGAATCCTTAGTGATTCCCGCCGACTTCGAATGGAATCAATTAGTGTCTCCCGCCGACTTATTCCGGCTGGCAAATTTCAAACCGAATTTCTGCCAAGGCAGATTCGACGGGAGTTGAGAGTGATTCCCGCCGACATTGACGGGAATCACCAACGACTCCTGCCGATTTTAACTTAGGCGGAATTTGCCGCTCGCTGGACCGGTCCAGGTTGCCGTGCTCTATTCGACCAAATGCCGGGATTTCCGTGGTGGGCCCCACAACGGTCTTCTGGGGTTTGCCTTTGGGTATATATACGGACTTATCTCCGTTGTCTACAGTACACACAAACTCATCGGAATACGAACTACAAAAAGAAGCCGACGTCATTACCTAGCGTATCGCGGAAACCACCGATCGCTCGTCGCCGCTCGCAAGGAAGTCGCCGCCACTTATCTCAGTTCATCTTTGATCTTCCGATGATAGAACCGAGGCAAGCAGCCAGTCTCATGTATCTCTCTCGAGATCTCTTGTCTTCCGATTCGTTGAATGAGACTTGTTCTCCCTTCCGAATCGGTTGAGACGTTTGATCCGACTGAGATCGTTCGAAGACCTAGCTTGCTTCATCAAGAAGTTTGGATCTACAAAGCATCGCCGCCACACTTACTTGTCGCCGCCGATCTTGACAAGATACATTCCAAGTTAAAAATCCGGTAGTGGACTCTTCGTACTTTTTTTTGCAAGCTTCAACAAACGAAGAAGGACATCGGAATCTCCAAAGCATTATTTGTATTTTTATTTACATTTAATTTTGTTGTAAAGGAATTTTCATTCGTAGTTGTAAGGGTTGGGTGCAACCCGCTGTGGTGGAGTTGTGACTCCATTGTAGGAAGGGTTCCTTCCGTGGTTATGGGAGCGTTGCTCCTAGTGTGAGGATTGGATTTCAATCCGTTTGAAGAAGTGACTGAGTCGTCCCTTGGTGGGAGATAGGTCGAAGGGGGAAAGTGGACGTACCCAAATCGGGGAACCACTATAATTCATTGTGTGTTTTCTGTGTTCTGTTTTCTTACTTGTGCAGGTTAGTTTAATTCCGCAAAAGACAGCACGACACATATTCCCCCCCCCCCCTATAGGTGGATTAGGTTGACACTAGATACTTTCAATTGGCCTACTTCAGATTCCTTGGATGTAGATGTTTTGTCCTTAATAATGGGAAAACATACTTAACTAAGTTTGCTGAGAAGTATTATAAAGGCATATTTGTTAGTTATAGTAACCACAGTAGGGCTTATAGGGTCTACTTGATGGATCAAGTTGTAGAGGAGTCTGTTCATGTTGTATTTGATGAAAGTTTTATGTATTATAATGATAAGCCTGGTACATCAAGAACAACTAGAGAAGACTTGAAGCTAAAGTAGTTGTCAATAGAAGACTCAGTTCCAGCAAGCCAAAGTATACAAGATGGAGTCAACATTATTGAGGAAGAACTTTCACAGGAACAACCAGAATAAGAGACTCAGCAACAAGATGAAGTTGTTCAAATAGAAGAGGTCACATTACTAGTTACTGTCAGACATCTAAGGGATCATCCAAGGGAACTGATCATTGGAGATGCAGCTCATGGTGTGACCACAAGAAGTAGACAACACAACACTGTAATGTACTCAAGTTTTCTGTCTCAAATAGAACCAAAGAAGTTTGAAGAAGCCAATATAAACCCATTTTGGATAGGGGATATGCAGGAAGAATGATGTAATAGTCAGAAACAAGGCTAGACTGCTTGCAAAGGGCTATAGACAAGAAGAGGGTATAGACTTTGATCAAACCTTTGCACTAGTGGCTAGATTGGAAGCTATTAACATCTTCCTAGCATATGCATCCTATAAAGTATTCAAGGTTTATGTGATAACCCGCCCGCCTATATCACATCTCAAAACCCAGGTATTAAGATGAAGGGTGGAGGGGTACATAAACACGGAGGAACAAGCGCTGCGAGCGATGTGGGACTAATCCCAACCATAGGACCGCGGGGATATTCCACCACAGGGGGCCCACCGGGGTCAACACCCAGACCAGGAACGCGATGGGGAAAGCCACGGGGTCGGTCCCACACACACGTATCCTGCTGGCAAATTACTCCAACACACCCCCGCAGCAGGACAACCTCCCTCGGATACCATATGATAACCCGCCCGCCCATATCACATCTCAAAACCCAGGTATTGAGATGAAGGGTGGCGGGGTACATAAACACGTAGGAGCGAGCACTGCGAGCGATGTGGGACTAATCCAAACCACAGGACCGCGGAGATATTCCGCCACAGGGGGCCCACCGTGGTCAATACCCAGACCAGGAATGCGATGGGGAAAGCCACAGGGTCGGTCCCACACACACGTGTCCTGCTGGCAAATTACTCCAACAGTTTACCAAATGGATGTGAAGTCAGCCTTCCTTAATGATAACCTCAAAGGAAGGGTTTATGTTGAGCAACCCTCAGGTTTTATTGACTCAACTCATCATAATTATGTTTATCTTTTATTAAGAAGTTTTATGGGTTAAAACAAGCCCCAAGGACTTGGTATGAGACTCTGTCTAAATTCCTTCCAGAGAACAAATTCTCAAGAGGAAAAATAGACAAAACACTATTTCTAAGGGAATTCAAAGGCAAGACCATCTTAGTACAAATATATGTAGATGACATTATATTTGTTTCTACTAATGAGTCACTTTGCACTAAGATTGCCAAACTTATGCAAGGAAATTTTGAGATAAGTTATATGGGTGAACTAAAGTTTTTCTTGGGTCTCCAAGTTAAGCAAACTATAGATGGACTTTTCATTAGTCAGTTTTAGTTCACCAAGGAGTTAATCAAGAAGTATGGCATGGAAATAGCCACTTCCATGAGAACTCCTATGGGGTCCAGTATGTCTTTAGACAAGGATGGTGCTGGCAAGTCAATTGATATCACCTCTTATAGGACATAGTTGGATCATTACTCTATATAATAGTCAGTAGACAAGACATAATGTATACTACCTATGTATGTCCTAGGTATCAAGCTTGCCCTAAGGAGTCTCACTATATAACAGTTAAAAGAATACTGAGATATCTAAATGGCACAACTAATCTTAGCCTATGGTATCCCAGGAATAGTGATTTTGAACTAATTAGCTTTTCATATGCAGATTATACAGGTTGTAAAGAAGACAGGAAAAGCACTTCAGGTTCATGTAAATTCCCTTGAAGAAAGCTAGTGTCATGGAGCAGCAAAAAGCAAATAAGTATAGCAATATCCACTGTTGAATATGAGTATATTTCAGCTGGAAGATGCTATGTACAATTGTTTTGGATTCAGCATCAATTACTAGACTACAACATTCAGTTAAGTAAAACTCCTTTATATTGTGATTCTACTAGTGTCATTTCAATTGCAAATAATACTTTGTCACATAGTAGAACCAAACATATTGAGATTAGATATCACTTTATTAGGGAGCATGTAAAATAGGAACACATTAATCTAGATTTTGTTCCAACAAATAAACAGATTGCTGATATTTTCACTAAGCCCCTAGATGAAGGGAAATTTAATTTTTTTATGTTTGAACTTGTCATGTTAAATATGGAATAATTAATGAATACTTAAAGACTGGTGAAAATAAGAATAAAATATTAATGAGTAATAAAGTTTACTTAATTAAATATCAAGTAAAAATATCTAAGTGTCAAGCTTTTATAGTTCAGGAGACAAAATTTTGCTCAAGTCAAAAGTTGTGTCGAGACACAAGAAAATGTGTCGAGACACAAGAAAATGTGTCGAGACTGTATACTACAGTGTGTAGAGACACCAGAAAATGTGTCGATACTGTACACTGAAATGTGTCGAGACACCAAAGTAAGTGTCGAGACATCAAGGGTGTCGAGACCCTAAGGTATATTTCGAGAGACATTATTCTTGTGTCGAATTATATCGACATATCTCGACAGACAATTTTCCAATGTCTGCACAAGGTCTTTACCTAAAAATTTGGAACAGTCTAAATGGAGCGTGCTTTTTCGACTTCAGGAAAGAATAGCCTATAAATAGGGTGTGAAAGTAGAAGTCGACTATGCTTTCTTGATATTGTGAACTGTTGATTTCTGAGTGTTGAGCCCTAGAACTCAGATTAGTTGACACTCATCAACCATTTCTCTCCACTCTCATGGAGCCCAAGAATGATGATAACATCTTTGAAGGTTATGAACTTGTTCGAAATGTATTCGACTCGGCGTTTGAAGAAATTACGAATATAATAACCCTAATCACTGAAGCAGGATTGAAATATCTACTTTCAGAACCTACAAATGTCTGGAAACGAGAAGTTTCAGAATTCTTTTCAAACGCTCATCTCGACTAAAACACTGAAAAGATTAAGTCTAAAGTGAATGGAACAAAGGTCAAAATCACAACCAGAATGCTGGCCAATATATTTCACTTACCAAGAGTTGATCAAGAAGATGACTTAGATTCTGCCAAGGTTATAGAAGCTTTGGAATGGTGTGGATTGGCAATAACCATAAAGCTTGGAAGCTTCCTGATCAGGAAGGGTATGAATACCCATGGCGAATTATTGTCTGAGATAATAGGGAAGGTGCTGCTGTGCAAAATAGGAGTCATTGACAGGATTTCTGCATATATGTTTGAGCTGATGACTAGAATTATCTTCAATGCCAAGACTAACTTGAGCAAAGTAGTCTTAGACAAGATTGCAGAAAGAATCAAGAAGCCCAATATGGACAGAATTATAAGCCTCTACTTGGTACAAGCCATTCCTGACAGTCTCAATCTCAAGATTTGATCTAAGATCAATCACATAAGAAGAATGGACATGAGAATACTAGCAAGGTGGGATAGAGTACTATCCATGGAAACACTTATAGTTGAGAAGGAGAAGGAGAAAAAGAAGAAAGTAGTGGTTGTATAAGAAGAATCGTCTAGTGAATCTAAAGATCAGGGAAGTTCTATCTTAGAGAAACAAGATGATGCAGCACCTACAAAATCTCCAAGGACCTCTCCTGATACTGGTGATCAAATACAGTGGGAGGAAATCCCAGCTAGGGATCCAAGTGAGGGGAGAACCTCAATATTTTGCCAGATTTAGATTTGGATACTGTCAACACCATTGTAATTGACATAGTATAGGAGCTAGACACTATTCTGGAACAAGTAGAGGTTCCTGAATAGGAAATGCCTGATAGGGAGATTGAGGATGCTGTCTCTAAGGAGACTTAGGAAGAAATATTTTTGAATGAAGATACTGATATCCAGGGGGAGATGACAGCTCTTCCAGAGGATCCAGTTACTGATGCCATAGATCTTGGTGCAGAAGGTGCAAGAGTTGAGGGGGAGATAACAGATCTGGCCTCAAATACTGAAGGAGCTAAATAGCATACATTAATTGAAGTAATTAGTTCTTCAGAATCTGATGAGGAGGAAGCCTCTCAGGTGAAGAAAAGAAAACTGACTGAACTTAAAAAGAGGAGTATGAGCTTTAATAAGACCATTCAGTCTAGAACAACACCTGCTCCTCATATGGATTTAACCTCACTTCTCGTTCAAATGCAAATAATGCTAGATCAACAAAGAAATCAACTGGAAAAATATATAGATGAAAGCAATAAGGAGTTGCAGTTTCAGCTTGCACAAGAAATCAAATCCATTAGATTTGAAGTGAATTTGTTGAAGAAGGATATGAATGATTTCTTCTAAAAAGGAGCTAATATAGTAGTCTGCCTTGCTCAACAGTATTAGGAATCAAAGAAAACTCAAGATGAAATAGTTGTTAAACAAGGATATGTCCTTGACAACCAGACTAAAATGAATGAAAACATGATAGTAATGCATGATACTATACTGGTAAAGATAGCTGAGCAGACTACAGATCTGGAGACAAAGATAGCCTCTACCTCCAAGGATATTGAAACTCAGCTATCTACTCATATTGCTTCTGTGATTCAGGAAGTCAAGGCCTCTTGTAAAAAATTAGATGACCACTTGCTCAAAGAAAAGAATCATTTGTCCTCAGGGATTACTCATCTTGAGGTTCAAGTTAGATTTCATAAGAATGACTTAAGGTACCATGTGGAGAGAGAATTCATAAAGGGAGAGAGAGTAATGATAAAGTCAAGCTCTGAGCATGCTATTTGGACCTCCAATAGGATCAAGAAAAACTCTAGGATTTCCTCCCTTAGAGTATGATGAAGAACAAACTATTGAGTCTGGATGCCAACCAGATCAGTTTGAAGCTATTCAAATTGTAGTTTAGCCCATGTACAATCCTCCACCACCGATTTAGAATATAGTATGTGAGGAGGTGGAAATGATTGCTTCTGTATTGATCAAAGAAAAAGAAGCTCAATTATCTAAGAATAGATTCATGGAGCAAGCTGAAGCAAAGCCAGATTTTGAACAGTAGAGTCCAAATTCCAGATCTATTATACTCACTACATAGAAAGAAGTCAATAACAATACAACTGATAGGGGAAAATGGTATTCAGAACAAGAATGAGTCAAGCATACAAAGCAGCAGGAGATCATCTATAAATTCAGAAATGATCTGAAGACAGGGAAGATCCCAGCCTAATCTATTAAACCCAGCAAATATTTCCCCAAGCCCTATCATTATCTTGAAAGGCAAAGGCTCAAGCAAGAAGAGATCTCTAAGGCCAAGGATGTCAAAGGAAAGAAGAAGGACGCTGATGACAAGGTTCCTGAAGTCAAAGCTAATATATAATCAGGAAAAGGCATTATAATCAAAGAGCCTGAACAATCTTAGATTATTTCTCTTTTCTAAAAACTATGTACTTTTGTTTTAAGAGCATTGTAAAAACTGAAAAGTGTTATTTTTTAACAAATTGGAATGAAAAGTTTGATTGCACTTTGTTATGTTTGTGTTATCATTGTTGTGTTCTTTATAATTTTGTTCAGTACTTTTCATGTACATCTTAATTATCATATTTTTGTATTGTGGTGTATATCATTGAATTGGGGTTATAGCTTCTACAAATAGGGGGAGATTGTTGGGTATATTGGAAACAATATACTTGATTTGAAGAAGCCCTTTCAACTCAATGATATACACAAGTATATATTTGATGTATGTTTCAGTTCATACATGCATGTTAGCCTATGCCATATTGATTGGACAGGTGGTCCAAGTTATATTGGCAGGTGGTCTCAAAGAAGTTGACTGGAAAGTGAAGAAAATTGACTAAATCCACAGGCGTCGAGTGAAGCCAATTCACACAATGCCATGCAGCTAAAAGTGCTGAATGAAGTCAGGACAGTCAACCTCTAACAAGTTGCAGTACAGAGAAATGGCTAAGTACAAAAGCGTCGTCACACTTCAACTATATCGACACCTTTACAGGACCAGTGTCGAGACAAGTCAGCTATCTCGACACCTTGAAGATTAAGACAGTTGTATCGAGACAATTCAGTTATCTCGACACTTTGAAGATCAACACAGATGTCTCGAGACAAGTCAGATATCTCGACACCTTAAGACAGTTGTGTCGAGACAATACAACTGTTTCAACGCAATGAAGATTGAAGTGTAGACTTAAAGATGTTGACACCCGGCAAACTGAAGTGTCGAGACAATTCAACTGTCACGACACAGTGAAGAATTAAAACAAGTGTCGACACCCGACAGACATTAGTGTCGAGATAATTTAACTGTCTCGACACAGTGCATATTTAAAGATGTCGACACAGTTGATAGTTGTGTCGAGACAAGTCAACTATCTCGACACCTTCAAGTTCAGACTGAAAATTCTACTAAGTAATATTGTGTCAAGACTGCTAAGATGTCTCAACACCTTCTAAGAACACTAAGTGATATTGTGTCGAGACACTTTGGACTTCTCGACACTTTTGATCCTGAAGTTGAACAGAGTCAACAAAGCTGAGTGTCAAGTCAAGTCAAAAGTTTCATGTCAGCTACAGTGACTTGATATCTCATCAAAATCCGTTTGAAGGAAATTTTGAAGTATGATGCCATATGATGATGTCATCAATTAGAAGCCAGCAACTATAGAGGGGTTGTCTACACAGAATTCAAGGAATCAATCGATCAATTATTTTCTCTTATTCTAATTTCTTCTAAGTCAGAGGAGAGCGACATCTACAAGAAGATGAAGGAAGACGCAGGTCTTCAAGAAAATCTTTTGATCCTTTCAACAAGTTGATCAGAGGATTAAGGTGGATCTATTCTATAAGTTCTTCAAAGAAATCAAGCCAATCATCATCAAGAACATTGCAGATACAGAGAAGAATCATTTTAGCCAACCTGCTTATCAAGAATCAATCATTTGCTGCTGAATTGAAGAATCTAAATTCTCAGATAAATCAGATCACAGAATTGTTATTTTCTTAAATTATTTACCTCTTAATTTTGTAAGATCTCTTTGAGATCTGAGTGGGTAGGAGATAAATTTTCTGAGTTGTAAGCCTGTGTTATAAAGGCTGAGGTAGGATTCTTGAGGGACCTGAGGTAGGTGATTTGTGTGGGATCACTGAGGTGTAAGACTTGTAAAGTCTGAGGTAGGGTTCTTGAGGGACTTGAGGTAGGAGATTGGGTAGATCTCTGAGAAAAAACTAATGGGTATAAGTTGTAGGTTTCTTAACAGAAACTGAGCATGTAAGATCTTTTGATATGAGTTAAAGAGGAGGAGATATAACCTTATCTAACACATTGTTAGTGAGGAAGAAGGGGGAAAATGGATGTACCCTAGATAGGGAAACCACTATAAATTCTGTGTTCTGTGGATTGCTTGTGCTGTGTTCTATGGTTTGCTTGTGTTGTGTTCTTGTGAAATTTTATTTTTCATGTATCTGTTGAACATGTAATATAAGTGACTAATAAATTTAAAGACACCTATTCACCCCCCCCCCCTCTAGGTGATTAACTACCGATAGATTTATTTTCAGAAATGCTATAAAAAATAGGACTAGTAGAACACTGGAGTAGTACTGAACTGAAAGTAAATACTGAAAGGAACTGGACCAGTAAGAGACTGGAATAGTAATTAAAATAAATGAACTGAATTGAAATTAAATAGCAAGGACCAATACGATACTGGTGTACTTAAAGAAAGTACTAAACTAAAATGAATAAAAGAACTAGACTAGCACGAAACTGGAGTACTGAAAAGAAAGTACTGAACTGAATAAATGAACAGGACCAATACGAGACTAGAATAAAACATAAAGAAAATGGTTAGTAGTCCAATCACTCAATTCAGGAAGCTTCAGTTCCATCTCTATTCTCAGGAGGAATGTTCAGTTCCATCTCCATTCTCAGAAGGTTTAGTTCAGTACCATCTCCGATCTCAGGAGGTTTAGTTCAGTTCCATCTCCATTCTCAGGAGGTTTCTTTGGGTTTCACCCATTTTTAAGATCCGATAACAACTCAGTTGCGCCCTTTTTAATCACAGCTTAATCGGATCAGGGGAAGCTTATTATGAGTTATATTTTTATTATTTATCCGAGAATAAATATCAACTTGATTGCTTGCGTCGGATTGAATCCGAGAATATCGTCAGAGGGCACATTCTTCCTCGAATTTCAACCTCAAAAATCATTTCCAACATATGAGGAAAATTATTTACCCGAAATGAGGTTGGGGATTATATTACTCGAAGCTCATACTTTTATCTTCCGAGTCTACCCAAAATGCTCGAGAGTTATTTGAAAATGAGGCACTCAGTGATTTTGTAAAAACCCCAAAATACTTAGAGGTAGAAATCTTGCCTCGATAACTCTCATCGATTACTCAATTGAACTTAATATTCAATATATAAAGTGGTCGCACGCTTCGATTTTCATTTTCGAAGAATTTGAGCGCATAAATTTCTGAGCGCAACCCTAAGCTCCAGAAATTAGAAAACCTTCACTTTTATCCCAAGGCTTCCAAATTTTAATACAACCTTTGAGTGGGTCCAAAAAGAACCTAGCTATTTTTCCAAAAAAATTCGAGCAAATTTGGGCCTCTAAAATGGACAAATAAAATTCATTGAGGCTTTTAAAAATACCAAAACAATTTCAAAAATTCTCAAAACTTTTGTGGAGAAAGCCCTTATCAAGGAGAACAATTTTTATTTTCAACATTTTCCCTAAGAGCCTATATTATTTTTTATAAAAAAATCAATGTTCTGATTATGAATTTTGTCTCCATATAGCAGAACAAGCCTGATCTTGCAGCCAGGATCGCGCCAGATAGAAGAATTGGCCAGCACCTCCCCACAGCGAATCAGCCGCAGATCCGCTGTGGGGGGCAGAGAAGATGAGGTCGGGGAGGGAATTAAGGCAATCATTGACGTCCATCTCATCACCGAGAATGGATGGCGGTGATCCTTTCCCATCGACAGTAAGGTGCCACTTCCAGCCAACCACCGCTGGACGCCGGTGACATCCCCGAACACCAGTTCCACCCTCGATCGACTCGTCAGGGGCCAGCGAACTTCTGGGCGGTGGTCCGGCGGCCTTCCACTGGCGGCCCCCGCCTGAAATTAACATCCCGAGAGCAGGGTGGCGGTGGCTCTGCTTCCAGTGCCGCTGCGCCACCCTGTCTCTTCGGTGCTTATCCCGACTACGATACCAGCCCCGGCCAGCGCACTGGGGACAGGGCTCCTCTCTAGTGGTGGTCCGATGACCAATCGTCATCGGCCTCCGCCAGAGCTAAAATAGAGAAAATCTCTGTTTCTTGGGTGCTGTCGGAGCGGCGTTTTACGGCAGCATCCCGGCCTTCCACCATCGGGGAATGTCATCCCCGGTGGTTTAACCCTTCCCCAGTGCTACTGCCAGTGCTGGGTGGGGCTTAACTTTCACAGCCACCACCCGACCTGGAGCTTGGCTCAGGTGGTGCCGGTGGCGCTCCGGCCGCTGGGAGGTGCATGCAGCACGTTGAATGGTTGAGGGACGAGGAGGGGAAGAGTTTTCACTTGTAAGGAGGGGGCTTGGGATGGTCTCGGTCGAGCTGCCATTGGAGGTGGTAGAAATCTTGGGTGGTAGGAAGATTTTTTGGCGAGCTCGGATTCTGGTGAGGGCTCCCTGGGCTCGGGTGGACTGGTGTGGAGGGAAGAAGTCCGGGCAAGGCCTTTTATATGCTTGGGGAGGGTTGCCATTCCTCCCCTAGCCGATGTGGGATAAATCCCCATGAGGGGAGGAGCTCTTCTCCTCCCCTCCACTTGGGCTGGCCAGGTTGCACCTCCTGAGAGGCCAAGGGCAGCCAAGTGCTTCCTTCTTTGGGCTTGCCTTAAGTGGACTTGGGTTTAAAGAAAGAAGAAGAGAAAGATAGGAGGGTTCTTGGGCTTTTGTCATAGGACCATTTAACCATGCCTTGCTGGTTTGGGTGGCCCAAAGAGTGAGAGGGGGGTAGAGCCTTAGCCATTAGTGAAGAGAAGGTGAGCACCTCTTTGGAAAAAAAATCCAAAAAATGGATTTTTAGGGGGTTCGACCAAAGTCAACCCTAGGGTGGGTCCACCCCCCCCCCCCCCATGTTGGTGAAAGTCAAAGTGAGTCTATGACATCGGGGGTCAGGTCAAAGTTGGGGTGTCCGTCATAATTTATGTGTGCACGCTTTTCGGTGCATGATTATGCTTGATTTGACCATGGGTTGACTACTCATGTCAGAAATTGACCGGGACGAACTCAGTTGACTTCGTATTGAACATACGAGTCCAATGTCATAGACTGGGGTCGAATCAGAGTTCGTTTGCTAAATATCCAAAATCTGCGCGTCATAGCGCGCTAAAACGGTCAAAATGCGTATATTCATCGTTAGACTACGGATCACAATGCAATGAGTTCCAATGCGTCCGTTTCAACTATACAAAGTCATAGGAACTGACATAACTCAAATCGGAGTTCTCTAGGTCATTATCCAAAAATCTCATTTTCGCGACGTTTTACGAGGAACGGTCATATCCACCATATGACCTGAAATTCAACGGAACGAGTTCCATCACACTTGTATTGACTATATGATGACACAGGAGCTAACAGAACTCAAATCGGAGTTCTCTAGCTTGATATCCTCGTCTAGGGTTACCTCCTACCTTGGTATGGGCCACGGGTAGAGGTTCAGGTCACTTTTATTGGGCCCAGTAGGGTTCCGGTGGCCCAATAAAAGTCTGGATGTTACAGGATCTACTGTCAGGGCGAAGGGGTAGATTCTTCGAGCAAGCTGGTGTTACTGAGTGTGTACGATGGTTAAATGATAAGACCCTGATGATTTCGAGACCAACCACTAGGGAGAAGGGGGAATGCTTCTAGCTGGATAGTGCGAGGTCAGGATTATCATCTTGGGGGATGTCGTTGAGCAATTTGGCAGTTGAAGGATGAGACCTAGATGGTTCCACAACCTACCACCAGGAAGAAGGGTGAACACTTCTAACCGGGTAGTGAGAGATTGGGGATTTATTTGGTGCAACGGTGGTAGGAACAGAAGGCGGGAGGAAACTCGGGGATCAAATTAGAGGCTCGGAGGCGGGAACAAAACATGCGAAATGTGCGGCTTTTTCTCCTTGCTGCGAGACCAAACATGTGAAACTTCGATGAAGGTTCATTTGATTTGGCGCATTGCAGCGGCATTTCCACCAAACTCCGCTTGAAAACACTGAAATAAATAAAGCCTTGGTTTACTAGTTCATGGGATGTCATTGAGTAGTTGGTGGTGAATTGCGGACCTTCAATCCTGTGCGACCGCGAGGGGTGAGGGCCCTTGCGATGCTGTGACCTACTGTAGTAGGAGGGCAGACCTTCGATCAATGATAGTGGGAGAGCGCGGGTACATTGTCCGGGTGAGGCATTGAAGTGCAGACCTTTAATCTGGTAGCGAGCGAGAGGTGGGCGGGCCCTGGCGACGATGCGACCTACTACAGAGAGAAGGGCACACATTCGATTGTTGGCATTGGGAGGTCACGGGGATGTGGACTCGGAGAGAAATTGAAGGATATACCTTTAAACTGGTGGTGAGCGCGAGGGGGGCAGGCCCTGGCAACGTCGTGACCTAATACGGAGAGAAGGGCAAACCTTTGATCATCGTAAGTGGGAGGCCGCTGGAACGTGATCTCAGAGATACGGTGAAGGACAAACCTTCAAACCGGTGGCGAGTACGAGGGGGGCAGGCCCTTGCAACAATGCAACCTACTGCGAAGAGAAGTGCGGACCTTTGATCGTCAGTAGTGGGGGGTCGCAGGGACGTGATCCCAGAGAGATGGTGAAGGGCTGACCTTCGAATTGGTGGCGAATGTGAGGGAGGCGACACCCTAACGATGTCACAGCCTACTATAGAGAGAAGGGCATACCTTCGATGTAAGACCCCCTTTTTTTTTTTTTTTTTCAAACCCGGGGTCTTAGGCCCAGAACCGCCGCTTTGCGGTGACACCTTCACGTCCTGAAGGGTCATCACCACAAGGCGCCGATTCTGCCGGCCAAATCGATCACAGAAATTAGCACAGTTATTGAAGTAATAGTAAACAGTCCACAATAATAAAATCACATATATAAATAAGAGAGCTCCACGAAGGGAGTGTCCACAGAAACATCAGAGTAATATAATTACGGGCTTATGCCCGGTACAAAATATCCTCACTACAATATCACTCATGCGGAAGCAAATACTAGAAACTACTCAAGGATCGAGACTCACGGTCCCGGCGGTGTGAACTCCGGAGCTAGACTGCCCCATCTCTAGGCGCACCGATCTCTGGGGCTGCTCCTCCATGCTGGGCTCCACGATCCCCTAAATGATGCGGTTCGAAAACCGTTAGTCATAAAGACTAAGCCCTATCATCCCCTACCCCTTCCCCCCCATGGCTCCTAGGTACCGAGCGGAGAGGAAGAAAGGGAAGGACATGAAGGTAGAGATTAAACATGAAAACAGATGGCAGCGGAAACTAATCTAGCAAGTTGTATTAGGTGAGCAGTTAATATAGTTGTTGTAATAGGTCTAGCAGTAAGAAAAGCAATTAAATGAATTTAAACCTTCACTTATGCGAGAACACATAAGCAAGGGATCTTTTGCAAGGCTCCCATCGTATAAGTGTCCCATACCACTTATACCTTGGGGTGTCGGTTATCAAACAGCAGGGGTTATTATATATGAAAATAACCTTTGATTTATAAACTTGCCCACACAAGCTTATAGACCAAGGGGTCGTTTTGCAGGTCCCAATGTATAAGCGTCCCATTCCACTTATACTTTAGGTGTCAAGGTTGTTATGAATGATTATGATATGCAACTATATGGTGGGTATGTTATGTCATGCAGTGCAACTCACACACCCGACTCTGTGCACACAGACCTTTAGTTCCCCTTTTCGGAGCCGTTACCTCCCAGGATACCTCCGTAGTGGCAAACGGAAGCGGTGGGTTGGGCCTCGCCCACCTCCAAAACCAGTAAAGCACACTGGTCTGACCTATCGTACGCCCTCAACGCCTGGTGCACGAGGCGGACTCCTGCGTACTCTTGCCGACTGGTCCGCCGGACTTCTGTTGGCGAAGTGCTAACCACCTCGCCGAGTCAACGATATCGGTGTCGGTGCAATCGAACTCCCCGATATCGAAAGACCCACCACCTTAACTTTCCTATCTTATGCACATGCAAATTTAATCGCAACCAAACAGAACCGAGCCGAAGCTCCCCGGACCAAAACGTCCGTCTCCAAACAGAACCGAGCCGAAGCTCCCTGGACCAACCGTCCGTCTCCAAACTAACCGAGCCGAAGCTCCCCGGACCATCCGTCCGTTTCCAACCCAACCGAGCCGAAGCTCCCCGGACCATCCGTCCGTTTCCAACCCAACCTTCCTGTGCCAACAGTGTTGTGAAGAGTGCAGCCCTAGTTACTAAGTTACTCTTGTCGATTTGTTATTACAGTTTACGTTAGCCCAGGACTGCCCCCGGTATACCCCGTGAAGGGCTCTCAAGGGGCACTAGGAACCAAGACGGTGCATTACGGCCCGAAGTTCCCTTTCGCAAGGCACTTATTGTTATTGGTTGTTTTCCCTTAGCCCGATTCCCTTCTCATATTACGATAGACTATCCTAGGGTGATTTTTAAACCTTCCACTCCTCGGGAAAAGCGATCTTTCGCCAAACCCGAGCACCTCTTAACTCTAACTATCACCACTACTCACTACTCTTTATATCTTCATCAGATCATGTTTTATTGCATTTCACAATTTACTAAATGCAGACCGACCTAGGCTACATGTCGAACCGGTTATGCAAGGATCGATTACTCATCCAAATGCCCTAAACTATTTACGGGAGACTTATCTTGGTATAAATAACCTAAATCCAGAAAATGGAAATTTTCCTAATTTATTTGGCATTTAATTAAATTCCTCGAAAATCTCAAGGGCCACCGGTTTGAACATGAACTATCCTAATTATTCATGCAAGATGTCCAGCAAATTTATGATAATTAGTAGGCTATCTCAGAAAGCTAAATCCTAAGTATCATAATTTTTCTATCATCAAAATGACATGTAAACTATTTTGGAAATAATCTCTAATTTCTATAGTTTATGAATCAAGTACTGAAACTATTCTTTCAAAAATTCTAAATAATTTATGACATGCAGATAAAGGCCTAAAATTAGCACTGGCCAAGTTTCATAATTTTCCAGCAAGTATTTTATCCATAATTAATTTTTAAACATAAAAGCCCTTCCAATCTTTTGTGAATAATGTACTAGATTTACTCATCATAAAATTCTATAAAAATTCAGGGATCAATGTTCTACAAGTCAAGATCTAAATCCAGAATTTTAACTGATTATAATTAATGTAAAGCCTCAAATTAATTAAAACAACAAATTTGGCTAATAATCCTTTAACACAGGAAGTATAATATATATTAATCATAAAATTCCAGAAAAATTACCATGAGTCTAAAACATCTTAAAACCCCCTCCTCCCGAGTTTCACAATTTTTGGATTAGCTTTAGTGCTTAAAATAACTAAATTACGTTTCCATCCTAATCCTACATCTCAACTTTTGAGGTACCTAACTACCTCCAAATCCATCACTATTTCAACCAGAGGGTTTTCATCATATCATCCCCCTCTCCTCCAAATTTCAAGGGCATACAAGAGCTTTTGCTCCTATGTCCTTCACAAACCTCAAACTCCCACCCGTTGGAGTTGAGCCAATCTCTTAGGGTAAAATCCACCCTAAGCCACACCATGTTACCCAAGAGGGTAGACATAGTCCCAACAAATCAGTGGCCAACAACATCAGCCTCTTTTGAGGAGATTTGTCCACTCCATCCCCAATCGTACTTTTCCCCAAAGTACCCCTCGCCAAGACCTATCTAGGACTTGATACTTCCCTATTCAAAACTCGACCATTCGAGTTGAAATTTTGTACAGATCTTAATAATGATGCCAGGGACCACCACCCAAAATTTGGGGGAGTTTGGGCTTAATTTCATCTCCTAATTAATTTTATATTGTTTATTAAATTTTTACAAAAACTTTAGGCAAAAGTTCTCCAAAAATTCTCATTTTTGGACAGCCTCTCGATATACATATTATAGACCTCCAGTCCAAATTTCAAGACATTTGGACATGTTATGAACCGTGGGCAACCATTTTAATTTCTGGTTAACCTAGGTCTTGATCCCACCAAAATGAGTGCTGTGTTCAAACCACTGACCCAAATTGAATAAAATCAATTTTAAATTAAAGTAGACCCCGAGGGCTACAACTTTTGTGTCTGGTCATTTTTCCTAAATCGGCCTCTAAGTGCTTCGTTTTGCAGCCTCAAAATACATTCAAATAATCTATTTTCCATTAAGTAATATATAATAATCTATGTATTAAAATATTAAATCTACTGTTCATCTTCTTCATGAACCCGAACAGAACCAGGAAGCCATTTTTCCTGTAGCATTTCCGCGATCCGTTGCCGGCCGTCCGGTCACTTCCCTGGCCAGCCACCACCACCACCACCTCCGTTGAGGCGATGGCTAGCGGTCGGCGGTGGTTTGGCCGCCGGAGGTGGCGGTTTCCGGCGAACTCAAAATATCTTTTTCATGGTTTTTCCATGAAAACGAGAGATGGATCCGGCTCCGTTGAGCGCGAACCTCCTTTCTAAGAATCCTAAGATCTACCCATGAAAGAGAAGGAGTAGAGGAGGACCTTGTTCGCGGTTTGGAGGCGAGAAGAGCGACGAGGTGCCATGGCGCGGTGGTGGCGTTGCTGAACTCCTCTTTACAGCAAGAACAAGGATCTGCTTCGTTTGCTTGAGCGTGTAACCCTCTCCTCTTTCCCTAAGTGGGCTTTTATAACTCAGGAAGTGGGAAGGTGAAATGGTAACCGCCATTATGTCTTAACGTTTCGGTTACGGTGAAGGGATAAGAAACGGTGGAACTGAACAGGTGTGTCCAGCTGGCGATTTCCTATTGGACCACCTTTTCCTTATTTATTATATAAATACAGAAGGAAAACGGCCGGAAGTTACTCCTGGTGTAACTTCCCAAGCCAGCATTAATTTCCACGCGCGTTAGAATTATTTCGGGCCTGAACCGTCGTTTCGGCCAAAGTCACGGGCGTGACACATAGGTCACGGGCGTGACAGGCCCGGGTAGCCCATTCTGGGTTCGACGATCGTCGAACTGAGATCGACGATCGTCGATCGGTGGTCACGGGCGTGACACTCATGGTCACGGGCGTGACATGCCCAAACAGCAAGTTTCGAGCCCGACGATCGTCGAATTGAGGTCGACGATCGTCGAAGGCTGGTCACGCCCTAGGTCACGGGCGTGACACTCATGTCACGGGCGTGACAGGCTCGGGCCGCAAGGTCGACGATCGTCTCACGGCGATCGACGATCGTCGATGGGGTCACGCCCATAGTCACGGGCGTGACATCTTGGTCACGGGCGTGACATGCCCAGACAGCGCGTTCGACGATCGTCTCGTGGAGATCGACGATCGTCGAAGTAGACACGCCCAGGTCACGGGCGTGACGGGCCGGTCACGGGCGTGACCAACCCGTGACCCGCAATATTGTTCGCTTTATTTCCAATTTTGGGCTTCCTAGGGTTCCGTCACGACCAATCTGACTCCTAGGGGTCTAGCCGGAAATGGGATGTTACAAATCCCAATAAACAAAACAAAAATTTCGTCCCCGAAATTGAGGTTGAGCCTACGGGAATTTCTATCGGAATAAATTAATATTGTAACATCCCATTCGATCTTTCTATTGGGTTCAGGCGACCGTTCGTTTGATAACGAAGACAATCTCCCCAATAAACAAAAGATTAGCCCCTACCATTCTGATTAAGTGTGCATGCCTAGATCCTAGATTTCCCTTGTCTAGTCTTATCATTCCAAAACAAGAAGGCAGTTTATAATATACCGAGAGGTGGTGAGATATACCTGACTGAACAACTCCGGGTATCTTTGCCTCATCAGATCCTGCGGTTCCCAGGTGTGCTCCTCCTGACCGTGATTTCTCCACAGAACCTTGACTAAGGGGATCTTCTTGCGGCGCAAGATCCGCACTCCTTTGTCATCGATCCGAACTGGCTCCAAGTGAACAGATCGGTCTGAAGCTACCGGCCCTTCTGTGGTCAAAATTCGCTGCTCCGGGCGTAGTAGAGCCCTTCTCAGCGAAGAGATGTGGAAGACGTCGTGTAGAGCTGCCAGCTCCGGTGGCAACTCTAGCCTGTAGGCTAGGGGTCCGATCCGCTCCAGGATCCGGTAAGGGCCCATATACCTAGGGCTGAGTTTCTTCCTCCGACCGCGCACCCGTGAGACTCCGTGCATGGGTAGGATCTTCAAGAACACTCGATCCCCTACCCGAAACTCCACCTGACGATGCCGGGCGTCATAGTATTTAGCCTGCCTGCTCTGCGCCTCCAACATTCTATCTCTGATCAGTCTCACCTGAGCCTCGGTATCTTCAACGAAATCCGATCCCAGCAACTTCGGATCCTCGTCCTGAACCCAGGAAAGCGGGGTCCTACATTTCCTTCCATACAAGGCCTCATAAGGCGCCATCCTGATGCTGGACTGGTAGCTATTATTGTAGGAGAACTCGACCAACGGTAACGTCTTCTCCCACGGCTCCCCTCGGTCCAGTATACACAGCCGTAGTAAGTCCTCCAAGGTCCGGTTGGTGCGCTCGGTTTGCCCGTCCGTCTGAGGGTGGAAGGCCGTGCTAAAAGTCAACCGGGTGCCCAAATATGCCTGCACTGACCGCCACTCCCTGGATGTAAACCGTCCATCGCGGTCCGACACTATCGTCCGGGGCACGCCATGATATCGAACATACTGCTCCACAAACTTCCGTACCAGCACTCCCACCGAGTCATCCTTCCTGATCGGTATAAAGCGGGCCACCTTCGTCAAACGATCGACAATCACCCAAATCGAGTCGTTCCCCGTCCGAGACCGGGGAAGACCATGTATAAAATCCATCGCTATGTCGTCAAACTTCCACTCCGGCACCGGGAGTGGCTGCAACAGTCCTGCGGGGTTCCTGCACTCCGCCTTCACCAACTGACACGCCTCGCAATGGGCCACGAAGTACGTAATGTCCTTCTTCATGCCCGGCCAAAACATCGTCCTCTTCAGATCAGCGGTCATCTTTGTGATCCCCGGGTGCACGGAGTACCGGCTGCAATGCGCCTCCGTCAAAATATCCTCTCGGATCTGGCCTCCTGCTGGTATATACACTCTGCCTCTGAAGTGGAGCAAACCATCTCTCAGGGAATAATCTCCTGTCGAACCTTCCTCCAAAGCTCGGAACATCGGCTCCGCCCACGCATCTGTCCTCTGTCCATCCCGAATGCGATCCCGAATATCGTCTATGGCCACTATCGATGCCAGATACTCCCTATACAGATCTGGGTCATCCTCGGACACTAGGGATATCTGCATGTCTCTGAATGACTGGACCAGCTCCATAGACATAACCTGGGGCCCAGCTTCGGAAGTGGCCGCTCTCCGGCTCAACGCGTCGGCCACCACGTTTGCCTTCCCTAGGTGGTAGTGCATCTCATACTGATAATCTGCTAAGAACTCCACCCAGCGCCTCTGCCTGATATTCAGCTCCTTCTGAGTGTCCACGTATTTCAAGTTCTTGTGATCGGAGAAGATATCGCAGTGGACTCCATAAAGGTAATGACGCCAGACCTTCAGAGCAAAAACGACCGCTCCCATCTCGAGGTCGTGCACCGGGTAGTTCCTCTCATGGGTCTTCAGCTGGCGGGAGGCATATGCTATGACATGTCCGTTCTGCATCAGCACCGCTCCCATCCCTTGGTATGATGCGTCGGTATACACCTGGAATCCCTCCTTTCCCGATGGAAGGGCCAGAATAGGGGCTGAGATGAGTCGGTCCTTCAGCTCCTGGAAAGCCGCCTGGCACTGCGGGGTCCAAACAAAAGGTGCCTCCTTCTTTGTCAAAGATGTGAGGGGGAGGGCAATCCGAGAGAACCCCTCCACGAACTTCCGGTAGTAACCGGCAAGCCCCAAGAAACTGCGTACATCGGTGGCTGTCCTCAGCTGCGGCCAATCGCAAACTGCCCGAATCTTTGCTGGATCTACTGCTAGCCCGGCTCCGCTGATGATGTGACCTAAGAAGGCCACCTCCTTCAACCAGAACTGACACTTGCTGAATTTTGCATAAAGGTGATGCTCCCGCAATCTCTCCAAGGTCAGTGCCAGATGTCGAGTGTGTTCCTCCTCCGTCCTGGAGTAGATCAGGATGTCGTCTATGAATACTATGACGAACACATCCAAGTAGGCTTCGAAAACCCGGTTCATGAGACTCATGAACGCCGACGGAGCATTCGTGAGCCCGAAGGGCATCACGGTGAACTCATACAGGCCATATCTGCTACTAAAGGCCGTCTTCGGGATATCCTCCTCCTGGATCCGCAACTGGTAGTATCCTGATCTCAAGTCCAGCTTCGAGAAATAGTGGGCTCCCTCCAGCTGGTCAAATAATTCGTCTATCCGTGGGAGCGGATAGGTATTCCGGACGGTCAGCCTGTTTAGCGCTCGATAATCGATGCACAGGCGGAGTGTCCCATCCTTCTTCTTTACAAATAAGACCGGTGCTCCCCATGGCGAGGAACTCGGTCTGACAAAACCTGCCTCCACCAATTCCTGCAACTGGGTCCGAAACTCTGCCAACTCCTTTGGGGCCATCCGATAAGGGGCCCTAGACGCCGGCTTGGCCCCCGGCACAAGCTGTATCTGAAAATCCTGCTCTCGGTGTGGAGGTAATCCTGGTAGTTTCTCTGGAAAGACGTCAGCGAAATCTCGCACCACCGGGATGTCTGTTACCGACTCCTTGACTTCCGCCACCTCGAAAAGAATCTGATAGACCTCCTCTCCCTGCAGATGGGCCTTAACGGCCTGTACCGAAGATAAGAGTATACGAGAGACAGGTCTTATACCTTCAATGGTAATGAAAGAGTCCCCGTGTCTCACGGTGATCCTCTTTGCCTGGCAGTCAATCTGGGCATAGTTCCAGTGCAGCCATACCATGCCCAGGATCAGGTCGTAGTCCGTCAGCTTCAGAATCGTCGCTGGAGCCTCGAACGCTTTTCCACCAATCTCCGCCTCCATATTGCAGTGATCCGTGGTAAGGAGCTCAGATCCATCCGGTAGTCGCACCCTCATCCTCGAGCCGGTGAACCGCTCCACACCTTCCAGTCCTTCCACGAACGACTCCGACACAAAGGAGTGAGTAGCTCCAGTATCGAACAGCGTGCGGGCAGGCTTGCCGCTGATGAAGACTATACCTGGGGGGATTAGATATCTTAGGGTTCTATAATGAGTTTTTACTTTCCTTGCTATCAATCTAGTGCGATTCAAAGTTTTAACAACTTAAAGGGGAAATTCTATGTAAACGAAGAAACATTTCGGCATACCTGCGATGACCTGCTCCGGATTCCGCGGCTGTGCAAGGTCCAAGGCATATACCTGCTCTCTTCCCTGTCTACGATCTTCCCCCTGGTATCCTCGACCGCGGCCGCGTCCTCGGCCTCCGTAATGCTGAGCTGGTGGGCCGCCCTGATGTGCTGGAGGTGGTGCCCCCCTCATGGGGCAGTTCCTCCGAATGTGCCCAATCTGATGACAAAAGTAGCACTCTGGGGGATACGCCATTCCCCCGGGTCTCGGCATCTCCTGCATCCGAAGGGGTGGAGGGGCCAATACCACCTGTTCCCTCGGCTCCGGCCTCACGTCCTGACGAGGCTGGTCCTCTGTCCTCCTCCCCTCAGGTACAACACCTCGTCGCTGGTCGTTCCTTCCTCTTCGTCCCTGATCCTCTGCTGGCCGTTTCCGGCCCCGGGTGGTGTGCCAATCTGCCTCAATCCTTTTGGCCATCTCCAAAATCCGGGAGATGGGCCCGTCAGATACAAACAAGAGGGCCTCCCTCAAGTCCTCACGTAGGCCCTTGTAGAACCTCCTGATATACCCTGCCTCGTCCAGCTGGTAGGAATCTGCGTATCGAGCCAGGTGGTCAAACTCTCGATGGTACTCCACCACGGTCCGAGTACCCTGCTTCAGCTGTAAGAACCGCTCCTCCAAATCATCCCTAGCCGACTGCGGAACGAAATGCTCCAGCAGTGCGGCCCTGAACTCCTCCCAAGTGATCTCCGCAACCTCTCTATCAGCAAATGTCGTGTCCAACAGCGTCTTCCACCACCTCTTTGCATGGGACTCCAGGCAGGAGACAACCAGAGCCACCTTCTCCTCCCATGGACACCGAATCCCGGTCAGCATCTCGTACATGATATCCAGCCATTCCTCCGTCCGAACAGCCGACTCTGTCCCCAGATAGGACGGGGGAGAAAGACCCCGGAAGATGCTGAGCCAGTTGGCCCCCAGATTGGGCTGCGGGACCGGAACCTGCTGGGCCCTGAAGGCCTCCAGAATGGCAGTCAGGGTCTGTCCCATGTCTGACTGCAGGAAAGGGGTGGGGACTGGTGGAGGTGGTGCAACTCCCTGAGTCTGCTGAACTCCGCCCTGTGGCGTAGGCTGTGCTGGAGGCTGCGCAACGAAAACACATGCTGAGAAAAACGTTCAAATATTACCTAAAGGTGGACAAATTATATGTGATCCCCATATGGGCACACCACTGCTTCCGCTGCTTAGTTTGTCCCCAAACTAAACTCGAGCGGGGGTGACCTAGGGTTTGTGGACTGCGACTTCCTTCTGATCGATGTTTCCTCTGATACCACTTGTAAGACCCCCTTTTTTTTTTTTCTTTTTCAAACCCGGGGTCTTAGGCCCAGAACCGCCGCTTTGCGGTGACACCTTCACGTCCTGAAGGGTCATCACCACAAGGCGCCGATTCTGCCGGCCAAATCGATCACAGAAATTAGCACAGTTATTGAAGTAATAGTAAACAGTCCACAATAATAAAATCACATATATAAATAAGAGAGCTCCACGAAGGGAGTGTCCACAGAAACATCAGAGTAATATAATTACGGGCTTATGCCCGGTACAAAATATCCTCACTACAATATCACTCATGCGGAAGCAAATACTAGAAACTACTCAAGGATCGAGACTCACGGTCCCGGCGGTGTGAACTCCGGAGCTAGACTGCCCCATCTCTAGGCGCACCGATCTCTGGGGCTGCTCCTCCATGCTGGGCTCCACGATCCCCTAAATGATGCGGTTCGAAAACCGTTAGTCATAAAGACTAAGCCCTATCATCCCCTACCCCTTCCCCCCCATGGCTCCTAGGTACCGAGCGGAGAGGAAGAAAGGGAAGGACATGAAGGTAGAGATTAAACATGAAAACAGATGGCAGCGGAAACTAATCTAGCAAGTTGTATTAGGTGAGCAGTTAATATAGTTGTTGTAATAGGTCTAGCAGTAAGAAAAGCAATTAAATGAATTTAAACCTTCAC
Source organism: Platanthera zijinensis (assembly GCA_039513925.1). NCBI lineage: Eukaryota > Viridiplantae > Streptophyta > Magnoliopsida > Asparagales > Orchidaceae > Platanthera > Platanthera zijinensis. Next base: position 60,410,800 of record CM077081.1, on the reverse strand, counting down.
TTATGCGAGAACACATAAGCAAGGGATCTTTTGCAAGGCTCCCATCGTATAAGTGTCACATACCACTTATACCTTGGGGTGTCGGTTATCAAACAGCAGGGGTTATTATATATGAAAATAACCTTTGATTTATAAACTTGCCCACACAAGCTTATAGATCAAGGGGTCGTTTTGCAGGTCCCAATGTATAAGCGTCCCATTCCACTTATACTTTAGGTGTCAAGGTTGTTATGAATGATTATGATATGCAACTATATGGTGGGTATGTTATGTCATGCAGTGCAACTCACACACCCGACTCTGTGCACACAGACCTTTAGTTCCCCTTTTCGGAGCCGTTACCTCCCAGGATACCTCCGTAGTGGCAAACGGAAGCGGTGGGTTGGGCCTCGCCCACCTCCAAAACCAGTAAAGCACACTGGTCTGACCTATCGTACGCCCTCAACGCCTGGTGCACGAGGCGGACTCCTGCGTACTCTTGCCGACTGGTCCGCCGGACTTCTGTTGGCGAAGTGCTAACCACCTCGCCGAGTCAACGATATCGGTGTCGGTGCAATCGAACTCCCCGATATCGAAAGACCCACCACCTTAACTTTCCTATCTTATGCACATGCAAGTTTAATCGCAACCAAACAGAACCGAGCCGAAGCTCCCCGGACCAAAACGTCCGTCTCCAAACAGAACCGAGCCGAAGCTCCTTGGACCAACCGTCCGTCTCCAAACTAACCGAGCCGAAGCTCCCCGGACCATCCGTCCGTTTCCAACCCAACCGAGCCGAAGCTCCCCGGACCATCCGTCCGTTTCCAACCCAACCTTCATGTGCCAACAGTGTTGTGAAGAGTGCAGCCCTAGTTACTAAGTTACTCTTGTCGATTTGTTATTACAGTTTACGTTAGCCCAGGACTGCCCCCGGTATACCCCGTGAAGGGCTCTCAAGGGGCACTAGGAACCAAGACGGTGCATTACGGCCCGAAGTTCCCTTTCGCAAGGCACTTATTGTTATTGGTTGTTTTTCCTTAGCCCGATTCCCTTCTCATATTACGATAGACTATCCTAGGGTGATTTTTAAACCTTCCACTCCTCGGGAAAAGCGATCTTTCGCCAAACCCGAGCACCTCTTAACTCTAACTATCACCACTACTCACTACTCTTTATATCTTCATCAGATCATGTTTTATTGCATTTCACAATTTACTAAATGCAGACCGACCTAGGCTACATGTCGAACCGGTTATGCAAGGATCGATTACTCATCCAAATGCCCTAAACTATTTACGGGAGACTTATCTTGGTATAAATAACCTAAATCCAGAAAATGGAAATTTTCCTAATTTATTTGGCATTTAATTAAATTCCTCGAAAATCTCAAGGGCCACCGGTTTGAACATGAACTATCCTAATTATTCATGCAAGATGTCCAGCAAATTTATGATAATTAGTAGGCTATCTCAGAAAGCTAAATCCTAAGTATCATAATTTTTCTATCATCAAAATGACATGTAAACTATTTTGGAAATAATCTCTAATTTCTATAGTTTATGAATCAAGTACTGAAACTATTCTTCCAAAAATTCTAAATAATTTATAACATGCAGATAAAGGCCTAAAATTAGCACTGGCCAAGTTTCATAATTTTCCAGCAAGTATTTTATCCATAATTAATTTTTAAACATAAAAGCCCTTCCAATCTTTTGTGAATAATGTACTAGATTTACTCATCATAAAATTCTATAAAAATTCAGGGATCAATGTTCTACAAGTCAAGATCTAAATCCAGAATTTTAACTGATTATAATTAATGTAAAGCCTCAAATTAATTAAAACAACAAATTTGGCTAATAATCCTTTAACACATGAAGTATAATATATATTAATCATAAAATTCCAGAAAAATTACCATGAGTCTAAAACATCTTAAAACCCCCTCCTCCCGAGTTTCACAATTTTTGGATTAGCTTTAGTGCTTAAAATAACTAAATTACGTTTCCATCCTAATCCTACATCTCAACTTTTGAGGTACCTAACTACCTCCAAATCCATCACTATTTCAACCAGAGGGTTTTCATCATATCATCCCCCTCTCCTCCAAATTTCAAGGGCATACAAGAGCTTTTGCTCCTATGTCCTTCACAAACCTCAAACTCCCACCCGTTGGAGTTGAGCCAATCTCTTAGGGTAAAATCCACCCTAAGCCACACCATGTTACCCAAGAGGGTAGACATAGTCCCAACAAATCAGTGGCCAACAACATCAGCCTCTTTTGAGGAGATTTGTCCACTCCATCCCCAATCGTACTTTTCCCCAAAGTACCCCTCGCCAAGACCTATCTAGGACTTGATACTTCCCTATTCAAAACTCGACCATTCGAGTTGAAATTTTGTACAGATCTTAATAATGATGCCAGGGACCACCACCTAAAATTTGGGGGAGTTTGGGCTTAATTTCATCTCCTAATTAATTTTATATTGTTTATTAAATTTTTACAAAAACTTTAGGCAAAAGTTCTCCAAAAATTCTCATTTTTGGACAGCCTCTCGATATACATATTATAGACCTCCAGTCCAAATTTCAAGACATTTGGACATGTTATGAACCGTGGGCAACCATTTTAATTTCTGGTTAACCTAGGTCTTGATCCCACCAAAATGAGTGCTGTGTTCAAACCACTCACCCAAATTGAATAAAATCAATTTTAAATTAAAGTAGACCCCGAGGGCTACAACTTTTGTGTCTGGTCATTTTTCCTAAATCGGCCTCTAAGTGCTTCGTTTTGCAGCCTCAAAATACATTCAAATAATCTATTTTCCATTAAGTAATATATAATAATCTATGTATTAAAATATTAAATCTACTGTTCATCTTCTTCATGAACCCGAACAGAACCAGGAAGCCATTTTTCCTGTAGCATTTCCGCGATCCGTTGCCGGCCGTCCGGTCACTTCCCTGGCCAGCCACCACCACCACCACCTCTGTTGAGGCGATGGCTAGCGGTCGGCGGTGGTTTGGCCGCCGGAGGTGGCGGTTTCCGGCGAACTCAAAATATCTTTTTCATGGTTTTTCCATGAAAACGAGAGATGGATCCGGCTCCGTTGAGCGCGAACCTCCTTTCTAAGAATCCTAAGATCTACCCATGAAAGAGAAGGAGTAGAGGAGGACCTTGTTCGCGGTTTGGAGGCGAGAAGAGCGACGAGGTGCCATGGCGCGGTGGTGGCGTTGCTGAACTCCTCTTTACAGCAAGAACAAGGATCTGCTTCGTTTGCTTGAGCGTGTAACCCTCTCCTCTTTCCCTAAGTGGGCTTTTATAACTCAGGAAGTGGGAAGGTGAAATGGTAACCGCCATTATGTCTTAACGTTTCGGTTACGGTGAAGGGATAAGAAACGGTGGAACTGAACAGGTGTGTCCAGCTGGCGATTTCCTATTGGACCACCTTTTCCTTATTTATTATATAAATACAGAAGGAAAACGGCCGGAAGTTACTCCTGGTGTAACTTCCCAAGCCAGCATTAATTTCCACGCGCGTTAGAATTATTTCGGGCCTGAACCGTCGTTTCGGCCAAAGTCACGGGCGTGACACATAGGTCACGGGCGTGACAGGCCCGGGTAGCCCATTCTGGGTTCGACGATCGTCGAACTGAGATCGACGATCGTCGATCGGTGGTCACGGGCGTGACACTCATGGTCACGGGCGTGACATGCCCAAACAGCAAGTTTCGAGCCCGACGATCGTCGAATTGAGGTCGACGATCGTCGAAGGCTGGTCACGCCCTAGGTCACGGGCGTGACACTCATGTCACGGGCGTGACAGGCTCGGGCCGCAAGGTCGACGATCGTCTCACGGCGATCGACGATCGTCGATGGGGTCACGCCCATAGTCACGGGCGTGACATCTTGGTCACGGGCGTGACATGCCCAGACAGCGCGTTCGACGATCGTCTCGTGGAGATCGACGATCGTCGAAGTAGACACGCCCAGGTCACGGGCGTGACGGGCCGGTCACGGGCGTGACCAACCCGTGACCCGCAATATTGTTCGCTTTATTTCCAATTTTGGGCTTCCTAGGGTTCCGTCACGACCAATCTGACTCCTAGGGGTCTAGCCGGAAATGGGATGTTACATTCGATCATCAGCAGTGGGAGGCTTTAGGGACGTGATCCCAAGAGATGGAGGGGGCGAATCATGGTGTTTATTTCTATAACACCCATATCTGTCACATAGCATATAGTAGTAGGTCCGGCCGGGGCCCGATGCCATATACCACAGACAGACCGGTGGGTTACTCATTGAAACCATCCTTCCAATCGCAACGTCCTACATAGAGTACATTCTAGCGGAAGTAATTTAAAAGTTGCAAATAAAGAACCCAGCCAAAAGCATGAATGTCCACTAAATAAACCCAGATAGGAATGAGCGTACAAAATACACAAAGTACTTGGCCTTATGGCCTTACAGGAGTTTACTTTAAAAAAAATAGTGTCTTCCAAACATCGGCGCGCAGGCCTGACACACATGATTAAAGCAATTAAACATTTGCAAAGGTCTTCGAGGGCCGGCTCAGCAATCAGGGATTTAGCCCGTTATTTGCCACTTGACTCCACAGCACCTGCAAGCAACAAATCACCGCAATGGTGGCAAACAAAAGCAACGGTCAGCTAAAGCTGACCAAATTATAACGACCCCGCCCCTTTATTGGGGTGGCAGTGCTCCTTCCTTGCATTGCATTAGTAACATCCAACAATCAAAGTGAAAGTACAATAATTGTACAACACAACACAGGTGCAGGCCCGGACGACCACACACCCCGTGCTCTCAGGGCACTTACTCGGTGAACCCGGTCCGAACCCGGTCCGTTTCGCGGTCCACCACCGCCCCCAGGACAGAAAACAACGTGAGCATTAAAGTCCTTTCAGCTGAAGCCTAGACTTGTTCTCCAAGCCAACTTTCACGAAACGACTTGGAGTGGGTAAGGTTCCACCCGCCCGTTGCTCACCTCGTCGCGACCATTTGGCCATTGGCGCGGGTCAAGTTTCCCCCAGTCCCAACATATCGATCAATCAATCATACATAACCCAATTATGCACACGGCTGGCTCCCAGGCCACCATTATGACAGAACTTCACTTCTGCTCAGATTTTCGGGTGCACCTTGGGGTTAATCCTCAAGACTCCCTGATGCAATCTACCACGTAGAAAACCCGAAAAACAATCATCGGCACGGAGTCTTCTCCGTCTATTTATGCATAAAGAAACATCACCAATCCAAACAAACATGTCCAGACAGGCTTCACACACCATACCTATGTCCGTACTTCGATTCTGGACTCTACATGCAAACAACGAGGACTATTCATGTCTACCTGAAGGAGCACCTCAAACTCACCGCATACTCACGAGAGCAGGCTTCCTATGCAAAAAGGAAAGAGGAATTCACATATCCAAGAAGAGAATCATTACCCTAGCATTTCTCTTCAGTGCCATGACAATCTAGTCGGATGGAAAGCACCGTATCATCCACGCCTTCGTAGATCTGGACTCGGATAGAAAATCGGGGCTCCGAAGCTTCTCCGGCAGCCGGATTTCCTCTTCCTCTTCCTCCTTGCTCTCCCCTCTCTCAAACTCTTATAGAAAGAGAATATCCCAAGTAAAATGAGGAAGAAAACCCTCATCTCCCGGACTTAAACAAGCAGGGGAAAGCCTGAATCGTTGGATCCCAAAATAGGGAAATGGACGACCAAAATTTGCACTTAAAGTCAAATAACTGGGCCAAACACGGCTTGTGACACGCCCGTGTCCAAGGCCATATTCCCCCACTCGCTGTAAAACTAGAGATCAAGAACAGGCCTGTGACACGGCTTGTGACACGCCCGTGTCACCCATGGACACGCTCGTGTCATGGGCCATATGCCTCAATCGGCGCTGAAACCGTCACATCCTGAACAGGACACGGGCTTTTGACACGTACATGTCAAACTTGACAATCCCATGTCAAACAGTACACGCCCGTGTTCCAGGTCGTGTCCCTCAGTCGACACAGGACCAAAACTTCCATAGGAGGACACGATCATGTGACACGCCCGTGTCACATGCCGTGTTCTTGACACAGCCTAGGACACGCCCGTTTCCCAGGCCATATTCCCAGTACTCAATGCTTGTCAACCTAGTCTCGACGAATCGAGCACGGCATGGCCATGTGACACGCCCGTGTCACAGGTCGTGTTCACCTTACCAAGACCCAAACTTGGCTCAAACACTGCCCGTTCCACTTTTGAGTTTCGGGGAGTTACAATTCTCCCCCCCCCCCCCTTAAATGAATTTCATCCACGAAATTACCGAAAGGAAAAGATACAAAAAAAAATAGTACCTGAGAAGAAGAGTTCGGGATACTCCTCGGGCATGGTCTTCTCTCGCTCCCACGAAAGCTCCTCACGACCGCAGTTGTCCCATCGGACTTTGACCATCCTGATGTCCTTGTTACGCAGTCGCATGACTTCCGAGTCCTTAATGTGTACTGGCTTGACCTTCGTCGTCAACCCAACATCAACTGGTACTTGATCGACCGCAATCACTTGTGAAGGCTCTTGCACCGCCTTCCGCAGCACCGATATGTGGAATACGTCGTATAGACCACTCAACTCCACCGATAGCTTCAGACGATAAGCTGCTACTCCAATTCGCTCCAGGATCTAAAACGGTCCAAGGTACCTCGGACTCAGCTTCTTCAAGCATCGTACCCGTGAGACACCCTTGAACGGCTTAATCTCTAAATACACCCAGTCGCCAACAACGAACTTAACATTCTGATGCTTGACATTATATTATTTAGCCTGTCTGTCCTGAGCGATAAGCAACCGTTCCTGAATAGTTTGTACCAATGAAGTTGCGTCTTCCACCTCTTACCGCTTGTATAGCTTCGTCTCAACCGTTTCCAACCATGACAATGGCGTGCAACATTTCCTACCATAAAAGGCCTCGAAGGCCGCCATTTGAATGCTCGCTTAGTAGCTATTGGTATACACAAATTCCACCAAGTACTAGAGATCTTCCCACTACTTCCCGAAATCTAGGAAGATCATGCGAAGCATGTCCTCCATCGTCCTGTTAACTCTCTTGGTCTGACCATCCGTCTATGGATAAAAGGCCGTGCTGAAACTCATCTTGGTCCCCAACATTCGCTGCACAAACCTCCAGTAATTGGATGTGAACCATCCATCTCAGTCGCTCACGATGCTGCGGGGCACATCGTGTAGTCGAACAATGTTATCCACATATAGTGCCACATCCTTATTAAGTCTTGGCCACTAGAACAACTCTTTCAAATCACGGTACATCTTCGTGCTCCCCGGGTGAATCGAGTACTTGGTATGATGAGCCTCGTACATCAATTCCTCCCGTATTTTACCCACATTAGGGAGGCATAGGCAACTGTCCTTCCTTAGCAGTCCATCAACAACACCAAACTGGGAATTCTACCCATCTGTAGCCTCATCCATGATCTGCTTCATGTTGCTATCCAAAACCATAGCCTGCCGAATCCGATCAGCCAGGTCACACTGAACTTTTGTCCAATTCAACTGCGCTTTGGCACTAGTCTGCTTGTCCACATAAGAGATCTCCAATGCCTCAAAATCTCGGATCAAATGTTCATCATGAACCGATAACCAATTGGCCTGCGGGGAGCCCTGAGACTCAACGCATCCGCAACTGCATTGCTTTTCCCAGACACAAAAAGAATCTTGAATGTGTAGTCCCCCCAGGAACTCCATCCATCTCCGCTGCCGCATGTTTAGATCCTTTTGATCCAACAAGTACTTCAGGCTCTTGTGATTGGTGTAGATGTCGACCTTCACACCGTACAAGTAGTGCCTCCACAGCTTCAGGGCAAATATAAAGGCCGCTAACTCCAAGTCATGGATTGGATAATTTCTCTCGTAAACTTTTAGCTGACGTGAGCAATGAGCTATAAAACTCCCATGCTATAGTAGAATACAACCCAATCCAATGTCTGAAGCATCACTGTAAATTTCAAAAACTTCGGTCCCACTCGGCGAACATAGGATAGGCGCCAACGTCAACTGACTCTTTAGCTCTTCGAAACCTTGTGCGCACTCCGACGACCACAAAAACTTCTGATCTTTCCTTGTCAACGTCGTGAGGGGTAACGCTATCCTCGAGATGTTATTCACGAAGCGCCTGTAGTAGCCGGCAAGTCCCAGAAAACTCTGAACTTCCGCTACCGTAGACAACACAGGCCACTCCCGTATAACAGCTATCTTCACCGGATCCACCGCAATTCCCTCTCCACTGACTATGTGACCAAGGAATGCCACCGAGGACAGCCAAAACTTGCATTTAGATAACTTGGCATATAACTGATTCTTCCTCAACGTCTGCATCACCATATGCAGACTCTTGAAATTATCTTCATCGCACTGCGAGTACACCAATATATCGTCGATAAGTACTATCACGAAGTGGTCTAGGTACTCTCTGAACGTTCTGTTCATCAGATCCATAAACACGGATGGCGCATTAGTCAGCCCAAACGACATGACTGTGAACTCGTAATGCCCATACCTCGTACTTAAAGCTATTTTGGGGATGTCGCTTTCTCTAATCTTCAACTGGTAATATCCGAATGTCAGATCCAATTTCAAATATACCGTTGACCCAACTAGTTGATCGAACAGATCGTCAATCCTTGGGATCAGATACTTATTCTTCTCCATTAACTAGTTTAGCTCTCTGTAATCGATACAGAGTCGCAAAATTTCGTCCTTCTTCTTAACAAAGAGGACTGGTGCGCTCCAAGGCGATAAACTTGGACGCACATAACCCTGATCCAATAGCTCTTGAAGTTGAACCTTCAGCTCTGCCGTCTCCTTAGGCATTAACCGATACGGAGAGCGTGACACAGGTTTGGCACCTGGTACTAGCTCAAATGTGAAGTTGATCTCTCGTTGCGGTGAGGTTCCAGGGAGATCTTCAGGGAACACATCAGGGCACTCAGATACCACTGGGATATTATCCAAACTAGGCTTACGATTTGAAGCCTCCACTAGTGTGAAGAACTGCTCTGCGCCTACACGAACGTCCTTAACCACCTGAAGAGCAGACATCAATGTCTTGCTCGACCCTTTCAAGCCTGCAAAATTCGCCTCACGACTAGTTCCCAACTTGACCTCCTTGAGATTGCAATCGATGTATGCTTGCTGCTCTGAGAGCCAATCCATATATAATATCACGTCGAACTCCACCAGCGGCAGTAACGATGCATGCAAGTCAAACTCTTGACTCCCAATCCGTATCTTTACGCCACAGACTCTATCCGCGCGTATTGAACACCCATTAGGCAACATCACATCCAATTTGTCCTTTGCCATCGAAGAAGGTACTCCGACGCGCAGTATAAATCCTTCAGATAAAAAGGAGTGCGAAGCTCCCGTATCGAAGAGTCTTTCGCCGGACTATCAAAAACCAAAACAAAGCCTAGTACCTCCGGTCCTAAACTACAAGCGTAATGCAACAGGTATAAAAAGCTAAAATGCTATTAATTAAACCATACCTGTCACCTCGACAGTCAGCCACATGGCCTCCTGCTGGACAAAGTTGTACACTCTCAATTGGACCGGAGCATAGGGTGATGCAATTAACTCCAATGCCTTGAACTTTTCCTCGTAAGTTACTTCAGGCTTCTTCTCAGACTTTGGTCGCCCGTTCCAACAAACTCGGGCATAGTGTCCTGAATTTCCACAGTTATAGCATGAGCTCGGGGTTCGACCTGTAGTCACCTCGGATGAACCAGAATAAGGGACTAGACCCGAAGTCCTAGCCTTCGTATACCACTTACAGTACCCAGATTTTGAGGAGTTCGGCATTTTGAACACTGTTTCTTTTGAACTAGAGTCCTCAGCTGCTCCTGTCATGGTTTTCTTTATCTTCTGGCCATCACCACGACAATCTCGGGCATGGTGACCGTATTTACCACACTTAAAACAATCATTTGGAGCCTGACTAGTAGATATTTTAGACTTCTTTTTCCTCCTCCGGTATACAGACTTTGCAGAACCTGGATAGTTTGGTACCCTGATCTTTGACGTCTGGTTGACTTTTGCCAAATCTACTTCCAAATATCTAGCCGACTCTACCAAGGCTCGGAATCTAAGTAATTTCGGTCCTAGCAGTAGAACTCGTAACTCTCCACGCAGACCACTATAGAATCTCTTGGCCATAGTCTGCTCGTTCTCCAACTCAAAGCCTGTGTAGCGTCTTATCATAAGAAACGGCTGCAAATATTCGTCAACTGAGTGCTCTCCCTGCACTAAAAGCATGTTCACCTGCTGACCCAATGGTCCTCTAAATTCCATTTGTTCCATCACACCGCCCGATGTTGAGGCCACAGAGGGTTGCACATTCCTTCCATGTTGTGCATTAGTCACAGAGAACACCGCTTCAACTATCCTTCTTATGGTTTCTATAGAAGGTGGGGTCGCAAGCACTTCGCTGGGTGCACTGCTTTCCTCGGAAAGTGGTCGTTTTGACTATCCTACGCCATCCCTGGTCACCTATAGTCGTACAAAACATCATTAGGCGACCAACCAAAATTGCAAAAATCAATTATAGGAACACGCACGTTCCTCAAACATGTGTATTTTCATTCCTAAGTAGACATTCATGGGTTCTTTTTTATGCTATAATGATGACGCACACACATGTGCTCACCACCCCTTAAAAGAATTTGACCACGAATTCCAATAAGCATGACTGAAACCGGTAGTCTGATACCAAATTGTAACACCCCTATCCGTCACATAGCATATAGCAGTAGGTCCGGCTGGGGCCCGACGCCATACACCACAGACAGACCGGTGGGTTACTCATTAAAACCATCCTTCCAATCACAATGTCCTACATAGAGTACATTCTAGCGGAAGTAATTTAAAATTTGCAAATAAAGAACCCAGCCAAAAGCATGAATGTCCACTAAATAAACCAAGATGGGAAGGAGCGTACAAAATACACAAAGTACTTGGTCTTATGGCCTTACATGAGTTTACTTTAAATAAATAGTGTCTTTCAAACATCAGCGCGCAGGCTGGACACACATGAATAAAGCAATTAAACATTTGCAAAGGCCTTCGAGGGTCGGCTCAGTAATCAGGGCTTCAGCCCTCTATTTACCACTTGTCTATGCAGTACCTGCAAGCAACAAATCACTGCAATAGTGGCAAACAAAAGCAACGGTCAGCTAAAGCTGGCCAAATTATAACAATCTCGCTTCTTTATTGGGGCGGCGGTGCTCCTTCCCTGCATTACATTAGTAACATCCAACAATCAAAGTGAAAGTACAATAATTGTAGAACACACCACGGGTGCAGGCCCGAATGACCACACACCCCGTGCTCTCAGGGCACTTACTCGGTGAGCCCGGTCCGAACCTGGTCCGTTTTGCGGTCCACCACCGCCCCCAGGATGGCAAACAATGTGAGCATTAAAGTCCTTTCATCTGAAGCCTAGACTCGTTCTCCAAGCTAACTTTCACGGAACGACTTGGAGTGGGTAAGGTTCCACCCGCCCGTTGCTCACCTCGCCGCGCCCATTTGGCCATTGGCACGGGTCAAGTTTCCCCCTGTCCCAACATATCGATCAATCAATCGTACATAACCGGATTATGCACAAGGCTGGCTCCCAGGCCACCATTATGGCAGAACTTCGCTTCTGCCCAGATTTCTGTGTGCACCTTGGGGTTAATCCCCAAGACTCCCTGATGCAATCTACCACGTAGAAAACCCGAAAAACAATCATTGGCACGGAGTCTTCTCCAGCTATTCATGCATAACAAAACATCACCGATCCAGACCAACATGTCCCAGTAGGCTTCACACACCATGCCTATGTCCATACTTCGATTCTGGACTCTACATGTAAACAATGGGGACTATTCATGTCTACCCGAAGGAACACCTCAAACTCACCGCATACTTGCAAGAGCGGGCTTCCTATGCAAAAAGGAAAGAGGACTTCACATGTCCAAGAAGAGAATCGTTTCCCTAGCATTTCTCTCCGGTGCCATAACGATCTAGTCGGATGGAAAGCACCGTATCGGCCTCGCCTTCCCAGATTTAGACTCGGATCGAAAATCAGGGCTCCAAAGCTTCTCCGGTGGCCAGATTTCCTCTTCCTCTTCCTCCTTGCTCTCCACTCTCTCAAACTTTTTTAGAAAGAGAATATCCCAAGTAAAATGAGGAAGAAAACCCTGATCTCCTTGACTTAAAACATCAGGGGAAAGCCTGAACCGTTGGATCCCAAAATAGGGAAATGGATGGCCACGATTCGCACTAAAAGTCAAATAACTGGGCCGAACACGGCGTGTGACATGCCCGTATCCAAGGCCGTGTTCCCCCACTCGACGTAAAACCAGAGACCTAGAATAGGACACGGCCTGTGATACGGCTTGTGACACGCCCGTGTCACCCATGGACACGCCCGTGTTATGGGTCGTGTGCCTCAATCGGCGCTGAAACCGTCACGTCCTGAACAGGACACGGGCTTCTGACATGCCCGTGTCAAACTTGACATGCCCTTGTAAAACAGTACATACTCGTGTTACGGGTCGTGTCCCTCAGTCGACACAGGATCAAAACTTCCAGAGGAGGACACAGCCATGTGACACGCCCGTATCACATGCCGTGTGCTTGACACGCCCTAGGACACGCACGTGTCCCAGGCCGTGTTCCCAGCACTCAACGCTCATTGAACTCTTCTCGACGACCCGAGCACGACACATCCATGTGACACGCCCGTGTCACAGGCCGTGTTCACCTTACCAAGACCCAAACTTGGCTCAAACGCCACCCGTTCCACTTTTGAGTTTTAGGGCATTACACTTTCGACTAACTACGTGGGAGAATAACAAGAATTCGATCCGTGGCAGTGGGAGGTTCATAGGGGATTGCCCCTTGAGCTGCGTCGAGGGGCAGACCCCGGATGTATCCCTATAATAGCAGTGTTAAAAACAGTCATAATAATTAATAGTTTTTGGAAACAAAATAGTTTGTGTACGAGTACAGGCTCGCGACTTTATAAAATTAGTTGTCGGTTGCTTAAAAGAAAAAGGTTTAGTGTTGTACAGAAACATAGCATGGTAGGGCACTGATGCACACTTCCTGTCCTTGGAGTTTCCTCTAGGGCCCTCCTTACCTGCTTGCTCGTCCCGTGGTGAAGCACAGAGTTGCACCTTGTCCAAGGCTTATTTGCTACAAGTAGCATGTCCGAGATGCCCGCTGGTTCCCTTTTATGACTCCAATCCTTGTCGGTGTGGTGAACTTCATAGCGAGATGGGGAATTGAAGGAATTTCCCCGAATAAAGTCTGGAGAGGGCGGCTGAAAATCGCATTGTATGGCGATTCTGTCTCCACGACCACGAACTGAACCTGGTGAGTTGCTTGCTTCGGGAATTCCCCTAAGGTAACTGGGAAGGTATCTGTTCCCTCGACCGACAGCGGTCTCCCATTGAAGCCGTAGATCAGGACTACCGCCGGTTGGAGCCTTTCCTTGGGGATGTCCATTCCTCGAAGAGCTGACATGAACAGTACATTGATCGAGCTTCCATTATCTACTAGTTACTGTTTGACGTGGAAGCTTGGGTCATCGATTTTAGCCGTTATGACTAGTGGGTCCTAGTACGGTATCCGTAGTATCTCGAGATCCTTATCGTCAAAGCTTATCTTCTCCTTTTATGGTGTTCTTTGCCCGGGCCCGCCCTGCGCAATCGCGTTTATAGTGGCAAATGGAGACCCAGTTATGGTCTCGACCGTCCCCACAACTTGCTTGCCCCCTGTTCTTCTTGATTCGTAGGTGGTTTCTCCCTGCTCTTCTGGGCCAGTCTGCCTCTTGCTTGGTCCTGAAGGAACCTTCCGAGGACCCCCTACTTGATGAGCCGCTCAATCTCATCCTTTATCCTGACACACTCTTCTGTGGAACGCCATGTCCCTTTATGGAATTCACAGTATTTTGATCGATCCCCCTTGCCAATGGGAACCTATTGCGGTATTCGCAATGGCAGGTCATATCGGATTGCATAAAGCACGTTAGCACGCAAAGTATTTAGTGGCATGTAATCTTGATACCGTCTGGGCGGTCGGTACTCACGACGATCTTGCTGGTGGGGGTTGCCCCAGCGCTTCTCTTGACGCCTTGGGGTGGTTCTTCTCTCTTCCTCTTAACTCCTCCTTTGAACTGTCATAGATGAGTCTCACTCGCCTCGTTGGCTGCGATTTAGGCTTTAACTCGATGCATAAGGTATGCGTAACTAGGGCTTGTCCCCCTCATTAAGGCGGAGTATAACCCTCTAGGTCGGAGCCCCTGAGTAATACTCTGCGCAGGAGTTCTGGGTCCACCTCTGGGATCTGTCTGGCTTCTGCAGTGAATCAATGAAAGAATTCCTTAAGGGTATCTCCCTCATTCTGGCAGATTCCGGAGAGATGGGAGGGATCTTTTACAATACGCTTGTTGGTGATGAATTGGTCTAGGAACTGCTAGGTGAGCTGAGCGAAGTTTCTGTTCCAACTTTGAGCAAGTAGTACCACGTCCTTGTCTGCCCCTTCATTATGGCTGGGAAGACATGACAAAGCAACCGATTGGGTGCGTTGTAGATGTGACAGATTGCAGTGAAGTGATTCACATGCTCCAGGGGATCCTCAGTCTCATCATATGATTCAATACATCTTGGGAGCTTGAATTGTTGGAGTTACCATGGTGATCTATAAGTGGTCAAACATGTAATCTCACTGCCAACGCGATATGAGCCTGCAAGGTCGCACATAAGAGCATGTGGAGAAGTTGGAAGATTGACTGTGTTGGTAAGGGTTACCAATCACCATACAGTGTGGGGGTCGGGCAAACGTTGCCAAACGAGGTTCATCGAGAATGATTCGTGGAGAGTCGTCGAGTATGACTCGCCGACTAAGGCCAATTCATCGAGAGTCGTCGAGTATGACTCGCCGACTAAGGCAAATTCGTCGAGAGTCGAACTGTTGGATTCTCGACGAATGGTGATACTCGACGATTCCCTCCTCGATTCTCGACGATTCTGCAGATGATTCTCGTCGATTCTGTCTGCTGATTCTCGCCGATTCTGGATCGGATTCTCGCCAAACCTGTAGCTCATTCTCGGCGAATGATTCTGAAAACCTATGTTGTATGGTCTGCGGATAGCGATACTCTTAGATCTGTTTATACCTTTGGTATAAATAAGGACTTAGGATTTTGGAATTAGGCGAGTGAGTTCTCCTGTGGCTGAATCGAACCCAACGGAAGCGTTTCGCCGATCTGCCGATTCCCGAACCCCGCCGGACAGAAGCGTTCTGCCGCCTCGTTCGCTCCGCTGACCATCTCCTCTCTGACGATAGTCGCCGGCGTTGCTCTTCCTGGAACGGACCTAGCAGTCCGTGGAAGTGCAAGGTGTAGTTGATCTCCTTCCCGACCCTTCGTGCGATGAAGCTCGGTGTTCTCCTGCTCGTGTGGATTTCTGCAGAGACGTAGTAGACATTATTCTACGTGGAACTCGCCACCGATAAGGACTCATATTTTGGAGCATCTCTGTTGGATTTTGATTCAACACCGGAAAGGTAACTTTGACCTAGTTGTTTGTTAACTTCTTGATTCAATATTCATGGCCCGATCCCAAATCTCTTTTGGGTTGTTCTTAATTTTTATTACTTCCGCTGCGTGCACAAGTGTTGTGCCATCCTCATAGAGAAACCCAATAGTGGTATAAGAGGGAGGTTCAGCAATGATTATTGTATTGGAAGTTAGGTTATTCTAGTACGTGTAAACGTAGGGATTTAGAAGTGTTCTAAATGTCTAGATTTCATCTTGGGACCCCGCCAGGAACGTCTGGGATTTCGTGGTAATTTCTAATTGTTAGAAATTGTTGTCTCCTTAACAGTAAACATCTCTCGAGTAGTTTATGAACCCGTGTACTGTTTTGGATTTTGAATCCAACATGGAGAGATGAGCTTGTCTACTGCTTTAAGTTGAGTTGTCTTTGCCTTTGTCCAATGCATGTAAATCTGAAGATTTGGAAGAGTCCGGATGTTCAGATTTAGCCCTTCCTTCTATCAAATGTTGATAGTGCCATGTTGTGCACATAAGGGATGCATGTGGATTTTTGAGAAGGGTTTTTTCCTTTGGATGTGCACATTGATCAAATGTTGATCATGGTTAATTATTAACCCATCATCAAAATCCCTTCCACAATTATTAAGTGTTCGGATGCCTTCCGATGGATGACACTCTTACTGCCTCGATCGATGAAGTGTGGGCTTGCCAAAGCAAGGTGCATTAATCTATCTTGGTAAGGGTGCGAGCGGATAATTGTGATATCCCACTATCGACATCGGGTCCAACTTAACTAGGTGACCTCAAAGGTTGAGTGCCTAGAGGCATAGGGTTGGCATGCACCATATGATGGATGCGAATAAGGAGTTATTCACCAACCATACAAGAATTGCATGAAGATGCAATTGGCAAGCGTTGCCTACCTAAATAACCACATCGTGAGAGAAAAGCCAAAGCTGACTCATTGTGTTGGTGAAATACGGATCTTGTCCACTAAGAGAGTAGCTCGCATGAACTCTCCGAATTGATAGTGAGGGCTATCATTTTGAATAAAATAGTGGGAGTTTTAATTGAAGTCCAAATTAAAAAAATAAATTGTATTTTGAAATTTTGGTACTGATATTATTCTGCATGAATTCTTGTAGAATTCCATGGCAAGTGGTTCACACTCCACTTTGTCTCTTAGAGCCATCCTTGAGAAGGATAAGCTCAATGGGACCAACTACATGGACTGGTACAGGAACCTGAGAATTGTTCTCAGGCAAGAGCGAAAGCTCTATGTCTTGGAAGAAGAAGCCCCCGAGGTGCCGACCGGAAATTCTACCTGTGCTGATAAGGATACTTATAAGAAGTATACTGATGACGCCTTAGACATCGAATGCCTTATGCTTGCCATCATGAACTCTGAGCTTCAGAGGCAACATGAGAACATGGGGTGCAAGGAGATTGACGAGCATCTCAAGAAAATGTTTCAAGGGCAAGCTCGTCAAGAGAGGTTTGACATCACAAAAGCGTTATTTCTGTGCAAGATGGGAGTTCGAGACTCAGTAGGGACTCACGTACTCAAGATGATTGGGTATATAGAGAACTTTGACAGGCTTGGTTTTCCTCTGGGTCAAGAGTTGGCCACAGATCTGATCCTGCAATCGTTGCCGGATAGTTATGAGCAGTTTGTCTTGAACTACAACATGAATGAAATAGACAAGACACTGTCCGAGATCCTAGGCATGTTAAGAACTGCTGAGATCAAT
This sequence comes from Platanthera zijinensis, assembly GCA_039513925.1. Classification (NCBI taxonomy): domain Eukaryota; kingdom Viridiplantae; phylum Streptophyta; class Magnoliopsida; order Asparagales; family Orchidaceae; genus Platanthera; species Platanthera zijinensis. The sequence continues at coordinate 60,393,434 of CM077081.1, read as the reverse complement.
ATGAAGAAGGCCAAGCCTGCCAGCCCCATACTGATGTGCATAATGGCAAAGGCAAGGCCAAGGGCTCTATGAAGACGAAGGTGGGACCTAAGTCACATCTTGAGCCCAAGTCTTCTGCACTGAAGAAAAAGAAGAGCATGGTGAAGGAAGGGAAATGCCACCACTGTGGCAAGGCTGGTCATTGGAGGAGGAACTGTCCTTCTTACATTGAGGGTCTGCAGAAAATGAAGGGAGGTATGACTTCCTCTTCGAATATTTACGTTATATAAATAAACCTCTCTGCTCCTTCATCTTGGGTATTGGATACCGGATGTGGTTCTCACATTTGTACAAATGTGCAGGAACTGAAAAAGAGAAGATTGCTGAGTAAAAGGGAGGTGGACCTGCGTGTCGGCAATAGAGCAAGAGTTGCTGCTGTAGCCGTAGGGGTTTACCGTCTTTCTTTGCCCAGTGGGTTTGTAATAGAATTAGATAATTGTTATTTTGTTCCGGCCATAACTAGAAACATTATATTTATGTCATACTTGGACATGATTCGATTTTCTTTTATAATTAAGAACAACTATTGTTTTATATTTAAGAATGATGTTTGTTATGTTGGAGCCCAATTGTTTAATGGTCTTTATGTTTTGAACTTGGACAATCTGATCTATAATGTATAAAATAATAAAAGACTAAGAACAAATGACTCAAACCCTACATTTCTCTGGCATTGTCGTTTGGGCCATATAAATGAGAAGCGCATATCCAAGCTCCATAAAGATGGACTTTTGGACTCATTTGATTATGAATCATTTGAGCGATGTGAATCTTGTTTGTTAGGCAATATGACTAAAGCCCCTTTCACTGGTTATACTGAGAGGGCTGAGGATCTCTTGGGTGTTGTACATAGTGATGTATGCGGACCCATGAGCTCCATGGCTAGAGGTGGGTATTTCTACTACGTTACATTTACTGATGATTTCAGTAGATACGGATATGTGTATCTTATGAAGTGCAAATCTGAGACCTTTGAAAAGTTCAAAGAGTTCAAGAATGAAGTAGAAAACCAGTTGGGTAAAAGGGTTAAAGCACTCCGATCTGATCGAGGTGGCGAATACCTGAGTCATGAGTTCCGTGATCATCTGAAAGAGTGTCGTATTGTATCACAGCTCACTCCACCTAGAACACCACAACATAATGGTGTGTCTGAGAGGATAAATCGTACTCTGTTAGATATGGTACGTTCGATGATGAGTCATGCAGACTTGCATGTTTCCTTTTGGGGTTTTGCTTTAGAGACTGCTGCAATGACACTGAATCGCGCTCCAATGAAAACGGTTCTGAAGACACCATATGAGATATGGACTGGGAAGCATCCTAGTATGTCGTTCATTAAAATTTAGGGCTGTGAGGCATACGTGCGACGTCAAATGCCTGACAAGCTGGAATTCAAATCGGGTAAATGTTATTTGGTGGGATATCCTAAGGAAATGAAAGGGTATTACTTTTACCTACCGTCCGAGGGCAAAGTGTTTGACGCAAGGACTGGCGTCTTCTTTGAGAGAGAATTCTTATCAAGAAAGACTGAAAAGGTAGAACTTGAAGAAGTTCAAGAACCACAAGTAATGAATGAACCAGAATTGGAATCTGAGACAGGACTACAAGATGTTGTAGCTAGAGAACCTGCTCAAGAAACACAAGTCCTACGTAGATCTTGTAGACCTAGATTTGAGCCTAAGAGATATGGATTTCTCATGTCTCAAATAGGTAATGTGTTGCTTATGGATCATGATGATGAACCAGCAACCTACCAAGAGGCTATGAATGGACCGGACTCCGACAAATGGCTTGAGGCTATGAAATCCGAAATGGACTCCATGTATGCAAACCAAGTTTGGAACTTGGTAGAACCACCTGAAGGGGTACGACCCATAGGGTGCAAATGGGTCTTCAAGAAGAAGACCAACATGGATGGGAATGTACAGACATTCAATGGGCGACTGGTGGCTAAGGGTTTCAAGCAAATTCATGGTATTGACTATGATGAAACCTTTTCCCCTGTTGCCATGGAAAAGTCCATAAGGATATTGCTTGCTATTGCTGCGTATTATGACTACGAGATCTGACAGATGGATGTCAAAATGGCTTTCCTTAATGGAAACCTCCTTGAGGAAGTGTACATGACACAACCCGATGGTTTTGTATCCCCAAATGAAGCCACTAAAGTATGCAAGCTGAATAGGTCTATTTATGGACTGAAACAGGCCTCTCGAAGTTGGAATCTTCCGTTTGATGAGAAAATCAAAGAGTTTGGTTTCATCAAGAATGAAGATGAGCCTTGTGTTTACAAGTGAATCAGTGGGAGCATTGTTGTCTTCCTTATATTGTATGTAGATGACATACTATTGATTGGGAATGACATTCCTACCCTGAAAGTTGTTAAGAACAACCTAGGGAACTACTTTTCTATGAAGGACTTGGGTGAAGCGACTTATATACTTGGTATTAAGATCTATAGAGATAGATCAAAGAAGTTGCTGGGTTTGACCCAAAGTACATACATCGAGAAGGTGTTGAAGCGGTTCAATATGCTTGAGTACAAGAAAGGATTTTTACCCATGTCTCATGGTGTGAATCTCTCTAAGGACCAGTTTCCAAAATCTTGTGAAGATAAGGACCGCATGAAGTTGATTCCATATGCTTCGGCAATTGGATCAATCATGTATGCAATGTTATGTACTCGACCCGATGTCTCCTTTGCTTTGAGCATGACTAGCAGGTATCAGTCAGACCCCGGTGAGTGTCACTGGATTGCAGTCAAGAATATCCTGAAGTACTTGAGAAGGACAAAGGATGTGTTCTTGATGTATGGTGGAGAGGAAGAGCTCGTTGTAAGTGGTTACACGGGTGCTAGCTTCCAAACTGATAGGGACAACTCAAAGTCTCAGTCAGGGTTTGTGTTTTGCCTTAATGGAGGAGATGTGAGCTGGACGAGTTCCAAGCAAGAGATAGTTGCTGATTCTACAATAGAGGCCGAGTATATCGCTGTAGCTAACGCAGCGAAGGAGGCTGTATGTATTAGGAAATTCATCAGCGAGCTTGATATAGTTCCTAGCATTGTTGGTCTCGTAGTTCTCTACTGTGATAACAATGGTGCAATTGCACAATCTAAGGAACCTAGATCCCATCAATGCTCCAAGCACATACTTCGGCGGTTCCATCTTATTCGTGAGATTGTCGAACGAGGAGATGTGAACATTTGCAGAGTGCCGACTGAGGAGAATATTGCGGATCCACTGACAAAGCCTCTCGCGCAGAGAAAGCATGATGGTCATACTAGATCAATAGGTATACGATACCTAAATGATCAGCTCTAGTGAGAATCTTGTGGGTTGCATGTAAACATATATTCTGTTAGCTGTTTGTTGTTTATTCATATGATGAATTATGTACCGAAATTTAATTTTACAATTAATGGCAAGTTCTTTTATTATGATTTCTCTATGTGATAGTTAAATATTAACATAATAAATAGCCTTAGAATGTTCGCTTCCAAAGGACATCAAGTACGTGACTTGAATGTGAGAGCCTATGATTTATTTGAAACTTCATTCTTAAAAGGTCCTTAGTCATTGTATCATCATAGAAGCTAAGGGTGATGATGATACATTAAGACTAGCACGTGTGTTGACTGATGACCAGTTCTAATAGGTCATGATATTGTGATATCAAGTCATCACGTGGGTACTTGTTAATGAACAAGTTGTACTGGACAGACCCAACCTGAGACTACTCTGTGGATTGTTATCTAAACGTATCACGAGTATGTCTCAATTGACAATGGTGTTGTGATCATTTGACCTGAAGTCACAACATTCATCAAGTGAGGAAGAGCGTGTTTTGATGCCATCTAAAGTCTTCCTTGAAAAAGGTTGATGATAAGGGTGGTTGTTGGGCACGTTACGAATCATTTGGGTGTTTGTGTGTGAGCAGATATGGGGTTTGTCCTCCTATGTAAAAGGAGTTGCATCCATGGGCCCCTTGATGGAACTGGACTGAGAAATGCATGGCCATGCTTGGTTGAGTAAATATGTGATATTGGACTCACCATTCTCTGGAAGTCCGTTCTAGATCAAGAAACTTGGATTGAGCTAATATGAGGGTGACACGCTCCATGCCTCTAGTTCTTTCCGGATGTAAGGGACAAAGGGACAAAGACAACGCTGGAACATTGTTCATAAAGGCTTATGAGTTATGAACTCTTATTGCTTGGGTAGCAATGATGCATTGCTAGATGTCACTCATTGTTTATGAGGTTTTTGGTTTGATACTTTCAAGATCAAGTGGGAGACTGTTGGAGTTACCATGGTGATCTAGAAGTGGTCAAACATGTAATCTCACTGCCAACGCAATATGAGCCTGCAGGGTCGCACATAAGAGCATGTGGAGAAGTTGAAAGATTGACTGTGTTGGTAAGAGTTATCAATCACCATACAGAGTGGGGGTCGGGCAAACGTTACCAAACGAGGTTCATCGAGAATGATTCGTGGAGAGTCGTCGAGTATGACTCGCCGACTAAGGCCAATTCGTCGAGTGTCGTCGAGTATGACTCGCCGACTAAGGCCAATTCGTCGAGAGTCGTCGAGTATGACTCGCCGACTAAGGCCAATTCGTCGAGAGTCGTCGAGTATGACTCGTCGACTAAGGCAAATTCGTCGAGAGTCGAACTGTTGGATTCTCGATGAATGGTGATACTCGACGATTCCCTCCTCGATTCTCGACGATTCTGCAGATGATTCTCGTCGATTCTGTCTGGTGATTCTCGTCGATTCTGGATCGGATTCTCGCCGAACCTGTAGCTCATTCTCGGCGAATGATTCTGAAAACCTATGTTGTGTGATCTGCGGATAGCGATACTCTTAGATCTGTTTATACCTTTGGTATAAATAAGGACTTAGGGTTTTGGAATTAGGCGAGTGAGTTCTCCTGCGGCCGAATCGAACCCGACGGAAGCGTTCCGCCGTTCTGCCGATCCGCCGATTCCCGAACCCCGCCGGACGGAAGAATTCCGCCGCCTCGTTCGCTCCGCCGACCACCTCCTCTCCAACGATAGTCGCCGACGTTGCTCTTCCTGGAACGGACCTAGCAGTCCGTGGAAGTGCAAGGTGTAGTTGATCTCCTTCCCGACCCTTCGTGCGACGAAGCTCGGTGTTCTCCCGCTCGTGTGGATTTCTGCAGAGACGTAGACACTATTCTACGTGGAACTCGCCACTGACAAGGACTCATATTTTGGAGCATCTCTGTTGGATTTTGATTCAACACCGGAAAGGTAAATTTGACCTAGTTGTTTGTTAACTTCTTGATTCAATATTCATGGCCCGATCCCAAATCTCTTTTGGGTTTTTCTTGATTTTTATTACTTCCGCTGCGTGCACAAGTGTTGTGACATCCTCATAGAGAAACCCAACATGAATCCCATTGGGACCGAATATGCCAACACTTTTCGTACTAGCGATGATCTGTTTCTTATTAGCTGGTGGACTTGCGCTGCTCGATAGCCGATCTGGCCGAATGCTTCCTCGAACAATTCGCTTATCTCCTCTTGGGTCATTCCTATTGCTAAGTCTTCGGGGGCTCCCATCCGTTAGCGTTGATGAAGCGGGCCAGTTTCGGCGGTCATAGCCTGGCGACGGGATGCTCTGTGCTAGCTTCTTGCGAGGATTCAAAATCTTCATCTTCCTGAGCTTGCGGTGGTGGTGCATTCTCTGGGATTGGTACTCTTACGGGTGTCTGAGCGACCGTCATGTCTCTGTGGAGGGCGAGCACTTCTACATGACGCTATTCCATGCGGTCGAACCCTCCGGCGAGGGCAGTATCCGGTGTGACGATGGAGTCCTCTTGATGTGGCGCGTTGATGGGGGAATGAGACTGGCTGGGATCGGCGTGCTCCCAGTGGGCTAATCCACGAGACGTTCTTGTGCTCCGCCCGACCATAGCTTCCTCTCTTGTGTGGCGGTGCGGAGTGTGCTTATCCTTCGTTCCTCCTTGGAGCTCATGGGAACTGCGTTCACATAGACAACGCAAAACTGTTGGGGTCCGCACATCGCTCTTGGTATACCGGGCCTTCTGAACCGTCCTAGCCCGCAGAGCGGTCGAGCGTACCAACAGTCAAAGATTCACTGAATGTTGAGAGGAAGGCTTGATGATATGAAAAACCCGCAATCAGGGTGAAAAATCACGCGGTCGGTACGGTGCCGACCTAACTTCCACTATATCAGAATTTATTACATAGCTTTTAATTAGGAGGAGAGCGAGGGCGACAAGCTGCGCATCGTTACACTTGTCTAGATGAGAAGGAATAGACGACGAGTGTCGCTGGTGACCATACAACTCTCACGGCCCTCCGTTGGTCGCTTCTCGAGGGTGTAGGTGTTGCCTTGCATTCGGGGGTGACTTGACGTGTTGGCGGGGATGACACCACACGTCCCGTCTTCCCTTCTTTCGTGATGGCGACAGTTTGAGGGGTTTTTCTCGGAGCGTTCGTTCACCTCGTACTTATATTGCTTTCTCTCCAGTTTTATCTTGGCTTTGCTGCCTTGGCGTAGCCTTGCGGAATTGATCTTGGGTGGAAATCCGGTAGAGAGGAAAGGTAAGGAGTGGACTGGAGAGTAGAATCTTAACTTGCACCCTTGTTAATTGTAGCCGTAATTATATATAGTAAATCAACGGTACGAATCTAGCAGTAAAAAAAACAATCAAGTAATTTCCTGATAGATGGACAGCATGAATTATTTACATCTGCGGATTCATATCAACTCATCCAAAATCGACCGCTGAAAAACAGAGCCTCCAACTAGAAATTATTGGCGATGAATGAACCGTTGACTATTTGACTTGATCGGCACAATTTAGGTTGGTAACGCTTCTCTCCAGAATCCCCAGCGTAAAGCTGCAGTTGAGGAGAATGTCAAGATCCCTCTTATAGAGCCCAAGCAAATTCACCCTGCCGGATATATCTGTGAAGCTGCTCATGTTCACCGATCCCTCCGCTAAGGCCAACCCGGTGGCGTTCGTGTCCAGCAACACCTTGTCGGCGAGAACATCCACCGTCACGTTCATCCTCACCGTCCGCCGCGCCCTCACGTTGCCGTCCGGCGCGTAGGCCACCCCCACCAAATCGCCACCGTAGTAGAACTCCGTGGTGCTGTTATGGTATCGCAGGGACGCGATGTTCGGGTTTTTGATGGAGATGTCGGCGGTGAGGGTGGCGTTGACCGATAAGGGGCGGTCAAGCGAGCCAATCCCGGGCACGAGGAGGCTGTCGATGGTGAGGCTGTTCAAGGTCAGCTCGGGATCCTTCACCCTGAAGACTGTGAAAGCCAGAATTAGGATGATTACGCCTAACAGAACCACGGTGGCGCCGCAGCAGCCGCAGCACCAGAGGGCGCACCGGCGTTTCTTTAGGTACTGGAAGGAGCGCCTCCGCAGGGTCTGGCCGGACTCCTCGTCGGGGGTCGACTGGACGATGGGCGAGGGAATTGTTAGCGGCCTTATCTGATCGTGATCGGTTGGGTACTTCTCAGCCATGGCTGCAGAGTGGATTTCTTCTGTGTGTGTGTGTGGTTGTTGAACAGGGAGGCTTTAAAGAGATTTATATGTGAACGAGGGACAGGCAGTACTTGGAAGTGATTGAAACGTCAATTATCATGAACGCGTCATTTTTTGTATTAATAAAACAAAATAACTAATTGATCATTGACTATGGCTAGGGCCCGTTTGGGGGGCTTATTTTCACCGGTCAAGCGGTCACGATCACGAACGCGATGGTTATGAACCGTCATTTGTGAATTCCCAGCCAATCTATAGAAGTTCATTCATTTTTGTGTTGAAAACTAGTTTGTCATAAGCAATGTCAAAGCCAGGCACACATCCCATGGCTGTGACATTTTTCCTCGAACTCACCGGAGCAAAAAAATCGTGCCAAAAGAGCATGTAAATCTATTAAGATGCAAAGGAGTTCTAAAGAAATACATTTGATGTTTTAATGGATAAAGTTGATCAACTCTTTATCCCCGTCATATGTTGGGGTCCAGCCCCTAAAGATTAGTTAGATTGGATGTCGACAAGACTGGATGGTGTGTCGGCGAGCCGTGCTGTTCATGTTAACGAGAAGGTAAGTTGAGGTCGACAAGACGTGAAAAATGTCGACTAGAAAGGGTCCTTATCAGCGAGACGACTGGAGCATCTCGTTGAGATGGGTGGGGCAGGTCGTCGAGAAGTCTTGGCAGATTGTCGACGGGACGGGATGATGCATATCGACGAGATTCTGGAGCATGTCTATGAGATGGGCTGGTGAATATCGACGAGAACGATGAGACATGTCCATATCGACGAGACGGTATCAGAGGCGGAAACGTGCGATGTCTGGATTGTTTAATCTCGTGATTTCGAACGTTGGATCTTACTACATCGGATGGCTGCCAATGTTCCGCATATGTGTTTTAATAGAGTAGTCGACTCCTATTAAAGGATGCATAGGTTTTATGACTTAACCCTAAGTCTAATTGTAGCCAAAAGTCATCCAGAGAACTCACCAGTCGTATTTTTCATGAAATAAACGGTAGAGGCGGTACGCCGCTAGGGGTTTGCAAAAAAAATGAACCGAACGAATCATATCGAACCGATCCAACCAAACTGATTTTCATGTAGATTAAAATCGATCCAACCAAATTGATTTTCAAGTAGCTTAAAACCGATCTCATTTCGGTTTGGTTCGGGTTTGCACCATTTGCAGACCAAACCGAATCGAATTGATGACATTAACTATCAGCCATTCAACCTTCAAATCCTTGTGCTTCACGGTTCAGTGGTTCACGGGTTCAGAGTTCACGCTAAGCCGCACAACCCACACATAGCAGTTGTTGCGGACTAACTCGGCTTAGTTTGCGCGAGGGATGCTCGCGGCTTCTTCGTGAGGGGGGCAGGCCCCAACGGTGTTGCGCGAGGGTTGCTCGCGGCTTAGTTTGCGCGAGGGATGCTCGCGGCCTCTTCGTGAGAGGGAGGGCCCCCCACAGATATTGCACGAGGGTTGCTCGCGGCTTTGTTTGCGCGAGGGATTCTCGCGGCTTCTTCGTGAGGGAGGCAGGCCCCCACGGTGTCTGTGTGCGTTGTGCTTTCTGTTTGTACATGTGATATTTGTAGCAACATGATTCAATACTTGAATGAAGATAACGTGCGCGGAGTTGAGCGTTCGGCTTACATAGTTTTAGACAAAACATACACAATTAAACAATTATAAAATAAAAATCACTGATAAAATCGGCGCAGGTTCTGCGCATTCCAGGTACGAGGGAGAGTCTTTCCTTTGGCGTTCCGCAACTTGTATGTTCCCGGCTTTACCACTGTTGTGACGATGAAGGGGCATTCCCAGGTTGGGGACAACTTGTCGCCCTGTGTTCCCTTCCTTGCTGCTTCCAGAGTACGAAGGACCAAGTCTCCGAAGTTGATTAGACGCGACTTTACTTTGCGGTTGTAATAGCGGGCCGTACGTTGCTGGTATGCTGCAGCTTGGAGAGCGGCTTCTTCACGGATCTCGGAGATCAGGTCTAGATTATCTCGGAGAGCGTCGTCGTTGGTCTGAAGGTATAAGTGGGATACCTGGGGGCTTGGAACGCCGATGTCAATCGGAATGATGGCTTCGGTTCTGTAACAGAGATTGTACGGAATCTCTCCTGTAGGGGTTCTTGCTGATGTTCGGTATGCCCACAATACATTGGGGAGTGCGTCGGGCCATTGCCCCCCTGCGTCTTGGAGCCGTGCCTTTAGCCCCTTCAGGATGGTTCGGTTGGTTACTTCGATCTGCCCATTATATTGAGGATGTGACACAGCCGTGTGTTGTAGCTCGATCTTCAAGTCTTCACACAGCTTGGTAAAGGATTTTCCTGAGAATTGAGTGTTGTTGTCGGTGATGATAATTACAGGTATGCAAAAGCGGCAAATAATGTTCTTCCATACAAATTGCTTCGCATTCTCCTCAGTAATTTTGGCCAGAGGTTTTTCTTCTACCCACTTGGTAAAATAGTCGATGGCCATGATGATGAATTTCCTTTGTCTTGAAGCCTGGGGCAAAGGGCCAAGAAGGTCAATTCCCCATTATGCGAATGACCAAGCTCCTTGCAACGTAGTAAGGGCAACGAGCGGTTGCCTGGTCACGTTGGCGTGCATACTCTTGCATTTCTTAACGAAGTCTGTTGCTTCTCTCTTCATGGTAGGCCAGTAGAATCCTTGGCGCAAGATTTTGCGGGCCAAGGCTTTCCCGCCCAAGTGTTCTTCGCATACTCCTCCATGGAATTCGCGGAGGGTATACTCGGCATCAGTTTCTGCTAAACATTTCAGGTAGGGTCCTGCAAAAGGTCGCTTGTAGAGTTCTCCATTGATCAATGTAAACGTAGTTGCCCTCATTCTTAATTGTCGGGCCTCCTTTGGGTTATCCGGAAGTTGCTGGCTCTTTAAGTAGTTGACCAATGGGGTGATCCATGATTCTTTTGAATCTTCAATCTCTGCTATCTCCCAAGGTCCTTGGATACTAGGATGAGAAATTTCTTAATTCCTGCGTCTCCTGGACTGATAGCGGGTATGAGACGTAGCTAACTTTGATAGGGCATCTGCTCGACTGTTCTGCTCTCTAGGGATGTGGAGAATTTGGACTTGCGGTATCTGTTGCAGGAGTGACTTTACTAGTTGGAGGTACTGAACAAGCTGATCACTTTTGGCTTCACAATCCCCCTCTACTTGGGACACTATGAGTTGAGAATCAGAGTAGACTTTTTACTTGGTGGTATGAAAGTCAATGGAAAGCCTGAGTCCTATAATTAAGGCCTCATTTTCTGCTATGTTGTTGGTGGCAGGGAACTTCAATCGGAGTCCATACTCTAGAGTGATGAGTTCTGGGCTTATGAGGAGTAGCCCAGCTCCCGCACCCTCAAAGCCGGATGCTCCGTCAACGTACATAGTCCACCCTTGCCCTGGCTCTGCTAAGATGACTTCTGGCTCTGTTGGTAAGTATTTTCAACGACAAAATCCACCAAAACTTGTGACTTGATGACGGGACGTGGTAGGAAATGGATGTCAAATTCGCCCAGTTCGATTGCCCATTTGACTAATCGGCCAGAAGCTTCTAGCTTTTGAAGAATAGGCGGAGAGGTAATTCTGTTAGTACTTTGATGGTGTGGTCTTGGATGTAGGGATGAAGCTTCCTTGCTGAGAAAACAAGTGCAAAGGCTGTCTTGTCCGCAACTAGATACCAGGATTCAGTATCATAGAGGATCTTGCTAAGATAATAGATGGGGCGTTGGACCCCTCCTTCATCTTTAACTAAGAATGAGCTCAGTGCGGTCGGTGTGATAGCGAGATACAAAAAAAAGAACTTCTCCTGTGTTGGAGTTAGTGACCGGGCGGTCTGGCGGCTTGTCTTGGCGGATTGAAGACCGCGCGGTCTGGCGGTTTCCCTTCAGCAGTTTGGTTGTTGAGCTGTTGCTGTATGGAGTCCAAGCGGTTTAGCGGTTTGTCTCAGGAGGCTTGGAGACCGGGCGGTCTAGCGGTCTCCCATGACGGCTTCTCTCTCTCTGGTGGTAGCTGAGTGGTTAGCCCTTCTCATCTAACCGTGCGGCTTGTGTTGTTTGTTTTTTGTATAGGCCGCTTAGTCCTGTAAATTTTTAGTCCCACATCTCTAATTTGTATTCTCTCTTCTCTCCTCCATTCTATAAAAGAGAGGCCATACCTTTGTAATAGATACCTTTTTCAGATAATAAAATTTCTGTTATACCACTTTCGGTTTGTTCTTGTTCGTTTCTTACATGGTATCAAAGGACTCGATCTACTCCTCCTGATTATGTGTGCCTTTTCTAACCGCACGACCTGTCCGCGTGGCTTGCTTCTTCTTCTCGCGACCTGTCCTCGCGGCTTGTTTCTTCCGCCTACTTGCGCCCTGTTTGCGCAACTTCTTTCTTTCCTTGTCGTTGCCATTTGTGTGTGTGACCTCTTTGGTTCCTTTTTCTTCTCGCTGCGACCTGTGCTTAGTCGCCGCGACCTCTTCTTTAGTTGTCGCGACCTGTCGCCATGACTTGTTAGCCTTGTTCGCCTTGTTTGCCTTCCCGCAAACTCTTCTCCTTCTTCTTCTGTTCGAGCGGTCTGCTTTCAAGCCGCTCGACTTCTTCCTCTCTGCTTTGTTCTGAGGCTTGGTCGTGGCTTTTCTAGCCGCTGGTGTCTATCATCGTGACCGTCGTAGATCTCTTTCTCCTAACCGCTGTGATTTCTCCCTGTTCGCGCGGCTTGTTTCCTAACCACACGGTTTGCTTCCTAACCGCGCGGCTTTCTGTTGTTTTCTCCTATGGCTCTTTTTGATGCTTCTACTGCCACCACTCCTATCACCAATCCGGCTCCGCCTCTTCCTCCTACTCCTTCCGGGAACCTTGGCACCGTTTCCAAACTTGTCAGCTCCAACTACCCGGATTTGAGCGTCTCCTTAACCTTTCTCCTTTGCTCGCAACACAAAAGCCACCATCTCTTTAATGAACCTCCTCCCACCACTTCACCTCTCTTTGATGACTGGGATGCGAGTGATGCGCTTGTGCGTACTTGGCTTGCTAACAGCCTCTCCGATGAATGCCTTCCCGTCATCTGTCATGAAGAGACGGTCAAGGCCGCCTGGATTCATCTTGTCACTCTGTACTCAAAGGGGGCTCAGACGTCCCGCATCTATACGTTGTATGAAGATCTCTTTGATTATCCTACCTTGTCTCCTGCTGCTGCTTACCAACAGGTTCAGACTCTCGGGGCTGAGATTCTTCAGAATCGCCCCTTTTCTGCTGATTTGGCTTAACAACACAAGCACTTCCAGGAGCTTCTTGTTGTATGCTTCCTTCTCCGGCTTCCTGATACTTATGATATGATCCGCCAACAAATTCTGGGTGAGGCAGAATCTCCTACCTTAGATGTCACCGCTGCTCGCATCACTACTATCACCTCCCTCCTTCAGCGCTCGCTTCTGCCCGCTCCTTATCCACCAGACAACTATGCCCACCAAACTCAGTGGAGTGGCTCTGGTAGCCGCAGTCACCAGTCTAGCGGACGTGCTCCTTCCCGCAACCTTTGCTCTCACTATGGCCGCACTGGCCACATGGTGTATCGCTGCTGCATGAAGCATCCCCATCTTCGCCCCTCAGGTGACTCTTCCACCTCTTCTTCCAAGCCATCTGCCTCCGTGGTCACATCATCAGGTAGTACCCACGTGGTGACTCAAGGTAAATGGCCTATCGACTCTGGTGCGACTAATCACATGACGGGCAATCCTCAGTGCTTCTCTCTCCTCAAACAGCATGATCAGTTGCGTCCTGTCCTCGTTGCAGACAGTTCTCCCTCCCCGGTTCATGGGTCGGGAGTGGTTCATGTTACTCCGTCTCTTCGCCTAGCGGACACTCTCTATGTGCCCAAATTTCCGTGCAACTTATTGTCGGTTACCTCTTTATGCAAGCAGTTTCAGTGCTCTGTGACGTTTACTCTGACTTCTTGTTCTTTTTAGGACCCGAGCTCCCAACGGACGATTGCTACTAAGACTGAGAGCGGTGGCCTCTACTTCATCGACAACGTTTCCGCCTTGTCCGCCTTCTCTTCTTCTTGTACGGATCTTCTCCGGTGGCATCTCCGCCTCGGTCATCCTCCTCCATGACTTCTACATAAGCTTCTGCCCCACCTCCCTCCTTCCAGTACTCCTCTCAACTGCGACGCTTGTCAGCTTGGCAAGCACCACCGTTCCTCCTTCCCGCCGAAGCAAGGTCGGGGCACTACCCTCCCGTTTGATCTAGTCCACTCTGATGTCTTGGGACCTGCTCCTACCCTCACCATTGGTCGGGGTAGTTCTTATTTTGTTACTTTTTTGATGATTTTTTTAGATGTACTTGGGTGTATCTCTTACGAGATCGCTCTGAACTTTTGGATGTATGGATCTCTTTTTATCAGTTAATTAAAACTCAATTTGATGTTTGTATTAAAACTTTTCGCTCAGACAATGCTAAAGAATATCTGATTCATGCTTTTACCACTTTCTATGTGCAACATGACATTATTCATCAGACTAGCTGTGTTTATACCTCCCAGCAAAATGGGGTGGCAGAACGCAAAAACTGTCATCTCCTCGATGTCGCTCGTACCTTGATGACCTAGATGCATGTTCCTCGCTCCTATTAGGGCTATGTTGTTCTCCTTGCCTGCTACCTCATCAATTGCATTCCCTCCACGGTTCTCCACGGGAAAACCCCATTCTCCATTCTGTATCCGGGCAAGGAGCCTTTTCCTCTCCCTCTCCGAATCTTTGGGGCACTGCCTTTGTGCATGCTCCATCTGCCACCCGTGATAAGCTCTCCCCTCGCTCCACCAAATGTGTTTTTCTGGGGTACTCCACCACTCAAAAAGGATATTGTTGCTTTGACCCCGTTCTTCGTAAGCAGTTCGTCTCTGCTAACGTCACCTTCTTCGAGAATGCCTCCTACTTCTCAGATGACTCATCTCCTCTCCCCCAGCTTCTGATACTCATGTTTGTCCCTTCGTTCCCTCGTCTCTTACTGAGATCTCAACCCTTACTTTGTCTTCGTCCACTCCTCTCCCTCCACCTCTCTCTCCTTCTCTGCCACCATCTCCCTCATCTCAGTCGCAGTCTCTCTACTCTCGGGCCAGCTCTCTCTGCCACGGATGCTCCCGATGCTGAGGGACCCGCCAAACTGGATCTTCCTATAGCTCTTTGTAAAGGGGTGCAGGCGTGTACTCTACACCCCCTTGCTGCTGTTGTTTCATATGATCGCCTTACCTCTTCTCGCAGGGCCTTTGCACTGGCTATCTCTGCCACTACCACACCCCGTTCCTACTAGGAGGCTCTTGCTATTCCTCACTGGAAGATGGCCATAGATGAGGAAATGGAGACCCTAATTGAGCGGGGTACCTGGAATCTTGTTCCTCCTCCCTTCGGTACTGATGTTATTCGCTGTCGCTGGGTCTTTATGGTCAAATTTGGCCTGGACGGGACTGTGGATCGTTATAAGGCCCGCCTTGTTGCTAAGGGCTTTACTCAGACCTATAGGGTTGATTACTTTGAAACCTTCTCTCCCGTGGCTCATCTCAGCACTATCCGGGTCCTTCTCTCTATGGCTGTCAATAGAGATTGGCTTATTTCCCAGCTGGATGTTAAGAATGCCTTCCTTTATGAGGATCTTTAGGAGGCCGTCTACATGAAGCAACCTCCTGGGTATGTTGCTCAGGGGGAGACACGAGTATGCCGGCTGAAGAAGGCAATCTATGGCCTCAAGCAGAGCCCTCGAGCTTGATTTGACAAGTTCAGCGGCATCGTGGCGGCCATTGGTTTTGCACGAAGCTCTGCCGATCACTCGCTATTCATTCGTAAAAATTCCTCGGGACTGGTGGTTTTTGCTGTGTACGTCGATGATATTCTTCTCATTGGTGATGACAAGGAAGAGGTAGCCTTGACAAAGTGGCATCTTCGTCAAAATCTGGTCACAAAAGATATGAGCTCTCCGAAGTACTTTCTGGGGATCGAAATCTCTCGGAAGCCCAACTCCTTAGTCCTCTTCCAAAGTAAGTGTGCTCTTGATCTATTAAAAGAGGCAGGATTGACTGGAGCCAAACCTGCCCGTTGCCTCATGGCAACTGGAGAAGACAAAACCTGGACAGATGATTCGCCTCCTTTTTCAAATATTACGCAGTACAAGCGTCTTGTTGGTAAGCTCATATATCTCACAGTGACCAGGCCCGACATTTCCTATGCTGTGGGCAAGGTGACTCAATTCATGCAAGCGCCTAGGGAGTGCCATCTACAGTCCGCCTTGCGGATCTTGGAGTATGTCAAAGCAGCGCTTGGGAAAGGATTACTCTTTCAGAAGAATGGTCATCTGAGGGTTAAAGCATACTCAGATGTGAGTTACGCTGATGACAAAGGGGATCGCAAGTTAACCTCGGGTTTTTGCACCTTTATTGGGGGAAATCTGGTGAGTTGGAAGAGCAAGAAGCAGTCTGTTATTTCCAGGTCTAGTGTAGAAGATGAGTATCGTAGTATAACATCGACCACTTGTGAGTTAAAGTGGTTACGGGCACTCATGATGGATTTAGGAGAGGTCTACAACTATCCTCTATCTATGTTCTGTGATAACAAGGCTGCCATATACATCTCCAAAAATCTGGTATTTCATGAAAGAACCAAGCAAATTGAGGTCGACTGTCATTTCAATCGTGAAGAGATTTTGAAGGAACAAATTTGCACTCTCTTCGTCACTTCTGATAAAGATTTGGCTGACATCTTCACCAAGCAAGTATCCGCCTCGTTTCTTCATATTTGCGACAAGTTGGGCATGATCGATATATATGCTCCAGCTTGAGGGGGAGTGTTGGAGTTAGTGACTGGGCGGTCTGGCGGCTTGTCTTGGCGGATTGAAGACCACGCGGTCTGGCAGTTTCCCTTCAACGGTTTGGTTATTGGGTTGTTGCTGTCTGGAGTCCAAGCAGTCTAGCGGGTTGTCTCAGGCGGCTTGGAGACCGGGCGGTCTAGCGGTCTCCCATGGCGGCTTCTCTCTCTCTGGTGGTAGCCGAGCGGTTAGCTCTTCTCATCTAACTGCGCGGCTTGTGTTGTTTGTTTTTTGTATAGGCCGCTTGGTCCTGTAAATTTTTAGTCCCACATCTCTAATTTGTATTCTCTCTTTTCTCCTCCATTCTATAAAAGGGAGGTCATACCTTTGTAATAGATACCTTTTTCAGATAATAAAATTTCTATTATACCACTTCCGGTTTGTTCACGTTCATTTCTTACATCCTGGATCTGGCTTTGACAGCAGAGGAGGAGAAGCCAAATACTGCTTGAGCGATTTAAAGGCTGACTGACATTTGTCCGTCTAGTGGAAACCGGTAGTTCTAGCTCCTCGGAGAATCTTAAAGAAGGTGAGGTATTTATCCTCGGTCCGTGCCAAGAACCTATAAAGTGCCGTGATTCTCCCATTCAGTCTTTGTACTTCCTTAAGTGATCGGGGTGGTGACATGTCCTCCAGAGCTTTAATCTTCTCGGGATTGGCCTCTATGCCTCGCCGGGTTACCATGAATCATAAGAATTTTCCTGACGTAACCCCAAATGCACATTTGGTGGGGTTAAGTCTCATGCCATACTATCGAAGTACCTTGAAACATTTCTCGAGGTCTTCCAAGTGGTTTTCTCGACGAGCGCTCTTTACCAGCATGTCATCTACGTATACTTCCATTGTTTTGTCGATAAGGTTTTTGAATACTTTGTTCATGAGCCGTTGGTAGGTGGCTCCTGCATTCTTGAGCCCAAAGGGCATAACTTTGTAGCAGTATATCCCTTTGTCAGTTCGGAAGGCTATATTCTCTTCGTCAGTTGGATTCATTCGAATCTGGTTGTACCAGGAGTAAGCATCCATAAAGCTGAGGAGTTGGTGCCTGACGGTTGAATCGACTAGCTGATCAATTCTGGGGAGCGGGAAGCTATCCTTAGGGAATGCTTGATTGAGGTTGGTGTAGTCCACACACATCTTCCACTTTCCTGAAGATTTTTTTACCAAGACAACATTAGCTACCCAGGTAGGGTAGTTTACTTCTCGGATGAAATGGGCGGCGAGGAGCTTCCCTACTTCTTCCTCAAATGCCTGGAGACGTTCTGGGGCGAAGTTTCTCTTCTTTTGGATGATGGGCTTGCATGCTGGGTTGATGTTGAGGGAGTGTTCGATGACGTGAGGGTCTATGCCTGGCATATTCTCAGGGGCCCATGCGAAGATATCTTTGTTGTTTCGGAGGTAGGCTGTCAGTTCCTCCTTTTCTTGTTGTGGCAGGAGTGATCCGAGCTATATAGTGCAAGCTGGGTTTGTTGGTGAGAGAGGGATCTCAATTAATCCTTCCGTTGGTGTCCCTCGTTGGAGTATGGCTTCATCGCGGAGATCGAAGTCATCGATATTCAAAGTGGTGGCATTCACGGGCTGTGCTTGTTTGGAATAACAATTCTTAGCAGCCTCTTGATTACCAAGGACGACTCCAATACCTCTCGGCGTGGGAAAGTTCATGGCGAGGTGAGGAATCGAGGGAATGGATTTGAAGATAGTTTGAACGGGTCTTCCAAAGATTGCGTTATATGCAGAGTTTGAATCTACCGCCACGAACTGGATTTCATGCATTACCTGTCTTGGAAATTCTCCCATAGTAACTAGGAGAGTAATCATCCCTAGCACCTGAACTGGATGGTTGTCGAAGTCGTACACTAGACCGTCTGCCTTAGTTAAGCGCTGGGGGAGATATTCATGCTCCGTAGAGTAGCAGAAAACAAGACATCTACGGAACTTCCATTGTCAATGAGGATTCGTTTAAAATTATAGCACGGATCCCCGATTCCAGCACTGATTACTAGGGGATCCTGATGAGGTGTTCGAAGGCCAACCAAGTCTTCATCTTCGAAAGTTATGGTGGAATCTTGTTTGAATTTTTTATCCTCATGAACCTCTCCTTGCTTATTGACTGAGAAGATTTGGGCGGAAAGAATGGGTGATCCGTCGATGGTTTCAATGTTTCCAACCATCTGCCTACCACCCGCTCCTCTAGAGGGAGGGTTTTGCTGATCTCTTTGAGGTCTTGGCGGGTCGCGTTGATCTTGTATATGTCCTTGCAGAAATCTGCCGAGAAGTCCTAGGCAGACCAGGCGCTCGATTTCTTCTTTTAGGCGGGCACAATCTTCTGTTGTATTTCCCGTAGTTCGATGAAACTCGCAATACCTGGATTGGCCGTTCCTAGGATTAGGAGCTGGTTGTTTCGGTCATTGTAAGGCGAGCACATTCTGTATAGCATATAACATATTGGTGCGTGTCGTATTGAGAGGGGTGAAGTCTCTGGGGGGGCTGATATCTTTGAGGATCACGGCGACGCTGCCCACTGCGGCGATCGTCGCGGAACCTCCCTTCCTGGCACTGTGGAGGTTGTTCCTTTTCTCTCTTGTGCTTCAAGGCGCCATCAAACTATTGGCGATGGGCTTCAATGGATTCATCTGCGGCGATCTGGGCCTCGACCCGATGTACGAGGTCAGGATAACTCGGAACAGTCTCTCGCATCAGTGATGAGTAGAAGCCACTTGGTCGTAGGCCTCCAAGGAACACACCTCGCAATAACTCGGGGTAAATGCCTGGAATTTGTCGAGCTTCGACGGTAAAATGTCGGAAAGAATCTTTGAGAGTTTCTCCTTCATTTTGATGGATTCCTGATAAATGAGAAGGGTCGTGCACGATTCTGCGGTTAGCGATAAACTGGTCGACAAATTGTCTTGTGAGCTCTGTAAAGTTAGTGATGGTATTGGTCCTTAGCGAATGGAACCATGTTCTGGCTTGTCCCTTGAGAGTGGCTGGAAACACTTGGCAGAGGAGTTGGTCTGGAGCATTGTAGATCTCATGATAGTGGTGAAATGATTGACATGCTCAAGCTGGTCATCAGTCCCGTCGAATGTTTCAATGTTTAGGAGTTTAAATCCGTTTGGGATTGGATGTTCTAGAATCTGGGGTTCTAGAGGGGAACCCTAACACAATGGTCGGCGAGCACGACAGTCTCTTGCACCAGCCTGATAGTATTCTTCGGCGATAACTACTCGAATTTCTTCTCGAGTAAACCTTTCTGGCGGAGGTAGACATACTTCATTTGTAGGCTCATGCTGATGGTCCGCTCTTTCTCTCCTCTGGACCAGGTTAGCGGAACTTGCAGCTTCAGAATATTCTTCGGACATCTCCTACCTTGGAAGAACTTCCTGGGGTCGACCCTTATTTTGTAGTGGCGGTGGATCTGCTCGAGCTGGTTGATGTAAGGGAGCTTGAGGTGCTCCAAGGTTTCGCAGCAAGGTGAGCATTTCAGTTTGCTGCTCCTCCATCTGGCGGACGCATCCTTCCAAGGTGGTAACGGGAGCTAACGCAGCTTCGACGGTCAGTGGAACGTCCACCAGAGAGTGTGAACGTGTGGGTTCAGGGTTTCCGCCAAGGGCGGAGACTTCAACGGTACAGGTGCTTCTCTTTGCCATTAAGGCTGAACTTGGCAGGGGCGATGCCTATGATCTTGCACTTTGAAGGATGCTGGGACTCGTGTTCCCACAGATGGTGCCAAACTAATGTGGACTAACTCGATGCCCCGGTCGGACCAGATTAACTTGAACCGTCTTAGCTCGTGGAGCGATCGAGCGCGCACACAGTCAATGAAGTTGAACAGTAGACACAAGTCTTGATGATGTGGAAAAACCCCTTAAATGGGTAAAAAACCACGTGACCGGGTCTGTGCTGGTCAAATTCCACTAGCTTTTGGTGATTACAGCACGCTTGGTGAATCGGGGCGACAGGTCGCTCCAGTTACAATTTGAGTAGAGAGAGACTATAGCTTCCTACAAGCAACAGGCTGCACCGCGTAAGTGACTTGGGTGTTGAAATGCACGAGATGCTTCTGGCGCTTGCACTCGGGGCGGCGTGCGCTTGCTGGCTTCGGATGGCTTCTTCCTTCAGCTTCCTTGAGATCTTGGGTGCCCTTTTTACTGTCAACGTGCTGATGGAGTACCTATAGCCGCTGGTAGCTGCTGGTGGCCGCTGGTGGTTCACGGCGAGACGAGGCCGACTCGGTGGAGGAGGCGAGAGAGCTCTCACCTGAGGAAGAAGAAGACAACCCGGAGAAGAGAAAAAGTGAAGAATGAAGAGGCCCTGGGGTCCCTTTTATATCCTCCAGGGGAGGATCATGGTGGGCCCCACCACTAAAGTGGTGGGGTAGTGGGTGGTTACCCTCTTGATCGAACGGCGAGGAAGGCCTTGTAGAGATCGGATGGAGGCTAGGCATGGAGACGGCGGCGGCTAGGCCGGCTAAGCAGTGGCCTGGCCAAGCGGCCAAGCGGCGGTGGCTAGGCGGCGGCCTGGCTAGGCGGGGAGACGGCGGCGGCTAGGACGGTTAAGCGGCGGTCTGGCGAGGCAGCCAGGCGGCGGCGGCGGCGAGGTCGGCTAGACGGCGGTCTGGCCAGGTGGCCAGGCTGCGGCGGCTAGGCCGGCTAGGCGGCGGCCTGGCTAGGAGGCCATGCTGCGGCGGCTAGGCCGGCTAGGCGGCGGCGGCTAGGCCGGCTAGGCGGCGGCCTGGCTAGGCGGCCAGGCGGCAGAGGCAGGCCGGCTAGGCGGCGGCCTGGCTAGGCAGCCAGGCGGTTTCCCTCCATGGGGAGAGGGAGTGGGTCCCGTTCCCCCATGATTCTCTCATCAAGAGAGATCATGGGGGATGGCCCACCCATGATCCACTTTTGGAGGAGATCATGGGGGGGCTCTTTTTCTTCTATAAATGATGGTGAAGCCCATCAACAGTCTATACATGATGCTACTTATGTAGAATGTTTCACTTACAACTATAAGTGATCGAATGTTTTGGGGTGCCTCATATTAATAGTTTAATAGTTTTTTTAGTTCTACCAAGCTCCATTTTGAATTGTTCTAAATTTTTGTGTGCACTAGTTAATCTAAATGTTGTTCTTATAATTCAAAAATCTCATAAAATTTAATGATAGAACCTATGCACATTAAAAACATTAAAAACTTCGAAGCAAATGTATAAAACTGAACTGATGCGCAAAAATCGAACCGAACCGAACCAAACCGATTAGGTTCGGTTCGGTTTTGGGTGTGTAAAAACCTAGGGTTCTCAGTTCGGTTTTGGTTTCATGTAAAACCGAACCGAACCGCTTGCAGGCCTACTCGCCTCTAGTCATTCAGGAGAGAAGAAAGGAAGATTCACCTCCCCATTGCAATCATCTTCGCCGTGAGAAAGTCAAATCTTGCCTTCATCACTGGAGCGCTTGAAGAAAGGTTGAGGTGATTTCTTAAATTCTTGAAGAGATTTTTCAATGGGAAAGACGTTTGAGGAGAATCGTGATCATGTTGAATCTCGTGGGTTCTAGGTTGGGCAAACCAGTTTCTTATATTTGTAATCCTTATATTGATATAGTGGATTTTGTGTGCCCGGACCCGTAAGTTTTCCCTCATTTAAATTGAGATAGATTTTTACATAAATCTTATTATTTGTGTTGTTTCAATATTATCTTCTTGTTTGTGTGCCCTGATTTGTGTGTGGGCCAATTCCAATCACCCCATTCACCAAAATTCATTGGGTAATTAATATTAATCATCATAGTTATAATAAAAATAATTGTAGTTTTTGTTATATACAAAAACTTATATGATCAACCATACATACTTTTTGTGTTGGTCGCCGCTTAAAAAAAGTTTGAACGTCGCATTGGATTTTCAGCAATATTTGTGTTACTAAATCCAACATTCTCGCTTCCACTTCGTCCACACCTACTAGCATGGGTGCATCCCTTTAAGGTGGAGCACTCCCCTACTGATGCACTTTTACATCCCAAATCTAGCTTCGACAGATCGCTTAGCCTCATTCATCTTCGACGCAAGAGCACTCAATCAGTGAGCTAATACATACTCTTTCAAGGGTGGCTACTTCTAGGAAAACCTCCTTGATGTCACTACACCCCTACCTCCTTTATCACTGAGCGGTCATTTAGGGGCCTTAGCTTGTGATCCAGAATATTTCCTTGTTGACGATGAAGCTTATCCCCCATCGTGTCAATGACCAACCTTGACATATGTTTAGGGTCATATTTAGTATTATAAATTGGCCTCGATTTGGTACTTCTCTCACCGCCCACACCGAATCAGTGTGTTACCCTAGATGTTAAGTCAAGTGTTACGCCTCAATATGAATTTCGGGGAGAACTAGCTAGCTTTAGGTTTGAGTGGCATTTCACTACTAACCACAACTCATCTGATGATTCTTCAACATCAGTCAGTTCGTATCTGCACTTAGCTTCACCCAAGCTTCATCTTGGTCATGGACATATCACTGAGGTTCAGTCCATAATCAGTGACAATCACCCTATGAAGACTCTCTTTCGCTACAGCTACGGTAGATTCCCTTAACCAAGCCACTGTGTATGAGTCACTGGCTCATTCTTTAACAACTACAAAGTCAGAGATCACATTCTCCTCCTACTGTTTTGGAGCTCACAGTTTCATGTTCTATTTCACTCTCTGATAGATTGAGAGAGAGAGAGAGAGATAAAGCTTTTCTCAAACGCCAATTGATCAATCTCAAATGCAAGAAAGGTAATTTTATTGCAAAACATTAAATAAAGTTCATAATATCATTAATTAGCTCATTTTTATGAATATGGTACTAGATGATGGAGTTCAAAATGCTCTTAAGGTCCGTGAGACACTCCCCCCTATTAATTTTCAAAATAGTTAGTGGATTTGGATTCCTCTCGTCGAGGCAATGAATTTGGACTGCTTATACGCCAAAACAGTGACAAATGAGGGAGAAGCAGCTTTGATAAGATGGAAGAATTCAATTTTTTTGGTTGGAGGAATTTAATGTCTGGGCTCCTTTATTAAAATTTCTAGGACCTAGTGATGCATTCCTATGGTAAGGGGCGGATATAGGAAAAAACTATTGTGCACTCGACACACATGAGCTAAGTGCATCGAGCGCGATCCTACCGATTGCAGGAAACAGATCTGGATTTACCTTGAAGTCTCTCCCATATATTGCAAGAAACAACAAAAGTCGAACCTTGGTCTGAGATAATTTCAGGTATTCTGTTCATATTATTTATCATTGGATGAGATGTGAATGGTTAAACTTTTACACATAAGATGGTTTGATTTTCAAGATATTTTCACCAGTACATTGTTATATCTAAACCATTATAGTTATCAAATTATTTTCAGAGTTGGTCATATGTTTCTTAAAGTATGCTTGATATAAATAACATTTATTGGATCTTGAGATGCCCTTAGAGGGGGGGGGGGGTGAATAAACGCAAACAAAACTTTGTACTTTATTTTTTACTTAACAAAATATGAATGAAAATCAAGCAATCTTTTTACACAACTAGAAACAAATAACAAACACTTAGAAATTTATAAGAGATTTGAAATAAACTTTTATTTCATAAGTGGTGTAAAACATGAACAAGAGATTTCATAAAGCTTGAAATCAAAGGCTATGATGAAAAATCTTCTTTTTAAAATTCACCAGTCCTTCTCCTAATGACCGACCGGCTAAAGCTTACCTCTCCCTAGATACAACTACTAGCCTCCCATAGATCTCTCCACGACTTAGTCATTGTATATAAGGTGGTGATTTTCCCCTAAACCACACAAGGGCCTAGTCGCCACTCACAAGACGGCGATTTCTCTACCATTTATAAGATGAATGAAAAGAAGAAGAAAACTGAATTGAAAACTCTCTCTGGTCTTGAGCGTTGAAGAAGACGACAAATCCTTGCTAAGATTATCGAAGATGAAAAGCACAAACCATCCCTTCTTTGCTCTTAAACTTGCTTGCGCACTAAGGAGTTTTTCTAGTTACGTGGAGTTATCAGGATGGAGATACACGAGATGAAGGCTCCTGGAGGTGTGTAACATCAATTTCCCAAAATCTAGCCCTTATATAGTTTTTGTGCTATCGCCCGATGATAGGTAGGTATCGCCTGCGATATCTCCGTTTGCTGCCATGTGTCCCACTCTACAACAACTGCGATGTTGAGAGGGAGAGTGTGTATGAAATGTGGAGCTATCGCACTGCGGTAGCTGGATATCGCGTGGCAATATTGGTTATTTATGCGCTATGTGCCGAAACCATTGAGGCGTCGAGAATATGGCATCGAGTCATCAAGCTATCGTCTGGCGATAGGTGGATATCGCCAGCGATATATCTACTTTGTAATTGTTGTTGTACATCGCCAATCCAAAAAAATCATAGTGTTATACATGTGATATCTGCACACCCTAAACACACTATGATAAAATACAATTGGGATTTGTTATTGTCAAACCAAGGAGTCGGAACGCATGCTCTAACAATCTCCTCCTTTTGATAATAACAAATCCACTTAGAAAGAAATCACCTAGGATCTTTAGTAATGGTTATAAAATATGGTAAGCAACATATGAACATGAAAGTGCACAGACTCCCCCTAAATGGATGCTCTTTAATTACTGTTGACTCCGTGTTAATGTGTTAATTTGAATCATAATTTGAACTCCCCCTTGAAAATTCTATACAATAGATTATAGATTATAAATTATAGATTTGTTTTGCTATTCTTCCCTTTTGATATTAGCAAAAGAAGGTGTATTTAGAGAATTGTAAATGAATAGAAAGCACAAATAGGAAGAGAGTTTAGATCACGTTGTAGTTGCGGAAGCATAAGAGATAAACCGACATGGAAAGAATTATAAAAGCAATATTTGATAAGAGAATTTGAAAAAAAAAAGTATGTTAGACATGAAATATGCAAGATAGTAAAAAATTATCAAGAAGAGATAAAGCAAATAATGTGAGAAATTCAAGTCATGTAATAAAAAACATTGTAAAATTCATGCTGTGAAATCTCATCCAATTACTTAGGGGAGATAGAAATGTGAATATCATTTTTGGTCTATTTCTCATGAGAAGAAATGTTAAAAGAGATAATGATGTATACAAGTTATGATATTATGTAAAATATAAGTGTATAAAATAAACATCATGAAAATGTGAAATGTAGTAACATAACATTAAATTGACACAAAGTACTTGGGGATCAAAAATGGATTCATTGCACATAAATTTTTATTCAAATGGCCATACATGGTTACACAACGTACTTTACGATTCTTTTCAAGGTGCTCAACCACGCAATGCTCATTAAGACTTATCAGGAGGGCCAATAGTGTTTGGTGAAGTTGCCTTATCAATTTATTTTATCAAGCCATTTTTTTCATCATTAATTTTTTTTGGTTTTGTTTTCATATTTGACCAAGGACTCTGAATCCACTTGTTTGGCAACCATATTTTCATTTTTTTAAAAAGCCATGAGCATGGAATCTAAGAAATTGTGCGAGAATCATAAATGAAACAAATAACTTATGTAATTCAAGTGGTTAAGTAGTTACAAATCATATTCATAAAAGAATAATTTATAACACACATACTCTACCCAAAAGTGATCGTGCATTTCCAGTATCAAATATAACATATTACTCATATTTAGAGGCATGCAAAAACAATGATAAACATTAGTTACTCACAATTTCTTGGTATATGAAAGATATACAAGGCATGAATAAGCAAAAATAATGTATTTTGAAATTTGAAAAGAAAAACACACATTGTAAATTATCTGTAAAAGATACTTCAACAAAATCTTGACTATAGTATATGTAACATGTACAAAGAAAAATGGAGATAACAAATCAGTATTATGAAAGAATTTGACGATATTACGAGTGAAAGAGACATCGCGCCGCGATATTAAATTTTAGCCGGCAGATTCAGATTCCATTTCTCCCCCTTAATTCCTGAAGCCCTATCGCGAGAAACAAGTAGTGTCATCACGAGAACCTTCAAATCTAAGGTATTGTCTTGTTTCCTCTTGAAAATATTTATGGATCTTGTTTGTGAAGTTTGTTTGAAAAATCCTTTGTGATCAAAAAGAGATTTCATGGAAAAAATTTCTGGTTTTGATGATTTTTGAAATATCTTTGAAAAACCTAATTGTTAGGGTGAGTTCTTCATGGATCCAGTAGATGTATATCATATGTGGAGTTGTGATAATTTTGTTCATGTTGTAAAAGTAGAGATATGCTAGATCTACAAGTGTTAACATGATTTGTCAAGGTTTAGCTTTTATGAGTTGGAGAAGATGATGAATAGTATTTTCATGAATGTGTGTTTTTATTTCCAAACTTATCTTCCTATAGGTAGTAATTTTAAGTTAAATTACATGAAAAAATACTAAAAATTAGAATTTTGAGAAGTTTTTTCGGGTGTTTAAGGATTTCTGGCTATCGCCTGGTGACAGCCACTATCGCCTAGCGATAGTGAAATTTAACTCTATTTCTCGGAATACTTGCAGGAAATGGCTCATAGATCCAGAGGTCTTAAGAGTACCTACAACAACCCACACTCATCATACTAATCATATCCTGGGATCGAAAAGGCTGTTATAGGTATAACAAAGGTCGTTAAGTTTGACTTGACATAAGATGCTCATATCTATGATATGCTCACTCAGGCAGGTATATTGTCTCTAATCAGCTCAGATATGTTTAGCTCAATAATGATTAGAGATTTCTATAGCCACTTGGAAGATCCATCATATACTTGATTAAGTGGTGGAGTGAGATCATGTGTTCTAGGAGTGGTTAAGATAACTCATGACGACTTGAGGAATGAGTTTGTCCTAACATCCTGTGAAAATGTCCTGGACGTGGTAGCTTCCTCTTTAATGAGAACGACTCATGGTGAATCCTCTACATATACTAGACCTCAACTTCCTCGAGGAGGATCTCTTCGAGAAATACATGAAATCGTGGAGGATATACAAAAGATGGTGGTAAAGCACAAGGTTGACACAAAGGCGAGGCTGACTGGAATGAAAAAGTTCATGAACTTTAGAGCTAAAGGGATGAATCAAAAACCAACCCCAGTGAAAGAGAAAGAATGGGAAATCCAGTGGTGGAGCCTTCACATCATTCAATTCGTCGCGTGAGACGACCACATGAATGAGGCCAGAGTTCAAGTGAAGATTAACCACCTACCAATGAGGATTGTGAGTTATGAATCAATGGTTTTTGCAGGTAGTATTTACAGAGCTATCGCCTGGGGACAGCGCTGTCGCCCGATGATAATGATAATTTATGATTTATGGTATTCCGTTAATGTTTATGTGTGTTAAGACATTTATGATGTTTAATTATTATTGAATCATCATGTTTAATTATGTTTATGTGTGGTAAGCTTGGTGTTAATGTTGTTTATTTTAAGATGTTTATTTTTTTAAAAAAATAATGGCTTTAATTTTTTTCATTTTGAAATATCTAAGACCCCTAACTCTAGTCTTAGTGATGAAAAATGGCAATTAGGAAGAGGTTTAGTGAAAATATCAGCAATTTATGACTCGGTTCCTATAAAATTTATTTTCACATTATCCTTTTAAATAATGTCTCTACTAAAATAATGTCGGACATTTATGTGTTTAGACCATGAATGATGTACTGGATTGTAAGTTAGTCTATTGCACTTTTATTATCGCATTTTAATTTTATGGTATTTTAAAGTACCCCAAAATCTTTTAAAATGTGTTTCATCCAAAAGGCTTGTGCACAACAACTATCTAGTACAATATATGCGGCCTTAGTGGTGGAGAGTGCAATAGAATTCTATTTCCTACTTGACCATAAAATAAGTGAAGGGACTAAAAAGTGACAAGTGTCACTTGTGCTCTTATGGTCTAAAGAACAACCAACATAATCTGAATCATAATAACCATGCAAGATAAAATCATCATTATGAGGATACCACAAACCTAATTTAAAAGTACCAATAAAATATCGAAAGATTCATTTAACCACTTTTAAATGTGATTTTTTAAGATTAGCCTAAAATCTAGCACATAAACAAACTGCATACATAATATCAGGTTTAGATGCGATTAAGTATATATAACAAAAATTCTATCATTCCTCTACATAAGATTTGATCAATAGATATTCCACTTTCATCTTGTATTAGTTTTAATGAAAAACTCATAGGATTACTAGCTTGCTTAAGATTTTCAAATCCAAATCTTTTAAGAACATCATGAATATACTTTGATTGGCAAATCAAAATACTATCAGGTTTTTGAGTAATTTGAAAACCTAGAAAATATATGAGTTCTCTTTCCATGCTCATTTCAAATTTATTTTTCATAACTAGTACAACATCGTTACATAACTCTTCATTACTGACTCTAAATATAATATCATCAACATAAATTTGTAAAACTATAAATTCACTATTAATATGCTTAATGAAGAGTGTACTATCTCCACTACTCATTTTATAATCATTTTTTAATAAATATAAAGTTAATATTTCATACCATGCACGAGGTGCTTGTTTCAAACCATAAAGTGTTTTTTAACTTATAAACATGATCAGGAAATTTTTCATTCACAAAACCCGGGGGTCGTTCTACATAAACTTTTTCCTTAATATACCCATTTAAAAATGCAATTTTCACATCCATTTGAAATAATTTAAACCTTTTGAAACTAGCAAAAGCAAACAAAATTCTAACTGCTTCAAGACGTGAAATTGGTGTAAAAGTTTCATCAAAATCTATCCTCTCAATTTGAGCATTTCCTTTTGTTACAAGCCTAGTTTTGTTCTTAATAATTCTAGATTCACTATCTAGTTTGTTTTTAAAAAATTCACTTAACTCCTACATAGGATGATAAGAAAGTCTCTATATAAGTTTTCAAACCTTATTACGTTCAAATTGGTTAAGTTCATCATTTATAGCTAAAAACCAAGATTCATCATTAAAAATGGTTGAAACATCTTTTGGTTCTATATTGGAAACAATACATAGGTTTGAAAATAAATAATGTAAAGAAGAACGAGTACTTACCCCTCTTAATGGTTCTTCTATGACCAACTCTTTTAGATGATCTTTTAAAAATATAAGTTCACTTGGAGGCACACATTCTTCCACTTCTTCTTCTCTTTCTTCTTTAACTTCTTCTTGATCTCTAAGTACTTCTTCGTTATCCTTTTCCAAAAGAGGAAGGGGTTCTTCATCATTTTCTATAGGATTATTCTCTACACAAAGAACAAACTCGTCAAATTAAACATGAATTGATTCTTCAACTATTTTTGTCCGTTTATTAAAAACTCTATAAGGCTTACTAGTTGTAGAATAGCCAATAAAGCATTTTTCATCGTATTTTTCATCAAATTTACCTAAAGCATCTTTTGTGTTCAAAATGAAACATTTACATCCAAAATTTTTAAAATAAGATAAATTAGGCTTCTTTTGAAAATATAGCTCATATGGTGTTAATTTCAAAAATAAACGTAGCATGACACAATTGATGACATAACAAGCAGTACTAACAGCTTCAGCCCAAAAAAATTTAGGTAATTTATATTTAGATAACATAGTATATTCTAGTTCTTGAAGAGTTTTATTTTTTATCTCCACTATACCATTTTATTGTGGTGTGCGAGAAGCGTAAAATTCATGCTTAATTCATAACTCATTACAAAATGAGATAAATCTATCATTTTCAAATTCACCTCCATGATTCAAACGTATGCATTTAATTTTTAAATCAAGCTCATTTTGAATGCGTTTACATAATATTGTAAATTCAGAATATGCATCAGATTTGGAAATTAAAAATATAGTCCAACAAAAATATGAATAATCATCTATCGAAACAAACTATATATTCTATCTTCTAGACTTTGTGTAGTAATTGGACCAAATAAATCTATGTGAATTAATTGTAGAGGTGTAGTAGTAGAAATAACATTTTTATTTTTGAAAGATGATTTTGGAAATTTCCCTTTTTGACATGGCGTACATAAAGAAAATAATTTTTCATTTAGCAAAGATAAACTTTTTATTAAAATTTTTTGGACAGTTTTTCTACTAGTTTTACACTCAAATGACCAAGATGTCTATGCCATAATTCTAATTCATAATTATTTGAAATAAAATATTTTGGTGAAGATTGAGAAAGATCATGAAATGTCATCATATAAATATTATGAATTCTAGGTGCAGTAAAAACAATTTCATGTGATTTTAAATCAATAATTTTGCAGATGTTTATAGACGATTCAAATAAAATATTCAAGCCTTTATCCCATAGTTGACTTATTGAAATTAAGTTATGTTTCAAACCATCTACAAATAAAACATTTGAAATAGTAAAAAAATTGTTACCCACTACATTGATGCCCATGATCCTTCCTTTCTTATTGTAGTCAAAAGTAATTACTCCTTCTTTCTTCAATTCTAGTCTAAGGAACTTTAATTTGTTGTCCGTCATGTGTTTTGAACATCATGAGTTCAAGTACCACACGTCTTCCTTGTCCTTAGCATTCCAACACACCTAAAAAGAAGATGAGAGTAAAGATATCATTACAGGCCAAGTGGTTCCTCCCATAGAATAGGTGGACGCCTTAGGTACCCAGAGTTATTTAAATAGACTATGACCTTTCAACCTACAAGAGTCAATAGTGTGTCCAAACCTATTACATTTGGCACAAGTGATAAAATGAGATGAATCCCTTTTTATAATTAAATTCGTACTCTTACTAGAAGATAGGTTATAAGTAGATAATTTATTTTTAAAATTCATTTTTCTGGACTTTTCGATATCGCCAGCGGTAGTGACTATCGTAAGGCGATAGCTTCCAGCGACATGTCCATATCCATACTTAGCAGATCCATGAAACTGATTGGCTAAAATCATATCCAGAGATTTTTGGCCAATTCCAAAATTTTTAATAGCCATATTTAAATCATGGATCTGAGCTAACATGACACACCGATTTGCAAAAGCCTTTTTGCCATCTTTTACTTGAGATTGAGAAGATTTTAAAGATATTTCTAAGTCCATTTTTTCTTTTGCAAGAGATTCAAAATCAGATTGAGACTTACCAAGAGCTTCTTTTAATTCCTTTACCCTTGCCAAAGAGTGATTACACTCTTGACAAGTAATATTCTCCTTCACAAGTGCTTTCAATTCAATAGATAATTTTTTATTTTCTTTCATCAAAATTTTATTTACTGACTATAGTAAATAAATATCTTTTAAAATTTTACCAAAAAATTAAAAGTTTGTAAAAATTCATAGTATAATTCATCATAAGTTAGACGAGTTACCTCAGTGTTGCTTTGGACACTACATTCGTCATCGGATGGTGAAACGCTCTTTCCCATCAAGCATATGTTGGCCTCCTCATTATCTTATGAACTTGAACCACTTGAATCTTTAGATGAAAAATCATCCCAAGTTTTGGCCTTTATGACCTTATTCTTGTCCTTTTTATCATGCCTCTTCTCTTTTTGCTCTTTTAGATATTTCGGGCACTGGCTTTAAATATGACAAAATTTTCAACAATGATAACACTCTAATGGCGGTCATTCCTCATCATCATCAATATCAACTATTCCTTTCCCTTTCCAAGAACCAGACTACATTTTAAAATACTTCTTGAATGAATTTCTCCTCTCCGGTTCCTCATAAATCTCTTGAATTTCTTTACAAACAAGCTCTCCTTATCCTCTTCATCATTTTCATCAATTTCACTCTCTACTTCCTTCTTGGACTTAAATGCCAACACCTTCTTTTTCGGCTCCAAGTTATACTCTTGTTGTTGAATTTTTAATTCCACTTCATGAGTTTTGAGATTTCTAATGAGGCTCTCAATTTGAAGTGTCTTAATATCACGTGATTCTAAGATGACGGTCACCTTCAGATTAAACTTTGGGGGAAGTGATCTAAGAATCTTTCTCACCAGATCACCATTGGAGAAATTCTTTTCAAGGTATTTGGAATCGTTGACGATCTTAGTAAACCTTGTGTACATAAAATCCACGTCTTCGTCAACTTCCATTCTAAACTTTTCAAATTCTGACTCCAATTGGAACAGCTTTGAGTCTTTTAACTGCAATGTACCTTCATGAGCAATTTCAAGTAAATTCCAAATATCATATGCAATTTCTTAAGCGCAAAGCCTATTAAATTCAGATCTATCTAACACACAAAATAAAGAGTTCATTGCATTAGCGTTATTTCTGCATCTAAGTTTATCAATATCGTCCCATTTTTCCTTCATTTTTTCCATAAAGACACTTCCAACTACCATTGTAGGTGGAGTGTAACATTGTTCTACCATATCCCATACATTAATATCTAACACAATTAAAAACATCGCATTCGAGTTTTCTAATAATTATAATCCGTGCAAGTAAATAAGGGAGGTCTTTTAAGCCCTTGCCCCTCATAAAATACGTGATCATTATGCGTCATTACACCCGGTAGTGAAACCGTTTTGGAGTAACCTAACTCTGATACAAAGTGTTGGATCTTAAGTCGCCCTTAGAGGGGGAGAATAAGGGTAAACAAAACTTTGTACTTTACTTTTTAGTTAACAAAATATGAATGAAAATCAAGCAATTTTTTTACACAATTAAAAACACACAACAAACACTTAGAAATTTATAAGACAGTTGAAATGAACTTTTATTTCATAAGTGATTTTAAACATGAACAAAAGATTTAAATAAAGCTTGAAATCAAAGGCTATGATGAATTTTTTTTTTTAAATTCACCGATCCTTCTCCTAAGAACCGACCAGCTAAAGACTATCTCTCCCTAGATACAGCTACTAGTCTCCCCTATATCTCTCCATGCCCTAGTCACTGCATACAAGGCGTTGATTTCTCCCTAAACCACACACTAGTCGCCAATTACAAGGCAGTAATTTCTCTACCTTTTACAAGATGAATGAAAAGAATAAGAAAACTGAATTGAAAACTCCCTCTGGTCTTGAGCGCTGAAGAAGATGACAAATCCTTGTTAAGATTGTCGGAGATAAAAAGCACGAACGATCCCTTCTATGATATTGAACTTGTGAGGGCACTAAGGAGTTTTTATGGTTCCACATAGTTATATGGCTGGAGATGCACGGGATGAAGGCTCTTGGAGGTGTGTAACATCAATTTCTCAAAATCCATCTGATGCAGGCTCACACGTTGACACTGTAAAATCTACGGACTAAGCACAATTGTCTCTCTACGATCAAAATTTACACTCACACAAATTTTAATGCAGCGCAGACGCTAAGCAATTATATCAATTAAATGCTAACATACGGGTAGCCAAACCGATTAGGATCGAATAAAAGGCTATAGGCCAATATTCTTTCCGGCTAAAGGGACCCACCCAGTTCGATCGAGTGAAGGTTGTACCAAAAGAGTTCTACCAAAAATTATGATTCGGAAAATGGTAGATCTCTCCCAAAAAAAAGAAAATGAGGTTCGCCAAACACCTCGAACTTAAATGAAATTAAGATGAACAACAAAGAAATCGAAGAAAATCACGATCAATCAAACGATTCAAAGATCATGCCAAAATAAATCCACCACAATGAAAAAATTTAGAGGGAAAATCACACACAAGTAGAAAGTTTCGTTACCCAATCGGAATGGATGATTCTGATTCACTAATCTGGATCGCTCTTCAACGGCTCTGCTGGAGTCATGCCGGATAGAGAGAAACTCGTTCGCCTTCGTCGCTTCACGCCGGAGTTGGAATCACACGGAGAGATCTCTTTTGCCTTGGCCGAATTCCAACCAAAAGGTTGAGGGCTGGTAGGTTTCGGTAGGGTTGCTAGTGGTCAGGTTTTGGGGTGTTGGAGGTTATCGGGTGTTGAAGGTGGAGAGAGAAAAGGTGGCGGCTAGAAATATAGGAGGGTTGGTTGGGTTTTGAGAGAGAGGGTGAGCTGGATGGTTTGCTAGGGGTGGCCGGTCGGGTTTGTTGATGAGGAGGAGTTGCTCGGGTAGGCGAGGAGGAGGCTTGATGGTGGTGGGGGGAGGAAGAAACCGAGGGTGAGGAAGGTGAAGAAAGAGGGTTGGCAGCTATGAAAGGGGAAAGGTGGCTTGGCCGAAATTTTGAAGGAGGAGGAGAAAGAAGAGGGAAATTATCAAGGAGGATTAGGGTTTCAAATCTTTTCATTCAACTTAATGAAAAAAATAACAATACATGGCCTTATATAGGCTCACCATAAGTTTAGACTACATGCAACCCAAATATTGAAAATAAAACACTCCAATGTTTAAACATAAAATGAATGAAATAAAACACTCTCAAATAAATGCAAATAAATATTAAAAATTTGACTAGAGTCGAGGGCGGAGATTGTAGTGTTGCTCCACAAGATCACCACGACACCACAAGTCTTTGAACGGAGACGGAGAAAGATCTTCCGTAAGCATGCCATCGCCTTCTTCCTCATGTTGGGGGTCGCCGTCTCCATCAATCATTCCCTTATATAGTTTTTGTGTTATCGCCCGGCGATTGGTAAGTATTGCCTGTGATATCTCCGTTTGCTGCCACGTGTCCCACTCTATAAAAACCGCATCATTGAGAGGTAGATCGTGTACGAAATGTGGAGCTATCACGCCGCGGTAGCTAGATATCACATGATGATTTCATTGAGTTATGCGCTATGTGCCGAAATCGTCGAGGCGTGAGAACATGGAGTCAAGTCATCAAGCTATCGCCTAAAGATAGACAGATACCGCCAGTGATATCTCTGCATTGTAATTTTTGTTTTACGTCGCCAATCCAAAAATAGAAGAGTGTTATACATGTGATATCTGCAAACCATAAACACACTATGATCAAATACAATTGGGATTTGTTATTGTCAAACCAAGGAGTCGGAATGCATGCTCCAACAATATTATATATTAAATTGTGTCTTGCAACATTTGATCTAGTATGTTTAGCAAATTATTTCATTTTTTATTCCAAAGTTGATCTAAGAGTACTATTTTCACTGTTTGATGTTTGATCCACACTACAGTGATACTTCAAAGATTTTCTAAAAAATATGCACCTTCAATTTAAAAAGATATAATAAATGTTTGTGTTATTTCATTTTTAAAAAATATGTGCACCCCCATTATCAATTTCCTAGAAATTCCACTGTTCCTTGATGGCATCATCGTCTACATAAGTTGTGCATGAAGTGGTGATGCACAAGCATAAGACTCCAGTTTGGGAGCATTTCGAAAAAAGTAAAAGTCATTTCCAAAAGCAAGATGAAGTGAACATTTTGCTTGAAGTTGCCGACCCTCTGCACCAATTCGACACTAGCAAGACACATCAAGTTTTGTATTTCAAAACAAGCTTCTAAGTCCAGTCAAGCACAAATATTGGGAGCAAGGCAAATTTTGACGTACGACCAGTTTCGACAAAAGGTGAAGTAGATGAGGAACCTCATAAGATTTGGATTATCATTCAACCACTATGACAATGAGAAGGAGACCAAATACATACGCCAAGCACTTCAACCAAAGTATCACCACGTTAGTAGATACTCGCTTAGGCATATGTGACACTCTCAAAATTTATTTGGAAGCAAGGCAATATATAATAAATTGTTTTTAGAATTTCACTGGACGTATGAATTGGACAAGTAATGTTTGGACTAGTAGCATAAGAAAAGGATTATTATATATTTATTTTACTTGACATTGGGTCAATCTCGTTTCATGAAATCTAAATAAACGTATAATGTATTTTTAAACTTTCGCAGTTCCGCACACATGTTAAGCCATATATCAAGTATTTATTAAATGTATACGAGAATTTAAAATTAAAGATAAAATTATGAGTATTTCTTTCGATAACGCCACTAATAATGCAGTCACAATTGAGTGGTTATGTTGCGGCCAACTCAACCCTCCTAGTAGATTGGACTAAATTAGGCCACCTTAGCCCGTGGAGCAGTCAAGTGCGCAAACAGTCATTGAAAATAGAAAGTTGGCAAGACAATTTTTTTATTGTGGAAAACCCGTCAGCTGGGTGAAAAACCAAGTGGTTAGATCTGTGTCGGCGAAACTTTCACTATTTGTTGACGTGTTACAGGGCTTTTGAGGGAAGTAAGGGCAATATACTACTCTAATTACAATTATTAGAGGGAGTACTGGGCTCAGAGGGTGACAAGTTACCTCTCACAAGGCTAATTTGTTTTCTTACTACAATAGGGAACTTCACAATTTAGATGCTATAGATACTTTGAATGCTTTAGAGTCTTTAAATGTTCTTTAGAAGCGGGAGCAGCGTATTTGGCTTGTCCTAATTTCGACGGCTTGGAAGCTTAGGTGACGCGTTCTGCGTGCCTTATCCTTTGCGGCTTGTCTCCTGCTGTGTTTAGAGTAGTTAGAAATGTTGGTCTCATCGGCTACTGATATGCTTGTTCCTGAGTTGAGATCATTGAGCGCTCATAAAAGTCATGGGGACGAAGTGCACGACGGCGCACTTGGAGCGGTGCGTGCAAGGGGTACCGCCACAAGGAGGAATGTGCATACAACAAGATGTGTGCACGTAGGAAGAGTGATGTGTGACAGCTAGAACGCGCGCACGGAAGCACGTGCACACCTCGGAGGAAAAATGCGTGTAAGGAGGAACGTGTGCACGAGAGAATGTACACACTTAGGATGAGAGATACTTGCAAGGGAGAGCACGTGTAAGGGGGAATATGCGCACGGAGGGACGTGCACACGTTTGGGGAGGAGAGAATGAGAAATCGTAGGAGAAATGGGTGAGGAGAGACAAAATCCGTAGGAGTGGGAAAGGAGAGAGAAAATCCGTAGGAGGAATTCTGGGCGGAGAAAAGGTTGAAAGGAAGGAGGGTCTGGGGCTCTATTTATAAGCCCCATGGGTGGTTATGGTGGTTATATGGCTATCCGCAGATCATAATCACCATCATTACTAATTATAGCTCGATTTCATGATTTATTATGTGCATACTATTTTATCAATTTTATTAAACACAGACCGGTCATATTTTGGAAATGCACTTTCCCCACTACGGGAGATCTTGCGGGTGGTTACATGGGAGGTTACCCGCGTAACCGATGTAGATAATCATGGGAGTGGGATTGGACGGTGGAGAATTGACAACGACCAAGAATCCAGCCGGCGACAGAATCCGATCGGCGGTGGAGGCCGGACAAACGGAGGAGGAGGCCGACCGAGAGGTGAGGGCGAGGAGGCTGGCAATTATGAACACGATATAGGGAGGTGACAGTGGTAGCGAACATGGTGGAGAACGTGGAGCAGAGGAGTGACGGCGGCGGCGACGGTGGTGGCAAATGTGGAGGAGCGGAGCGACGGCGGCGGTGGCCATGCTGTCGAAGGAGTGTTC
Organism: Platanthera zijinensis; assembly: GCA_039513925.1. Classification (NCBI taxonomy): domain Eukaryota; kingdom Viridiplantae; phylum Streptophyta; class Magnoliopsida; order Asparagales; family Orchidaceae; genus Platanthera; species Platanthera zijinensis. Next base: position 60,355,562 of record CM077081.1, on the reverse strand, counting down.
GGATCTGGGCAGCACGCCCAATCCGAGCGGCCAGAGGGCGGGATGGCCTGGAGGCCTCTCACCCATATTGGCCAATAGGGCCACCCGGATCTGGGCAGCCAAGAGGTTGCCCTATCCGGGAAGCCGGAGAGGCGGGGCGGCTAGGGGGCCTCCCGCTTCCACGAATCTCCACCCATATATGGGCAGCCAAGAAGCCGCCCGATCTGGGCGGCCAGAGGACGGGGCGGCTCCCCTCCCTCTGTAGCAGAAGGGGGCCGCCTGGATCCAGGTGGCTAGGAGGCCGTTGGATCCAGGCGGCTAAGGGGAGGCAGACCAGGAGTCGCCCTCCATCCCGGATAAGACGTGTACTATGTGCGGCCAAATGTCGCGCGCGGCTTGGGGCAACACGCAGGTGCGCGCGGACTGCTCACAGGTGCACGTGACCCCAGACTGTGCGTAGGCGCGTGTAGCCATCAGCACACGTGCTTGAGCGCGATCTGGCGAGGCCTGCGTACGTACTCGCATGCGGCTAGAGATCCAACGTTGGCGGGAGAGGGTACATGCGACCTTACGGCCGTGCAACAGTGTTTGTAGGAAATTGTTCTTTGTGTGTGGGCAGGGTTGCACTCTTTGAACCCATATTTTGACTAAACCAGTTAAGGGGAACCTCATCAGGTTAAAACACAATTTAATACCAATATTAAACGGTGTGCTTTTTCATAGTCAATGTGTCTATCATATTTCAAATTTAATTGTAGAGGATAGTTTATCTTTTATGGAACCCTATATTAATTAAAATTTTCTTATGTTACAATATATTTATAGTTTTAGACATCAAAAACAAGATATTTAAAAAATTGTAAATGATCAAGGACAAAATATCTGAAACATCAATTTGAGATGTCGATTAATTGGAACTCAACATATAAAATATTAAATAGAGTGTTGCGACACAAATCACTTCTTATGAAATAATATACTATGCTAATTATTCATTATTTGAACGATAACGATTGAGATGAATTAGAAAATTATATGAATTTATTAAAATATTTTATAGGACGACAAATTTTTTATCTGACATGTATTATCTGACTTGTCCTCTAGTAATTGAAAATGTGTACATATTACACAAAAATTTAACTAGTATAAACTACACGAAGGGTGACAATCTTTAATTGAAAAATGGAAGCAAAATTTTTAAAATATTACAGATAAATGTCAGCTAAGTTTTTTTTTGCGTCGCCATTTTGAATCCTATATTTGGAGTAGACGATGTAGAAAATATAATAAAATAAATAAATAATTTAGGCTTAAATATAACTTTCATGGATTTTGATAATATTAGTATTTCAAAATTTAATTCTAGCCCATAAAAAATAGTTTTAAAATTAAAATTTTAGAATTAGCTTATAGGAAAAAAAACACGCACATCTACTAGTATAAATGAATTAAGATTATATAGTAAAACACAATTTTGCGATTTTATGAATACGAAGGAAATTAAAAATTTTGATCTTTTAAAATGGTGGAAAGACAGAGTTAACACTTATCCTATTATGTCATGTATGACCCGTGATTTACTAACAATCCAAGCTTGTATGGTAGTTTCAGAGTGCTTTTCCTATTAGTGGCATAGTTTTCGTAATCGCTTGTCTGGTGAGAATAAGTCCCCCCAAACGGAGCCTTAGAGACTCGTGCAAACCAAGTGACCAAAAAATTACAGCCCTTGATCTTCTCTTTTTAGATTTTAGTTGGTCATTTTCTGGTGAGACATGTAGCTCCCAGAATTTTATTTTGAACTTCTATTACATTAAACCTTAAGAGAGGGATATTATGTGTATATTTTCAAAAATATTGTTCTGATGACCATGAAATTTTATATACATGCGTCTGATGACATAATAAACATTTTTAGTAAGTTTCATAATTTTTGGGAATCATTTTTCGAATGTTTTTTGAAAATATTTCATGATTATCTAATGAGGATTGTTTTGAAAATAAATAAGCTATTTATTTGAAATAATATCAAAAAAAATTGGGATGTTTCCTTTGACATAACTGACTCATGATTGAAATTTTGGGGATTTGTGATTTCACCTTGGTTTATATTTATAAAACCTAGCTCTTTGTGCTTAATTGAACATTTCATTCATTGCCCTATGATGAGAGTACGGGAGGGTGTGCATGATTGTCAAGGTGGAGGGTTTGTTGACTTCCCCATAATATAGATTGAGAAAAAATTCTGTACTACAGCGTTTGATGTTTTGGCCCGTAAATAAATAGGGCCCCTAATCTTATTTTCATGCTTCTTAGCATTTTTATCGATTTTTGGCAAAAAGCTCTCGCCTCTTCCGCAAGAAAACCTATCTGGTTCATCCCTAGTCGGAAAACCAATCGATCCTTCTCCTGACGCAGTAATCGTATCCTATCCTTAATTCTTGTAGCTCCATCTTCATCCAGGTTTCAAGTCTTCTTCTCTGTCGACAACCTCTTTAACCTCGCGACTCCTGCACCTTCTCTAGTGCTTCTCGTCCAGACAGAGAATACATTTGACCTCCTTTTGATTTGGTAATTTTTTTATTCTTTCACTTAGGTAGTTTTTCAGTGTATAAACTCTTTAATCCGGTCGAGCGATCCTTATAGTAAACATAAAAAATGTCTTCAAATTAAATTTTTTTGGGAGCTTAAATTTGATCTTGACTGTATGTAGATTTTTATTGTTATTTTATTCTAAGGTTTATGAGTTCTGTATAGTTTGTTAGTTGCGGTTCCTAATTTTTTTTGTACATCATTTCATTATTCTAGTTGTAAGTTATCAATTTTTATGGTTCTCTTTTGTACACTATGTGCTTACAGTGACGTTAAAGCTTAATTTTGCAGTTATAATTCTTTCTAGATTGTAAATATTAGTTCTAACCACTATTGTTTTTAGTTGTAGCAATTTGCTTGTGGTTGCTCATTTGTAGTTGATTACAATTAGGTTTTTAGGTATAATTACAGTTGTAATTATAGTTAGATTTTTATTTATAAGTACAGTTGTAATTAAAGTCAAAAATATGACTAAAAAAATAACTGTAATTACAACTGTAATTATAGTGGTTGTAAATTCTGCAGTGGTATAATTTTGCAGTTGTAAGTCTGTCTAGATTGTAAATGTTAGTTCCAACCCCTATTTTTTTAGTTGTTGCATGTTGGTTGTGGTTGCTCATTTGGAGTTGATTATATTAGACTTCGTTTGGTTCGGCATTTCACTGCCTTCGTTTGGAGCAAACACCGTCGGACAACGAGTAAACAAACGGGCGCTGATGACATTTGCTCAGTTTATTACTACAAATTACAGTCAGTTTACAACCCAACATAGAGTTAAAAATTATAGTTCCAAAAATCTTTATAATTACAATTGAACTTTACAGTTCCAAAACACTTGATAGTTACAGTTCAAAAATAACTAACACTAGAGTTGAAATGTACCAAATCTAAGAAATAGCAATATTTCACTTATCATTTACAATACTTATTAAAACAAAGTTAAAAATCCAATGAGTAGTCACATAGAACCTCACAACTATATTACTGAGAAAATTTAGCAGGAGATGAAGATTTACAGTTATTTCTGAATCATTTTGCATTCATATTCTAATTTCTTAAGGTTTTTTCTGGTGTATTTTGTATCTATTGGTTGCTAGTTATGATTCTAAATTTTTTTGTATACTATTTCAGTATTCCAGTTGTAACTTCTTTATTTTTTATGGTTCAATTTTGTGCACTATATTCTTATAGTAGCGCCAAAATTATTTTTTGTATTTGTAAGTCTTATAGATTGTAAATGTTTTTGGTTATTCATTTGTATTTTCAGTTGTTAATAGTTGTGATTACAGTAGTATTTTAGGGCTTTTGGTTGTTCATTTGTATTTCTAGTTGTAGATCTTTATGTATAATTACAGTTGTAATTCAAGTTGTTATTACAGTTTAAAATTTACTTGTGATTACAGTAGTACTTTAAGTGTTTTGGGTTGTTCATTTGTGATTATTAGTTGTTATATTATTTTTATTATTACAATTGACTTCTTATTGCTATTTTGTTAGTGAATACTGAAATAAATTATTTTATTTTGATAGTTTCAGTTGTAAGTTCAACTGCACTTTCCGTTTTTTATATAATTACATATCATATTGTAAGTTGTACATGATAGTAGTAGATATAAGCCCAAAATTTTGTATATTTTTTTTCAGTATTCCAATTGTAACTACTGTATTCTTTATGATTCTATTTTATGCACTATATTGATCTTACAGTTAGTGTGTCTGCTTATAGTTATATTTTAAAATGTAATTATTATTCTAAGTTTAACTAGTATTTTTTTTATTTTCAACTCATAAATCTTGTTATAAATTATCTATTTTTTATGGTTCTTTATTTCTTATATTTATATTTTTGTAATACATCTTGTCTATAGGTGACACCCAAGCAAAGTTTACAAGTTTTATATGTTTTTCTTTCGTCCAATAATGACAAGATTAATTACACAGAATATCTGGTGTATTTATATTTATATATGCTAATTCCTAACTTTTGTTGTAGTGTCTGGGAATAACTATCTAAACTCTAGATGTGCTACGTCGACTTTTAAAATGAATGCACGTCCTTTGTTGTATATTCTGGAGGAGGAATTTAAGCTTATTTTGAGGGAAGTCAGTGTTCTTTAGCTGTTTGAGATGCCTAGTTTATCTCAAAATATTCCATTACTTTATGTTCTTGTAAGGGTTTTCAAAAGAGATAAACATGTTTTTTGATAGGAAATAACTACTTCAAATTGGCCGTGAACGAGGTTGCCTTGATCATGGGTCTACCAAACCGTGCACTAGACTTTATGTTTATTAGACTGCCCTGCATAGATTTAACCCATAAATATTTGATTAAGAAAATTAATAATCTCGTTATTGAAGATTGGTCTCCGACAGTGGAGAGCAGGAGATTGGATAGCCTAATCAAATATTTGGTGAATGTTTTCATCTTTCCGTTGAAAGGGATGAAGATCTCAGCCTCCTTGCACAAAAATAATGGTTTATTGACCTTCGTAAAGTACAATTGGCCGAAGGAAATACATCATTTTTTGCTATCATAGGATGATGCTTTAAGTCAAGCTTGTGTAGTAAAGAAAATTGGTGTAAATTTGGGATACCTAGAGGGATGTGCAACTATATTATTGGTAGAGTGGGTAAATTTCAATGCATACTCTTTATATTAAATATTTGGTATTCATATTATTTTTTGTTATAAGTATTGCTATACGAACACACAAACATGCAAGTGGTTGTTAATGAATTAACAAGACCGAGAATTTGTAGGTGGTCAGCCAAGAAAAGTTATCGGGCTCAGTTTTGCTTCAATCTACTTACGCAACTACGGACGACATATGAGGTCAGTAAAACTTAAATAAGTGTAACTGTAATGTGATTTATTATAGTGATTTTTAAACATGTTTTTTTGTTGTACCATAGGTTAAACCAAAGTTTTTGAATATTTTGAAGAATGAGAAATGTTTACTCGCAGAAGAAGAGGAAGAGGGCGATGCTGACTTCGAACAGGTGAAGAAGAAGAAGGATATGAAAGTGAATGAATTTTATGAGCAAGCCGATCAAGAGTTAAAAACTGAGATAGACGATTGTGTTTTCAGTATTGAAGAACAACGACTTGCTACTAAAAATGAGAAGAAGTTGTTGAGGAAAAGTAGGAAAGAAATGGCGAAGAGGAAGGTAAAGAATGAATTGAGAAGCCAAGCTGAAGAATAATTATTTGATGAGGGGTGGCGAGAACTAGAGTCCCGTCTCCAATCATTTATTAAAGTAGAATTCTAGAAGGAGGTAGATTCAATAAAAGATTATTGTGAATCATGGTTTAAAAGATTGGAAGCCAATTCTTATGGTCGACCATAACCGCAGCAATAAACAGCTCGTCTGAAATCTCTGCCGCCTCTGAAGCCCGTTTCCCCTCAAAAACTAAGTCTGACTATATTGAAAATAAAATTGGTGAATGATAAGGATAGTTTTATTATTAGTAGTCTTGTTAGAATGTAAAGACAAGAATTTTTAGAAAGCAGAAACTAGCAGACAGCCCTTTGAAAGGAAAATGTAAGGTAAAAGAGGAAGATAGTTACCCCCGGTAGACTATACATATCGGCTTTGGCGCGTAAGGTTATAGATGATATGTTGGAAAAAATTTCAGAAAGGTAATATCGTCCTTGTATATAATGTATATATTTTAATAAATTTATGCGGCCTAGTTACTTTTTTGGTTTGCTATTTTCAGCAGCAACACTGTTTTTAATACTGGAAATATCTTGATGACCTGAGGAGGAATGGATGACCTGCTTGAAGGTCGGTGGCTGCACAACACACACTTAAATTCTTATGCATTGTCACTTAGTTCCAAAATCAAGCTACCAAAGGTGAATATAAAGAGTTTTCTTTATGTTTCATCAGACTATGTTGTAAGTACACTATCAAAGTGTTATAACTTATGTTACACATTGCGATGATGTTTACTAACATTGCTCCACAGTATTATAGGAGAACCAATACCCAAAATACTAGGTGCCTAATCAGTAATTTAACCAAACTCAATGTTAAAAACAGTGAAGTAATTATCATGCCATGCCACCTAACAAATCATTGGTCATTATTGGTGTGCTGCCTAAAGGAATGTAAATGAGAATTTTACAACTCAATGAAAAGAAAGTGTCACCGTTCAGGCCTACCAGGATTGGTATGGTTTTTTAAAAAAATAATGAACTAACATTAAAAATTTTAAATTTTTATTAATTTGTGAGCTATCTTGCAGGTTAAATTACTCCATGAAGAGGAAACCAGAGCACTTCCAGCCAACATTAAGGATTGGCCAATTGTAGAAGTTCCTGGATTGCCTCAATAAGGAAAGGTAATGACTGCGGTGTATTTGTTCTAAAATTTATGGAGGTGGTGCTATCATCAGAAGAAATGTCCTGGAAAGAGTGAAGTTTTTGGCTTAGTGAGAAGGCACAATTCTGCGCCAAAATTACAGCGGATTTAATTACAACATTTACTGAAATTAGTTCACGTTGAACATTATTTGAACATGTTGCTAGCATTGAATATTTGCAGTCATTTTTTTCTACCTTAATTTGTTGTTTAACTATAGTATTTGTGGATAGTATTTGACATGCAGTATTATTTGCCACCTTAATTTGCTTTACAACATTTCTTGTAGGACTATAGTTTTTCCTACATTAATTACAGTTCTATAAACCATTTTAATTACAGTTCAAATTTACAGTCCAAAAGTACAGTATATTTTCAGTTGCAGAAATAGCATACATCTCTTGATCTCCTGTTATTTGATTGGTCAACCCTTACCTCCTTGGGTATTACTTAGAAGTTCTACTCTATTTTTTGTCATATGATCTTCGCCATGACCTACTCTTTTTGGTTTATTTTCATGTAATATATGTTTCTCATATGCAAAAATGGTACGAGTAATAATTGCAGTTCTAAAAACCATTTTAATTATAGTCCACAAGTACAATACATTTATAGTTCCAGAAATAATATACATTACAGTTAAAAAATAAATTATAATGTCTAAGATAAAAGCTCTAATTAGCATTAAAATTTTTCAGACACACCGAATAATATAGGTTCGTATATAATTTTCATCTAGAGGAAGAAGATATAATGTATAAGATACATCTGGAATATTTGAATGGCTCTTATAACTGCAATCACCCATGAAGTATAATTTCGTGCTCGGGCTTGGGTCATCATCAACAACGATATCAGAAGAATTGTGTCAAACCTTTTTCCCCTAAAAGTCAATAAAAGAAAAATATTAGAATAATTTCGAACAAATAAATGAGTTAAACTACATCATGAAAAACATAAAAAGTTATTAATTAATTGTAAATAGTATATTTTTTAGTCCCTCGTTCCCAGTGGTCATTCATATGAGCATTGCTTGCATCTTTTCGCCTCTTCATAGGTGGATCTAGAATAGTTGGTGTATTATTAGGATTTTCCTCTTCTACAATTCCTTTCTTTTCCCTCTCATTTTTATCCAACATCTCATCCGTACACTTTATCAACTCATTCATAACTTTCATAACGTGAATTTTTGCAGGCTTGTAGTTCTCAATGCGGGTAGCTAAATTATAACTAGAACGCATAAGATGGTTCCTGAATATCTTATTCAAATCATACTCTATAATAGATGGTATATTGGGAAGGTACATGCCTTTTGCATCAACAGTGAATCATTTGAGCACATATTTCACTGGAATTTGCTTTACATTCATCAAATTATAGACTCTTAAAATATGTTGACATAATAGACCTTTGGTCTCAAATCCTCGACACGAACAATCTGAATCAAATGTTGTTGAGTTGAAGTTTACAAACCATCTCTTATCATCCTCAGAACCATCACAGTTCTTTATTATAAACAATATGTAGTCATCATCATATAGTATTTCATCCACAATGCTTAATCCAAGTGCTCCCTTTTTGTATGCTTTCTCAAAAATTCCATACGTTTTTAATATGGTTTGATGATACAGAACCCAACATACAGTCCCTAATTTTCTAAAATTAGGTTATTTGTAATGTTACAAAATACAGTCAGTTTACACCCCAATAGATAAATCTAATTTTTTCCTTCAATTACAGTTCCAAAACCATACTAATTACAGTTAAAATTTATAGTTTCAAAACATTAGATAATTACAATTCAAAATTACAAACCCCAGAGTTATAATATACCGGATCTAAAAACATCAACATTCAACAAAATTACAGACAAATGGAATCTCAAAACTATATTATTGAGAAATTTTAGCATGGGATAAAGATTTACAACCCAACATACAGTACAAATTTGTTCCTTCAATTACAGTTCCAAAAACCATACTAATTACAGTTAAAATGTACAATTTTAAAACATTAGATAATTACAGTTCAAAATCACAAACCCCAAAGTTATAACATATCGGATCTTAAAAACATCAACAATTTACATAATTACAGTCAAATGAAACCTCAAAACTATATTAATGACAATATTAAGCAGGAGATAAAGAACTACAGTTATTTTTGAAGACAATAGGGAATCGCTTCTTGTTTCATTTTGAGGCTTTCTCAGATCACCTACATATATACATTACACGAATTAAAAGTTAGAGGTATGTAGTGCAGCGTAAGAGGAAGACTAAAAGGAAAATCCTAAGCTGCATGGGGGTGAATGGAGAGATCAAGAAGGGAGGAGAACCTGTATTTGTCGGAGGCAGATCGAGGTAGGCGCTCGGGGCGATACTGAAGAAATGCGATCTTCTCTAATAGGACATGGAGCATCGAGGTTGTCTCCTATCGGGGAAGAGATGTTGCCACAAAGAAATTTTGTGTTTTTCGACATGAGCGTGAGCAGCTAGGTCATCTCCTACCGTCGAGAAGAGTTGAAATGTAGAAGAAATGCATGGTTTTCCTTCCCGGAGAGAGCAGCAAGGTCATTACCTTACGGGGAAGAGTTGCGATCTCAAAGAAAGGCGGTGTTTTTTCGAGAGGGAGCAGCTAGGTCATCTTTTTTAGGGGAAGAGTGTTCTGCCAATTGCTAAAAAAGAAGCGCGAAAATAAGATTAGGGACCCTACTTATTTACGGACCATAATATCAAACGTTGTACGTACATAAATTTTTCTCATATACATTATAGGAGATTTTGTGACAACAAACTCTTTTTCTTTTGATAGTGAAGATAATCGGGGGCCATCTACCCTTCTATGCAGGTCCATCTCACATCTATTTGGTTTTGTCTGAAGAGGGTGTCTGCACCAGGTGAGGATGTGTTCCCACTAAGAGTACCTATTCTTCATAGAGGTATAGAGACCTAGGAAGTTAGGGTGTATCCATAACCTATGAGTGGAAGAGACCGACCCACTGTCATTATCTGGCCACGATAGTGAGGCTGGCCTGGGAAGTGATCTTTTTCTCATAATAGGTCACTAAATCAACATAGGGGAAAATGATCGAGATACATCATTTGAGTAATAGTAAGGACAAACATACATGTTGATCTTATCACTTAGCCGTAACATGTTCACTTATGTTCTCACCTTAGTCTGGCATCATATAACCGTCATCGGGAGGAGTTATACGATGATAGGAGAAATTACAGTTTTAATGACTCTTTAAAATTTTTTGATGCTATTATAAAATTTGCATATTGCCAATTCATGTGTTTGCTTTGACAATTATGGTAACGTTTTTGTTGGTATTCTTCCTAGTATAACACTTTTCCTGTACAAATAATATAACAATAGGTTTGGCCGAGACCCCACGCCATATTGAACACACAAGCTAGACATTATAAATTCATAAATAGAAACTATACACTAACTAAAGTGAAAGACATCATAATGGAAGCTTAATATAAAAGCATTTATACATGAATGTCCACCTACTTAGGAATGCCAACAACAAGAGTTATGGTCTTATAGTCTTACATTCATGCAATCTATCAACTCTACAACATGGTTTACAGACATCGACATATGGGCTGACAATACATGGAAAACAGTTAATATGTGTGGCCTTCAAAGGCTAGCTTAGCTTTGGGCTTTTGCCTGCTATCTACTAATCGGATCGCCAGCTCCTAAACATGTACCATCCATAAATATGAGGTAAACGAGGATCAGTTATGAGCTGACCACAAACTACATAACGATCACACCCACCACCCAGCCATCCTACCCAGTTCTAGGGCAGGGCCCTGCTCACCTGCAAGCAAGTCATGCATGTAATATTTATCAATACAAAGAAAGTGTGTCTACTCCATACAATGTGAGGTTTCAAGCACATTCAATCTTCTAGGTTTAGCATCAAAGCAAAGGGAACTTAGGAATGAAAATGATGTTGGCTGGGTTCACGCAGAGGTTCCCTATAACTTCCTTAGCAAAGACGCATGAGGCTAACATAACATCATTTCACAACAATACAATCATGGGTTGTCATGAACACATGATTTCATGCACTGTAGGCATCCATTACAAGTACTCTCACACGAGTATTACCTCCATTTGCATTGAGAATTTGCTGATCGGAGGAAACTCTCCCAATGTAGTTTATCTCATGATCTAATAGAATTCATGAGGCTTTACCCACTTGTGAACAACATGGTGCGAGTTTAGTTCAGCTTGTGCCTGTTTCTCCAATCACCATGAATAATATCACGATGCGTGTGCAATTATATCTCGGTTTGTAAGTGTTTAACATAGACAAGTGCTACCAACATATCTAGTTATACACCTAATCAATACAAGAGTACATTGGCTTCGCAAGCACTACTGACGTATGATGTCCAAGTGAACTCCACTACGCATTTGTGGTTAAAGTTTGCATTCATCCACCACCCAATCATGGGGCTTACACTAAGTACTTCAAGAGCTACTTTCATCTTAAGTCTCATAGCGAAATGACTTATTTCACGGAGTCAAATTCAAGGAACACATACTAGCCTTAACCTAAATGCAACGCCAAATCAAGCATCACTGATCCAAGCTAAATTCCACGAGTAGGCTTCACACAAAATGCCTAAATCCACATGTCTATCGGATTTCTACATGTAATACATGTTAGGGACGGACCAAAGAAAATTCTGCCCTCCACTAATTAGTGGAAGAGATCTTTCCTATGCAAGCAATTGCAAACATGAAAGGAAGAAACACATCCTAAGACCAGCGATAAGGATCGTTACCCTTGATTTCCTATTTAGTGCCATGAATCAAAGATTGATTCAGATGAAATGGACTGTAATAGACTGTTCTCCGTGGATTTGAACTCGGCTTGCGATTCGAAGCTTCAAAGCTTCTTTAATGGCCTATTCTATCTCTCCTTCCTCTTCCTTATCTGCATTAAATTGTAAAAAAAGATCTCAATTGACAAGTAATTCATGAAGAAGGATTATCAGCCACTTTTACTGAAGGATAACCAATTCTGGGCCGTTTGATCAAGTTCCAGTAAGCAATTAATGGCCACGATCGTAGAATAAAATCTATACTTTTGTTCGCTATTGTGGGACGGTAGCTACCGTGTTGTGGTATTGTGTTAGCAGTGGCGGTGATCTTATCCTGATCAGTCAGCTTCTCAAGTCGACAATGTCTCTGGCAGGGCTACCGCCAATGGTATCCACTACCACGTGTCGTTAGCATAACTACTTGAACTCACGTCGATACATTGAGTGTTATCAACTAGAAAGCCTACTGCCAGTGGTACCGCTACTGCTTGGCTTTAGCGTCTCATTAATCTACACTCTCGTCGATAAATTAAGTGTTATTGACTAGAAGGTCTACCTCAAGTGATGCCACCTACCACTCAGCATTAGCATCTTGTCGACTTGTGCTCTCGTCAATAAATTGGAGCTTCACGTCGACATACTAGAGTTTCTCGTTGATTCATTGTAGTTACCGTTGGCAGTAATCCCTACTATGCAGTGTTAGCATTCTACTAGCATCCATAGTGCATTTTGATTCCTTATTATTGGGAACTATGGTGTTACACCAAGTACCCATTAGGTGTCTAAGGAGGAGTGTGAGATTTACTTAGTCCGTTGTGACTAACGTACTCGTATATTACTATTTTAGAACTCGGTACTCATACCAATGGAGCAAGACCAGATGGAGGAGCGTAGAAATTTTCTAATAAATGATTTCCTTGAGCCAACACGGATGATTTATGAAGACGCGAGGGTACTACTTTGAGGAGAGGAGAGGACGGGAGATCTCTTTGTTATTTAATGTTTTGTCACTATATAACTAGGATGATTATTACATCTAGGCATTGTATACCCTTTCTTGTATTTTTGTTACGAGTTATATGTATCATCATGCTTGATTGTTCTGTGATGTATTGCTTTGACATAATTTTTGTACTTTGAGAATATTTTTGTAGTGATTTATAACCTTACAAGGCGAAGGTTCTAATAATTGGGTCATGGGTCGGGTAAGATAGATGGATCGTCTTCCGAAACACGAACCTTTTGGAGGGATGTTTGCCTTGAGCAGAAGGATCTCCAATGATTTTAAATAGGTGTTTGTGCACCCCCTAGATCCCCCTTGTTTGGAGGGGTTTGAGATGGAGTGATCTTCTCCTCCCCTCCCTACCTCATTTGCGAGATCGATTTATTCCACCATCCTTGGTCTTTATGACTTTGATCTAGGATCGTTAATTGTCCTCTTACAATCTTTATGCATGGGAACAAAATTATTTTGTTCACCGATGAGGAGATGTTATCTGCGACATCGGCTTTGGAGTTTTTCCTAGTTGCTAAATGTGCCTATGGCTGACCTTGCATTCCAAATTTTTAGACTTCTGTCTTAGTGCACGAGTTGAAATTGGAACATGAATGTAGAGTTAAGTGCCATCATGAATGCAGTGTTGCACTGATTGGCCATCAACATTTGATTCTTACATTTTTGTGGGAGGAAGATTTCAAGGTAGTATGGATTAGGGAATATGTGGTGTTTATGAATTTCTTGTTCCATTTTTTGCGGTGGGTGCCTGCCTATACTTTAGTTTGGGATCCTGATGTTGTTCCGGCTTGGATGTTTTTTTGTCTGACATTTCATTACTTTCATGAAGTTATTTTTCTTATTGTGGTTAAGCCTTTTTGAGAAACCACTTGCACTGAAAAATCACACACTACAAAGTACCAATGCTAATCAAATGTGTTTGTATTGTGTTCAACATTAGATCTACTCCTCCATCTCATCTTTTTATGGGAGTCTTGGGGTTGGCCACAGGCAGACTATTTACTCCTTCCTGGTTACTTTTGAATGAAACCTCTTATTATGCTCCAATTATTTCAAGCAAGATCATACCATGGAGTGTAAGAGAAACAAATTGGTTCATCATCCCGCCATTACTTATGTGACATTTACTCAGGCATCTACTGCTTTGTAGTATTGTACACTTGTGGAGGCTGCTCCCCTCTCCTATTTAGATAACATACATGCGGTTAGGGATACTCAGATTGTCAAAAAATGTGTTTCAAATGATGTGGTGGACGGCTTGGCTGTGTTTCAAGGATGGCACAGTCTAGTATAACATATATTACTCCTATCGTTAGTCGTAATGAAAATAACATCATGAGGATTGAAAATTGTGTTTCAGGAATTATGATTACCTGTTCTCCTGAGGTAAAACATAGATCATAGAGGTCCCTCTGTGATCTATGCCACACGTCACCTATTCTTGTTCAGTTAGTTGAGCCTACGTCGGAATTGGCTACTTATAGTGACGGTGAGGAGCAACAAGTGGTTCATTGCGATAAAAAGCATTGGAGAGGAGGCAAAGGTTTGTTGTGACAATGAAGAGTCTGAAGATCGTACATGCGTAGATGAGCCTGGGGGCAGAGCATACAACAGGTGTGAAGGTGAGTGGAGGTTTTAGAAGAGTAAGAATAAAGCTAGAAAATAATATTATAAGTGATCATCTCCGCGACCTAATATGCGCACTAAAAGGCCCGAGAAATCACTTGATTTCTCTAGCGTTGATTCTGTGTTGTTCTAGGTTTTGATATCATGTTTATGTCCTTTTAAAATGTGTTTCTTGCATTTGAGTCGCGTATGTTGCCACTGCAGCTGGCTTTATATCAATGCAACTTCTTAGTTTATATATATATAAATAAATATAACGTCAACCCCACTATATATAGTGGGATAAAGGCTTGAATATTGTTGTTGTATAAATAAATATAACTTCTATTAAAAAAATGTGTGAAGAGTTTGATGAAATTATAATCTTTTATTAAAAAAACATATGGAATATTATCATATCATTTTAGGTTATCGGGTTTGATGGAAGAAACGGACATCTATAGTTTAAAAAGGGCAAGTTATACCTCTAAAATGTTTAGATAAAAAAAAGGCAAATTGTACCTATAGAATGTTAATAAACAATTCATTTTAACTTATAATTTATTCCTTAAAGAATACTTCCTTGGCTATGGACAAGACCCCCATTTTATGCTCCTATATCAATAGTCAATTGACTAGTTACTAAAAGAAAGCTTCATAATCTATTGTTTATTATTGCGTATGGACTCGACTGATAAATGGTTTGGACCGTGGAATCAGTCGTGTATAACTTTTTTTTTTTGGCTTCCGGTGGATCGAGTCAATTAAATGATGCAAATATATACAAATTTAGTTTGCAAATGTTTTAGCCGTAAAGAAGGGGTTTAGGGGGAAGGCGACGCTGCTCCAGAGTTTTTTAATTCTTTCTATGTAATATGTATTAGCAAGAGCATGCCATAACACGGTGTCGTCGCATGTAGCAGTATTTTCGGTCAATGCTCAATGTTTGTCTAAACGAATTTTTTGCACGAGAAATATCTTGTGCTACACTAAGGATTCATTTGATTGGAAGGAATTCAGAGGAGAGAATCTCAATTCTACCAAATATTGGAATTGAAACCGATTCCAATTCTGATATAAGGTTGAATGCAGGAATTCGGCCGCAATATTTGGAATGAGCAATTTCTCTATTCGGCTGCGTGTTGAAATTCAGTGATTTTAAAATTTAAATATAAGACAAAAATGATGAGACGGTAAGAAATTGAGATGGATGTTGTATATAGCTATGAAAAAGTACACAAATACAAAATAAATTCGCATTGGACATTGAAAAAAAATAATGATACAGACATACAGTCCGCATATATAATGTGTGTATTCAATAAGAAGAAACTGATAACGTTGCTCGCTTAAAATGAGTCTATCTTCCCGATGCAATCCGAGCCAGCTCCTCCTGATAGGCACTAGTAGAGCCAAAATGAGTCTATCTTCCCGATGCAATCGGAGCCAGCTCCTCCTGATAGGCACTAGAAGAGACATAACTACATCGCTTTTCATTACAACAATGCTTAACATATCGATGGACTGACGATCTTACACTTAGGTTCTGTTTGGGAGGACTTATTTTCACCGGTCAAGCGGTTACGACCGCATGAACCGGACCATAATGATCCGGTTCATGCGGTTGTAATCGCTTGACCGGTGAAAATAAGTCCTCGCAAACAGAGTCGTAGACAGATCTATAATAATTGTAATGGCCACAAGTATCCTACCAGCTCTCGAGATCTATGGTGGAGGCTGAACATACACATTGATCTCCTATTCCATGTTTCTTGCTATTGCTGAAACAACATTTTGGAAAAACATCCACTAGAATATCTCTTCTTCTTTGGTCCTAGCTTGACCACAATAATGTTTTCATACACTGAATCTTCTATGTGAATCTCATTCATGGTCTTGCATGCTGTCACAACATAGGCTCTAGTAGCTCTATCAACTACACAACTAATATAGGCGCCCCAATCCACAATCATCTTACTGCAATAATGCTTCAGAGTCCGATGTGCTTGCAAGTTAAGTTTTGAATAGACTCCATAATTATGAATATTGCTAAATTAGTTTCTAAAAAAAATTATCTTAACATAGTTGACCCAAATGCTTTTGTTGCCTACTCTCATATTATTTCAGTCCCAATCCCAATCGAAAGTGTTTGAATCCAACATTGATAGTACTTGTTGCGGACTAACTTGATGCCCCGGTCGGACCGGATAATCTTGCACCGTCTCAGCTCACGGAGCGGTCGAGCGCGCACACAGTCGATGAAGATGAAACAGTGAACACAAGTCTTGATGACGTGGAAAAACCCCTTAAATGATTAAAAAATCACGTGACCGGGTCTGTGCCGGTATAATTCCACTAGCTTCCGAGGGTTACAATATGCTTGGTGAATCGGGGCGACAGGCCGCTCCCGTTAATACTTGGGGGGAGAGAGAGAGACTCGCGGTTTACGGCGGGCAACAGACTGCACCGCGGAAGTGACTTAAGCGAGGGAACGTGCAGAATGCTTCTGGTGCGCGCGCTCGGGGCGGCACGCACTTGCTGGCTTCGGATGTCTTCCTTCTTCGACTTCCTTGAGATCCCGAGCGTCCTCTTGCTGTCAGCGCGCTAGTGGGGTGTCAATAGTCGATGGTGGCCGCTGGTGGCTGGCGGTGGCTGGCGGTGGTTTACGGCGAGCGGAAGCCGGTTCGGTGGAGGAGGCGGGAGCTCTCACCTGAAGAAGGAGAAGAAGAGCCGGAGAAGAGAAAATGTGAGAAATAAGAGTCCCCTGGGGGTCTTTTTATAGCCACCAGGGGCGGATCATGGCGGGCCCCACCACTAAAGTGGTGGGGTAGTGGGTAGTTACCCTTTCGATCGGACGGCCGGGAGGGCCTTCCCTTTGATCGGACGACAGGGAATCCTCCATGACGGCGGGCCGCCATGACGACGGTGGCGGCCAGGCGGCCGGCGACGGGGGCCGGCCGCGCGCCTCCCGGCGGCGACCTGCCGCCGGCCGGGAGCGGCGAGGGAGGTCGGCCGCGGCCGGGGCGGCCGGGACGGCCGCCGCGGCCGCGGCCGTCGCGGCCGCGGCTGGCCGGGGTGGCCGAGGGGGTGCCGGCCGCCGGCGGTGGCTTGGCCTCTTGCCAGTGGCGGTTCTCCCGGCGACGATTCTTCCCACAAGGGGAGGGAGTGGGGCCCGCCCCCATTACCTCCATGAGAGATCATGGGGTGTGGGGCCCACCCATGACTCTCCTTGAGTAGAGATCATGGGGGAGGGCTCCTTGCTTCCTATAAATGGAGGTGGAATCCATCAAATGCCCCCCAAATCTCTACTGGCCGGGAGCGAAGCGAGCGTGAGGAGAGATTTCTGTAATTCCTTTTTGTCATGGTGAGTGCCGGCGAGAAATCCGAGGCGGCGGCGATGGATCGTGGTTCTAAGGTATTACGTCGTGCGGAGGCTTGGCGAACGGGCGCCAGATACATGCGGACGGAGGCTGGGGTTGTACACGAGCGTCAAAACGGCGTGCGCGAGGAAGGGCAGCGGGGGAGGGCGCTGGCCGCGCATGTGGGCGGCGCGCGGGCAAACCGCGTGCATGGGCCGCACGCGCAGGTCTTGCACGCACGCAGGCCGGCGTGAAAGTGAGGGTAAGATCTATCTCAACTCTAGAGGGGGGGTGAATAGAGTTTACTTAAAATATTTTTTGAATTATTAAAATAGCACAAATTAAAATTCTATTTAAGCTATAGTGTAGAGTGCTAACAGAAACTTAAAAACTGAAAGGAAAAAGGACACAGCACACAGCAGACAAATCACACAAGCAGAACCAGAAGACACAAGGAAATATAGTGGTTCCCCAAAACTGGGTACATCCACTCTTCTACCACCCTTGGTAGGAATCCACTCAGGACTGAGTTGATCAGGTGTCCTGACACCAATGAGCTTTTGATAAGGTGCTCAAAAACCAAAGCTAGATTTTTTGATAAGGTGTCTTGCCACCACTGAGTTTTGACAAGGCTCTCAGAACCAGACAGAACTTTTGAAGGGAGTTCAAGAACCCTTTTACAGCAGGAAAAGAAAAAGTAAAAGTTGAGTTTGTCTTCTCTGTTCTCAGTCAAATGAGAGAAGCACAAGTGGATTGAAGATGTCAAAGCTCCCCCTGAGATGTAGAGAGGTTCAGGCAGAGAAGCTTTGCAGAAGGGTGATAGGTCTTCAGAACTTTGATCTCCAGCAAAAGATTGTGATGAGATGTCTGGAGATGATGAGATTGTGAACACTTTTCAGTCAGTAAGAAGAATTTTGAAGTTGCAGTTCTGTTATTCTTCTGCTATCAGTATTCTCTATTCTGTGTTCACTCTTCTTGTCAATCTGTGTATATGTTCTTGCTAAGAGGCAGAAGAGATGAATAATAATTTCTAAGATTCTTTTATCCAAAAAATAGCCGTTGGTCAGTCATAAATGTTTTCCATAAATGGTCTTGTCTTTTAGAGGAAAGTCCAGCAAACATTCTCTAAATGATACCTTGAAACTTGCTCCAAACGGCTGGGAGATCTTCTGTCATAAATGCTGATAATATTCAAAAACATTCCAAAAAATCAGCAGCATTTGAAGTCTTGAAGACGTTGATCTCTCCAAAGAATCGTCGATCTGAGCTCTACGCTCGTCGAACTGAGCTCAGAGATGAACTGAGATAAGCAGACAGAAATCGTCGAACTGAGCTCAAAGATCGTCGAACTGAGCTCAGTGACCTGA
Organism: Platanthera zijinensis; assembly: GCA_039513925.1. NCBI lineage: Eukaryota > Viridiplantae > Streptophyta > Magnoliopsida > Asparagales > Orchidaceae > Platanthera > Platanthera zijinensis. The sequence continues at coordinate 60,336,421 of CM077081.1, read as the reverse complement.
GAAACAGCTGAAGGAGGCATCGTCGTTGTAACACCCCAAAAAGGCCCCAAAAGACTCAACTTGAAATTTGAGTAGCAGGTCAGGTTACACGGCCTGGGACACGGGCGTGTCCCAGGGCGTGTCGGGTGACACGGCCTGGGACACGGGCGTGTCCCAGGGCGTGTTCTATTTATTTTGCAAAATTGGCCTATTCCGGGCAGAGCCGGACACGGCCTTGAACACGGCCGGGAACACGGGCGTGTCAGGCTGGACACGGGCGTGTCAGCTGCCGTGTTCCGACCCGTGTTCTGGTTGCAGCTCGATGGAGCAGGAGACACGGGCGTGTCTCAGGTGTGACACGGGCGTGTCAGGTCCGACACGGGCGTGTCGTTAACCCGTGTGGTTCAGTCGGTTCAAGTTGTGTGCACCGCTGAAGGGGTACACGGCCTGTGACACGGGCGTGTCACAGGCCGTGTCGGCCAAAAAATGAAATTCTGGGGAAATCTTGGCCGTTCAGTTTCCTCTCTTTTGATCCAAAGGCTCAGGTGGTTTCTTGGGCTGGATAAGTCGTGAGAAGAGGTTGAAGATTCATTCTTCATTATTCTTAAGGAAGAGAAAAAGAGAGAGGAAGAGAGGAAGAAGGAGGAGGAGACCAAGCCACCGGCGGAGCTCCCGTGGTTCGATTCGTGATCCGAAGCCGGCATTGTGACGGCAAGGTTGCTGCGGTTCTTTCTCACCGGCTAGTTTGCGATGGCACCGAAGAGATCGACAAGGGTAACGATCTCCCTCCTTGGACATGTGAAGTCCTTCTTTTCTGCATTGCATAGGGAAAGCCCTTCCCCGCGAGTGTGCGGTGGGTTGTGGTGTCCCTTGGGGTAGATATGTGAAGTCCCCCTTGTTAGAGGCCGGAATTGGAGTACGGCTCTAGGCATGCTGTGTGAAGCCCATCTGGATGGAATCTGGATTGGTGATGCTTGTTTGCATATCGGAGAAGGCTCCGTGATAATGGCTTGTGATGCCTATGGCTTGTGATGCCTTGTTCCTACCTGTTGCTTGGTGCGGCAGGAAGTACTGGACGATGTCCAGGAAATGAAGAGGGTTGGCGGCAACTCTTGTGGCCGTGCGTTGCCACTTTGTGCGTAGTTGAGCCGTTGGGCTGCAACTCGTTGAAAAGGCTGAGTGCCGAACAGGAAAGGTGAAACCGACCCGCGCCTATAAAATGCCATGGATACTTCCGTATTCGAGGTGGCTCGGCGACTTGAGCAACGGGGGGTGGCTGATCCGTACCTGCGTTAGGTCCGTCCGACTTGGAAGCCTGGTATAGGTTTTGTTGGAGCGCCTAATGAGAGTCTTAGGCCCGCGCGCCGGAAAGACTAGAAATGCTCAAATACCGTGTAGACGGTGGTGTTGACCCTGGTATTCCGGTACACCGAAAATGTGCCCTGAGTGCACGGACTGTCGGGCCGGGTGGCCGATGGTTGTGATGGCTTGAATGTGCCTGCGCGCACATAGTTGCTATTGATGATGCCATGCTTGCAGGGAAAGAATGCTCATGCCCCGAGAAAGGGGTAGGATTGTTATAATTGGGTCAGCTGAATGCTGACCGTTGCATTGTTTGCCACCGGTTGGGTGGATTGTTCCCGTGCAGGTGCTGGAGAGCCAAGTGGTAAGTGATGGGCGGGAGAGCCCTACTGCTGTTGCTGCTGCTGCTGCGGCTAGCCTGGAAGGCTAAGCGAATGGCTTTGTTTTGTTTTCTCTTTGTACTCATGTATGGCCGGCCTGCGCGCCGAGGTTTGTAAAACATGATGTATGTTCAGAGGAACTGTAAGGCCTTAAGGCCAAACTCTTGTGGTTGTGTACATTCCATGATATATATAAAGGTGGTTTTATATATTGGACATTCCGGTTAAGAGTTCAAAGTTGTAACTTAAAGCTTCCGCTAGAATGCTCTGAGTTAGGATTCGTATTTGGTTTGGTATTATCCTGTGACCTCACCGTCTGTTTGTGGCATATAGTGTGGGGCCCCGGCCGGACCTTCTACTATACGTCATTTAACGGATGGGGTCGTTACATTTTGGTATCAGCTTTTCGTCGGTCTTCCTCTTCCGAATTCGTGGTCGACTTCTTTTGTGGGGTGGCGCGCACGTGTTTGTGCGACCTGCTGTAACGCTAATGAACTCTGGAATGTCCATTAAGGAATGTACAAAATCTTGTTTGAGGAATCTGCGCGTTCCTTTTTGTGTTGTTTTGCTTGCATACGTTCGCTAATGTGTGTCTTATCCACCTATAGGTGACACGTAGTGGTGCTGGGCAGTCTGAGCCCCAGCGTTCTGATGAGAGTGCGGCACCAGCTGAGGTGCCAACACCTCCTCCATCTGCGGAAACTGTTCGTTTAGTGGCTGAGGCGCTATTTGCCATGATTCAGCCGACCGGGCAAGCGCAGCCGGCGGTAGTGCCAGTTCGTGTTGATGTAAGACCCGAGCCGGTTGAGGCTGTAGATCCACGAGCAGCTGACCGACAGTTGAAGCAATTCATGAGCTTCAGTCCTCCGACGTTTGCGGGAATGGGATCCCCAACGCAGGCGGAAGATTGGTTATCGCGTGTCAAGAGGATAATGACAGCGATCAGGGCGGAGGAAACTCTCAAGGTCACCTTAGCCACCTTCATGCTTGAAGGGGAGGCGCGGTTGTGGTGGGACGAGGTTGAGCTACACCACTTGGCGGGCAGGCAATTAACACAAGTATCGATTGAGGAGTTCTCTCGAATCTTTCTGGCGAAACACGTCCCAGCGGCGCAGCGTATTGCTATGGAAAACGAGTTCCAACGGTTAAAGCAAGGGGAAGATAGTGTGGATATCTACTTGCATGAGTTTACCAGGTTGGGACGATATGCGGGAACAATCTTCGCGGATGACCAAAGGAAAACGAATCGGTTCTATGAAGGATTGCGGGATGAGTTACGATTCCTGCTTTCGAGTTCTGTGAGCCAAGGGTTTCAGGCGTTGGTTGATACTGCGTGCGCGTTGGAAAAGGACATGAGGCGAGTGCAAGGGAATAAGGGCTTGGTGGTGTCTAAGCCAGAGTTTCAAGCACCTCGCCCAAGCAAGTCGTTTTACCAGAAGAAAGGGGGCAAGAGGTCCAAGCCATCTGGGCAAGTGACTACGACCGTTGTGTCGGGAGCGACATCAAGGCCGGATGCTCGTACGTGCTATAACTGTGGCCGGGTGGGGCATATTGCTCGTGACTGTCGAGTTGTGCAGCCCAAAGGGGAAAAGAAGACGGGTGCGTCATATGCTGAGAAGGGCAAAGCGGTGGTGGATTCCTCTGCTTCCCAGGCGCAGCCCCGAATTTATCAACTTGGCCAACAGGAAGCGATTAAGCAAAGTGACGTCGTCACAGGTACGAGTTGAGTTAGTGTACTTGCTGTGCTTTTGGTTTTGGTTTTGTTTAGCTTGTGCATGATGTGTGTGTGCTGCAGGCTTTGTCCTGATTCGGAATAACTTAGCGAGAGCCCTGTTTGATACGGGTGCTTCGCATTCTTTTCTGTCTGAGGATTTCGTATCTCGCATTGGGGTACCGAGTCATGTGACGGTGGATAGTACAAGGGTGCTATTGCCGAATGGCTGTGTGATGCTTGCGGATAGGGCTTGCGATGTGGATGTGCAAATAGGAAGTCGGGATTTCGGTTTGAGTGCAGCTGTGCTACCGTTATCGGAGTTTGATGTGATCTTTGGTATGGACTGGCTCTCGGAGCAGCGTGCCTTTATTGATTGCAACTCCAAAGAGATTACACTGGGCCAGAATACCGGGCTTGTGACGAAGTTCGCTGGTATGCGAGGAGTTGGCGGGACGTTGTTGTCTGCACTCCAAGTCGTCAATGCTGTGCGGAAGGGCGCGGAGTTATTCTTCACGCTAATTCAGGCTGTTGAGCCAAAGGCCAGTGTCGGTGAAGTGCCAGTTGTGTCAGAGTTTGCCGATGTGTTTCCTAAAGATCTTCCTGGGTTACCACCCCAGCGGGAGATTGACTTCTCTATTGAGTTGGTGCCAGGTGCGAAACCTGTGGCCCGCTCTCCATATCGCGTCGTGCCAAAAGAGATGGCT